>JAFCMP010000168.1:0-1220554 GCA_017506865.1 Tribonema minus
CAAGGAGTGCTGGGTGTACCTGGTGCAGGTGCGCGCGAGGGGGGGGGGGGGCAACTGTCGCTGACTGTCGCAAGCAGTGTCTGGCGCCTTCGTGCCACCACAACTTCAAGAGAGGCAGTGTGCCGCCCCTTTGAATGCGCTGAGCACATCTAAGCAAGCTATGTTATAGAGGTGTATAGAAGTACCAAGTAGTGTCGGACCTACCTGGTGCCGGTGCAACCTGAACTGCAGTCGTAGATCTAGCTCGAGTCGGTGCAACTGGTGCAGGGAATCAACTGATGCCGTGAAACTGCAGTGTTCCGTGTTGACAGAGTTTCGAAGGCCCGTGCGGAATTGATGGGTGAGCCTGCTAAAGGACGGGAGTATAGGTGTGTGCAAGGTGAACTGCCGTCGCTGACTGCTGCAAACGATGTTTGGTGCCTTCGAGCCACCGCAACTAGAGGAGTGGCGGTGTGCCGCACCTATAAATGCGCTGAGCACGTCTAGGCGAGCTATGATGGCGGCGGGAGCGAAGCGCAGGCCGTAGGCGAGCTCGGGCGGCGCCGCGCGTAGCGCAGCGGCTTTGACTGTCTCCCTGGCTATTGTTGGACCGCTGCAGGCTTGCCCACACACGTCGCTGCGTCTCCCTTGCCAGACCACGCATTCCCTGTCCCCCATGCGCGCACAAACCCATTCAATATGCCATAGCTGCTGATGCATGCTCACAACATCATGGGTACATCAGGAGTCAGTACTGATCTGCTCCTGCCCTTGCGCCCAATGCGTCATGCGCGCTGCGCGCCGCCTGTGTGCAGGCGATGGCGTGGTCCCAGATGCAGGACGTGACGCGCCCCGCGTTCGCTTGGCAGGTGAGTGCAGCACTGCGCAGTCTGGTAGAGCACATGCTGCGTGAATGGTCCGTTACCCATGTGCCGTTCTACTATGCCAAGGGGACGGCAGCAGAGTGGCACACAAGGCTCTTGTATGGATGAAATAGAGCAATGATACATTGTCATTGCATTGGTATGGGGGGGGAGGGGAGTGAAGCCGCTGACAGCTTTACCGCCTGTACCACGGTGCCACTTTAATGCAAGCACACGCCTAGACTTGCAGGGGGGGGGGGGGGGGAGGGGCAAACGGAAGGACATCATACATGTGACAATGATGGCCTGCGCAGGTGCATGCGTGGCGGCCCCCGTGTCGCTGGTCATGCGTCTGCGCATCTGCGCTCCCTCCATGCAGGAAGGCAATACGAACCACACCACAGCATGAAGCACGCACACCATTCAGCTTGAGCACAGCGACGAAGCCGGCGGACGCGTTATGCACGCTCTTCTATGCGGCGCCACAGCCATTGCCGCGCTTGTGCTGCGCCAATATTGTGTGCGGAGCGCTTGCAATCTCTCGCACCTAGCGCCTACGTCGGCTCTCGGTGCAGCTGGGCAGCTCGAGATTGCCTGCATGGTCGCAGCCTGCAATTGCTGACTCGTACATGCTGCACATGGTATTTCTGCCACTCGTGGTAGCACTTGCACATTGTCTTCTACTCGCCCAGAGCGCTCCTTGCAGACCAGCTTGATGTCCCACAGAGTGCACATCACGTTAAATCATACTTCGAAGTACTTCAAGTATATATATATGCATGTGTGCGTTCTCTTTTCATGCATGTTATCACGTCGGCAGCCGACGATGGCTACGCCCCGCGCGAGAGGCGCAGCAGCCAGCGCATCAGCGCATCTCTATGCGCGCACCAATGTAGCCTTCGAAGTGTTACACTGCAGCCAACTGCAGCGAAACAATGTGAGCTTCTGACCTGGTCCCCGCTGCGCGCGCGCTGCGTTCCGCTGAAACCACTCTTGCAGTACGCCTTCATCGGGATCTGCTGCGTCAAGCTCGTGGTCATCTGCATGCTGTGCTACCGCGCCTACACCCCTTTCCGGAGGTGAGCGCGCGTAGATTCAGCACATCGAGACGTATGACGGGTGCTGGAGTAGAAGTGTCAGTACACTACAGCAGTGCACAGGCAACTCGCCTTGTCAGGAATAAGCGCGATGCTCTGCGCGCACGAGTGCGCGCAGGAAGGCGACACTCACTCACAGCTGCAAGCTCGTCTCAACGCATGTGCTCGTGGCGATCCATCTCATCTTGGCTGCTGCTGTGGCACTGATGATCTAGTGGCCGTCAAGCATTTCCAGTTACACGGAGGACCGGCGTGGATCAACATCAGCATTCTCGTACTGTTGCCGCAGTGGTTGGCAGCAAAAGTATGCGGGCTACAATCGCACAATCTACATACATGATTCCTGAAATGTGTGCATTCAGCATGTACGGGATCACTCGCAGTGATCAGCAAATGCGGCATACTTTGATGCATCACGATATATGAGCCAGCAACTACAGTGACCATGTGGTCGACAACAGTCTGCTGGTCCCGGCCAGGAGCCCGAGCTCACAACACCACACCAACTTGTATTGCTTCCAACCGTTGCGCAGCCGGTCCAGCAGCAACCTGAACTGATGCAGTGCTGAGGCATACAGATGGTCGCTTGGGTAACAAAACTGTAAAACACCGGCAGCAGCCGTCACGAACGCGTTTGCTGACAGTCATACGCGCAGCCATGTGCCATGCGCGGTACCGTCCGTGCGCGCGTCGCTTGCTGACGCTGCAGAGCACTGCTGTAAAGTGGCGCATCACCTCTCGACCATTCATGCTCCCTGTGAGCGCCACTGCGCGTGCCGATTGCAGACATTGTCGTGTCTCGAAGCAGATGCGAGGTGCACGCATCGCCGTCCCCAGGCCGTTGCCAGCGTGAGAGCGACAGCGGCACCGGGGTTGTCTTCGCATACCAGTAGTGCGCGTGTCATTGAAGTTTTAAGAAGAGCGTACCAGCAGCCGTACTCGATGCACGAGACCAGTCCTGCGCTCGTGCACCCCTGCCCTATTTGAATGTATGTCGATGAGCACTGCAAAGTCACAGCACAGCACCAGCCCGTACTCTAAGGCCTTCAGCAATGCTGCGGTACCCTGCGAGCTCTGCCCTTGCTCGTGCGCTCACGCACTTTTCTGTTGCATTGCCCGCGTCCACTCCAGCAGAACCGCAAACACCACACAAAAACACAACTCGAGACTACAGCCAGCTGCTCCCGACATGACCATGTATGAGCACGCTTCTCATTCGCTGGCGTCGCGTGCCCGTCTTTGTCCGCCTCCCCCCCCCCCCCCCCCCCCCCCCCCCTCCCCGCTCATTCCTCAGAATCATCCTCCAGAACAAATTCGTGGTCAACTATTCGCCCACCACGCCCACGCCCTCGCCGTCCGCGCCCCCATCGCCGACGGCGCCCCCGCCCCCCGCCATGGCGGTGCCGCCGCGGCGCACGCTGATCCGCGCACTCAGCCACAATGACATGTCGAGTCACAGGGTACTAATTCTAGGCAGCCAAGCAGGCGGCGGCGGCGGCGGCGAAGGCGGCAGCAGCAGCGCCAGAGCAGATCTTGGCGCGCAGCACCCGCCACAACCGCAGGTGCAGACATGACGCCCCACACAGCCTGCACCCGCTGGCGCTTGAAGTTGGAGCACAGCTGTCCGCGTGCTGTGCTCCCAGGGAAGGTAGTCTCCGTAGCGCACTGTGTGTGGGTGGTGGGCCGGAGCGCGGCGGGGCCGTAGCATATGATGGCATGTCGTACCGCCGTTTGTGAGGTGGGACGTACAGGTGCTGCACACAGCGCACTGACCATCGAGTGCATGCAGTACCGTCAGCCCCCGCGCCAGGTGGTCAATGCATCGCAGCGCCCAGCAGCAGCGAGGAGGGTTTATGGACGGGGGGGCAGGGGGGGTTGATGCAAGCGTACACCTCATCCCGCATGAGCAGCCAATAGAGCTACGGCTCGGTCACACCACGCACAGCGCAGGGGGCGGGTGCATGTGTCGCGCACAGCCGCTGCTGCGCGCCCCGTCCACCGGCGCTGCGTTTACAAAGGCAGAGCAGCAGCTCACGAGTGTGAGCACGAGTACGAGCGTCCCTGCAACTGCATCCCGACGCACGCACTGCATCCGTCACCATCGGAAGCCATTGTGTCGATTTCTGTCGCGCCTCTTGGTTTACGGCAGTCCACACTACATCATGATTATCAAATTGAGGTGTCCTGTACAGTCTGCTCAAGCGAGGCTGCAGAGGTGTACTCTCTGCACTGGACTGAGGCGAGGTGGCGGCACGCAATCGACTCGCGCTGCTGCTCAGCGTTGCACAAGTGGTCTGCAGCTAAGCAGCGCGCGCATACCAATTCCAGTTTTGTAACTTTCCGCGTGTCCTTGTGGCCGATGCTGTTCTGTTGTTGGGAAGGCCGGTGCGACATGCTTGGCCGCTCAGGTGGGTGAGGGTACCACCAGCAGCACCTGTAAAGCGTGCAGCATCATTGCTTTGGAGGACTAAATACGAAACCAAAACCTCAGAAGCAAGTATATCAGAAGGGACCTGACTTCCGCTGGGGCCTATACAATACAGTCCACAAGTACATGAGAAGTGGGTTGTGCATCTAGCAGTACTTGTCATAGCGTGGCGTGTCCTATTGCTGCACTTGCTTCCTTGTCTGTTGTCGGTGTGCACAAGTAAAGCAGAATCTGGGCGTTCAGATCAATGCCAACCCGTGCTACTTCACCCAAACCCAGTAGTTGGTAGGACTAGGGTTAGGCTTGGGGTCGACCAGCGCAGGTCAAGCTCAAAGAACAAGACGTACAGAGGAGCGTTAAAGTAGGAGCAAGAAGTGGCGAAGAACAAGAGGATGGCAGCAGCAGCAGCAGCAGCAAACACAATCTATACCTGCCGCGCGCCGCAAGCCCAGGATGCACCAATTGTGCAGCACTTCATGCAGTGCCAACAGCGGGCGGTACGTCTAAATGTTTCGGGCGTGGAGAGCCGATTTTACATCGCGCATGGTACACTTTTGTTCAGTCCTTGTGACGTAGACTACGCGCCCCAATACTTTCAACACTGCTTCAGAGTAACGTTGTTGTTCAGCAGGCAACCTTGAAGCTTTCAAAGGTCATCGGACCGCCAAGCTGCAAGTAGGCTTGAAACTTCAAAGCGGCAATCATGAAACAGATGAGGCCACCAATTGATGCCTTGCGTACACACACCCAAGTGCACCACAATCGTGAACGTTTTTCATCCACGCTGACTTCGTTGTTGGTGTGTTTTGCACGCCTGCCCCAGTGCATTAAAACTCATTTTGACAATGCCGATGGCGCATGCGCCATCTCAGCCACCCACCATCCCCTAGTCACTGTTCCAACAAACTGACTGGCAATCTGCATCATGAGATGCCCATCTGATTTGACGACACCTTGTCACCAGCCTGCAATGCTTTATCAAGGCTTTGCTCATCCCTAGTGCTGTTGGGATGTTGGCCTCGAGCAAGGGGCTCTTTGAGTGGTGCTTTCCTTGACATGCTGCCCGCGTGAGCAGCTGGCGGCTGGCGCGTCGTGCTGCAACATCTCAGGCAGTTGCAAAGACAGGTGCCGCTTGCATCTGCCCAGGCATGCACTGCGGGGCTTAGCACGCGCCTCGCACAACGGTTCGCCTTCCAAAACCACCAGCGGAGATATAACGATCGACTTAAAAAGTCCGGTTCCTACCCTGCAGCGGGGAGCCGCGCCGCAGAAGCTGCTGGCAGCCTGTGTTTTAAATTTTTACAGTTACACAGTCCGAAACTGTGGAGCTAGGCACACGACAAGACAGATGCACAACACGAACATCGGGCTGTCGTCGGCGTTGCGTGCCGTGCATACCTCTGAGGTAGCGCCCCGCATTTTGGTTAGCGGACTGAGACTCCTGCCCACTGTGTGACACGATTCTGCTAGAGAGTGATCACGGCTGCCGCTGCTGCGCAGGATCATGACGCGTGGTGGGTGCCTCCACATGCACTTGGTTGCGACGCTGCTGCAAAGCTTGATACGCATGGCGGTGATACTGCCGCTATGGCAGCGTGACGCGCTGGCGGACGCAAGCGAGCTCGTCGCATTGGCCTTGCAGGCGCACCAGCACATGGCTGCCGCACGCGCCATCGACTCGGAAGACACCATACCGCCATGGTATCAGCCCAACTTCAGGTAAAGCACGATCTTAACCACGCTTTGAATCTCGTACGGCGAAGAATCTGATCGCAGATGCAACGGGGAAGGGCTCGCGTGTCGCAGTGGGGACATCAGAACGCCGCCCCCTGCCAATTGAGTCTATCAACGCACCTTTTTTGTGAAGGTCCAGCCAACAGCGGAGCCAGCCATGTTACATTCAGGGATCATATGTCCATCCTCACTGTGGCGTTGCCAGGCACATGGCATGATTTACTCTTAGCAGGTCGTCTTGCTGCAATCTAGTTGCAACACATGGTGACAAAGTGCCATGGCGCCAGCAGGAATTGAATTCACTCAGCTGAAGCGCAAGAGTGCCCGTCACCGTCAAGACTATGATGATCCATAGAGGCCGCTTTGACCACACGTGCAGCAAAAGTGCTGAGCCTCTATCATCTCTCATTGTGAGTCTGGGCCACTCAGGGTGGCAGCGGCATGGGTATGGGCAATATCAGCATGATGAATCAGTGGTGACGCACACACATGTTATAGCAGCAGTACCCACAAAGTACGCAGTCAAGCAGTCTGCTGATTGCCGGTCAGATGGGGCGCGCACTCAAACTTGGCCCTCATCAGCGTAAGAGCTTTTAATCTGACGATTATCACACTGATAGAAGTATAGCGCTGCCGCCGCCGCCGCCGCCGCCGCCGCCGCCGCCGCCGCCGCCGCCGCTGCTAATCCCACATCGCGCCGCCGCGCTGCTAAACCCCCCTTGCACTGCCGCCGCCGCCGCCGCTCCCTGCTGCACGCTGCCGCCGCCTCCGCCGCCGCCGCAGGCTGTCCGGCGCGCCGCACACGCGCCTGCCGCTGACGGAGGAGGTGCAGGACGACATCTGGCGCAGCCAGAACCCGCCGTCGTGCGCGGGGCGCGCGCTCGTGCTGCACCCGCCGTCCGACTACGGCCTCAGCGCGGAGCTGCACTGGGCGGCGGGCTCGCTCGGCATGGCGATGGAGCACGGGCACCTCTTCTCGTGGCACGCGGCGACGGGAGCGTCGGCGTTCACAGGGCACTACTGCGACGCGGCGGGCGCGCACAACCCGTCGTGCCTCCTCATGCCGCCGACCAACTGCACGGACCACGCCGCCGCCGTCGCCGCGGGCGTGGAGATCGTCCCGTACAAGGCGGGGCAGAACTACACCATCCCGACGAAGTGGAGGAACAGGTGAGGAACAGCGCGCGCGCGCGCGTGCGTGAGCACGGCGCACGCGTGAGGCTGCGTGCTTCAGAGTACTCCGAGTGCAGGAAGAGATGTGACGTCGTCGCGACAAGAGCGCAGTGGTGCGTACCTGTGAGGGGGTCGAAACGCATGACCTGTAGACGTGCAGATCCACGCAGTGCGAACTCATGCAGGTGACACAGCCCATGGCAATAGCAACTTCCCGTCCGCCTCCGTGGTTGCTCACGAGCGACGCGCGCTGACGCGGCGCCCCCCCCCCCCCCCCTCCCCCCCCCCCCTCGCCTCGCCCCCGCCAGGTTCGAGGCAGAGGTGCCGCCGGGCAGCCCATGGCGCAAGGTGATGACGCTCAACTACTGGTGGCGCGCGCAGGTCGCGACATACCTCTTCCGCCTCAACGAGCGCACGTCGCACGAGCTCACACAGCGGCGGCGCGCCTCCGCGGCGCGCGGCTCCGCGCCGCTGCCGCTGCCGCTCGACGCCTTCTCCGTGCACGTGCGGCACGGCGACAAGTGGAAGGAGATGACGCTGCAGTCGTGGGACGCGCACGAGGGGGCGGCGCGCGACGCGGCGCGCGCGCGCGGCGTGCCGGAGTCGCGGCGCGCCGTCTACCTGACGACGGACGACCCGACGGTCGTCGAGAGCGCGCGCGCGACGCCGGGGTGGACGACGTACGTGCTGCCGTGCCCGGTGGCGGCGGACGGCGCGCTGCTGCCGTGCCGCACGACGGACAACACGACGAACCCCGCGTTCGACGCCGGGACGGAGGGGCACATGCACGCGGTGAGGCGGGCGGGCCGCAGTTGAACTTCAAATGCCAGCACAAAGTTCATGCATGCGGTGAGGCGGCGGGGCGGCGGCCAGAGTTGAACTTCAGCCTTCACTTCCGTCTGTTGTGAAGGACAGCCGCTGCTGAGAGTTGCGTGTGGTTGGCGTCCTTGCGAGTCCGGTGCTTGACCGCCGTGCGCCCTTGTCACGGCCATGTTTGAGGAGCCAATGACCGAATGCAGCTCTATCATAAAGGGTTCATGCCGCCTTGCTGTCGATTCACCACGAAATGTCGGTTTTGTTCCTGCGCATTTTGAAGTTGATGGGTATCAAACGCACACATGGCTTTGTCAGATTGGAATTACGAATGAATCAAGCTGTGCTCTACTGTGTGACGTGTAGACCTTCGCTGACCCTCCCCCCCCCCGCCCTCACCCCCCCCCCCCCGGCATGCAGGATGAGATCACGCTCTTCTCGCTGGAAGGCCTCATGGTCGCGCTGGAGGCGACGCACTTTGTCGGGCAGCGCGGCTCCAGCTGGACGGTCCTCATCGACAACCTCCGGCAGACGCTCGTCGGCAGCGACTTCAGCTTCAACACACCTTACGTCGACGTGGACTGCTCGCTGCACAGGTCCTACTGGCCCGAGGACTACGCGTGCAACAACCCCAGCCGGCGGCAGCGGTCGTGAGCGCCGCCGCGCCGCACGCACGGCGCTTGGGGGGGCTCTGCGCGTCTCGCGATCCCCCCGGTGTCGCTTTCACAGAGTGCCGGTCCCGAAGACTGCATCTGCGACTGACTGCCTCTGCTGACAGCGAGTGTGACCGCCGCACCACGGTGCTGGGCTGGCCCGATCGCGCCTTCACTTTGTAACTTGTCGTTGTTGGTTATATCGTCGTCTGTTGCGTGTTGCGTGGGCTTTACAGTGGGCTTTCTTGTTGCAAGCTACGTAGCTGTCTGTTGTGTATGTTGCATCGCTGTTGTTGGTTGCCGCACCATTGGGGATTGATCGTGTTTGCAAGCGGAGTTCCCATACTGTAGACCTGCCGCCACCAAGGTTGCGGCGGCGGCCATGCTCAGTAAATTAACAGAAGCTGCTCTCATTCTACAGATATAAACAGAGCTGAGCTCTCGTGCACCTCCTTTGCTTTCTTCGTTCGTGACAAGCGCTGACTGATCTGCTTCTTTGCCGCACGTCATACATTCTGCTGTTCACCAAGAAGTCTGCATCATGCATTGTCTTGTATTATACGAATGTACGTATGGACTTGTATTTATAAAGGCCCAAGGGAGGCCGGGTTGCCTATGCAATCGAAAAGCTTGCGTCAACGCAGCAGCCTAGTCTGCGCTGTGCCCTAGGAGCTTGGATACCGGCGCCGCAACACAGCCCAGCATTCGCGCTCCACGTGTGTACGCCATAACGCGCTCCGCCAACTCCCGCGCCAGCGATATGCTCAGCTCAATGAGGATCTGACGCTTAGCTAACCCGGCCTTGCGTAACACATCTGCCTTCCCCCCCCCTGAGCACAGTGCTGAGTGCATTGCCAACTCCTTAACAAAAAGGCTTGTCTGCTTGCCCAGCCGTCCGTACGACTCCTGCACGAATGGCACAAAAGCCCAAGATGACGTCAAGGTGCCGGTGTGGTGCTTGACCTTCGCGTCCTCCCCCACCCCAGCAGCATAGCCGTCCGTGTTCGAGGCATTTGTTCTGCCTGTCAGGTTCGAGCTCGCTGTGGGCGCGCGCACACTTGTGTCTAGCACTATTCCCTTGTTACGGTATGCACTGCTAAAGTGCAGACACCCTGGGTCAATGACTGTGTCCGCCCGATACCCCGGTACCTTGAAGACGCTAGCGTCCTCATTGCGGACAATAGAGACATGGTGCTGTCTCAAGATGCGCTGCAGGCACCGCTTTTGGGCAGTGTGTGTCGCGTTGTGCCCCCGTATGTGCTGGCTGGGGCAGCTGATCGCATGCGTGGAGGTGGGGCTCACATCACTGCACCGCCATGGGCACACCTCGCCCTGTATGCCCCACCCGTCTATGAAGATCGCAATCAAAATCATCGTGGCTGCTGCCATACTGGACATGGGCGCCGCACCCGGGCGGTCATTGGCAGTGGGTGGCACGCTCATCCACGCCATTGCCCCGGACGCACGCTGTACAGCTGGAGTGACTCTGCACTACTTGAAATTGCCCGCGTCGGCTTGTATGTCGCATGCTACGTGCCGTTGTCGGCACCAGCAATGTGCTCATGGTTGCAAATTGAGACGATGGGACCTGAACCAAAACACGTGCCTCACGGTAGATTCACTGATGCTAGGATGACATGCTTTTGTTTACACCTTGCCATGATCTTGATCTCATTGACAACTGTGCAAGTACATTGGCATAGACAACTGCAACACCATCCAGTCGCTGACACTGCAGCAGCGATCATGCCAACAGACACTTTGAGAGGGCATCCACAAGTCCAATTGTGTGCTGCCTACGTCATTCCAATGATATACCGTTGAATAATCCTCAGAGAAGCCAGAAGACATCACAAGTTGCGCACTTAAAGGCGTTGCAAGCAGAGTGATGGCTACCTTCACAGCGGACCACGGTGCTGCGTGCTATGGGTGCACACGCTTCAGAATCACTACAATTCCAGCAGACGGCCAACGACACTGGCAGTTTGTGCTGCTGCATGCTCATGTATTGCATTTAATGGCCTCGGCCCCGTGCGAAGTCTGCTCAGAAAGTGTCGTGTCGCGCAGCCTGAACTGCGGTGTGTCGAGCACTGCCTCGGGGGCGCTGTACACGTACATCAGCCCTCCCCCGCCCCCCCTTGTTGGACACAATGTATAAGTGTGAAGTGGCGCACGCAGCTGTCGCCATCAGCAAATTTGATACAGTGATATGGCTCTCAGGTCCCGGTGCGGCCGCCGTCGTGCAGCCTCTCTGCGGCGCCAGAGGGCAGTGCTCTCCGATGGCAAACGTTTACGTCTGCTGCCGTCGACGCAGCGGCGTCGGCTCTCAGGCGCCGCTCCACTGCTCGCTTAGCAGCAGTCTCAAACAATATTTGGATTGACATCCTTCAACAAGGTGTCTATGTCCTGCGCTCGCCGCGCATCGTGGAGAACCCATGCCCTTGATCGGGCGCGGAAAGGCGGGTCCGCCGCTTCTGCTCAGCGCAGGTGGCGGCGACTACACTACTGAAGGTAAAACAATAGAGTGCAGGCGCGGGCAGCAGTATGAATGTGTGCGCTCGCCGCTGCCTCGAGGTTCACTCGCGCCAGCAACCGAAACAAGGCGAGAAACCGCACTGACACTTGGAATGCGGCTGCGCGTCCCTGTGCCCAGCGTTGCATGCACACAATCCCACACGCCGCTGCGCCTACATCCCCGTTCTCTGACACGTCGTCGCGCGCCGCGTGCGCCATTTGAGCGGCGAACGCGGGCAGCGGCAGCGGCGGTGGCGGCAGCGGCGGCATTACGGGCACGCGGGTCGCGCCGTCCGCACCGCCGTGTTGGTGCTGTCCGTGGCCACGCCGCCGCTGAGCGCGATGCGCGCCATCATGCCCGTGTCGCTGCGCGCGGAGCGGCGGAGACGGAGGCAAACGACGGCGCGGCGCGGCGCGGCGTCAGAAGTGACGTGCAGGTCGGCCGGCGTGTTCGGCGTGCGAGACCGCCGTCGCTGCTGCGCGCGTGAGCACGGGCTGGCGCGTGTGCGTGGCGCGCCGCCCTGCGTCTGCGCGATGTCGCGCGGGCGCACACACGCCGCCACCCCGTTGGCCACTTCAAAGAGCTGCAGACATCATCCAGAGATGGCTCGACACGGCGCAGAACCGCGTCACGATGCACGTCCGCCAAGTTGTGGCTGCGTCAACTGCGCATGCACACACCAGTTCCCGGTCTGCCAGCGGCATGCGGCGCGACGAAAGCGTACCATGTAAATCGCATGTAGCATGGCCTGAGGTGGTAGATTTTCGATGAGCAAGAGGTTGCAGGCTTTGCAACGACACGCAAACCAGTTGATGATGCCTTCGCAAAAAAAAGGCAGCCCAGCATGCCTGCGATCAGGCATCCGCACCTGTGCTCGAAGACGTGGCAGTGGCAGATCATGTCGCCGCCGTACCGGTCGACGCGGAACTTGACGATGCCCGTGTCGGCCGCTGCGCATGCACAGGACCGCCAGCGCGCACAGCGGCAGCGCAAGATGTATGCACGTGAGCAGGCTGGCTCGCAGTGACAATTCTGGCATCTTGACCCGGCCATAAAACACACGCGTACTGTGTGTATGCGACCCAACAGCTGTTGCCTCTCAGTGGTCCTTGGTGAATGTTAGCTGGTGATTTGCAGCAATTAGATCTGAGGTTGCGCATGGTGCTTGGTGGAGATTACTGGTGCCATGGAGGAAGTATGGTACGCATTGCATGGCATTGGATGCTTGGGTGCATGACTGAATGCACATTCCCATTTCGCCATCAAAGGCAAGCAACAGACAATGTTGCACATTGCCAAGTGTGCTTGCGTAGCAGAATGTGATGGGTTTCTGGACTCTTGAAGATTGACACTGCCGTGCATGATATATGCAGCGCATGAATATACATTGTACTACTTAAAAATTTAATTAATTGAAAGTTGTCTTCGGATCCTGGCCTATTGATGTATGTTGCTATGTATACGCAGTAGGAATTATGTGCAAGCTATAAATACATGTTGTAAACCATGTAGGAGATCTCATGGTACGCTGGTCGGCGACCCTGGTCATAAGCAGCTTAAGCGCAGCACGCCATCTTGTCCGCTTCAATTGCGAGCGACGCCCCTGTACCTTGGACCTGTTGCTGCAGCCCTGCTCCTCTTGTTCTGGGCTCAGCAGACAGGCACTCTCCTGAGCAAGTCATTGAAATTGTAAATCTTTTTCTACCCCGGAAATATACATTTGGAGCTGATCCTCTTCTCTACCCTTGGAAAAATATATCTGGAGGGGTATGAATACCTAGTTGTATTTTTGTGATGAACATTTCACTCCAAGATTCTCATCTTTAAAAAAGGTACCAAGAAAAACTTGGAACACAGTCTTAGTTAGGTGATACAAGCTGAAAACAAAAAAAACTGCTGATAAAGAAAATCTCATGCACTTTTGAAAATGGAAGAAAATGCAGCGCAATGATTGATTGACAATCCAAGTAGCTAGCTTCTAAGAAATGAAGCAGATTTCGCAAGCAGGAGCAACAGACTTTGATTGAAGCCGATTTCGCAAGCAGGAGCAACAGACTTTGGTTGCGCATGCAGGTCCTTGACTCTTCGGGGGTTTCTTCAAATGTTTGTCATGGAGTCCACCTTTATTACGGCCCTTTGGCCCGCCTGGGAAAACCGCTGCGGCCATGACATGATGCGAACAGCAGACATGCGATTGGGGTTGAGCGGTGCTGCAGGCAGAAGGCTCACATGCAAACGTGTCAAGCCAGTCGCCCGCCTTGTACCAGTTGGCCACGCCACCCGCCTCGTACGCGGCCTGCAGCTGGAAGTGGTTGACGTGCCTGCGAGCAGTGCGGGGGGGGGGGGGGGGGGGGGGGGGAAGGGGGGGGGGGGCAGGATGCTTCAGCAAACGCGCGCAACGTCAGGGCAGAGGGGGAGAGAGTGCCAGATGCGTACGTGTGCGCGACGGAGCGTCGTGCGCATGCGAGCGCGCTGCCGTGCACAGCGACGGATGCCCCGCTGCAAGGGGGCGGGGTGGGGTGGGGGGGTGGGAGGGGCTGGGGGGGGGGCACCGTGCTCAGATCTCATCACAAGCACACCTGTGCCCGCCTCGTGAATGCGTGCGGCGCGGACCCAGAGTGCGCTGACAACGCATGCGACGAGCACACGCTGTGGCAGCGGCTGCGACGTGCGTGAATGGCGAGCGCGGGACGCAGTGGATGTACGCATTCGTTTTCTACGAGAAGGCTGCGAGAGCGCGTGCGCTCTACGTGGCCCGGGTGCAGCGGCGCGCGGCAGAATGCAATGTCGCTGGTCGATGCAGCGCGCTGCGGTGCTGCGCTGCACTGCGGCGCGGCGCGGCGTCCGACCGTCGGTCACAGCGCTTCGCGTCACGGCGCACGCGACGCCACTCCCCGTGTAGCACTTACTGAAGCACATGACTCTGATTCGACGCGTGTCTCTGTACAAACTACTCCCGAAGAAAACAGCAACGGGAGCGAGAGTATAGGCATGCGCTGCAATCCCGCATCGGCGACCCTGCTAGGGTGCGGCAGCAGCTACACGTATATGTGGAACTGGTGATTTGGAGAGCGTCTCTGCACAGAGTACTTGTAAGAAAACGAGAACAGACGAGAACAGCTTGAGCAGGTGTATGAGCATGAGCATGCGCTGCAGTCCCGCGCGCATGCACCGGCGACCCCGTTGGCGCGTGGCGGCGGTTACACGCACATGTGGGGAACTGGCAATTTGGAGAGCGTCTCGGCACAGGCTGCTTCTGAGAAAACGAAAATAGCATGAGCAGAAGTATGAGCATGGGCACTGCAGCGCAATAGTAAGAAAACGAGAACAGACGAGAACAGCTCGAGCAGGTGTATGAGCATGAGCATGCGCTGCAGTCCCGCGCGCATGCACCGGCGACCCCGTTGGCGCGTGGCGGCGGTTACACGCACATGTGGGGAACTGGCAATTTGGAGAGCGTCTCGGCACAGGCTGCTTCTGAGAAAACGAAAATAGCATGAGCAGAAGTATGAGCATGGGCATGCGCTGCAGGCGCGCGCGTGCACCGGCGACCCCGCTAGCACGGTGGTTACACGTACAACTGGTGATTCGGAGAGCGCCTCTGTAAAGAGTACCTGTGAGGAAACGAAAACAGCATGAGCCCAAGTATGAGCGAGCGTGAGCACGCGCTGCAGCCGCGCGCGCGCGCCGGCGGCCCCGCTGGCGTGCGGCAGCAGCTGCACGTACATGTGGAACTGGTGCTGGCTCGTCCCCGCGATGGACGCCTGCGCGGCGACGCCCTCCGCGAATGGGTCCTTGTTGAGGTACGGCGTCGCGGCGCCCTTCCAGGACTGGTCGTTGATGGCGCCGTTGATGAGCGTGATGGCCAGCGAGTTGGCCGCCGCGACCGTCACGGGGCGCAGGTCCGACAGGTAGAAAGGCCTGGGGCGCGGCGGGGCGCGGGGAGAGGGCGCGCGCGTGAGCGCTGCGCGCGCGACAGTGGTGCGCATGGGATCGGACGCCGCGCCGCGCAGTAACGAGAGGCACGGGGTCGACGAAGTGCGGCGGAGGCGACGCGCGAGACGTGTGATGACGGCTCTGCGCGAGTGAACGGCGCGCGCGCGGCATCGTCCAGCATTGGTCGCATCGAGCGCTGAGCGTTGCAGACGGAGGCCGCGGCAGCCATCGTAGGCGCGCAAGCTCGAAGCACCGCACGTTCTGAAAGCGCCACCTTGGCGATGGCGTCAGGGATGTCGGCCGCAACGGTGACGACTGGTTGCAAGTTGTGGCTAACCCTAACCCTAACGCTGTCCCTAGCCCAAACCTAGCCCTAACCCTGCAAGTTGAGGGACTGGCGTGGCAGCAGGACGGGGACAGCGGCGGCTCCGTGCGAACTGCAGAAGGTGCAGAAGCGCTGCGTCCCGCGCTGCACTCTCACAATGGCAGATCTCAGGCGATGTAAGAGCTCTGAGTTGCCGCCGTGTCCGGCGCGCCGCGGCGAACGGAGGAACCGCGCGGCGACGCCTCCTGAAACGGCAGTCATGACCGACCTCGCATGCTGCCTGGCCCCAGCGTCGGGTCAGCAAGCCCAGAGCATGAACAGGTGGAGGGATAGGCTTGCGAGAGCTGGCACCATCCACTGACATGCCGTCCCCTGTTTTGTAGCAATGTAGGTGTACCTTGCCACTCTTTGAGCGGCACACACAGGCAACAGGCCCCCATGGAACGGCGCCATATGCACCAGCTCAGAGCAGTGTGCTGATGCGCTCGGCTGTTGCGGAGGGAGAAGTCCTCTAGGCGGATTTGACGTCAAGCGTGATCGAAGCCTTGGGCCCGCGTTGCTGTCATGGTACAACAGACCCTCCAGGACCATGTTCATCACCTCAAGTGTTGCACGCCCCGAGCGATTGCTACAGTAGACATTAACACAATACCTGCAGGGCTTCCACGCGGGCAGCGTGGCGGCGTCGACCGCGGTGCCGGCGGCGACTGTGAGCGTCGCCACCTTGAGCTTGGTCGTGAACGACACAGTGCTCAGCAGCACGCTGTATGTGCCCGCCGTCTTGCAGTACAGGGCGATGTCCACGCGGCTGCTGATGGAGAAGAAGAGGTTCGTGTAGACGGTGCCGGGGGCGCTGTCGTAGACACCTGCCCGGGGGGGGGAGGAGGGGGGGGGGGGGGGGGTTCGAGTGCTGAGCACTGCAGCCATTGTAAAATGCGCACTTGATAAGGCCGACGGCGCGGGTCCACGTGCGGCTGCGAAGGAAGGCATGCACTGCAGTCACCATACAATGCGCACAACGTGCAATGCGCGGCAAGGTCAACGACGCGCGGCTGCAGAGGAAGGCGAGGAAACGGTTGGTGCAGCCTGCGCCTCTGCTAATTTGCTGCATTGCGACGCGTGCGGCGTGCAGTGTGGGGCGCAAGCTGCAGTGTGCGGAGGCTCGACGTCGTCGACGTCAACAAAGTGCAGCATGCACAGCCGTAGCGCGTGTCATAGGCATGTGAGCGCGCTTGTCGGCATAACGCAAGATCGCGGCTAAATCATGTGGCCAACCCTTGCTGTGAGCTGTGCACCAACTACTCAAAGACACCGTGCTGCCGATGCGCAGAACGCATGGGGACCGCAAGAAGCAATTGCACGCGGCACACCAGCCTGCCGCACCAAGCATTTGCCGTCCCAGGCACTTCAACAATGGGGAAACGGTGTGTGTGCGTCTCTGCGCCTGCGGCTCTGTTGGAATATGATACATTCCTGAGCATCTACGTTAGTTAGTGTTGGAATATCATTCATTCTTGAGCATCTTTGCTGCTTGCTCTTAGGAGTCTCCGCCCACATTCTGGCAAGTTCTAGACATGTCATGCCCCGCTCCTGCTCCGCCGACATGGTTCAAACAATTGTGCATTCTGATCACCCCTCTGCTCCCGCGCGAGCCGCCTCCAGCGCCTCTGCTTCCTCTGCTGCTACAGTATGCATCGATAACGGCGTGCCCTGCCAGCGCACCACTGGTACCTTCCCAGTGCACGTACCGTCCTTGGCGAGCAGCGCCATGATGCAGGGGTCGCCGCCGCCCTGGTTCTGTATCGACACGAGGGCGTTGTCGAGGCGGCCGACGTGCAGCATGCGCAGCCGCGTCCACTTGCCGAGGGTGATGCTCATCGTGTAGTCGTCGCAGCCGTTGGTCAGGTAGTGCTTCGCCGTCGCCGTTGTGTAGAAGAGCTGAGCGCGCGCGGGGGGGGGGGGGGGGGGGGGGGCAGCGCATCGCACCAATGCTCATCCGTTGTCTTTGATGTTGCCAAGTGGCACTTTCCCGCGCACGTGGACATTGCAGTGCCATGTGTGTTCCATCAGATCGTGCAACACACAATCGTGCACAACTGCTGTCGGCGATCAGGAGAGCGCAAGCGTTGCTGCGACGTGCCGGCCCGCCTCATGCCGCCGTCGTAAAGAAGAGCTGCGCGCGCGCGCGCGGGGGAGGGTGTGGGGGGGGGGGGGGAATAGCGCTCGCACCAGCGCATCAGCGATCAACGAGCGGCAGCAGAGCGCTGCCATGGCCGTGAGGCATGACGGCGAACCTTGTGTTACAGAAACGCGGGGTGAGGCGGCGCGTTGGCACGGATGTTGCAGGTAGGGGCGCAGGACAATGCTAAGAACTGCAAGCGCTTGTGCTTCCGCAACACGTGAGACACGTTTCGAGAGTCTGTACTTCGAGACGTGCTCCAAACCATCTGTGGGGCTTGCCAGGGCCCGCACTCCCGAGGAGCGTCGTCTGTTGACCCTCGACCAGATACTTCCAGCTCATACTTCAAGTGCACTTCAAGTAGTTGAACTACTTCATGGCGCCACACTCACGTCGTCGCCCATGGCCGCCGCGGTCGTCTGCAGCGTGTCCGGGTCCACGTACTGCAGCACCACGTAGCGCGTCGGCATGGAGCCGTAGATGGCCGGGCGCGACGCGATCGCCTCGAATGTGGGGTTGTCGTCGACGCGCAGCAGGCCGACCGCGCCGCCGCCGGCCTGCAGCGTGACGCCGCCGTGGTGGTGCGCGTGGTAGAAGTGCGTGCCGCCTGCGCGCGCGCGCGCACGCGAGAGGGGAAGGGGGGTGAAGGAGCGGAGGCATGCGCACGCGCGCGCGCGAATGGCATCTCAGAGGCTCCGCAGTGCCTGCGTGGGTGGACTGTCCGATAGCAGGCCGCCGCCGCTGCTCAGAAGGGCCTAGTTCGTGCATTGGGGGCGCGCGTCACGTCACGGGGGGCAGCACACACTGCGACGGGTGTGCCCGTGCACACGCCGCACGATGCTCGCCGCGCATGCTGCAGATGCAAAAGTCGTATCGGAGCCGTAGCTGGCCTGGCTGGGCGCAGGCAGCGTGCGCTGTCAGCTGAGTTTGCAGATACGCTGTGAGTGCACGCATGACACGAACATGACAGCCGCTTCTCTTGCATTTTTCAGAGGGGTCCCCGCCCCTCGAGCAAAAGTAAGACCAGTACTGGAGCTGCAGTCCCATACCGCATGTGGTCAGTGACGCCGACCAAGCGCCTGGGCGGGACTCACCGGCGTGGTCGCAGGGGATCGCATACGTGTACACGGCAGACTCCCCGCGCGCCACCCTGCGTGCGCGCGACGCAAAGCGAGCAAGAGGAGTGAGAGAGAGAGCAATAGAGTTTACATCACCATGTGCAAAAGCAGCGCTCAGCACAGGGTGGGCAAGGGGGTCCATGGCAGACGGCAACTCGGCGCCCCAGACAGGCTCTGCTATCGCTGTTGCTCGTGATGGTGGCAACGCGCGCCATCAGCAAGAGTCTGATGTCAACGCGCGCTGAGGCGGCGCGGCGCGCGATGCGCGTTTGCCGCAACAGAGGAGACCTCAGGCCCGGCAGGCACCACATCCTAGCGCCCCTCTTTGCAGTTCAGGCAAAGCCAGCAGCAGCAGCAGCAGCAGCTGATCCATTTCGATTGACATGGCACAAGAATGCGACAGCTGCTGCTGAAACCCAACAGCTCTGTGACGGGGGAAGCCCCCTCCTCGGTCGGTGACAACCGCCTCGACCTCTGCACAGGGGCGTGCGAACCGAAAGCTGCAGCAGTCAAAAGTAAGCTTCAGCTCGCTGGGGACTGGAGATGAGCGCTGATGCGCGGCCACGCCCTCGCAGCGCTCGTGCACTGCGGAGCTGCAAGAGGCACCACCGCAGCACAGCAACCGAGCGACGCTACCACATGCAGAGCGACGGCAGCGGCGGCGGCGCGCGGCGACGCGCCCCACTCACTCGCGCAGCACGTTGTCCGCGTTGCCCATGCCGGAGACGTGGAGGCCGTGCGTGTGGAGGTTGGTGGTGGACGGGTTGGTGAATTGGTTGAGGGTGGGGCTCGTGGGGTCCGCCCAGCCGCTGAGCGTGTTCTTGAGCGTGAGCTTGTACACCTTGCACGCCTGCAGGCGCATGAGCGGGCCGGGGATGCCGCCGTTGTAGCTGCGGCAGCGGGGGGGGGGGGGGATGGAATGCGCGAACGTGATGAGAAGCGGCTCGCCTTCTGATACCGTGCTGCACGTTTTTTTGCGCGCGGCAGGCTTGACGTGTAGGCTGTAACCTTTTGTGCAGCCGCCTGTGGAATAGACGGGAGAGGCTGCAGATAGCCCTGCGCTTTTCATCAGCGGGACGAAGATGCCGTTGGTGCAGCTGCAGGGAAGGCGCTGGGCCCGGGGGGGGGGGGGGGCGCAGAGCTTCTGATGTACTCAAGTATGCGCACTGGTCGCGAGGGTACAGAGCAGTGCTGAGTGCACCATTAGAACTGTTCGCTGACAGTCACAGTACACTGCCTAGTAATGGCGCCTGGAGGCGCTGCGCATGGCTCAGTTGGTAGCCCTACCTCGATGGCGTGAGCAGTCTAGAGACTGTCACCACGAGCACTCCCTGCGTCACAGCACTCCGCTGGCAGTGCTATAATCGGTCGTAAAGTGCCCAAAGGCGTCAACGTTTGAGGTGCCTCGCTTCCCGGCGTCACATCACGTCACAACGGACCAAAACTCCCCAGTGGCGGAGCCACGTGTGTACCTGACCATACTTTATTCGCGCCGGCCCTGCAGCAGCCTGCCGCACTTTTACCATACAGCGGCCCACACGGTCTCCGATCGTGTCGCAAAACCGCAAAACAAGAGTTGCTGTGCAAGCTGCCTCATGCACGCAACACCAGTTCTGCCCCCGCACACCTGTGCACCTTGTGCGAGCCCGCTACCTGTTTTGTGTCGGCCGGCAGCATGCAGACTGTCACGGTTGGTCTGTCTGAAGTTTTTTGACACGACCGTGCACCTTGTCGCAGGCCCACAAGCCTGTTTGGCATCAGCTTTTGCTTTCTTGCGGCACAGGCAAAGCCGCTCCGGCGGAGAAGACATCGCGCACACGCACGTAACGCGCGCCGCCGTCCTCACCCGCGCGTGCGCGTCGTCCCGTACTTGTTGGTGAACTGTATCGCGCCAAACTCCAGCGTCGCGCTGAGCGTGCCGTCGGCGTTGGTCGTCCACGCGAGCGCGCCAAAGTTGTCTGTGGCGCTGCCGACGGAGCACGTCTTGCTGACCATTTTCACGGGCAAAGTTCCCGCGGGGGACGGCGGGACGCCCGGCGCCGTTGGCTTGGCGGTGGTCGGGGCCGGGCTGGGCCCCGTCTGCAACAAGCCGTGGAGGGGAGAGGCAATAGGCGTTACATAGTACAAGGGGAAGTTTCTGCAGATAGACTTTGGGCAAACAGCACCGACGCAGGTCTTGCTGAGGTGGTGCAACAGTGCTCAGCCGCCTGAGCTCTCCTTGGCTGCGGCCCCTCCTCATGTTTCCACTGAAGGCCAGCCTCTCTGCTGACACTGCTGCTGGATGCAGAGCGGCGCGCTGCACACGGCACGTCCGATACCGCGCCCATTCTCGCGGCAGCGCACGCCGAGGATGCGCATCGCACAGCGCCGTTGCACAGGCAGGGCTCGGGTGGCGCGCCTGAGGCTGGATACCTGACCTTGAGCGGGCCCTAGGGTCTACTGCAACAGTGCGTGACGCTCCATCGAGGGGGTTCACAGCTGAAGTTCTAGGGCGCCAAGCGCCGACTCACCGTGGCCGTGGACGACAGGGAGATGATGCGCGCGTGCTCGTAGTCCAGTATGTAGACCTTGCCGGAGACGGGGTGCAGCGCGATGTGCGAGATGCCCACGTCGCCGCCCGCCATCAGAGCCTTGACTGCGGAGCACTCGAAAAGGGAGGGGGCGGGGGGCGGGGCGGAGGGGGGCACAGGAAGTCAGGGGAGATGCGGGAGGGGGGAAGGCAAGTCGGCACGCAGGCTACCCCGCAAGAAGCAGGCTGCTGTGTAGGCCTTCTGATATATCTCACATAAGCGCGTGACGTGCATCGGGGATACGCGCAGGCTCGAGTAGCATCTTTGAGAGGCGCAGCGTTTGACCACAGGTTTGGTGCTGCTGCTTGCGGTCCATGACACTACCATTGGGACTCCTGCAGGCTGCTTACCAAATAAACACCAAGATGCGCTCTCATTACCTGACCCACATACATAACGCCGCTCAAGGCTCAGCATGCCCATCACGACTGTGATGCTGTGCGCCCGCACGTTGATGACACATCGCAGCTCAATGTCTGTACCACATTGTCACCACTCAGACTAGAAGTATCGAGATGCATGCGAGTACGTGGACTAACGCGGAAGCGCAATGCCAAGAGCCGGCAGATCATGCCGCTTCACAGAGGCAGAGTTTCGAGGGCGTCGCCGCACTTCATGCTTCTAGTGGCGCACGGCAGTGCTCACCGTTCACCACCTTGCCCTTGGAGTCCAGGGAGCCGTAGAACAGGCACCGCTTGGCGTGGTCAGAGAAGAAGAGCTTGTTCCGGTACTTGGTGCCCATGCCGCTGCCCTGGTTCCAGAGTATCCTGCACGGCACCGGCGCGCGCGTCACTCTTCTTGAACGAAATTGCCATTTTCGCTTGGAGGCGCAGCAAATGCGCACGGCGGCTGTCGGTAGATCATTCATCATCAACAGCATTGCAGTATATACTTGGAGCTCAAACGCATGCACACGGCGGCCGATGGTGCACGACGCAAAGCGTGTGTCGTTTGCGACACCCGCGGCAGCTGGCAGTGAAAGCAGAGCACCGCTGGGCATGCGCGCGCTACTGGCCGAGGCGATGCTGCTGACGGAGACAAGCGCTCACTCGCGGTGCTGCCGCGGCGGCCCGCCGGTGCGGTGTCATTGCTCCGCGTCGAGCCAAAAGCCGGCGTCAGTGCGCAAAACACATCATGCAGGAGCGCATCTGGCGGTGCGCCATTGTTGTCTGTCAGCACATGAGCATCGCTGCATACCTCCACGTACAGCACGAGGTCCGGGGTGCCGCTGCACTCTGAGTAGCAGGTCGAGAAACTGCCAAGGAGGTAGCAGCGTACGAAGCTGCTATGGAGCAGATGGTCAGCGTACACGCGCTGCGACGCAGTGTCGCACTCCCCCAAAACACTACAGGAGCAGCCAGTCAACCAGTACATCACACTGCTGCACAGCGGAGGATCGCGGCGCCGCGCACCCGCTCACGGCCGCCCTGCTGCCGCTGCAGTCCGGGTAGCTGGGGTCGGGCAGGTCGCGGAACTCGTACGTCGGCGAGAAGTAGTTGGGCTCCGCTGTCACGCTGTTGACGTCGCCCACCCACCACTTCTGGTCCACGCCGGCGGCCTGCATGGGCGGGAGGCAGCGAGTCGGAGTCAGAGTCAGAGTGCGGGCTGACGGGCGCACTTCTGCGTTTTTTTCCTGATGTCGTGAATTCTTTCGCTCGTGCGCACGTGGGACGCCTCCGTGCTATCCCATGACCACGGCACCCATGCTCGAGCTGTCTACGGTCACTTGTGCACCAACCTATGACAATCACTGTTAAATGTGTCATCCAAGAGCGGCGGGCCACAGGGATGTCGCTGCCAAACCTGGGCTGACAGTGCCCCTCCCCCACCCCCCACCCACCCCGCCCCTCCCTCCCCCCCCCTGCGCGCGCATCTGTATCTCGTGCGCTGCGCTCAACAACTGATGTGCTGGCGCAGACGACAACGCTCTCTCGTCGAGAGCTCTGCCACTGCTTCGCAGCCAAGTGCGTTGCGCCCAGCACGTGCCGACGCCGCCGTTGCTCCAGCGAAACCACTGCACTTCGTCTGTTTCTGTGACACATATGACACCGCGACCGCACATGGCACACGGGCCACGTTATCATCTTGTACCAATTGTTGAACCCGCCGCACGCGCCAGTTGCCTGTGCAGACCTCACCACCTAACCAACAGTGCGCGCCAGCGCCGCGGCGCCTCTCGCGCTGTTGCCAGCGAGCTGGTGCTCTGCCGACACATTCGGCCAAAAACTGCCGCAGCCTCTGCGGCGGCGACGCGCAACCTGGCAACTTCCACCGCCGAGCGCTGCTGCTGCTGCTGCTGCTGCTGCCGCCTCGCGCCTCAGCACGCGGCTCTTGACGCAGCAGTGAGCGCCGCCACCTCTTGCGCGTTGCAGCCGCCTCAGCTGACGATCAGCCCGCTTGCCGCTCACCTTGTACACGCCGTTGCAGGTGGTGTAGCCGTTGTTCTTGAGGTAGCTGGCGCGCGCCTGCTCGCTGGTGGACCCCAGCAGCGGCCCAATCTCGCCCTCCAGGCACGGCCAGCCCATGTTGTACAGCGGCTTACTCGCGCTCGAGCCCCTGCGCGCGCGGCGTGTGGTGCAAGAGCGCATCAGCAGCCCTTTACACGATGCCCGCTCGCCATTCTGTCTTCATTCTACCACAGGTTATTTTGGTAGATTTATTGTAGTGATTGTCGCGGCTAGCTTTTGTTTGTTGTTGGAGGCCCGATCTCGCCCTCCAGGCACGGCCAGCCCATGTTGTACAGCAGCTTACTCGCGCTCGAGCCCATGAGCACGCGGCGCGGCGCGGCGGCGCGCGAGCACGTCAGCAGTCCTTGCATAGGTGCCCGCTCGCCATTATGCCTTCAATCTACTGCAGGTTTAATACATTTCTTATACTTCCTCTGTCCCATAAGTATGTTTCCCATTGTACAAACATGACAGTCCCAGTTGCAATTGCGGCAACCAATGTGCAGAGTCATAATGAAACTTGTGTGTCGGGTATAGGCCTGTTGCGTGTCAAATTCTCAGCTCTCAACTCTTCGATACGCTGATAAACGGTTCATTACCGTGTATCTAACATTTTGCAGCCCAGCAGGCAGACATGCACAGCACGGCAACCACATAGGCTGCTGTGATGGCTGCCATTTTGAGGGGTAGATGCAGTTTCTTGTGTGTGGCATACCAGTATGTCATGGTCAGAAGCTAAGGCAGGCCTCAGCAACAGCTCACAAGACCACATGACTGCGTATGCACCACATACACCGCTCAAGGCCGGCTGCCGTCCTGTGCTGGTCTACCAAGTTTTTGCACAACGAGGTCGCAACCAGCACAGCAAGCCTTGCATGTCCATTGCATGGGCAGCAATTTCACCACACCATAGACGAACAGTAGTGAGACGTCTCAAGAAGTTTGGTTGCCCCACCACATAGGCAATGTGCTGTAGCTCCATGCTCTAGCCAGAGCTTGGTGACACGCCACCTGAGCGACAGCACCGATCTGTGAGGCTTGCAAGGCACCTTGTACAAACAGGCTGGTGCTCAGGTTGCTGCTATAGTTTAAGTAGCAGCAATGGAACGCCATGTGTGGTTGACAGCTCACCTGAGCTCATGGTACACGAGCTGCAGCGTGTGCTTCCTTCGCAGAGTTGCAGTCGCCTGCGACTGCACTCCCCCAGGCAGACATCAATGCGCCGCCCACACAGCACACCAGCAGGTGCACCGGCCACCACACAGCATCTTTGCTGCTTCCTTAAGGGATTCCGACTGCCTGGCACATGCCAGGTAGTGCCGGCAGCGAGTTGTAGCCACCTGACTGCCACCTAGCTCAATTTGGGACCTCCACGCCAAAAGCCGCCTTGCCGTCCACAGGCACACCCTGGCCATGTGGTGCGCTAAGTAACTCTGGAACTAATGCCATCATTGGCAGCTGTGAGCAACCACTCCTCCTCAAGTGTCGTGTAGCGCGTGTGCTGTGTGTGGAGCTGCCACAGTGATTTTTGCGCGCCACGGCGGATTTGACTTTTGGCGAAATTTTGGCCCAGATTTGACTCCGAAATCTGGCTTTTTTTCAGATAAGCTCTACTTCAATGGTGAAGATTGTAACGGACTTCATTTTTGAAAATTGTTCCGGAAAGCTCGGGACTTGACCATCAATTTTTACACAGGAACTGTTCACCAACAAGCCCATCTCAAAAAGTTAGCTTTGAGGCGACTTTAAGGGAAACATACTTATGGGACAGAGGAAGTAGTTGTTGCTGCAAATTTCTACTTCTATTATAATTTTATTTTAAAAGGCTCACGACACTTGTGTTTGACTATCTGTGTTCCATTCAAAAATCATCACATAGTGATATGATATCGTAGCTACATATTACATTCATGCCATAGTAGTAAGTGATTCTTCTAGATCCAATGAAAAAGGGGGCAATCGCGTCACATTTCGTATGAGGTGTTGCTAGCTACACACGAAGTTTGACTGAGTCGACGCTGAACCACAGCAAAGCGGTCCCTTGGATAATTGTGTGAAAGCGATCATTGATGGGTAGATCTAGATTTTGCGCTTTTGGTGCATTTGAAAGGATTCAATCCATGTCCAAGGCTCAGAAGTCCTTTGCTCGTCCAACTGAGCCAGATGCACTTGATGCAATGTTGGTTTTTTGAATAGTGTTTTCTTCTTCTACGTTGCCAGCAGCTTGCAGTTCAGGCATTCCGTGTGCAACTTGGCCCGTGTGTCTTAGCTGGCGTATAATTGCATTATGCGCCTGAAGTTGGGGTGGGATTTTAGTTTGACAACAGAAAACAACTTTCAAAGTTTCACATGTAGCTGATTTCTTCTTTACCACCAACCAAAGTGCAGGCACAGCGGCACTGGCGGCTTCCTGTAAGTGAAGCCTTGGCTGGTAGGCTTATCAATATTGCCCGTCCCAAAGCCGGCCTCCCTTCGCCTGCTCGAGCTCGAGCCCCTGTGTGGTGCCGAGCGCAGTACATTAACAGCCCCACATCCTGAAGCATTGCGGTCTGTGCTCACCTGCAAGTGTACTCCAATTTCAATATGAGTCGGGGGTACTCAGCATGTACTGATTTGAGGCATGAGTGCCATGTGAGCTCACAGTATGGCCAGCCGGCGCTGGCCCGCCAGTTTGTGCATCACTGTCGCGTGCCCGCCCACGCGACGTTGCGCATGTGCTGCCCCTCATCCAGTACGTGAGCGCAGTGCAACACTTGGCAGGCGAGGGGGCAGCCATTCCGCAGCTGCTGCTCCTCCCCTGCTGGCTCACTCCGCGTGTTGATCAGCTTCAGCGGTGCCGCCGCCGCGGCTCAGACTCAAGCACTGCAGCATATGCTTTCCTGACACCGTGCGTTGTGCTGCGCTGACTGAGGTGCTGCGGTGGCATATGCTCTCGTGACACAATGCATTCTGCGGCGCTGACTGAGGTGCTGCTCGGTTGCTGAGCGCTGCTGCAGCTTGTCGACTGGGCTGTTTGTTGCGCAGCACAGCGCGCAGCTCCTGCACGACGATCAAGTCAGCGTCACGCCTACAGCTAGCACCCGCAAGCAGTCTGCTCAGAGGGGGTCATGCTGCGGTGTGAAGTCAAAGACGGGCTGCGTGGGACGCCGCCATTGGCGTTAATGAACGGAGAGCAGCGGTACACAAGACTTGTTCTGATTCACGCATCTGCGTGCTGTGGTGTGCGCCCCCAGCACAATCTTGATGCAAGACAACAACAACCTAACGTTGTGCACATGCATATTTGCGGTGCAGTTACAGACGTCAATGCACTTGAGCTGACTTGGGCTGCTGTGCATGTGCGCATGTCATCCACGGACACGCAGGCATGCTCACACAGTTGTCTGCACAGGTCAACTTGGCAGTTACACAATGCCGGAGCGTCACCGCGCAGGCGCGCGCGAGCTGGGCCTACATACATCCATACCTGGCGTCAAAGTGGAAGATGCGCTCCGCCTGGCTGTTGCCGACGTCGCCCACCCAGATGGTGTCGTCCGGCAGCACCATGGACGAGTACGGGTTGCGGATGCCCTTGGCGATGTGCTGCGGCGATGCGGCCAATGCACGCGGCGGAGAACACAACTATGTTATCAGATGATGATACAAAACGACGTCATCAGATGATGATGTGGAATATACGCCGTGGTGCGAGAGATGGCGCGGCGCCCTGGCCGGGTGCTCGCGCACTTGCTCACACAAATGACCCGACAGTGCAGGCCAAGATGCCCGCACCTAGTACACCCGACCAGAAAGTAGACCACCTGTGTTGCAGGGCTGCTGCACCTCACGCGTAAACTGACAGCCGAGCAGCACGCATACCATAGTGCAGAGGCCGTCAGTGTCACCAAGCATTGCTGCTCAAGTGATGGACCTAAATGATACAGAAGTACGCAATGACACCAGCAGCAGTCAGCAGAGCGCCGCCTCGAGGTGCTTCGGCATGCCACCGCACACGGCAGTAGCAGCACATAGATCTCCCTTTTCAAGAGCACCACCAGGGCTCCGCCTGGTAACGGACTTCTGCAACTCCACCCCAGCCCTCATGCTGGCCAGCACGCGCGCGTGTAACTTGCTGTGCGCTGCTGCACATGGTTCAGTACCATGCGCACCGCGCAGTTCGAACCTCAGCGCCCATGCAGTCGGTAACTTGCCGCCAAATGCATCCGATTTGCCCCGTTGAATGCTCACCTCGTAGTCAGTGCCGAACACCACAGGGGCCGTGTTGGTGCGGTACCTGCCCGGGAAGACGCGCAGGAACTTTCCAATGTCGTTGTGGCTCCTGGCGTGCAAAGGGAGGCGGCGACAATGGTCGCGTCAGGCGGAGCGGCGGCGGTCACTATCGCTCTCACTGTTGTGACCACGGCGCTTGCCTCGAAACGCCCATACGAGCGCGCATTCGCGGCTGCTTCAGGCATCATGCTGAGGGTTGACGACACATAGTCAAGTCATGATGCCTCGCATGCACCAAGCGACATGACGTGCATGCGCTTCACGAGCCCTCCGCGCGACGGGCCAGCGGCGGGGTCGCGGATGCCTCAGTCTCAGGCGACTGTGCCGCGACGCAGCAGACGCGCGTGCAGCGGCGCGTCTCGCACTCCCGCTGCCCTGCGACGGCATCTGAGCGCACAGCTCTGACAACGGCGCTTCATGTCAGGCATACATGCAGCGCCGCCAGCTGGCAAACAAATAAAAAACGCCCTTCTCGCCGCGCTCCAATAGCTGACTGGACTACAGCAGTTCAGTAGGTGGACTGAGCCAGAAGACAATTGCTCTGTGTCCCTTCACTTGAAGTGCGTGTTCAACGCAGTTCACGTGGCTGCTGGGACCTGGGAGGGACTTCAGCGCGCTGCGCCCAACGCAGTCAGGGATGCTGCACGCTGAACACACTCCGCCGTGCAGCTGCACAATGTCAACAGCGGTGCACAGATAGATGCAAGTGCATTCTGGCCGTATGGAGTGCCAACATACAACACTGGTGCCTGCCGCTACAGCTGAGCTGAGGATGCTGTGCGTATCAGGGGCAAACACGATGTGGCGCGCGGCGCGTACCTTTGGCAGTTCCACTGTCCCTGAGGCTGGCTGCGCGCGACGGAACACGGAGGGCCGCAGCAAGGTCGTGAGAGCGCTGGTGTGAACAGACGGACGTTTTGAAGCATTGAGGTCAATCGGGGTTCATCAGGGCGAGCGCAAAAGCGCATAGGCGCGAGCAGCGGCTCGTCACCACGCCCACGGCGGTGCAAAACTTGCAAAATCTACCTCTGCGCTGCGCTTCACTTCCGGCAGCAGAGGTCGGGCGCCCATCTCTCTGATACCCGTGGGGTGTCCAAAGTGTACGCCAATGCGCCAGCGGTCAATGGATCGCATTGTTGCACAGCTGGGTGGAAGTGGTTTCAATCATGGAATGCGGACCCCTAAGCAAGTGGAGCTGGTGGCACGCAGTGCTCACACAGTGTTCCTGTCGCCAAGAGGCCCCCGCCACCGGCAAGCACCAACAATGAGACCCCAACCCCTGTCAGGTAGCCGTGAACCCCGGCCCTTGCCAACTGCCTTGACATACAGTCAGCCCTCAGGCATCTATGCTGCTCAGATGCACTACCGCAAGCCAACTCCTGGGCCGCTCTGATCGTAACTACTGAGAGAAGTCGATGGAGGCATATTCCACATTCGAACTGGCGGCCATGTGCCTGTCCACCAAGAACAGTACCTCAAAGTGCGGAACATGGCTGAGGGTGACGCTGGTGCGGTCTCACTGTTACCCCAATTTCCAACTGCGCCTTTCGATGTGTGATGGCGCATGTCGCCTTCCCGTATTGTCCTGGATGCACTAAGCCAACTTGAAGTCAACTGCCAGTGCGTGTTTGGGCGAGCAATGTTGACATATCAAAGTGGCATTTCGTCGACCAATCAGGCGACACAGGTGTGGCAGCAAGCCTGGTAGGGTGGTTGGTCATCAACGTGGAGCGGTTTGCCACGAGTGAATGGATGAAAGCGTGCTGCCACTCACCCCGCCGACGTGTAGTAGCACATGTCGCCGTTCGGGTCGCCCTGGTCGTACTGCGTGAAGTCGATGGAGTGGTCGCCCATGCCAAACACCATGGAGCCGTCCTTGAGGAACATGATGTTGGACCACAGGTGGCCCCACCAGCCGCCTGGTAGGGCACCGGCCGACATGGCATGTGCGGCTCTGTCAGACTGAGTGCAATAGTGCCAATGCTACAGCGTTGAATACTTATAACGCAAGCAGTACACCGGTCAGCTGCAGCGGCCTGAGAGCTGCACGTGCCGAGCAGCTGCATGAGCGTTGCCTGCACCGTGCGTCGTGCATCGGCAAGCCACTTTGAAGTGGTCAACAAATGTCAAAGCTGGCGGCGCCAGGTAGTCACGGACGTGAGCGTCCCAGACAAGCACTTTCAGAGGCTCCTGGGCACACGTTGACAATCATCATTTGTCTGAACAAAAAGTAAATGCGCGGTTGTGCTGTGACAGTCGCAGAATTCATTCCATGCTTGCCACAGGGAGACGGTGGTACAGAGCGCCGGCACACTCATGAAGCATTGCTGATTCCTCAGTCATGACAGCAACGCATTGACATAATTATAATGTGTCAACTGGCGTTGCTGCTGCAGGCACCTGCACTGCAGCTGTGATACAGACATGCGTATATACTTCAAACTACAAGCCGTGCTACTGTGACATGTGGTGACTCACTGCAGGCGCGAGTTGTCTTGTAGACGCTGGAGCGCGACACGTACGTGAACGTGTCGGGGTTCACCTTCACGCGATCCACGCGCCTGCAGCGAAGCATTCAAGCGTGCTGAGTGATGAATTGACTGTGTTGACTCCTGCACGCGCATCCGACTTGCAATGTGCCCCAGAGCGATTCGTTGCATCCTAGTCCATTGCAGTATGATGTCATGACACCTGCGCCAACTGGTCAGCACGCTGTGCAGTACAGCTTGTGTACTTGGAAATACTGAAAACTTGTGCTTCTAGTGACTGTGCCGAAGCACATACTGCGAAACTACCGTTTCTGTCAAGTTCAGGGTGTGCTGCACGCAGATATTGCGGTGCACGAGTGCACGGCCCCGCACCGCGTATCGCCATATCCACATGTGCAGCACAAATCTCAAATACCAACGCCATATACTCACAATGACATCTCTCCACATGACATTGTGCATCATTACAAACTGCATATTATAATGTAGGAATAGCTTCTGGGCTGAGCGTCTGCACGCCCCACAAGGCCAGCGTACCGCGCTAATTTATTGAACGCAACCACACAGCGCATGCACTCACGAAAACACTTCGCAGTTCCAGGAGAGCGAGTCGCAGTTGGTGGTGCTCGTCTTGTAGTTGGGACATTTATTGGCGACGCTCTGGTAGTTGGTCTTGTCGGACACGAGCCAGCACCCGCCGCGGTTGTTGGAGGTGTTCCAGTTCGAGGGGCGGTACGCGCCCTTGTTCTTGAGGTTTGTGTTAGGCCACGATCCGGTGCCGCCGTAGTCGGCGTAACCTGGCGGCGAGACGGCGTGCCGTGCGGGTGGGGGGAGGGGTTGGGGGGGCGTCAGCGCTCGGCGAGTGCACTGCAGAACTCGGCGCACTCACGCGTGACGCACATGGCCGGCAAGGATGTCGGATGCATCTGAGGCGCACACTTTGTGCTGTTTGGTGAAGCGGTCTGAACATGCAGCCCGCTTGCCGTTGAGGTCACTGGTGATGCCGTGTGGTGCCGTCGGCATACTATTAGACTGAGTCGGACCACTGGCAGGTGGAGACTGGTATAATACTTTAGGGGCATGAGGCGTGCATGGGGTGTCGTAGCAGCAGGCGCCTGCTTGTCATTGCGTGCATGCGCTCTGTTAGGGGGCATGCCATGAGCGTGCACGAGTGTTGGTGTGCATGGATGGTGCTGCCAGCCGCCTTAAGCTGCAATGACTCATCGGAAGTTTCGTGCTCGCTGTAGTTGCCGCCGCCGCCTGCGAGAGCCTGCGATTGCTTGTGGCCACTCAATCTGAAGATCAAATGTCACACGCATTGAAACAACGAGCTTCAAATTGATGCATCAGGCAGCAGCCTGCATCTCTTACACTCAAGCCAATGATGAACTTCAATTTGAACTTGAAATAGATGATTTAAACCGTGCTCTGAATGCAATGGTGCAGTTTGCAATGTCAAACTTTGGATTGGTACGACATGGGGAAGGCTGCAGTATGTATGCCTCGGTGTCGCATTTTAGCGTCCAGGTTATTTTTTGTAAGTGAATTTATGCCATTTGTGCCCTGAGAGGCTCTTCAAAGCCACAGCAAACTCATTACATTTACGGTATCGCGCACCAACATGCTCACCAATGTAGAAGATGTAGAGGTATGGCTGGGTTGGCCATTCCGGGTCAAAAGCCATGGACATCAGGCCATCCCACTGAACCTGCAGTGGGCATGCGGAGTGTGCATGCGGAGTGTGAGAGACATACCGTATGACATGATGTCACTGACCTGAGTGCACTTAGACGGTCTCGTTGATAAGGTAATTTCATAGCATACGTGTATACGTTGTCACTTATTATAATGTTTGAAATTTGTACGGCGGCCGTAACCTTTACGGTACTACCTATAGTAGCAGCTGCTAGCCTGACTCAGCCTGCTCGTATATGCCTGAGTAAACGCCCCCCCGAGCGTGCGGATCTGGACCCTTGCACAGCACGCCCATGGGCGTTTACATGGGGGAGGGGCCTGTACAAGGGGGGGGGGGGCTTAGCTGCTCCATTTCGATTTGTCAGCTAGGGGAGGGGGCGTTTACAAGAGGGAGGGGGCGTTTACTAGGGCCCGGAGGGGGCGTTTACAAGATGCGAGCACAAAGTTGACAATGTGGTGGCGATAGCGGACATCTCTGATAACGGCAATGGCGGTGCTGGCGAAGCTGCAGCAGCTACGACAGCTCTTGTCAAGCGAGCATTGTCGCCTGTGTGACCATGCGTCGGAAGCACTCAGAGAACGAGAATGAGTTCAAGTTCGGCTTGAAGTTTGGCTTAATTCGTTATTTCCGGCTGTTTTTGCAAGCCCCCATGCCAACCTGCAGCCAATATGGTTGCTAGGAGGCGTTTACAAGGGGGGGTGCCAGTGGGCTATGTTGCCCACTTTGCCCTGCAGCCATGGCAAGCACGCCCATGGGCGTTTACAAGGGGGGCGGGCGTGTACAGGGGGGCCCCGGGGGGGGGGCGTTTTCTCCAGCATATATGATAGTACTTTGTCTACTTGTAGTACATGCAGTGCCATTGGGGGGACGAAAAATTCTGAAGTGCGAAAACATTTGAGCCAATCACATAACGCGACGTATGCCAGCCTGTCAAAGAGGCGCTCGGTCAGAAGGCACAGACTCTGTCAGTGAGGCTTGCGCTGCTGTCGTTGCGCGTCATGGTGCCGTGCACGCCATGGCCTCAGCCTGAGGGTGTGGGGAATCCGATACTGCCATTGGCAGCGCCAGCAGCACCGCTTTGGCGCCGTGGCATGTCATTGCGCGAATTCGTTAGCATCCGTTCACGTCTAAGGAGGGAATTGTTTGAAACAATCCGCCAATTCTTGGAGGGCACCACAAGTTTGAGGCCGGCGGACACGCCCTCAGAAATCATTATGGTCCACAGCCTGAGGCCGAAAAAGGCTTGATACCTTTTGCACTTTTTCAAAATTTGAACTGACACATTCTCTGCGATCCAGATAATATATTGTACTTCAAGTTGAAGTCAATACCGATGCACTTGGGTGATGCCACGCTTGCTGATTTTTGCGAGCTGGGTATGCGTACGTGCGTATCGCTGCGACCGTTCACCAATCAGCGCGCTGGGGTCGAGTTGCCGCTCCCAGCAGCCTGAGGAACTTCGTTGATTCAGAACGCCTGGGAAGCTTCAACCTTATTCTGGCGCTGGCTCTCCAGCTCGTGGGATTGCTGCACAGGCGGCGCTGAGCGCGTGCAGCGCCGCGGCATTGCTGCTTGGCACGAATCGTACTGCAATCTCAAGCCTGCGGCCACGCTTCACGGCCTGCTGCTGGGCCAAGCGCTCTCACAAGGCTTTTTTCGCTTCAGAAAGGAAGTTGTGCGTAATGGCTTTAGAGTTGCTGCGCAAGTTGTAGACCGCAATGCTGTATGGATGCCGCAGTGTGCTTGACGTAGAAATAACACCATGTAACAGGAGGCAGAACTCATGCTTGCAACGTGTACGTATTTTAATGCTCACAAGTTTAACGCAAATTTGCTTAGGCAGCATTTGACGCACGTTCAAAACCTTTTGCTGAGGTGGGAGCGGTGGTCTCTGACCCGCGGCGCTTTGAGCGCAGCTTACCCCTTTGCTAGCCTCCTGCACTATGAGTTTGGGTCCCTTGCCCCCTACCTTAAAGTTTGGAGGATTGAGGGAGGGCCTTCCTTGTGATACTATCAGTCACTGTGGCTCTTACTATTCAATAACTTTGACGAATACACTGTCAGTAACTATGATATGATTCCTGGACACTGAGTCTCGCCGATGCTGGCAGTCTCAGATTGGTCCAGGACTCCGGAATGATCACGACATTTGTCAATGACTCTTGAATCACACAAGGACCTGAAGTAAAAGAAGCCTTGACAGGACTACCACTCAGACTGAGTCAGGAAGCATGTACTACTTAGTAAGTTCAGTTAGTAAGTTAGTGACCACTGGCAGCTGCTGAGTACGGTACCTATGATAAGTGAGTCTTTGGCCTGGCCAGTGGCACGTCTCAGACTGGTTCAAGTTGTCAGGCAGTCTGAGTGTTCCAGCCTGAGGGCCTGCCGTCGTTACCGTAACCGTTACGGTTAAAATTTGTGCTGCTTTCAAGACGATGTTGACTCACTGACTCAGAGTCTGCGGTTTGGCAGGTTCAACTTGATAATATGAAGGCACAAGATTTAGTGATGAAGTTTGACGATCATGGCATTGAGCACTCTAAGACTTGTGACTCGGAATCACTTTAAAACCAGGTCTTCAATCTGGAGTTGAAATTCCATTATGTATAACAGTTACTGTAACAGTTTTCCAATAGTAATACTACTGTATGTGAGACGCTCACAATCATGCCATCATGACTGCAATCACTGTGTCGCTGCGATACTTTGAATCAGTCTAGTAGTTAAATTCACTTGGCAATTTGAAAGTTTTAAAATTTGTCAATTGAATGATAGTGACTGTGACAGTCATGGATGATGGTCAAGTCCAAGTTCCACATGCCATGGGGGATACTCAAGTTAATAAAGTATATATATATAATACGGGCGTAAGAAAACATCTTACAGTTTGCTACACATTGTCAAATCAAATGTCACATAAACTTGCTTTTAGGCATGACTTTCAAGATGTCATTGATCACTTTGACAGTATTGCACTTGAAGAAATCACAAATTCAATCAAAACAGCCTGACTCTGAGATAATCATACAATAAGCAAGTTAAACAAGTTGAGCACTGTGACAGTTACAGTAACTACTAGAAACTTTAAGCAGACTGAGTCACTCTGTGTCACTGACTGTCTCAGTCTGGTTGACTGTGAAGAGCATTGAATTTGATGCCTTAGGGTTAGACCACCTAATAGTATGGGGCGGTTTTAATATAGGGTACAAGCCATCGCACTTTCACCCTGTCATAGATTGCAGGGACACGCAGCTGCGTCTTGCCTCAGTGAGATCTCACCTGCGCATCGATGTCCAGAAATTTGGTGCCGGATGAAAACGTGCTGAATATGCTGTTGAGCAGCACGAGTTGGCCAGAGCTCTGCAGGACTACAACGCGCGGCTCGGAGCGTGCAGGGACATCCGGCACGAAGTAGAACTTCTGCGGGTGCTTGCCCTCCTGGGTGCGCGATATGCCGAAGCTATTGACTTGCCGCACCACCATGTCTGGCTCATTGTTGATTTTTGGAGTCAGCGATGAATCCGTGAATCCCTGAAAGGTAGCCGCCCCCGCCCCCGTCAGGCCACCTAATGCCAGCAGCACTCCCACGGCTCGCTGCAGCGCCGCCATCATCAGCGCTCCTACCAGTGGGCAGCAGGTGTGATAGAGTGATTTGAGGCTAGCATGGGGTTGAGCATTTTAAAAAATTGCAGCGAAATGTGTGTTCTTCAAGATGAAACTAAATTGGGGTAAGCTCTGTTGCAGCTGCCTGCGCTTTTGTGACCACCATCTAGCGGTAGTACACGTAACACTCGCAAAAACACCACCATCCGCCAGTCATTGCTGCAGCAGTTCATGCAGCATCATGCAGCATCAATGGTTGGGACCCTTTCACCTGGCAGATGGCGCATGGCCATTTTTCGCGTGCTCATGAGTTATATATACTACGATGCTGACTAGACCAGAAAGCAGTCACGTGAGACTCAGGTTGGTTAACGATGGACTGCACGGTGGTGCGTGCAGCCAAAGACAGCGCGCTCATGAAGATAATTGCCGATACGAGGGGGTGACCGTCCGTCGGGGAAACTCAGCTTTGATGTTGCATTTGCATCGTGGTATTGCATGCGCATTGCAGTGCACGGTGGCAGTGGGTGTGGATGTTGCATGAGAGTGGCGACAAATGGCGATGGCTTGTTTGACACAGCGCGCGGCCTTCCTTTGGTGCCAGAAGACTCGGAGCTGACTCGCCGACGATGCGATGCGCATATTATCCAGAAAGCTGCGCGCTCTTTCGTGTAGGCGGGACCAGAGCGGGCGTCCACAGGTGGCAGTGGTGCTGGCAAGCAGCTACGTGTGCGTCCTGGCACTGGCGCTGATACGCCTGGAGGCACACTGCCGCATCACTCGATCACAGCTCTGCCGCATCCGCATCACTGATCGATGCGGTCAATTATTGTGCGTGTGCTGGTGTTGGGAGTGATTCTCGGTGGAGTCACTGTGGAGGGAGTTCAATACAAGGACTTCTCCAACAGCGATGGCACGCCACGCATACTTGTACCCGATGATGGCATGGTGGTGCGACAGGAGATGGAGTTTGGGATGCCGGATCTGCCTGGCGTAAACAATCACGTGCAGAAGTTCTTCTTCGTGCCTGATAGAAAGGCAGAGCCGCGCGTGGTGACGATGGTGTCATCAGGGAGCCTTCGGCTGTACGACAGCATCAAAAGCGATCCCAGCGATTTCAAAGAGTTCCTAAACATCGAAGATGAGGTAAGCATGTATTTTTTTTTACAAACATAGGTAGAAGTATACATTCATAATACTTGTGAAGAGTGTTTCATGATCTGTTTTACATGTAGTAACTGTACATATTATAATACCTGTAGGCGAAGCCTAGGCTACGGGCCTGCGATCGAAGCTGTGTTCAACGGCAGGCCCGTAACCTCCGGTTAATTTTGCTCTGATGTCGAGGCTGGTGTTGCAAAACGAGGCTTGGTGTTCTTTTCAACTTAGTAATACTATGTCAATAGATTATCATCCTGCACTGATTACAGGTATACTACTATATAGAAGATGATCATTTGAATCAGATCTGCAACTAACCAACTTGAAAGGTACTACTACTAGTAGGCTAGTAGACTACTAGTATAGTATAGCAGTAAGTGTTACATGTAGACTTGCAATACCTCGTCGACCACAGTACACACGATAGTATGTGTGCTGCTTACTACTAGTAGTAGTCTCTCCGCAGCCAGCCCTGCCCCTGAGCCCACTCCTGCTTAAAGCTTCCCGCTGACAGAATCAGTCCGTGCAGCTTGTCACAGCTGAACGCTGCGGTAGCCACCGCCAACAGGTGTGCCACCATGCGGTCGGTCACTGTTTTTATGCAAGCGATGATGTCCGAGAGTCTGCCTTGCGCTAGGCAAAGGGAGGCAGGTGCAGCGAAGCTTCGCTAGGCAGGACCTCAGGCTGGTGAAGCTTTGCTAGACATCCCCAAGTGCGGTCACATGTCACGAGACTGAACGGGACGGTCACAGCTGGCACCGCCACCATGGCTGAAAGACTTAAAGTGTACATACTAGTAGCTTATCCACCCAGGAGCGCCAGCAGCACTGTGTGACACGCGCCCTCAGACTACTCCGCAACGCTGACAGTTTTGCAGTCAGGAAACACACAGGAAACTTCAAGGAAACAAGACAAACCGCGACGGCACGATGGTCACTGTTGAAGACATTGTCGCCATGGGTGCGAAGCTGCTACTCGTAGTCGGAGTCCTTTATTAGCACTGCTGGCAGCGCTGAGCTAGCCTGAGAGCGTGCCGACTGTCGTCTCAAGCTCGAAAACAACTTGAATTTCCCAGGTCCTTCGACATGTGTTTGTCGAAGGACAAACAGACTCGGGGTCGCCTCCCCAGCACATATGCGCTTGTGCGGCCTAGATTCTCCGAGACGCTCTGCTCGGCAAGGCCAGGGGCCCTGCCGCAAGCTTCGCTCGCAGATGCAATAATTACAGAAACTGATACCATATAGCAGTACGATCATCATAGTGGTAATATGCTCATTTATGGAATGGACCAGGTTTTGATTTCAAATCGAACTTCATTCCATTGCCAACTTGAAGTGCCAGTGGAGACTGAGTGCAACCCAGTAGAGTACGGTAACCGTAGTACAGTATGATCATCATACTACAAAGTCATAATATATTCATTGTTAAACTGATTGGTTTGATTTCATTCAACTGCCAAGTTGAACTTGAAGTAAGATGCAATCCAGTGACAATTTGAAAGGTTTACAGAAAAACCTAGGCAAGCGGAACGCCGGTACCGTTGCATGGTAGGCGAGGGACTCCCTTCAGCCTGAGGGCGCCTTGAAGTTCTCAGGTATTTTGGTGCGCGCGCGATTCTCTTCACCACCGATGCTTCTGGGCGTGCTCATTGTTGCGGGTGGCCCAGGGTTTGCGTACATGCGGCAGTGCGCATCGCTGCAACCATTCGCCAACCAGGATGCTGGGGTTAAGTTTCCAATGGGACTACCCCAGAAGCTGCGAGCTTATTCTGGCGCTGGCTCTCCAGCGCATGGGCTATTATAGCACAGGCGGCGCTGACCGCGCGCATACAGCGCTTTAGCGCTTGGTAGGTATCGTACTGCTCTCAAGGCTGCGGCCACAATTGACGATGTGCCACTGCCAGTGGCAGGCTCTCTCATCAGTCTCACATTTCGCGCCTCCAGGAAGTGAATGTGAAGTTGTGCGTAATGGATTTGAAGTTGATGCGGACTTTGTGTCTGTGGTGCTGTTAGATGTGCTCGATGTAGGTATAGCACCGTCTAGCGGCAAGGCAGGTGTTATCATAATGATGGCTGCAGTATGTATACTATAGCAGTACATGTTCTCGAAATCACAGGCGCAACGCAAGAAGCAGCACTCATGCAGGCAAATCGTGACGCAACTTGAAGCAAAACGTTGAGGCGATGATGTCCGACCCCGGTTTGTGCGCAACTTACACCATTTGACGTTTTCAAGCAATTGCCTCCACACACATCATGATGATCAATGACATGCATTAGGGGTACCTGCCCCCCTACCTCCGGAGTTTTCAAATTGGACGGTCTTTGTTCTTCTTGTCCACACTAAGTGGCACGTTAACTCTATAGTAGTCACAGTACGTAGTACTATCAATCAGCCTAGTGATTGATCGAGATTCGACTCGGAAGGCTCAGCCTGTTGGCAGCTGACAGCGCAAGTGGTATTACACCACATCATCATATAGCCCATAGATTGTCATGTAATATATCAGCACAGAACTTCTGTCAGTGACCTGGGCCAATGACTCTAAGACTTTTCAAATTGGCAACAGACCGGCGGCACTCAGTCAGCTGCAGAAGCCAATCATCATGGCCCATTCGATGTTGTCACCTTGTCAAACGATTCAGAGTACAGTCAACACAGGTCCACCGGCACGAGCCGCTGCGGCTACGGCTGCAGCCTGTCCGCGAGTCCCGGAGTCCTCACGCGGGAACTTACACACGTGCCGCTTCCATTGCATCATGGTCACCAGACTGAGTCTTGCGCCGCACCTTGCTGTACTACGGTAGGTGTTCTGGAATGGCCTCATGTCGGTGGCCTTCGACCCGCAATGGCCCCAGTCGCCCTACATATACATCTACTACATAGGTGAGTCACTGAGCGCGCTGATGCGCTGCGGTCAGCGCCCGTCGGTGCGCAGCGAAGTTGCTGTTGACTTCATCTGCAAGTACTCTCAAGTATTGCTTGCGAAGCGGTGCGCGTTACAGCATGGCACCCCTTGAAGGCCAAGCTGCTAAAGGCTGCTGGCAGCGTGGCCAGTATGTGTTGCACGGTACCTTCAAAGTGAACCAACCTTGTGTGGAATCCGTGCCGTCACGTGTCGAGCGCTGCTGCAATGACCCTTTTTAGGCAGGCATCCTGAATATACATCGGCATCAGATGGGCTTGTCGTCAGAAACGTCGATGGTGTTGGTAGCCTGACGATAGGTGCCGACCCCCCCGCACGCTGCTCTCCCAGTCCGTGCAGCTACATTCATGTCAGTCCATCGGGTGCAAAGCCTCGCAGCGCTGTGTCTCACCGAATTGAGCGCAGTGCAGCCAACGCTCAGCCGCAAGCAGCTGCATGCGTGCAGCCACCCAGTGGCGCGCTCACGCGAGCAGCTGGTGCAGGCTGCGTGACTTCTGCGGGCTTGGACGCGTGGCCCAATGAGTAGCGCGCTGGCGAGCCGGAATGGCCAGCGCCTCCCAAGCAAGAGAGCAGTTGAGGCTCTTTTGCAGAACACGGCACGTTGAGCACTCATGTGATCATGGCAGCTGCAATGCAACCGTCGAAGTATTCTTCCCAAGTATCAAAATGGCACACCGCAGTACATAGTCCTCATTGCGTCTCCTGCACGCGCGCTGTCAGGCGGCGCGCATGTACGCACCGCACAACCTTGTACAGAGGTCGTACGTACTTTGAGGTATATATATAGAAGTATATATGTGGTCAGCACACGTAAGAGTTGGAATGTTTGTGGCGTACCTGCATGCAGCCGATGGCTCCGTCTGAGACAGGCGCGCGCATGCCCGACCCCTCTGTCCGACGCGCCGCAGGCTACACGGAGATCAGCAACGACGCCGCGTACCCCAACACCAAGCTCGGCGGCGAGCGGCCGCTGGAGTGGGAGACGGCCGGCGGGTGCCGCCCGATGCCTGACCGCTCCAACTACCAGCACACGGCCGACACGTGCCCGAGCTACCGCAACAACCCGGGGGGGTGCGACGTCCTCTCGTGGAACTGCGAGATGTTCTCGTGAGTATTCGAGTGATTGATCAAAATGTGCCTAGTGCCGCGCGGTGCCGGACCTCTCCAACTACCAGCACACAGCCGACACGTGCCCGAGCTACCGCGACAACCCGGGGGGGTGCGACGTCCTCTCGTAAAACTGCGAGATGTTCTCGTGAGTACTACTGGGAGATAAGATGCTAAGAACAACGGTTCAAGCATGTCGTGAATGCAGCGCCGCCTTGCGGTAATGCTTGTTGTAGCGCTGGGGCTTGTGGCTGCAGCAGCTGTGCGCGCTTGTATGCAGCGTGCGTGACAAGGCCGGAGTGCGCGCCGCAAGCAAGAGCAGCACACTCGTCCAGTAGCAGAAGACTGCAGTGTCTGTGGCTGATAGGACGGTGCTGGCGAGCGCATATGAATTCTGCCCTGCGCGGCTTTGATTTCAGCGTGTGCCGCAGTGCTTTGCGTAGTAGTGCTGTTGGCGCTCCTGAGCTGCGTGGCTAGGTGCTGCTGCAGAGTTTTGCGCACATGCTTCGCCATGTGACTCACGGCAGTGCTCTGTGTGCCAGATGTACATTCGCGCAAAACATTAGACGTGTGGACCTGAGGCAGCAGACTGCAGATGAGTGGCAATGCCTGAAGTATAGCTGTCATGCATGCGCTCCTAACGTCACCAATATTTGTGCACATATAAAGGCAAAAATACTTTGTCTGCGCTCACAACAATGGGCAGACGCTCTGTTGAAGCACCTCTGGTGTTCACGGTGCCTGCCATTTCGTGGCACACCACGCAATTTCTCAATTTGTTGACAACCGCAAAGCATGGCAGTGCACATCACAATACCCCAGTAAATCTTTGCCGCCTGACCCATCACGAAGCGCCGCCGCTGTCCGCCGACCACTTTTAAAATTTCTCGCGTGCAACGGCTGACTTGGTTGTGGATTTGCATGCGCCCCTTGGCAGGCGCATCGACCGCGTAAAGCTGGACGTGGACACGTTCAAGGTGCAGTTCCGCGGGCACGTCTACGGCAGCACCCTCGCGTGCGGTGAGTTCATCTCTCCCCCCCCCCCCCCCCCCCCTTTCTGGCCTGCCGCTGTGCCACTGCGCGCACTGCTCTTCTTAGAAGGGTGCATCCTGCATGGCGATTCAAGTCGTGGACTGTCCGCGTGCACTGTGGCATATGCATCCTGCAAGTGCACTCAAGCGTATATGTGTATGATTTATTTTGTCAGAGCGTGCTTCATATCAATTGCAAGCACAAGCATAGTCTGACATGCACGCCAAGTCTTCTGCACCACAACTGTGTATCGGCTGCAACAGAGTTCCGTGATCCGGTCCAATGTGCTTGCATTCATGGCATCTTTCTGTGTCACGATCTGCCTAATAATTTGCCATGTATGCAACTTGGTTGTATAGGTATGACATGGATATTTCAGTACTAGCAGGCCCTACTTGCCTGCATGTACGTATTTCTCACAGCACTTCAGGGGTGTGTTATTTTCAGCGCGCGCTGCTGGGGGTGCAATGGCCTTGAAACGACTGTCTGCTGCATATCACAACCCCACGTGCCGTTGCACCGGATGCGCACCCAGCACATACACTGTACGTTTCACGCCCTCACTGCCGCCGTCCCCCCCGGCCTGCGGCGGCGCACAGGCGGTTACTGGGGCCACCACTGGTCCAACATCCTGTTCCTCAGCGACGAGTCCATGGTGTTTGGCATGGGCGACCACGCTATCGACACGATCCGCGTGGACCCCGGCAACCCGCTCGGCGACATGTGCTACTCCAGCGACGCGGGGTGAGCGCGCGAGCTCTTCTTCACGGAAACAAATCACAATGTCGTAGAGCTCCAGGTGACAAATCCACCTGAGTCTGCTGTACAGACTGATGAGCAATGGCGCACTAGCGTGAGCTTATGGATACGCATGGAATGATCGTAGCGCCCTAGGCGACGAGGTGCGGTCAGCCGCAAGTGCCTTGCTCCAACCTGTATAACGGTTGATGCGACTGCTGTCCGGTGCTCGGGGGGACTGTATTGCACCTGCACAGCCCTCGGCTGTCCTGCAGAACAGTGGATGCAACCGCCGCCTGGTGCTCGCGGGGCTGTGCTTCATCTGCACAGCACTCGGTGTTGCCCACGCAAAAAACTGCTTGGCGCCAAAGATGTATGGTGCTCGCAAGGCCGTGCTTCATCTGCGCAGCACTTGGTGTCTGTCACCCGCGCAAACAAACGGCGCTCACGTATGCATGCCGCTGCTCTGCAACTGCAGGGCGCCGCAGGGGCACTGGAACCCGCAGCGCGAGTGGACGGACCTGGGAAAGTTCCTGCGCATTTTCCCCGGCAAGTACCGCACCGCCACGAAGCCTGTGACGAGGGGTGATGACTACGAGGTGGGTGAAAAACAATGCCATCGGCACAGCGCTCATTTTTTTGCCATAGTATGCCAAAATTCTGAATGCTGCCTCTGAGCGTTGCTGAATCTGCATCATCGTGACTGGCGCTTCATGGTTTGCGCAGGCCTGGGGTACGCGCGGGCGAGCACGGGTCTTAAGTCGCACGAAAGTGAGCTGCGGCATGAAAGGCATGCGCCGCGCGCGCCGCTCACGTTTGGTCCAATGGGTCCTGCCACACTTGACCCTGCGCTGAAAGCCACATACTTGTCCGCATCAACGCCATTGCCGTCCGTCATATACGCCCCCCCCTCCCCCCCCCCCTCATGCGGACAACGCCATTGCCATCCGTCACATTCCCCCCCCCCCCCCCCCCCCCGCCACCCCCCCCTTCCCCCCCATGCCCCCCGCAGATCATCGCCAAGGGTGTCCGCAACCCGTACGCCGTGCAGGTGCTGCCGGACGACACCGTCTGGTTCGGCGACGTCGGCAACGCGCTGTCGGAGCGCATCTACCGCTTCAACGCGAGGTCAGCGCGCGCGTGCTGCACCGAAGGACCAATGCAGCTAGGTCGTAGTCTTTGACATGTGTGTGCCGCTTCGCTGCCGAGCATGACTTGCATGGGGCGTGGCGGCACGGCGGCAGCGCGCTGCGTCAGCGTGCTGCGTCAGCGCAACTGAGCGTTCAAAAGCACGAGCGGCGCACGCGCTTACGCTATGTGTCTGTTTGCTGCGTGCGCTGCGCCCATGTGTGCCCGTGCTGCAAATTGGCTATGCGCGCGTGCGCATGTGGCGCGCGCACAAGCGGTGTGGGCAGCAGAGTCCTTGTTTTGCATGCGTAGACGGCAGCGACGCATGCCATTAGAGCAGCGTTCATACCGAGGATGGCAAGCGGCAGATGCGTCTGCTGAGCCGCTGCTGGCGCGCGATGCGAAGACGCGCGCGACCGACGCCGCGTACCATAGAAGTGCCCGCACTGCCCGTCGTAGAGCTGCTTGAGAGCCTTCGACAGGGGCGGCTAGTCACTCGCAGCGGTCAACATTCTGGTGCCGCGCCCGATCTCCATGCGCAGTGCAGCGTGCCGCTCTGTGAGCGCGTGTGCTTGCGCTCTGTGTGCGAGGAATTGTCCCAGCGCTACGCGCGTGCCACCATCGCCGCCGCCCCTCTTGCCGCCATCACTGCCCCCCCCCCCCCCCCCCCTCACCCCCTGCATTGCCGCCGCCGCCGCTCTCGCGCGCGCGGCCGCTGCTGCGCAGGCAAGCCGCCGGCGCGAAGGGCGACGCGACGCTCTCGCCCGACGCCGTCAACTTCGGCTGGCCGTGCGTGGAGGGCGACGCGGGGGGGCCGATGCTCGCGCCCGGCAGCGAGACGGAGAAGGCGCAGTACCTCAAGGACGAGGGGTTCAGCCTGTGCGACCCCGTGTACAAGGCGCGTGCGGCAGCGCTGCGGGGGTGCCTGTCGCTGAGCGCTGTGGCATCGAGAGTACTCTCCACGCCCTGCTGAGGCGGCGGACGGCGCCTTGACTTTTGCGGGCACGGGCTGCGCGGCCGCCCTGTGCTTGCACGATCATGGCAGTGAACGCGTCGTTGTACAACAGCTGCTAGGACTTCGTTGTACGACCTCGTAGTTGTTGCCGGCGGACAGCATGCGTGCGGCATCGTGGCCGCGAACGCGGGTGCCATGCGCACGCGAGCGGTCTGTAGCCGAGTGCTGCTGTGCCGCAGTCAGTCAGTGCGGAAGGGCGTGCTTGGTGTGCATCTGATCAATGCACATCACGCGGGCATCCATGTCGCCAATGTTGACCTCGGCTGGTGCCAGGCATGTGATGCCAGCGCATGCCCCCGGGCCTGCCTATTCGGTCTGCCACGTGGTGCACGAGCGGCTCTGCATTTGAAGCGTGTGGTACCAGCGCACGTGTCGGTGCTCAGTGCGTGGGCAGGAGGGGGATGTGTCAATGCCACTCCAACTACATGTAGGCTGCAGGCATGCGAGCGCACACACTATGGCATGCGGCACCCACTGGCAGTGCTAGAGCCGTGCAGTCCCTGACGCACCGCCGTTTTTCTGCATATCCTGTCCCCGTCAGGCTGCTGGGATCAACTCCAAGTGGTTTGTGGGGTCGCCCAGCAACACCAAGGCCGACGCGCGCTACGAGAGCCCCGCGTTTGAGTTCCGCGATGTGGTGGACCCCGATTTTGACGGCTGCCGCGGCAGCAGAGCCGCCGTCAGCGGGTGAGTGGTGCGCACACATCTGACAGTACAATTGCAGTCATCAGTTTCATATACACTCCTTACTCTTATACGCGTCAACAGCTTCGTTGCTGTCTGCTGTACATTCGCCGATTCAGCGACACGTTGGCAAGGTCACCCGGCAGCTGGGATCGTCACAAAGGGCGCCTTTTCGTTATAGCATGCACTTCACCATGGCATTTGCGTTGATTGGCTGCTTCAAATGAGACGGCCTCGCAGTCCGCAAGTGCTCCTGGTGCCCGTCTATACGAACGAGCGCATACGGGCAATGCGCTGGCAACCACAGGCAGCGCCCTGCGTATGCACAGCGCAAATGAGGTGCAGGTTGAAGTCACTTTCTGTTGTGCCATTGTTCATATGCGCAGCGTGTATTACAACATGGGCGACAAGCTGGGCGGCCGCTTTCAGAACAAGATCTTCTTTGCGGACCACGAGAAGCAGTGCCTGTTCTACGGATCCGTGGACGACAATGGCAAGATCGTCAATGGTGAGCACTGCCGTGCGGACTGCTGCTGTAGTAGTTGGGCAACGGCAACATGCATGTTTAGGTGGCTGCGCTGCTCCCCTCAACGAGCGCTGTTGACGGGGTCACGCAGCATCAGGTTATGGTCACTGTTATTGCATACAATTTCTTGCAACAAGACAAATTCACTTCAGAAACCGACAATACAATTCCACATCAGAAAATGATATCTGTATACTGCGTCCCCTCCGCACAGTAGCGCGGAGTGCAGCGCGTGTCTTGAAGCGCTGAAAGTGCTTCACAATGTTTTTTTTGTTGCTTACGCTGCCGAGCGTTTGGAGTTGCCTAGCGCAGCATACAGCCCGTTATTTGTGTCCAGGTTGTCAGGGCTTGTCTGCCCAACCCAGCAAAGCCGACGCACCGAGAGTCTGCCGGTTTAAAACTTTGAGTACTCAACCACATTCTCTGGAGGGCGTTGCATTTTCAACACGTGCTGCACGTGTTTGACAGCGCTGGCAAACGAGCTGGTGGCTCAACATGTCGGTCAGTGAGGCTTGCCACACTAGAGCGCTGATCGGGCTCTCCCCCCTCCCATCCCCCCCCCCCCCCCCCCCCCCTGCGCAGTGCGCTCGCTGATGGAGAAGGGCGACGTGGGCATCTCGCAGATCACCACGCACCCCACCACCGGAGCGCTGCTGCTCATGGACTACCAGCGCTCGCGCATCATCTCCATCACCACCAAGACGGATGTGAGTGCGGCGTTTGCCCCTCAATCATGTGTGTAGTATGAATGACCGCAGCAGCGGCGACCACGGTCATTGGTGGAAGGCACTCGCGGCTGACCACTCCTTGTCACCTAGAGCTCTACGCTATTTTGAATCGTTTTCATGCATAATCAACTACTGCGCGCTCCCTGCACCAGCAATGCCTATAGAAGCGCCGGTGGAGCGAAGTGTGCTGCAACGCATGTCCGCTGGCTCGCACGAGCGCTGTGCGCAGAGGGGGTTTGCGATGTGGCGCCCCTCCCTACCAGGTGTGATACTCAGCAGCCGCTTTGCCTCATGGCAGCTTGCTCCCAGCTCCCGGCCGCCAAGCGCGATCCCCCAACATCACCACTCTGTTACAGCGAGTCCTGCTTGCACCCAGTAGGCCCCCGCTGCAGTTGTATGTCGGCCAGCGCTGTCCCCACAGCGCAACACGCCTCCTGATGCTTACCCCGGTCCTCTCTGCCACGAAGACGGTGGATTTTTCCACTGGTAGCAACAACTCCACGAAGACTACAGATTGGTGGAAGGCACTCAATCTGACGGCTGACCTCCCCTCGTCGCCCAGAGCTCTACGATCTTCTGATTCGTTTCCGTAGATGATGCCGCGTGTAACGAGCGCTCCTCTCGCCTGCGGCGTAATACCTGCAACGCGTCCGCCGATGCTTACCCCGGTCCTCTCTCCACGAAGACTACATAATTTTCCACTGGTAGCAACGCCACGAAGACCATAGACGACGCCATGGGTGACAACCGCTCCTCTCCCCCAACGCGTAATACATACCTGCAGGGGCCGGCGCCGGAGACCCCCCCCCCCGACGGCGGTGGCAAGCCCTCGCTGCGGCCGCCCAAGGGCGCCGTCGTCGCCAAGTTCAAGCCGCAGTGCGCGCTGCAGGGCGAGGAGCGCAACTTCCCGGAGCTGAAGTGGACCCAGGGCAAGGACGGCGTCTTCCGCGCCACGCTCACGCTCGGCGCGGTACAGTTCGCCAACAAGTGGGGCACGACGCGCACGCGCGGGTGAGGGCGGCGCGCTCATTGCAACAGTGCGTCGCGTGCGCTGACGGCGCGTCGCCGTCATTGGTAGCGCGCGCGCTCGACTCTGAGGCGAAGGGCGTTGTTGCAGGTGGCGCGTCTCTCGCGGCGAAGTCGCAGAGCGCTGAGCGCGGCGGATGCGTGTCGCCGCAACGCTCTCTGGTACTGCAGCTTTTCTTTTGAAAGCGTGCTCAATTAACTGGCGGTGCTGGGTGAATTGCGGGATGCGCATTTAGCAACTGGCGTTGAGGCATCGCCGTGTGCGCGACAGGTCTGCTGCAGCGTTGCTCAGCCATAGACCTCGCGATCCCGCGTGGGCGCTCATCCGCGCTGGCGACGGAGACGCTCACCGGGGCCTGCTCCTGCCTTGCCCAAACTGCTTCTGCTGAGGCATGAGTGCCGTTTCTCATTCACTCACACATTCAGTCAAAGTCGTTAATGTGAGCCAAGGTTGTGGTGGTGTATGGCGGCGTGCACATAACTGCGTAGTGCCTGAAAGCGTGCGGAGGTCACTGCGGCTGCAAGACTCTCTCTCCTGCCGTTCACCTCAGCGGCGGCAGGTGCTTCTGCGACGCTGTTCCAGGTGCCGACTAGCAGCTTACTACAATGACTGTCTTGATTGTGAGCGCCATCCTCCGATACTTTGACAGAATTTGAAGATCGCCTTGCACTGTCAGGAGCATATATTTTTGAAGCACACTTTGGATATGCGCAGAAGGCACTCACGTGCTCTACCGACCAGCCCCCCCTCCCGCTCATCCAACCTTAAGTACACAGCGTGCGTACCAGCCAATCAACAGTTCACTAACCCGCCCCTTGCCCCCCCCCCCCTCCCCCCCCCCGGCTCATCCCGTCCACCCCCCGCGACGCGCGCTGCGCTGCAGCTACAACGGCGGCGTCCCCGCGCCGCTGATGCGGCTGCGCGCGTGCGGCGTGTACAAGCTCACGCTGCGCAACGCTCAGCAGAAGTGGGGCAACCCGGGCGGCGCGCTGAACGACTTCCGCGAGCCCGCCACCACGAACCTGCACACGCACGGCCTGCACGTGTCGGGCATCGGCAACGCGGACGACACGTACCGCGAGTGAGTGGAACGGGTTCGAGTCTGGCTCGTGGCGCCACGTTTCTTGCGGGGATGGCTTTGTCGAGGCATGCAGGCAGCGTGCTGTGATGTTGTGCTTGCCTAGTGGTGGATCTGCTGTATCAAGCACGACTGTTGCAGTGTGTCTGTATGCACAGTGAAATCGTGTACACCCTTGCTCTGCATGGGTTTGACAATGGCACCGCTGACAGCCCGCCCCTCGGAGGGGCGGGGGGGGGGGGGGGGGGGGGGTAATTTGTTACAAGCTGATCACTAGCACAATATCTGCTCATGTCACCAAAATGCAGCCAACTTGGACAGGCAGACCAGCTTCCGCTGGTTGGATCTCAGACACAATAGTCGCAGATGCCATTGCTCCTACTGCAATTAATCACGTCACCAACTACTTTGAGGTATTAGAATTCATTCTTTACAGCTCACCAGTCAAGCACATCCAATCAAGGCAAGGACAACCCTCGGCTGTGCACGCGCTGTCTGTCGCTGCACTGCTGGCAGCCCGCTCCCCGCGCGTTGCATTTGATAACCGCGCCACAACCGTGACAGCGCTCACGCTGAGCGGCAGATGCGCATCGCCGGTGTGCGACGCGCCAGCGCGCACGCCGGACGCCTCGCGCGCCGGAGGCGTCCGGCACACGCTGAGCATGCGATGCGGACTGCCGTGCGTGCAGCGCAGCAGCGGCGCCGCACGCAGCAGCAGCAGCCGCGCTCCGTGCCATTGCCGCCGTCAGGCTTCGCTGACCACGGCCGCTTCCGCAAGGCGATGACGCCCGGCGCTGCATCCCTTATCAGGGACTTTGAGCATGCATCAGCATCCTTCGATTCTGGCCATCATTGAGAATTGCAGCACCTGCGTTGAATCTGTGATGCATTTGCGCTGAGCGTGCCAGCTGCCTGACAGCGTTCTTGGGGACCTCTGCCCCCCCCCCCCCCCCCCTTTTTGCCTTGTGTGCGTCGCGCAGGGTGCTGCCGGGGAAGGAGACCGTCTACACGTACGCCATCCCTTGTGACCACGCCGGTGAGCGATTGCCGCTGGCTACTTCTGTTCACCTCTGTCATTTGTGGTTCGGGGTATTTGATTTGACTTCTACTGCGTCATGTTACTGCTTGGTTTCAATATTATCTCCACATACCATTGTTTGCATGCGGCGAAGGACCTCGACGCAGTCGGCGCTTGTCCGTTGAGTCCATGCTGCAGCTGAGCACGCATGCAAGAGAGACACACGATTGCCTGACTCAATGCCCCTGATGGTCCTCCATGCGAAAGATGTCCCGAGTGTATTAATTTGCGAGCGCTGAGTGGGGGTGTTGCTTGTCCACTGCGTGTTGCTCTCCAGTCATGCGCCGTGCAACACTGCGTGTGGCCTACATTTGTCCCCTGGGGTACGGTCGGCGCCGCTCAGCGTCCCAGCAGCGCGTTGTTCACACCCGTGAGCACGTGCCTCTGCCCCAAGTCTCGCCCTGTTGGCGCTCGTGCGTGACACGTACGCGCGCGACCGCGGCGCATGTGCGCGCGGGAGGAGGAGCACGTTGCCCTGAGAGCTGACACACTGCGTGAACGCTTCTGCTTGCCTCAACGAAGCACGTGCCGCACTCCACAAAACCTGAGATTTCAGTCGCTTCCCGGAAATGAGGCGGCAAGCACACTGCAGAGTAAGAAAAGCCGCCCGCTGCTTGTACAGCGAGAGTGATGTCCTGTGGAGGTGGTAAGCCTGAACCAGGAAGGGCCAAAAGGCGCCAAAGGAAAGTTCTGGAGAGACCAGAAAATGTGCGACACACCCTAAACTGACAAGTCATGTGCTGACTGTATAACTGTGGCCAGTCATGACCAGCATGGCCAATGTACTGCAGCCTTTATGAGAGGCTGCTACTCCGACAGCTCACAACAGTACGACTGCTCAAACAGCGACGCTCCGCGCACACGCTCGCGCGCCCGCCCGGCCGCCCGCACGCAGGCGGCACGCACTTCTACCACCCGCACCACCACGGCAGCGTCTTCCTGTCGGCGGGCGCGGGCGCGGTGGGCATGCTGCGCGTGGACGACAACCCGACGCTCGAGGCGAACGCGCGTCGCCCCGCCATCTACGGCCGCATGCCCCAGCGCTACCTTGCCTTCCAATTCTTCGACCCGTCGCGCCTCAAGGCGCTTGCGGACGGGATGGGGGACCAGGCACGTCACCCCGCGGGTTGCAGTTGAAGTGGAAGTTGGTAGGACGGCAATGATCGAGTTCAGTAACATGTTGAAGCAGAGCGAGTACGTTTCAGTCTACCTCGCCTTCCAATTCTTCGACCCACCGCGCCTCAAGGCGCTCGCGGAGGGGATGGGGAACCAGGCACGTCACCCCGGGGGGGGGTAGGGTTGCAGTTGAAGTTGAAGTTGGTAGGACGGCAACGATTGAGCTCAGTAGGAGGGTGAAGCGAGCGGTTGACGTAACCATTGTTTAATTGCAACGATTGAGTTCAGTACATGAGAGGTTAAAGCAAGAGCGAGTGCATTTGGCAGCGCTACCTCGCCTTCCAGTTCTTCGACCGGCCGCGCCTCGGGGCGCTCGCGGAGGGGATGGGGGACCAGGCACTCACTCTCTGAAATTGCAGCTGTCAGGATTGCGATGATTGAGTTCAGGAGGAGGTTGTAGCGAGAGCGAGTACGTTTGACAGCACTACATCGCCTTCCAGTTCTTCTACCCGCCGCGCCTCGAGGCGCTCGCGGAGGGGATGGGAGGCCAGGCACGTCACCCCACAAGGAATAGGGTTGCGGTTGAAGTTGAAATTGGTAGGACGGCAATGATTTGAGTCCAGTAAGAAGTTGAAGCATAGCGAGTGCGTGTAGGGTACATAGTGGTTGAAATGACACGTTTTGGGATTGCAACGATTGAGTTCAGTAGGAGATTGAAGCAAGCGCGGCTGCATTTGGCAGTGCTACCTCGCCTTCTGTGATTTTTTAGCCCCCCTGCGCCTCAACGCGCTCGCAAAGGGGGTAGAGAACCAGGCACGTTACCACGGAAGGGCTAGACTTGACGCTTGCGCGGTATGGTTTGTGGTTGGGCCAGGGTCAGAGTTGAGGCGAGAGTGACTGCGTATCGCAGTGCTGCCTCACCTCCCGGTACACATACACTAGCTACGTGTCTAGCTCGTTGAGCGGATGAGACAGGACCACGCAAGTGCTGTACGTCAGCACTGTCGGTGAGGGAGGGGGGGGCAGGTCTGAGGTTAGCAGATGGGCGGCAGGCAGGCGCGTGCTGCAGCGCTCATGCGCTTTTATGTGCTTAGCCCAGCTGATTTCTCATTGCGTTGGCAGCCGCGACGAGGGGTCAAGCAGGTCGACAAGCTAAGAGGGTAGGGGCCCCCATTGATGGCAGACTTGAAGCTCACCCCCCCCCCCTCCCCCCTGCGCCTGCACACGCCTTCCGCGTTCTCGCGCGCAGCTCTTCTACACGACCGCGAAGCGCAAGCACTACCTGACCAATGGCTGCACAGGCTACACCAACTCGATCACCATCGGCAAGTGGACGCGCCTGCGCATGCTGCACATCGGCCATGGCGCGGACGCCGTCGTGTCGCTCGTGCGCGAGGGCGGCGGCAAGACCTGCAAGGTGAGTCAAACTCTGCAGTGGTGGTGAAGTGACATTGCGCACAGGTGTCGTATCCGCAAGCTTACATCATTCTCTTCCAGCCTCTGCGCCTCTGCATCTTTCAGATCATCTGCATACAGGCTAGGGAAGCAAATCGTTGTATCAGGTCTATATGTCTCATCTTTGAGTCAGCGCACCAAGCGTGCACTGTAAGGTCACTGCGGGTGTCGTACGCGGCAGATGACAGTGCTCACCCGAGGACAGCATCTACTGTTGGTTGCCAACGTGCTGTTCAAAAGCGGTTTGGCCGTCAGCTGCATTTACACCTGAGGCGCAGCACACAGCACTACAAGCAGCTATCGCCGCCAGTAGCGAATCCTGCAGAGGATGTTTAAATGACGTCAACACCACAGAGCCACGTGGTCGCGCTAGCAATACGTTGCTGCAAACTTCGGGCCGCGTTCCGCCGCCTTCACCCAGCTCCTTGTGTACTGCAAGCTACTGCTGGTGCAGCAAAGTTGCATCCACATCGCGACTCTCACGGCGCGCCGTACCGCCCACGCCCCACCTAATTTCGAAACCGCAAGTCAGCGCTGCTGCGATGAAGGTCTACCCTGCACGTACTGTCAAGCAACACTGCCTTTCCATGTGCGCGCTCACGACGCCGCGCCGCCGCCGCCGCCACTGCCTGCGCTCAGGTGGCCATGCTCGCCAAGGACGGCATCTACTCCGACACGGTCGGGCGCGTCGTGCCCGCGCAGTTCTACTTCTCCGTCAGCAGCCGCGTCGACGTCGCGATCTACTGCGCGCAGCCCGGCACGTACAGCCTCGCACTCAAGAACGCGCACTTCCCCAAGCCCGTGAGGCTCGCGCGCTTCACCGTCGCGCCCAGCAAGGCGGTCAACAGCGCCAAGCTGCCGCTGTGGAAGCCCTGCAGGTGCGCCGCCGCCGCCGCCGCCGCTGCCGCTGCTACTGCCGCCGCCGCCGCCGCTGCCGCCGCTGCTGCCGCCGCCGCGGTCCGCGCGCCAGCGCCGCCGTCTTGCGCGCATCGCCGCAAGCTGCACGCGCTTTGCGGCGGTGCGGCCCTCGCTCCAGTGTCGGCGCATGTGTCGCCTGACAGCTGGGGCTCTGCTGCAGCTGCGTGCCTAGTGTAGGTGGCGTGCACCGATCGACATGTCACGAAGTGCGCTGCTGCCTGCGTGTAAAGTCTCTCAGCAAGAGCTTTACGTTCTATTGCATGCACCCGTTCCTCGATGCTGCCACGTGGAACTCCCAGTTGCGGCCCGACTGCTCACCAGCTGCAGCCAGCGCGCCCACCGGGGGGGGGGGGGAGGCAGAGGTCTGTTTGCGGATCTCACTGGTCCGATGCATAGGCACTGCTTGTGTTTGTCCCGACTCACGCCCTGCCTCGCACGCCCACCACCACCTACCCCCGCCCTCGCTCACCCGTGCATTGCATCTGCCGCTGCCGCCGCCGCCGCCACTGCCGCCACGCCGCAAGCCGACCACCCGCCCCCCCCTGCCCTCGCTCACCCGCGCACTGCATCTGCCACCGCTGCCGCAGGCCGTACTACCTGTCGGACCTGCGCGGCCTGCCCGCGCCGCCGCGGACGGTCGCTGTGAGCTTTGCCAACGGCGCCATCAACGGGCAGCTGTGGGCGGGCGCGCGCACGCCGCCGCTCGCGACGGTCGCCGAGGGCGCGCTCAACGCGTGGTCCGTGACGGGCACGGACGAGCACCCGTTCCACCTGCACGTGAACCCGATGCAGCTGCAGGCGGCGGTCGCACGCCCGGGCGCGCCGGCGGGGTGGTTCCGCGCGGGCGACTGGCTCGACACGCTGTCGTGTGAGTGGCGCGCGCGCCAAGGCCTTGGTGCTGAAGGCGCTGTGTCTGTGTCGGTTTGCACGTGTGTCGTCGCCGGTGTGACACAGGTCGTCGACGTGCGGGACGCTCGTGCTGGTGTCGAGGCGCAACCGCTATCATCGATCGCACCGCAGCCTTGGCCTTGCAGCGGGGTCATTTGCTCGCTGCAGTGTTACATTTGCTCGCTCAGTGCGTACTGGGCGCGGACGACCTGTACTCCCTCATAACATTGCACTTTGCCAGGCATCTCGAGAGTCAGAGGTGCCTCGAGATACCTGCTGTAGCTTTATGACATCCTCACCCCAGCCGCATCCTATTGCTGGATCGCTGATGCGAGTAGCAGCACTCGCCGCAGTCGCACACGGAGGCCTCCCCATGCGAGATATCATAATAATTTACAGGCGTGACCTCTGATGAAGGTTTACGCCCCGCAAGCACAGGAAATTAGAGTACTACTTTGAAGCACCTTCAAAGCACCTGCAGCAAGCAGCAGGTGGATAATAGCTGACATATTGTCACAATAATGATGGGGGGTGAGCCATGGGGGGGGGGCGAGCGTTGTGCATGCTGACAACCGACACATTGTAGGTACAGCAGATTTTAGACAGCTCACAACGTGAGAAGTGTCTTGACTCAATGCCTATTGTGAATTCACGCATCAAAACTTTGGCACACTGCTCAAGGCAGTGCTTCAAAAGCTTCCACAAGTAATTATATATCGGAAATACACTGACACGCTGCACAGGTTGCACACACTGTTGCACAATCGTCAAACGGTGCGCCCTTGTTGAACAATTGTCATGCGGACATGTGGTCCATAGTGCGTGCGTCACTGAACATCTCAAGAAAAATCATGCGCGAGCGCTCTCGAGTGCCTGAGCTCGCAGAATCGGCGCACCCAGTTTCAGACTGAGACACTGATGTATCTCTATCACCCACGTCCATCACCCCTCCTGCAGCTCCCAACACTGTGAACGTGCGGTTCCGCACGGACCGCTTCGGCGGCAACATGATCTTCCACTGCCACATTTACGAGCACAGGTGAGGAAAGAGAGAGGGCTGCGCTGCGCTGTGCTGTGCTGCCGCGGCATGTAAATCTCTGCGTGATTGCTGTCCGTGCGTGTACTACTTCTGTACTGCAGCACGTGCTCTGGAGCACGTCTGGCAGGAGCTTGGTGCGTCTGTGCTGCACATGAGCTACATCCATCAGGGCAGCGCGCAAGAGTACTCTCGCATTTTCCGTGAGAGCTCGGCCACTGGGAGTGTTGGTGCTTGCCGCCGGCACAGCAGTCCACAGTTAGCGGTGGTGACTCACGTCATGCGCGCATGTAGCCCACAGCAATTGGCAGCAATCATTGACTGCCAATGAAACGGGCCGCGATGCTACTGCAGGGGCCCTCAATGAGGTGCTCACATGGTTTGCTGTGGTCGCATCAAATGCGGAGCTGGAGTGGTTGTATTACCACATGTGATCGCCTTGTGCGACTGCTGCACAACTGCATCATGTAGTCGTCATCCGTGGCGTTTTCTTCAAGCACCCGCTTTAGTTCGTGCTGAATGGCAAATAACTTTTGGAGATGTCGGGACGCTTAAAATCACGGTGCGACCTTTGTTTCCGCATGCATGCAATGTGTTTGCGTCAGATGGCTGTACGCCAACATTTTAATGAGTCCGCTGTGATGCTCTGGACTGGCACACATGTATGTCAGCCTCTGCACACGCGCAATTTCAAGTGTGCTCAGCACTGTAATGCCGACTATACTGAGCATGTAGCAGGCACTCGACACATGGTAAGGCGACATGGCACGTTGTCCAGGGCTATTCTGCAGCGCCGATCCGTGGCCATGCTCACAGCGCCTTCGCCATACCCTAACCCAACCCTAACCCTAAACTCAACCCTCACGGCGGCGGTCGCAGCGACTCCGGCATGATGGGTCACGCCGTCATCACCGGCGGGCAGCAGGCCAACAACATCAACACGAAGGTGCTGAAGCAGGGGCCCCGCTGCACGTTGCCGCGCAAGAAGCGGCCCGGCGGCAAGCCCGGCAAGAAAAAGCCGGGCAAGAAGAAGCCGGGCAAGGGAGAGCCCAAGTAAGAACTTCAAGCGCACGAGCAGCCCGCTGAGAGGCCCCTGACGCTGCAGTTCTGGAGGGGTTGATGCGCTTTGTGTCCACCGCCCTGCACTCACGCGTAACGCCATATAACGCGCCTCTGAGATCAACAGGCGCTAAGGAAGCGGCAGAGAGCTGCCGCGCCCCTCTCACAGCACACATGTGTGGCGCAGCTGGAAGGCCCACACCACAGTTTTAGTCGTTCTTCTTGTTGTCTTTTCTGCGTGCATTTTAGTCGAATCGGGCGTGCCCGACAGCTCAGTTTACAGCGATATACCTGCACTAACGATCTGCGCCCCGGTGTCGGCGCCGACCACTGCTCCTCGATGCAACAGCAGTACGGAAGTTGTCTGTGCGTGCCAGCTTCGCGTGCGTCTCAGCAGCGAGTGCCTTAGGCGGGGTCACGGACCTCGCAGCGCAGTCTTCCGCATGTGTGCGCCGCCGCCCACGGGCGGTGACGCTCCCGTGGGGTCAGCGGCGGCGTCAGTGCCGCTTGTACGTGCGCAGGCTGCGCCCTCCCCCGCAGTATGTCGACTTTTAAGTGAAGCCATGAATGCAGTCAAGTGGTTGCTGTTGGGTCGTAGGAGCACATTCATGTCCAAGATGCAACTTTACTTTTCGTTTCGCCACACTCGCCGGCGCAGCGTGCGCGCTCTCCGTTGCTCTCGAGCTGTTTCACTGCTCTTGTGCATTGCGCATGCCGTGTGAAAACTTGTGGCGTCAGCCCAGTTGTGGCCTGGTGTGCTGTGTGTGTACGTTTTGTGCAGCACTGCTCAGGAATGCGCCGCAGATGCCGCTTGCTTGGTTCGATGACTGCACGCTGACCTTTTGGCTGTGAGGCTCAGGGGCCCTTGCATCAGCCCTGTTGCACGCGTTGCACACATGCTCATGTGCTGCTGCCAAAGCGCTCATCATGTGCAATGCCCGTATTGTAATTGTTCGCTTTAGGTCGGAAGCTCACAAGGTATACCAAACCAGGCTTGGTGCACCACACATAACAAGTAAAACTCCTGTGCGTGTGAACAAGTCCCTCTCGTGTAGGTGCATGAAGTGGCGCTCACGCTACTGACAAAAACCTAGACTGTGCAAGACTTTCTGCAAGCATCATGCTGGTAGTACATGCCAATGGAAGGCTGCGGCCTCGATTGTGGCGCCAATCACATGGGCATGAAGCTGAATTGCTGGCCTTGACAAAGCCGCCTTCATTGCTTTGGTGCACACGCGCATCCCTTGCACGTGCTTAAAGCCATCAACGGTACCGAGTCTGCTGCATGCAGATGACCGTGGTGCACACAGAGAGGATACAGCGTCATTGCCTTCACTGCGCGGGCGCCGGGCGTCGCATACAGAATCACAGAGCCCAGCGATGCCACCAATGGCAGAAGCATTGTCCGTGGTCTCACATCTTGTCATGTGGCGTGGGCGTTGCAATGCATGGTCATGGTGTGATGTCAAGCATATGAATATGCATACATGTAGTGAGACAAATGTATGTGCCTAGAGAAGTTCCAGGACTTGTGCCAATGCGTGCTCAGCCGCAGCGTTTGAACTGAATTCAGCAATGCAAACGCACATGCACTTTATTATTTGCATGAGCCCACTGCGGTAGCATCGCATGTACAGTACCCCATGCTGAGGGCTTGCTGAGCAGCGGCAGAGATGGGGCGTCACTGCACTTGCCCTTGCAAACAACGAATCACTCTCTTGCACGTGATCCGGTGGTCGGACGCGTCTCGTCGTTGGCCAGTGGGCCTTCTGTGGGCCAAAAGGCCCCGTATTTTCACACCGCTACTTTTTCATTCGCCTTTCTTCCCGCAGTTTCCATGTGGTACTCATGGACTTGAGTTTTAACAGGCCACGGCGGATGTCGTGTTTGCTGACGTTAAGGTTCGGATATACCCTATGCAGCAACAACCTACTAGTCTGCACTATGATGATGCATATGAAAAGTACATGTGCCTGGATTACTTTGGAGTCACTGCTTCATCATTTCTGCCATTGCACTGATGAACACATGCCGCTCCCATGTGAGCCATGCAAGATGCTGCTGAGTCAATTATGTATCCGCTTTCAGCCATTTTTTTTTTAAATTTAAAACTGCAAAACATTCACCTACAATCACCTCGAAAAAACACCCTGTGAAAACGGTCGTTGCGTTACGGCCAAGCTGGCTCTCCAAGCAAGCAACGAAGAGCCATTGACTGCTGGGGCATGCACTATGATCACAGCCATGAGCAAGCGCACGGCGTGATGCCAACTTCTACACCTGCTGGCAAAGGTGTTGGAGCTCGAAAGCAGGCGTGCGTGCGAGATGGCGCTGCGGCGCATACTGGTGTTCTTGTGCTGCTGTGCCAGCGCGTTATCGCAGGTGAGTCGCCGACAGCGGCGGCAGCGACTGCAGCCTGGGAAGTGCGCCATGCAGAATTGTGCGTCGCCATCTTCTACTCGAGGCAGCGACAGCTACGCGCATAGCAGTCGACCACCTGGGGCTGATGAAGAATAATTGTTTCCGCAAGGACGTACTGCAACGTCGTGTTCCAGTTCCTGCGGGCAAGGCTTGAGCGGATCACTGGACCACTACTACCACATACGTGGAGGCTGGAGCATTCTTGCTGTGCCATTGGTCTGTCGAAGCTCAGACGGCATGTGTTGCAAGACACTGCCGCCCCACATAAAAGTCAGTGCAGGGCACTGCGGTCGACACTCGTTGGGACTCTTGCACAGAGGCTGGGAAAACACAAGTTTTAGGCCAGGAAATTCAGAACTTCTAGTGCGCATTTGCATACGCAAGATGCGGTCAGCATGCAGTGGGTTTATGGTCCTGCTAGCCATCAGTGTGCATCATGCAAAAATCCGGCGTTGTCATGTGAGGGTGTCCTGCCATGCGCTCACTGCTCAATTTTTGACAGTACGCGACAGCTGTATACATATGTATGACCCACTGCAGAAGTGTACGGCAACAATTATGGAGAGGCTACGAGGTACTGAAGCACAGGAACGTATGCTTGAGTGGCGTATGAACTGCATCAAATAATGATGACATTGTGAATACCATGGGAATACTGGCACCATTCATGTTACGGGACCCGCAGAGTCGCATTCGGGATCTGAGCAGGCGAAGACCTGCGTACTCTGGTGTGAGCTCTGTTACGTCATTCAGTGCATTGCTGAAAAACATCGCTGGCGAGACAGTAAGACGACAGGCCTCACACACGTAGTCTCGCTGAGGCGGACCACTCACCGAAAGCAACCCGCCACCGGTGGTATCTCTGCATGCTTGCAGACAAAACGCAAGCAGTCAGTGCGCGGCCATGAAAGCTTGGCTACATGAAAGCATGCATGAAACGTCAATAGGATCAGACGGGCGTCGTTACGTGTGGTGTGAGGGCCGCATTACCAAGTTGCGCACGGGTGCTGAGCTTGAACTGCTGCAGCTGCAGCAGGAGCGTTCTTAGCACCTTACGCGTGCACTGCATCCACGCGGGCTCTTTCAGTGCATGGCGTGGGTCGCATAGATGGCACTGGTAGTACGTATTTGCAGCTCCAGCACACGATCAACTGGCGGTGGCATTGAGACTCTGTTCGATGACCGCTGGCGTGGGTCGCTACATGATGGGATTATCGGTTGTGGGGCGGCCATACGCAGCAGCGCAGCTGCGCAGTGAGGTCAGCGGCGCACGCTTTGCAGTTGGAGCGAGATTGACACTGTTGCTGGGCCTGCACATCCAACGACTAAACACCCCCACGGTATGTATGAGCCTTGCTCGCTGCACGTTTTGCACGACAGAAAACCATGCTGCCCGCAAAGACCAATCCACAGGTGCCACGGTAGCTGCCGCTGTGGGGAAAACAAACTGCACTCACGTGTCGTTGTGCTGTGCAGCTGGATCATGTGACAAAATAATGGCAGCACTCCGCCGTCCCCTCTGTCGCACAAAGGGGACCAGGCATAGAATTAGTACTTTTTGCAAGCCCCCGGGGGAAGTTGGCAGTGTGCCAAATCACACCTCGTGCTGACAGGCAGCCAACGAGTGTTAGGCACAGCTGCAGCAAAGGCGATAGCTGGTAGGCACAGTTGAAAGCCCACTCACCCTGCCCTTCTTGCACTGAGGGGGTAGGGTACAGGTGAAAAAGGGGGGGGGGGGGCATTTTGGAGGTGCTGGGGTACCCAGGTGGTTTCGCCCTTAGCTCCTTGCCGTTTTTTCCCCTTTCCCCCCACAGCCAGAAAGCGACGATACATCAGTGTCTAGTGAGACATTCACTCTTTCATTTGTGCCCTGCCTGCTATTCCCCCAAAGCTTGTAAAACGGGCTTTGACGCCGCACGCCGACGTACCGCGCGCCGTCACGCTCCTCGCGCACTCCCGCCCGCTGCCTGCGCAGCAGGCGACGCTCCGCGACGGCGGCTTCGAGGACCCCGTGGACGGCATCTGGACGGCCAGCTGCGCGGAGTACGCGGGGCGCGTCGCTGCCGGCGGCGGCGCTAGCGCAGGCGGGCCGGCTGCGCCCCGCAGCGGCGCCTGGATGTACCGCTTCCAGGCCAAGAGCTGCACGGGCTTCTCTGCGGCGCTGACGCAGCGGCTCACGGGGCTGGACGCCAACGTGCCGTACTACGTCAGGGTGAGCGCTGCTGCTGCTGGCTGGGTGTGGTGGGTGGCGAGGGGCGGGCGGGGGGGGGGAGTGGGGGGGTATGGGGGGGGGTTATAGGGGGGGGGCTTGCTGCGGTGCGTCAATGAAGGAGCAAGTATGTCGCGAGCATGTTGGTTGCGTTGCAGCCACTACATTGGTCTGCACGAGTGCGCACATGCTGCGCATTGGAAGTGCTGCCACTCATTGACAGCTAGCTGGGCCTTGAAGCAAGGCCCTGCATTGTTGATCAGATGAGATAGCTCACGAGCAAAGCGTATGGCACAGTTCTGGCCACCAGCTGACACGCGCGCAAGTGCGCGCGGCTAGCACGGCACTGACATGACCCCTTGCTCACCTTTTCAAGTGCGCGTTGGACTGCTCTAGCTAGCCCCTCCCCCCCCCCCCCCCCTTGTGTTCGTTGTCATGACTGCGCCAACCTGCCCCCCTCCCCCCTCCCCGCCCCCTGCGTTCGCTGCCGTGCTGCGCAGGTATACGTGTGGCTCCCTCAGTCAGCGTGCACGACGTCATCCGGCTCCTCAAGCTGCCCGCAGCTATCGTACCAGGCAGACGCATACAGGCCGGTGGGTACTGGGTAAACTTGCATTGCCTCACATGCTTCAATTGCTGCTTGCAGGCCAGTGGTATACTCCTGGGACCGTACTGCACTATGCAGTTGACATGCCAATCGAGTGACGCACCAGTATTGCCTGCCCGTCCCCTGCATCCTCGACCGTCGCGCAAGTGGGCTTCCACCTACAGACTGTATAGGTAGTCTGGTTTGCAGCGCAGCGCACCTTTGCTTGTGCGCAAGAGCTGCGTCAAGAAATGCTCAACGACTGACCCCGCACCCCAAACCCCCACTCACGCCCCCTTGCTGCCCCCAGGCGGGTACTACAGCCACGGCGATCGCAAACACGTGGAACCTGATATCCGGCAGCATTTACACGACTGGCGTCGACGTCACTCTGAGAATCGACAACTTGCCCATTGGGGGCGCCGTATGGTTTGATGATGTCGAACTCCGACGCTGCGGCATCGACGACTTCAGGTACGTCACGCTGCTGCGCAGGTTTTGAGTTGTCAGAGTCACGATGACGCTGCGACAGCAGGGCTAGCAGTTGCCCTCAATGCTGTCTCCTGGATCATGTTGTGCTGCAGCTGCCAAGTGCTTCCGCCTCAGTGGTTGCTGAGGCGGGGGGAAAAATCAATGAGCTGCACCCGCAGAGGAAAATGGGGCGAGTGCTGACTGCCTGAGCACTGATGCAGTCGTTCGGCTTCACCAGACAGGGAGCACTTGGGGTGAAGCGTGGACAGAGCACGCTGAAGCAGAGTGTGTGGGCGTTGCAAAGAGCCGACTGCTGCCGCACTGCTGCTCAGCGACACAACGGCGATCATGCCCTGTCGTCAAGCTTGTGCCGTCGTCGATGCATCTACAGCGGCATGTGACACTCATACAACGCGCCGACAGCGTGTGTGGAACGAGGTCAGGAGGCGCGTCCCTTCATCACACAAGAAGCTGACTTCGTTCTGCTGTACAGCACGCGTCAGCACAACGCACGCTCTGCCGCTGCGCTTTCCCGCCTCGCGGCCAGGGAGTACTCGAGGGGGGAGGTGGACAGGGTGCGCAGGAGGAGCGTCACCGTGAACTTTGGCGCGCCGCAGCCGCGGCCCGACGGCTCGCTGCCGCGCGTCGCGGAGCTGCGCGCCGACGTGGTGATGCTCAGGCACGCCTTCCCGCTCGGCGCCTCCATGCAGCCCGCGTGCGCGCAGACGCCGGCGTGCGTGCGGTTCTTCCGGGACCACTTCAACTATGCAGGTGACGCGCCGCCCGTGAGAGCAGCCTTAGACGTCCGCGGGTATGATGACGCCGAAGCGTTATTGGGCGCAAGTTCAAGGTGTGGGAGTCAAGTGCGGCTCAGCAGAATGAAACCCTGGGGGTCAGGCGCTTTCTGTTGCTGCAGTCTCAGCGTCCATGATGTGGTTAGTGTGACTGATCGCACTGCATGCTGACGTGTGCAGGTATAATGCTCAGCAATTTACGGCGATGGGGGCTGTACGCCAGCAGAAAGTGTGCTTGTTCAAACACGACTGCAGTAGTGTTGTGGAGAACACTGCAGAGGTTGAAGGGCAGATAATATGCCAGCCAGGCCATGTAGTCTTGCAAGCTCCTGAGAGCGCACAGAGTGGCTGGACAAAGCGTGCACGTGGGCTGGTTGTATGCTGCATTTACCAGCCATGTCAAATTCTGGACATGTCATGTGCCTGTGCACAGGTCCCTTTAGCACTGTGCTGTTCACACAATCATAGAAGCACAAGCTGCTGCTGCTGCGTGAGGTACCACACGGCGTGCACTGTATGACCTCCCTCGTGAGCTCTTGTTACTGCCACCAGCAGCTGCTCACTCAAGTGCTGAATCACAACGAGCTGATGCCAGCGCTGTTACCATGTTGCATGCTCCTTGATTGCAGTGGCTGAGACTGGTGTGAAGGTGAGAGGTTACCGTACGCCTATAACAAAGGACTACTACAGAGGCGTATGGGCTTAGACTGTAACAGAGCGTACACAAGAGGGTAATTGGCGCCCAAGGCATGATGCACATCCAGTGAGATTTTGGCTTGCTGGGTGTGGTTGCGCCTGAGCACTGGACCAGATTTGGCATTTGTTGTGCACTCATCCTCATCTGGGCGCATGCAGCAGCGGCCCTGTTTGCGCATTATGGCCATCATTGTGGTTACATGGCCGCCATCACGGTGCCGGTCCTTGGCGCCTGGCGCAACACTTATGCTCTGCAAAGGCATGCGCGACACCCAGATCTGCAGCCGGCCACGCCATGCTGCCAGGGCACAGACTTGTTGGAATCTGCACCACCAGACGCTGCTGCATGGGCATGGTTTTTGGAAGTACCGCCCAATTTGTATTGCCTAGATGTGCACAAAGTTAGCAATTCGCCAGTAGTCGGACTTGAATGCGCCTCATGCAGTTGGCGCCAGTAAATGGTCCGTGCCCGGCACCCATGACGCAGCTACTGTGGGCACTGCCAGGCGCGCGCGATGCATTGCTTTCCACAGCGACGCAGAACCCTGATGAGCACACAGCGCCAGCACCCTGCGCCAGCGCCCTGACGCTGCCTTGCTCTATCTTGCACCAAACCCTCACTCTTATATTAACCCCCCGCCCCCCAACCCCCCAACCCCCCACCCCCGCCCCCCGTGTGCAGTGGCACCAGCAGGAGCCGCAGAGCGGCGTCTACAATCCGGCCGCGGAGGGCATTGCGCGCGTCGCGGGGAACCTGGGTCTCGGCTACCGCGGCCACTCTGTCTACTGGGACCTCGAGACGAAGAACGCCGACTGGGTGCGCGCGTTGTCAAGCAATGCCACCACGGGGTCGCTGCAGTGGGCGCTGTGGCGGCGCGCGCGCGAGTTCGCGGCGCGCTACGTCGGCGTGGTGAGGGTTAGGGTTTGGGTTAGGGTTAGAGTTAGGGGCAGGGTTAGGGTTAGGGTTAGGGTTGGGCTTAGGGTCAGGGTTTGCGACGCGCAGGTGTGATGATGGGGATGGGGGCACGGTGTGAACCCTCGTGCACGGCGGCGTTGGGCGATGCAGCTGCAGGGGTTTGCTGTGGGAGGTGCTCGGCGGCGCTCACGCGTAATGATGCGGTCAGCGTGCACTGCTAGGAGCCAGCTGGTCTGAGCTAGTGATTCGCAGCGACGTTTGCACCTGAAGCACTGCCTAGGGTGACGTGGCACCTTTGCACCACGTGCTAGTTTAAGCTCTTCCATGCGTCGACATCCTGGCCGAGTGCCGCAGTGGCATGAATCTGGCCTGACTGATTTCATTAATGCATGAATCAATTAATCATGAAATGAATAGATGAGCGTACTACACATGCATAAGCGTTGCCGGCCATTAGGGGCCTCCTGGAGATGGCAGCTGCGCTCTGCGCTGTCGTGTCTGCTCAGGTTTACAATGACTATGGTTTGAACACCAAATGCTGGACACGGCATGTCAGCGGGTGCTGGACACGACACGTCAGCGGTGCTGCTGCCACGCAGTTCTGCCCAGCGCTTGATGAGATCCTTCCTTGCCGCATCGTCATCACGCGCGTCCAATGATGCAAACAGCGCCCACCGTGTAACCTCAAGCTTGTCCGCAAGTGCGCTGTCCGTGTCATCGTACGAAACCACCTCAGCCTGCTGCTCACGCCACGTGCACTGCCTCCGCCGCTGCGCGCACCCCCCCGCCGCGCAGTTCGCCAACATCGACGTCAACAACGAGATGCTACACGGCACCTTCTACCAGACGCGGCTGCCGTGCAACGCCACCGCACGCGCGGCGAAGGGCGCGGCAGCGTCGCCGTGCATCTGCGACTACGCGCCCGCGTGCCCCGTCGGCATGGGTCTCGCACTCGAGACCGATGTCCGCACATGGATGCACACGGCGGTGAGTGCGGCGGCGGTACGCGCGGGGTGCGTCACATTCTCCACAGTGCATTTCACGCTATGACTCTGCGTCGGTGGCGAGTGCTGTTTGCTGCGGGCCAGACGAGGCCGACGCTTGCGTGAGGTCGTTCGGCCACCATGGACTTTGGATAGGCCGGTGTGATGCTCAACAGCGAATACCTCACAGCGCAGCGCTTGACGGGTAGAAGACCCATCTGCCGATGCTCCAAAATCATCATCCGTCTCGAATCACAACCACAGCTGCCAGGTCAGGTGGGCACTGATGTTCTTTATATAATTATACTCGTTCACTCAATCACTCACGAGCGCATGGCTCCCCTGCCTCCCCTCTCTCGTGCGATGCGTCTGTTGACAGCTGGCGTATCTTCTCCCCACTGCACGCCTGCACACCAACGACTGGTGCATGACGGAGGTACGTGGTTGAAGCGCGGCCCGACTGTGCTTCGGCAAACATTGCCCCTGTGGATCACTGCGCATCATGCTGTACGGCACATTTGGTGGGTGCCAGCATCACCAGCGCAGACTTACCGTAGGAGACTTGCGCGCCAAATACACACCCTCACCCCCCACTCTGTGGGCACGCCTGAACGTACGAGAGACGTTGGGGGCTTCACGGTATTTAGAAGAGCGTGTTGCTGCGCACCAGGTGCCTCAGTCAAATAAATTCACTGTAGGACGGCTTTACGTGAAGTCGCTGAGGCGATGCAACCTGCCACTGCCTGTGCTCCAATAAAAGTGTTGTACCTCAAAGCACGTGACATTTTATTGGAATAAGTATTGACCGCGACACTGTCATGCTTATGCTTGGGTTCACGCCCAGACCACAGCACAAATACAGCCACCGTGTACCTGCTCTCTCAGGTGCGAGTTTCGACGCACAACCCCTGATATCGCCACTACTGCAAGTGCGCTGCGTCTCGCAGGCGTTGTTGCGCAAGGCACTGTAGCATGTTTCAGCAGCTGAACGCTCAGCAGCACCTCCGCTGAGCACTGCACCCCCCCTTGCACGCAGCCATGCGGCCGCAATGAGGCCTTCAGCAGCCTCGTCAAGCAGATGAACGCGCTCCCCAACGTGGTGGGCATGGGGACGCAGTCGCACGTGGTGGACGCTCGCAACGCCTGCGGATTCAAGACGCTGGACCTCATTGCGCACGCCACGGCGGGCATCAACGGCCTGCCCGTGGACGGGACCGCGACCGCGGAGGCGCTCATGGCGGCCAGGCGCAAGACGTGGGTGACGGAGCTGGACGTCCAGGTGAAGTATTTGCCAGTGGAACGCGTAGCCTTTTTGGGGTTCCCTGGCGGGCATTTGCACTTGAAAAAGCATGCTCATTTGCACTTGCCTTGGTTCATGTCTGAGGTTGCAGTCAGTGTGTGCCGCCGAGAGACGCTGATGGTGGTGCAGCGCAAGCCCTGGATGGCAGAGCTCGCTGTGCAGGTAGGACCGTGTAGTGGTAGCAGTTGAGGTACCCGATGCCAGCAGCAATGTGCATGATGAAGCCTTCTGGTGGCAGACAGGGTGTCCTGAGGCGATTCGTGATGCTTAATTCGTGTGGTGCCCATCGTGTCGCACGTTGCAGCATGCCCTGCTGACTGTCAATCAGGGTGTGACTATCACCCCGGGATGGACCATTCAGCAACTATGACACATTTTTTAATCTGCAAAGGCTGTTGCGTGCTGACTGTGACATGCAGTTGGGATGACCCTGCGCCCTGGTGCTTACATGTCTGTCGCAGCTCACAGAGACTTGACTGCACATGCATGCGTGTTTTCCCCGCATGGTGTGCAGGACAACGACCAGACGCTCCGCGCAAATGGCTACGAGATGTACATCAGGGCCGCCTATGCGAGCCCGGCGGTTGATGGGCTGCTGCTCTGGGCGTGAGTATTCGCGGGTATGCATGCATGCCTGCGTAGCCGTCATTACCCAGCAACCTGCATACTTACGTCGTTACGCGTACTTACCTATGTCACGACAACACTGCGTAGGATACCCGTCAAATGTCAGCTGTACCGCTTTATTGGGATGCTCAGGTCCCAAGGTACGTGCGAAGGACACTATGCCGCTGCTGCATGTACAGCTGATATGCGTACAGCAACCGCCTGTGACAACTCGGGCCGTTGTATGGTGCCACAGTGACTGCCAGTCAGAGTGTGCTGTGTCACAGCCTTTGTGCGCCTCCTTCGCAGGCAGCCGCAAACCCCTCGACCCACAGGCAACGCCCGCTTGTCGATCGCGAACCTCTCCCTCTCCCAGAGTGACTTCTGTTGTGCACAGAGGCACGGCCCCCACTGAGAGCGCCTGCCCCTTCCCCCCCTTACCCATTCTCGCAGGTGGTCCGACCCGTCGAACCTGCCGAGCGCCTCGCTCGCGAACGGTGCCTACGCGCTCTACCCCGCCGGCGAGCGCATCCTCGGCGCCGGCGGCCTCGTCCAAGCCGAGTGGAACGCGACGCAGCTCGCACGCCCGCTGAGCACTGGCGCCGCCGCGCCCAACGACGACTCGGATGCTGGGGAGAGTCACCTGGTGTTCTCAGCTCTGCCGGGGGTCTACACGCTGAGCATCGCTGGGTGCATCACCAACTTCACAGTGCCCGTGGGGCTGGGGCCGACGGCGTTTGATGCGGCCGCGTGGACGTGCGCGCAGGCAGGCGCGGGCGGCGGCGGCGGCGGCGTCGTGTCTCCTCCGCTGGCGGCGCCCTCGCGCGCCGGCGGGACGTACGTCGGCTGCTTCGACGGCACCGACGTGAGAGCCATCAGCACCACTTGAGCACGTGTGGTGACACGCGCTGCGGAAGGCTTGAATTGAGTCCTCAGCTCTGTACGTGCGCGCGCTGCATTCCCATGATTTGCATGCAGGCTCGCAACATACGGTCAAGAGGATCGCAGACCCTGCAGACTGCGCAGCTGCGGATCGCAGCTTCCACTGTCAGTACATGCCCCAGGCAACCGCGAGACCTCAGAACACCACTCCACCGCCCTCCCTCCTGTCTTGCAATTAACACGAGAGCGAGACACATCTCACGCACCGCTCGCCGCCCGCCCACCGCGCGCGCAGATGAACATGATCGACGAGCTCCTCTCCGACACCTCCGGGCCGCTCAATGCCAGCGATGCCATGACGCCGGCCGCGTGCCTCGACGAGTGCAGGGCGGAGGGCAAGCCCCTCGCGGCGCTCGCGTACGGCGACACGTGCTTCTGCGGCGCCGCGCCGCCGCGCGCGCCACGCGCTGCGGACGACGCCGCGCAGTGCTCCACGCCGTGCAGCGGCGCCGCGCGCCGCGTGTGCGGCGGCGCCGCCGCCGCGAGCGTCTGGGCCGTCGCAGCGCAGACGGCGGGCGCGCGTGCGGCTGCCACGCGCACGCCGACGCCGGTGCCCACGGCTCAGCCGACGGCGACGCCCACGGAAGCTCCGACGAGGCAGGTGAGCGATGCTGCAGCAGGTGCGGTGCGGGTGCGCCTGCTCATGTGGGGGGGCGCTCGGCGTGGGTGCAGGCCGCGGTGAATGCGTGCGCCGAGGGCCCGGCGGCGGGCTGCGGCAGCGGCGGCAGCGGCTGACGCAAGCGAAGTTGCACAACTTGTTGTGCCAGCTCGGCCGCTCGTCACGTATTGACTTGCGCACGACTTCTGCACGGGTGCGAAACTCGAGCTGCTGATCGTGCAGGCGCAGGCGCTCGTCCGGGCGGGCGCGCCATGGCATGGCTGCCTGCGCACTGACGGCGTGCGTCGCTGCGTGTGCCACACGCCCCCTCGCGGCGACCGACGCTGTAGGCACTACGGTAATTCTGACCACTTGCATCAGCGCCGGTGAACCGAAGAGAGCGTCGCTGACCGCGTGCGCCCGGCACATTGCGTGGTAGGTAGATGTTTCAAAGACAGCCGTTGTCAGTGTCACGCAGGGCTGCCCTGAAACTCTTGCTGCCGCCTTGCTACGCACCGCATCCACTGCTGCAGCCCACCACGGCCCCAACGACGGAGCCCGGCGGCGGTGCCACTGCGGTCCCGACCTCGACTTCAACAGTCGAGGTCACCATCGATGGCGAAGGCACGGTCACATTAACTCCCACAGACACTCCTTCCACGGAGACGACAATGCCTGTACCGACAGGCACGCCGACATCAGAGGCAAGCAATCAGGCCATGCCAATGATTATGCTTATTTCTGTCTGTGCACAACGGTGGTTCATAGTGCCGCATCATGCAGTAGACTTAAGGTACGCATGGTTGCATGGCATTAAATTTTATCTGTTGTCTGCCCGCATTCCCTTTCCAAGCGGGTCTTATTTGAGCGTGAACTGAGGCTTGATCAAACAAAGCCACCAGTGTCATCAATGTTTGGATACCCATCAACAACAGGCAACCTTTTAAAAACGTTTATTGAGTTGATCGCCATCCAATATTTTAAATAAAGACTCAAAAATTTGTCCCACATTCATTCGAGATGGAACACCTAAAGGGTTAAAAATTATATCGACAATAGTACCATCCGGTAAATATGGCATATCCTGAATTGGCATAATTTTCGATATAATACCTTTATTCCCATGCCGACCAGTATTTTGTATTGCCAATTTTAATTTTTCTTACTTGAGCCACGAATACCCGAACTAGACTAATATAATAGCACCTGCTTGCACAAGAAGCAGCACGTAGACTGGGTCACAACATAAAACTTGTAGGTATACAGCAGATTTTTTTTTTAGTTTTTTACGGCAAAGGTCCAGGGGCTGTTTTTAAAGTATCAAAATCTGTTGGTGTAAAAACAAAATGCACACTTGAAGTTGCACTTTTTGAAATTGGTAGAAGATCTGGCTTTGTGGGTGTTAGAATTCCTTTCACACTTCATGAATGCACTTCATGAGTGCAGAAATAGTGACCTGTGCACTCGACAACTAAGCCAATGATAGCATGTGAGCCTGTATGCACTTTAACCAACAGCGATGTGTCTAAGAATCTTGGACAGGTCTGCTTTGTCTCTTGCTCTTCAAAGAGTGCATGCTGACGTGTTGTCCAACATGCCGCAGCCTGCCAGCTGAGTGAGAGGTGTGGGTAAAGCTCTCAGCAGCACGATGAGATCCGTCGTTCAGCAAGTACACGCCAAGGCGATCGTTGTGATGTCCGTAAAGCTGCAGCCACACGTCAATATACCTACAGTCGCAATTTCACACGCCGCTGCCTAGCGATTTACAGTTCCGCCACCGCTGCCTCGCCCTCACAATAACGTCTTCTTCTGCCGCGTGTTGTGCGCCGCACAGCCGACGGCCGCAGTGCCAACAAATGCGCCAACCGCGCCGCCGCAGTCAACTACTGCAACGCCCACCTCGGTGCCTACCGCTGCGGCCACCCCGCAACCCACCGGCACGCCCACCGCCACGCCCACTGCAGAGCCCACGTCTGATCCAACCGCCAAGCCGACTGCAGAGCCCACTGCCGAGCCCACAGCTACCGGTGCGCCAAGCGCGGCGCCTACGGCCAAGCGCACTGCCGCCGCAGCGCCCACCGCCGCCCCCACTGCCACTGCCACCACCGCCACGCCCTCCGCAGCGCCCACCGCTGCAGCGACAGCGAAACCGACCGCACTGGCGTCGGCCAGCCCTACAGCTGTGCCGAGCACGAAGCCCACCACGGCGGCGCCCAACGCTAAACCGACGGCCGCCCCGACGCGACAGGTGCGTGCACTGCTGCATGTGCACTCAGATACCTGCGACAGCAACGGCACGCTCCGCTCCGGTCTGCCGGACGGAGGGGCCGCGCTTTGTGTTCTGCAATCGCTTGCCGGCTGCAGACGCAGCTATCGATTGATCAGAAATAAACGCCCAGACTCAGTAGATCCTGATGCTATAACATTCCGTCCTTGGTGCAGGCCTGCCAGCGGGGTCAAAACTGCGGCCACGACTTGCACAGGCACAAGGCTCAGATACAGTGGATGGTGCCAAGTTTATTGTGCGAGACATGCCTGCCATGGTGCCGTGTTAGTATTATGGCATGCAGCAATGCATGCAGAGGAGCATCCAATTCGGAAGTTCTCGTGTATTAACTACACGGACCGCATCAGCAATCCACAACACTCGCAGTACTGGTCGTAGCTGGGCGCCCTCGTGCAAAGTTCACACGCGTCTGCCCCTGTCAACTCGCAGCCCACCTCCAAGCCGACAGCCAAGCCCACTGCCAGGCCCACCACCACCAGGCCTACCGTCACACCTACCACTGCCAGACCTACCGTCAGGCCCACGACCGCCAAACCCACCGTTGGCCCCACCACCGCCAAGCCGACTACTGCCAAGCCTGCCACAGCGGCGCCGTCAAAGACGCCCACACGGGCGCCCTCGCGCGTCCCCACTGGCACATCTCGCCCAACAACAAAGCTCAGGCTGCGGTAGTACCAGGCAGGCGACGCGACGGACACATGCGTGCTGGAGGCAGCTGTGCGGCTGCTGCCTCAACAGCCGCTGGTACAGCTCAGTGTCAACCTGTTTTGAGTACTGCGATGCTAAGCCTCGCGGTGATGGCTCTGCAGCACACGGGCGGTCTGCTACTGGTCACCGACTAGGTGCTCATGAGCCGCTCGCAGCGGCTGCCGTGAGGGGATTTTGAGCGTTGCTATGTGTCAGTGAGGTGATCCGTGCCCACATGACTGGTACTGGTTCAAGACTTGATATGATGGCCTGCAAGAGCGCTGCGCCGCGCGCACGTCTGCGGACCTTCAGCTCCCCGCCCCCGCGCAACCAATCACCGCGCATTCGCTGACAGCCCAGCCCATTTTGATGTATCAGTAGAGTAAGCATCGCCCCCAATGACTTGTTGTTGCATTTTGAAGGCTGCTACATGCACACGGCAGCCGTAGAGCAAGTATCACCCGCAATAGTCTGTTGTTGCAGTCTTGAAGGCTAGTATACCACATGCACGTGTCAGCTGTAACCGTCCACGCGCAGCGTGCACATCTGTGACTGTGCAGCTGCCGCAGCAGGAAGCTTGCAGGGATGCATGCGTATCAGAGTCAGCGCGATCAGATTATGGTCAGCAGATCTGATGATGGGACGAGAGTCTGGCAGTCACAGGGAGATCAGACACTGTGACCATCTGTCCGCGGAGAGTATTTTTGATGTTGAGGAAGCTAAAGGGCGCAGACCATGCAGGGTATGTACAGCAGCAAACAGGAGAGGACATGAAGACAAAGGCTGTGCCTAAACTCTAACGAGATGTTTAAACTTTTGTAAGGTAGCTCTTTTTATAAATAATGGAATCTTTTTATAATGGAAGGAGTTGTGTAAATGGCCATGGTGCACTGGGCTTTGCACTTCATTTTTCAAAAAGTAAACACTTCGTGCATGCACATCATACTCATGCGACTGATCGTGCGTTCTGAGTCCACCACCACTGCACCCAATTTAATCTTGTATGCCGCTGTGTACACGAAGTCATGAGGTTGACTGTGTTAGCTGAGATCAGAGCTGTGTGGATTGTCGCTCCATCCGACTTCAAGTGCAAGCTGCCTCACTTCTCGTGATCGAGCACATGCAGTGTCCCTGAGCCTGGTCATGCACTTTGCAACCATCTGAGCTGATGCATAGCTTCTTATGATCAGTGAGGAATGCAACAAATGCTCAGGCTCGTGACCTGCCCAAGTTCGTGAGCCGCTTTCGCTTGGCAAAAGCATCCTGCAAGCTTCCAAATTTCGCGTGTCACCCGTCAGCCCACCAAGTCCGCTTATCGCAAGAAAGGCTCTGGCGACATGGTCATGTGCACGAGCTGGCAGCCCTGCTTTCGGAGCTGGCAGCCCTAGCTTTGGTGCGTTCGTCTCCTCTCCGCAGCACGAGAAAACGTAACTGCCGCCAACGGCCGCACGTGCGGGGTGCATGAGTGAAGTGAAGCCGCCAGTTGCGCCGAATCATGGACTTTTCAGCGATGACTCCTGCAGCTCCATACTTGTGAAGCTTTAAGCCGCGATGGTTGCACAGGAGTCAATCGCTCGGTCAGCTAATGGCAAGGGTGGCGAGAGCCAGGAAAAGTCACTCGTATTTGCCGTCTGCACCTGTCAGCACAGTCTCACAATTAGGCCACAAACACAAGGCGACATCACACCGCCGAGCTGCTCGGCAACGCACCCAGCATCGCAAATGTCATCAATGGCCGGCTCACGTCAGGCATGTCGTCGATGTGACGAGTCGAAGTTCAACGCGTCAAGGGTGCACTTGGGGCGGGCGGTGAGGAAAGCGGCCATGGGGCTGCTGTGTCTCATGTTGTGCACCACGGGCCGAGCAGTAGCGGTAAGTGGAGTACTCAATGATGCATGAGTTGAGCCTTGCAAGTGAACTTCAAGCGCGTGTGGAAGTCTGGAAGTCTCGAGTGAACTTCTAAGCATCCTGTTGAACATCACAACAGTCTCTCTGACGACGAGACTTGGTGCAGCGCCGGGATGTCCGCACCAGCTGCTGTAGTTCTATGCCACAACCTGAAAATCGAGTCAACATGCATAATGGGCGTGGCAACAGCTGGGGAGCCTGCAAGCGCCACGGCGACGTCGCTGTTGGCGGCGCAAGAACTTGAACCACGCATTTTTGCGGAAGCATGATCAACTGTGCGGCTCTGCTGTCACCGCCTTGCCTTAGGCCACGGTGACTCTGCAGAATGGCGGCTTTGAAGCCCCTGTCGACGGCAAATGGAAGGCGACGTGCACTGCAATCGCGGAGCGCGTCACGACCGGCACTTTTTTAGGACCCGCCACCCCCAAGAGCGGGGCGTACATGTTCCATGTCAAGGGGAAGGCGTGCACCACCAGCAAGGCGTCGCTGGCGCAGGCCGTGACGGGCATGGACCCGGATGTCCCGTATCATGTCAAGGTGAAGTGCTGCCGTCGTTTTTTGAAGTTGGCAACGCATGCCTCCGCAACACGACAATGTGCAGCGGCGAGAGCGCCGGGCCTGCAGTATAGAAGTTGCAGTATTGGGTATGAGCATAAGTTCAGCGTTCCTCAGCACGGAATGCCAAGGCTCAGCCAAATCTCTGGCATGCGCGCATCAACTGCCTGGGCGCATGCTGTCGCTGCTGAGATTTGCACAGGCAGCTGCGGCTGTGCGAACTCTCGCAGCCGCGGTCACATGCGCGGACATCCAGCATCGCGGCACGGCGGATGCCGCCGCCGTGTTCTCAAGTTGTCACTCCACAAAGAGCGAGCTGCACAGATATGCGCAAGCACTGTGAAACAACTGCTGCCTTTGGCAGCGATGCTTTTGCCAGTGGGCCCTGGGCCGTGCGCTCGGTGTCGCCAGAGGGAGCGGCGCTGCTGTTCCCTGAAGCGAGTGCTGTATCGGATGGTGATGGGTGCAGGCGTAAGCTGTACATTGGCACCCATTCACAATGTGTGTGTGCTCCAGGGTATGAGGCCATTCGATGCGCAAAGCGCTCAGCAACACCTGCTACAGTTCTCGTCTGCAGCCAGGCACGCCGTTGCTTGGCCTGCTGCTGCGGCAGCGCCTGCCATGCGCGCCGCCGCTCCACCATGCGTTGCACGAGTGCTGAGCGTTGTCTGTTATGGCAGCGTGTACACGCAATGCTGTTAGGGTGCGGAGGTATGACGTCTCAAACTGTGTGAGCGCCGCATGCGGTTGTGTCAACAGCGGGCGACCACACATGCAATTGTGTGCAGCTCTTGCCTGCACTAGTACTTGACGAGCTCTACAATAATTTCAATGGGACGGCATGTGCTCCCCGAGACCACTTTTACATTGTGGCTACGATGCTTTTCTGCCTGGTGCGTTGCTTGCACGGTGAGCGTTTGACAGTGCAGGTGGCAGCGTATGAGACGACAAAGTTGGAACATTTATACTGCCCGACTTTGAAAACTGTGAGATGAGCGAAGCTGGCTTGCCCAACATCAAGTGGGCTGGTGATTGTTACGCAAAACTGCTATTCCACCCCTGCGCCTTTCTTTAAATAGTAATCCTATGCAACGAGCGCCAGCATGCCTGCCGTACTTGCCTGTCTGCATGTCAATGACCGCAACCTCATTATCCGATACCCGCTCCCCTCCCCCGTCCCCCCCCCCCCCTGCCGCACTACCTCCCTCAACCGCTGTGTTGCATTGGTTCTTGTGGCAGTTCTACATGTGGCTGCCATTAAGCTCCAAGTGCGCCAGTTCGACGGGGTCAGACCTCTGCCCGCAGCTGTCATTCCGGTCCGACGTGTACAAGCAAGTGCGTGCTCCAGTAACCTTTGTATTTTGAAGGTCTTGAAGTCAAATGCTGGAGTACATGCTTGCTTTTAAAGAGCAACTTAGAACATATCTGCATTGAAATGCAAGTCGTGTCTGTGATTGCAACACGTACGCTCTGGCTGTAGATGTTGTCAAAGTGAGCACGCGCGTATGGCACTCCTTCACTGCCAGCGATTGCAGCAGAATGTCTGGAATATTGTGCCATACCGGTGTCAGGAGCGGAGGACGGGTCAAGGCGTGTGAGTGCGGAGAGGGGGGCAGTGCTCACCAGCTGCTACGTCAAGGGCACTGATACCAGTATTGCAGGCCTGTACTTTCTCCCTGCATGTGTGCTGCAGCGCACTTAATAGTAGTGCTGCCATGCGTACAGGCGTATGCTTCTGTGAGATTGATAAAAAGACGAGCACCACCGCCATGTGGAGGGCACTAGCCCCCCCCCCGTTGCTCCCTCCCTGTTGTTGCTCGAGCGCGCATGCATCGTCCGCAGCCCCCAGAACTTGCGCGCCGGAAAGGGCAGAGTGCGCCTTGCACAAGCGTGCCCGCCACTGTCAACGCCAGCCCGTACACAGTGAACGATGTGCGCACACGCAAGCAGCTGCATACTATGTAGTTCAAGTGCTACATCTGAGGCGTGCTTGCTCCGCGCATGCCCCTTGCACGCTCCCGCCCCCCCCCTCTCCCCCCCAGGCTGGCACGAGCGTAACCGCCATAAAGGGCGCGTGGAACCTGGTGTCGGGCACGGTCTTCACGAGCGGGAAGGCGACGAGCGTGACGCTCTACATTGATAACCTGCCCGTCGGCGAGGACGTGTGGATAGACGACGTCGCCGTGCAGCGCTGCGGCATGGACGACTTCAGGTGAGCGCGCACGCAGGCAGCAGCGCTCCGATTAGCGTACGCAGCAGCGCTCGGCCGTATGTGATCGGCAGCGTTCAGGTGAGTCGCTCTGCCGCTTAAGAGGTTGCAGCGCAACGGCACGTTCAAACATAATTGCCCCACTTTCACCAACAACAGCGTCTGCAGGTAGCCTTGGCACCCTTGCGCAGACTGTCCGGAAGAGGAGGGTTGGCAGCGGGTGCGTGCACAGCACAGTAACGGCCTTCACATTGACCCTGATTTTCTGCCGCAGCCGAACTTCAGCTGAAGTACTCAACATGCAACGTCGGGCGCATTTGCTGCATTTGCACCAGTGCGAACAGTCTTCGCTGTCACCACATGTGCAGCACCGTGCCACCCCGCTCCCCTGTCAGCGCACTGCCGTCTACAAGTATGGGCGGCAAGCACCAGCAGCAGACGACCACGTCGAAACGCGCGCCGGGTTCCCCTGCAGCTCAGCCGCAGCGCTCCGCAGCCCCAAAGCCGCCACTGTTGTGCCGATGGGAGACGGACAAGCACGTACACGACGCCTCTGCACGGCGTTCTCACGCGAGCCGCGCTCTCCGCTGTCCCCCCCGGGGGCGCGCGCAGGGCGTACTCGCGCGCGGAGACAGCCCACGTGCGCGAGAGGAGCGTCACCGTCAACCTCGGCGGGCCGCGCGCGCGCGCCGGCGACGGCGCCGCGCCCCCCGCCGTTGGCGACCTACGCGCCGACGTGGTGATGGTCAAGCACGCGTTCCCGCTCGGCGCCGCCATGCGGCCGTCGTGCCCCAGCGAGAAGGGCTGCCTCGACTTCTTCCAGCAGCACTTCAACTACGTGGGTGAGTGACGGTCCCTGTGGAGTTGTATCCGAGTCTGTCAGCGAGTGCAGGATTTGGGTCTGGGTAAAAGTGCAGCGCTGATGAAATGACATGAGGACGGCCGCAAGCGCTGCCTCTCACACTACGGATGGCAGCGGGTGGTAAGGTGACATGCGCGCCATGGCAAGGCTTGTTGTACTGCAGATGATGGCTGATGCTGCTTGGTGGCGTTCCCGCGGAGGGGTGCTGCACCTTGGCAACTCCACGCACAAGCATGCCTGTGTACGCACGCTTGAGCATGAAGAACAAGCACTAATTTTGCTGGCTCTCCTGTCATGATCACGTGATGCTCAGGACTAACTTGAGTGCCCCCCCCCTGCCCCTTTGTACTGTCCCTGTGTCCCCATCTGCGAGTAGTCCCTGAGTTTGGCGTCAAGGTGAGATGTACAGCCAGCAACAGATGCAAGTGTGGTAGGTGCGCAGCAGTAGGGGCGAGGGAGGGGAGAGGCAACGAGGGGCTTTGGTTCAGGGCTGGGGCTACCACTGCGCTATGGGTACCACTGCACTTTTCGGGCCCACGCACTTGAGTTGGAGCGCACTGTTCTCAGTATTCTGCGACGATCATTGCATAGTCACCGCTCTCAAGGCGGCACAAACTTGGCGTTGGGAGCGTGCATCTGCGCTCGCTCGCGGACTGCTGCGCTGTCTGGTGTTACGGTCGTTGAGCAGTGCTCCTTGCGCCCACACTTTGCTGGCGTGGTGCGGCGTGTGCGCTGTCAGTGCGCGTCAGTGCGCGTCATCGCGCACGTCTGACGTGTGGTGCCACCAGGGCCAATGCATTCTACGTATAGCGGTGCCACAAGGCAGCGGCTTGCGTCACGCCATTCCGGCCGCAAACGCGCGGCGACACCTTGGCGCTCACCCATGCTGCCGCATCGCGCGCGTGCACGCCCGCGTGACTTCTCCCCATGGCGGTCGCAGTGGCTTGAGCAGGAGCCGAAGAGCGGCGTGTACAACCCGCAGACCGATGCGATGACGGCCGCCGTCAAGCGCCTCGGCCTAGGCTACCGCGGTCATTCCGTCTACTGGGAGGTCACCGCGCGGCAGCCGGCGTGGCTGCCGGCGCTCAAGGCCGACGGCAAGGAGGGCTCGCTGCAGTGGGCCATCTGGCGCCGCATGAAGGAGTTTGACCTGCGCTACGCCACCATTGTGAGTGCTTACCTTAATCGCTTGTGAACAATTAAGTGACTTGAAGATGTACCTGGTTGCCGGTTGGGCCTCGTGCGTGCCACTCGCGGCGGTGCAGCGGAATCTGGCCTGTGCTAGCACTCCGCCATTGTGGGTGACACAGTGTCAGACGGCCGAGAACTGCTTGTCGCAGGTGCTTGAGGCCACACATGTGCACTTTTTCAGGTGCCGCGCTCTCCACGCCTGCAATTCGCTCTGTGCTGCCTGCATGCACACGTCAGTGCGGTGCCTCTGCTTGAAGAGGACATCATGGCATGGCACTCCCGGACCATGCTCCCCTGCCCCTGTGATCACAGAGTGCCCTCGCAACCCCCACTTCGCTGCCATGTGCACAATCTTGGCGGTAAGCGCCATCATCACGATTGCGCCTTTCGTGCGAGCATGCAGCTGCACAGCGCTGTATGATGAGCAGCTGCACAGCGCTGGTTCAGCAGCTTCAGGCTCAATCCCCCCACAATTGCATGCCGCTGGTATCGTCGGCACATGCGCTCCGCCAGACGTCATTGCACAAGCGCATCATAGGTCACGCTCTGCGTCCATCGATGCCGCTTCCGACTCACCGCCACCATCACTGGTTCATGTACTCTCCTCCCTGCACGTGCGCTGCAGTTTGACAACTACGACGTCAACAACGAGATGCTGCACGGCAACTTCTTCACGAGCCGGCTGCCGTGCGATCCCAAAGTGCGCGCGGTGAAGGGCAAGGCGGCGTCGCCGTGCATCTGCGACTACGCGCCCGCATGCGCCGGCATGGGGCTGCCGACGGACGTCGACATCCACACCTGGATGTACAGCGCGGTGAGCCGCATCGCCGCCGCTGCATCACGCGTTGTTGCAGCAGTGCACCATGGTCACAGCCGCTCCCGCATCACGCGTTGTTGCGGCATTGGTCACAGCATGTCATACTGCATATGGGGTACAGGAGTGGCGGAGCCCTTGCCTGCAGGCGGTGGGCTGCACTGCAACAGCGGCACCTGTGGCGTGGGGCGTGAGAGCGGTGGCGCCCCTTTTGCAGAGAGCTGTGCGGAGTGGCCGGCAGTGGCGCCTCAGGCACTGGGTAACCGTGCTCGCAGTTGAGCACGCATCTCTTAAATCACTGCGCGGCAGCAGGCATGGCTGGCACACTGCGATTCCTGCTCACAACTCCACTCAAAATCCGAGACGCTGCCCTCAAACCACCGCGTGTCTTTTGCCCCCCCCCCCCCCCCCCCCCCTCCTTCCCCCTCCAGATGGCGTACCTTCTCCCCGGCTCCCGCCTGCACACCAATGACTTCTGCATGACGGAGGTGAGAGTCGGCTGCTGAGTGCTGCTGTCTTTCGTGAGGGCTGTCTTATGCCACGTACGCCAGAGCGCTGTCACCTGGCACAAGTAGTCGACAGAAGGCATTCACGGTGATTGAAGATATCAGTAACAACGACCTTGAGCTCTCAAATGCTAGTGAGGTCGGTCGTATACTTCGAAGTAGAGAGTTATAGGACACCGGGCAGCTTGCGCGCTGAAGGTGTTGTTGTTGCACCAAGCCATGCGGCTAGCTCTCACGACGCGCTTGCTCAGCTGACACGCTCAACTTGTTCGCGGTGCTGGCCGTCGTGCAGGCGTGCGGCAAGAACCACGCGCTGAGCAGCCTGGTGAAGCAGATGCTCGCGCTGCCGACGGCGACGGCAATGGGGAGCCAGGCGCACGCCAGGACCGGCAAGTCCATCTGCGGGTTCAACCTGATGGACCGTTTTAGCCACGCGGTGGCAGCGATCAACGGCCTGCCGTTCGACGGCTCCGCGTCGCGCGAGGCGCTCGCGGCCGCCGAGAGGAAGATGTGGATCACGGAATTGGACGTACAGGCAAGTGACTCGGTGCTCTGGAGTCAGTGCTCGACAATCCCATGCAGCAGCAGTGCTAATGCTGCATGCTTAGCAGTGACACAGTGTGCTATTGATGGTCGTGATGATGGCAGTAGCACGCAGACGGCCGCACTGCACTGCATGTACTCGCTGCCATTGGAAAACACTGCGCACATCAAGTCAACGTGCACCACCACCACAACAGATGGCATAGAAGTATACATAGAAGTACACCATATGGACACAAAGACACCTGTGGCAACACACTTCGGCAATACACTCGTGATACTGGCATGTCACGTGACAGCACGTGACGCCGCCCTTGCCAGTATGCATGCAAAAGAGCGGCACCAGCGTGCCTTCACCATAACTCAGGCACATGCAACCCCGTGGCGCAATTTGAAAGATTTCTGTGGCCACGTCGTAGCGTCCAGAGGGTCCAGAGCGCTCATAGTAATGCCCTCAGTGCTCAGCATTGAAATGCAGGTGCGGCACCACGCCTGAGGGCCTTCTGCAGCCAAGCCTGTTGATGCTCCGGCCCCGAGCCGTCCTCGATGCGAATAAACGATGTCAGCATTTCTCAGCAGCGCCTCCCTTGGGGTGAGCGCATCTCTGCAACTCCCTCCCGCCCAGGCTGCGTGGCCCGCAGGAAGCGGCAGCAGACGGCATTCCTGACCAACACCTGTGTTATACATGCTCTAGCGTGCAGCAGCGAGTCCTTTTGCAGGGGCAAGATGTCACGTCTGGCGCTCTCAGCACCCTGTCAACCTCATACTTCGTAGCATGTAGGTATATGTATGTAGCTTGAATGCAAGGTTACCTAGGTCGCAGGAGCACAATCGTAGTCTACGCCAGACCAGTTGCATACATACCAGTAGTGTGTGCATGTACTCCTGAAGTACACCAATTGCAGTCTGTGATGATGGCTTCATTTTCATTTACAAAAGTGCTGGCGCCATCCAGACTGCCGCAGCCATAATGATCATGCCAGACCTCGTGGGCATGCGGTGCCAGTGGCAGCACCAGTGGCAGGGCACACGGCATACTTCTAAGCATATCTGGTGAAGTTCTTCAGTTTGCTTCCTTCCTTGCGAGCCTGTTTTCTTGCTGAGCTGTGCCCCGTGCCCGTTCATATTAGCAGGAGTTGAACCAGGAGCAGCGCGCGGATGGGTACGAGATGTTCTTCAGGGCAGCGTTCGCCAGCCCGGCCATCGACGGGCTTCTCATGTGGTTGTAAGTGGCAGCCTTTGTTTGTGGCTTGTGGGTGCAACCAGATGTATGGTACAGCGAAGCCCATGACTGGCAGGCGCTGCGATCATGGCAAGCGATGCAGTGAATGCCAGCCGCAGGGTTCAATCAAGTCTGAGCGAGTACCTTCTAACAGTGTGCGGCAGATGGCAATCTGTGCCGTCCCTGCACTCAACGGCTGAACTTGCATTCTATTGAGTCAATACCACTTGCAGCGGTCGGCACTTGCATCTGTAGGCTCGGGCGTCAAAGGAGCGCTGCGCTTCAGCGTACCTGGTAGTTCAACAGTGCGCCGGGCACACCTGCTCCTTAAAGTTTGCAGGTGTGCCGCTTCACCTGCTCGCCAGACTTCTTCAGAAACGGCCTTGCTCCTAATGACGTTCAAGGCGCGTGCGAACTGCTTTGCCAAACGCCATCGAGGCGCAGTTGAATTGAACTGAAAGCCACTGAAGCGTGATCACCGCGGTGCGCCGCAGTGCCCGTCGTGGTACCCAAAAAACACGTCAGCCCCAGCCTCACACACGACTGCACTAAATTTCCACCTGCCAGTGCTTCCTTATCTGGCTCATTGTGTCTACCACTGTGACACCTTGTCGGCGCCTGCATCTCAACACCGTCAGATTGAACCAAGTCTGGACCAATTCTTTGACATCTTTGCTCTCTCTGCCTCGAACAAGCTGGCGATGCTGTGCTTGTCCCGTCCAGCTGCGAACCATGCTTGTACCATTAGCGCTGCTGCGATGACAACATACAGGAACACGGCGACAAGCGCGTCTTGACCTGAAAGAGCTGGCGATGCTGCGCTCGTCACGTCCCGTGCAGCTGGTCGGACATCCAGGGCCAGCCCTCCTCCTCGCTGGTCGACGGCACCTTCAGGCTCGTGTACACGGCGGGCCAGCGCATCCTCGGCGCCGCAGGCCTCGTCCACGGCGAGTGGAACACGACGCAAATGGCGCAGCCGCTCGCCGCCGGCGCCGCCGCGCCGAATGACGATAATGCTGCTGGCGAACCCACAGTGGAGAGTCACCTTCTCTTCACCGCGCTGCCGGGGACCTACGAGCTGCGCATCGCGGGGTGCGCGACGGCCTTCACGGTGCCGCTGGGGCGGGGGGCGGTGACAATCGACGTTGCGGCGGCGGGGTGGCGGTGTGCAGACGGCGGCGGCGCGCCGGTGGACGCGCCTGCGCGCACCGGCGGCGCGTATGTCGGCTGCTTCGACGGGGCGAACGTGAGTGTGCTTTGGTGGCGTCCGAAAGCCGGCTGTCCTGTGTGTTGCTGTGCAATCCACCGCAGTGCTCGACCCCGCCGACATGACCCTCACTCGCTGCGTGCTCCTTCAAAGCTGACATCAGTTCCCCCTGTGACACCAACTTGAACGACCAGTGTTGAAGGCCTTGAATCGACCGCTGCGCACACAGCACCGTGTGCTGCGCACCGGTCCTTCAAGAGTCATGCATCCCATCCCCATTTTTGTGCTTGCATCCTCAAGAATGCGCCTGCTTGCAAATGGCAAGGCTCGATCCCCCTCCCCCACTCCCCCTGCGCGCAACGCCGCAGATCAACGTGGCCAGCGACCTCCTCGCCAATCCCACCGCGCCGCTCAGCGCGGACGATATGACGCCGTCGGCCTGCGTCGCGCACTGCGCGGGCGCAGCCAGCGCGTACGCCGCGCTCACGGGCGGCGACACGTGTGTCTGCGGTGCGGCGCTGCGCGCGTCCGACGCCGTCGCCGTGAATGAGGCGCGCTGCTCTGCCGACTGCAGCGGCAACGCAGCGTACAAGTGCGGCGCGGCGGACTCGGCGAGCGTGTGGGCGGTGGCCGCGGCGACGGCGGTGCCGAAGACGCTGGCGCCCACGCCGGCGCCGACGCAGGCACCAACGCGCGTGCCGACGGCAAAGGTGTGTGTGCTGCGTGGGCGGGCGGAGCTTCGGGTCGATGCTCGTGTCTGAGGCTGAGCTCGTGATTTGCGGCGCGCGCGTATGCCGAACCGAGGCAGCTCTCTCGCTGGAGCTGCACACGGGACCTTCAAGTTGTAACGTGCATGTCAAAGGCAATTGTACGTGGGGAGAACTGTTGGGCGCACACACACGCGCTGCAGCGTGTCTTCACGCTTGAGTGGCGTGCGTGCATGAGGCTGCCGACGCTAAAATGCGCCCCAAGTTGGTGGCAGTGATGACAGATGCAGGTGTTTTGCGGCCTAAACGGGTGCATGGCAGGTTATGTCGCAGCGCGCAGTGTCGTGTTGCAAAAGTGCGGCAGCGTCTCAAGTACGCCGCGATACGTCGACGCAACATGCACGAGGTTCAAAGTGAGAGAGCAGACCGCCCCTCTTACCAACTTGCAGCACAGTACGTGACAACAGGGGGGGGGCATGAGACGCTGCGTCAAGAGGCTGCTGCGTGGTGTTCCGAGCATGCACCCGCACGTGGTATGCTTGCCTGCACAGTGGCCCCAGCCGCTGAGGCTGCTGCGCGCTGCGGGAGGTGCTGATGAAAGCACAGACAAGCTCTGCAGCACTCGCTGCAGCGTCTTGCTTCGTGCACAAAAACACATACACTTCATATGCTGACATGCCAGGATAGCTCGTCACATGGGTGTCCTCATCAGTGGAGCTTCAGCCCCTGGGCTGTTCAAATTTATTTATCAGCTCTCTATCAACTAGCCAAGTGTTTGAAGGCGGGGTGTTAGCATTTGTGCACCAAACGTGCTGCACCGCCTCAGCTGCCGAACTGCGAGGCGGCGATGCGCACCCCGCTGGCCACTGCCGGGCCCCTCGCGGCAACTCGTGCCCTGTCACCCTCTTCTCTTAAAATTCTAAGCAAACCGGCTGCTCACGTACATGCTGCCGGTGCTCCCTGCGCCTGCCCCCCTCCGCAGCCGACGGGCAGGCCGACGGCAAGGCCGACGGCGAGGCCGTCGACGCAGACGCCCACCGCAAGGCCCACCACTCCACGCCCGACTGCCAGACCCACGACGCCTACGTCTCTACGCCCACCAACGCCTAGACCCACGACGCGTCGTCCAACCACGGCGAGGCCCACCACGCGCAGGCCTACCACGAAAAGGCCCTCGGCGACTGTTTGACCGCGCGACGACGGGCGCCAGCGACTCATTGACTTGCGGTTGACGTCGTGCGCGTTGCGGATCGGTGGCGTGGCGCCCCTGCCGTAGCGGCACCTGATGGCCGCCGCTGCACAATGTGCCGCCGGCCGCTGACGCTGCAGTGGCGTGGGAGTGTACATAGGCCTCCGAGTCGTTGACAGCTGCGCAGGGGGGGTGCTGTGAGGGTACGACCAGCAAGTTGGCGCAGCCGCCGAGCGGAGGGCGATGTGCCTTGCCTCATCATGTAAAGGGATGTACAACGCACAGTGTCTCGTGTCTGCTGTGTCGTACCACAAAAGTAAAGTATCGAGATTGTTAAAAGCGCTGGCTGCTAGAATAAGTACTGGGGGTTCAGCGCGCTGCGCAGCCGCGCTGCCGCATGCACGCACACCAGGTGCCGTGATGTGCAGGTTTGCGTACTACGCGTGCGAGCGTGCGCCGCTTTGGGCGTCTCTCGCAGCTCCATTAAATCCGAGTGCTGGCCGACTCGGAGCACTGCCATGACTGTGACAGTGCTCCTGCCAAGGCAGCAGCAGTAGTCTTTGTAGACATTGTCCACAGGACCATCGCCATGTGCACGCGTGTGGGCAATTTAGCTAGCACGTTGGCTGGTCCGCGCAACTCGAGGAGCCAACACACTCGGCGGCAGGTGCTACATCACGGCGTGCATTGCCAGGTGCAACAGCTGCGGCGATCTACGGCTGCGCATGCAGTGCGCATAACGTCGTGGGGGCTCTTTTTCCCACAGATTACTGACCCCCAAAATGCAAGTCTCTTTTCAGAAGAAGAGCACTTGAAAAAAAAAAAGCACGTACATTTAATTTTTTTTTTAAAAATGGGTGCTTTTTGAAGTTGTTCAGCAACACAAGCTTATTAATGAATGCTGGGCCCGTCAGAAGCAGCATGTATCTGTGCAGCAGCAGACTGGCTTGTCTGTCACACAGTGTTGATCTCATTTCTTGCAGCCACTTGTTTGCTGGCCCTGCCGCAACCACTGGCAGCTGAATCGCTGTTCATTGGGGTGCACTGATGTCCCCAACTTAAATGTTGTGCCTGCTTTCATGACTGCTCTAAAAGCTGTCGACCTGATGGTAATGATTGTCTTCTCTTTGTTCTGTCGATGGATTTGCATTCTTGGGCTGCTGCTGTAGTCAATTGTGTCTGCCGATCCTCCCTTGAAGAAGCGGCCAGGCGGATGGCAATTATTAGGGGCTTGCTTGCTGCCTGAAGCTCAGGCTGAAATGCGGAAGAGGTCGTGAAAAAAAGCAAGTGTGCTTGTGTGCATTGCTGAGCGGTGCTGCTGTGACATCAGGTTGTGACTTTATTGTCGCCTGCAGTTTAAGGCACACCAGGTAATGTCGTCGAAGCACTGAATCGTGATCAAGTGTGCCTGAGCAACCAGGGTGCTCACTGACAGGGGGTGGGGCCAGCAAACACTGAGTTGCAGAGCAGACGATGACGCAGACGCTGAGTCCTGCAAAGCAGCCATGTCTGCTCTGATGTCTGTGGACAAGGGCTTTGTATACAACAATCAAGGTCTGCAGGAGCATGACCACATCTGATTTTTTTCCTGCTACTGGTAGTGCCGTCTGCACAGGTGTTATTATCTGACATCAGAGATGAAGCTTCAGGGACGAATATGTTCGCCTGTCGTATTCAGGTTTTTATTTTTTCACTTTTACCCTAAAGTGCTGCAACCAGACCTCTGCTTGGTCCAACAAATGCAGTTGGTGTGGACCACCTTTACTTAGAAATGCACCGGGTCTTGTTGTCAGAGGCAGCGCCGCCATGTATTACATGGTATGTATACAGAAGCATCATCACATCACAGTGCAGCACCACCCCTGAGAATTTCAGTGTATGGCATCAATGCACTTTGAATGCGCACGGCGAGGCCCAAACGTGACATCATCAGCGATAGCAAAGCATAACCGTCGCAGCAGGTGGCGGGGTCATCAAGCGGGCTGCGAGACAGGGGTTCTCAAGGCAGAGCAGCTGATGTGATCAGGCGCAGCGATGGGGGCACGGGTGCACCAGATGAGGCAAAAAGCTGGATGAGGCAAGGCAAGAAGATGCTCAGCAAACATATCAAACAAGTTGTCACATGAAGGAGAGGGGATCAACGCAGATGAACAGCAGAGTGTCATTCCTGGCAGGCTCAGTTTTGCATTAATCATTGTTCAGCCGCTAAAGATAGTCATGAACATTTTACCTAAAATTCTAAAGGTTAACATGCTTTCAAAACGATTCAAAGAGACGTGCAGATCATGCCCCCCCCCCCCCCAAGAAAGAGTGCATGTGCTGAGCGGCCGTGGAGCAGCGCAAAGCCTGCGCGCTTGAGTCATGGCTGCGTGTCACTGCATCCTCACAACCCGTTAGTACCCCCGCCCTCAATACGTCTGGACCAGGAAGCGTGCAAACTCTAAAATAAACGCTAGCTAAAGTCGCATGCACGCGCACACGCCTATGGCCCTCGAGACAGATTCTTAGACCAGACTACCTAGCAGAGTCCGCTACGCTGCCAGGTCCCCTTGCGAAGGCTCTCTCTGCGCAGCAAGGATCCGGCCGCGTGCTTGCCCTCGCAAGGGAGTCGGACGGTGCCACCACACCAAAACCCTGCTGCCGCCCCGCTGCGCCGCGCTCGCTGACTCGGAGTAACTCCGCAGCTGTGTCAGCCGGCCTCAGCGCCGCTGCGCCTCATCGCTCAACACAGCGCCGCGCTGCTGGGTGAGCGCCGCGGCTGCCTATTTACACGCGCACTCGTGCGGTGGTAGCACCGCTCGGCCAGGTAGTAGGTACTCGCTGGAGCTGCACGGCGCGCCCAGGGCGCTGCACGCCCGCCGACAACATATATCACACTAAGAAAGGAACTGAAACGGCCATGAATCTGCGCGCCCGCGTCAGCGCGGCGGCGCTGCGCGCTGAATTCTAACTCGTGTCCTAAACCCTTGCAAAGACGCTGCTGAGGTTGCTGACGCTCTTCAACGCGCATGGGACGCCATGCGCTGTTCTCCGCTCTACTGTTCATGATGAGACGCTCGAGGCACATCGCTCTCTCGGTCTGACGGCCGCGGCCGCGCGCTGGTCGCCTCCTCCGCAGCGCCCTTGCGCAGCTGTTGACTCACAAGCGGCCGCTGCTGAGCCGCAGCTGCAGCGCGGCGCGCAAGCGGCCCCGTCGTCGTATGTCGCGTGCGACTTGTTGAACAGGGGCACTGTGGCTCTGACCTGTCAGGAGTGTGACTGCGAGTCGCTGACTGGATGACTCGCTCGTCACGCAGTCATGGGCCGTTGCGTACTTGGTCGACGCGTAGTGGGCCTTCGCGTGGTAGGTTTCCGCAAAGTCGGCCTTCTTGAAGTGGGCCGTCGCGTGGTTGGACGGCGCGTCGTCGGTCTTGAAGTTGGGCGCCGCGTCGTCGGCCTTGAAGTCGGGCGCCGCGTCGTCGGCTTTCGAGTCGTGGGCCTTCGAGTCGTCGGCACGCTCGTTGGCTGCGGACGGGGAGGCAGACGCAGAGAGCGCCGGCAGCGTCACTGGCTGATCTGGCCTGTCTGAAGCAAGTGCTGCACTTGTGCGTCCGGGTTATGTCGACACATGTGCCATGCACGCGTCTCGTTACTTGTATGACATCACGTACCCAGCCACGTGCGTGGCACATGTGTAGACATCACCTGCACGCACGCAATCAACTTGGATGCCCAGCGATCAGCAGGATGTGCACCGCCGCCTCGCGCTGCGGCAGCTGGCGCAGCAGAGGCTACAACGCACTGCCGGCCACGGCGAGCAAGGAGCGTGGTAAGTGAACCTCACCCCAACTTCAACTCCACCACAGCGTGGGACATTCAAAGAAGCCCCAGGGTCACCGGTGAGGGTCTGCACCCTTCATCAATGATGAAACGTGAGCGAGCAGTCTGGTGTCGCAGAGCACGTTGATGAACCCCGGGGGGGGGGGGGGGGTTGCATGTGCACGGCGTACGCTGGCAGGGGGGGGGGGGGGGGGGGGCGCTGCAGTCAGACGAGATGCGGAGCTGCGCACCTGGGCGCTTGGCTTGGCGGTCGGCTTGGCGGTAGGTGCGGCAGTCGGCTTGAGGGTCGTGGGCGCTGCCGTTGGCGCTGGGGTCCTCGGCGCCGCCGTCGGCTGTGAGTTCATAACATGTGGTAATATTCAGAGAAGCAGGTGCATGCTTGAGCTCTCACGGTCGGGAGCCGGCGCAATCCGCCATCGGCAGACGGCTGGCTGCATGTCATGTCGATCGGTCGGGTGTGTCAGGCCTATTCCTGGCCATACCCCCAGCCCTCAGCCCTCAGTACCGACGCAGGTGTGTGCACATGGCATCGCGCGCCGTCACAGGCGCACGGTTGAGCTGGAGGGCGATGTGCACACAAGCATGTCTGTGCCTGAATTGTCACAGTCTGGTAATGATCTGCACAACTTCAGCAGTACGCCCAGGCACGCACTTTGCAGGTGCCGAACTGACGTCGACTGTCGCGCGCACCTGCATATGCCCACAGAACTGAGCGTTGCTGCCAATGACAATGCTGTGAGACAACAAAACTCCATGCTAATACCCTCAGGCTGTCCATCCGCAGCGCACAAGATTTCCACACAGAAGCGCACATTCACGACCGCACTGCAGGAGCTCAACAGGCGGGGCTGCGCTGCGCACCTGGGCGCTTGGCCTGGCGGTTGGCTTGGCGGTTGGCGCGGCAGTTGGCTTGAGGGTCGTGGGCACTGCCGTTGGCGTTTGGGTCGTCGGCGCCGCCGTCGGCTGTGAATTCACGAAGTGCGGTAATATGCAGGGAAGCAGGAGCGTGCTTGAGCTCACGGTTGGTGGCCGGCGCAGTCCGCCATCGACAGACGGCCAGCTGCATGTCATGTAGAGCGGTCGGGTGCATCCAGGCTTACCCTGGCCAAACCCCCAGCCCTCAGCCCTCAGCCCCTTATCCCCTACATACAATAGGTGTGCGCGCATGGCCTCGAGCGCCGTCACAGGCGCACCGTTGAGCCGCAGCGCCGTGTGCACCTGTCGGTGAGCTCCTCTGTGCCTCAAACTATCGACGATCAGCCATATTAGGTGACAGCGCACAGCTCAGCTCATGTTGAGGTTGGGTCCTTCGAGCACTGACGTGGCTGTTCATGTTTGCCTGATGGGTTCTCAATAATCAATTCTTCTCTTCTAGCAACACATGCACTAGCCGCGAGTCTTGTGTCTGCTTGGGTCCCTTGGTTGTCCATTCCTGGCACGGTGGTGAGCTTAACGCTCTCATTAGGCGAATACAACTTAGAAAAATTTACATACATTTAAAGCAGGACAAGCTTAAAAGCGGTAAATTTTTTTTAAAATGTAGGGCAACTTGTCAATATAATATAAGCGGTACAAGCATCGGTAAGAGTTTCAGTGGTAACCCAAAACGACCCAACTACCACAACTACCACGGTCTGGTAATGATGAACACGCACACAGCCAGGCACCTTGCAGGCGCCGCAATGAGGTCTACTGACGCGGGCACCTGCGCATGCCCGCAGGCCGGAGCGGTCAACAAGTTGCTGCCAGTGACAATGAACTGCAACAGCCCGACTCCGTCTCAGCACTCCGTCCATGCACAGCACACAAAATGCCCACACACAGAAGCGCACGTTCACGAACGCACTGCAGGAGCTCAACAGGCGGGGCTGCGCTGCGCACCTGGGCACTCGGCGCTGCCGTGGGTTTGGCGCTGGGCGCGGCAGTCGGCTCGAGGGTCGAGGGCACTGCCGTTGGCATTGGGGTCGTCGGCGCCGCCGTTGGCTGTGAGTTGAATTGCAAGAGTGCGCGGGGAAGTGCTCGCGTGCGTGAGCTCACGACCGCTGGCGCTGCCGCCAACGACACAGCCGCGTGCCATGCGCATCAACGGCGTGCATACATCTGCGCTCAGCAAACTATCACGGCGCCCTGAGCTCTGAGCGCCAGTGAAGAGTGCAAAGTTGCATGCTGCTGGCAGTGGCACCAGGAGCCGCATCGTCGTTTGGCATGCGCCCCTCTGTACATGAAAACAATTGCTCGTGTTGTCAAGTGCCTCGATGGGCGGCGCCATCAGCATCGGCCGCCGCTGGCAGCGCGCGCGCAAGCCGTCCAAGCCTCGATCAAACCGCAGAAGGTGCGCTTCACAAGGACCCGTGCACTGATGCAGCAAAGGTCGCCTCGCCGCGGCACACGCACGCGCCGCAACCTTCAAGCCGCGAACATCAACTTGAAGCCGGCCCCGCACCGTGCGCACCTGTGCTGTCGGCTGCAGCGTCGTCGGCCGTGCGGTCGGCGACCGCGTCGGCGCCCGCGTCGGCGCCGGTGTGGGCGCCAGCGTCTTCGGCACCGCCGTCGTCGCGGCCACCGCCCACACGCTCGCCGCGTCCGCCGCGCCGCACTTGTACGACGCTGCGGCGCCGCTGCAGTCGGCGGAGCAGCGCGCGTCGTCCACGACGGTGGCGTCCGCCGCGCGCAGCGCCGCGCCGCAGACGCACGTGTCACCGCCCGTCAGCGCGGCGTACGCGCTGGTCGCGCTCGCGCAGTGCGCGACGCAGGCCGACGGCGTCATGTTGTCTGCGGTGAGTGGTGTGGTGGGATCGGCGAGGAGGTCGTTGGCCACGTTCATCTGTGGTGTCGCGCGCGGGTGGGGGGGGGGGGGGGGGGATTGAGCCCATGCCATCTGCGAACAGGCGCATTTCAGAAGGGCAGAGCCTCACGAAAGGGGATGGGATGTGTGGCGCATGTAGTACCGGTGTGCAGCACACGTTGTTGCGTGCGCAGCGATCGATCCAGAGCCTTCGATGCCTGAAAATTGATGCGACAGGGATCATTGACGTCGTGGACAGAGCACACAGCGAGCGAGCGCCACCAGGGTCGAGTGCTGTGGTGGATTGCAGAGCGATGCGCAAAACCGCCGGCTTGTGAACCCCAGCAGAGCACTCACATTTGCCCCGTCGAAGCAGCCGACGTACGCGCCGCCGGTGCGCGCGGGCGCGTCCACCGGCGCGCCGCCGCCGTCCGCGCACCGCCATCCCGCCGCTGCGACGTCAAACGCCGCCGACCCCCGCCCCAGCGGCACCGTGAAGGCCGTCGCGCACCCCGCAATGCGCAGCTCGTAGGTCCCCGGCAGCGCGGTGAAGAGGAGGTGACTCTCCCCTGTGGGTTCGCTGGAAGCGTTGTCGTCATTTGGTGCGGCGGCGCCGGCAGCGAGCGGCTGCGCCATCTGAGTCGAGTTCCACTCGCCGTGGACGAGGCCTGCAGCGCCGAGGATGCGCTGGCCCGCCAGGTACACAAGCTTGTAGGCAGCGTTGGCCAGCGAGGAGGAGGGCTGGCCCTGGATGTCGGACCAGCTGCACGGGACAGGCGTGCGGACACGCAGTCTGGAAGTCAGAAGGCGTAACATGCTGCACAGCAGTAACTGGGCTTGGTCGTGATGTTGAGGGCGCAGGTGCTGACGACGGTCAACAGTCTGAGCCAAACAAAGAAGCCACGCGGGATGTAGTCGGGCGTGAGATGGCTCACATGCATGCAATGACTAGCACCGCAGAGATCACCATCGCAACACCAGATACAGTGGTTTTCTGGCCATGTCGACTGCATCTTGTACACAAGTGCAGAATCTGCATCCCTCGTCATCAAACATGGAGTCAGGCGCTGGAGTCTGGCGAGCGAGTAACATTGCACAACTGCACAGGAGCATGAAGTATGTGGCTAATGCAATTTTCCTCTAGGGTGTACTGGCGCGCAATGCTGGGTTGAACTGGCAGGCCTGCGTAACGTACACCATGCGCAGTACACGTGGCATTGACTCATTCTATATGCTCATTCATTGCTGAGGAGCTGCGACTCTGTACGTGACACGTGCACACTTGCCACACTCAATCGTTCAAAGCCTGCAATCCGCCGTTCAGCACCACGCGCGTGCCGGCCTTGCGAGCACCGTACTGCCGGCATGATCAACTCACAAGCCGACCAAATCTCTGCCTGCAGTCAGAAGCCACAATGAGTTCTGCCACTTACGACCACATGAGGAGCCCGTCGACAGCGGGGCTGGCGAACGCCGCCCTGTAGAACGTCTCGTACCCATCCGCGCGCTGCTCCTCGTTCAGATCCTGCTCATATGAATGGGCACGGGGCGAAGCTCAGCAATGCGCTCGCAGGGAAGGGAGCGAACAAGATCAAATCTGCAGAGGGCTGAAGTATGGGCCTGTGTGCACAGCACTCCAGCTGCAGCAACCGTACGCCCACCACAGCTGAGCACTGAGCGCATTGTTGAGCGGTGTGGACCCTCCGGATGCCAAAAACATGAAATGATTTGGTCCCGCGCCCGGTCCCACGCAGCGCACATGCCTGGGGCCAAGGGGAACGGACGCTTGTGCCCCTCTCATGCACGCCATCGTCACGGGTGGCGCCGTGTGCACTTTAAGTACGTGATAGCGTTGCAACGACGTTGCCTGCTTGTGCGTTTGAGTTCACAAACATCTACCTTTGGCATAGCAAGTTGACCCAAAACGCGCGGCGCTTCCCGAAAGCAGCGAGTACATCTGGTTCTGCAGCCGTGTGCGTACTACCACGGTGACCATCATCATGATCGTCAATACAACACTACCAGTGATAAGCATGCAGCGTTAGCACTGCCGCTGCGTGGCGTTGCCAAGCACTGACTCCAGAAGAACACTACCAGTTATAAGCATGCAGCGGTGGCAGCACTACTGCATGCCGAGCACTGACTCTAGAGCACCGAGTCACTTGCCTGCACGTCCAGTTCTGTAATCCACATCTTCCTCTTGGCGGCGGCGAGCGCCTCGCGCGACGCGGAGCCGTCGAACGGCAGGCCGTTGATCGCTGCCACGGCGTGGCTGAACCGGTCCATCAGGTTGAAACCGCAGATGGACTTGCCGGTCCTGACGTGCGCCTGGCTGCCCATCGCCGTCGCCGCCGGCAGCGCGAGCATCTGCTTCACTAGGCTGCTCAGCGCGTTGCTCTTGCCGCACGCCTGCGACGCGCGCGCGCGACGCGTCACGTGCGAGCGTGGGCGGCGCAACAGCAATTCAGCCACTCTCTTCATTGCGCGCACATGCCAGACGGGGACGGCGACGCGGTGAGCTCGAGCGTCTGTGTGTGTCGCGGTTGCGGTGCACACGGCGCCTGTGATAACACATCTCGGTTCCCAGGGGCGTGCAGTTCAAGTCGCAGGGGGGTAAGCAGATTGCTCGAGTGGCATGTGGCAGCGCATGCGCATGCATGCTCCGCTCGCGTGGCGTGCCAGCGCGCTCAGGGCTGGCTGCCGCTCGCATGCATGGCACGTCATTGGAGATTAGGGCGCATGTTCTGGCGCTTGGAGCCCTGCTGCTGTGAGTGTGGCAAGGGCTGCCCGGGATCTGCACGCGCGCTGCGCTTGGGCTGAGTGAACGCCGCAGTGCGCTGCTGTGGCGCGCGTGTGGAGAGTCCAGCGGCGTGAGCAGCAGTACGCACCACTTGAGCACTTCCTGTCTGCGGCAGTGCTCATCATTCAATGCTCAGGCGCGGCGTACTATAACATAACCCCATCTAACCCCATCGTGAACCCTAACCTACTATCAAAGCGCTGCAAGCACACCAGGTACGCATCTGCAGCCGCCCCCCTGGCATTGAATCCAGCGACCCATATACCAAGATAATCGCACCAGTAGATTGTGGGTGCTGTCTGTGAGCACTGCTTGAATGCGCAAGCTGCACAGTGTATCACAACGTCTTTGATACAAAGCCTGGAGCTGCCTGCATCTGAGAGACCGTAACATGAGAGGGCAGCACGTTCAAGGCACGCGCCGTCGGTGTGCTGCAGCCATCCGCCATGGAGCAGCGAGGGTTGCAGCAGCAAGCCTGCTGGTCGCGCCAGTGGCGCCTGAAGCGTGCTCTGTGCGGTGACGACGTGCATGTGCATGCGCACATGACTGTTGCACCTGATGCGACAGAGCTCCAGCGCATGTGTCGTGTCTTAACCCTACACTTGAAGTCAGCAGCAGCGAGCAGTCGGCGCTCACCTCCGTCATGCAGTAGTCGTTGGTGTGCAGGCGGGAGCCGGGGATCAGGTACGCCATCTGGGGGGTGGGGGAGGGGGGGGGGGGGGGCGTTGGGCACAGAGCGGCGTCTCAGGCATCGTGAGAAGAATTTCACGGTAAGCCGGCCATGCCTGCTGCCGCACAGCGATCAAGGCGATGCTTCCTCGACTACAGGCATGATCACCGAGCGCCTGATGCGGGAGAACTGGCCACACTGCATGGCTCCCTGCACAGGGGGCGCCGCCGCTCTCACGCGCACCCCATGGGCGCCGCTGCTGCAAAGCAGCCAGCCGCCTGCAGGCCAGGGCTTAACCGCTCTTGTATTTCATATGCTGTGACCGCTGCTGCAGCAATGCGTGATGCGGCGGCGGCTGCGAAAACTGCTGCAGCAACGCGTGATGCGGCGGCGGCGGCGACGCGACTCACCGCGCTGTACATCCACGTGTGGATGTCGACGTCCTTTGGCAGCTTCATGCCGTCGGGGCACGCATCCGCGTAGTCGCACATGCATGGCGACGCGGCGACGCCCTTCGCATCGCGCACGCTGGTGTCGCATGGCAGACGGCTCGTGAAGAAGTTGCCGTGCAGCATCTCGTTGTTGACGTCGTAGTTGTCGAACTGCGGCGCACGTTGCGCGCCGAGGGGGGGGGGGGCACGGGGCGTGGCCCAGCGGTCAAGCGCAACTGGTGAGCCGATGGGACGTGATGACTCCCTGATGTGTGACCAAGAGTGCGCTTGCGCAATGACGTCGTGCAGGGTGCACATACGGATGAGATTGAGATCATACAATCGTGGGGGGGGCTAAGCCCGAAGATGCTGAACCAGCAAGCGACGAGCGCTGTGCAGCTGCTCATTCGGAGTGCACGCGGGTCGGGGAAGGCGCTTCACAAACGCTGGAGCTTACTACAGCAGACAGAGAGAGAGGGTGACAATTAAAAGGCAAAGCCGCCGCTTCACAAGCACCCGCGACAATCAGACCTTTGCCACGCCGACGCAATTGCGAACATCGCCATAGCGCAGAACCGCGGCAGACGTCGTTGCGCCGCCGCAACTGGCATGCACAAGGCACAGTGCGAAACCGCTGATGCGCAACGTTACCAGGCTCCCCACGCGCATCTAAAAAAACGTACTTCGAGGTACTTGAACGAGGCAGCGCACTCACGATGGTGGCGTAGCGCAGGTCGAACTCCTTCATGCGGCGCCAGATGGCCCACTGCAGCGAGCCCTCCTTGCCGTCGGCGGCGAGGTCCGGCAGCCACGCGGGCTGCTTGGCGGCGACCTCCCAGTAGACGGCGTGGCCGCGGTAGCCGAGGCCGAGGTGCCTCACGGCGGCCGTCATCGCGTCGGTGAGCGGGTTGTACACGCCGCTCTGGGGCTCCTGCTGGTGCCACTGCGATGGCGGTGGGGGGAGAGGCCACGCGCGCGTGCGGGCACGACGCGGGGGCGTGGGTAAGCTTGAAGGTGTCGCTGTGCGCTAGCTGCCGGGATGGCGTGATGCTTCGCCGAGCCGCAGCAGCAAGGCAGCGCTGTAGGTGGGCATGCGTCGGCTCTGGTGGAGCCATGCAGCGCACGCGCTGCGCCAGCAAGCGCTGTACTGCGGACGCACTGAGCACTGCTCTACGACGCCAAAGACTGGGGGGCTGCAGCAGCCCACCGTTCTGCAAGACCACTGCCGTACTGTTTCAGGCATACAGCTCACGCTTACTCCCCTCGCTCTCCGGAACGCTACATCAACATCATCACGGAGGCGTGCGTCAAGCCTCAAAGCTGCGCATTGAACTTTGAAGGCAGTTCGCTCCAAGGCGGGCAGGCGCAGAAGCGCTGGAAAGCGCAGAAGCGTTGGAGAGCGCAGCAGTCCGCTAGTGTGCGCAGTTGCAAATCCGCATCTATCATTTTCTGCCGCTGTAAGGGCGACCGCCATTGTTTGCGCAACAATCATCGCAGAATACTGAGAGGAGTGCACTCTGGCTCAAGTGCCTGAGCTCAAGCGGGCAGTGGCACCCTAGCGCAGTGGTAACCCTAACCCTGCACCACATCCCCTCACCCCCCCCCCCTTCGCCACCATCTTCCCCTGCGCACCCACCCACACTTGCATCTGATGCAGGCTGCACATCTCACCTTAACGCCAAACTCAGGGACTGCTCGCGGAGGGGGACACAGGGGCAGTACAAGGGCGGAAGGGGGGACAGTTGAGTCAGCCCTGAGTATCATGTGCTCACAAAGGAGCGCCAGCATGTGTAGTGACAGTCTTTTCTCTCTATACTCGAAGCTTTACATGCATTTCAAATTTGGTGCATGAGTTTGGCGAGGTGCAGCACCGCGCCGCAGGAACGCCACCGAGCAGCACCAGTCAGCATCTGCAGTACAATACAGTTTTTGCCATGACGCACATGTCACCTTGCTACCGCTGCCATCCGCAGTGTGAGCGGCAGCGCTTGCGATCACCCTTGTCGTCAAGACTGGATTTCAGTCAGACTCAGACTCCCGGCTCCGACTCACTTTTGCTCAAGAGGGCCGCGTCACTCACCGACGTAGTTGAAGTGCTCCCGGAAGAAGTCGAGGCACCCTGCCTCGCTGGGGCACGACGGCCGCATGGCGCCGCCGAGCGGGAATGCGTGCCTGAGCATCACCACATCGGCGCGCAGGTCGCTGACGGCGGGGGGCGCGGCGCCGTCGCCGGTGCGCGCGCGAGGCGCGCCGAGGTTGATGGTGACGCTCCTCTCGCGCACGCGCGCCGTCTCCGCGCGCGAGTACGCCCTGCGCGCGTCCCGCGGGGGGGGACAGCGGCGAGCGCGGCACGCGCAAGAGCGCCGCGCAGAGGTGCCGCGTACGAACGTATGACTCGCGGCATCGGCTCTCTCTGTCATGTGCGCAGCGGCGGTGGCAAAAGTGCCAAGTGCTGCCGCGGAGCTCTACGGCATGCAACGTGCTCTCTGCGTATGCGCGCCTCAACTGGTCATCTGCCACCAGTGCCCCCCGCGCGCGGGTGCAGATGAGGAAGGAGGCACAGTGATGCAGTTTGTGTGATGGCACATGCCTGAGCAGGGACATTCAACGTTTGCAATGAGAGCGCTTTAGCTTCTGCTGCGACAGGACATTAAGGTGGATGCTGCGCTGCATGTGTGTATGTGCGCACTCAACCTGCTCTTCCCGGCCCTGCAGCATGTCTGCAAGCACTGAAATCACCGACGTCAGGGCGCTGCTGTTACTGCTGCTGCCTCCAGGCGCGGTTGCGTTGGGTGCGCCAGGATGGCAGTCACAGTGTTGACACCCTGCACACCGCACTGTGAAACTTAGAAGCAACCCTCATCCTAACTGGCAAAATGGTTGATTGAACCTCACTGATGCCGCAGCGCCGTACAGCATGTCAGTGGTGCCGTGTCGTGGCGTGCTTGTACATCCGACAAGCTATTGCGTAGTCACCGACTATGTGTCACGGCGCTCTTCTACATGCAGAGACCAGCCAGCTGTTGCGATTCATACAGTACCCATACACCTGTTTGGCAGCCAATGACAGTGATTGTCACATCGCTGCAGACAGGGGTGCTTGCGCCACTGCGGGGATGACCCCCCCCCCACCCCCCCAACCCCCCCCTCAGGACTACAACAGCAGTAATAGCGCTGCCGCGTGTGCTCACTTGAGCGCTGCCGCCGCGGCGCGTGCGCGCGCTCACCTGAAGTCGTCCAAGCCGCAGCGCTGCACGGCGACGTCGTCTATCCACACGTCCTCGCCGACGGGCAAATTGTCGATGAGCAGCGTCACGCTCGTCGCCGCCCCGGTCGCGTAGATAGTGCCCGACACCAGGTTCCACGCGCCCGCTATCGCGGTTACACTCGTGCCGGCCTGCAGGCGGGCGGGGGCGGCAGCGGGCGAGGGGCATGCGCGGGGCAAGCATGCCTTAGAGCTGCTACACAGTACGTCAAAGTACTTTGAAGTACGTTATTGCTCGTGCATGCGTTCATGTTGAGTAATGTGCTGCGCACGTGCAGGAGGGGGGCGGGGGAAGCGGGCGCAAGTGCGCAGGACGCGCGTGACGCCTGTCCGAGCGCGCAAGTGTCGGGTATCGCGCGTGCCGCGTGCACTTCTGAGCAATGACAGAGGAGAGAGGGCAGGGGACACCCTGTCAGCGAGCGCCGGAGAGTGTCTGCGCGACAACAGAGGTGACGCGCTTTGTAAACGAACACATACTTGAAGTACTTTGCATGTACTTCAAGTATGAAGTATACAGGAGCACCCACCGATTTGTAGACGTCCGACTGAAATGACAGCTGCGGGCAGAGGTCCGAGCCCGTCGAACTGGCGCACTTGGAGCCAGCGGGCAGCCACATGTAGAACTGTCGCAAGAACCAATGCGAAGCAGCAGTAAAGGAGGGAGGGAGGTAGAACGGGAGTCAACAGATGAAATTATTGGCCACAAAGAGGAAAGCAAGCAAGTATGGCAGGCATGCAGCTGCTCATTGCATAGGCTTACCAGTTGAGGTAGGTGCTGTGGTGGAAATGCAAGCGAAGCGTGCGGTCGACTAGCCCTACTTCAAGTTACGGTTGAGCAAATCAACTTAGAACCATTGATCACCAGTGGTCGCGGAAAGTCAGCATGGCGGCCAGATGCAGCTACCATCAGAGACGTCCACCATTCATGCAAAACACTAGGTGGTCTCAGGGCAAAGTGCCCCTCACAAAACTCTACAGGCAAAATTTAATGCTGCACACGACATCGGCGATTGCAACCCCCTGATGTGGACACAACTGGAACTTCAAGCAGCACTTGCTCAATGCTGATGGGCGAGCTGTACCACATCTACAGCCTGGCAGCGGCGCACAATCGCGCCGCGGCACGACGACGCTCAACGGTGGTGCTACGCATGCTGGTCCAGGAGTGGCATCAGATTCTGTTGAAGACAGCAGGTCCTGGAGCGTTAGGGCCTGCAGCGCCAGGGCAAAAGCTCCTGTCGGCGTGCCTTGCTGAGGTCCAGGCCTGTACAAGTAGGCGGTGTCCCGGAGTGCTGCGCGCGTGCAACGTGAACGCCAACTTGAAATTCAAAGAAAAGTTGTTCGACACAAGTTACTGCTGCAGCAGCGCGTTCACCTTGACATGGTATGGGACGTCCGCGTCCATGCCCGTCACGGCCTGCGACAGCGATGCCTTGACGTTCGAGCACGACGACGCGGCGGCCGCCGTGATGCGGAGCATGTACGCCCCGCTCTTGGGGGCGGCGGGTCCCCCAGAAGAGGCGCCGGTCGTGACGCGCTCCGCGACGGTCGTACACGTCACCTGCCAGTTCAAGTTGCCGTCGACGGGGTCTTCAAAGCCGCCATTCTGGAGAGTGACGTCGGCCTGGGGCAAGGCGGTCACACTGTGGCACTGTCAGCAGACTTTGAGGCACACTCTTGAAACCTCCCAAAGCATGCGCCTCAAGCAATCAACTGCGCAGCCTGAGCCGGCCTGCCGCAGCAGCACCACCTTGGAGTTCAGGTTGCGTCTTGCAGCACCCGGAACTGCACTTTTGGGTGCATGCCATGCAGGGCATGACAATCTATACCCCTAGTTGCGCTCACCGTGACGGTGGCCAACGCGGGCTTGCCACGTGGGCTTGCCACGCGGGCTTGCCAACTGCTGGCAGCAGACAGAGGCCGGAAAAGGAATACTAACAATCATAGATGATCCGATGAGTCATTGCTGCCAGTGAGTCTCGGGGTTTCAACTTCAATTGAAGTGAGGTTACCATGCCCAGCACCTGGTCCAGCGGCCATGCGCTGCCAGTGTGATGGGCACGTCGGACATGGAACATTCAAGTTCCAGTCACTGCGCTGCTGCGACACCTGCCAGTCTGAGAACAGATGCTCACTCAGTCTGGCACTGCTGTAAAAAAGTTTAACGAGCGAGCCACAATGATCGCTCTTTCGAGTTTGCGTAGTACATTGTGACAGACTGAGTGACCGCAACACTCGAGCGATCATTTCCAGACTGAGTCTGGATACAGTATTTGGAGCTGCCGAATCAGATTTTGAGTACTACTACAATAGCTACTATTAGTTTAACGTAGACACAGAGTCTGAGGTACCGTAGTACGTCCACACACAGCTGTTACACTGTCACAGTTTCAGCAGCAGTATGATAAGGATTGAATTGCGAAAATGGGACTTGAATTGGGAAAACGGGACCCAGCATCAAACCACTTTGGCGAAGTCTGGTTGAACCCTGCCAGCGTTCGCTGCTGAATTTCAACATGATATCGAAGTTATTAGGTTAGAAAACTAGTGTTGAAGTTGATATAAGGATACCATGATGAGCACTGAGCACTTTTCAAACTTCAATTTGTAGTTGAACTTATGTACTTGGCACAGTTGAGGTTCAAGTCCAAGTCCAAGTTCAACTGGTATATCTCAGGACCTGAGTGAAGGACCCTGAGTGTACTAAAAAAATATTTTTCTGATTATTCATGACTATCACAGCCACGTCATCGCAATTGAGAGAAGTCAATAGCAGAGTTTACCCCTGTGGGTCCCGTTTAATAATCAGGTCCCGTTTTTCGCAATTCAAACCTTATACTTCTATAATATGATGTGGAATGTCTTGGCATTGTGTCAATATATTATAACTGGTGGGGATCGTGTCAGCGACCAATACTATGGATGTGGCACAACAGTTACAACTGTGACAGTCGCATGTCATATGCGGTAAGCCGGTTCACAATGTGATGCCACATGCAAAACACCACAATGAGATATCACATGCGAGATACCACTACTATAACTATATATCTATAGTATCAATTTTAAAACAAGAATTGGCCACCATGCTGAGCAATGGGCTTTTCAAGTTGATACAATTTGAAATCACCATGTTTTCATATGCAACAGGTACTACCGTACTAGGTCCCTCAACCATAGCGTGTACTGTCCACTGAGACTCCCTCAGCGAGGGCGGTCACTGCAGTAGTCATAAGATTCATGGCCAGGCGGCCCCAGGCGCTAGGGTCATGTGAGCTTTCAAACTGGCATTCAATTTGGTCTAAATCTGCTCGATGACATGTCATGTGCAATGACATCCAGGTGATCATTTTCATCGGTGACGTTGTCGCCTGTCGTTGGCATTATAGCTACTCACCGCTGCTGCTCCGCCCACGGTGCATGAATTGAGACACAGCAGTCCCAAGGCCGCTGTCAGCAGTGCCCGCCACAAGCGAATTAGGTTTACCCTCGCCGCATACCATGCATCGTTATGCCGCTGCTGCCGACATGCCAGCTGTGGGCTGAACTCCGTTGACATTGCACGCGTGAGCCGCGGGGTGGTTGGTGCCCCTGAGCTGCACTGCAGACGATGCGGTTAATCTACGGTGCAGCGTAAGCGTGGCGGGTGCAGACGATAATACAAGCGGCTGCAGGGTCGCCGCCATCTGATTTACCAACTGCGGCGTTGTTCGCTCGTTTTTTGTGTTCCGCGCGGAAATCAGTAATTTCTGTCGGATGATGAAGTTCTGTGAGCAGGTGACTCGCCGTCCGTCCCGCACGCCAGGTACGCCGAGAAGCCATCTATCGCCTGGATAGAGACGGCGAGAGCATGCGCAATGCATTCATGACTTGCATCTTGCGCACGAGCGTTTGTACTCGTGAGTCGCATTTATTCCGGCCGGTGTACTGAGAGGTGTGCATGTCCTGGAGAGCGTGCGCTGCGTGTTTAGCCGCAATTGTGTACCATTGTCGGCGGGCGTCAGCGCGCGCCGTGCGCACGCCTTCTACCTCGTGCGAAGGTATGGTGTTTAAACTTCAAGTATTGTGTCCGCAAAAAATGAACTTCGAATCGAAAAAATCCCCCGTGCAGTGAAGCGAGGCAGTGTCGGCAACAGTGGCAGCAGGGGCAGAGTCGGCGACAGTGGCAGCATCGGCGACAATGGCAGCAGCAGTGACAGCAGCCGCAGCGAGAAGCAGCAGCACTTCATCGGCCGTCGCAACACAGCAGCCAGGTCGCAAGCGAAGAGGTGCAAAAGAGTGGCTAGTCGTGGACACCGCGAGAGCAGCGTAAGCAAAGGCGTTGCTGCTGACCGTGCTGGACGGTCTATGGGAGAGACACCAGCGCCACGTGAGCAACGGGTTGCTGTTGAGCTAGGCGGACTGTGCGAGAGATACCAGAGCAACGTGAGCAACATCTCGCCGCGCATCGTGCTAGGCAGTCTGATGCTCGTGCACGAGAGACACCACAGCAACTTGAGCAGCGACTTGCTGCAGTTCGTGCCAGAGCGGCTGCCTTGGAGAGTAATCATTGCTTTTCTGGACCAACGCGCACAGAGGGTGGCGGCTGAACGCGAGAGGCAGTCCAATCAAAGAGCTGCAACCATTGCAAGTCATCGCAACACAAATCACATGAGTTCATCAGCTAATGCCTCGTCCGAGGACGCATCAGGTCCTGGTGATGTATCACGTGCGGAGCCTCAAAGTTCACACGCGCCGTTGCCACATGGGCAACAAGCTACAGGAGAATCACCGGGTGGGCTGCCACCACATGCAAATTTGCTCAAGAGTCCTCATGTTTTCGGATTGGCAAAGGATCCGAGTTCTATGGCCGTTTGTATACCTACGAAGTCAAGTCTTGCCACATGACACTGTGTCACGAAGCTTGGCCTGCAAGCTAGCAAGCTATGCACAATAATGCTCCTTTCGTTCGTCTGCAGTTTTCATCTGTAGCGAATGCATACATAGGTCCATACAGCGCCTGTCGACAGCGCATATCAAGTGCTGTTATGTGGCCACCAGTTTTCAGTGTTAACTTAATAATCATTATGATTTGTAAACCACGTCCCCCTGAACTGTCCGAGCTCACATATTTGATGCGGCTATGCACATGCTTACATTTGCCCATGGGCATTATGCAAGTGTATCGCCTTCCTGTTGGACAAGTATCCTACGCCCATGGGTTGTGCAGGCCTGGCATATGACAACGTTGGACAATACCAATGCAGTGCAACAGATGGCTCAGCCTCTGCCCCACCACTTTGCATACATGAATGTGTGCCTTGTGCTGCTTTGCATTGCGACAAGGTTGACATGTGCGTCGGCAAGCTGGTTGATGGGGATTCCCCGTTCGCGTTCGAGGCCCTCATTGTGCAGCCCTGGCGAGCCCATCATCTGTTGCGTTCCGCGTGAATGTATGCTGTTACCCATGGTCTGCGGTCCCGCTCTCTCTTTCGTGTCACCCATCACCGTGCTGCGCCGTACCTGTGCAGTCATGTTCGACGTCATCATTGCATGAACATCCGCATGCGTGCATGTCTGCCTCTTTGTGCTTTGCATCGAGTCGCCGTACCCCGCTGGGTGCTCTGCCCACAACCCACAATGATGCTTTACCTCAAACCCTGCTCGATGGACCGTAGGTTAGCACACTCATCTACACCCCCGATCGCAGCATTCACCATAGCTTTGCCCTGCTTGGATGAATCTAATTAGGGTTTCATGGCATGACGCCCGACGTCGAAGATCATTCCCTTGTTATCACACAGGGGGCTCGTGCACGATGCGTCAGTGCCCTCGTGTTCTTGTATACCTGAACTCAGAGCCCGACCCATAGAAGTGAGCTTGCTGCATTTACTGCACCATAACACATACCGGTGCTTGCACAGTAGAGATTCTCCCTGACTTGATCACAAGACGTACAAGTCGCTGTGTTGTTGAGTCAAAACACGCTCCCTACGCGTACCATCTGCACCTCAGTGCCTCCACACGCGCAGATGGCCACCCGCCACCGAGCACGTCTGCCGAGGGCGTGTCCGCCACCGCACGCCACGCACGCACGCCGCAGCACACAAACACAGTGTTACGCACAATGCTCGTGGGAGCCGCATTCCACATTATCATATTACGAGGTGCCATGTACGCATCGCCAAGCCATCATAATGCTCACTGTAATACGCAGCCCCTGCGTGCGCACGCACGACGTCGCGCCACTGACGATAAAATGCCATGATGCTACAAACCGCGCGCCGCAGCGTCACCGCTCGTGCGGCAGCGCGCCGTCGTCGGCGGAGACGCGCCGCATGGCGGCGGCGCGCTTCCGCGCCGCCGCGGCCGCGGCCTTGGCGCGGAGCTCCGTGGAGCTCAGGTCGACGCGGAAGTCGTCTTCCTGAGAGGGCAGGGGGAAGGGGGGGGGGCGATGAGGCACGTGTCCCATGCGGGGGGTGCTCGTGTGTAGAGAACTGCAGTGCGTCCCGCTGTTGTCGATGCTGGCGCATGCAATACGCTACACTGTGTCCAACAGGCATGCGATTGCATTGAGAGCCGGTGGACGCATGAAAACATTGATGCTGACTCGGCGTTCGCTGACGTACGCAAGCGGATGAAGCCCTCAGCGGCGGCGGCGTGCAGCTGTGCGGGGCTCAGACGGGCTCGTAAACCAGGTCCCGGGTCCTGCGGGGCAGTGTGGCAATGCGGCTGGCGATACGTGTGCCCAGGTGTTGTCGATACACTTTATCTTGGTACCACTACACCAGGCGTGACACCTGGAGATGCAGTGTATAGACAATACCTAGGCGCACAACAAATATGTAGACGCATATATGGAAGTATAATATGGCGCCTTGCGTATTACTTTGAAGCGCGCGCGCAGTTCACTCCATGAACGTGGAGCTGCTCCGCAACACAGCAAATTCTCACGCCGGGTGGTTCTGGGCAGAGCTGGCAGTATAGCACTGCAGATCGCCAGAAGGGGCTTTTGTGACATGATGTTTAGTCGCGCGTCAGAGGTTTTGGCATCCTGTTGATATGATGCGCACATGTATTGGCGAGGCTACCGCAATTTCTGGTTCGTGTCGTGATGGACCAGTAATAGAGTGTCGCAAGAAACGGCGCCTGTAGAGCTTGTTGTGAGCACACGTTTTGAGCAACTCGTACACAGGCTGGCCTCGCAGCGGGAGATGAAAGCAGCGCGCAGCCGAGGCTGGCGGTGCAAGCTGAGGAGCAGCTCGCTATCCTCATTCCGCATGACGTTTCCACAAAAATCCGTTCCGCAGGACGCTTCGACATTCTGCGCAACGTACCTCCAGGCCAATGAACATGCCGCGCAGGCTCTGCGGCAGCGGCGAGTCGCGCAGCACGTCGGACAGCGTCTCGAACCGCTGGCGCCGCTGCTGCTGCCGCGGCTGCTGCTGCTGCTGCTGCGGCGGCGCCTCCTGCGGCGCGTGCTGCTGCTCGTCGAAGCCATTCTGCTGCCGCTGCTGCTGCTGCTGAGCCGCTGATGCCTGCGGCGACGCCGCCTGCTGCACGCGCCCGCCCACGATGATGCGGCACCCGAGGTACTTGATCTCGGCCAGCGCCGCGGCCATCTCCGCGGCGTCGCCGTCCGCGTAGTACTGGTACGGCGATGGCGTTCAGAAGTGATCGGCAACGCGCATTGAGACACTTTCGAGGTGTTCACAAAGACCTAATGGAACCGAATCAAAAGCTCGTAGAGCTCTAGCTGACAAGGTATAGCCGTCAAACTGAATGCCTTCCACCAGCGTCCGTGGTCGCCGCCGCTGCGGCAGTTGGCCACGGGTCAAACAGTGCCACCATATCCACAGTAGTCAAAAGACTTCTGTGTGCAAGCTTTTGGGCGTCTACTACTAACAGCATGCGGCGGCGGGGCGTGCCATGCGAGCGGGGCAGCAGGGGCGTGCACGTCAGCGCATCGGTGCGGTCGCCGCCCGCGTGGCGCAAGCCGCATTGCGATGGCCGCGCAGCACGGCGCTGCGAACCGCCTTGTGCGAGCCGGTGGCGGCGGCATGATGAGAGCGTTCATTTGAATTTGCGCGCGAGAAAAAGCGAGAGGTGCCCGCCGCCAGCGGCGGCGAGAACTGACTTGCAGCTTACCCATTTCATGGGCGGCTGATCATGCGCCAGGCTTGCTGTTGGCAGCTGTGGGCAACAAGAAACGCTTAAGAGCTTGCGCGTGCCACAAACACCATTTTTTGTGCCTCAAACCGGTACTTGGGCATACCAGGAATAGCAGCGAGATAGTACTTGAAGCGCGCGCGCTGCACGTTTCACACAGCACGTATGCGTGTATAAGGCGTACATCGAGTCCCTGGATCAGAGTATCGTTGTGACGGGTTGTTGTGTGCGCAACCTCCCCCTGCGCAAGGAGTCTGTGCACACCACCACCATCTGCAGCTCACGCTATCGCGTTCCAAGCACGCACCGCATTGTGCCGACGCCCATTTGACACGCGCACGGGAAACTGGCGAGCCCCCCGCAGCGCCCCCCGCCAAATCACATGCCAGACAACGCGCCTCATGTCGACGGCCATTCCCCCCCTTTCTCTCTCTCTCTCGCGCGCGCGCTCCTCCCCTCACCTTCGGGTCCAGTATGCGCCGCACCGTGTCGACGCCGACCACGAAGACGCACCCCGGGAACAGACGCGCCTTCTGCAGGAACAGCGGCGCCGCGGTGAGCGCGACGGCGTACTGCGCGCCGAGCGTCGCGCCGCCGCCGCCGGCGAACTGCGCGACGCGCCGCAGCAGCTCCGCGCGCGGCAGCGCGCCCTTGTCCGCGTTGGCGACCGAGAGCTCGAAGAGGACAGGGAGGGGGTGGTGCGCGGCTGCGGCGGCGTCGCTGCCGACGTCGGCGCTGCCGCCGCCGCCGCTGCTGCCGGCGCTGCTGTCCGCCTGCGTGCGCGCGTAGCACGCCTGCGGGGGGCGGGCACGCGACGCACAGCGGCGTCAGGCGTGGTACGTGAACTTTGACCGGACAGTGCGCTGAGCGCGGACAGAGCCGGAAACCACATTGAGCGACACCTAACCATAGTTGCAAAAGGTACAAGTGCAACAGGTGCCAGCGTTGGTGCCGGCCGTTCAGTAGAGCTGCTCAGGTGCCACTGGCGGCGGACACACTGAGTCACACGCCTGCAACATGCAGCGTGCTAGTTAATCAAGGCGGAGTGTGGGTGCTGCATGCGCCACGACGAAGTGCAACGCAACTTCCCCACGCCACCAGCCGGCAGCCGCTATTTGACGGTGCCAGCTGCGTTCGCAAAGTTCGTGCCTGTGCTCAGACTGTCTAATGCGAACACTGGGTGAACTGCTTTGACACTGAAGTAAAGCGCACGCTGAGCAAACAGTTGTGACGCTCCACGGCGCGTAAGCAAGCGCACCTGCGCCGCCTGCACGAGCGCCACGTGCCCGTTGTGCAGCGGGTTGAACGACCCGGGAAACACGAGCGCCGGCGCCGGCACCGGCAGCTCCGGGAACATCATCTGCACGCCGCCGCCCGCCGCCGCCGCTGCCCCCCCTTCCGCTCTGCGCGCCTGCTCCCCGCTGCCTGCCGACCGTAACCGTGCCGCCGCTGCGTCCGCCGCCGACGGCTCCCCCCCGCCCCGCGCCGCCCCCTCCGCATCCGCCGCCGCCGCATCATCCGCCGCCGCCGCCGCTGCCGCCGCGTCCTCCGCCGTCGCCGCCGCCGCCGCGTCGACCTCGCCGTTGGCGCCGCCCGGCAGCACCAGCACCTGGCCGATGTGCCCCGCGAGGAGGCGGTCGAGGGCGTCCGGCGGCGCCGTGTGCCGCGCGGCGGGGACGGCCTCGGGCGGCTGCGGCGCGCTGCCGCTGCTGCTGGCGCCGCCGCCATCGAGCAGCAGCGCCGCGCGCAGGAAGGCCTCCGGCGGCTGCAGGCCAGCAGCCTACGCGGTGTTGGGGCAGCGCAGCAGCGTCAATGATTGTTGTTGTTGCTTGCTGCCATAAGCCCTTGCTAGGATTCAAACAGGGCAGACTTCGGCTGCCCCAGTGTAGGAGTGACATGAACCCTCAAGCAGCATGGAAACACCAACTGTCACCGGCTCCACAACGCCGTGCAACACCGCATGCATACAGTCACAAAAAATCCCACAACACATAGACTAATTGCGTCAGCTTGTAGACATCAGTAACAGCATCAGTACCATGCGTACCTCCAACACGGCGCGCAGCACCAGGCGGCTCACGACGGCGTCCTCGCCCGCACGGTCGCGCCGTCCCTTGGCGAGCGTCAGCGAGTACAGCGTTGTGCCCGCCGCGCCACATGCTGCCACGTGGCACCTGCACGATACATACATACATGGCGCGAGTCGGTCACGTGCGGCGTCGCAGCCACAAAGTCATGGTGTAGGTAGGCATGGTGATGGCGGTGTCTCTGATGCGCTGTGCATCTCTCGTCGTGCTGCTGAACAAATTCCGATCGATTGGTTTAGCTCACGCGCGGCGTCAGCTCCCCTCTTTGTCGTATGTGACTGCGACGCCTTGCTGCACGGGGGCCCCGCACGCGATGCATTGCAGGTCACGTGCGTCAGCGTTGAGGTTAGGGTTTAAGTAAAATTTTGACACGGGGCCAGGGTGCGCGGGTCCTGAGTGCCCGCGCAGGCACATCTGCGTCTCAGGCGCGGCGGCGCGGTACACAGAAGCCACAGGTGTGCCATGCGGGCACGTGCTCAGCACAGACCCTGTTAGGCAGCACCGTGTACAGGCGCAATTAGGCAAAAGAAAAGGCCATCAGGCGCTGCGCCGTCGAGATCAGCGTCGCGTGCCGCTGCACCTGAGCGCTGATGCCAGCTGCGTTGCGCTGCACGATCATTCGGTGGTCCGCAACGAGAGATCCAACGCGACAGCGCACGACGGCAGACCCCTCACGCAATGACGCCCGCTCTCTGCGAAACCAGAACATCACCAGGCTGCGCCTGCTGCTGATGGTGGCGACAACCGGCACGGCCCCCGCAAAACACCCGCTCGCAGAAGCTCGCACCACTCCGGTGCTGACGGCGGCGGTGACCAGTACGGCAACCGCTCCCCCAGAAGCTCGCACCACAACCCTGCCAGCCACCAGAGAGGCGCGCACCGGGCCCCGCCGTGTGTCGGTGTGCTGGAGAGGTGCTGCTACTACTGCTGCTGTGAGCCAAATGCAAGCTTGTGAATGAAAGCTTCGCCGCGTGTGCGCAACCTCGCCCCCCCCCCCCCCCCCCCCGCCCCTCCCACCTGTGGTCGCCGCGCTTCGGCTGCGTGCTGGCGAGGGCCGCCGTCGCGCCCACGCCGAGCGCGCACGCTGCTCCCACGTAAGCTTGATCAATGACGACAACCCCAACAGCCACCAGACAGGCGTGTACCGGAACCCCCGCGCCGCGCACGCAACGCGCCCCCCCCCCGTCCCACCTGTGGTCGCCGCGCTTCGGCCGCGTGCTGGCGACGGCGGCTGTCGCGCCCACGCCGAGCGCGCACGCCGCCGCCGCGCGCGCGAGCCCGCGCTCCGCGACCGTCAGCTGCAGCGCGCGCTTGTACGCCTCGCGCGCCATCGCTATCGCCGCCTCCTCCGAGCACAGGCTCGTTGGCGCGGCGGCGGCGCCGCCCATCCACTGGCGCCCCGACAGCGGGGAGTAGGGGACGGTCGCCTCGAGCAGAGTCGCGCTGGGAGGGGGGGGGGGGGGGGGATGGGTACAAGGGGGTAAGGGGGGGGTGGCATTGCACGTTGGGGTGGGTTTGAAGGGGGCGATCGAGTGCTGAATGAGTGAGAGGGAGGTGGGGGTTATTGGGTGGATGACCAGCGCAGAAGGTCCCTCTGATGCGTTGTGATGCTTGATGCCAGCGCGGACAGCTTCTAAGGTCGAACGCCAAAGAAAACTGGTGTCCATGTCGGATTGATGTGAGCTGAAAGAGAAGGACAAGCCAAAGAGTTCTGCATATTCATGCAGGCAGCATTCATGACTGGGCTGAGAGCTTTGTGCAGCCAGTTGTGTGCTGGGCTTCAGAACAGAGTCAGCCTGCGGCTAGGTGCACGACTTCTACAAGACGCCGTCTAACTTAAGCACAGCACTGCGCCGCCATCGCAGCAGATCCAGATCACAGACTCAGGCAGCATTTGCAGCGCATTTGCATGGACAGCGATAATTACTCGATTGCAATGAGCACACCGACGGAATGGCGTGTGCATAGATGCGTCAGCACTTTACTACGGTTGTAATGAGCACAACGAAGAAATGCGTGTGCACGGATGCGTCAGCAGTACACAAGACAAGGCACATCATTGAGCTGACGCTCTGGCTGCGCACCAACTTGGTGCTTAATAGCACACTGCTGCACATGACAAGCTGAATCACAGCGTTGATTAATATAGCACAGTCACTCGATATGCCTTGCAGCTCAGCATGCCTATTCTGAACTTGAAGTATTGATTATTCCTAAATTCACGTTGTGAGGGTGGTTGTTCAGCAGCAAGCAGCAGCGACACGTCACCTGCATCCGATTAAAGCGCGCCAGTGAGTGTTTCGATCCGACTGTGACTATTATGTTTGAGAGTCTAACCTTGCTCCAGGCACCCCCAGCAGCCAGGCCACGGCTTGCCCCCCCGCGCCAGTAGTGGACAGGCACAGCTGTGGGGGATTTGGCATCGAATATAGCTCAGACAGCAGCGCATGCACATCTGGAGGCACCGCCGAGCCGCCGCCGCTGCTATGTTCCTGTGATGTCGATGATCGCTGCATGGCACCTCGCTTCCGAGGCGGCTGGGTACCGCAGCAGTGGAAGGCCCTGGCGGCGCCTTGAGAGTGCAGGTGGATGGCCACTGCTGCGTTGCAGAGGGCCCACCTCAGCAGCATCTATCTCACATGTGCTGCTTGCTTCTCAACCTCTGTTGCAGCAACTTCAACTTCTATCGTAGATCTAAAGATCCTGGAAAAGCAATTTGTAATGCTGCAGCGGTGGTTGGTGATGCTGTGCGCAAGCAGAGGACTCGTGTCGAGACTGGGTGGCGGCTTCACGGGGGCGCTGGCCTTCAGAACGATGAGCACTCGAGCAGGCATGGCTCATGCCTCATCGGTGTTCACCTCTGCGCACCAGGTGAGCGTTGGCAGTGCTGTGAGATCGGGTGGCAGATGCTGCGCAGCTTAATCAATGTAGTAAAGGTGGTTCGCAATCGAGTGCTGCAATGAGCACCAGTCACTACGTCTGAAAGCACCACAAATAGCGTTTTGACTCTCTGCTTCCGAGTTTCGGCTGCCTGACGCGGCGGGTCGGGATACCAGCAGCTGCTCGTCAACGTTCTTGATCAAAATGATTGAACGCCATGGCGTAGAGTATAATATTTATTCGTGTTTTTGGGATCATGATCCCTCTTGTATAGCGCGCTTTCCACGAGACCGCCGGGGGACGCCGAATGGCATGTTTCCTTGACATCGCCACTGCCGGCATACGGCTGCGACAGCACTCTGGCGGACCAAGTGTGATTGACGTGACGTACACAAGGGTGAATCATACATTAAAATCTATCACATTGGTGAAATCGGGTGCAAGTGTTAGTGTGCATCTTTGTTTTGGTCTAACGACGCTCCCACGAACTGCGTGTTGTAGCCAGTGTTGTTAATGACGTACGTACGGGGGAGTACGTACGTACAAGGTAACAGGGGAGTACGTAGGATTTTCAGAGTATTACCGTATTACCGGCTAACCCTAGCAGTAGGGCTAGCTAGGGTTAGCACCAACCCTAGCCCTAACCCTAACCCAACCCACTGCTTCTACCCCATAGTCCTACTTGTTCTGTCTTATGTCCTCTGATGCTGGTGCTGGGACCGTTTATTGAGTGCAGACTAGTGTGCTACTAGTATGGTAGCACCTCATGCATTCGCCTTGGCAGCCCGCTGTCCCCTGTGTGTGTGTTGCCGTAAAACTGTGGTAGACCTGCTTGCTTTGCCTTGCCGGCAGCAGCTACACGTGCAGCCTGTCTTGCTCTCAGCAACAGCCTTGCGCTTCTTGGTGGCTGATGCCACTGCGTCGTCGACGCTTTTGCATCTTATCGTGCGAGAGCACGAGCACGATGTGCGCAAGACGAAGCCGTGAGCTGATGAGCACCATGATCACCAGATGTGCAGTCACAGAATTTGCGCTGCCACTTGGAGCCCTTATCGCTAGCTACACTCACAGCACACTGCCTTCCGGTCATAATAAACCGCGAGAGTTCAAATCCAGCGAAAAGCCATTTGCGGGGAGAACGTGCTTATTTGTCTAAACCCTAGTTGTGGAAGTTCAACCCTACCTAGTAACTTCAACATTATGCTGACCTACTTAGCAACTTCAACATCATGCTAACCCTAGCCGGTAATACCGCACGGTAATAGGATTCCGGCTGTTACCGCCTACGCATGTACGTACATACCCAAAAGTGCCGGTATTAACAACACTGGTTGTAGCTTCTGCCATAAAGGATGATATCGTCATTGCGCGCGGTTGCCGATGCTACCACCTGCCATGGCACCATGAGCCTGGACAAAATATCACTGTCGTCTTGCTTTTGTTGACAGTCACGGTACCACCGTTCTATCTAAGCAAGTCAACAGCACAATCAATAAACTTGAACATCTCCTCTAAGCAGAGCACCCCCCTGTGGCTGTGCTATCTCCTGCCGCAGTGTCAAAACAGTGTTCTACTGTGGTGCATGACCGCGATTTCCTGGATGTGGGCCCTTGCAGTGTGATAGCCACTGCTGCTCATGCACCGTCATCTGCCCCTGCTTCATATTTCCTGCTGAGCACTCCGGTAACGCCCTGACACTCATCACCCCCCCCCCCCCCCCCCCAGGCACCCCCCGAACCCATCGCGCAGGGGGCCGCGTGCTGCGAGGTGATCCCCGTGCCGGTGCTGCAGGACAACTACGCCTACCTGGTCATCGACAAGGCCACGCAGATGGTGAGTTGAGGCCTGTCAACATGCACTCATTCTTGGGTCGATGTGACCATGTATGCTACTTCAAGTGTATACTTCCAGAGTACATGGCATGCATCAAGGCAGCACCCCAGGCGCAATCTGCCAGGGTCTAGTCTCTGCCGGCTGCTCTTGCCTTCCGTCACGTCGAGCACGGCTCCGCAGACACAGCGCGTGCGGAAGCACTGGTGGCTCCAATTGTGACACAGCCCAGGCGAGGCTCCACGCCCCACATTACAGACGCTGAAGTCTCTCGCGGCATGCCTCCAACCACAGCGCGCTCGCCATCGCACAGAGTCTGACCCCAAGACTATGACTCACACCCTAAGCACGACGTGCGCAGGCCCCCCCGTGGAGCCGCACAAGGCACTGGGCGCGGCCACGCAGCACGCAGTTAGCGCTTCGGGCTCCGCATCGACTCCTCTCATGGCAGGCATGACTCCGACTCTGACTCTCAGCGCGCGATGCGCCGTCCCCGCAGACGGCGTGCGTGGACGCTTCAGCCTCCGCATTTCAACCTCCCATGGAAAGATTCAAAAGATCGTAGAGTTCTAGGTAACAAGGTGTGGTTAGCCGCCAGTGCCTTCCACCAACGACCGCGGTCGCCGCTGCTGCAGCAATTGGCCACGAGTCAAACAGTGCCTCTCATAGGCAGGCGTGAGTCCAACTCTGACTCCCAGCGCGTGACGTCTCCCCCCCTCCCCGCCGACGGCGTGCGTGGACGCTTCAGACTCCTCTTATGACGTGACTCTGACTCTGATTCTCAGCGCGTGACTTGCCCCCCCCCCCTCCCCCCTGCAGACGGCGTGCGTGGACCCCGCGGAGCCGCGCAAGGTGCTCGCCGCGGCCGCAGCGCGCGGCGTCACGCTGTCCACGCTGCTGTGCACCCACAAGCACGCGGATCATGCGGGGGGAAACGCGGAGATGGCGCGCCGCGTGCCGGGGCTGAGCGTCGTGGGGTCGGCGCTGGAGGACGCGGTGCCCGCGGTGACGCGCGCGCTGCGCGACGGCGAGACCGTCGAGCTGGGGTGAGTGAGCGCGGCGCGCGCGCGCGCGGACGTCGCCCCGGCGATTCACAACTGTCGTCGACGGACAGTGCATTTGCGCATGCTTTTGAAAGGATTGACGCCCGTGGTCTTTAGGCAGCAACGCTGCCGTGGGCAGCAAGTCACCCTGACCCTGGGGTCTTGAGCCCTTTTCGGGGTTGGTAGACTGCCATTGCTGACCAGCCCCCTCCCCCCCCGCCCCCCCGCCCCACCCGCCCCTCGCGCGCGCGCTGCAGCGAGCTGGTCGCGAAGAGCGTGCACACGCTGACATTGGGGCCCACATAGTGCCCTTCTCGGGGCTAGAGCGTTACAAAGCGCCTATGCTGACCAGTCTCCCCCCCTCCCCCCCCGCCCCCCCCTGCGCCCCCCTCGTGCGCGCCGCAGCGAGCTGATCGTGAAGAGCGTGCACACGCCGTGCCACACGCGCGGGCACGCGGCGTTCCTGGTGACGCACCGCGACGGCGACACGCACGGCGCGCCCGTGCTCTTCAGCGGCGACACGCTGTTCGTCGGGGGCTGCGGGCGCTTCTTCGAGGGCGACGCGCAGGTGAGGACATGGCAGCAGCGGCGCGCATATGTATAATGAGATTCCATGATTCACAGCATACGATCGGAAGTGTGTAGTCTGTCGGCAGGGCAGGGATGGGCGCACGCGCTTGAGCCGTGCTACGGATACATGAGCGTCAAGTTTGTCGGCGGCTGCGGCGCTCCTTCGAGGGCGACACTCAGGTGAGGATGAGGCAGCCCTCAACCGGCGGCGCGCGTGCACGCGCGCTTGAGCTGTGGTACGGACGAATCAGCGTGTTTGTGGGGGGATGGTGTGACACAGAGGGGGTGGCGGGTGACCGACACCAGGCAAGGCCACCGACGCTTTGGAAGAAATCAGCTTCGCATACTCGTTCGTTTCAAAATATGGAGAGCGGTATGTATGGAGTTCGGTGCTCGGCGGGCAGCACCGCGCCGGCGTCCTGTCCAACGCGCAATCGCACTGCCCCGTGCTGAAGCGCTTTTCCTGCTGTACAGAGTGCAGCCGTAGAATTGACGGCCGCTGCCTCGCGTGGCTCATAGGACGTGCTCACGGTGCCAGATGCGTGCGCGGCGCCACGAGGGGCAGGACATGCGCGTACAGGGGCGTTTCGAGCACATGCGCACGGCCATCACGACCGCCATGGCACAGGTGTACTCGCACGTGGATCTACAATCATCGCTCACAGTCTGGATCTGCAGATGTACTTACATGCAGCTGAAAATGCATCAACCACTGCTGAGGCCGTGCTCGCCGGGCCCCCCCCCCCCCCCCACCCTCCCCCCCTTCTCACCCCCCTACGACATGCTCAAGTCTGGCGGCGCACGTGTAATGCGGCCACACTCGTATCTCTCAGTTGCGGTGTGCATCTACACACTCAGTCAGTCGCATGAACACCAAACATCAACTGCTGAGACAGCACTCCTCACCACCCCCCTTCCCCCCCCCCCTCCCCCCCCCCAGGACATGCTCAAGTCACTCGGCCCGGGCGGCTCGCTGTGGGACCTGCCCCTGGAGACGCGCGTGTACTGCGGCCACGAGTACACCGTGTCCAACCTGGAGTTCGCGGCGACGATCGAGCCCGACAACGCCGTGCTGCGCGCGAAGCTTGAGTGGGCCAAGGACATGGTGGCGGACGGGCAGCCCACCATACCGTCGACCATTGGCGAGGTCAGCGCGGCCCACTTGAAGGCGCTTGTGTTTTCAGTGCTGCTGCTTCTGTGTATAATAGCACCTGCGCTTGTAAATTGTTGGATGATGGTGTACGCTTTCTCGGAGGTATGAGCGTGGACGCAGTTGAATTCAAACTGAGAGAAGTGTGTTGTGGCCTTGAGGCTCGGTGGGTGGCTAATGCCATGGTCCAGTACCGTCTGCCACTGCCTATACCAAGCTCTTCTTCTCATAGCATCTGTCCGCTTTTCTCCTGCTAGCCTTTTCCTGAAAGAGGTGTGATTCGCATTGCCCGATTTGAGTAAAAGCATTGAGGTGTAAAGAAAAGACCCTCGCCGGCGCAAGGACCGCAGCACTGCCTCAAACTGAGCGCCTCTTGGGACTAGTGTGTGTACCCTGCGCACTCTAACGCTGCTAGGCTGTCAACCTCCCGCTCAACCCCCCCGCCCCCCCCCCCCGTGCCCCCCCCTGTCCTCTGCCCAAAACAGGAGCTCGCCTACAACCCGTTCATGCGCACGAACGTGCCGGAGGTGATGGCCGCGGTCGGCGCGTCCACGCCCGTGGAGTGCATGGCGGCACTCCGCGCGCGCAAGGACGTCTTCCGCCCGCCGCCGTCCGACGCCAGCCGCTTTCCGCGCCTCTAGCCTGCCGACCCTGGGGACCTGACTGAGAAGCGAGCAGCGAGCGACCGCCGCAAACGCTCGACGCTCGGGGGCTGAGCAGTCCGCGGGGGCGAGCAGTGCGACAAAGGGGCAGGTGGGGGGGCCCGTGCAGGTACATACCGCAGTGCTCAGCATGGTGGTGCCAACGCTCAGCCGCGGAGCGGCGCTCCCCTCCCGATGAGTGAGTAAGGGGGCGCTGCTGCGGCGTGGGTGCGTTGCACGCGGGCGCGTCGTGCGCGTGCTGCGGGAGCGGCTAGCGGCGCAGGGTGGCTTGGGACGCGACGTCCCAACGCGGATGCATACATGAGAGGGGGGATAGCATGCAAACACAGGGCACTGACGCAGCAGTGGCACGCCAGCGGCGGGGGTGGCAGCGGACGCGCTATTGCGGTTCGCCCTGACCGTGCGAGCAGTAGACACAGGTGCAGATTACCCACAGCCGCGCGCCGCAGACGCGCCATTGCATGACGACGGCCTGATACCTGATACGCTACGGTATATAAACTGCATGGATGACTCACAACACATGCCGCAGCACTGCGCACAGGCGCAGAGCATCAACACATGTCTTGCCTACAGACACTGACCGCAGGGCGGCAGCGCCGCGGTGGCTGTGCTCAGCAGCAGCACATGCTGCCACGGCAACATCCTGGCTATGGCGCTTCATGGCACTCTGGCGGTTCATGGTACTTCACAGTGTCGTGATTGATGAGCTCCTCGGGGAGCTGAACGTAATGAAACAAACAGCTGCAGCCTGTGATGACGTGTCTGTGCGATGTTGCGTGGTTTGTCACAAGTGGGGAGCATGAGGCATCAATGTGCGCTTCTGTTGATCATGGCGAGAGTTTTCACACACGCTGTGTCGGGATTTGCGGTTGCCCCCCGTTGCAGTTCCTGAGCGGGTCTCCTGCGCTGCGCTTGCATCTTGCGTCTTTGAATGCAGCTTCAGGCACACGACAAGGCGACAATCTCCTCGGATGCTGCTGCGCATGCCTGATGCTGTTGTGCAGATTGGTGCTTGCTGAAGCCAGATAGTACTGCGAAAAATGTAATTCGTTCACTTGGGGGCGATGCACAATACAACTTGTGCATTTTGCCATCGGACCTCACAGTAAGCAGTGCCAGTGACCACATGGTCTTCTACACAGAAAGTGTCCAACAACAAGTATTTGATTTCAGGAGGCGGCAGGGTAGGGCAATACCATGTGACAATCACATTGAGAGTTGACGACAGTGTCAACGGAGCTTGAACAAGGATTGCAGCCTTGCGGTCAGAACTGCGCATTTGGTTCTGGAAGCATGTCAAAGTTTTTTCAAGTCAAATTCAACTTCGATATCAACTTCAACATCAACTTGATGTTGATGTTGAACTGTGATGGTGCCGGGTCCAGTGAGCGACAAAGCAGTAGTAGGTGAATGTAATTGACGTTACCGCGTGGAGGACGCGCCATCAATTAGCCCTCAACGGCGTGTGAGGAGCAACATAACATGTTGTCCGGGATGTTGGCAGGAGGATAGAGCTGCGAGTTCTCAAGAATCAGGGAGCCCGACTTTCTGTGGCGTGCTGCCTCTAGCGAAATAGCTAAGACTGACACTGACATCTGTCAGCTGGCTGCGAAGCTCAACAGTAGCAAAGACTGCAGGAGACAGAGCACACAGAGCCTGGCACGTGGCGTACTTCTCGCCTGGCGCAACCCGCCTGGCGACGGGCGGCGCTTAGGCGGGACCATGGACAACGCGCCTTGCAGGTTTGCCAAGAAGGCTATTTCTCTGGGCGGGCTTGGGCTGGGCTCCAATGATTCCCACTCCAGTACACTGGTGGTCAAGAGCTCGGTGAGGAGCGAGGATCACTCCGATGCCTGCAACTCTAGCTTCAATATGTCCGCTTGAGTATAGCACTTTTTCACTATATCACACAATGAATCCTAAAGATGCATATGGTGTAAACTTTTTCAAGCAACTGAGTGCACAGTTAGTGCTCTCACATGACCTGAAGATCTGTCGTTGTGTATATCCTGTCCTTTACACAAGGGAGCATTGCAGATGCACCGGCAATCAGATCGCAGCAGCATGTAACATTGTCATTATCTATTGGCATACCGCTGCTGGATTGCCAGACCATGCGTGATGGCCCGCCAATGGGTGTTTCCACCCTATTGCGGCACTGGGGTTGGAGTTCGATGAAATCACTTTTCCTGCTGCAGGCTGGTTTTTACGCCGCAGCAGCTGCTGCTAGTACTTCTCCTCCTTTTGGTTGTGCTTGATCCATCGTTTTGTCTATAGTAGGTAGACCATGGGTTGGTGGCTCAAGCCCCCCTGCTGCTGCCGTACTTGCAACAGCAGCGGCCGCTGTCACTGTCTGTGCCGCTCGTTGCAGGCACACGCTTTATGCATCTTGCCCCTGAGTTTTACAGTGCGCACCTCCCTTCTCAAGCCAAACCGGCCTGCAAAGGCATGAATTCAGTTCTCGCCCTGGTACCTGCGCGCAGTAGCTCAAAGCACCTTGCCCCCTTGCACACCGCAACCGCCGCACCTGCCATTGACGCATGCCGCTGCCTCCCTCCGCTGCCGCCTCTCGGCGCTCCGCACGCGCCGCGCCGCGCCGCGCCGCAGCCGCTGCGCGACGCCCAGACGACCAAGCGGCTCGGCGTGCGCAGCGGCTGGCTGCTCAAGCGCAACGAGCAGCGCGTGTGGCAGCCGCGCTTCTGCGTCATGGTGCCGGTGAGCGCCGCGCGGCGCGCCGGAACACAGCTTGCGAGATTCTCTCACTTGGACGTATTTGTTTTTTTTGTATGTGGTAGCTGAGCGCTGCTGTACCGGCAGACAGGCGCCGAGCGCTGTGGCACTGACTGGCAAAGACGCGATGCACGCGCAGCTTGTGACCCCTTCCCCTGTCAGACGGTCGCACGTGAGGCAGCTCCGCGACCGCCTGCCGGTGCCGACCGCGCACCACCGGCAAAACTGCAACGAAAGGGTGCGGCATGCGACTTCTGCTGCCTTCTCAACAAGAAAGGTGCTTGCTTTGTTCTGCTTTGCTCTGTGCTTCACGCCACAGCTCGCTGCTCCCGCCTGACTGCGCCTGCAGTACCTGCCCTGCCCCCGCGCGCGCTTCGCGCCATGCGGGCCGCGGCAGCATGGACTTCAACAGCGCGTGACCGCGCTCATGTCATGCGCCACAGTGAATTGTGAATTGCCGCATGTCGCCACACCTTTACTCTCCTCCTCACGCTTCAAGTCAAGAGGCGCAGTTCACACCTGGCATATATATATGCCTGTACTACTTTTGAGTCGGAACACTATAAAGTCAAAAGACTCTGACTCACACCTGCTGAGCGACTCCCGCGCAGCATGTCGTCATCAGTCGTGCGACGTGCAGCGCACGTATCTGTACTACTTTGACTCTAAAACCTCTCAGGTCAAACGACTCTGACTCACAAGTTCTGACAGACTCCCGCGCTGCGCTTTGTCATCGTTCGTGCGCCGCGCAGCACACGTATCTGTACTACTTTGAGTCGGAGAACTCCGCGGCGCCGCGTGGCATCATAGACCTGGAGCCGTACAGCGAGATTGCGGCACAGCAGAACGACAGCAGCGTCGTCGTGCTGGCCCCTGGTGAGGTTACGATTCGTGTAAACTTCAACTACGCAGTGCACAGGATGATTTGGCAGAGTAATCATGTTGATCTGAGTCAGGGTAGCTTGAACTGGCGCAGATATGTGCGTGGTGCTGTATCGCTCCGTCTCTGAGGTCCCGCTTCGGCCTTACAGCACCGCTGCATCTGGTCCTAGAGATGTGCCCCCCCCCCCCCCCCCATCCCGGCGCATTGCGGCACTCGTTGTGCCTCAGATCGCCATCTTGACCAGTGACCACCGGCGACGCGCACAGTGCATCTGCTCTAGCCTCAACTCCGTTTAGGCAATCGCAAGGCTCAGAAAGCTGACAAAGTCTAGCGTCTGAGAGCCGGAAGACTGTGCGCTGCAGCGGCAGTGGCACCTCGCAAGAAGCAGAAAATGCAAGCGCTCGCACAGTGTGCACCTGTGCCCAAGAAGAGCCTCACTGCATATTGGCACGCAACAAGCCGCTGACGCAACAAACCATCTCCGTGCGGTGCAGCGAATGACGGCGGCGCGGGACTGCGCACGTTCTACTTCCGCGCCGAGCGCGCCGAGGGCGGCCAGCGCTGGGTCAGCGCGCTGCGACGTGAAAGGTGCGTAGGTACGGCGCGTCTCAGGGTCTCCAGGGTCAGGGCAACTAGGCTTAGCACAAAACTGCCTGAGGACCAGCATCCATGAAGTGTGCCGCGGACGCGTGCGACGGAACCTGCATCGATTCACCTGCCGCGCGCGAGCATGAGCATGAGCTGCATGCGCGCATGGTGTGCGACGCACTGGTGCACGTGCTTCTACCGCTGGCCGCGGGAGCATTGTATTGTGCGCAGCGCGACCGCGTCCACCCTTTCTCCGTGTCTTATGTCCGCCGCTGCGGCGTTGTCTCTGACCCCTCGCTGATGCCGCGCAATTCACACCATGACTTCAGGGCAGGCCCGAAGACTTGAATTAAGCTAGTTTGTTTGGTGGTACATGGCCCTGTTGCACGCGTGGCGGGGCGCGCTGCATCTCATTGTATGCGTTGAATTTGCAGGGCGCTGCTTGCCGCTCTGCACGCCCGCTAACCTTCTTTACTGCTCGCCTCTAGCTGTGATATCTCGACACCAAAGCCGATGCACACAATGATTCTCGCAACTGGTCCTGAATATGTGGGCGAAAGCTCACTTTGGCAATGATCCTGGCCTCTGGCGGTGAATCCCTAGCGCACAAGTTGGCTCGCACCACATTCCTGGCCTCCGCCCCTGCAATCGAGTCAACTCTGACCACAATCCTGGCCGCTATTTCGGCGCTCTCAAGCACGGGAGCAGACGTCACCCATGGCACCGGCCTCTCGCCGCGTGACCCCTGCAACTGGCGGGGCGCCACGCGACCTGAGCAGCGCAGCCTTTCTGCGCTCTTACCCTGAACGCCGCAGCAGCGGCCACCCCTGCCTCGCTAACTTCAACAACTGCCGCGCCGCAGGTACGCGGCCGTGCGCGCGGAGCGCGACGCGTACGCCGGCCTGCAGTCCGAGTTTGCGCGCGCGACGGGGGAGCTGCGCGCCGCACGCGACGCGGCGCGCGCCGAGCGGGACGCCGCTCTTGCCAAGGTACGTAGGTAGTGCACGTAGGTACAGTATTGTTTAATATAGGTACAGGGGTAGAGTTTTCATCAGGTTGGCCAGGTATTGCTGTTGCCAGGGCAGGTGGGCACAGTAGTGCGGTCGCTGAGCTGCGCGCGACGCGGCGCGCGCCGAGCGGGACGCCGCTCTTGCCAAGGTAAAGCGCTCTGAATTATGCAAGGCAAATAGGTACAGTGCTTTCTGCAAGGTAGGTAGGTAAATACGACGCGGTGCGCGCCGAGCGGGACGCCGCTCGTGGCAAGGTACGTAGGTAGTGCTCTGACCGGACCACGCAAGAACAAGTCGTGTAGGTACGGTATCGTTTCTAATATAAATATAGGTAGGGCCCTCATCAGGGTGGGTGGGTGGGTAGTGCTGTCGCCAACGTAGAAGTGGTTACAGTAGTGCGCTTGCCGAGCTGCACAGCGCTCGCGCCGATGGGGGCGTCGCCGCTCTCGTCGAGATGAGCAGGCGCGCGAAGGAGCAGCGAGGGGAGCCGCTCTCCAGAACAGGGAAATCATGGCAGCTCAGACAGTTTCTTCTCTCAGGAACAGGTGAACTGTCAGGCACAGCGCCGCGCGGCTGACACACGCGGTCAGAGACTGCCCGCGCGCTTTGGACGTCGTTTGAAACTCACCAGCGTCATGGGCTCATCATCCATCAACTCGGCGCCAGAGTTGTGTGACGCTTGCGTCCACAGGCGCATGACGCAGAGAGGCAGCTGATGCGGTGCCACCCCCTCTGTTCCGCCTGCACTTCAAATCCCGCTTGAAGTTCATCTGAGCACCCACCTTGCTTCCCTGTGGTCTGCCACTTCACGCATCTAATCCGCCATTGATCCGCGAGTCGACGCCGCTGCCGCTGCCGCTGGCCGCAGGCACGCGCCGCCGAGAGGCAGTGCGCCGAGCAGCTGACGCAGGCGCGCGAGCTGGCAGCAGTTGCGCAGGGCGCGTCGTCGCCGCCGCCGCCGCCGCGGTCAGAGGCCGCGGCGCCGCCGTTTGGTGACGCGTTGCAGCGCACGCGCGACGCCCTCGCGGCGCGCGCCGCAGCGCGCGCCGCAGCGCAGGTACGCGGAGCCAACATCGCCCTTGCTATTGCCTCAGATGACGGCGGCATGTGTTGTGCACACGGCGTGTCGTGCACGCGTGACCATTTCCTGCTACGCGAGTCGCTGGGTCCGGCTTGTGATTGTCGGAGAGCAGGCGCGCCGCGTGTGTGCCGGGTTGGCGACGCAGGTGGCGCCGGCATCGTCCGCCTTCCTGAGCTGAACGTGTCTGTGTCTAGGGCGTCCGCGCGGCGCCCGTCCGTCTCGCGTGCCCTGCCGTCGTGCGTGATCTGAGGCGTGCCGCGAGCCACGCGCTGCGTGTGACCTGTCACCGACGGCAGACCCTGGAGTGCTGCATGTGACCTGTTGCCGACGACAGACCCCGGAGTGCTTGGTGGAGTAAACGCGCCGCAGGTGCAGCAGGCAGACTGGGTGCTGGCGCCTGCACCTGCACCAGCGCGGTGGTGCCGCACCCAGCGTTTTTGCTTCCACCGGGGCAGCCGCCTTGTACCGCGCGCTCTGGCGGGCGTGCAGTCTCTGTTGACAGCCGGCGTGGAGCGGCGTCCTTGCGTGCCGCGAGCGGCCGCCAATGACGATTGACGCCGCTGGCGCGCCGCAGGAATAGTCTCAGCGTTCGCTGCTGCTGCTGCTGATGGCCTTGCAGCCTCTGCCCGCCCCGGCGACGCAGGCGCAGGCAGCGTCAGTATCAGCTGCGTTCGATGCATCGGGCGCGTGCCGTCGGCCGTCCTATCAGATTTGCAGGGACCCGCTTCCGGCCCACAAAGTGTACGAGTGGTCATCAACCATGACAGCCGCGCAGCAGATTGCCTGCAGGGGCTCTGCGGTGCGCACAGACGTCGCGCTCTTCTCTCTCGTGCTCACTCGGTGTCCCCCCCCCCCCCCCCCACCACCCCCACCCCCGTCTACCACGAATGCGCAGGAGCGGGCGCGCTCGCTGGAGCACGAGCTGCGGGATGCCAGAGTGCTGCTGCAGGTGCGTATTGCGGGGGCATACGCGCCGCCCTTCAACTGCTGCTGCATGCTGCGGTGTGCCCTGCCGCGGTCAGCGTTGCGCAACCGTTGCTACGCCTTTCTGTAGTTCGCTTACCAGAGCATGCACTGCAGGGCAAGACCGCGCTCTGCAGCGGTCCTCTCGCCGTTGTGCGGCCGCGCGCGTCGTGCATGCCTATCCCCTGAGTAACTTCAAGTTGCAGTACGGCGCGCGCGGTCGCGAGCGCTCTCCTCGTCGCACTTCCCAAGCCGCCGCCGACACCCCTCATTTTGCGGCTATGCACATCTGGGGAAGCACTGGGCAGTATCAAGCAGCAAGTTGAGCGTGGGCTACCGTCTACCCGTCAACTGCCCGAGCCGCTGCCGACGGCGTGAGCGGCGCCCCTCGCAGCCGTCGCTTGCGCGTGCTCACGATGCCTCAGAGTCGCTTGAGCGTGCTCATGAAGGCTAAGAGTTGGCCTGTACATCAGCCTGCGTTTGCTGCGGGCGTTTCAGCGCGCCAATTGCACGCCCGCGGCAGCGCTCCGGGCGGGTTCAGGCAGCAACGCTCAGTTCACAAGGATTGCATGTCGGCGCTCAGATTGCCACGCCCTGCGGGGACGCACGGCAGTGACCAGCGCAGATTCAGGCAGCTGCACTTGCTTTGAACAAGCGGCAGGTGTCGGAGCACTGCGTGTTGTTGTACCACCGTTTCCTGCTACAGCCGCTGCGAGGAGGATGCAGAGAGTCGTTTGGGCAGCTAAGTGAATCCTCACACCAGCATCAATTCAGCATTGACCTGTTCCGATGGTTGGGATAACCCTACGCAACCTCCACTGCGACTTCAAGTGCAGTGTGCGCGCTGCTAAGAGCATGTTGCTGCCGCCCCCTGCAGGAGCGGGATGCGCGCATACGGCAGCTGGAGTCTGACTTGGCGAACGAATCCCAGGTATGCAAGAGTCTGGGTCGATGAGCGGGCAAAGTGCATCCATGTTGGTGATGGCTCAAGATGCAGCTGCACACCAGCCAGAGTATAGGCATCGCTCTCTGTCAAGCAGTATTGACTTCAGTTCTGGGAATGGCAACTTATTGAATGAAAAGAAGCTCGTACTTCGCAGCCAATCTTGCGCAGGAGCTACTGACAACAGTTGGCTAGCAACGTGAACTCATGGAGTCCCCGACTCATCATGTCCTGTACGTGAACCCGCCATGTCCTGCTTCTGGACTCATCGTGGCTTCCATGTGTACTCATTGCGACCTGCGCATGAACATGAGAACGCATCACCCCCTGCACGCAATTTACTGTTCATGGAAACCGCAAAGAGTTCCTGGTGTCATATTAGAGGTGATAGAGCGCTGTGAGGTGAGTGAGGGCTGGTATGTTGTTGGGCACCCGGTTTGACATTTCAAGGGTGCACTTATATTATCCCCTTGCATGCCCACGTGTACTTCTATGCTCAGAATGGATGCTTCTTGACATCATCGATATGTGCACACCATTCGGTCCCAGCAAGCGTATGAGTACCATGATGGCCGCCTGAGGGGGAGTATGTACAGGCATCAACTTGCCCTCATTGTCAAGGATTGCGTTATTCAGCTCGCCGCGGATGAAGTCCATCACGACCAGTTTGCAAGGGGCCTCTGCAAACGGGCCCTCGCGACGCACACACATGCAGTGCAAGCCTAGGCACGCTGCCTCCATCACGACCCGACTGCGTGCTCACCGTGCTCGCATGCTCATTTACCAATCCCTCGTCCGCGCTGCGGCGGTGGTCCCGCGCGCAGGCCGCGGCGCGCGCGGCGGCGGAGCTCGCCGCGGAGCGCACGCGGCGCGCGGGGCGGCGAGGTCGCGCTGGGCGAGCAGGCGCGCCAGCTGCGCGAGGCGCTGCTGCAGGCGGAGCAGGGGCAGGTACGTATGTATGCACGCATGCGCCATGTACACATCACCCCCCGTACAGGCATACATACCCTCGGCGTCCGTTGTCGGGAGCACCGCGCGTTCCATTGGCCGTGGCGCGCTTGCGGTGCCCCCCTTTTGGGGCGGGCAGCCGTGACTTGTAGTCGAAGGAGCCTCATGTGTGCGGGGGGGGGCATCGAGGAGGGTGCCTGGACAGCTGCGCGTGCGCGCTGCGTGCACTCTCAGCATCCAGCGGCATGCCATCAGCGAGCCCCTCTACCGTCCACTTCACTCATGACTGCAGTCTTGGAATCATCGCACAGAGGGGAGCTGCGACCGCCGCTGCCGCTGCCGCTGCCGCTGCGCGCAGGTGAACCTGGGCATCCTCGCGGGCGAGCGGCGCGCGCTCGAGGGTCGCGCCGCCGCGCTCGCGGACCAGAAGCGCGTGCTGGTGCGCGAGGTGCGCGCCGCGCGCGCGGCGCTCGCCGACGCGCAGCGCGTCAACGCCCGCCTCGCCGCCGCCTACGAGGCTCTCGCCGCCAGCGGCGCCGCCGCTGCCGCTTCGGTGTCTATCGCTGGCAGCGGCGGCGGCGGCGGCGGCGATGGCGGCAATGGCGACGGCGGCAGCACCGCCGGGTCGAGCATCACTGGCTATGGCGGCGGCGGCGGCGGCGACGGCAGCGGTGATGAGAGCAGTGTGCACGGCAGGGATAGCAGCCGCAGTGGCAGCCGCAGAGAGGATGCACGCAGCATCGATGGCGACAGCGTCGGCCACCACAGCAGCAGTGTATCCGGAGTCCCGAGTGGCGGCGCGGAGCACGCTGCAGACGCGGCGCTGCATGCTGCGGCTCTGAAAGTAGACAGCGACGGCGGCAGCAGCAGCCGCCACGGCAGCCGCGGCGCGCAACGCGCACACAGGCTGCAGCAGACGCCCATACGCGTGTCGACACGCGGCGGCGGCGGCGGCAGCGGCGGCGGCGGCAGCAGCGCGTCCGAGGCATCGCGGAAGCGCTACGCGCCTGCCGCAGAGGGCGGCATATGGAGCCTGAGCGGCGGTCAACCATCGCTCAACCTGTTTGGCACCGCTGCTGACGCCGGCAGCAGCCGCAGCGGCCCGTTCAGCGGGGCTAACGGCCCTCACGGCGGCGGCAGCGATGGCGGCGGCGGCGGCGGCGGCGGCGGCGGCGGCTCGCGGCGTTCAAGCCAGGACGCCGGCGCCGCGGCGGAGTGGGTGAACAGCAAGTTTGCGGGGCTCACTTCGCGCATCATGGAGCATCGGCGCGGCAGCGGCGGCGACAGGGGCGCGGAAGCGCAGGGCGCGGGCGGGGACGGCAGCGCGCAGGGGGGCGGAGGAGCGTCACACGGGGGGTGGGGCTTGAACTTCTTTTCCGCATCGCTGGGGGAACTGGAGCACATTGGCAGCGGGCGGCGGTCGCGCGCAGGTGCGCTCGCCCGCTGCGTACGCACCGCGGCGTGCTTCTGTTGCATGGTTGTGGTTTGAGGGCGCTGCAAGAGAGTCGATGTTGTTTGAATTGCTGGTCCAAAGCGGTGTGAAATCATGCTTCGAGTGCCAGCGCGCGACGGCTGGTGATGCGTTGGTGTTTTATTGGTAAGCATTTGTCGACGCATTACAACGGGCTGTGCCTGCACTGGCAGCCTTGCACTCAGCGCACATTCCAGCAGCTGAGGAGCATTCTGAAGTTTACGAGTTGAGCACTGCCACCTGTCCCGGCTTTATTGCAGGCAGCAGCCACAGCGCCGCTGGCACCTCAACACCCGTCGACAGCGGGGAGCCGGTAGCAGCAGCAGCAGCAGCAGCAGCAGCAGCAGCAATGACTTCGCCCAGTGGTTTTGCGATGCCAGCGCTGCCGTCGTTCGGGCGCCTCATGCCCGGCAGCGGCAGCAGCGGCGGCGGCAGCAGGCGCGGGCAGCTGCGGCTCAGCGACCTCGGCATCGGCGACGACGAAGCCATAGAGGAGAGCGGTGGAGGCGGCATCCACAACGGCGGCAGCAGCCGCGGCGGTGACAGCGCCAGCGCGGCGCCGGCGAGCGATGACGCGGCCGCCGCCGCCGCGGCGGGCGTGCCGCTGCAGGCGCTGCGCTGCATGCGCTGCGGCGGCACCGCCGCGGGGCCCAGCGACTGCACGTGCACGTGCGCCGTGCCGCTGCTGGCGGTGCACTCTCGCAACGCCAGCACCAGCAGCGCGCACGCGCACGGGGAGGCTGGTGACTGGGACGGCGACTGTGGCGACGGACGCGGCGGTGACGGCGACGGCAGCAGCGGTGGTGGCGGCAGCGGGGGTGGCGGCACCGGTGGCGGCAGTGGTGGCAACAGCGGCGGTGGGGGGGGCGGCAGCGGCAGCGGCAGTGGCGGCAGCAGGGGTGGCGGCACCGGTGGCGGCAGTGGTGGCGACAGCGACGGCGGGGGCGGCGGCAGCGGCAGCGGCACTGCAGACGCCATGCGTAGCGGCGGTAGTGTCTGCAGCCATGCTGGTGGCGATGACAATCGCGGCAGTGGTGGCGCTGCCACACACGCCCTTCAGCGCGCAGCACCGGTCGCAGTGCATGGGAGCGAGGCTGTGGGGCGGGAGCGGTGAGGAGAGGAGCACTGTAAGGCCCGTGGTAGATGGGACAAAATGCACGCGTTGATCATCGCTGCTCAAATACAGCTGTGATGAGCAGCAGTGTGCGCACTGGTGGCGGCAGCTGGCATCATGCAGCTTGTACTGGAGGCTTCTATATACCGTGTACATGTGAGCGGTCTGCCGATATGCAGCAATGTAGAGGTATGAACACACAATAGACAGAGCGTTGAAGCCACTGCAGTGAGTACCCAGTGGTGATTCGCTGTTGCTGTTGCCAGTTGTCTCCCCCCTGTAGTACCAAGAAGTTGCCATTGCTACCTCCAGTAATGCCAATTATGAATGTGACAGCCTGACGAGAGGAAGAGCGCACGGGCTACCAAGGGCGCGCCCTGCCATTGCGCTGCCGCCGCTGAGCTCAAGACGCCCAAGAAAGGCAGTGCTCAGAGCGTCGCCGAAGAAGGCGCTAGAACAAAACTGCGCCCAGGAAGGCTGCTGCAGCGCCGAGAGCAATGCCCCCCAACACAACAGAAGGCGTTGATATGCCCAACAAGACGGTGATGACGTCTGCTGTCGGTCGTGGTCTTCTCTCACGATCTTCTGCACGCGCACTCCTGACGGCGTGTGCGCCCCCTCTGGCATGTTGTCGGCGCTGAACCCTTGGAGAATCGCGTGCGTGCAAATGTTTTCGTGATGCCAGTGACGCGAGGCGAACGCACCGTTCCGCGCGGCGCTGGAGAGCTACGGGCGCAACCAGGCGAGCGCGCGCCCGCACTCCGGGCAGCATCATGAGGGCGACGTTCTCTCACGTTGTGTGTGAGGGTCTTGACGCCATCGCCGACAAGCACAATGCCACGAGAACGGCACCGGTTCGTCTTTGCGTGCGCCCGCGCCCTCGTAGCCCCCCCCCCCCCCCCCCCCCATCGCGCGCAACATCGCCGGCGGTGACCCGGGGACGCCGCCGCCTCACGCGTGGGGCAGAGTGCGAAGCGCGCCTACCTGCTGACGAGGGAGCAGCTGGAATTGCTGGCCAAGATGAAGATGCATGTGAACCAACACTAAGAGGACTTGGGTGCGCGTTGTCTTCATTGGCAACACAGTCTGGCAACGAGCGTGCGGGCGGCCAGCAACTTGAAGGTGCTGCCTTGGCAAGAAGATGTGCTGAGCGGATCTACGAATTACCAACCAACAAGCTATAGTGGCCAGACAGAGGTCGCTGGTGTTCCGGTGCCCCTCATCTCAGACATATGAGGTCTTCGGCGTAGGGTGCCTGCTCTTTTCGCTTGGTCGGCAGAGATGTGATGGGGTTGATGGCGCATCTCGTAGAGGTTGCGCGCCGTGTGCGGCACGCGGCTCGCTCGCTCGAACGTTGTGCGCCGCCGGCGCTTGAAGTCGTCCTCGTCAATCGCGCTGTGCGTCTGGGTGTTGTCGACACATTTTGCCGCGCATGCGTCTTAGTGCTAACTTTAGAATGCAACTTCAAGTTGAACTTGTGGTTTCGGTAAAAACTCGACGGAGGCGGAGCACGTGGACGAGCCGATCGAGTCGTGGACGAGCCGCTTCTGCAGCCATTGGGTACTTTCACTGCACTACCGCTCTGTACGCACGCACTGCTGTAGTGGAACATCATTCTTGAAGAAAAAACCGAAGGGTGTCATCGCTGCAACTTCAAGTTGAGCTTTGTGTGAAAAGACGTACGCGGAGAGCACGTGTACGAGCCTATCGACTCGAGGACGAGCCGCTTCTGCAGCCATTGGGTGTTTCCACTACACTTCCTCACAGCACTACGCACTACTGTAGGTGATATCATTCGAGGAATAAACCGGTCAAGAATAAACAAAGGGGGAAAAAAAGGGGCTGGAGGCCTCGGGTCTGGGCTGGCGCAGCACGGACTGATAGCAGCAATCGGCAAGGCAAGCAGCAGCTGACAGTGCAGCAGCACGGAGCAAGTGGCAGATGCTATCTAGGAGCGCTGCAACAGCAACAGCAGCCGCAGCACCAGCAGAAACAAAGTAATATAAGTACATCGGAAGCGCAATCAGACTGCAGGAACAGAACAGCAGGTGTGTGGCAGAGGGATTATCAGCATACAAGAACAGTAACCAAACATGTGCGTAGCTGCAGTATTGATACCAGTCTACCGAAAGAGTGTATGTGCGATACACTAGATTTTGTGCTGGAATGATACTACAGTACGTTGGCACCAGGTGCAGGCGATTTCCGAAACATCTGGCATGCAAGGGTCAAAGTCACTACCTTATTTGAGCCAGCTGGCAGCCCATCGCATTGTCCCAGATGCTTGCACATCTCTCTTGGCTGGCAGCGGATTGACCGGCGTTTTCTACGTCTATGCTTGCAACTCTCTCTTGGCAGGCACAGCGGAGTGACCGGCGGTGTCTCCGAGATGGACGCCTCCGTGCCCCTGCAGAAGGAGTCCCTGTCGCCCAAGAAGCGGAGCATCGATGGTGTCAATGAGGACATGCAGACCGCATCAAACCAGCCCGAGGCTGGCCTGCCTTTGGACGCGAAGAGCGTGCAGCACGGCGACGAGCCTGTGCAGAAGGGGGACGACGGAGGGCAGAACGGTCTCGGCAAGCGGGACAGCACGGTTGGTGCAACGCCGAAGAGCACCGTAACCATGATGGATATATACTGTGGGGCATGCAGGATCGGCAGCAGCGCACTCAGGATTAGATCACCCGGCTGCAGGACGAGAGAACCAAGCAGCATAGCCTAAACAACATTTTCGGTGTGCCGCTCATCAGGAACACTGCCATTGAGATACTGTTGGTCGCCCTCGGTGAGTAGCCGCAACAGTCGTACACCCCCAACGAGTTCAAGAGCTTGGCTGCCCACTCCGACTCTCGCCTTGTTGGCATTGTTCCCTTTTTTGGCAGCAGCCACAGTGCTCACCAAGTGGGGGCCTTGCTGGACAATCTGCTGGGGCGAAGGAACTCCACCACCCATTTCGATAGCCTTGAAAAGCTACTTACTTAGGCTGTAGAGCCGTCGCGTTTGTTGTTCAAGCGCTACCCGGACCTGCGCATCCAGTGCCCTCATGAGGCCATAGTCATTGAGCAGTGCGAGGAAATATGGCGCATTTTCGGCCTGAACCCGGCGGCCAGTTGCTGAATGCAGTGCCTGCATCTTGTCTTTTCTTCGAGGCAGCTTCTCTGCTTGTTTTTGGTTCACGCGTTTCCACTATGGTTCACCCAAGTAGTACGCATGCGCTATGTATGAGGTGTGTTGTCGAGTGTAGCCATTATAGCCATCTTGTCCACATGGTTTGTGTAGTCTGCCTGTGATTGGTGTCACGGCATGCGCCCCCTTCGCGCACCTGTGTGAGATGATATGCTTGCCAGGTCAAGGCGACTACTTGTGTTTGAGTGACGCTGCCCGCTGCCTTCACATGGTCACCAACAGGCAGTTCTGTGATCGCCAGACCCTGTCATAGCTGTGCCACCAGTCTTCGATCCTCCGTACCGTGTCTATCCAATGATTTGCGTAGGCGTGTGACGCGATCGCATCACATGGTGCAAGGTGACATTGTGGGATGCCATGGCAGCACATTGCACAGCTGTGAATGTGGTTGCAAACAAGGTCATGCTCTGGGTATCATGAACTGTGAGCGCTGCACAACTCAAACCACCCCTTTCTTTGTAGGAGGGGGCTCAAACATATTGCGCCCTAATGGAGTTGCAAAGCGAGCTGCATCGGCAGCACAGACAACAAAACACAGTTCATGAACAACATGCTTGGGAAGCGTACAAAACCGCGTACGGTGTCATTACCACCCTGCAAAGCATGCAGAGGCTCATGTAAACATACAATTTTGATCTGCCAGCGAAATGTTTACCACAACGGCGCACATACAAATGTGCCCACCAGCTTCAACAGCTGTGTAGCTATCAGCCATACAGTCCCCTGCATTGCGCTACCTCAGCCAACGCGTGGCCAGGCGGTGCCGTGCCTCGCCGTTCCTGCACCATTGACGATCACGTCAGCAAGACCACATGGCTGAGCACCGACACTGTGTGCGCCGCACGCGCTGCGGCTCTCCGGTCACAGGGCGAGTCCTGCTAATACCATCACTATTCCTGGTCGCGCTTGTGCTGGTGGCCAAGTCAGGGCCAGTCCTGCCAACGGCCGCCGGCATTCCAGGTCGCGCCTGTGCTGGTGGCCAAGTCAGGGCCAGTCCTGCTGTGCGCCCAGGCGTTGTTGATACAACGACAGCAACACGGTGCGCCCAGGTGTTGTCGATACAGCGACAACACCGGGGCTCACACTGCCAAGGACCGCCACTATTGCGGGTCGCGCTTGTGCTGGTGGCGCACGACGGCGGGCATCGCGTCGCCCGCGCCGCCGCTCACGGCGCCGACCTCGCGCAGGCTGTGCTGCGCGCTGCCGCGCCGCTTCGGCTGCGGCTGGCTCGCGTGCGGCGCCCAGCCGATCATGTACAGCACCTGCGGCAGAGGAGGGGAGGGCGATTTCGGAACGATGTTATATACACGAGGAAATCAGGCCAGGAGATATCAATCTCGAGTCCTTGTCTGGTGCACAGGCAACAGCAGCTGCAGCACGTGCGGCGGAAGGCAGGACAGAGCAGGTATTCCTTCCTGGTTGTTTGTCCTAGAGGCGTGGGTGCTGGGCCGAGCGACGTGAATGTTTCAGCACAAAGTCATTGGCTCGCATGCGTCTGCGGCGAAGCGCGGTGCAGAGGAGGCAGTTGCAGCAGCAGCAGTCACGCGCGCCCAGCCGCACAGTCAGACGCTCGTGACGACGCCGTGAGGCGGTAGGGCGGTGCACGGCGTGCCTACTGCAGACTCAGATCACAAGACTTCAGCCTGGTGCCGAGCCTGGGCGCTGCGCGTGCGTGCGCTGCTGCCCCGATCAATCCCCCACCCCCCCCAGCAACAACAAGGACAAGCGGAAGGATGACGCGGAGCCCAAGGAGTGCGACACGCATGCGCACGAAGGCAGCAGCGGCTACGGTCAGCCTGCGAGCTGCGTGCGCATGCATCAAGTCAGCGAGCTCCGCTGACGGCGCTCGGTGCTGACTGCGTTGCGCGACAAAGGAGCCCCTGGCCTAGCATGCGACTACAGCGCTCGGCGCAAACTACTCGGAGCACACATCCTGCACACGGACAACGGAAAACCATGAATAGCCCCTCTCAACCACGCCGCGCCGCGCCCCAACGCTCAGCGCAGCGTACCTGGAAACGTGGCTAGACAGAGCCGCTGTCCCCAAATCCTGCACATGGGCAGCGGACACTCGCAACAAGCCACTCTCAACCACGCCGCACCGTCACAACGCTCAGCACAGCGTACCTGGAACGTGGCGACATCGGAGCCGTTGTCGGTGCCGTGGCGCTCCTGGTATGCACTGTTTTACTCGTGGCCAATTGCTACAGCAGCAGCGACCACGGCTATTGGCGTAAGGCACTTGCAGCTAACCATCCCTTGTCACCCAAAGCTCTACGATCTTTTGATTCGTTTCCATGTACTTCCAAGTACCTGGAACGTGGCGACGATGGAGCCGTTGTCGGTGCCGTGGCGCTCCTGGTGAAGTGCAAACTACTTCAAAATCTGGAATGAGGCAAAGACGCAGCCGCTGTCAGTGCCACGCCGCTGCAGCGCTCAGCGCCAACTACGAACTTCCGATCACCTGGAACGTGGCAACGACGGAGCCGCTGTCAGTGCCGTGGCGCTCCTGGTACAGCGCAGCGGCCGCGAGGAACGTGTCCCTGCTGACGGCGGTGCGCGGCGCGAGGACGGCGTTGCCCTCGCCCATCGCCTGGATGTGCTCCATCAGGGCGAAGGCGTTGGGGTACTCTATCTGGGGGGGGGGGCACAGCGCAGGGGATGGTACACAGGCGGTGCTGTCAAAATCAGCTACACTGGCACCGTGTTTTCGTGAGGGCGCACGGTGTACGCGCGCGGCGGCAGGTGGCGTCCGATGAGACGGCGCAATGAGTGATGGCGCCGTCTTGAGGGCAAGTCTTGGGGCGCGAGCACGAACGTGTGGCAGCGCTTCGCAGCACTGCTGCTGCAAAACCGCTGCACGAGCGGGCTGCGCCATGCCCCCAGCAGCCAGCTGTTCCGTGTGAGTACCCCCAAATGCAGTTCAGGGCTCAAGCACATCTCGCAGTAGTTCAAGACGTATTCTATGCTGTAAGGCCGGGAGGCCAGGGCATGCTGACAAAGCCACGTGCACAGCATTGGAGGTCTAGAGCAAAACGGGGCGAACGCGGCGCTGCAATTGGAGACATGCGCAGAAGGCGACGTACGGTGCTTGCCACTTTGATCAGTGGCGCCCCCTTTATACCATCATTCCGCACCCATGTTTTGCTTTTTCTAGACCCAACCCCAATCCTAGGGCCCACCACCACCTATCGCACACGTGGTGCCTGCATGCTGACCCTACAATTGTACCCCTCTGAGGGCCCACCTGAAACGTGTCCTGGTCCACCGTGGGTATCGTGAAGCCCGCGGCCGCAAGCAGGTTGCCGCAGTCGGAGACGTGCGCGGAGGGCGAGGTGTGCGGCGACATGCCGCCCTCGCGCTCCTGCTCCGCCAACAGTAGGCATGAGCGCAGCTGAGGGGGGGGGGGGGGGGGGGGCATGTGAGAAGGGGGCGCTGCGCAGGGCAACGCATGAGCTAGAAATCACAAGTCGAGGTGGGGGGGGGGGGGGGGGGGGGATACAGCCAGCATCATCGCACGGCGAATCGCGTTTGACGACATGGGATCGAGGAGACATGTCGCCCTCGCGCTCCTGCTCCGGCAGCAGCAGGCACGAGCGCAGCCGGGGGAAGGGGGCGGGGGGGGAGACTGTGGATGAGGTGCCTTGCAGATGGTGTACAGAAGCAGGGGGGCACTCAGGCAGCATGGGGGCAGGGCGGAGGACAGAAAGAGTCACTGCTGGAATGATGGAAGAAGGCAGGGCATTTGAATGCATACAAACTACTGTACTCATACTGAGAAATTCGCCCGCTTGACTCAAGCAACAAGCGGCAACAGACGGAAAGTGGAGCAATCGGAACTGGAAGTACTGCAGGTGATGCGGAAAAGCAGTGTCGCCAAATAGATTGCTGATGGTGCAGTGCAGGTTTGACACCCAAACAAATCTTTGTAAAATTTTAGAAAAAGCTGTAATTTTTAATTAAAAAATTAGAATAAAAAATAGAATTAAACCATTATACACGAAAATTGCACCATATTACAAGGTCTTTTTTGTTGGATGGGTTCTTTTAGTAATAAATATTCTTTATGGACATAAGGGTTTAATTGGTAGAGTTGGGCCTGTTATCGTACATCTAAGTATTATATGTATTTTAATAGGAAGTATTTTCGGCGCTGTTAAGGGATTTACTGCACAAGAGTTTGTACCAGTTTGTAAACGTGTTTCTAAAATAGATATTCGTTTTTCCACTTTTTGAGTCATTTTAAGCTGTCCAAATAAATAAAAACAAACCTGCGACTTTCAGATCATGAGCCTGACGACCCCCCCCCCCCCCCCCCGAAACGTGCTGTCAATTACGCATCGCAACCAGGCAAGCAGTTGAAGCGAGGAACGCACAAAGTGCAAACATGCAACTCGCCATGGCAGGTGCCCAGCGCGCAGAGGATCACGCTCTGGTGATGCGCGCACCGGCGGTACATACCGCGCGGCACCCACCGCAAACGACGCGCACCGGACCAAGCTGTACCACACATATTCCGCGCCTTACACTGTTCGCTCGTGCGTCGACTGCGGCGACTCGCCGCGGTGGCGCATACTTGCTGCAGCAGCGGCGCGCGACGCACATACCACACCTCACTCTGCGCATCCATGCTCTACGCAACCGTAGCCCTAGCTATGTGCAGCAGGCAGGTATGCAGGTATCGAACACGCACCTCCGTGAGCGTCTCGCCGCCGAGCATTGCGCCGATGAAGACGCCGTCCGGCTGCACGGCGCGCGGGGCAGAGCGGAGGCACGCAGCGCAGCGATCGCATCAGTGCTCAGGTGTCACGACTTTGTTCATGGCGGTGAACTGTGTGGCACGGGTGGACGCAGGTGGCGCCGCAGCTGTTGCAGCTTCGCGCAGTTAAGCAGATGCTCCGCTGCTGAAGCTTCATGGCGGTGAACGGGGAGTATTGGATGGGTGCTTTCTGCGACGCTGGGTCATTAAACTTCAAACACAACTTCAATGTAGCAGACGGCGCGCCTCTATGGCAGACAGCTGGCAACAGGCAGCCGGCTGGAGACGCCCGCGCGCTATCGTTACGTCTGCTGCCACGTACCCGTGGAACACATGTTTCAACACAGCTGCGTGAGGCTTCTAAGTGTCCTGAGGTTTGTGCCGCTGTGGCAGACGCAGACGCAGGCAGTACTGACGCAACAGACCGCGACTTTGGCGTCTCTACGACCAGATCGACAGGGCACAACACAAGCAGTGCAAACGAGTACGCTGCCCCTCGCATGTCAGCGTGGATTGATCGAAGCCGGTCGCCCAGACTACGCGGAATATCATAGCAGCTCCGTGCACTCCAGGTGTGAGATGTCGCTGAACGTGACTTGACCGCCAACACTGCGCATAAGCCTACTCTGCCTATGCGCGACCCTCCGGGGGGTCAAAAGTACTGGAGTGGCGACTCTAATGTTGAGCACCCTGAGTGTTGTCTCGCGTGTTGCTCGGCGCCGTTGCCTGCGGCGCATCGACAGCGAGCTGACACCGAGCAGCGCGCGCGCGCACCCCCGTGCGCTGAGCGCACTGGTCATCGCAACGCCTGAAGGGCTTCCAGCAGCACATGATGATGTCGTTTCGGAGTGATTGTTGGTGTGCATTGAGACACTTCCTCAAGTGTTCACAAGATGCATGTAGATTCCTGGTAGCAGGCTGGACATCCACCATCAGGGCTTTTTCGCACCCCACGCATTAGTTTTAAATAAGAAGTACATGTTACTGTTGAGGCAAGTGTACCTACATACCTTCAGGATGGACCGAATCTGCCGCAGCGTGCTGGGCAGGTCGTTGACCCAGTGCAGCGACAGGTTGCTGAGCACCAGGTCAAATGTGCTGGCGTCGAAGTGAGACTCCAGGTCCTCCTCGTCCGCCTGCGCACGAGGCGCCACCGATTGAAGTTTCATGTGTGAGTTGAGGTGCAGGGAGAAGTGATGACAGTCGGCGCGCCGGTCCTCCAAACCGAGCCTTGCTAGCACGCGCGACAGGACAAGGCAGTGGTGGCGGTACTCCGAGCTTGATCCTGCTCAAATGACCGTCTTTTGCCGGACTTGAAGTTGCGTACCTCCAAGGTAAAAGCCGTTGGTACGGCACCGCAGCAAATTCCTGGGTGTGCCTGCAAAGCGCTCGGCGGGGCGGCACCATGGAGTGGGTGTACGCTCAAGATGGCGGAATCTAACTCTTACCCTAGCGTTGACCCCTAACCCTGACCCTGATAGGGTTAGAATTAGGGTTAGGGTTACCGACAGCCGCGCTCCCAGGCGCTGACAGGGCGAATGGTCAAGCGGCTGGCGCTGTGAAGATCTATTCTGTAGGTATGGTGCCAGAGCTGGCCATTCGTGCGCAGACATATAACTCGAGTTCATGCAATGCGCAGCGCAGCTGCTGCTGCGCCGGCCGGCAGTAACACCCGAGCGCCAAATCAAATATACGACTACCAGTGCAGCAATCACTCGCCTGCCACTACCACTCAAGGAGCCCGCGCGCACAGACCTCCGTATGGGCATTTGCTGACAAGCAGGCTCTGCGAGCGGTCGACTGGGTCTACCGCGACTCCCAAGTACGAGTGTGATGCAGGGTGAGGGGGTAGGGCTGGGGGTTCTGCGCGTACGCCGCTGCTCAAGCACGCGCTGCTTCGCCGCCTCCGCGCAGTACAGCACACACACCTGTACATTGGGAGTGCTTCCAACTAAACATCTGATACAGTGCTCGCGCTGCGCATCACCTTGACCATGACTCATTCTTGCTCAGGACGCGAAGAAGCCCAGACAAGCAGTACACCGACCACTACACAATGCCAATGTCTTTGTTGCAACATTGCACGTTGCTCGACGATCAGCTGAACGAGGGTTCAACAGACGTTGTACTCAGTGACTTCGTACATACTTGCATCCAGGCTTAGCGCGCGCTCACCTGGACGTACGACACCTTGACGCGGCGCCGCTGCTCCTCGGGGAGCGTCACCGCCGCCGCCTGCGCGCGCAGCAGCGCGCCCGCGCTCAGGTCGCACTGCACCAGCGTGCGCACGCCGCCGATGCCGCCCGTGCCGCCCAGCCCCGCCTTCTCCGCGATGAGCTGGCGTGGCCGTCGTTGAGAGATGAGAGAGCATCAGATGCGACTGTCCGTGACACCTTTCTACACTGTGATGATGTGTTTACGATAAGTTGATGACACTCAGCCCCCTCCTTCGCCGCGATAAGCCGGCGCAAGCGCGAGCACATGTGAGAAGGGCAGCGGGCAGGTGCGCAGGTGATCCCAGGGCCGTTGCTTTGAGTACGTCTACGTGGGTGGTTCTGATGTGCTGTGTGTTTGCAAAGTGTAAGCGCTGGCTGGCAGCTTTGCTGCGCGGGAAGCAGGTGCGCAGACATGTGTGCAGGCCGCGCGTGCTCTGACTGCATGTAACGGCGGGTTGCGCAGCTGTTGAGAGAGGTTGAGAGAAAAGAGAACTTCAGATACGACTCCTCGTGACACCTTTTCACACTGTGATGGTCTGTCACAGGTCTCTAATACTGTGGTACCGGCTGGTGCCACAAGCATGCACAGCAGGCAGCAGGCTAGCAAAAGTTGTATGGAGATTTTTCATTTGCTGATCACGCGAAGAGGCGCAGTGCGCGGGTGGCCGCTGCCAGCTCCCCCTGCTCCCCCTGCACACGCCCACACACAACTTCAAGTGTGACGTGCCCGGGCATCTCCACGGAGTAGCGTCCGGCATGTCAACCGCCACTTGTTGACACAGCATGAGCCCCGACAATGTCATTTCGACCAACGGTATAGCCTGACCGCTGGGAGGGCCGGCAATGTGCCCTTTGCCCACGAGCCCAATTTTTTGCATCGACACAGCACGAACTGACAGTCGCCTCGTAAGGAGTTCAAGCCAGCGCTGTCACCACTTACATACCTTGTACAGGTGCCCGGCGTGGCAGCCGACGTCGAGCGCCAGCGGGAACTCGCGGCTGATGTCCTCAATCCTGTCCGCGAGTATCGCCGCAATGTTCTCGCGCAGGTAGTCATAGTGCTCCGCGCCCGGCGCCACGGCGGCTGCGTCTCTCTGCAACGCCAGTGCATAATAAGCACAGTAGTGCACGGTGCCAGAGGCGGAGACATCAGCGGTAGCCTTGAAGCCGGAACTGGCTCATGGAACTTCATAGGGTTTGTCACGGAATGAACGCATTGCTGCTGAATGGGATTCGAGGCAAAGTGATGGGTTCGGGCTCAGCGCATTGGTGTAAGCTCAGCAGCTTGTTACTGCTGCGGTGCTGCCTCAAGGTCTTGTGCAGAATGGCAGCAGCGGCGCCAGTAGCGCTGCAGGAATGTCAGCATGTGCAATGGCGCGGACTCGTGAGCGCATTCCGAAGTGTCAGCGACAGGGCCAGAGTTGCAGTGAGGTCAATGCTCTGTTTGAAACCTGTCGCCGGCACACGCGGGGTGATATGTGCACAATTCTAAAGCGTTGCCGCAGCATGGCTGGCATAGTACAGGTCTGTTGTGTAACGAGCCAGAGCTTCATTGGAACAGCACGACACAGCACAGCGCACAAAGTACACACGGCGCCACAGGCGTGCGGCCGCTGTTGTGCGTGTATGATGCGTCATGCCACCGCCTCAACCGCAGGTGGTCATGAAGAGACGCACTGTGTCAATCGCAGACGCTTCTGAAGCACAGATAGCCAGCAACACATGGGACGTCCGATGCACTGGCAAGGTCACGCGTGCCGTGCGAGGCCACTGTGGCACTGCGCTGCCAGGTTTTACACAGCCATCAGTGCTATATAGTTGCAGTGCGTTACTAGTATTTGCCTGTCAGGTGAGTGCTGCTTGATGCTGTCCTTCCTATCAGAGCAACATTGCATCGCTTTCCCAATCACGCCAGGCTGCACGATCTAGCAGAATCACAATGAACCAGAGTTCGAACACGAGAGGTGACTCACATACGGACGCAGAGAGCATAAGTATGAAGTCTGCATAGATTCAATTGGCACCCTCAAATCCATACAAAAGTCAGGCTGCAGAGCTGAATACATGACACAGGATCCAACTCAGAACAATCACGATTACTGTTGCAATGCAGTATCCCGTACCTGCGCCATCTTGACAGATCTGTCAAACACCTCCATGGATGACATTTCTCTTCGCGATTCACCGTGAGCAGCTCCTGCGTCACAGCTGCCGGCAGCGTCGAGGCTGCATCGTGGACAACGCCGGATCTGCCTTGCCAACAAGCCTGTTGCGGACGTGGGTGCCAACAGGCGCCTGTTGCTGCGTAATAAGCGTGCAGCCATGAGGCCGGATAGCACCGCCTCTCTGATCAGATCACAACTCAAGAACAGAACTTCAATGAGCAAAACTTCAAGAACAAGCACAAGCTTCAAGAAAGGTGAAGCTAAGAACATGGACGAAACACAAGTGCAGACCGTTAACAACTTCATAAACTGGCTGGTCGCAGGACGACACTTGCGGCGCTCTGCGGGACCATCAACGTCCAGCGTACAATCACGACGCGATTCCCGAGTCAGCAGAAGTGCAATACACCCCCAAGTTGCTTCCTGGTGCGTCTCGCAGAAACCCTCAATTGCCTGAACCTTTTATTCTGCTGCCTAAGACTCCCTTGACCTACGTCATTCCTACACATTGTACACACAGTAGCGTGCGGACAAGTGACTGACACCATTATGCGCTGCCATTACCACATGAAATGTAAGGCAAGTGCAACCCTCCCTCTATGCGTGGGAGGACGGCATCAGTTGACCGGGTTTTGAAAGTATTTGCCGCTACAGTAATGAGGAGGGCTGGAGTCTGTTCTTGTTCTGCCTGACAAGGCGGCAGTTCAGCTTTGTGCCAATTGATTATGCGCGCGGCAAGCTATGTTGCTGAAATGGGATCTGAGGCAAGCGCACTCACTGCACAAGGCATGAAGTGAAGTCAATCGTAGCATCGAAAATCAATTGATCATTCAGCACTTGCTGTTCATAGCCGCAAGCATGTGGCATGGATGAAAGCAGAGCGAATCATCCGCAGGGAGGGGGGGGGGGGGGGAGCGGGTGCCGCCGGGGAGGTCCAACCATGGGTTGTCCGGTACCACGGACACCCAAAGGTTCCCAGGTTCAACGTTGTAGCCGTCATACCTCCCAGGCCTGCGGGCAGCCACTCTCCTTTGCGCCGCCTTGCAAGGCTGCTGAGGACCGACTTGCCAGCGGTGTGCACTGGCGGCGCATTTGACTAGCTGGCCGAACGTCCGCAGCACCCCCTGCTGCTCCAGCGTGTCGACCTCTGCTGCGCAGCGCTGCTGAGGGCTGGATTGCGATGCGCGACCGGCACGCGTCAGTAGCAGATCCACTGCCGCAGCTGCGGCCGCCACTGCAGCAGCAGCAGCAGCAGCGGCACGCTGCCGCCACCACGGTGTGACAGACGTCCCCTTTGACAACGACCAGCGCTCATTCGTGGGTGCGCCCGCGCACCCAAGGCGGCCGTGAAGAGCTCAAGGTGCGCAAGCGCTGCCGCCGCCGCCGCTGCTGCGTCTACGTCATCGCTCCGTCTGGTGCGGCAGCTCGCGGCACACGTGCGCAAACAGCTCCGCCGCGACGCGCTCCGGCGGCCAGCGCGGGCTGCGCGCGCAGAGACGCCGCGAGTGTGCGTACACATGGGGAGGCAGCAACGGCGGCAGCGGTGCGTGAGGAGAGCTGCGCGCGCGGCGCCGCGGCGCGGTGTACGCATCGGGAAGCGTGGCTGCAGGGCGAGGTCAGCGCCCGTGTGCATGAGTTTCGGTTGCGCTCCTGCAAAGGACCTCTGACGGGCAATGTGCGCATGGAATGGTAGTGAGAAATCTGGTGTCGATATCCGCTTTCACGTGTGAGCGGGATGCGGGGCGCCCCCCCCCCTTCTGCGCCGCGCCGCGCTGCAAGGCGGCGTGTGCCGTACTGCGAGTGCCGCTGCCCGTCCCGGATGGCGTTTCCATTGCAGACGTGTGCACTAGGCATGCTCACGCCCGAGGGCAGGAGATGACAGGGACGTGCACACAATCAAGTGACACCCTGAGACTCTTCCGCTCCGCTGTAGTGAGCGCAGTGTCCGGCAGCGCCAGTTGCAGCTGCGACAGCAGCGTACGCACACGCCACGCCTCACCTAAACTCGTGCCGCGCGTGTCGATCGACCAGCGCTCGGCGGACAGCAGGTCCACGGCACAACGGGCGGCCCTGCGTGATGCCCTGAAACTTTCGCCGTAACGAGCGCGCCGTCTAGCAGCGTCAGTTGCAGCTGCGATGGTGGCGTACTACGCGCCGCAGCTCACCTGTACTTCAGGCCGCGCGTGTCGATCGGCCAGCGCTTGGCCGACAGCAGGTCCACGGCGGCGAGCGCGGGCGCCTCCTCCGGGAACGCCGGCGGCAGCGCGACGCGGATCACGCGGCTGACGGGCGTTGCCGAAGCGCCCTCCGGCTTTACCTGCGCGCGCATGTTGGGAGGGGGGGGGGGGGCGCTTGAGCGCACCGCCGCACTGCGCGAGCGCGGGATCATCTGTTCACACGACAGGTGCTGAGGGCGTTTCATGAGTTGTGCGTGACGATGCGGATGCCGCCGCTGACGCGGTGCCTTGCCGGAAGGGAGAGAGGGGAATGCGAACGGTACACACACCCATAATCTTGCCTCCTCTGCACACAAATGGAAGCCGTCGCCAAGGAAGAGGCGAACGAGCGATGCATGTATGCCAGGGGACTGCTCGCGGGCATCGCGGGCACTCACTACAACTTGGATGACCGGATCGTGCCGCTGAAAGGCGGTGTGCGGCACTCCGGCCCAGTGCGCACGTGCGTGCAGCGAGATGGCACCCAGAAGAGGGATGAGAGGGGAGGGCAAGGACAGGGCGAGGGACAATTTCGAGGCAGCGCCGCTGCAGCAGTTGCTGGCGGTGCACGCGCCCTTCCGCAGCAGCGCTCAGGCTCCGCGACGTCGTCGTGCTCGGCATCACGCGGCGCGCGCGCTTCGCAGCTCGGCACTCAGCCAGCAGCGGAGGGCATGTATGGTGCTGAGCGCTGCTGTTGCACCAAAGCTACATTGTACAGCACCACCGAAAACTGCCGCCGCCCCACCTGCACGCAGACGTGCGCCGCGCCGAAGTCCGCGGCGTCGAACTCGCGCATGCCGCTGCGCGCGGCCAGCGCCTAATGCATTCGCTGCATGATTTGAGGCATATGTTGAAAAAAAACTCTGGCGCAACCTATCGATGCCCGAGAGCGATAGAGATCACGCTGCGTGCACGCCCACCTGCACGCAGAAGTGCGCCGCGCCAAAGTCCGCGGCATCGTACTCAAGCATGCCGCTGCGCGCGGCGAGCGCCATGATCAGTGCGCGCCGCCGCGCCCACGGCGCCACCAGCGCGCCGCGCGCTGCCGCCATGTACTCCGGCAGCGCCGCCGCCGCCGCCGCCGCCGCTGCGCCGCCGCCGCCTGCGGACGCCCACGGCGGCGGCTTGTACGCGGCGCGCGTCGCCGCCATCTCGGCGGGGAACCGCGCCGTGACGTCTATTGCGGTGCGGACGGCAAGTAGGATGTGAGTGGTTTATGGTCAGTTGACGCTTTGACGAGCGGCTGCGTGGTTGTAGGAAGGGGGGCGCTGCAGCAGGCAGGTGCGTGGTCTCCGGGGAGGGAGGGCGGGGGGGAGAGCGATGCTGCTGCTGGCGAGGAGTGCTGCAGCGACGGGAGATGGGGCGCACACGACATGAACTCTGCGTAGTATGGGTACGCGCTCTCTGCGGTGATGGAAGGGCTCCAGCGGCAGGGTCTGCGGGAGACTGGGCGAGAGCGACCGCCATCGGCCAGTGTCATGGAATCACCTCGACTCCTTGCCGTGGCGCACCTGGCCGTGGTGCGCGCTGCAGACGGCCAAACGGCATGTGGATACACAAGCACCGGCCGCGTAGTCATACAAACTAGTGCCTGTCGTGTAGTCGCGTGTGTGCTGTACGAGCGTAGCGCAAGACGCAATACCCCTAACCCTGACCCTAGTCCTAAGATGCAGCGACCGCCGGCCAATGCGCTCTGCCCTCCATGAGACGAGCCAGTGCGTGACGACAGCCCCCACATACGTCTTGCGCGGCGCTGCTGTGATGGCTGTGCATGCGGTGAGCGCCGCTGTGACTGCTGAAGTCGCCGCAGTCATTGTTACCTGTGCTGCAATGCCCAGGGGAAGCCAATGCGCATGCGATAACCTGAGCATCGCGCCGCTGGCAGCACTAGCTTGCCCCCCTCCCCCCCTCCCCCCCCGCATCCCGCGCCACATCAGCCGCACGTCCCGCTACTCAAAGCCGGCGCGCGCATCCTAGAGATACCCCAACACGCCAGCAGCGGGGCACTCAGCGGGTTTTTTAAAGCTTTCACCTCGCGCCTCACAACTCACGACCTCCCTGACGTCCATCTGACACACTCGACCCCGTGAAATCAAATTTGACCATGTGAGCTGCACCACTTAGACTACTACCCAGCCACGCACACGGTGCGCTGGAACTCCACCGCCGTCCCAAGTTCCGAACCCATCTTTGCGCAGCAGCACACGCGCTGCTGCCCGCCGCCGCCGCCGCCACACGCGCTCCACCCCATGAAACCCGTCTCGCGCAGCCAGCAGCAGCAGCAGCAGCGCGAGCGCGAGCAGCAGCAGCAGCAGCAGCAGCAGCAGCAGCAGCAGCAGCAGCAGCAGCAGCGCGCACTCAACAGCAGCGGCCCTCACCTACGCGCCCCCCCCTGCCCGCGAACTCGATGCGCAGCGACATCTGCGCCGCGAGGCGCCCCGCGAGCGGCCCGTTTGCCGCCGCCGGCTCCTCCGCGTCGCCGCGCAGCGCCGTCAGCGGCAGCGTCAGACGGACGAAGCCGTCTGCGCCGCCGCCGCACCCGGCGCCGCCGACAAGCACCTCGCAGTCGCCGCAGCGCTCCACGTCGGGGAGCGTCGCCGCGGCGCTGGTTGGAGGGGGGAGGAAGGGGGGGAGGGGTGGGGGGGTCAGGGCAGCATGCACCTGTGATGTACAGTATGTTTGTCAGGAACGAGAGACACGCGACCCTAGTCCTGACTTTCTTTACCCCTGCCATGCAAGGACAGGCGGCAACAGACCTAGTGGCGCATGGCGACGGCGCCTTCATGCATGACACCCGTGCCAAGCGCCTCTTGTGCAACATCACGCCACGCACCGCGTCCGCAGCGCGGCACAACGGCGAGCCCGATCACAATCGCACGGTTACGCACCCGTCCCAGCGTGCTGCCGGTGCGCACGCATGCTCGGCGCGCGCTACGACAGCGCGGTCCGCGCCGCGCTGCTCACCTCGCGATCGGGCACCTGCGCAGGCGCGCCAGCTGATGCCGCCGGTGCGCCGCGCGCAGGTCCAAGCACAGCGCCGCGAGCGCGCTGCGGTCGTCCGCGCGCCACGCCGCCAGCGCGCGCAGCTGCACGAGCCGCACGCCGCCGTGCAGCTCCTGCAGCAGCTCGCCCGCCGCCGCCGCGCGCGCCGCGTGCGTCCCGCCCAGCTGCGCGTCGTCGCCGAGCAGCAGCAGGTCCGGCGGCGGCGCCGCTGCCGCCGCCGCCGCGGCGCTTTGCGACTGCGCCGCAGCAGCCGCGGCGGCGGCGGCGCTCACCACGAGGTGCCAGTTCATGTGCGTCTCGCAGTACGGCACGCGCAGCGCGACGATGACGTCGTCCCAGGTGGCGGCGGCGGCGGCGTCCGGCTGCGCCGCGGCGGCGGCAGCGGCGGCATCGGGCTCATCCTCGAGGGCCGCTGCGGCGCCGGCGAGCGGCCCGCTGCTGCCGCAGGCGTCCGCCGCTGTCAGCAGCTCCCGAATCTGGTGATGAGCAGGTAGTTCGCACGAGGTCAAGGAGGCGGGTGGGGGCGGGCGGCGGCGATAAGGACATGATTGAAGTCCGGAGCGACAGTGCGGGGTGCAGGTATCGGCAGGACAAGATAACAAGCTGCAGCGGCTGCGGCGGGGTTCAAACGATATTGGCGAGCGGTGCGCTCCTCCTGTGTGTCGCCGCCGCCGCCGCCGCTGCCGCTGCTGCTGTCAGCATCTCGTGAAGCTGATGCCCAACAGACAGGCACCAACAAGAACATATGCATCTGCAGTGCAGAACGCGCGTGCACCATGATCATCATCGTCATTCGTTGAATATATGTCAGGCGCCAGCAGCAGGCAGCACACGTCGGCGCAGCTGCAACGCCAATGGCCGTACACTCAGTCCAACAAACATTGCGCACCTGAATGGCCCAGATTAGGTGGCCGAATATTGGCCCTGGCAACTGAGCGAGCCACCATTGCGTGACATTCTGTGACCTGGGTGCTATACAGGTTATCATTGCACCGACTAAGAAGCCTTGTCATATTATGTCTGTGCCACGTGAGTACATTTGTGTTCATGTATGCATTAACGAAGGCCTTGCTCAGTGTGCTTGCTCATGTCTTGGGGTGCCTAATGGAGTGCATGCTGCAACACAATTGCAAGACCTTACGTGACGTCAAGAATCACACAGGACAGCCTCACGAGCTTTTGCTCTACCGAAGCATGATGTCGTAGACACATCGATGACTTCCGTGCAAGCACTTGCAAGTCTCACGGCAACAGAGAACTCGTAGTAGATCTTGCCTGTGCTCGCAAAGCCTCCAGCGTCTGCTGCCTAGCGGACAGCATTTGAACTTGACAAAAGCCCGGTGACCGCTCCACGATGAACAGTTCTAGCTCCTTCCTGTCAGCTCCGCCGCTGCCCCGCTCGTGCCATGACTTGCAAGTCTCCTGGAGAAGTTCTGATCACCTCGCTTCTAATAGGCACCTTCTGGTACAGTCAAGAAAGGCGAAGTTGACTCGCCTGATCGTGTGTTGAAGTGCCCGTGAACACAGACCACTTGAACCAGCCATCTACATACACTTACCTACGCATGATGCTCATTCGCGCGCCACGCGCAGCGCTTGGAGCAGTGACACTTGAGGCGTCACGAAACATTATCAGGCGCAGCAGCAGCGCACAGTGCGCCAAACGAGAGCATGCAGCAGCAACACGAGACTGCAGCCAAAGAACGTATACGAAAACAGATATAATAGATGCATTCTTGTACCGTAGAAAATTGCGGTGTGTGATGCTCCATAGTACTCGGTCAGCTATGGCGCTGACACTTATAATGTGCTGCTGGTGCAAAATGGAGTGCAAAAATGTGCTTGTGTGTTCTACTTCTACGAGCTGAGTGCGTGCTGACTGATAGCAGCGCAGGCGATGGCCAATTATTGCTACACTCCTCAACTCCCCCCCCCCACACCCCATCTCCCCTTTGTTGAAGTCGGCCCTACACTTTTGGCAGTGCATCATGGCACCGCTGTGCAACATGACCGACAGCCCTGCTGGCTGGCAGCACCACTGCCCAAACGATCAAGAGCAACCAGCCTTACAAGGGCCCGGCACATCAGGCGTTGCGCAGAACCCAAACCTTCCTTGCTGTGATGAAGCTACTATCCCCCCCCTCCCCCCCCCCGGCCGGATGCATGGTACCTCATGCCTTTAGGAACTAACTGATAATACGGCACACAGGGCACGGTGCTCATGTGTAACACGACGGGGCAGATGCGCAGCAGCGCGGCGTGCGCGCCGCACAAATTGCAGCAGCAGCGCACAGAAGGCGGGGCTTGCGAACCGCAGCCCCCCCCCCCCCCCCCTACCGCCTCTTGCGCCGTGCGCCGCCCGGCGCTCATCGCGGCATCGCCGTGTAGTTGCACGTGCCCTCGACGCTGCGGAACAGCTCCGCGAAGTCGGTCGTGACGGCGCCCTCGCCCTCCTTGCGCGACACGAGGTCGAGCGACCTGTTGGTCGCCTCGTCGAGGCTCAGCGCCTGCACGCACACCTGCGGCGCGCGCGATGCGGTGTCGCGGCGGCGGCGGCGTGCGCGGGCAGCGGTTGCACTGTCAGTCTCGCGTCTCGACTTCGTGTTTAGTGGAGGTACAGTCAAACCTCAAAGAGAGAAATGGTTCTTGTACCGCAACGCGTGGTGGCGGGCTTGGCAAGGCAGGCTCGACACCTGCATGCAACCCTCCTTCCGCGCCGTAGCGGCGGCGCGGTGCAACCGATGGAGTGGGAGGCGCGCAAGCAGCGGGCAGGTCATGGTCAGTTTTACGCCTCCAGTCCTAAGCATAGGGTACGGCCTGATCTCGAGTAGTTCCGACTGCACCGCAGCCTGTGCTGGCGGCTTTGTTTGGGGCCTGCGCACGCACCTGCGCGCGCTCGTCGCCAGCACCAGCGCAGCGCGGCGGAGAACTTGCCGAGACGCGCACACGGTCAGCAGATGATGAATTTCAGTGCGTATCACGTGCCCGCTTCTACACTTGAGGCACAAAGTGAACAAGCGGCAGATACGTATCTAGCCGTCGCCTGACACGTCAGCGTAGCCCTAGCGCTCGTGTGCCAGCCCTAGTTTCAGCCCTGCCGTTCAGACACGACCCAGCGCGCACCTCACCTCCGCAACATGCTGCGCTAGCGCACGCTGGCTCTGGTTGGAGCCCTAGCGCGCAGCCTAGCCCTCGCCCTGGCATGCCAGCCTGCCCTAGGCTTACTACATGTGAGCCCAGCCCCCGGCCTTACACGTCAGCCTTCTTGGAATATGGGCTTGTTCTGTGCCTAGCGTATGAATTATGGTTCATGTTTGCTCGCGTTGACAGCTACAGCGGTGATGTCTAGCCACAGTTCCATGGTTTGCGTGTCTGTGCGCAAGTGACAGTTACAGCGGTTACGTAACCGCCACGACAACGCTCGGTTGATGGCAAATGCACACTTGCATTGTTTATCGGGGAGCACGGAAACGTCACCTTCGTGCTCCTGTTGCCGTCCTGGCATTTAAAAATGAAATAAGGGATACAATGTTCATCTCGAGAGAGACCCCTCAAAGCTATCTCATACATGACTACATGCCCCTAGACCCAAACACTCCCCTCCCCCTCTCGCTCGAAACCCCCAAAGCCCTACATGAACATAAATTTTATATTTATGAAAGATTTCCAAGAAAAAAGCGCCTAGCCCCATACACCACCCCCGTCACTCGAAACCCCCCAACGCCTTGCATACCCTAGCCCCAAACACCCCCCCCCCCCCCCCCTCGCTCGAAACCCCCCAAAGCAGAGCGTCGCCTCACCTCCGCAACGTCCTCGCGCGGCACGCTGCGCGTGTCCTGCGTCGCCAGGAACGCGTCGTCCTTGCCAAGGAGCGGCTCGCGCTTGCCGCCGAATGCCTAGCCCTATCTCTAGCCCTAGCCCCAAACACGACCCCCCCCCTCACTCGAAACCCCCCAAAGCGGAGCGTCACCTCACCTCTGCGACGTCCTCGCGCGGCACGCTGCGCGTGTCCTGCGTCGCCAGGAACGCGTCGTCCTTGCCGAGGAGCAGCTCGCGCTTGCCGCCGGGCTGGTCGAGCAGGCCGCCGGGGTGCAGGATGGTGTACGGCACGCCCGATTCGATCAGGTACTGACAGGGACATCGCAGCGAGAGAAAAAGAAGTGTTGTGAGCGTGCGCGATGCGAGAAGCCGAGGTGCAGGATCTTGTACGGCACGCCAGACGTGATCAGGTACTGCACGCGCGTGACGGGGACATCGCAGCGAGAGTGGTGAACGATCAGGTACTGCGTATGCATGTGACGGTAACAGCACTGCGGAGCGAGGAAAGGCACTGCCGTGAGCGTGCGCAGTGTGAGAGGGCGGGGTGCAGGATCGTGTACGGCACGCCCGACGCGATCAGGTACTGCGAGCGCGCGTGCATGCATGACGGGGACGTCCGCAGTGAGACCGCGGCAGAGTGGTGAGCATGCGCGGTGTGCGCGCGCGCGTGACAGGCGGCGTCCGCAGTGAGAGAACGGCAGCATGCTGAGGCAGTGTGAGAAGATGGCATTGTAGAGGGAGCGGTGATTGACATCGGCCTTGCGTGGGAACCCTCGGGACAGGGGGTTAGGTTTTGCCCCAACCCTAACCCTAGCCCTGTCCGCCACAGGCAGCACGCCCCCACCCCTACATCCCTCAGAGAGCGATGCCTCCAGGGGTATGATGGGGGTATTGCGAAGCGCAATCGGGTGGCTCATGAAGCAGCCTTGATCGCGCGTCGCCGTGCCCGTGCATACCGCGCAGCGCATGCATTCGACGTGTCACCGCCGCACACAAGCATTGCGGGGCGTCTACGGGACGCGACGCGTAATAGCGCTCAGGTTGCGCACACGCAGCGCGTGCTACCAATAACATTTGTGCCACTTTTGTCCGAGAGTCTGCGCAGGTTTGTTACAACTTGTTGACACTTGATGTCGACGCACATGGCTGTGGCCCAACAGCGAGCGGCACCAGCAGACGGGGCGGTGATGAAAGTGGGTGACGTTATGTGTAAATACATAAGATGTACATAAGATGCAAAAAAACGCACCTCCTCCGCCTTGCGCTTCCACAGCAGGATGTCGCCGCCGGTGCCGTCCTTCTTGCGCCCGATGGTGTTGAGGAAGTTGTCCGGCTGCGTGCCGCCCATGCTCGACACGAAGACGAACTTCTTGACGCACGCGCGCTTCGCGCTGTCCACCTGCTCCTTGGCGCCGAGCCAGTCCACCTGTACGCGCGCGGGGCGGGCGGGAATCGCGCGAGAAGGCGGTAGGGTTAGGATGAGGGTTTAGCCGCGCGACGGCGGCCGTAAGAGGGGTGTGCGCGCGCATGTGAGCTCTGGCTGCCTGATAGCATGTCGCCGGACGCCGCATCTGCGCCGCAGCGGTGCTCTTGCCATTACGCACGCTCTATGAACAGGGCGGACGACAACGGTACTGCGGATTGTTCTGCGCCAGGTTTCAGTGTTTTCTACCGCGTTTTTGCCGGGTTTTGTGTATTGGTTTTGACGGAAGGTCTCAACCGTCGTGCAATCCGCTATACAACACACTTGTGGAGCGTCACCCACTAGCAGCGCCCCCACGCGGCCGCGCTCACCTTCTCCGGGATGCCGCCGCCGCCGAACGTGAACGACGGGCGCGCGGGCGCGAGGCGCAGCAGCTTGCGCAGCGGGTTCAGCAGCACGAGCAGCAGGCTCAGCAGGCGGATCTTGGGCGTCGCGGACGAGCACAGGACGACGGCGTCGGCGCCGGCCATGACGCCGTCGAGCGCGGCCGCGTCGTTGACGTTGCCAAGCGCAATCTGCGCGGAGGGCGCGAGGTCCGCGCCCAGGAACTTGCGCAGCTTCTTCGCCGACTGGTGGAGGGTGGGGGCGCGTGCAGCCGGAGGCGCGTGGTCAAGGACAGACGACGCGTGTATCGTGATAAAGGAAGGCCGGGTCGCGCACAGCTTCTTCACCAACAGGTGAGGGGTGAGTCGCACGCGCGCGCGCGGTGGGAGGGAGCGTCAGCGGTTGCAGTCGACTTGAATGTCGACGTGAGACGCGTCAGCGCCGGCCGTGGCGCCGTCGAGCGCGGCCGCGTCGTTGACGTTGCCGAGCACGATGTGCGCGCCGCGCGCGAGGTCCGCGCCCAGGAACTTGCGCAACTTCTTCGCCGACTGTTTCGAGGGCACGTCGTGGCGCGGCGAGCGCCCAAAGAGACGCGTTGATTAACGTTCGCCGATCAACACTCGGGAGAAGGCACCACAACTTCAGATGGTGACGCGGTGGCGCGCAGCTGCGCTTGCCGCCGTCCGGCACTGCCCGCCGCGCGAGGCGACTGACGCAGGGGCCGACACGCGCCGCACCACCGAAGCAGTGACAGCGCTCATTGCTGCCGTCCGCGCAGTACGCGCCGGGGCTCGAGGTCGACCTCCGCAATGCGCACACAAATTTGGCATTCAAACGTACAGCAAGGCGCCATCACGAGCGATGCATGCGGGAGCACGTGCGCCGATGCGCTATGTAGGCAATCACCACGGGCGCCCTGTACCCGCGCTCCCGATGCGTGCAGGAGTCTACGTAGGGGGGGGGGGGGGATGAGGAGAGACACAGCAGCAGCGCTCAGCAGCAGCGCTCAGCAGCAGCGCTCAGCGTCAGCGCTCAGCGGCACCGTTCAGCAGCAGCAGCGCTCACCTTCTCCGTGCGCACGAGGCCCACGGGCTCGTAGCCCGGCCGCTCGAGCAGCTTCTTGAAGACGAGGCTGCCCGTCTTGCCGCCCGCACCCGTGACCACCACCTGCGCATGGGGGGGGGGGGGGCAATTGAGGAACCGTACGGTGTGTGCCGAGAGAGTGAGATCGATTGACGCTCGACAGGACATGCAGGGGGGGGGGGGGAGGGGGGGGGGGTAGTGAAGGAACGCTGTGGCGTGTGCTGAGAGAGGGGGGTTGCTTGACATTTGAAAAGACATTGGACGACCTAGGCGGTGCACTGTCGAAGGAACTGACGACAAAACCTATGCGATGCGGAAGCGGCAAGAAGGCTGCTTGCGATGCTGGCTGGGTCAGTCCTAAGCACACGTGCCTCTGGTGGTGACTGCTACCGAAGCTCGGCGAGAGCCGTCGACGCGGCAGGGAGACTATGACAGTTCGAATGCCATTGACCCCGCCATCGTTTGCATTGCTGCATCATGTCCGGGCAGGTGCATTGGCAGACGCCAATGCAGGCTTAAAGAGATTGGTATTTGGGTGGCGGCATATGTCAGCGCCTCCAGACAATTCAAGCGTATACCTTGCGCCAGACACCTTCCTCTCTGCATGGGTGGCATCGCAGCCCGTTTCAAAGCGCACTCACACAATACGCTTCAGTTGATGACTGCTCGACAGCACGATGACAGCCAGCTCTGCACCATGTGCAGGAGCTACACTCTGCAGAGTCGCCTAGACCGTGCAACGGCCGAATTCTAGGCCGTGCAACGGCTCAGTTCTGACCTCGTCTGTAGCATGCAGCAGCTTGGTCCTCGTCGTGCAGCATCATGTCCGGGTAGAACTGATGCATGCACCCAGTTGAAGTATTACGCCAACACAACCCTGGCCTATACAATCACCAGAACAACCAGAACCACCACCTGGGAAAGAGAAATCAATATCGACAGTTCTTATGACCTGCTGCCATCATGCACGTTCAACAGCGGCGCTCAAATAAACATTTGATCAGTAAGATCACCACGACTGCGACAGAACACGACAGGATACTCAAGCAAAAGCGGACACTGATAATATAAGTACGCAATCAACCACAATAAGATGCCACGACATACGAGACACCCCAGTCAGGTCATGACGTAGGAGAGTCATCTTTTATGTTGTTCAGCTTGTGTGCTCACCTTGGACGCCATGCTAACAGTCTGAGAGAAGGCAGCCGCCGAGGCGTACAACGTGCACAGTGGCAACAAGCGCATCATCGCTATCCTTTTTCAAGTCCTGGAACAGACGACTTGATCATGTTTACTCACAGTTGGAACAAGACGAGTAACGAGTACGAGTATCGCACACGAGTATCGCCCTGTGCACGTACGTACATACAGTTGCTCATGTACAATCACGTATATGTGTGTCGCCAGGAATCGTGTACAAGTTTCTCGTACCGTACAAGTATGTGCCTGCAAGCGCTTGCACGAGTATGACCAACGAGGAAACGACTCTGTGGAAGTTTTGTTCAAACCTCAACTGATCCAACACACATACACTGCGTTGCAGTTCAGTTCCCAAACTTCTGGGGATACAATGATGAGTGTCCCAATACGTGAGACACCCAGAAGCTGTCATGCGGCCGGTATTCATCCCTCAAGTGTCCAATGCACATGGAACGGGGGGCTTGCGCATTTCAGTGCAATTGGTTGTGGTTGCCGCAGGCAACAATGACAACAGGGCATGTAGCAAGTACACAAAGGCAGTTGCTCGTGCAGCAGGACTGATTAACATGTCTCAAAGCGCTACTGCTTGTACTGCCTTGCGCAGCAGCAGGAGAGAGGCAAGCTGTCATGCAGAACAAAGGGAATATCTGTGCATCAAGACATTTTGTTCGTGGTGGCATTGCACTAATAGCATCAAACAAGTACTTCGAAGTATCATGGGCATCATCTTCCGATTCTGTGACTCGGTTGTCCACATGATAGTGCATTGTCGCGACGACAACGGTTTGCAGGCAAATGTCTCCGGACGTTGTTCGCACATCTGACATTGACTCACGTCCTCACGAGCCAGTCCGCACATTGCCGGCAGCTGGTGTTGCAGCAGCAGCCCACAGACCACGCGCCATTTTCCCACGTTGGTTTCGGCTGCGCTGATCACTGGCTTCAGTGCTGGCCTCTCTGCTTTGCCGTTGCCTTCAGGTCGTGTGTGAAGACCTCCGCTGGTGCATCTTTGAGCTGCAACCATCAGGGGTGCTGCGCAAGGCATGGACGTGACTCTGTGCCCCACAGCAGCGCTCGCTGGCCGCCTCTGCCGCCCCCTGCCCCCTCATCTGGCGATCATACGCTGCCTCAGGCTGTCCATTCAGTCAAATGTACTGCCGTGCCCTCCCCCGCAGCACTGTAACTGGACTCCTGCCTGCCGCAGCTCCCCGCTGCCCTGGTAATGTCCGCTAGTACGGGGCTTTGCATGTATTGCAAGGAAAGCTGTGTCCGCCCCGCCGCACGCCGCGTATTTGTGTGGACGCACGCTCGCCACGGAACAGCGTCCATCCCGAGGCAGCATCAAAGAGAGGCTCTTGCGCCACAGGCGCGCGTTTTGCTGGCTGCTGCAGCACGCCGCGCCTCGACCAGCGCCGGTACACCCATCCTCATAGGGATGCAAGGCGTACTTCAACTCCAAAGCTGCCCCCCTCTGCGATGACGCCGCCACGCTCTGCACAGCCCCTCCCGCCCCTCCTTCACCCCAGGCTCTTCGCCTTGACGCCAGCGGGCCTCACGCCCGGAGGGAGCGTCACCTGGAACCACATGCCCTCCGCCGCCGCCGCCGCCGCCGCTCCCCACATATGCTCCGCTCGCGCTGCCTCGGCCGCGGGCCCCGTGCGACCTTCCGCTCTGGAACCCGTACGCGCGCCGGCCGCAGGCGACGTCGCGCAGGGCGGCGGCGCGGCGGCGGCGCCCAGCCGCAGGCAGACGTGCGGCGGGCGGCGCGGCCGCGGCGGCGGCAGCGCGTAGCCGCGGCGCGGCAGAAGGCACGCGCACGGCGCCGCCGCAAATGCCGCCGCGCTCTGCGCGCGGGGCGCCGGCGGCGCGCCGCTGCTGCTGCTGCTGCTGCGCTTGGCGAAGAGCGCGGAGATGGAGCCCGAGGGGGGGGCGGGGGGGGCGGGGGGGGGTGCAGGGAGGGGGGCAGCAGCCAGCTGCCCTGCGGCGCAGCGGGCAGCGCGGGCGAGGCAACGCGCGCCAGAATGTGGATGCGCGACGCGCTCGGGAGGTGTGGCAGCCGCACGGCGCCCAGCGTGCTGAGCATGGCGCGCACGACCTGCGCGTGCGCAGCGGGCGGAGGCGTGCATGCGTGCACTTTGTGAGCGTTGCTGAGTGAGGGACGCCTTGTGCAGGCGCCGGCAGCAGGGTGCACGTTGTGGGGACCGGCAGGGACGCGACGCTGCGCTGCCGCACACGATGCGCAAGGCACGCAGTGTCGCCATGCGTGCCTCTGCAAAGTGCACACCACGCCTCACGTTGTACTAGTACAGCAAGCATGCGTGTACGCCGACGAGCGTGCGCAGGACTCATGCCTCCACTGTGCCCCGCTGCGTCACGAGCCCAGAGCGACGCATTGACGCCGATGAGACTATGCATGCGCCGCCAAGCCCACAGGAAACATACACGCACACAGACGAGCACAGGCTTGCGCCGTACACGCGCACAAATGCGGCTCGCATCAGAAGCGCGAACACCGAGCCATCGCGCCGCGGCGCAGCGCTCCTCACGAAAACGTAGCCTCTACCCTCCGACAGCGCGCACCTTGGCGGCGTACTCGGGCGCGCGCGCGTCGGCCTCGCGCGCCGCGGCGCCGCCCGCCGCCGCCAGCGCCGCGCGCGGCGGCAGCACGAGGCGCAGCGCCTCGCGCGGCGACTGCGGCGACGCGCCGAACGCGACCAGCACCTCCCTCACGGCGCGCCCCGCGGCCGCGAAGACGGCGTCCACGGCGTCGAAGAGCGCGTTGAGCGCCGACACGGCTTTGAGCAGGCGCCGCTGCGGCGGCGGCGGCGGGCGGCGCGGCGCGCGGCCGGCGGCGGCAACGGCCGCGGCGAGCGCCGTGGCGGCGCGGTCGGCCTGCCGCGCGAGCTCCTCGAAGGGGACTGGCAGCTGGACCAGGGGGAGAAGGGGTGGGGGGGGGGGGTCAGCGGGGAGTGACGCAATGGTGGACGCGAGTGATGTAGACTTTCGGCAGCGGCCCGTGGCACACAGAGGCACGGCTGCCTGTACTGCAGGTGCCGCACATGCTCGCATTTGCATCGTTGTGCCAGTGCCCTCGAGGCTGGCAGTATCATTTGCTTTGGTAAAATCAAGATGGGCAACATGCAACAGGATTCGAATGGCACTGTGGAGCGGCGGCGACACGTGAACTGCATGTTGGTACAGGGATGCAGTGCACGCGGCAGGCCAGCACGAGACCGGACTCACCAGCTCTCTCATGAACATGTGGTGCTGAATGACTGCCTTCACGACCGCAGCACACACCGCAGGGCTCATGGGCTTGGTGAAATTGACGCACACCGTCAGCTCCTCAGTTGGCTCCCGCTCTTGGGCTGGCGGCATGACGCTGTCAGCTCTGGTTGACGCTGCCCACGTCCGTGGAGTCTGCTGTGCTCCGTTGACAGACGCTGACACTAAGAGCGCACACTAATGTGCAAGACAGCCTTTAGACTAGGCGTGCTGCATCGCGCTCGCTTTCTCTGAAGCTTGCACAGTTCCAACTGTCACTTGAACTTGCCAGCGCTCGCAATCAGCAGCCTAGTACATGTCGACAGAGGGGGCAACCATGTCAGCGCCAAATCAAGGCTCGCGAGACAGCGCTCGCAATCAGCAGCAGCCCAGTCCAGAGCAGCAGCCTTCGGCTCAAGAGCGGGAGTCTGCTGAATGTTCATCGCAGCAGGCGCTCATCGGCAGCTCCGCCTTCAACCCTACTCTGCTTCTCCAGTGCTGGGAGTATGCAGGTCTAAAGGATGCTTACCTGCTGGTGGCACCCTGCTGCCGCGCTTGGCGCAGTGCCTGGAGCAGGCCGCCCCGCACCCGCATCAAAGGGATGCTCTCATCACCTCGCTTGCTAGACTGGGCGCACGACCCCGAGCAACGGCGCCACTGGCACGATAAGGATCAGCATCCTGCCGCCCAAGCCGGCATGCTGCCAGCGCTCCAATGGGCATCGGACGCGAGTTCAAGACTGCTAGGCAGAGTCGACTCACGTTGCTTTGTGCTCAGCTCCGCACTTGCTGGCGGCAACATCGAACTCATTGAGTGGGCCCACCAGCGCGAGCAGCGCTTTCGTTCTGAGCTCAACCATAGCGATTACCTGCCTGCCGCACGCGGGGGCCACGTGCAGGCGTTAGACTGGCTGTGGGAGAGGGCACCGCTGGACATTCACTGGCAGCAGCGGCCTTATTGCGATTCCACCAGCCACCAGTGCGTTCCACAAGCGGCTGCGCGAGCCGACAACGTCGCCGCGTTGGAGTGGGCCGTCGCCCACGGATGGGAGTTGTGCGAGCACGTTGTCTCAACGGCGCGCGACGCTAGGAGCCTGGGCGTCCTCGAATGGCTGCTGGAGCACGGCGCTCGTCATCCCTGCACACAGCAGCTCGTGCGTCGTCGGGACATTGATGGCGTGCTGCTCGACGAGCAGCAAACCTTTGAGCTCTGGCTGCGCGATGGACGCGTCGACCTGGCCCAGCGAGTGCAAGCACGGCTTGCTGGCAAGGCGGCGCTGACTTTACACGCGAAGCACTTCACGGCAGCCGCAGCCTCAGGCAGCGTCCCGGCGCTGTCTTGGCTTTGGAAGCAACGCTGCCCCTGGCAAGCCGAGCACGGAGAGACAGGTGTGGCGGCAGCCAACAGCGGCAGCATCAGCGCATGTCGCTGGCTTCACGACCACGGCTACCCCGTCGACAGAATTCACATTTCGACAACGGCGATTGAGGAGGGGGGGGGGCAGTTGCTGCAGTGAGCGCAGCACGCCGGCGCAGCCCTCGATGCCGAAGCGCAGGAGTTGGCCGCGGCGTACGGCTTCGAGGTCGTGGACGGCGCGGTGAGTGAACTGACGCGGGCACAGCTTGAGCAGCGCAGTCATTCGCTCGCCACGCTCGCCTCGTTTCCTCTCGCCCACCTTATCTGGCAGTTCGTGCCGCGGCCACAATCCGTCGAGGTTGGCATTGACCGTCTGATCGCCGCAGGCGACTTGGGCATCCTGCGCATTTATCGAGGCTACGGTCGGCATACCTGGGCGAGTTGTAGGTATGTCGACGAACACGCTTTGTCCTTGGCATGCAGACATGGCAGCATACGTGTGCTAGTTTAGCTACACGTTGCGCTTGGCGTGCCGCTGGCATCAGAGTGGCTTGTGGATGCTGCTGCTAATGCGGGGCACATGCGGACCGTTCAGTGGCTGGTCGAGCATGGATGCGCAGTTGGCGCGTCTGACGTGAGCTCAGCACTCAAGCGCAAGCACTTTTCAATCGCTAGGTACCTGGCAAGCCGCGTCACGGCCTGGTCCAGCACGAAGCTGTTTGTCGTTGAAGCCAGTTCCCTCTACACCCTTGAGCATTTCATGCGTGCGGGTGGCGCTTCAATGGCGTTGACGCCATCGCAGCCGCCAAGCTCGGACGCTTAAATATGCTGCAGTACGCGGCAGCTCGGCAGACCTGGGCGTGGGACGCCGAAATCACTTTAGCAGCGGCTAGTGTTAACCGGCTTGACATAGTACAATTTGCTGTGGAATACGGCTGTGCGATTCACGCGCACGTCATCATCCATGCAGCAACGTTCGGCGCTCTGGAGATGATGCAGCTAGCACGTGAGCAGGGCAGCGCATGGCACAAAGATGTCTGTTGGCAGGCGTGTTATGCAGGTCACCTGAACGTGCTGCAGTATGCAGTCAGTCATGGTTGTCCGTGGCAGCTCCAGCAATGTTTGAAACATGCCAACATGCGTAGGCACCAGCACATTCTAGATTACCTCCGGAGCGGTCATGTGTACAGATGCTTTGCATGCTCAAACGAGAACATGTTCAGATCGAAAAAGGACTTGAACCGACACCGCAAGACGAGCCATCAGGCGTGACATGAGCTGCTCATATCATCGGTGTTAATGCATGCACTTGGTCCAGTGTTTCGCTTTGGCTTGCCATCTCCTTGTTGCAATCATGTTGCATCACTTCAAAACGCTGTGAACCTTGCGTTCGTGTCCATATTGCTGCTTTGTTACTTTGTGTGTGTTTCCTGTGGAGGAGTCACCATCGATGTCCACGTGCAAAGAAAAGGTGACCAGCGTCAGATGCAGTTGCGTGCACTCTGTTGAGCAAGCGAGATGTACACCTTTGGCAGGCGCTGTTACTTGGGGCGCATGCTCTGTGCAGCATTTTTTAGCCAAGGCCTGTTGCTCCCTCGCTTGCTCTGTCACGTAAAAACACAGAAAAACGAAAACACAAACACGATGTCGATCATCATCAAATCCAAACCGCCACTTGAACTTGACGTTTGAAGTTTGTGTGTGTGTGAGATTGTAGCGTATCTTGTGTGCGTGTGAGCGTAGCCGGTTGTTGCGCTTATCATTGAAGCCAGCACAGCCGTTACCTTCTTCGCACCCTGCTGCAGGCGTGTTGCAGCCAGTCGCTACTTGGCGAGCGTTGCACGCACTTGACGCAGTTGCTGCTGGCTGGCTGCCTGCCGATCACGATGGCCGAGGTGGGCAATGGTGACCCAGCAGCTGCCGAGCGCCTGCGGCTAGAGGGGAACCAGGCCACCGGCCAGGGCCAGTATGCGGAGGCAGAGGCGAAGTACTCTCAGGCTATTGCGCTGCTGGCAGACCCGGCCTTGGCAGACAGCTCTGGCACGAACATCCACACCCTGTACGGCAACAGAGCCTTGGTCAGGATGCATCTGGAGAAGCACTCGGACGCGCTGGCGGATGCCGATGCTGCTGTGGCGCTGGCGCCCACCTGGGCCAAGGGATTCTACAGGTGCGACCACTGAGCATGGGAGGCTGACTCGACAGATTCATCATGCTTGCTTACTGAGGTGTAGCTTGTGCAGGAGCAGCAACAGTGTAGGTGCAAGTGCAGGAAAGCCCGTCTGTAATATATTGTGCCGTCTACAGCTGGGCTTTTCTGCCAAGGTAATGCTCGAAGATACGTGCGCCGCTTCGCAGCTCGCCCCCCCTGCACTGAAGAGTTGCACATGCGCGCTCTCCATGCAGAAAAGCGTGCGCGCACCAGGCGCTCGGCCAGGCGGCGGAGGCGCACGCGGCGTTCCTGACTGCGCTGGCGCTGGAGCCCGACAACGCACTCGTCAAGAAGAAAACCGTGGAAGCTCAGGTGTGTCGACGCTGGCCACTGAAGCTGCCGTGCATCCTCACTACCTCACCCAGGGCACGGTTGCCAACACTGACGCATCAGCACTTCCCAGCGGTGATCGGCGTGCTGGTCTTGTGTCATAGGTCGTGTGCGGCTGTTTTACTCTCCCTCTCTCTCTCTCTCCGTCTTTCTTTCGTCGAAAGGCGGTGACTCCGACGTGCTCCTGCGTTTGTGCGCACGGTAAAGAGTGCATTCCCTCCCCCCCCCCCCCCGCCCCTCCCCCTCCGCTGCCGCGCGCAGGCAGAGCTGGCGCGGCGGTGCGGCGAGGAAGCGGCGCGCGACGAGGCGGAGTTCCGCGCGGCGTTCGCGGCGCTGCCCGACGCGCGGCGGCGCCTGCACTGCCTCGCGCACCTGTGGAACCTGTGCGCGCCAGACGAGCGCCACGCCATCTTTGCGCGCTTCCTGCAGGTGCGCCGCCGCGGTCCGCTACGCACTCTATTGATGCGCAGTTTTTTTCCTCCGCGCCTCGCCTTGGCCTTGCAATGAAGTGCTGTAGCCTGAAGCGCCGTTTTCCCTCGCCGCGGCCTGGCTTCGAGGGCCGCGAGCACCGTGCCGGCACTGCCATGCGAGCGCTGCACTGTGTGGACCAGGTGCCATACGTATGCACGCGTTGACGTGTCAGGCGGCAACTCCTCTAGCTGCTGACGACGCTGACGCGCGCCGTGCGCCGCGCGATGCGCAGGTGGTGTCCAGCGCCGGCGACCAGCCCCACACGGGCGTGCACGCGGAGGACTTCCCGCCGGAGTCGCTCAGCGCGCTGCCCATGGACAACTACACGGTGAGAGGGCGCGCGCGCGCGCGAGCGCGTGAACTGCCGCTGCTGCGGCGACTCGCCGCTTGCGGGCTGTATCGCAGCCGGCGCGCACGGTGCGCCACACTATCGAGACGCTGCTCCTCGTGGGGCGCGTTGCCCCAAGGGCTTGGTCGTGTTGTGCCGCTGCCCTGGGGGGTGTGGGAGGGGGGGTGATACCTTGTGCGCCAGTGCTCTGTGAGCAGCTGGACATGCATGGCACGCGCTGAGCGGTGGTCTGAAATAGACTTGTGTCTCATGTCTGCGAGTCGCAGCGCTGCTGATGCAGCCCGAGACGGGGCCACGGTCGGGGGCAAGGGCTGCTCTCGGCGGCACGTGATGTGTCTCGCGCCGCATCGCTCTCCCCGCAGGTGCCATCGTGCGCCGTCAATCAGGAGGACAGTTGCGATGACCGTTCCCCGCACGTGACTTGCGCGACGCCACCCCAGTCAACTCCCCCCCCCCCCCCCCCCCCCCCCCCCCCTCGCGGCGCGGCTGCTGCCGCCGCAGGACCTGCCGCCGGCGCCCGGGCGCGAGGCGTTCTGGGCGGCGCTCGACACGCCGCGCCGCGTCGCGGTCTTCGAGGGCGCGTGGCGCGCCATCGACCAGGACGAGCGCGACTGCATCTCCAACGACCTCGCGCACTTCTTCCTGCGGCCGCTGCTGGCGGCGCGCGCGGCGGCAGGCGCGGCGGCGGCGGCGCGCGCTGCCGCGGACGGCGACGCCGATGGCGATGGCGATGCAGCGGATGACGCCCGCGGTGGGGGGGTGGACGCGGCCGCGGGCAGCAGCGGCCCTGAAGGCGGCAGCGCTGAAGGCGACAGCGGCAATCAGGGCAGCGCTCCGGTGGACAGCGGCGTCGGCAGCGGCAGCGCTGTGGTGGATTGTGGCGGCGGCAGCGGCAACGGTGGCAGTGGCGCCAACGGTGATGGTGTTGTTGAAGGCGGCACGAAATGACAGCAGCGCTGAGCATCAGCACCGTGCAGCATCGGTGAGGCTGCTGCACCTGGTGCCGCCGAGAAGGCGTCCTTCAGCTGCGCGCATGCTGTTGCGGCGAAGCATTTTTAATGGGAGGCGGGCGCGGCGGTACCGGCAAGCACGCAGGAAGTTAGTGCGTCCCTGCGGCGACTGCTGCTCCCGCGTCCGAGCCGCTCTTCTGCGGGAGTGCTTGTAGCCGCCGCCGCGCGGAAACCTGCGCTGTGTCAGCTAGCAGCCACAGCATGATGCGACGTTGCAGCCAGAGACGCCAGCAGCGGCGGCGGCGCCATCTACACGTGCATCGCTTCCGCAGACTGCGCTGCAGCCGCTCTCAGCGAGGCAGGCGGCTTGCGCAGAGGCGGCATGCGGCACCAGTGGTGGCAACGCCTGGTGACGGTGGCGCTGGTGAAGCGCGAGTGATGCGCCTGCAGCTGGCGCCATCCGCTGCAGCGTCAGGTGCCATGGTATTCGGCCCACGCCGACGCTACGAGCGCGCCTCTCTGCCTGGTGTTGCCGCCGCTGCTGACGTAGCCCACCGCTGCGCCGCCGGCAGCTGGCAGCAGGCGGATGCATCCGCCGCTTCCTCCGCTGCCCCTGTGCCACTGCCGGCCATTGCGGCCTTCGCCCTGCTGCAGCGCGCAGCGGTTCAGGCAGCCCGGCTACATGCACACGGCAGCGGTGACTGCGCACGTTAAGCTGGGTGCGGTAGGGGAGCCTTATGGCTGGTGCGTCTGGTGTGTCCAGTGTTGGTATATCGATGTGTAGGCTTGGGGGGGGGGGGGGGGCTGCGCACGCGCAGGCGAAAGGGGGGGGGGGGGGGGTATTTGGGGTATTTTGAAGTATTTGACAGTGAGTAGGGGTGCTATCGTCATGTGCCACAGTGCGCCTTGCGTCACGAGGCTCTGGTCTGGCCAACACATTGCTTCCACCGTGACTGTATGTAGTGCAGCGACGTACAGCTCACAGACTGTCCACACACGCTAGCACAGGTTGTGGCGTATTGCAATGGACAGTGGCACCTGCAAATAATCTGCCTGGTCTTGACTCGGTCTCTTGCATGCTGCTTTGGCTGCTTTGTGGTGCATGCTCTGTATCAAAGCCGACATGCATCAAGCATGCGCACATCAGACAGCAGCACTGCATCGCTTCAACACAGTGCGCGCCTGCTTGTACTGCTACTGTTGGTAGACATATCACCTCTTGCATCGAGAAAGTGGGTCATCATCTTGCCAGCCGCAGCGCAATCGGGACTGGATTGTGAAGCGCAGCCAGCATGCGACCTCTGGGCACGAGGCCGTAATAATGGTTTGGATTTCAGAAAGTTTTCAAAGTTGTACACAAGGAAAAAATAGCTTAACAACTCACGTCATGGTTCTTCAAGAACTTCAACTGCAACTTGAAGATCAAACTTCGGGAATCCAGATTGACAAGGCACGACACACACACCTCTGGATCCAGTGGATTGCTGAAATCTGACTGTTCTTAGGCAGCTCGTGACTGTAACGCTGCATATTGATATCGAACGCTTGACGGCACCACCGCAGCTGCTAGCATGAGGACTGTCGCGGCGAGTCCTGCTGTTTGATTGTCAAGTGACCTTCGTCGTCGTGCTTGCGGCACATGCTGACGGAGCAGCATGCAAAATGGACAGCGGGGGCCAGCCGGCGCCGCTGGCACCGCTGTTGGTTCTCCAAGCACAGCAGGCATCGACAATCGTCAAGCGGATGTCTTCAGTACGTCACCAGCATCAACGTCGCCGCCAGCAAATCCTGCTGGTGCGTTTACCCACTCAGACCAAGCAGCTGAGCTGTTAGCGACGTCAGCTGACGCCGAGAGTCAAAGAGCGAGCAGTGCGGCTTCGGACACAACGGCAGCGGAAACAGCAGCTGCGCTGCAATGGCTCACCAACTCCTCAGCTCAGGCCAGCATCAGCTCTGTGCCCACATCGCTGTCGCCTCCGCCGCCGCCGCCGCCACCGCTGCTGGTTGTAACCAGCAACGCTGCCACTGCCGCCACTCGAGCATCCTGCGAAGATTCGCAGAGCCAGGACCTGCAGCAGCAGGATCAGCAGCAGCAGCAGCAGCAGCAGCAGCAGCAGGGGCAGCAGTTTGAACGGCGGCGCCGGTCCAACACCACCGCGGGCACCACGCGGGCGCCGCCGCGGCCGCCCGTTCAACAGCAGCAGCAGCAGGAGCAGCAGCAGCAGCAGCAGCGGCCGCGCGCCAACACCATGGCCACGCCGGGCGGAGCCCAGTACCACCGACCTCTGCGCCGCACTCTTACGGGGCTGGAAGAGACGGTTGGGGACCCAAAGTCGGCGGCGGCGACGGCAGAGGCGGCCGGCGCAGCGCGCGAGGCGGCCACGGCGGCGGCGAGCGGCAGGAAGCACAGCAGCAGCGCGACGCCGGCGCGCGACGGTCCGCGCACCCCGCAGCAGCAGCAGCGGCAGCAGCAGCAGCAGCAGGGAGCAGTGGCGCCGCCGCTGAGCACTGCGCTGACGCGGCAGGCGAGCGTGACGACGGTGCGGCCGCGGGCGTACTCTGTGGAGACGCGGCCGTCTGTGCGCGACATCTTCGGACCGGACGCGTTTGCGCCGCCCAAGGCGCCGGCGCCTGCGCCCGCAGCAGCCGTGAGCGCTGCTGCTGAGGGCAAGGGCGCGATGGATGGTGCGATCCGTGGCGGCGACGGCGGAGGTGGCGGCGGCGGCGGCGGCAGCGGTGCTGCGGACAGCGGTGGTGGCGGCGGCGGCGGCGCGGACGGCGGCAGCCGTGCGGGCACAGCTGCGGTGCCAGCGAAGCAGCCGTCGCTGTGGTCGGGCGACCCCGACTTTGAGCGTCAGATCACGCACGTCGAGGAGAGCGGTGAAGACGATGACGATGACGACGGCGGTACTGCTGACGGCGGTGCCAGTGGCGGCGGCAGCACCGATGTCACTGAACGAGACGCGGCGGCGGAGCGGATGCCGCCACAACCCGGAGCCGCCGGCGACGGCGTTGCACGCAGCACCAGCGGTGGCGTTCGCGACGAAGCGGGCGGTGGTGGCAGCGGCGGTGGAGCCAGCGCGCTCATGTCCCTGTTCTCCGCTCCACATGACGATGCCAGCGGCCCTGGCGGCAGCGGCAGCGGCCCGGAGGCTGTCAGCGGCAATGCCGGGATCAGAGCAGGCGGCGGCGGCGGCGGCGGCGGCGAGGCCGGCGGCGGGGCCGGACGCGGCGCGCGCGGCGGCGGTGGCGGCGGCGGTGGCGCGCGCGTGCAGCGCCTGTACAGCGCCAGCAGCGCGCGCAGCATGGCCAGCAGGGACTCCGACAGGGCCGCCGAGCTGCGCGAGCGCGGCGACGCATTCCCCGGCGACAGCGACTACGGCGCGGGCGGCGGCGGCGAGCGCGGCCGCGGCGGTGCCGCCGCGGTGCAGCACAAGTCGCCGCCGCGGCTGCGTCGCGCCAGGCCCGCCGGCTTCAAAGATGGCAGTGGCGGCGGCGGCGGCAGCGGCAGCGGCACGGCGGCGGAGGGAGGGGGTGGGACGGTGCGGCGCGGCAGCGGCGGCGATCTGGCGGCGGCTGCGGCGGCGCTGGGCGCTGTGCGGCGGAAAGGCGGCGAGGGCGGGGAGAGCGATGGGGAGCAGAGCGGCCAGGTGCGCCAGCGGTCGCATGTGGTGCAGCCCTGTTTTGGTGTGTTGGAGTGCGTCACGTGGTTTGCTCAACGTGATGCAGGCAAACTCGCGCTGGATTCCATGAAAGTATCCGCACGCACACCCCGCATGCAGAGCTACGTCACACGGTCAAGAGGTGCAGGTGCTGTGCATGGACCATGCGCGAATACGCCCTCAGCTGCAGGCTGGCGTGGTTGAACACCCGCAGTCGCGCTCGCAACAGGGCTGCCCCTTCATGCTTTGCTGTCCGCAGTCACCGCAACGCTCACCCGCCTCGCCCGGTGCAGCTCACAGGCAAAAGACCCACATGGCGCTCACATGACAGTCGCCCTTCATACTGTGCCGCCAGTAGCCGCCGCAGCGCTCATGTACGGTGCCTCCTCCCCCCCCCCCCCCCCCCCCCCGCCACCCCCCGCCCATGATCATGTAAGCTTGCACTTGGGCACCAGCCACAGCGCAACAACAACTACACATGCTCGAGGTATGCAGCCCTCTTAATGGGCAATTCACATACACGCTAGATATAACTCCGTGGTGGCTGCCAATTTTTTCACCGCGCACGCGCAGGCGCAGGACCCGCAGTGGCGCGAGCGCGTCGCGCGCAGACATGCAGGCAAAAGGCGCACACTGGCGCTCGCACCAGACCCGCCCTTCATGCTGTGCCCGCCAGTAGCAGCACTCACGTACCCCACCCCCCCCCCCCCCCCCCCCCCCCCCCCGCGCACAGGCGCAGGACCCGCAGTGGCGCGAGCGCGTTGGCGCGGATATGCAGGCCCTCGGGCGGCGCCTCGCGTACAAGAACCGCGGCGCCAAGGGCGGACCGCGCGGCGAGTGGGGGCTCGGCCTGGAGGACCCCTGGAAGATCCGCGGGCGCACGGCGCTGTTCCTCGTGCTGCTCGGCGTGCTGCACGGCACCGCCGTGTACGCCATCGACCGCTGCATCAACGCGATGCAGGCGGCGCGGCGGCGGTTCGGCGACGGCACGTGAGCGCGCCGGTGGAGAGTCACCTGCCTAACCCTAATCCTAGCCCTAACCATAGACTGCCGGTTCACGGGGGGTGGCGCGGCGGGCGTTTATCACGACAGCTGCAGCGCTTCGCAGGGTCAGGCAGGCCAGCCAGCTGCAGTGGTATGCAGGGTCTCACATCGCCACTGTGCAGACTGCATGGGGTTCACCGCCGCGTGATCAAATGCGAGCCGCGCGGCAACACTCCGGCGGTGCGTGACGGCGCGTGAGCGCGCGGGGCGGGGTGGGGCGGGGCCATCGGCGGAGAGTCACCTGCCTCACTTGCGGTAGTTGATTCATGGGCGCCCCCCGCGAGAGACCTTTATCAGGCCAACAGCGGCGGTGTACACCTGCATCATGTTGCAGCTGCCTGTTCACAGCGGGGGCCCCACAACGAGCCTTCGCAGGGTTAGCTGCAGTGGTTTGCGGGGTCCGCGCGCGGCGCTACTGTGCGCGGCGCGCACGTGCCCGGTGACGTGTCCGTCGCGTCAGCGCTCAGGCGCGGAGCGCCAGCACAGCAGGCGCCGGTGACGCTCCCGTCGCGCACAGCTGCCCACCAAACCTACTGCCTACCTCGCACCTTGCACGTTCCCGCGAGAGGTGGCCACGCCAGCGTTTTGAGGTCGCACAGGGTGATTAATCTCCCCCCTCCCCCCTCTCCCCCCTCACCTCAGATCATACGGTAGGGAGTTTGTGTGGTGCTAATCTGTACTCACCCCCCCCCCCCCTCCCCCCCTCACCCTGTACTCACCCCCCCCCCCTCCCCCCCTCACCTCAGATCGTACGGCGCGGAGTTTGTCGTATACGCGGTGTACATGATGGCGGGCACGTGCCTGGCGGCGGCGATCACGGCGGCGTTCGCGCCGGAGACGGCGGGCTCGGGCATCCCCGTCATGAAGTGGTGAGCGCCGCGAACGTTTACTCCTTTTCGCTCGAGCGCTGCGAACGTTCAGTCTCTTTCGGTTGTTCCCCGATGGTGTCGTCCGGAGACCGACTTGACGGTGCGCGCCGTGCGTCCGTGTCACAAACTCGTGGGTGCTGACGCATACTTACGTCCCTGCAACGTTGAAGCGTGCGTTCGCCACATGACGCGGTGTGGACGCTGCGATCGTAATCTCGCACATGATGTTGTGCGCGCGGCATCCGCTGGTGCGTCTCACGTGCGCATGGCCGGTCAGAAGGGATAGGGGCAGCCCGCAGCGGACGCGGCGGCGGCGGGAGCGCCTGTGCCGCCATCTCTTCAGTGCCTGCGTTGCACGTGCGCGCGCGCTTGTGCCGTGCGGCAGCGCCCCTCTCGCGCAGTCAGTGAAGCGCTGCTGCGTGCCGGCGCACGAGGTCTGCACCCGCACAGGGCGCGCTGCCGCCGTGCTGTCGGCGCCGCCTGTGTGTCATGCCGAGCGCTGGTGTGCGCGCGCCCGCTGCAGCTGCGCCCGCGCGAGACGCTCTCTTTCGAGCGTGCTTTCTGTGCGTGCGCAGTGCGCCTGCATCGAAGCACCCATACAGTTCGTCGCATGGCTTCTGCCGCCGCTTCTCTTGCAGCAAGGCTCGCTGACAAGCATGAGACCGCGTTCGTACACGTGCAGCCAGTGCCGCGATGTCATCTACGTTGCTGTTGTGAAATGCTTGCTTGCTTTGCGGGTTCCCCACGGGCACCTCCAGCGGCGCGCTGCTGACACTCTCCCGCCGCGCGCGAACGCCTTGCTGTCCGATTGCCGCTGGCGTTAGGATGCTTGGAACAGACGACATCAAGAGCAAGGCGGCGTCGCGCTTCACCGCGACTGCGTGGGTCGTCAAGGTACACTCCGTGCACCTGCACATCCTTAACTGCTAGTTAAACGTAACGCGAACCCTTAGCCGTTGGGGAGGCTGCACTTGCACGGCTTAAACCTAACCCTAACACAAACACTAACACTAAGCCTTCAGGGAGACCATATGCGTGCAGCAGACATTAAGAGCAAGGCGGCGTCGCGCTTCACCGCGACTGCGTGGGTCGTCGAGGTGAACTCCGCGCGTCCGCACAGCTTAACCGTAACCCTGACCTCAAACCTTGGAAGGGGCCTTCTGCGTGCAGCAGGCGCCGGGGCCGCGCTGCCGACTCGGCAGCGCGCCCATGCGATGTATGTGGGCCATGTTCCTGGGCCTGCAGTGCTCGCACTAGTCCTTCTGCTGCATCGAAAGTGAGAAGTGCTCATCGGTATGCGCACGAGTGCGGGTCAAAAGCATCACACAACCAGGACGCTGCGAACACGGTGGGTGGGTGGGTGGGTGGGTGGGTGGGGATTCATAATGAGCACCGAAAAACGCCATTGGGCTTTTGAGGGGAGGGATTCACAATGAGCACCGAAATACGCCATTGGGCCTTTGGGATGACGCAACCCCCCCCCCCCCCCCTTCACCCACGCGTTCCGTAACCGCCACAACCACCGCAAATTGTGGCCTCGTGCTCGCGGCGGGCACGGGCCTCAACGTCGCCTCTGCCGTGTGCCGCACGATGGCGTGTCACCGCTCCGTGCCCACATGCAATCCTCGGGGAATGGCGAGCTTGCCCCCCCCCCCTCACCCCGCTCTCCCCCCCCCCCTCTCCCCCACCTTTTTCCGCGCTCCCTACGTAACCGCCGCAGGTCGTGGGCCTCGTGCTGGCAGCGGGCACGGGCCTGAACATCGGGCGCGAGGGCCCGTTCGTGCACCTCGCGGGCATGGCGGCGTACCAGCTGCTCACGCGCGTGTCCGCGTTTGAGGGCGTCCTCGCGAGCGGCAGCCTCGTGCGCCAGGTCCTCGTCGCCTCCACGAGCCTCGGCGTGAGCAGCGTCTTCTCCGCGACGATCGGCGGCGTCCTGCTCGCCGTGGAGATCACGTCCACGTACTACCTGGTCGCGCAGTATTTCAAGGTGGGGACGCGCCCGCTCATTGTTGAGGTTTGCGCGCAGGGCACGTCGAGCAGCGCGTCTTCTCCGCTCAGCGTGGAGATCACGTTCGCGTACTACCTCCTTGTGCAGCACTTCAAGGTGGTCATTGAGGTTGTTCCGGACATTTACTTGCATGAGCAGCGTGTTCTCCGCTTGCCTTGGTGAACAGTGTCCACGTCCTACCTCATCGCGCAAAGCTCGGCGTGGGACACCCACCATCGTTGCTGAGGTCGTTCAAGTAGTATCTGGCGTGATTGTGATGCTCGCGCTGATGGGCAGGGGCACCGCGGCGCCGGCGGTGCTTCTTTTTGGTGTGCCATCGCTGGCTCGCGGTGCATATCGTGCGCGCCTGCTGCCTTGTGGCGCAGTAGTTTCTGATGCTCTGTGGGGGAAGCGTGAGACAGCATGCATCCACTCTTGAGCGTCCTAGCAGAAGCGAGTTCCCGATGAGCTCTGCCGTGCTCAAGTGTGCATAGACGTATCGACTGAGCAGCAGGTCGTTGCCGCCATCCGACGCTCCTGCGCTCGAATTGTGTGCGGCATTTGTACACTCACAACGCGAGCGGTGCGAGACTCGCGCGTGCAGGTCGTGTGCACTTCCTTATCGTATCCTTTCGTCCTTAGCCTTCACAGGAACGCGCTCAGCTTGTTGCGCCCTGCCACCACTGGCGTCGTGCATCACTGTCGACGTATCGCGCGCGCAGTCGCAGCGCGACGGCGGCCGCGCTCGGCACACGCGCCTGCGCGACAGAACGTTGTGCGCAGGTGTCATTGACCTTGGCGATCACCGGCGGCGCTGCATGCGGATAGGGTTAGGGCTAACCCTAACTCTAGGGCTAACCCTAACCCTATTCCTTAACAGAGACATATATCCCGCGCTGCCCATGAGCACACACAGCCGCTGCGCAGCCCCTCCGCGCGGGGAGGCCTGGGCGGCATCGCGCTTGAGAGAGAGAGAGAGAGTGCTGCGTCGCGCGCGGCCTCTCGGGGCGTTGCGCAGCGCAGCGGGGGCGCCGCCGTTTGCAGCGTGCTCTGCAGCCGGAGGCGCTCGAGTCTTCCCTGGTGGTTTCACTACTGACGCGAACGGCTGTCTGTGTGCGCGTGCGCGAGCCATGCGGGCGCTTGCACTCGTGCCGTCTGCGTCCCTGCAGCGCGGAGGAAGCAATCAAGTACTCCTTCTCTTCCTCACATATTCCAGCGCTGCTGTCCCATTCGGTGGCTCTGGGCCGCTTCGTGAGCCACGTGACCATGAACGACATCCGCGGTGACTCACGCAAACTGGTGCTCTGCCTCGCGCGCGCATCGCGCCGCGCGCCGCGCCGACGCAGGCCTCCTTCGCGGCGGTCAGCGGCGCGGTGGCGCTGCCGTGCCGTGAGCGCCGTGCCTCCAAACAATCACGTTCGCAGTGCCTCACGCAAACGCTGCTGATGCTCTGCCGCATGCGCGCACCGCTCCGCATGCCGCGCCGACGCAGGCCTTCCTTGCGGCCGTCAGCGGCGCGGTGACGGTCAAGCTGCTGCTGTGGGCCGTCCGCGGGCAGGCGTACGCCAAGGCGGACGAGGTCGCCACCAACTTCACAACGCTCAGCTACAGCTACTTTGAGGTGCGGCACCGACTGTGCGCGGCGCACCGAGTGCAGTTTTGCACACCAAGCAAGTGTCCGAAAGCGTCGCGCCAGCCGATGCCTTGAGATGTCGGCAGAGTTCGCACGGCCGCTGCGTGCCGGCTGAGGGGGAGCCAGTGCTGCGCTTACTTGCTTGCGGTGCGCCACCGACTTCACAGCGCTCAGCTGCAGCTACTTTGAGATGCGGCCCTGTCTGTGCGCGGCGCTCCGGTTGCAGTTTTGCACACGATAAAAAAGGTCCGAAAGCGTCGCGCTAGCGGACAAAACGCCTTGAGATGTCGGGTTGCACAAAGGGAAAGTGTCCAAAAGCGCCGTGCCAGCGGACAAAGACGCCTTGAGGTGTCGGCAGAACTCGCACGGCTGCTGCGTGCCCGACGACAAGGGTCCGGAGCTGCGGTTATTTGCTTGCGGTGCGCCACCGACTTCACAGTGCTCAGCCACAGCTACTTTGAGGAGCGACCCCGACTGTGCGCGGCGCACCGATTGCAGTTTTGCACCCAAAAACAATGTCCGAAAGAGTCGCGCTAGCGGACAAAACGCCTTGAGATGTCGGGTCGCACAAAGATAACGTGTCCGACAAAACGCCTTGAGATGCCAGGTCGCACCAAGACAGAGTGTCCGAAAGCGCCACGCCAGCCGACAAGACGCCTTGAGATGTCGGCAGAGCTCGCACGGCCGCTGCATGCCCGGCGGGGGGGTCCACAGCTGTGGTTACTCGCTTGCGGTACGCCGTACCCTACGGGATCTGGCGGTCCCTGCGTTCATCGGCAGTCGGGTGCGTGGCGCGTACTGACGCGACGGACGACGTTCATGCGACCGCAGCTACTCAGAGCCGCTGCAACCGTCGAACCGTCGCTGCAGCTCGCACAAACGTCACAGCAGATCTCAATGGCAGTCGAACTCTCAGTGAGGGCCGAGTGGCATCCTGTTTGTATGCATGAGCTTCATGAGCTGCGCCGCGGCGGGGGGCACAAACTGCCCCCGTCGACTGAAGCCCGCTCTGTGCAGTTGACGTCTTTGAATTCCCTTGCCTGCACCTCTTTTCGGACCCTTGTCGGCTCTGCAGTGCGGTACTAAGCTGCGAAGGCAAGCGTTCTCAAGGAGACTTTCTGCCATGTTCTTGCGCATATCGGCTCCGCAGTGTTTGGTATGACATATGCCGTCCGCTGAAGCGCAGATGCTGTCGCCTGTGCCCCCCCACACACAAGCCCCTGTCAACGCCGCGGCGCCAGCCCGTTGCTGACGTTGGGGGGCGCTGCCACACATTGCACACATTGAACGCCTCACAACGGTTCTACTTGTGATGTCCGATCGTCCTCTATTGCGGCGCACGTGGCCATGGGCGTCGCGCGCGGCCAACTGGCACCACCAGCAGACACACATTCAACATCATCACGCCGGACCTCTGAGACACTACGAACACTCCCCCTGTGTCCCGTCGTTGCCACCCATGCGCTCCCGGACATGCCGTGAATGTCCCCCGTGTCCTCTGCTGCGGCGCAGGTGGCCATGTTCCTGGCCATCGGCGTCGCGTGCGGCCCCGCTGGCATCACCACCAGACGACACGTGTAATAACACCATCACGCGGCACTCCTGAGACGCTCCGAACGCGCGCATGTGCTGACGTCACCGCTAGATGCATGTTCAGTATCATCAGAGCGCCCCCCTGAAGTGCCATCAATTGTGTTCGCGTGCCCTCCGATGCTGCGCAGGTGGCCATGTTCCTGGCCATCGGCGTCGCAAGCGGCCTGCTCGGGCCGCAGTACGTGCGCATGCGCCTGGCGTGCATGCGGCGCTGCAGGTGCGTCGCCGTCCCCCCGTGATGCTGTCGGTGACTCTCCGTGGGCCGCCGCATCCAAGTACTTCAAGTTGTTGAAGTGGCCGTTCGGTCGCCCGTACGGTCAGGGTTCGGGTCTAGGTCAGGCCAGTGTTGCCGTATACGTCAAACTCGCTCCAATGCGATGAGTGCGTTGAGCGCCAGTCATTGATTACACTTCATGATGGCGTCGCTGTCTGTGAGAGCCAGCTCGAGGTGCGGTACGTGCGCATGTGTGCCTGCCGTCTCATGCGGCGCTGCAGGTGCGTCGCCGTCCCCCGTGGTGCTGTAGGTGACTCTCCGCGGGACGCCGCATCCAAAAACTTCAAGTTCTTGAAGTGGCGGCGCGAGGGCGTGCAGCGTGCGCGCAACCTGCAGCGCGCATGTATGCGCGTTGTCTCGCTGGTCAATGTCTCATATCGCACGTAGCGGATGCTACTCAGCTGGCCCTCGTTTGGCATGGCTCTCAGGAATGTCCTTTCTGTCCCTGTTCGCTCCACGCTCGCGATACACAGTCTCAGCTGCGCCAGCGTTGCATCGTCTGCCTGATCGCACGGGGCTCGGCTCATATTGGGGTGCTGCGAGCGTGTAGGCCGCCAGTGCCATGGGTTCATTGCGCAACAGGTCAAGGCTGCAGCTGTTGTGTTACGCTGCTGTGCATGTAACGCTCATGTCAGGGTTAGGGGTAGCAGTCGGCGACATGCTGGCTGCGCGCAGCTGTCTTCCGTTGCACCGCAGGAAACGCGCACACGTACCGGAGCTTGCAGTCCCTCAGGCTCCCGGCAGGTGTGCTAACTCGAAGCTCGCTGCACACGCGGGGGCAGCAGCTGTGTTGCTGTGAAGGTGTGGGCGTTGTGCAAGGAGTCCGGCGGTCATGGACAGCGCTGACAAGTGAACATGAGCTCTGCAGCATAAGACTACATCACGCAGACCACCTCGTAACGCCACGGCAGCGCTGAGACTCACTCCTCGTGCCTGCCGCAGACCGTTTTGCGCCGGGTGCAGGATGCGACAGCGGCGCCGTTCTACACGAACTGTGCTTGCTACCGCACTGCTCGCCGTCCTTGCGCCCGCTGCCGCGCGCACGCGGGGCGCCGGCGCGGCGGGACCTGCATGCAACTCCCTCAGCAGAGCGGCTCAAAGCTGCGGCCGCATTGAAGGCGCATGATGCGACGGTGCACCCAGTGCACGCTTCACAACGCCGCGTCAGGCGCGACCATCATGTCATTGTGCGACCAGTATCTCATTGCCTCGTCCGTCGCTTCCGCACGCACGCAGGGCGCTGGGGCGGTGGGACCTGCGCCACCGCGCGCGCGGCACGCGCGAGTGGCGCGCCTTCATGTGGCGCTCCGTTGCCGTCGCGGCGGGCGTGGCGGCCATCACGGCGACGCTCTCGTACTTCCCGGGCGACTTCAACCAGCTGGGGCCGTTTGAAGTTTATGCGGTGAGGTGCATAGCATGCGCTGAAGCACAGTTGGTTGCGGCAAGCAGTGGGCGCAGCCTGTGACTTGCGCTGTGCTGCCATGGGGCACTTTCTTGAACCTCCTGTTGGCTCCATGATCACAGCAGGCGGCCGCGAGCACAGAGGCGCATGTGTGTGGGGGGTGAACAACTTGCATCGCCCCCCCCGCAACGTATGCTGCCGGATGCATCTCTGGTGGTTGTTGGCTTTGCAGCGGGACTGGTGAGGGTTGCGCCTCTATCCAAAATGTCAGGAGGAGGCTGCCGCCTCATAGGAGCGATGCGCTGCAGTCGAGGCCGTTCAGTCGTCGCGCCCCCCTTACAATGAGCCAAAAGCACGTGCACCGTGAAAGCGGTCGTTCGGCGTGCCTCTGTCGTAGTGCTTCCCTGTCACTGTCCGGCTGCATCCCGCTGCCCGCCAGGGCGTGCTGCGCTGCATCTGCAGGCCAGGCTGCGCCGGCATCAACGCCTGCAGTGCCCTTCCTTCTTCACTGCATCATGCACCGAAGGGTAGGGCTAGGGGGGACGTGTAGGTATGATGGCGGTCCCCGCAGCGCGCGGGCTCTCATTCACGCGTCGCGGCGACGTCGGCAGCGGGTCAGACACACGTGCGCGGTGCAGCGCCGTCGCGAGGCGAGCGTGCTCAGCGCTCCACTGATCGGGGGGGCACGCACGTCTGCAGAGGGCCCTCGCACAGTGCCGTTGAACTCCAGCGTACCGCGTCATCGGTGCTCAGTCGCTTGCTCGGCGGGGCCCGCAGCATGCAGTCTGGAGAGTGTCCGCGCCCCGTCGCGCACCCTTCCCCGCCGCCAGCCGCGCCTGCGCCGCTGAGGGGCCGCCCCGCCGCGTGGCACTGCTTGAGCACTCACTGGGTCGCATTTGGAAAGAGACGCGCCGCTGCGCACGACTGCATCAGCACTCAGCTGCCCCCCCCCCCCCACCGCCGCCGCCATGCCGCGCGCTTCGCAGGACCTGCTGAGCCCGCAGCTGCCGCCGCGCTGGGACGGCGGCGGCACGTGGTCCAAGTGGTGGGCGCTGGGCGTGTCGTTCGCGACGCGCTGGATCATGGCCGCGCTGGGCACCAGGTACCCTATCATCACTCATAAATAACACTGCCAGGTACCTGATTTATCATCAAAGAACACTGCGATGTGTAACTGCTCAATGCCTTATTGTGGCAATGCCCCGCTCAAAAGGCCGTTGCGTCAAGCCTTGTCCATGTGATGTCCATCATCTGTAACTTCATTTCATGCCTACTGTACCGGAGACATCATTTCGCCGTACGCTGGTCGTGTCGTTCGCGACGCGCTGGATCATGGCCGCAGGTACCTCATAAATAGCACTGCCAGGTGCCTTAGTTTTACACAGCCCGCTCTGTTTGGGTGGCCATTTCTTCTTTCAAGTCTTGCATGATGTCCCATCATCGACAATTTGCTTTCATGCCTACTAAGAAGGAAGATTTTGCCATGGGCTGGGCGTGTCGTTCGCGACGCGCTGGATCACGGCCGCGCTGGGCACCAGGTACCCTATCAATACAAGGCCCATTTTTTGGGTTGCTGTGCAGACGTGTACACACTGACGGCCACCATACCATGTGTATGCTCGCCTGCCGCTATCGATCCTCAACATGCTCTTCACTGCAAAGCATCGTGCAACACGTCATCGCTGCTGCATGCTGCAGCTTTCACTCCCACCGATCATCACGCCTGTCAAGAACAGGCATCCGCACGCCGTGTCTGCGCGTGCACATCACAGTTTGCTGAGTGACCGCTGGTCAACCAGTCAAATGCGTGCAGCGTCCTGTCAAAGCTCAGAGGTGGCACCCTTGGGCTGTGCCGCTTGCACTGTTGCGCTGTCCGCCGACTTCATCCACAATACTCTATTCAGAGCCAGTGCGCAACGTTGTCCGCCCCCCCCCCCCCCGCAGCATCGCCGTGCCGGCGGGCGACTTTACCCAGACGGCAGTGCTCGGCGCCATCCTCAGAAACCTATGTGCACTTTCAGCTGAATCTAGCTACATGTTCACTTCAGATAACACATTATATACACACACACACATCGACCATCGTGCCCGCCGCCTGACTCCTGCGCTCGCGCAGCATCGTCGTGCCAGCAGGCGACTTCAAACAGACGTAGGTACTCTGCGCAATCCTCGGGCGCGCTGCGGAGGAGCCACATACATATATCTGAAGAACTTCAGAAACATATATGCTTCTATGTATATATTACCGTTGCGCCCATCCGTCCCACTCAAACGCGCGCGCAGCATCGTCGTGCCGGCGGGCGACTTCATATAGACGGCGGTGCTCGGCGCAATCCTCAGAGACCGCTCCACTTATAGCTTAGTGTACCTACATGTCCCCCTTCAAAGGACCTATGCATAGATAATTGACTAGTGCGACCATGCGTCCGACTCAAATGCGCGCGCAGCATCGTCGTGCCGGCGGGCGACTTCATACAGACGGCGGTTCTCGGCGCGATCCTCGGGCGCACCGCGGGCGAGCTGCTGCAGCTCTTCTTCCCCGCCGTCCAGCCCGCCGTGTACGCGCTCATCGGCTCGGCGTCGTTCGCCGGCGGCGCGACGCAGTCCATATCAGGTGCCGCTCGCGCCGCTGGCCTGGTTGCACAGAGATACGCCAAGTAACGGTGTGCAACGCAGCGGCATCGCTTCGGCGCTCTGCTGACCCGCCTTCTTCTACACATGGGCATGTAGGCACGGCACTGCGGTCCTGACGCAGTCGACTCCGGGGCGGCGTTCGCCGGCGGCGCGACGCAGCTCGCCGCCGACTCTGCGTGGCAATACGCCAAGTAGCGGTGTGCATCGCCACGGTGCTTGTTGCCCCCCCCGCGTTGTTCTGCGCATGGGAAGGCACGTCTCAACGCTCATCGGCTGTGAGGCGCTGTCGCCAGCGGCGCGAAGCAGTCCATATCAGGTGCCGCGCGCGTCGCCGACTCTGCTGCAGGGAGATGCGCTAGCGGGGTGCATGACAGCGCGGCATCGCCTCAGCGCTTTGTTGGTCTGCTGTGCCTGCCAGCTATCGCCTCTACTGCAGCTGTGCCTAACACTCGTTGGCTGCCTGTCAGCACGAGGGCGTGATGTGGCACACTGCGGGCTTCCCCCCAGGCACTTGCAACTCGTCCTACGCCTTGTCCCCTCTGCGCATGGGAAGGCGGGGCAGACGCCGTCTTGACACTCGTCGGCTTGAGGGCGTCATTGGCCGGCGGCGCGATGCAGTCGATACTGGGTGCCGCACGCTGCAACTGACCTTGCGTTGGCGGGTACAGAGAGATGCAGCGACAACTGCGGCGGCGCTGTGCACGCTCGCAGGCCTGCTCTGCAACTGTTCAGATTGACAAGCCACTTCGCAGTTGTGTGGCTTTAAGACACCCTGTTGCACCTCAACTCATTCATCACTGTTGCGTGCTATCACATTGAGGGGGACACCAAAGCGGCATGATCTCCAAATATGTGGCGCAAGTGCTGCACACTGCTCATGCAGGACTGACCGACATCACTTGTCCGCTTTGCCTGTGTGTGCGCACTCGACACCGACAGCCGCGGTGGTGCTGATGGAGTTCACGGGCAGCTTTGTGCTGGAGCTGCCGGCGCTGATGACCATACTCATCGCCTACGTGAGTGCGCCTGGCGTGCTGCTGCTGCTGTCAGCACCATTGCAACGAACATTTATACAGAAGTTCACAAATACCAGAATGCCGCTAATGCAGGTGACCATGCTCATCGCCTACGAGAGTGCGCCTGGCGTGCTGCTGCTACTGTCAGCACTGCTGGGGTGGTGTCTGTATCCTCAGATGACATCGTGTTGCACTGCATAGCCGAGAGAACGTGAATGCCGCTAATGCAGGTGACCGTACTCATTGCGTACGTGAGCGCGCCTGCCGTGTTGCTGCTGCTGTCAGTTCTGTTGAGACAAACATTACTGCAGAAATAGTCAAATTGGGGGCAGTTCTGCTGAGACGGTGATGATTTCCTTAGACGACGTTACGTCATGCTGCATAGCCAAGCAAATTGTGAATGCCGCCAATGTAGACTAACTATAATCATTACCAATGTGAGTGCGCCTGAGCACACTTTTGCTCCTGTCAGTACTGCTGCCATAAACATCAATATGACATGGTCAAATAATGTCAAATGAATGCTTTTCCAATCAGTGGCAACAACCCACATTGTGTCACGGTGCCAAATGCACCTTTGACGCCAGCAAGCCTGTCAGTTATGGTTGGTTCACCGCATAGTAGAGACAAACTCAAAATTCGGCCAAGGCAGACTGCAGCTCCAGTGAGCTCATCAGCATCGGCGGCATATGCACAGCACAAAGCACAGCACGCCATATGAGAGAAACCCGCACTGGGATCATATGCGGTCACAGCACGTTAGCCATTGGTCAGCGCACCGCGCAGCGCATTCAAGCATCGTTCAGACACTCAGGTAGTGGTGTCCGCCGCAACAGCTGACTTGTGAAGAGTCGCTCCGCACAAAGCTCGCATTCTGATGTATGAAGCCTGTCCCCCATCTGCTGTGTCACTGTTGTCAGTAACCCTAACCCTACCTCTAACTACTAGCCCTAACCCTAACCCTGTGCCGCGCAGGCGATCAGCTGCACACAGGGGCTCAACATCTACGACTCGGTCATGAAGCTCAACGGTGAGAGAACCGTAAGTGAGCGCCGCCGCCGCCGCTGCTGCCGCCGCCGTCGCGCAGCGCTGCACCCGCCACCATTCGCTACAGCAGCAAGTCACAAGCGGCATCATCATTGCTGCAGCTTCTGATGATGATAATGCTTCTACTTCAAATGTATGCAATAGTAATGGCACATGCCTCAGCGCTCTGTGAAGTCCGCTAAGTGCTGGCTGGCATTGGCAACGTTCTCTGCAACGGCGGGCCGAGCGCGCTGAAACAAACACATTAGGAGGCTGTGATTGCCATTGGTGGTCCTCCCCCCCCCCGTGCGGCGACGAGTTGACGATGGCACACGCATTTCTGCGTTGCGCTAACAGCACCAGCTTCAGTCAGACGATGACATCCGGTTCTGCGCTTAATGGCAGCGCTACCACAGCTGTCGGCATCACGGCGCTGGCACCGGCGCGGCGAGCCTAGTAGCTCGCTGCAAGAGTTTGTGCCACGTTGTGGAGCGCTGCTGCATTCACCATCGCGCGGCGACTGCGCTTGAGGGTGAGGGCGGTCAGCTGCACCGCATCTCTCTGCCCTCTGGCGCTCTGCTTGCCCGCATAATTGGCAACTCTCACACTGCCCTGCCGTTCAGGCTGTGCCCAGGGCCCTCGCGATCCCCCACGACTAGCGCGGAGCGTTGCCACGGCAGCTCTGAGTCCCTGTCATTCGGTAATACTGGGTAGTTCCAACGGCTTCTGACTCGCCCGCTGCTGCTGCCGCCGGCGCCGCCGCTGCTGCTGCTGCTGCTGCTGTTGTCGCTGCGTGCCTTGCTTCGTGTGTCTCAGGGCTGCGGACGCTGCAGGGCCTCAAGTTCGACCCAGAGAAGGCAGCACGGTGAGCGCCCAGTCACTTCCCAGGCGCGAATGAGGAGAGCGGGAACTGGCCGTTGCGCTCGCGGCGCCCCCGCTACGCCACGTCAGCTGTGCCGGCCCTAACCATAACCGTAACCCAAGAGCCACCTAAAGCCCACGAGCCGCAGCGGCGGACCGCAGCATAAGACCTTGCGTCGTGCCAGCACGCGATGCCGTCCCGCAGCGCTGCAACTGGCGGCTGTACCGCGACCCCGTGGACATGCTGCTTGCGCTCAGGGGGCGCCGCGACCGCAGCACTGCGTGTGCACTGCGCGCGTTGCGGCCCCGCGCGTTGCGCCCGCACCGCCGCCGCCTGTGTGCAAAGTATACTCCAAGCGCCCTCAAGTATACCACAAGGGCCCTCAAGTGTGCTTCAAGGGCATGTCACAGCGCTCCGCCGCACCGCGCGCCCCGCCTGCGCCGCCGCCACTGGGTGCGAGTTTGCTCCGAGGGCCCTCCGAGGGCGCGCCTTGTTGTTGCGATGCTACTGCCGTGGCTCAGCGCGAGGGCGCGCGTCGCGCGTGAGCGGATCGTGACCGCAGCGAGCTGACGCGGCGGCGATGCTCCGCACCACTGGGTGCACCGCTACGCTGCATTTATGCAGCAGGAATGCCGCCAAACCTCAATTGGTGCTTCGGAATGCATGCGCAAGTCCCACAGGACCACACTGGGATGCGGCCCCCTGGCATTTGCAGCTAACCATGGCGCGCGAGATGCATCTGCAATGCCATCGCGCGGGCATCACAATGTGTATGGTTTGGAGACGCGTCGGCGCCAGGTCTGATGGAGCGAGAACAACACGCCAGATGCCTCATGCCTGTACGAGAGCGTCAGCTGCTTGCCCGCGCGTCAGCTCACAGTAATCAGCGCATGTTGCCGAGTTGCACTGCAAATGCTCTCTATACTGCATACCATTAAACACGAGGTTGAGCATCCATCGCCGACCCGCGGCGATTGTCCTGACCCTTGCCCTTGTACAGCGCACCCCCAGAGCTATCTGGCAGTCCTTTCAACCAGCAACACGCAGCGCCCTGACCACTGATTCTCACATCTACACCCCCCCCCTCCCCCCCCCTACCTTCAGGCAGCGCACTGTAGACATTGCGGACCGCAACCTGCGCTCGCACTCTGCAAGTGCTGCCGACACTCAACTGATACCGTGCATGCGCCACTTTGCGAGCAGATTACGTGGAGTTGCCCGTCTTTCACCCGCGTCGCCGATGCCCCCTCCCCCCCCCTCTTTCCTTCGGGCAGCACGTTTGTACAGCGCACTCCCAGAGCCTTCTGGCAGCCCTCTCGACCAGCAACACGCAGCGCCCTGACCACTGATTCTCACACCTAACCCCCCCCCCCCCCCCCCCCCCCGACCTCCTTTCAGGCAGCGCGCTGTGGACATTGCGGACCGCAACCTGCGCTTGCGCTGTGGAAGTGCTGCTGAAACTCAACTTCCTTCACCTTTTCACGCCCACCGCGCGAGCAGATTACCTGGACCTGCCCGTTTTTCACCCCCATCGCCAATGCCCCCCTCCCCCCCCCCGCCCCGCTGTTCCTTCAGGCAGCGCGCCGTGGACATTGCGGACCGCGACCTGCGCGTCGTCACGAGCGAGCCGACCGTGGAGGAGGTGGTGACGCTCCTAGAGGAGGACCGCGGCCGCGCCACCATCAGGGACTTCCCCGTGGTGAGCAGGCGCGCGCGCCGTGACGCACGACGCGCTTTGCATCGCATGTCGTGTCCCTCTCGTATGTGTATATATACATTGCGCGACGCACGCCACGCTGTGCGCCGTTCATGTTGTATGCCTCTCATGTTCCTCCGACAGCCACTTCACCGTGGCGAGCAAATGAGATGCGCACGGGAGTTATTGCTTGGGCCGTACTCTGCACAAAGGGGGCTGCCAGAGGACGTGAGGCGTAAGACCGTAGTCTGCCCCGCATGGCCTGCTTCACTGGAGTGAGAACCTCACAGAAAATACCTCGCGCCATGTGTAGCATGTGTCATGCGCCTCTGGTTTCTGTCGCATGGGACGCGCGTGCGGGTCTCACGCGCACGCACACGCACGCTCGGTGAGTGGTCTGTGGCACACACGCTGCAACATGCACTGTATGTCGTGCGTGTGCCTCTCTCGTCTCCGCTGCAGTCCTCATGCTCATAGGGTCAGGGTTTGGGTTAGATCCAGGCGCGGCGCGCGCATCCACCCTCATGCGGCGCGTCTCAATGTGTTGCTGTCGAGCGATGGGCACACGCATGGCGAGGCGACGCGGTCGCGACGCACCGACAGCGCGGCAGCAGCAGCGCGCAGCTCGCAGCGCGCTTCAATCTCGCTGTCGCACGATCGCTGAGCGCTGCTGACACCGAACGCGCGCACTTTCGCTGTGTAGTGTGCGCGGTTTGCACAGCTTGCGTTGCGATACGTATCACAGCTACGGCTGATGACGCGGCCACGGTGGGGGGGGGGGGGGATTGATCTCCGTCGCCCCCCTCCCCCCCCCCCCCCCCTCTGAAGCAGACTCCAACCAAGATCATCCGCTGATGCTGCGCAATGCGTCCTCTCCCGCGCAGGTGACGGACCTGCACGACATGACGCTCCTGGGTACCATCTCGCGCCGCCACCTGGCGCGCTGCGTGCGCGCCATCAGCCACCGCAACCGCGCCTTCACGTCGCACATCACGTCGCGCATACGCAAGGACCTGCTGGTGAGTGCGCGCCCGCGGCCTTTCCCGGAGTCTGTTGAATCCTCCAAAAGGGCTGATTCTTTGCACTGCAGATGTTTGAAGAAAAATCAGTGGTTTTCATTCGTAAGAGAGGTATTCAAATGTGCTGGTGAGTGCCGCGACGGCTGCGCGCACAGCAGGGGCGCTCGTTTTGGCACGTCGTCGCCGCTGCTTCCCCAGAATCTAGCGTACCTCAAAGAATGACAAATATCACGGCGGCGCACAATAAAAATGACTCATCATGCGCGAGGAGAAAGCCAGTGTGCAAAACGCATGCATCTGAACTGTCCCGCGTCGTGCACGTCCGCCAATAGGGTTAGGGTTGGGGTTAGGGTTAGGGTTAGGGTTAACCCTAACCCTAGGGTTAACCCTAACCCTAACCTTAATTGAGGTGTGCTGTTGTCCGAGCCGCCGTTGGTGCAAGCATCAGCGTAGAACCCTTCAATTTATCTGTGCAAGATGTGCCATGCTCCGCAGGCGGCAGTGAAAGGCTGCCTCTCAATGATTGCTCATGGCGCTGGCGCTGGCGAAGAAAAGCGAGTGCTGGCACTGGTCTTGCCAATGGCAGAAGGCATTTTGCGATGCACAAGGAGCGTGCCGTGGTGCCGCAACTTCAACAGTGTTGATGCAAAAGTGTGTGGATGCCCCTCTGAGACGCTGCAGCGCGTGCTCTGGTGCCGCAAGATCAAAAGTTGATGCCCCTCTAAGGCGCTGCAGCATGCAGGCGCGCGGCGGGATATCGCCGCGAGTTGCATCGCCAGCACCGGAACTCGGCCCCACCTTGGTGCGTGCTGCTCGTTGCCCCTTGTTCACTGCTCCGCGCGTGTGCCTGCCATCTCTCGCGCTGTTGTGCGCGCCTTGCCGCTTACCCGACGCTGCCCCCCGTGCGCGCGTGCCTCGTGTATTCGCGATGTCGCCAGGCGCTGAGCCCGCAGCAGGCGAGCGGCCTCTCGCGCACGCTGGCGGGCCTGTACGAGCACTGGCGCACGCGCACGTTCGGCGACACGTTCAGCCGCATGGACAGGTGAGCTCCCCCCCCCCCCCCCCTGCGTGACCCCCCCCGCCCCACGCGTTGGAAGGTGGTGCGTAAGAAGGCGGTGTTCACCGCCCCGCCATCACGGGCTGTGCGTGCCTCACAACCACGCGCGCTGCCGCGGAGCGCTCGTCGACTGACGGTGTCGATGCCGTCGCCTCAGGGTTGCGATTCTGTTGAGAGCAGCAGCCCGTGCGCACACACTGCACCGCGGCGGCGTCCTAGTCTGCAGCACGGCCGACGCTTTTGGCCGGAATCACCGTTTGCGCGGATCCACGCAGAGCAGCACCCCGAGGCACTCACAGCGCCTCGCTGCTGTGCCAACGTGCGTAATGGCCGCGTAGCCTGCTGGTGGCACCTGTGCAGTGTACATGCACGATTTTCATGATCTGATCAGTGTAGGTGGTTAATCGGAAAAAAAACGCTCCTACACCGCCTCACAGCACCACCGCTGCATCTTTCGAATTTGCGCCTGTTCCGCCTACGACGGAGCCCCATCATGCCGTGCTGGAAGGCGGCGCACAGTCAGAGGGCACCCCGTGCGCCCGCACGCTCGGCGTCTAGCCAGTGAGCAAGCCATGTATATGCGAGAAACTCGCGTTAAGACCGAGCGCGCCAGGCCAAAGTTCGCATGCGTGAGCGCACGAGCAGAAACCTCTCCGACAGAGCACTTGAGTTAGGATTACGGTTAGGGTTAGGGTTAGAGTGAGAGTCAGGGTTAGGTTAGGGCTAGGGCTAGGATTAGGGTTGACTGACGCGGATCCTATTTCGCCATCCATCTGCCGAGCTGTGCGCGCCAGCACTGCCACACTCACATCACATGACCCCCCCCCCCCCCCCCCCTGGCTGCCAGTCCGGAGCCTTCCAGCGACGGGGACAGAGCGCGGGGGGGGAGGGGCGGGGGGAAATCCCCCTCCAGATCCCCCAGCCGCTCCCCCCTGTGGGGGCGCTCCCCCGGCGGCGGGGGGCATGCGCACGGCGGCAACGGCAACAGCAACGGCAACGGCGCCGCCGGCCGCCGCAATTCCACGGAGCGCCTGAACCTGGTGGTGCTGAAGCAGAGCGGTTGGGAGGAGGGGCGCCTCGCGCAGGCGCTGCAGGTATGTATGGGTATGGCATGTTGTACGTTTACTGTAGAAGTATTCCACTTGCGGCTGGGGAAGTGCCATCCCGTATGGTTTCTCGCCTTGTGGGTCACGCGTGGATGTAGCGCGCAGAGCTCGCACGCCGCACCCCGCCCTCCACGTCACCCACTGCAGCAAGCGACTGCACCACGCACACGAGAAGGAGTACCTAGCAAAGCAACATGACGGCTCTCACCCCACAGACAGACTCGTATCAAGGCCACCCAGCTCCTTGCAGACCCCATTTCAAACGTAGCATGTTGTACTCCTTTTTTAAAGTGCCAAAGTTGCTCGAGAGTGAGGGCGTTGCGACAGAGCACGCTGGGGAGCGTGGGCATTTTGCGCCGCGACTCGGCCGTGGCATCGCCCCGCCGGCCGCGTGCCCGGCCGCACAGCCTCTGCAGCAGGCACTGTGGGTGCGTACCGGTAGACTATGGCACGTGCTTCCATTGCGCAGCGCCAGCGTCAGCTGGTTCTGCTTTTTGGGCCTCAAGGCAGCGCGCGATGGAACCTGTCGTGGAGCGTGGATGTTGAGAGTCGTGGTTTGGTCGCGCCGACTGCAGCCTGGCCGCCGCCGGCTGTGCGTGCGTGTGCGCCGAACGAAGCGTGCTGTGACGCTGAGCTCCTGGGGGCGTGCGCGGCTTTGGCTGCGCTGTGTGACCGCAGCATCCCCCCACTCACTGTTGCTGACCGAAACAGGGACAGCGCAGGGCCCGTGCGACGCCAGGGCATGCTGGCACAGACCGCGCCGCGACGCTGAGGCTCCTTGGGACATGCGCGGCTTAGGGTTAGGGTTAGGGTTAGGGTTAGGGTTAGTTGCGCCGCGCGACCGCAACATTGCTCAGCTCGCTTTTGCTGACCATGCGGCAATGCGCCGTCTTGCTATCGCGCTGAGCACTGATGACCACGTGCCCCCCGTGACACGACGTGTTCTGCCGCGCAGGAGGAGTTCCTGAGCAAGCGCATCGACCTGATCGCGGAGGACCAGCAGGGCAACGTGTTCATCGATCCCAGGTGCGTCCCCCCTCCTTGCGGCGGCAGCGGCGGCTTGCACTCTGCGGCGCAGGCACGGTGCATTCGCAGACAGACGATGTTGGTGTTTTCGCGGATGGCACACTTGACGTAGTTAGTTTGTGCCATGGTGTCTGCGTTGAAACCTGCCGCCGTCTGGGGCGTCGCATGTGTCTGCGCACAGGCGCTTCTGACAGTCTGACTGAGTGTAAGTGACACGTATAGTCACTACTTTGGCACACAGATAAATCGACACCTTTCAGTCAGCAACCGGCCGGAACATTTGTGGTTCGTCACACAGAGTCCTCTTTCAAGATCGCACGGGTCCGAATTCAGAACACGCCTGTAGTACACGTCTGGACGAGCGCGTGACCTCTGCACCAGCGCGCTGCGGGGTGCGCGGAGCCCATGAGCACGCCAGCGTCGCCGTTGCCGTGTGACGCCACAGCAGCGTCGGCTCGGCAGCGTCGCTTCGCGCCTGCGCGCATGCGTGCCGCCCACCCAGTCCGTGCGCCGCGACGCTCTGCGCCTTTGATCGCCCTCAGCGCATCCGCTCGCGCGCGCGCGCCGTCGCGCTGCACCCCCGGCACTGCGGCCGCAGCGCCTGACCACAGGGGGGCTGCGCAGCACAAACTTCAAATCGAACTCCAACTTGCTTGCCTGACCCCGCCATCGCTCTGCCACCCCGGGCACTGCGGCCGCAGCGCGCCTGACTGCAGGGCTGCAGCGGCATGAAACCAAACTACGACTTCAACTTTGACCTGCTCGCCTAAACCCTCGATTGCTGCCCCCCATCGCTCGCCGCGCCGCTCAGCGCGTGGACCGTCCCCGAGAACATGCAGCGGCACAAGCTTCAACTTCAACTTGCTCGTCTAACACCTGGATTGCTGCCCCCCAACGCTCGCCGCGCCGCTCAGCGCATGGACCGTCCCCGAGAACATGCCGCTGGGGCACCTGCACGTGCTGTTTGAGCTGCTGCGCGCGACGCGCCTCTTTGTCACCGCCGCCGGCCAGCTGCGCGGCGTCATCACGCGCGACAGGATCTACCAGGCGCTGCAGGTGCGTTTTGCGGTGTTCAACTTCAAGTTCATTAAATCTTGAAGTGCCCATGCGACATGCAGCTTCAAAGAGGGAGCCCCAAGGGAGGTGGAATGTCGCCCTGCATGTTGGTACGTACGGCGACGCCGTCTACAGCCACCAAGTCTACGTTTCCATGGTCGCTTATGCATCAACGGGCCCAAGTGGCGCCACCCGCATGAGAGAGCCGCCACATTGCAGGCCGCAACGGCCGCGAAGCGAGGCATCGTTAATTGCGGACGCGCACCGTGCACCGCCAGGCGCGCGACCGCGTGCACGCGCAACAGCAGCCGAGCGCGCGTCCGATCACGCGTCGTGCGAGTGCTGCAGCGGCCGCCTACTCGTCACTCCATATTGCGCCGCGCCTTGCATGCTGCGCCACGCTTGCAGAGCTCCGTCGCATGCCTGTCGCTGCGTCATATCAGCATCGCGCCTGCAACTGAAACAATGCGACCGCTGCCACTGGCGCAGGCAACGCTGGAGCCGCCGCCGAGCGCGCGCGACGCCGCGTCGCGCGGCGGCAGCTGCCTCAGCGAGAGCAGGCGCGGAGGCTGCGGCAGCGGGGCTGGCGGCGGCGGCGGCGGCGACACGGCCGGCGGCAATGACAGTCCGTTGCTGCACGACCTGCCGGTGTGACGGCACCGTGGGGCCCACTCGTCGCAATGGAGCACACGTGGATGCTGACGTGGAGGCTGTACGTGATAGGCGCACGCCGCTAGGGCACTCTGTTCGATGTTCAGTTAGTGAGAGGCGTGGCGCCGGCTGGTGATGCGGCAGCGGCGGCGGCGGCGGTGATTGCGGCAGCAGCGGCAGCAGCAGCAGCGGCAGCACGGACAGCGCAGCAGCAGCTGCACCGACCATGCGGCCTGCGCTGGCAAGCGGTGGCGCACCAGGCGCTGTGTCAATGGGCGCACGCGCGGCACGCGCGCGTGCGCATGCACGGTGTGGCTTCACACGTGCAGCACTGCAGCCAGCACTTGTACAGAATCCGATTATGATTACCCTCCCTCGAGGAGCCCTGCGGCAACGCGAACGAATCGAAGCACAAGACCGGCTCGTCTGGCCGCGGCGTCCAGGGGACGCCTTCGCGCATTTACTGGGGGGCAGAGGTGCGGCACTTGTGCTGACAGCCCCCCCCCCTTCCCCCTCTTTTTGCCCCTCCCCCGGCCCCCGTTTACGCGAGGCACACGACGGTGTGTTCGCAAAGCATTTTACTGGCAGCGAGTGATGCCGCGTGCCCCTGCCCCCCCCCCCCCCCCCCCCTTCTTGTCCATCCACACATGCAGTATACCGGTCCCTTCGATCACCGCGGAAACGCATCCTACGACACGCAGACGCAGACACTGAGTGCCGCAAGGCATTGTGTGGATGAGTTCGGATAGTCGGAGGTACGACGACGCTTGTGCACGGCTACGCCGTGCGTGTTGGCACGTGAACAGCATCCCCGGGGCCGCACGCACGCGCTTCGTACCCGGCGCCTATGCCGCGAGGAAGCGATCGGATCGCGCACAGCGGCTGTTGCCGTCTTGTAGGCCCTAGTCGGGCTGGCCGCGTTGTACAACATGTGCAAGCATTGCTGACAACTTGTACAAGCGTGCTCTGTGATGTTGTTTTGTGTGCCTGTTGCCTGCCGCGCACATCACCGTTGGGTGCAGAGCGCCTTGCACTGTCGCGTAATGCTTGCCGCCCTCGCTCGCTGTCGTGCCTGTGCGCGATCACGCTCTGCGGCATGCTTCCATGTGTGCGGCACATGCTGCGCATGCATTGTGCCCCGGCGGAGTGCCAATCATCTCATTTCCTCGTTCACTAAGGTGGCACAGGAAGCACCCCCCGCCCTGAAAGACTTGGGGACAAGTGGCCCTCCTTGGGGGGGGGGCGGGGCTGGGAGCCGTGGCAGCACTTTCTATGATGCAGCGTTTGCCCGAGCTTCTTGACCATTGTGTAAGTCGTCACACATCTCACAAGCTTCGACTGACATAGCCATGTGCCCACTGTACCCTCATACCCTGGGTGCGCACTCTGGTGTGGGCAGTACCTAATCCAGTACCTAATCCACAGTAGACCTATGCGCGTCGCACTTCTCCACTACTACATGATGCAAACGGCAGTGCGCGCAGCCGCGGTTCGTGTGCCATTGTACATATGGTCACGTGATGTCAGCCCGGTGAATCACAAACGACGAGTACATCGTGCTTGAACTTGAAAGCATGGGAACAGGGGTGTGCACATGCGATAATAGCAAAGCGCAATGCAGCCCGCCGCGGCACGCACTTGACGACAGATGCCACAATGAAAATGTGGCGTGCTGCTGAGGAGAGAAACAAACCGGAATGTCATTGCCAAACCCCATCGTGTCATGCTGTAAAGGAAGGAACTACCGTGAGCACAAACCGCCTCTGCTGATGATCTGTATTGCGTAAATCTGAGGTAACAGCAGCCCTGGCAGGGCCACCCGTAACGTGTTCAAAACTCCGGATGATGCAGCGGAAGGCTGCGACCACGTCCGGCGCGTTGCAACGCACTGCTTCAACTGCTATGTACATCTACCTATTCACTCTGCACTTTGGCCATCCCCACGTACTATTTTTGTGTTACCACATCTCCCCCACAACGCACAATGTTCTGCAGCTGCTCCGACCCCTTGACCGACACGACGCGCAGACGCTCTGACACTTCTTCAGTTGACGCCCTGCGCGCCAGCGGACACGGCTAGCAAACACGTTGCCGCGGAGCAGTCCACCAGTTGAAGCCGCAATGATCATCACCAGCACCACGCCGCGACGCGCGCACGCGGAAATTCAGTCTCAAAACTGCGCACGCGGCGCAGCGCGCCGGGTCCGGAACTAGGTGGTCGCGCCGCAGCGGCAGCGGGCGAGAGCATCGAACTCGCGCGCCGCGGCTGTGACGAAGAGAGTCACTGGCTACCGCGGCATCACCGGAAGCGCTGCCTTGCGCCCTGCTCTCACTCCTTGCGCGCGCGCGCCGCCGCTGCCAGCGCCACTCCCTCCTCATCCTCGACGTCCGACAGGTAGCCGTCAAAGTCGTCGTCGGGCAGGCCGAACGCGGCGTAGTCATCCGCCTTGACAGCAGTAACAGCAGCGACTGCGGGGTCCTCCGACTCCGGCGGCGTCACCGCGGCAATCGCGAGCGCGCTGAGGAAGAGGCCCGCGCCCGCGACGCCGACGGTGCGGATCGTCTCGCCGAGCACGAGCGTCGCGATTAGCGAGTTCCAGAGCGGGTTCGTGCTGCGCACGCGCGGTGTGTGTGTGTGTGTGTGTGTGGGGGGGGGGGGGTCAGCATCGGCAGGGGAGGCGCGCGGCTGCGGCAGGAGCGAGGGGAGACGAGGTGCTGCAGTGCCGTGGCGGCGCAGCAGCGCGTGCGGCCCCAGCTCGATGCTCGCTGGAACGCGCAGAGCTCTGCGCTTTGCGGGCGGCGCCTGTGACTGTACCGCCCGCGGCCGCGGCCGCTGCGCGCAGCAGCAGCGGCATGTACGCACCAGTTGTTGTTAACCGTCACGTCTGCTGCAAGCCGTTCCTCACGGCCTGGGCGCTGTCGGCCCAGCACCAGCTTCAGCTGTTGCTCTGAACATAATGACTGCGCCTGCCGTATATGGCTCAGACACATGCTCTCACAGATCACGAAGCGCCTCGCCAGTATCACCCCAAATCCGTGCCGCCCACGGCTGCGCGCCGAACCTTGGCTTCCTGCCGCCAAGCAGGACTGCTGCTTGAAGGGAGCATCACGCCTCCCCGTCTCCCATGCTTCAACTTCCATGTCAATTTAACCCGTAACACAAACGAGGCGCTGGCATCGTCGCTGCGCGTACCTGTCGACATCAAGCGCTCCCCCCTCCCCCCCCCCACCCACCTACGTCAAAATCACACGTCAGACAATGAGGCGTCGACATCAGCGCTGTATCTCCGTCAAAATCACACGTCAGATGATGATCATCACCGCACCTGTAAATGAGCTGCGCGCGGCTGGGCCCGACCTGGCGCTGCGCGCCGACCTGCAGCAGCGTCGCGATGCCGTTGGCCGCTCCGCCGCTGAAGATGGCCACGCCCGCTATCAGCCGCGCCTCGTCCGGGGTCACCTGTAACAGTCGATTGTGCGTGTGTGCGGGGGGGGGGGGAGGGGGTGGGGGGGCTTCGGGCATGAGTGCAGGTCAGGGTCCGCCTTCACAGCGCCATTGCGGGCGCTGTGGCATGCGCAGGGGCTCTCCGGCGTTGGGTGCGAGAATGCAGCGCGCTATCAGCCGCGCCGCATCCGGGGTCACCTGTAGCAGCAGATTGTGTGTACGTGCAGGGAGGGGGTGGTTCGAGGGCACGAGTGCAGGTCGGGGTCCGCCTCCAGCGTCATGGCAGGTGTGTGCGGTGGCATGCGCAGGCGTTTCCGGAGTTGGGCGCAAGAATGCAGCGCGCAGGCCGGACAAGGAGGGCCAGCAGCAGGTACGTAGGGTACGAATAGCACTCCGCTGAGCACTGTGATGCACAGCTCCAGATCTTTCAAAGCAGGGGGGTGGGCAGGAAGGGGGGGGTATCATGCACATAGCAGGTACGACAGTACTGCGCTGAGCACTGCAATGCCCGATAGCAATCGACGCACTCCCCCCCCCCGCTTCTGGGGGAGAGGGGGGGGGGGGGTATGCATTCATGCGCGCTCTCCCCTCCGAAGCGCGCCGACGCATACTACGTGTGGGGGTGGGAAGGGGGAGAGGGTGCCGAGGTGGGGGATATGCATGCATGCACGTGCTCTCCTCCTAAAACGAGCCGACGCGAACGCACCTGCGCCGCCCAGTCCAGCACCTGCTGCCCCTGCGGCGTGCCGGACGCGACGAGCGCTGCCACCGCCGCCACAGAGTACAGCGTCTGAAAGCCCGTCTTGTAGAGCGTCAGGGGGAGCGTGCGCGCGCGCTTCGACCACGCGTTCACCCTGCAAGCCAGCCGCAGCGCCGTCACAGTCAGTGCGCGTAGGTGGTGGGAATGAATCAGAAGATCGCAGAGCTCTACATGCAACAAGGTGTGGTCAGCCGCCAGTACCTTCCACCGGTATGTGATGCCGTAGGCGGTGTTGTCATTGAACTTGAGACGCGTGAGGTGGCAGAGGTGCTCAGAAAGACGATTCTGGCGTGCGGGGTGTGCACATCTAGTTACTGCACAGGGCCTCGCGGGAAGCGTCGGCGCACGCGTCCGTCACCACTTCAACCTGCCGGCCGGCACCCAGCATGCAGCACGTGAAAGTCTAGTTGCTTGAGTGGAGGGTCAGAGGCGGCATGAGGGTGCGCGTCAACCCGGCCGTCCTCCAGCAGCCAAGACACCACCGAATTTTTGTGCGCGCTCAGTCCGCGCGAGCTGACGCGCGTCACACCGCATGCATACGACGACACCACGCTGCGCAAAAGATCGCTGTCCGCATCACGTGCATCACTGCTCACATCACGCGGTCACGAAAACCAGCACGCTGCTCGCAAGTTTGTCGAGCTTGCAGACCCGCCGCTCAGGAACCAGCCGCAGCCGCAGCCGCTGCCCCGCGCCAGGCGCTCGCCACCAGCTCGTACGCACACGTCTTCGTTGTCTACGTTTCACTACAAAAGTCCTGCGCGGAGCACATGACGTGGGGCACGCAGCCTGCATCATGCCCAAGCGCCCCCTGCAGACCACTGCCCAACGCGTCACCTGCACCTCGCCTGAGCTGAGCACTGTTGCTGAGCACTGTTGCTCAACCCTCCCCCCCCCAGCGCCCCTGCTGAGCACTGCCCAGCGCCCTTGCTGAGCACTGCGCAGCACCCCCGCTGAGCACTGCGCAGCACCCCTCAGCCGAGCGGCGCACCGCCTCCTGCCAAGCACGTCCCTCCCGCCGACCAGCCTCGCCTGAACGCCGTACGCCATGTGACCCCCCCCCCCCCCCCCCCGGTTGGCGGAGGCGCCCTTGCCTGACGCTGTACACCACGTGCCCCCTCCCCCCCCCCGCCCCCCCGTTGGCGGAGGCGCCCTTGCCGTTCAGAGGTCAACTACATGCGACGACCCTGCAAAGGTTGCGTGGCGCTCGCGCGCCGGCGCACGCCTGCTGCGCACCGCCCAGCATCACTGCCGAGCGCCTGACCGAAGCTGGGCGCTCTGGCCCGCCCGGCCCAGCGCCCCCCGGCTGCGCAATGCTGAGCGCGCGCCGCCTGACGTCGTGCGCCGCGAGAAAGCGGCGCACGGTCGACGACTACTACACGTCACCCGCTTCGCTACTGCACGGTGACCGTGCACGGATCGCGTCGAGCAAGGCGCGCGCGGCGGCCTGCGCGTGTGCCGCGGCGCGCCCCCCTCCGAGCGCTGCTGCCTCACCTGACGTCGTACGCCGCGTAGAACCCCGCCGCGGCGACGCAGTACGCGTCCCCCAGCAGCAGGTTGTGCAGGTTGGCGCCGCCCACGTTGGTCGCGCCGTCCAGCGTCAGCAGCCCCACGCCGCCGAACGCCATGGCCACCGCCGCCCACAGCTGCGGCTTGAGGCGCACGCCCATCGCCGCCTGCGCCAGGGGCACCTGGGGCGAGGGGGGGCATGGGGGGGGGGGGGGGGAGGGGGGCGCGTATGAAAGGTTTGAGAACCCCCGCTTTCTTCTCGTTGACCGATGAGCATGAAAACCAATGCATGAGTATCGCGAAGCCTGATGAGCACAAGCACCATGTGTGTTTATTGCAAAGCCGGTCTTGACGCCAGGAACTGCGTGCGGTGCCATGCTGGGCTGCGCCTCGGGGCCGCCGAAATGAGCGCACCGAGTGTGAGGCGCGCACTGCGCTTCGCGTGCCCCCGCAGGCCATTCCCTGCAGTTGGCTTTGGCACCGTGTTGCGGACGCTGTCGATGCGCAGCAACAAGCAAACTTCCCCGCCCCCACAAGCTGGGCGCAGGCCGCAGCCAGCATTATGGAAGCGTCAGGCGCACGCATCAGCAGCGGGTTCAGTCCCCTTCCCCCCCCCCCCCAAAAACCCGGTACCCTCACAGGTCGTCCATCGATCGCCGCGCGCGTAAAATCGAAGCACCGCGCGCTCGCGAGCCGCAGCCGCCGTGCAGCACGCATCACATCCCGCGCACACGCGCCACGACCGCCGCCACTACGCCCTCACCATGATCGTCGTCAGCTGGATGCAGAACGCCGCCTGGCTCGACAGCGTGAGGCTGATGCCGAGGAGGTTGAGACCGACCCCCATGAACTTGTACGTGCCCAGCTCCAGCCCCGCCCTCTGCGCCTCGGTGTCGCGCAGGAACGACGGCCCCGCCGTAGCGTCGTCGTACGCCGCATCAGCGCTCAGCCCTGAGGCGCGCTGCTGCTGCTGCTGCCGCTGCTGCTGCGCCGCCTGCAGCGCGGCCGCGCCGAGCACGGTGAGCAGCGCGGCGGCGGCGCTGCCGGCGTTGAGCACGGCGATCGGCGGCGGGTGCTCCACCGTGTTGAAGCAGTAGCGCACGAGCGGCGTCTGCAGCGCCCAGCACCAGACGCAGATCATGAGCGTCGCGAGGCTCGTGATGTCTGAGGGGGCAGGGGGCGGGGGGGGGGGGGGGGGGGGGCAGAGGGGTGAGAGGAAGAGACGCGCGCTGGCCGTGAGCTGCGATGACGTGCGCGCGCTGAACTTGGTAGATGGTGGATGACTGTGTGGTGCAGCTGGCCGTTGGCACCAGGCGTGGATGGGGAGGAGTGCCTGCACTGCAGGGCGACTGCAAACTGCCACAACAGGCGATGTGCTGCACGTACTGTACTGTGATTGCACAACGCTGCGCGTTCGATTGTATGACATTACCAGCGGACTTGAAGTGCGCACTCGCGACCTGCACGTGTGTCATGGTGTTGTAACGCTGCTGCAGAGTGGTGGCTTCATTTGCGGAAACGCAACTGCATGATAGGCACGTGGTGAGTGCAGGCTCAAGAAGCAGACTGTGCTGCTGCGATTACTTCATGTAGGTTGTCAGAGATGCTGCTGGGCTCTGATCAGAGAGACAGGGGAAATAATGTCGGCGAGTTGACTTGACGTCCGACATCGAAGTGCGAACCAGACGTGATCATCCAAACATCGCAATGCAAACAAGACACAGGACGTGATCATCCAAGCATTCGAAGACAAACTGAAACACGAGACAGCTAGCGATGCCGCTGACGACACACTGCTCATACGTGCCGACTCGCGGGCATCGAATAGCGTCGCAGAGAGGCGACGTTGTGTCTTCACTTACAGGCCTGAGATGTGTCCGGCGGCGCCACATCATTGTCAGCCGCGGCGGCGCGCAGCGGCGTCACGGAATACGGCCTCTGTGTCACCACCCGAAAGCTTCCGCCATGCCGTGCAACACTGGCGTCGAGGTGGTTGCGGTGGCCGCCCCCCAGAACACGAACAGGAGTAAATATGGCGGGCTGCGTGCTGTGCGCGGCGGGTAGAGTAAAGCCATGCGCAGGCAACGACTGCAACAGTACCAGTGCTGCCGCTGCAGACGCCTTCATGGCAGGAGACCGCATCGCTGTCGCGCGCTAGGCGAATGTGTTTTACTCGACCAAGTGAACCCTGCGAAGGTGTTCATCAGAGACGGACGACATTTTCAGGGCCTTGAAGTTTGTGGATATGAAGTTGGAGGTGAAATCACATGTGTGAGCCTGTGTGGGGCAAACATGATGTGACAAAAATGATGTGCTGCTTGCTTGCAATGCGTATGCAGCGTACAACAAAAATATTCACTGATGCAACGGCAATGACGCAGGAGCAAACGACCATAATTCCCAGCGGTGCATCAGTGACACTTGAGGCAGTAAATGCATCGTCTGCATTGTAAAGATGTGGCATTTTCAGGGCCTTGAAGTTTGCGGATTTGAAGTTGGAGGTGAATCTGTGTGAGCCTGTGTGTGGGGCAAACATGATGTGACGAAAATGATGTGCTGCTTGCTTCCAATGCGCATGCAGTGTTCACCAAAAATATTCACTGATGCAACGGCAATGCCGCAGGAGCACATGACCAGAATTCCCAGCGGTGCATCAGTGACACTTGAGAGGCGGCAAATGGGACTGCATCATCTGCATTGTACAGGCAGCGTCCCAAGCTCGTTAACGCCGAAAGGCGTGGCAGCGAATGCGGCTGGTTTGGTGGGTGGGCTGGGCTGCAGGGCTTGCAGGAGCTAGCACCAGCGGCCCCCAGGTGATGCCAGCGTGCGTAGCCCCTTCGAGAGAACTTCAAACGTGTGGTGGTGTCTCGGAAGCCCTGGCTGGCGTGCGGAGGAGGGACAGGGAGCGGCTTGGCGTGCTTGGAGAGCAAGCGGAGTCGGCTGCACGCCACGGCACCAACCACAAGTTACTCGCAGCGGTAAATGGCAATATCTTGTCAGGCTTGCAGCCTGCGGTGAGCCGTGACCTCGCTCATCAAGGAGGCGATGCTTTACTTAGTTATATAGCCTTTCTCTCTAGCGTCAGCGCCTGGCGCCCAGTGACTCCCTCTGCTTATCTCTATGATATCGGGGTTCACGTAGATAGCCACAATCTCCAGTTCAGGGCCCATCATGGTGACCTTGGCCTGCATGAAAACTTTGAGATGGAGTCTGCGTGGAGCTGGGTGGCCCTTAGAAGGGTCTGTCTGTGGGGGGAGAGTCTTGCAGCTTTGTTTGGTATCCCTGCTAGTGTGTGGGGGACAGTCGCTTGCGGATGCTTTGTTGGGGGTGATATGGGAGGCCCGGTGAACCACCGTCCCGCTCATCAAGGAGGCGATGCTTTGCTTAGTTATATAGCCTTTCTTTCTAGCGTCAGCGCCTGGCGCCCAGTGACTCCCTCTGCTTATCTTTATGATATCGGGGTTCACGTAGATAGCCACAATCTCCAGTTCAGGGCCCATTATGGTGACCTTGGCCTGCATGAAAACTTTGAGATGGAGTCTGCGTGGAGCTGGGTGGCCCTAAGACGGGTCTGTCTGTGGGGGGAGAGTCTTGTAGCTTTGTTTGGTATCCCTGCTAGTATGTGGGGGACAGTCGCTTGCGGGTGCTTTGTTGGGGGTGATGTGGGGGGCGGGGTGTGGCGTGCAAGCTTTGCATGCTACATCCAAGAGTGAGAACAAGGCGACACACCTACAACATGGCATTTCCACAGCCACAAGTGGAATATAATAAAAGTACAGATGTGGTGCAGGGTCTCTTTGCTTTCAAAAGCAGCTTTGAAAAGCTCTCTGAACGTGAAAAAGAATGGGCCTCCGAATCGGGGAATCGAACCCCGGCCGTCTCAGCGACAATGAGAAATCCTGCCACTGGACCAATTCGGACCGATGAGGAGAGGGTCGGTTGCATACATTCTAGTGCTGAGCCGCTGTCACAACGCGCAGCGCCCCCAAAGCAACAGATGTCTGTAGGCCTAGCTGTCTGTAGGCCGTGCACTGTCCTTTGCAGCACGTTATTGAATCACGCTGTCCGACAAAGCAAAGTAGGCACGTCTGCGTTGATCGTCGCGAGCGCAAACAGGACTGCAGTTCGACTACTCAGAGCCACAACGCTGAGCAGCAAGACACAATGGGCCTCGAGGTGAAGCCACAAAACCTGATCAACACTACCAACAAGGCAATGACGACCGGCAAAACACACGCAACCACGAAACAGGGCGAAACCGCAACCTACTTCAAAAACGCCTACGACCAACTGGATGACTGCAAAATCCAGGAGGACGACAATGAGCAGGTGAGTAGTGGCGGTGCCCAACGATGGCCAGCCACTCAGCAAGGCATCGGATTGCGTGCACACACTTCACGAACACGACTTGATGACCCTATGCACTGTTCTGTCCCATGCCATTAACGATGCAGGTGCTGAATCAGATGGTGGTGTGGGCGCTTCTGGCTTTCGCGACGGCGCGCAATGTCAGAATCAGCGCCGCGCAGTGATGGACAAGTATGCAGCATACAAGTCTATGTTGCGTGCTCTGCCAGCGCTGGCAGCTGCTGAAGCTAAGTCAACAGTGCCGTTGTCAGCAGCAGTAGACTTCCAGCATCTCGATCCAGCATCATTCAGCGTTACGTAAATACGTTATTCATGCACATAATGGAGAGAGGCAAAATGAATGGGTTATGGGCATGCATAAACTGCAAGCAGCTGTCTCTGCACACCCGGTCCGGCGGTTCATGTGCAACTGGTTTGATGTAGAGCACATGGATAGCCCCGCCTGATCCGAAAGATGAACCTTGGAATCACATACGGCACTTGAACACGTTACAGATTTCTGTGTAGCCTCGCCGTGTTGCACTGTTGCTTCAATCGGGTCCATCGACGCAGACAGTGACTGACTGAAGTCACGCTTCGGCATTGTAAAGCTCAGTTGCATGAATGTGAGCGCGGATGGGCTCAGCACTGATATCAGCGTTATGAGTGGAATGAGATCCCCGGCTGATCGTCTGAGCTGCATACCTGTGCCGGCACTTCCACTTCTGTGTTGCACGTCTTCCAGCGGCTGGCTGTGTGCGTGGGCTTCATTGCAGCATTACGTGGGGAGCTGTAGTAGATTTAACAGACAAGCAGTTTCAAAAGCTGGCGTTCATGATCATGCTTACGTTTCACATACACCTACAGCCTTGCATGCAGTTTGTCAACCCTCAATTTGCAGTGACTCATTTTGCTCTTGCCGCTTGCTGCCCTGTGCTCTGCGTGCACACAGATGTGACCCACATGGCATAATAGACGCTGCTACTCCGAGGGCTAGTTGGTCATGGAATACATCGTTCAACTGGATCACAGGGGACTCATCATGGCAATGTACATAGTGTACACCTTACTTGCGAGGTATGTTTCTGTGACTGGGTGGTTGCCATACGTACATGCATTCTGTCGACTGTCGCACCATGATGTGAATATGGAGCAGTTCTGATGCATATGGAAGAATCGTGGCATCTTTTTGAAATGTTGCTCTTGAAAGTTTTTGTACCAGTGCGGAATTCTTAATTCGCAAAACTTTGGCCCTGCCTGTGGGAGTCACTCCGCTAGCATGTGTTCTGCTCAATGGATTCACCTATAACAAATGAACACTCCACATTGTTTGCCCTTGCGGTGCCATTCCCAGCTGCTCTGCGCTCTTTGCTGCTATGCTTTCAATGCATTGACAACGATGTGCGTCTGCACAAAGCCAGCCTAGGTAGAGTGTATACTCGGCAGCGTGGATGGCATTTGCAGAATTACATGGTGCCTCCCATCACCTCATTTGCATACAAAACTGTGTTTGCAGCGAGCGTACTTTGTGATGCAGTAGCCCGCATGTGGAATCACAGCTCCAAGCTGGCTGCAGCAGTGGCAGTAACTTTGCAAATAGGTACATGCAAGGGCAGACTCAGGGACGTGACGCACGTGCTTCGGTGCAGCAGTGAGCTGAGATATCAGACGTCCACAGCACCACTGGCATGCGCAAAGCCCAGGATGCGCTGCCTGAACCGCCCACCCCACAGCCCGCCGCTCTGCAGTCTACAACATCAAATCTGTGCATCATGTGCTGAAGTGTAATGCGCACATGCAGCAGTTCCCTTCTATCCCTGAGCGCTGAGGCACTGCAGCACTGCTCAGTGATTTTGCCCCCCTGTATTTGCACGCTGGAGACGGGCCGGGCGAATCCTCCCGAAAGCAAATTCTTCCGCAGAAGAACACTCCGTGCTCAAATGACATCATGCATCTGTGCTGGCTTTGTGAGTGTGCTATTCTTTGCCGCGGTGCTGTGTCGCCGAGCTTCGTTGTGCTGCAGCTACCAAAGCACTCAACAACGGCCTTCATCTGGACAGGCGGACGCGGACACAGGTGCGTGGCTCTTTGCTGCAGATGAGTGCCAACGCACGCCACGCACTCACGTAACGGAGCTGACACATGTTTCTGTTTGCCTGATGCTCTGCAGAACCACACACCACTCACAGCTACAGCGGCATCAGCATCACAAATACCTACTGACAAGTAGCATCAAGGCACAGACAGGAGCACCTGCTCACCACAGCACACACACACTTGAGCAGCACAGGTGAGCTTTTTGCAAAGCGCGCTCAGCTTGGGTCTGCATGCTTTTGCCTCTGCACAGTGAAAGTATTTGCCAGGTCGGCGTAACGCTATTGTATGTCAGGCGTGGCAGCGACTTTGCAGGCTGCGGTACTGCATTAGCGGCATCGTGAATGCGGAACTTCACATTATGTTGATATAGCATTTTCGTTTTCCGCGACCTGTGTTGTGGAGGTGCCTTTGTTTCTTGCCGACACTCGCAGCAGCTTCGTCGCAATGGGACTGGTAGTCCAAAGTGCTGGCTATATGTACTGACTCATGGAAACTTCGCAACTGTTCCTGGCACACATGCGCATGATCACAGATTCATGTGCAGCATCCGTTCTGACATACTTCTGACATACACGCGACGTTGATGACATGGCGTGCTCACCACAAGTTACCTGCTTACCTTCCTGCTGCCTTCACAGACCAACACAGGTCTCAACTAAGCCTTCTGACAGCGTTGAGCAGCGACTCCACCACCTGACCACTCGCCACTGCAGCAGCAGAGCAGGCAGGCAGCAGCAACAGCAGCCTAACCACCAGCCACACAAAAGCAGCCACCTCCACCACCACGGCCACTAGCCGCAACAGCAGCACCAGCAAGCGACTCACAACGCGCACTCAGGGCACCACCCCGCTCAGCAGCAGCACCACTACCGCCACCGCCACCATCACCCTCACGCCCATGGTGCGCTACGAGCAGCCCGAGACGCTGCACGAGATAGACACGTCGTCCGACCCGGCGTACGCGTCCGACAGCATGGCGAGCACGCTGTCGCCCGGCAGCACTGCCTCATCGGATGACAGCGGCGAGCCCGCGGCGTTCGCGGAGGCGACCCCCGCCGATAGCGGCCACAAAACCGTCCTCGTCACCGGCGGCGCGGGCTTCGTCGGTGGCGCCGTCGCGGAGGCGCTGCTCGCACGCGGCGACGACGTCCTCATTGTCGACGAGGTCAACGACTACTACGACGTGCGCGTGAAGCGCGCGAGCCTCGCGGCGCTCGTCGCGCGCTACGGCGCGGCGCGCGTGCGCATTTTCGAGGGCGACGTCGCGGACGCCGCCTTCATGGGCGCGCTCTTCGCGGCGCACGCGCCGCAGTGGATCGTGCACATGGCCGCGCGCGCGGGCGTGCGGCCAAGCATCCAGGACCCCTTCGTCTACGTGCACAGCAACGTGCTCGGGACGACGCGCCTGCTCGAGCTCGCGGCGCGGCACGGCTGCCGCAGCTTCGCGTTCGCGTCGTCGAGCAGCGTGTACGGTGAGGGCGCGGCGGAGGTCTTCAGCGAGGACGACGCCGTAGACGCGCCCGTGTCCCCGTACGCCGCGACCAAGAAGGCGTGCGAGCTCATGGCGCACACGTACGCGCACCTGTACGGGCTCAACGTCGCCGCGCTGCGCTTCTTCACAGTCTACGGCCCGCGCGGGCGCCCCGACATGGCGCCGTACAAGTTCATCGCGGCGGTGTGCGCGGGGCGCGAGATACAGCAGTACGGCGACGGCTCCACCTCGCGCGACTACACGTACATTGAGGACATTGTCGACGGCGTCGTGCGCGCGCTTGACCGCCCACTCGGCTACCAGGTGTACAACCTCGGGCGCGGCGAGCCGACGCGCCTGTCGCGCTTCATCGGCATCGTGGAGCGCTGCGTGGGGCGCGCGGCGGTGATCCGCGTGTGCCCCGAGCAGCCGGGGGATGTCCCGCGCACGTGCGCGGACATCTCCAAGGCGCGCCGCCTGCTTGGCTACGAGCCGCGCGTGTCGTTCGAGGAGGGCATCGCGCGCACCGTCGCATGGTACAAGGAGACGTACATGGCGGAGGAGGGGCTGCCGCAGCAGCCGCAGCAGCAACAGGAGGTGGAGCAGCAGGCGGCGGCGGCGGCGGCGACGGCGCTCATGACCGCGGCGGCGGCAAAAGCGCAGGCCCTGACGGCGCTGCCGCCGGCCGCCGTTGTCGTCGTGGAGCCGCACGCCCCCACAGCCATGGTCCTGTAGTGCAGCGGCGATGTTGCATCGCCAGCGCAGTCTGTAGATCTAATAGCGGAGCGTTGGTAGCAGGGATAGGGTTTTAAAGACGGGCGATGGTCCCGCAATTTTCAAGGGGGCGGCTTTCCTCCTCCCCCCCCCTCTCCCTCCCCGCCCCCCCCCCCCCCCTCGTTTCACTCCACGTTTCAGAGTGGCAGCTGCACTTGGCGAGCGCCATCGGCTTTTTTGTAGGCTGTACATAGGAGAAGCAGACTGCCCCTTTTTGTCACGGCGCGCATGCGCGCAGGCCATCAGCGGCATAGTGCTCGGGCAGGGACTTCACACGCGTATACCTTACACAACTGATGATCAGGGGACGGCCTTTGCCCCCTGCGCTCACCACTAGAGCGGATGTGATATTCGTCTCGTGGGAGGCGCTAGAGGACAGCGCGAGCTTGGCCTTCGCAGCTTGCGCGCGCGCACGCGCTCTGGAATATGACAACACACACAGAAGTGACAATATTAAAGGACCACACCTCTCGTGCTCCATCGCGGTTTTGTCAGTGCGAGTACTTTTGCTGTCCGCGGCGGCTGCTGCATGTTTGCTGGCATGCTGTCTGCACTCAGGCTTCAAGGCTTGGAGCGCGTTTGGCCACTGCTTCTGCTGAGTGCGCTTCATTGCTTACAGCGACGGCTATTGTGAGCTCTGTGTGCCATATAATACATTGTGTGCCTTGTGTAGACATGCATCTGTTTTGAAGTCTTCATGCTTCTTTGTGTTTTGTTTACATTGTATATTCTCAACAAGTTGACATATGCGGTATATCATTGACTTTTTTTAGCCTTGGGCTGTATTGTGCGGCATACATGACGGTTCATCCAGGAAAGCCAGTCGTATACACACCACGCGCCAAATGCGAAGAGCAACAATACCTGGACCTAGCGGACTTCAAGGACACGTCAAAAAAAATTCCATGTTATATATGAGTTTTGAAACTCAAGAAATGTATACACACTTTGAAGTGTGAGAGTCACCTCGATGAAGAGATGAAGTTGATGTTGCCGCATTCCACATCAGGCAAGCATGCAGCGCAGCGCCGATCCCATTTCGGGCCTTGGAGGCTTCATTGACGTGTCTGCTCTGGACGCAGGCACTCACTTGAAGGTGGAGTATCACGGCAAGGCCGTAACGGCTGGCGATCATTTGACTGCGTCACATACGAAGGGGGAGCCTGCCGTTAGCATCGAGGTCGACAAGCCAGATGCATCTGCCTCTCGCTTCACAGTGGTCATGGTAGACCCGGATGCCCCGAGTCCCGACAATCCCATCTTCGCAGAGGTATGAAGTCGAGCGAGTTGCTGATGGAATGTACGCTGTCGTTCACACGCATCAAAGCCTGCCGCTCTGCTTGTAGGAGAGTGACGCCGACTGCTCGACAACTGCAACTACCACAAGAGCAGGCCATGTAGTATTTACATTTTTTCTCTGTCGCACGCGACAAGCAGGCATCCTTGACTTTCACAATATGGGGATGCAATGAAGATATTTCGATGCCTGCATCGCGTCTGGTGCTCGTGATGTCGGGATTGAAATGTGGAGGCCCGCAACCCGCCGCCGTTTTGCCAGCTTGAGCTGATAATATGCTTGCACCTACCCATCAAGACGGATCTCGGTTTCTGCTGCTGTCAAAGCCCGCATGTTCCATCATTTCCCGCCAGGCTACGCGCCATTTTGATCTTCAGCTCCACCATCGCTATCATGCAGCAGGCACCCCCTCCTTCAATCCAGTGCGCCTAGTGCGGTCAAAACGCTGCGAGAATCCACTTGGCCTGCTGTTTATCCTTGTCAGCATGTACTGTAACGGCGCGCTGCAACGGACGACGGACATGCGCGTTCACCCGTTCGGCGCGCGCGCTCCGCAAGACGTCTCGCGCGCACCCAGCACCGACCGCGCTACATAAACGCACCTCAAACTCGCCATGTGCGTTCACATTGATGAGCAAACACACCTACGCTCACCATGACGTCACCGCGCCGCGTGTCGCGCTGCCGCATTCGGCGCCTGCGTGCTTGTGCCCCCCGCAGTTCCTGCACTGGATCGCCGTGGACGTCCCCGCCAATCAGGCGCTGCAGAAGGTCAAGGGGGGTGGTGGTGGCGGCGGCGAGGTGGTCGATTACATGGGGCCGGCGCCGCCCAAGGGCGTCCACCGCTACGTCTTCCTGGCCTACAGGTGCGAGCATGCGGAAACTTCCACTTTGAATTTCCACAGTCAGGACCAGGAGCACTCTCAAAGCGGCCCGCGCTTGCGTCGAATCACGCAGCTCAACGCGGCCGAGTACTTGCGCGACGCGGCCTTTTTGTGCAGGAATCGCTGCCGGCGCTCTTTCAAAGTGCTCAGAACTTTTGTTGTCAAAACAATAGAATGGTAGAACAACTGGTGTGTAACACATGCTTCACTGATCAGTACAATGATTTGGCTGTGGACATGCCGACAGAGTTGTGTGGTGTTAGACGCTCCACGACGGACCTGCATGAATTTATGTGTTGATCAATCCATGCGTTAGTGAATTCATGCATCGAAAGCCATGACACTTGGCTGGCCAGCTGGCTCAGGCATGGCAGGGCCCGGCGCGGATGCAACTCTGTGCGGAGGCAGCGCGCCACCATGGCGCGCACGGCTGTCCGCCGACTGGAGCCCTTTCAAGCGCCTGAACAAACACTAGGATTAGGGTCTAGGTTAGGGTTGGGGTTAGAGTTGGGGATAAGGGTAGGTTGAGCTCTCTCATGTTGCAGCTGTCCACATGAGCGCTGCCGGCACCTGCTGCGACGGTCCCTCGTCATCTACGCCGATGGTCAAGCGGCGGAGCCATTCTGATCATCGACCTGCCACAGCAGGCCGTGTACGCGCTCACAACTGCTGCACGCGCTACGTTGCTGCACTGCGCGCCCCCCCCCCCCCGAACGCTGACGACGGCCCCTCACACCTTCTTTGAAACCCCGCTTCTACATGCACGCAGCGCTCCAATATTGACTGCTGCGCCGGGGACGCTGACCTGACACCTGATGCTACGGTGGCTGGTCGTTCGCGTGCAGGCAGCCGCACGGCACGGAGCCCTTCCTGGACGCGCACGCGCAGAAGCAGCTGCAGTCGCGCGGCCGCAAGAAGTTCTCGCACGCCGCGTTCGCGCAGGAGCGCGGCCTCGGCGCGCCCGCGGCCGCCACCTACTTCTGCACGGCAGCGAGCGACGCGTGAGGCGCCGCTCTGCAGTCACTGGTCTGCTGATGATGCAGATGGCGGAGACGCTGGACATGTACAGGGGTGTTTGCACTCAGCGGCGGTGGCGCGGCAGAGGAGCGGCAAATCCAGGAGCGTGCAGACAGCTGCGCCAGCTTCACGCGCCCTGCACATGTCGAGGATCACAGAGCGGAGTGTATGCTGAAGCAGCTGCGCAGCGGCGTGCGTTGCGGGTTTGGCCATGAGCCTGAGCCTCACTGAGTGAGAGGCATTTTTGCGGGGGGTGAACCTGCGCGATGTGTACAAAATGCTGTCGTCCTGTGCATACATGCGCTGGCAGCCTCTATACGGTAGTGATCAGGCACGGCACAGCAGCAGTAGTTTTGCTTGCGCTATGTATGATATGCGTGTGCATACTCTTGTACGACACATTGGTGCGGCAATGCATGGGTGAGAAGGCGGGCGTGCGGTATGCAACCTGAGGCTGAGCACCAATAACACACAAAAGCTATATCACCAGCACATTCAATCTCGCTCTGCTCTCTCTTTTTCTCTGTTTCAAACTTCAAGTTCAAGTGTGAAAGGTGAAGTAGCGTAGGCACAGCACCCAATCCTCACCCAGCAGCAAGCTCAGGGACCACTGAACATCAGTGATTTAGTACACTGCCACAACTGAGCCAGTAGCAGCAAACGCAACAGAGCCGCACATACCACACAGTTTGGTCCAGTTCAGCGAGCTTTCAAATTCCGACCATGTGGAGCTTGTCGCTAGGGACCTTGGCTGTAGCTGCGTCTCTGGTGGCTCTGCTGAGCCTGACGTTCCGTCAGGACACCATCACTGTAATGAAGTCGAAAAGCCGCGAGGACCTATCAGGCATATCCAGCATCATTGATAGCGCTGCCCTAGAGAGCGGAACACATCTACGAGTACAGTACGATGACCAGGCGATACATGCTGGGCATCACCTGTCTGCATTCGACACGGCGGACCCTCCTGCGATTGGTGTTGTGGATGTGACGAGCGCACACTCCTCCGCTCGCTTTACGGTGGTCATGATGGATCCAGATGCTCCCGATCCGGAGAACCCCGTGAATGCTGAGGTGGGTAGCGACACTCAGGGGCCGGTGGCTACTAGTAGAGCTACCAACCTTTGGAATTGATGTTTGCATGGCATGCATAACACTTGCTTGAATCATTATGGCAGTGTGGAGCATCGCAACAAGCGGTGGCCAGCACCGTTTTAGGAAACATGTGCGGGGAACATTGACCATATCTGACGGTTGCCTTGGCTACTTCATGTACGCCAATCGGCTGCACCGCAGCAGAGAAGTGAACGGCACACCTTTACTGGCGACAAGCAAGCAGTTGAAAGCAGCGCCACAGATTGCATGAAAGCACCATGGGGGGAAGTCGTTGCTGTCAACTTGGCACTAGCACACCGGCACATCATGCGGGGCTGAGCATATGCCTCAGCCGCATACCCAGCAACACGCTGCACAACTGCTTTGCAACGATGCGCGCAGTTCACCGGCGCCACGCTGCACGCGCGCATCCACTCGTTGCAGTGAAGTCCGATACTTCGTATGCGACACCTGCCACTCGAGCCCTCCGCCCACTTCACGTTCGCCGTGCGCGCCGCAGTACCTGCACTGGCTCCTCACGGACCTGCCCGCAAATCGGAAGCCCGAGGTAGGCGCGGGCGTCTCCGTCGTGGCGTACACGGGCCCGGCGCCGCCCGTCGGCACTCACCGCTATGTGCTTCTGGCGTACAGGTAAGGGGGGCGCGGACTGCTCGAGAGCGCAGGGCGCAGTCGGCCAGCTGTCGCGTCGTGCGCGCAGGCGTGCACGGCCTGCACAAAACCGCAGACGTGACGCGCCTGCCGTAATCGCCGTAACCGTCGCGCAGACACTGAAAGTCTTTGATGCGTGCACGTGCAGCGTGCGCGCTGCGGCCCGCTCTGAGGCAGTCCGGGGGGGGGCAGCACGTAGCACTGACTGCTGTGTAGGTACCGCTCTCATGCTGATGCTCAGCTGGCGTGCCTCCGGACGACGTTGGCGGGGACATGTGCAGATTTCCAGGCGCGGCGCGGCGCAGCGCAGCGCTGCAGCTGCGAGCCTGGCCCGACAGCCGGCGCGAGCGCACTCGCCCGGACAACACCCGCTGCCGCCACCTCTGCGCCTGTAGCCCACCTCCATCAACTTCAATCAGCAGTCGTGCGCCACAGGCCGGCGTACGCAGCAGCTGAGCTGCGCTCACCACAGCTGCGCGCCCCCCCGCCGCCGCAGGCAGCCCGAAAGCGCGCAGCCGTTCCTGACGCCGGAGCACCAGCAGGAGGTGCTGGCGCAGGGGCGCAAGCGCTTCTCGCACGCCGCGTTCGCCGCCGCGCACGGCCTGGGCGCGCCCGCCGCCGCCACGTACTTCCAGGTGGCGGCCAGCGAGGGGTGAGGGGGGGTCCAGCGGACAGTGTGGTGGCGAAGCGCGCGGCGGCGACGTGCGTGGATGAGAGCTGAAAGGGCGGGAGGGGGGCGGGGGTATGTGGTCCCAGCCGTGTACACGTGTCTCTACGGGGGCGGACGGAAAACGCACTGTACGCTATGTGTACATGGTGAGATTGGGATGTAGGGAGTCACACAGTGGCAGGGGTGCAGTATACCATTCTATAGCGACAGATGCGTGACAGCGTACAAAGGTGGAGATCAAGTAGGCACAGTGTGGCGCAAGACCAGTAATGATCGACTAGTGTTTCTGTATCGTAATGCATGACAGAGGGAGCTTCACAGAAGCGCCGCATAGATCCAAAGGTCGAGTAGCTGTGAAGGCAAGGAGTGCTACAGTATGGGGGCGAGGTTTGACTACAGTCGTCACAGGTATGCATTGCTGCATCTGCATAGATCACTGTTCAGCATCCTCAATGCATCAACACACACAGCTGCAGCAATCAGTTGCAACTTGGTCTAGACTTGGATGCTGTCTACCTGTTGAGTGGACAAATTCTCAGATGTGCACCACACCATCTGGCATGTTGCTGTCATGTTTGATCTCACTTGAAAAGTTTTTCAATCCTGATGAGCTCTGCATGTTCATTTGAAGCTTTACTTCACCTTGCAGTTTTATTGCAGATTGCGCCGACTTTAGTTGGTTTCGGCAAATTTAAATAGGCACCTTTGCGCGCGCAATCGGCGCACCAATCAGACATCGCTTATGAGTTCAGCCGGCGAAGCTGAAAACTAAGCTGGCGGGCGAGGTGGCGGTAGCGCGGCGGGAGAGCACCAAGGCGCGCGCAGCTGGAGCAGCAGCCTGCGGGGAGAGCGTCAAGGCACGCGTGCTGCCGCTGCTGCTGCGATGAGTGCCCTGGAGCGGTCGCTGGCGACAGCCGATGCTCTGGCGTTTACCACTCAGACTCTGTTCTCGGTGTGTGCAACGGGTGTGGTGGAGCTCACCGCGGAGCAGGTGGCCTTCGGTGTGGAAGAGGGCCTGGACCTGCCCGCCACGCGCATATCCCCTCCCGAAGGCTATGTCACCGAAACTCAGGATACACAAAATTGCGCGAAGGCGCTGCCTGGCTTCGACGGCGCGCAATTCGACGTCGCCGTGTACAGCGAGCAGGTCACGAATGCCGATGGCACCGTCACCACCGCCAGCGAGCAGGCGGCAATTCAGCTCGACATCATACGCACAAAAGGCGTCGTCAACCCAGACTTCCAGGATGCGGTGCTCAAGGGCATCGAGGCATCGGGTGGGCAGGTGGCGGCGGTGACCTTCACCAGCTTTGGCTTTATCGTCAACTTCCCCACGAATGGCACCGACAGCGGCGGGTCCAGCAACTCGGACTACATCGATGGGTACTACCTGCCGTACTGGCTGTGGGTGTTGGTGGGCCTGTCGGCTCTGCTCTGCTGCGTCGTGCCGCTGCTGGTCTACTTGTGGACCAAGAGGCAGGATAAGAAGGACGCCAGCTACATGCAAAAGGCCTACGCGGGCAAGGAGGTGCCGCCAGGCGCTGCGTCGCCGCAGCTGCAGTCCCCCTTCCCGGTGTCGCAGGAGTACCTCAGCCGGCGCTCACCGTACTCGCTGCCCTCGATAAGAATCCCGGGGACAAAGAAGGGGAGCAGCGTTGGCAGCGATCCAGTGAAGGAGCCAGCGGTGGCTACCAGGGATGTCACCAATGTGCCTTCGCCGCTAGGAGAGGCGAGCGAGAGCGCCTACAGCGAGGTACGCACTTTGAAATGTACCCGCGCTGGCGCAATGCAGACTTCCAGGTCTGTGCGGTGAGCTCGCCGCAGGCTGCGGCAGTTTTGCTTGCTAGTGATGCTGCTGCCAGTCTGCTGTCTTTTGTGAACCCTATTCTGGAGGCAGAACAAGCCGACTCACGAGGCAGGCACGCTTGTACACACCAGTACTCTGCACATTTGTATGACATACGGTACCCAGGACAGCATGGGTCATGTGGGGCACAACTTTACGCTGACGACTGTGCGCCTCTGCAACCCAGAAGCAGAGAGGCATTGTGCTCAACATGCTCACAGGCCCCGCTGCGCTCGCTGACCGCAGCAGCGGCGCGTCTATTCAGGCCCCTCTCATGCACCTCTTGAGCGCGCACCTGAGCACCAGTGCCCGCGCGGCTGCGTGTCGGCGCCGACCGCACGCGCACCTCGCATGCGGCCCCGCGCCCCGCTCGGTGTTCACTTACCGCCGCGCCCGCTGCTGCGCGCTCATCTCTGTGCTCGGGCGTTTGCTGCGTGCGCTCGACAGAGCATGTCACCGTCTCTAGCCCAGTCGCTCCCCCCCCCCCTTCCTATCCCTGACGCACACAATCTGCCCTCCGCCCTCTGCGCGACAGGACGACCAGTCGCAGGGCAGCCAGAGCCAGTTTGCGCACGTGCGGCCGAGCCCGCTGCACCCCATGTCGAGCTGGGGCGGCCCCCTCACCAAGCCATCGACGGTGCCGCTGGAGCAGTTTGTCACGCTGCCGTCGGGGAGCCTGCGGCGATTCGCAGGTACGCTCGCGCCGCGCCGCCGCCGCCGCTTGTTGCGTCGCCGCCGCCGCTTGTTGCGCCGTCGCCGCCCGCCGTGATCGTTCCGGCGCTCTGCATGACATTGGCATCAGTGCATCCGATTGTGTTTCAACACGTTTTAAAACTTTCAGGCCGAGCACCTGCGGCGCATGCGCTGCCGTGCGCTGCGCTGCGCTGCCGGCACGGTCCTGCTGTTCAGCAGCGCTAGCGTCCTGCGTCTCGCGATAGACAGTGGGTTACTGCGGCCGACCGGAAAGTCGCAGGCGGCGCGCGGGAGCGCATTGCCGCAGTGCCGCCCAGGCGCGCTGCGGCATCGACGTGCGCGCCGCGGCCCGCAGCGCGCCTGCCTTCTGCCGATCTGTCACGGCCAGCACAGGCGCATCTGCCAGCGGCATGGACTGCGCTATGTCATCATCGCGTCTGCGATGCAAGGGCCCAATGTCACGCGCGACCCCGCCTCCCCCCCCCCCCCCCACTCCCAGGCCTGGAGCCCGTAATGCAGACGCGCAGCTCGTCCCTGATCTCACACTCGACCTTTCCCCCCCCCCTCCGCCCCCTTCCCTCCCCCCTGCCTCAGGCCTGGAGTCCGTCATGCAGACGCGCAGCTCGTACCTGTCGTCCGCGCACCAGCTATCGTCCATGGGCTCGTCGTCGTCGTTCTGGAGCAACCGCACGCCCGGCGACGAGTCGGCCGCGCGCTCCGCCATGTCGGCGGCGTCGGTCGTCTCGTCCGCGACGGGCGACACGCCGCACTCGCCGCTGTCGCCGTACGTGCCCAACTTCCGCTCGCCGATGAGCGCCATGAGCGCGCTGTCAGGTGCGTCGCGCTCTCGCTCGGCCGCGTATACATACCCCTCTCCACCCCCTCTCCCTGTCTCTGGCCTCGACATTTGCGTCCCCCCCCCCCCCCCCCCCCCCCCCCCCCCCCCGCGAGTCAGCACTCGGGGCGCGGGAGACGGTGTCGCGCGCAGAGAGCGTGACGCGAAGCACTGCCCGGTTGTTTTCGAACTAGTGGCAGCGCTCACCGTCAGGCGCGGCCGGCCCATGTGCATCTACCTACCCATGATGCCCCTGCCTGCGATCGGCGCGCCATTTGCGTCGCTTCGGGCTGGTGTGCTGGTGCGGTGGATTGCTGTACATGATTGCGTCGCGCAGGCGGCGCGCAGCATAATGCTGCTGTGCAACAAAACCTGCCAGTGATCCGTGACGTTGATGAGCGTCATGCGGGGTTCAACCAAGCTGCCGTGACAGCGGCGGTTCGCCACTGTCGCTGGAGGCGCATTGCACGCGCTGCCGCCCTGATACCTCATGATGACACACGGCCGCCACTGAGAGAGAGGGAGAGAGCGACCGCAGCGGCAGTGACCGATGGACTAACTGGCCGTACACTGATGAACTGATTGAGCACCCAAAAGGACTGACTCCACACTGACGAACAGACTGTACACCGATGAACTGATTGAGCAACCATGAACTGCCTATTACACTGACGAACGTACTGAACGCGGAATGGACCGACTGCACGCTGCCACCTGTCTTCGGTACCGCTGCGCTCTCACGCTGCGCGAACCTCCGCCCGCTGCACGCACTGCAGGCCAATCGTCGGGGTCGAGCTTTGACCAGACGCCCGCCTCGGCGACGCGCGGCCTCGAGCACGAGCGCTCCGACGCCATCTCCTCGCTGTCGTCGAGCCCGCAGCCGAACGAGGCGGACACGGCCGCGGCGCACTCGCGGCGCGTGCGCGCGCGCGCCGCGCTGGCGATGCTCAGGTGAGCCCCTCCCCGCTTGCGCATCATGCGAGGTCCTCACTCTTGTCAAGGCGGCCGGGCGTGCATGGAGAAGCCGATGTGGGAGCGCGCGCGCATAACGTGCGGTGCCACAAAGAGCGGCGCGTCGAGCTGGCGGTGCGACCGAATCGGACGCGCTGAGCGTTGCGCGAGGATACGGCTGACTGACTGGGGGCCTCAGTGGTCACCTCACGCTGCAGATGCGCGCAGCGCTCCTGGTGGCTTGGCATCGACGCGCGCTTGCGGTCGCTCGCAGCCACCACTTGCGTCGCTCAGCACTGCCTCGACCGCGCGCGCTACTCAGTAACGCGCCATCTCACACACACACCCTCCCCCCCCCCCCCCCCACGCGCGCAGCGCCGCCGATGCGCACCGCGCGCACGCGCGCGCCACCGCGCTCGCCGAGCTCACCCTCCACGGCGGCGACGGCTCGGAGGACGACTCGCGCAGCCAGTCGGAGGCGTCGGGCGTGGACGGGGCGCTGCAGGGCGCCGCGGCGGCGCGCGGCGCGCGCGGGTCGCCGCACTCCAGCAACCTCGGCGGGCGCAGCGTGCGCTCGCTGTCGCGCATGCTGCTGCGGCAGGTGAGCTTCTCACGAGCAGCATGAGGCGCGAGGGATTGGCTAAGTACCAGTTGCGCTCCAACTGGTGGTGCTCTGCCAGGAACGCTGCGAGTCCGGTGCCGCCGGGTGTGGGTGAGAACCGGGCTTGCTTGGCGCCGACGCCCTGTCTGCTGTGGCATAGGTGTGTGACCGCAGATACTGGGGTACGCACCTCCTGAGGGACGCGGCGGCGGCGCTGCTCGCTGTCGTGCATGCTGCTGCGGCAGGTGAGAAAGGCAGCGGCGGCGGCGGCGCTGATTGTCGGCGGTTTCGCCACGCGGCGTGCGTGCGTGCGTGCTTTCCTGTGCTACGGTCTCGTGGCTTTTCGCGAGTGCTTTGCGCGAACAGCAGGGGGGGGGGGGGGAGGCGGGGGGGAGGAGTCGCACGCCGTCGCAGTTTGCGCCGATCCGATGAGATACACAGACGGGCGTCTGACGGGCGCGCTCTTGATTGCGCACCCAGTAGCTACGTGCGACAACCGCACAAAGGGCGGCAGCTACAACCTGCACACAACACACGCGCATAAGCGCGGCAAATGCACAGGGCACGAACAGCCCCAAGCCGACAACCGGCAGACTCAAATACCTCAAAGTATACGGTTGTTCTGATGCCTCCCCCTCCCCCCCCCATCCGACGCCCCCCCCTGCCCCAGGCCATGGCCGAGTCGGACACGGACGGCAGCGCGGGCGCGACGGGCAACGCGTCCAGCGGCATCGCGCTCGCGGGCGGCGCGTCGTCGGACGGCTCGGCGGCGCGCGCCATGTCGCGCGCGACGCTCACGTCGCCGTCCAGCGGCGGCGGGCGCTCGTCGCGCGGGACGAGCCTCGCGGAGGCGCTCGCGCAGCTCGACGGCATGCACGCGGGGCAGCAGCGCTCAGGTGCGTGCCGCAGCGCTCAGCGTTGTGGTTGTCGTATCAGTGTGTGTGTGTGTGAGTGTGTGCGCGGGACGAGCCTCGCGGAGGCGCTCGCGCAGCTCGACGGCATGCACGCGGGGCAACAGCGCTCAGGTGCCTGTTGCGGCGCGCAATGCTCAGCTTGGTGGTTGTCTCATTAGTGTGAATGTGTGGGGGGGGGGTCCTTGGAGGCACCGGGGGGCGTGGCGGCGTCGCATCAGAGTGTTTGCGTGTGTGTGTGTGTATCTTGGGGGGAGGGGGGGTGCCACCGGGCGGCGTGGCGGCGCGCTGGCGGCAGTCGCGAGTTGCTGGCTGCACTGGTGCGCAGTGGCGTGTCTGTGCCTCTGCAGTGCCAAGGCAGCAGCAGCGGTCAGGGCTCTGCAAAGCCCCATGCAGTCTGGTCACGGTGGAGCCAATCACAAGAGGGCATGGCGTAAGCATGCGGCACAGCGGTGTGTGCGGGGCAGCTGCGGTCTCACGTGCGCCGTAAGCCGACAATATCTGACACACAGCATCTGAGCTACATAACTACGTTGCATACCCATGTAGGGTCAGGGATGTTCAGTGGCGCAGCCACAAGGCGCGCGTGGGGACAGGACCGCAAACCCTGGCTGAGGCGCGCCCTGCGCAAGCCGAGCGATGTCACAGCCCGCAGTTGCGACTGTGGTGAGGGTTCGAGCGCCAGCGCGCTGTGCGCACGACACCGCGCCGTCACCATGGCACCTCCTGCGCTGCCGCAGGGCGCAGCAGCATGGCACCGACTGACACCTCCCTACTGCCAGCGGCCGCTGTGGCCGCGTGCACTCGCCTGCCCCCTCAGATTCTGCCCATATGCTACGTGTTGCACAGCTCTAACGCACGCGACTGCGCTGCCGCCGCTCACACGCTGCAGCCACGGGCGGCAGCATCCCGCAGAGCCCGACGATCGACGTCGCGGCCGCCAACGCCGCCGCCGCCGGCGGCGCCAGCGGCGGCGCGCTCACGGCGTCCGCGCTCGCGGCGGCAGACGCGGCGCAGCAGGAGAAGGACCGGCGCGGCGACGGCAAGGCGCAGTCGCCTTCGGGCGTGTCCACGCGCAGCTCGCTGTCGCGCAAGCAGCACCGCTGGCGCAGCGAGACGAGCTCCGCGGTGAGCAGCAGCAGCGAGTCCGGCGATGACGCGGTGTAGGCAGGCGGGGGCGGCCAGGAGGTTCTGCGGCGATGGCGGCGGCGCGGCGGGAGGCGCAGCAGCCGCGGCGACGACGCGGCGGCGGCGCAGCGGCGGCGCGGCGCGAGCAGGGGCACGCGCGTGCTGATCAAATCGGAACAGGTGCTATGCCTGAGGGGGGGAATTAAGGGTGTATGAGGGGCGCGGGAGGCACACGCCGCCGCTGGCAGGCAAGCTGCTTACACGGACGTGTGATGCGCACCGCCGTTCGACAGCTGCGGTGCGGGGGCGCACAGCAGCGGCGGCACACATCGGCATTGGCGCAAGGGCCCTCCGCCTGTGCGCAGCATACACACACTCCCTTTCTCTCTACTGCTGCTCGATGACACGGCGGCGCGGGGCGCACCACGCCCCTGCGCGCCGTCTTTTGATTACCACAGCGCACTTGTGCGGAGTGCGGCGGCGGTACACTTCAAGTTTATGTAGAGGAAGGGGGGGGGCGTGGGGGGGGCATATTTGAAGACAGAAGGGCAGGTGCAGGTGATGGGAGGGGGAGGGGGGGGTCTAGCGCGCGCCTTTGCGGCGCGGCCCGATATGCAACAGGATGAAACAGCAGGGTGGTACTCTGCGGAAGCGGCGGGAAGGGGCTGATGCGTGCGCGCTCAGTATCCCCCGTGCAGTGCAAGTGCGCACAGCAGCAGCAACAGCGCAGTGGTGGTATAGTGGTAACATAGTGGAGACATGGCAGGCGGGGTGCGTGTTTGTATTTCCGCAATGCGGTGCCTGCCGGGCTGGGGACGATATGCGTGTGTGTATGTGTGTGCAGGGGGAGACAAGGGGGCGCTCAGGGGGAGGGGGGCAGGGGGGGGGGGGGGGCTCGTCCGCTGAGCGTTGCGTCCAGGCTGATGAGCGCTGCCCCCGTTTCCGCTCCACATTCTGGTTTGCTTGCTTCTCTCTCTCTCTACTTCCGATGCTTCGTTGTCTTTTTCGGACCCCAGCAGTACTAACTCCAGCTGGACCCGCTGATACTGGGTCGAGGGGGTTTCAGGCAAGGATGATGTGGGGTTGACTCTGTTGTGGCCCCGCGTATACACGAAAATGCCATTCGAGCTTATTCGTTCAGCAACCAACGTGTGTGGTGTTTCGTGCCCCTTGTTCTGCGTGTTGTCTTAGGCGTAGGGTTACTTGAGTGGGCTGCACAGTGCCATCATGTGGCACCTGAGTGTGTCGGGCACTGATGTCTGCTCTTCCCACTGGTCTTGGGCCTTCCATGCTCTGCTCCCATGTAGTTTTTACTAATTCTCGCTCGGGGTGCGAAAAAGCCCAGATGAAATGGCACCTAACTTGAAGCTTGCTTTACGGAATCTACATGTCATGTGACAGTCTGAAAGTGTCTCAACCCGCTTAAACGCCGCCGCGGCCGGCAAATGGCATCTCAGGATCCTCCCCTACATCCTCCTCCATGTGCCCCCTCACATGTACTTTTATTAATTTCGCTTCGCAAGGGGCGCGAAAAGCCCTCTCTTTGGATGTGCACTCAATGCAACATTCCTTCTCCGAAGAGAGACTCAAACGCAAACAGGCTTCCCCCTCTTCACACTACCACCAACACCCCACAACCAAACCCTACCTAGGGTTGCCCAGCCGTGAGGTACACTTGTCCCGTCTTGAAAAAGATTTATGCAGGCCTGGGTCGCCTTTGACAGCGCCCAGAACTGAGGACCATGCTGACACGTCTGAATCACGCCTCTAGGCAAAATGATCACTGGGCACCAGGCACTGGTGCTAAGGGTATCAATGCTGTTGCTACGAAGAGTCCAACCCAACCCAACAAACCCCACCCGAACCCCGATCGGTCCCCACTATCATGCTGCACCAAAGTGCCTAAGCTACTGCCTCTACACGACCAGACCCACTTTGAGGCCTCCCGTGTCTCTGCCAAAATGCTCCTAACCGTGAACAGCTTTGTGCAGGCCTGGGCTACTGGTAGCAGCGCCCAGAACTGAGGACAATGGTCATGGATCACTAAGTGCCAGGCACTGGTGCTGCAAAGGCTGATGCTGTCACTCCAGCAAGCATATCTACTAAAACCCGCCCTTCTATTTGCTAGTGTTACCCCCCCCGGTGTCCCCGGCCGCACACTGGAACCCCTGCTGCGAACTCCTTCCTCCTGCTGCTCCTGCTCCTGCTCCTCCGCGCCGCTCCCGCCAAGCAGCTGCCGCCGCCTGCCCCGTCGCCGCGCACAGGCGCCGCTCTCTAACCACATGCCTTGGACAACACTCCGCAGAGTTGTATGACTAACAATCAAGGGTGCCGCGAGGCCCCAAGATAGTGTCCTTGTGTCGGTTTTGGGTTGAAGGCGTGCGCCATCGCCGGCGGCAGGGACGGCGGCGGATAGGCTCCGGTCTTCGATGGTGTGGTTGCAGGTGTTGGTGTTCGCGTTGATGATCTTGGCGCAGCAGGCAGCAGGCTTGACACTCTGTCGCTGCGTCGGCGTAGGCCACCAAGCAGGCGAAGCCGCCACCTGCCTGCGCCGTCGCCGCATCGCTGACCCTCCCCACGGACAAGACTCTGAAAGAGTGTGTGTAATAACAATCAAGGGTACCGCTAGGTCCCAAGATAGTGTCCAGATGTGAGGTGCTGGGGCAGCAAATGCGGTGTACGGCGGCAAGTGCTGGTGGAGGCAGCGCAGGTCCGATGTCCACAGTCGCCGATGCAGCAGTCGGGGCCAGAGGTGCCAGCAGAAGCTGCGGTTTGCCGCCACACGAACAACACTCCATAGGAGTAGGGTCAACAATCCAGGGTGCCGTGAAGCCCCGGGATAGTGTCCTTGGTGGCGAACTTCAAGCGCAGGTTGGTCGGCACATGGCGGAAAAGGCACGAGCCCTGGCGACGGCCGAGCAGGCGTAGTCTGCAGCAGCTGCGCACAGCTGCATGAGCCCCACTCCTTCTGCTTCAGCCACGGATCAGCTCGAAGAGCAATTGGTATGACAATCAACGGTGCCAAAAGGCCCGAAGATAGTATCCTTGGGTGGCGTGAGGGGAGGGAAGTAGCTGCTCGTGCTGCTTGAGAGGCGAACTGCAAAGCTTTCCATGTCCTTGCCGATGCCGCGAGCTCGAACGTAATGCTCCTCTGGCCTGCTGGTGCTGTGTGAAAAGGGGCTCCAAATGTGCGGCTGAAATGTGGCAGGTGCTGCTGCGGCGCGCCAGATGCACCATGGCTGGTGAAACATGCTAGGCGCGCCAGACAAGCAGCCCCCACCCTCCACTTCATGGCGCTGCCACACCTTTCGATGTTGGCGAGCTGGCCCGGGGGGGGAAAAAAGTATGTTTTTTCTTGGGGGTGAGGTATGAGCAATCGGGATTCGGGTCGAAATAAATTTCAAAAGTGGGTCGGTCGGTCGACTCAAACCAAACCTGTTTGTCAAACCGATCCCGGCCAAAATCGACTACATTCGGTGATGTCCGGTGACACTAACTTCATGCTGCCTGTCATAACCTCCAGGCATGGTTCAGAGCAAGTGCCGTGACGTCAGTCGCCAACCCAGGCGTGTGTGAGCTTAGGGCTGGGGCTGTTTGGGCTAGGATTTAGCGTTAGGGTTAGGGTAAGTAGGGTTAGGGATGGAATAATCTGTGGAACTTTCCTTGAACGCATTCCCGGGTTACCGCCATCGCGACGACGAACAGCGGGCGATGGCGATACATCACTACGGTAGCGCTGCTGTGCTTCACCATACCCCCTGCAGCGTGGTCAGCTCTCAATCTCTGAGAGTCGGCGGCACAATTCACAATTCGTGCCTTCCTTCACTGCTCCCGCTGGTTGCGCTAGGAACAGTGCACCTCGCTTGTGCCTGGCGCCCTTTGCTGATGATCAAAGACTCTAGGCAGAGTTGCCTGCACCAGCAGCTCATCACCCCGAAGCTACGGCCCTGTGGACCCAGCCGTGCTGTCGTAAATCAGCATATGAACGGGAGACCTCATGATGAGCAGCAGCTGCTAGCGTCTCCACAGACTCTATACCAATGACAGCGTAGCTGTGCGGCAAGGGAGCTGATATCTCAAGGTTTTGGAGGTTTGAGACTGTTTGAGGTTTGTCAGGTCGGGGGCCGAAAACTGGGTCGGGCGTCGACCTGAATCCCGATTGCTCATACTCACCCCTAGGCTACGTCCGCACATGACATGACACGCCCGCCCGTACGGTCTGTGTTGGGCAGCTCAGTGCTGCATGACTGTCTCACGGTACCTATCATGGTTCACTCAATGTGGCGAGTCACTGGCTCGGTGCCGTTTGCTGGGAAGGGCTCTTTGGGGCGGTCCTAACGTTGTTGTTCTTGTGCAGCCGGCTGAGTTGTAGCAAGGCGTGGGGCAAATCAGCGCACGTAGCATCATGATTCGTGTGTGATGCGGAAAGAGCCAGATGCGCACTGTCATGCTGGCATTTGATGATGGGCTGTTCTGCGCCTCCCTATGCTGCGTTGCGCCACATGGGGTGCGGGTACGACATTCACCGCCGGCAGCACGACAAGGCAGCAGACACCAGCCCGTATTGTGGCGCGTCGCAGCTTCATTGCCTGTTCCTTGTATTACCATCGGGGTCATTGCGTGCGCCAGTCCGCGGTATACGTGGCTGCGTTGCCAGCGGCACACTGGCCATGTAGGACAGCGCCTGCCAGCGCAGCTCAGTATGCGGCGGCGAGCCCCAGTCGAAGGCGGCGCAGCCTGCGTCACGCCAGCGCACTCAGCAGGGGCGGCGCCACCTGACGGCGCTGTGGAAGAGCTGCACAGCATGTGTGCGCAGCGAGTGCGCTGCCGCATGGCCACCGCCGTGTACGCTGAGCACTGCGAACGCGCGCAGCCGCGTCATGCTGCGGCGGGGATATCGATGCACGAAGCACTCTCATCTGCCTCTATGCACCCTCTTCCCTGCGCTGTGCCGCACCGCACGCGCACCAAACCGTCCGCGCGTCACATGCAGCCTAAAGGCCGCCGGTGCGGCAGTGCCCAACAGTAGAAACCGTCGCCCACGCGGACACGCAGCAGCCTCATCACAAAGCGGCACAGGAAGAAGTGAGCACACGGCGCCTCATTTGCCTGCCCCCCCCCCCCCCCCCCCCCCCCTTCCCGAATCTCAAGCGGCGGCCGCCGAGCGCGGCTCACGGAGCAAACACATGCGCGTAGCTGGCGTGTCCACAGCTGCCCTCGGAACCAGACGTGAATGACTCCGCCGAAGTACGCAACGCGCGCGCAGGAGCGGCGTCACGAGGTGGCGATCACGTTGAAGAAGTGGTACAGCTCCTCATCCGCCTCGTACACGCCGAGCTCCGCGCCGCAGCCGGCGCAGCGCACGGGGTGCAGCGCCTCCTGCGGCGGCGCGCCGTAGCCGCCCGACGGCTGCTGCCGCTGCTGCTGCTGCTGCTGCTGCTGCTGCTGCCGCGGCACCAGCACCTGATCCGTGTCCACCGTCACGTTCATGACGAGCATGGCGCGGTACTGGTTGGCGTAGCGCGCGTGGCGCTGGCACTCGAGGCACACGCTGTCGAAGCACGCGGGGCAGCTCAGGTGCGCGTCGGACTTGAACCGCGACGGCTGCGCCTTGTCCTCGCCGTGTTGCCCCTCCTGTCGCTGGGCGTGCCGCTGCGGCGGCACCGGCTTGCTTTTGGGGACGCCTCTGTAGTGCGCCTGCACGAACACCTCGTCCTGATCATCCAAGTCCTTGTCGTATAGCTCTGGATCGCGGCGCGGGCAGGAGGGTGCGAGTGTGAGGGTGCGTGTCATGGCAGCGGTTCGCGGTGGGTGGTCATGCGCTTTCAGGACACGGCTGTGTGGCATGACGCCTCTGGCAGCGAGGCTTGGTCGTACCGATCAGAAACAGGCGGCGGGCGTTACGATGTAATGGTTACTTCCCCGGGAGTAGCATAATTACAAGAACGACTTCCAACATATGGCGACGAGCCTGGCAGAACTCTTCGGAGATGCAGGTCATGCTGCCAGAGCGGCAGGTGAAGGTTAGGTCCATCAGCTACGGAAAATCCTGCTCAGTCGATACTTCGCGGAATTACAGAAAGCTCGTGGCCCCATGTGCTGTCGGCTGATTGTAAAAAAATGGGGCAGCTATTGAGGCCTTCTTTCTGAAAGCTGCTGACACCGGCTAGACCGCACACACCGCACACCACAACTTGCCATCTTCGGCTTCGAACTTCAACGGTGCTTCGTCGCCGCTGCTGACGTAATCGGCATCGTCTGGCTCCGAAGGTGTTGGCTCCTCTGACGCTTTCGCTTGCGCTGCAGCTGAATTTTCCTCCGCCATAGCCTTCGCGCAAGGTTTGACGTCACATCAAGTTGTCAAACTTCAAGGTCACAAACTTCAAGGCTTGAGGCGACTCGCCCGGAGCAGAGAAAGTGTCAAATGGGTGGTGGTATATTAGCGCTGCTGCTTGTGGCGGCACTTGGAGCGGCTCATGCCTTTGTACTGCCGAGCATGACCGCCCATCAGCGGTGCGCAACCAGCCTGCAGGCCGTCACTACCCGAAGGTCTGTCAGATATGGCATCTTGTCAAGATGACATCGCTGTCAGGTGTTCTCGATGCGTGTGTGCAGAGGCATTTTCACACGCATACGCTTTTTTCGAGTTATTCCAAAATTGCGAGGCAGGTTGGCGCTGCAAATTGCCGCTCGAGGCAAGTATCGGACGCTGTACCCGAGGCTGGGATCTTGATCGTGCAGCAGCATGTATCCGTCACAGCAGCGTGAACTGCAAAACTGGTCATAAAATTGCCGACTGGCATTGTAATTTTCAGCTGATTAGAAGCAGAGACCCCTAGTATCATAGATATCACCAGCAACCGCATTTAACAAGCAAGCGCACAAGCTACAACGCACCCCAGCCTGCCCAAGGCACGTACAAACAGACGCCCCATTCTCATAAATGTATGCTGCTGGCTTCTTGGCATGATGAATTAGTCAACCGTAAACACACCCACTCAAGCACAAATTCTGACTTTCGCCTCCTGCTGCCACCGCTACGCAGGGCCCTGCTGAGTCAGGCGGTTGCGTTCCTGGCGGTGCCCGCGCTGGCCCTCGCCGAGGGCTACGAAGACCTCTCCGCGGACGACGCGCCGGAGCCCGTCAGGGAGACGCTCACGGACGAGGAGCGCATAAAGCGGAAGCTCGAGGCGCAGGCGAAGGCGACGGGCAAGGGGTCCTCGGGGCGGCAATCGTACCAGGTGACGCTCCTCAGAGGGTGATGCTCGGCAGAGGCGGAGCTGCCGCGCCTTCCGTAGTGCAGCTCAAGCAGTCTGGGCATTGTAGCAAGGGACAGCATGTTAGTGCTGTGCATGCGAGCTCCGCGCCGCGCGCCTGTTTCGCGCACGCAGCACGGGAGGGCGTGTGCCTGCGCACGGGCCTCGACGGCTGCGTTTGCCCTCACGTGGTGGCAGGCACACGCGGCAGCGGCCATCTGCTACCCAGCATTTGCGAGTCATGTCCGGTGCAGCAGTAGCGCAAGGAAGTCGCGCCAGCAGTCGAGAACTATTTGTCAGAGCGCTGGCTCAGCACAAGGGCCCCATGTACCCTCTTTGAGCCGCGTCAAGGCTGACGCCACGCATACATTCTGAGGCCCCATGCTCAGAGACCTGCGGCATGAGAGGCGGATGCGTGGTCGCAGGGCTGGTAGGGGTTCGCATCACAACGCACACGTCGACAACTGCACGTGACTGCGTGCTGGCAGGTAGTGGCGCAGTGCTCGCCTCACGATAACCGCAAAGTTGGCACGTGCTTGCGCGCGAGCGTGTCAGTGCCGTGTGCCCGCCAGACGTACAATTTGAACGTCCACCTAAGCAGAGACACGCACTTAGCATGAACGATGCCGTGCTGCGATCACAAAGCAGCTCTGCCTCGTTACAGCAGCCGCGTTAGAGGCCGTGTATTCTTGCTGCAACGCGCGCCCGCTGCAACAGCGTTCGCGAAAGCAACAACATGCAGCTCTAACATCGGAATTTGCATGCACGCGCGCTTTGCAGGAGCGCACGGCAAACGAGATCGCCAAGCAGAAGGCGGCTTCGCGAAAGAGCGCAAAGCAGCGCCAGGAGGACTTGTGCGAGCAGCTGGGCAGGGGCTGCTAGGCGTCAACCTCAACCCATTGAAGTTTGGGTATTTGGCGATCAGCACGCTCGGCGCTACGTGGACTTCAACTAACGTGGCGGCTCGTCGCACCTGCAAGCTTCACAACTAGATTTCGGAAACGGTGTGGCTGCTGCAGCGCGCCGTGACTCATTCCAAGTCGGAGCGCTGCGAAGCCGGTGCATGAGCGGCCGACTGCGCCATGTCAGCGTCCGGTAACTGGATTTTATCGCTAAAGGTGTGCTGACGATCCCCCCCTGTCCGGCAATCACAATCAAGGTTTAGCTGGTGTGTGCGAACGCAGTTGAGATCACAGGGGCATGCCACGGACAGCCCCGTGCCGTCAAAATACAGATAAAAGGGTTTGCAGAGGCTCAAATGGTGTTGAGCTTGCTGCCACTGCTGCACGTGTGTCACATGGTTGCAGATTCATGTCTGCTTGACGATTTTGAAAGCGCTCACATCGATTGCATGACTTTGCGGCGCTGATTGTCGACTGGCCTTTGACTTTTACTAGGAACTGGCGAATGGCATTCGTCCCTTTCCTGAGCAGATGTAGGCTGGGCAGTCGCATCTAGAATGTTTGTCATTTTCACATGGGACTTTCGGGTGACGCTCCGCATGTTGAAGATCGCTGAAAGAGGTTTTTTAGCGTATAGCCTGCACGATGCGGGGACTAAAGCTGCGTAGATGTACAAGATGGCTGTGTGCAGTTGCCAGCGTGAGCAAGTCATCGTGCTTGTCATCGCAGTCACAGCTGAGGCTGCGACCACATTCCCACAGCTGCAGAAGCGCAGCACGATGCATCCACGGCGGCAGACACGCGCTGATGATGGCGGACCAACAAGGGTGGCAAGAAGGCGTTCGCGTGAAAATCATCAGCAGTGGAGAGTCAGGTGTGATCCGCGAGAAGCGCGGTCGTGGCTGGTGGACAGTGGCTTTAGACGACAAGGATGCCGTGGCGTCGGTCACCACCAGAGCATCCAATCTTGCACTGTCAGGTGCTGACAAGGCTGCTGCACAAGGTGGCACAGACCTAGCAGCAGCTCCAGCAGCTCCACAACAGCAAGACCACTTGCCCGTACAGAAAGCCTTAGATGCACAAGCCGACAGCGCCAGTGACGGCACCGCGACGACTGCACATGTCAGCAGCAGCGGCGCCGCCGAAGACAACACCACCACACGACGCAGCAGCACCAGACGCAAACCTCCATCAACAACGACAGCAGCGCCGCTGCCGCCGCCCGCCCCCCCAGACACCCCCGCCCTCGTCACCCTCGACGACCCCACGCTCCCGCACCGCGCCGTGACGCAGTGGGTCGTCTTCTCGGACCTGCACGTCGGCGTCGGCAGCCTGTCAGTCTGCATGGAGGTGCTCGACAGGGTGCGCGCGGAGGCGGAGGCGCGGCCCGGCGCCGGCGTCCTCTTCCTAGGCGACTTCTGGCACCTGCGCGGCACGCTGCGCGTCGACCTGCTCAACGCCGTCCTCGCGCGCCTCGCCGCGTGGCGCGCGCCCGTCGTGCTGCTGCCGGGCAACCACGACCAGGTCGACAGTTGAGTGGGCTGTGTGTGGAGGCAGGGGGGTGGGGGGAGCGTGTTGAAGTTGTGAATTTGCGTGTCGGTTGTAGGGCGGGAGGGGGGGGGGGGGGGAGGGGGCAATGCGCTCATGCATTGATTGTCTCTCGTATTGTGTCATTTGCGGGGTGATGCTCCCAGCGGATGGGTCACCGACTGTTTCTGATTCTCAGTGTCAGAAACAGGTCGTGGGGAGTGAGTGCACTTGCACTGCTGTGTCGGCAAGCGTGAGCTGCACAGTGCGTGAAGTGAAAAACAACTACTTCTATGTGCCTCTAGCCACCAGCTTCCCATTAACGTGCCACGGCGCGAATATGGGTCGCCCCCCCCTGTGCGTGGTCACTGATGCTGGCAGTGATCGCCCACAGCCTCAATCCATGCATGACCACCACCTTGCCGCACAAAGTGCCACGGGCTCAACGTAACAATTCACACTGCGCGCCAAGTGCGAGGTGAACTTCTGCCGTGCTCCATGTGAAGCCAGAAGTAGCGGTGCGGTGCAGCTGATGCCCCCTCCCCCCCCCTCCCCCCTTTCCAGCATGTCTTTGTACCACTCCGTAAGCTGACAGGGGCCGGTGTTGAGCTTTGGTTGTTGCAGCTGTGCACCGTGTCCATTCCCGGATGTGCCACTCTCCTTACTCCACCGACGCACCTCCTGCCAATTACTGCGCCCGCTGCAGGTCAACAACCCTCAAGCGCTCGTAAACCTGGCTTGGTAGCACCACGTGTTGCCATCCGGTGCTCACCCCCTCCCCCTTCCCCCCAACTCCCCCCCCCCCCCCTTCCCCCCCTTCCCCCCACCGCGAACAGGGCCGGCGCCGAGCACTCGCTCACGCCGCTGCGCTACGCGTTCCGCCCCGGCCACGCCGTGGTCATATCGCAGCCGACGCTGTTCCTGGGCGCGCTGTGGCTGCCGCACTGCCGCGACCAGCGCGCGCTCGAGCGCGTGCTCGCGCTCCCCGCCGCCGCCGCCGCGCGCGCCGTCTTCTGCCACGTGGACGCGCGCGGCGCCGCCATGAACGACGGCATCTACTCGAGGTACTTCAATTCTGCGTGTTAGAAGTATGATAATACGCTCACTTCAAGTACAAGTATCACACATAGGTCCCATGCGCAGCGAGCAGCCGGGTTCGCGCACTCGAAGCCGCGGCGCGCAACTTGTGCCACGCGGACGCGCGCAGCGCCGCCACGAACGATGGCATCTGCTCCAGGTCCCGCGACGGCACTGCGTCATGTATACATGTATGTGTGGATCGCACATGGGTGCTAGGGCTGTGACTCGGGGCCAAAGGCGTGCACCCGACCACGACTCATCCGAGTGTGTCGCTGGCGCCCATGTTGCGGTAGAAGAGCGTGTCATCGCCAGTCTGTCTTTCTGGGCAGAGATTGGCGCAGGCTCAAGACGTGCGACTGCGCTGTTCGCAGCGCATACCGTCGCCCGCGTCGCAATGGCTGGCGCGCACTCCTTCCTCCCCTCGCACCCCCCCCTGGTGCACCCAAACGCGCCCAGCCGCCCACTTGCCGCACTCACTGCACTGCCGCGAGCGGCAGCAGCCCCCCGCCCCCCCCCCGCCCCCTCCCCGTCACAGGGGTGCAACCAGCCCCTCCTGCCCAGCGACGCTCATCTTCCGACGCGCTGACACCTCACTTCCGCGCCCCCCCCCCCCCCCCACCCCCCCCCACCCCCCCCCCCCAGGACGGGCATCAGCCCGAGCGCGTTCCCCGCGGGCGCGCGCGTGTACTCAGGGCACTTCCACCGCCCGCACAGCGTCGGCGGCGGGCGCGTGCGCTACGTCGGCTCGCCGTACCAGACGTCGCTCGCGGAGGCGGGGCAGCGCAAGGAGCTGCTGATACTGGACGCCGCAGACTGGAGCGTGCGCGACGCGGTGGAGATTTGCGTCGGGCGGCGCTTCTTCCGTGCGGAGGGGGAGGGGCAGGTGAGAGGGGGGTTACGAAGAGGGGGGCGGGGGAGGCGACCCGTAGTAATTGCCGGTAGCGCTGGGGCGTGCACATGGTATGACATGCTCATACTGGACGCCGCGGACTGGAGCGTGCGCAACGCGGTGGAGATACGCGTGGGGTGGCACTTCTTCCGCGCGGAGGGGGAGGGGCAGATGAGAGGGGTGGCAGGGGGAAGGTTGGGGGGGGGGCAGGGTGAGAGGGGGAGTGGCAGGTTGGTGGTGGTGGTGGGGGGGGGGGGGGGGGTGTTTGTGCGGCGCCGCGCACGCGTAGTAACTGCCGCAGGCGCTGGGCGTGCCCCGCCAACATCGGCGACGCGCGTGTGCGCGCACTCACGCAGTGCTGATGCTCCCTGTGTGTCGGCGCGTGAGGGGCAGGCTCGCAGCTGCAGCGGCTGGGCGGTGAGTTGAGTTGCGGTGCCACGAGGACACGGAGAGTCGATGCGCAGTTCCGGTCACAGGGCGCGGTGCTGCATCTTCCGCGCATCATGCAGCAGCAACACGAACCCTCGTGCTGCAGCGCCGCGTACGAGCACCGGCAGCTCATGCTCGGCACCGTCCGACTGTAGAAAACAATCACAGCACACGTCAGCCATGTGGCGGCCGCGCTGATCATCATATGCCCATCCGCGGTCCCGCGTCGCTGCGCGCCGCAGCCGCTGCCGAGCGCCGCCGACGCGCGCCGCGGCGACAGGCTCGTGTGGAGCGTCCCCGACGTGCGCGCGGCAGCAGTTCAGGACGCTTCCGCCGCGCTGCGCTCCGCCGGCGTGGAGGTGGAGCTGCGCAGCATGCCGCGCATGCGCGCTGCTGCCGCCGCCGATGCTGAGCAGCCCTCGGCAGCGGCGGCGCTGCTGGACGGCGGCGTGCTGCCGCGCGCCGGCGGCGCCGCGGCGCTGCCGCCGGACGCGCTCACGCCGCCGTCGCTGCTTGACAAGTACCTCGCCGCGGAGGCGGCGGCGGGGCGGCCGGCGCGCGCGGACGTGCGCGCGGCGGCGGAGGCGGCGGTGCGCGCGCTCTGCTCCGGCGCAGCGCTCAGTAGCAGCAGCAGCAGCAGCAGCGCTCAGGCATCCAACGCGGCCGCTGACATGAGCAGCAGCATTGGCAGCAGCAGTGCTGTCGTCGGCAACGGCGGCGGCAGCGGCGGCGCAGCGCCGGCGCCCGCGCGGCATGCGGCGCTGGATCTCGAGGAGGTGCGGCTGGCGCGCTTCGGGCCGTTCCGCAACGCGGCGGCGTACCCGCTGCGCGGCCGCGGCGTCGTGCTGCTGCGCGGCAGCAACCGCGACGACCTCGCCGCGGACTCCAACGGCGCGGGCAAGACGACGCTCGCCGCGGCGGCGCTGTGGGCGCTCACGGGCAGCCTCGACACGCGCCCGACGAGCGACGCGCGCGCGCAGGTATGTACCAACCTACGGGTGTAGGGTCAGGGGGGTTAGCCTGTGGATGTAGGATTAGGGTTAGGGTTAGGGTTAGGGGGGGTTAGGGTTACGGTCAGGGGTGGGCCGGAGGTCGCGTGCGTGTGCGCTCTGCTGCCGCCGCCGCCAAATGTTGTCGGTGGCAGGCGGTCAGCATGCCTCGCATGACCCTGCGTCCTCATGCCCCGCACAGGTCAGTCACACTGTTTGTGGCCAATCCCGGCGCCCCACAGCGCACCACGGGTCACGGCCCGTACGCTCAGTTGGGCAACAAACGCATTCTGCAAGGTCACGCGGCCACTTGCACCAACGCTTGCCGCAGCCGCTCGCGCCGCTGAACTACCACCACTCAGGCGCCGGCGCTTTCATGCCCTCACAACGCGACTGCGGCATACGCCCCTGACGGCCCCGCTGCATCCGCCCCGCGCTGCGCGACGCCTGCTGCTGCCGCCTCAGGACGTCGTCTACGACATGGACGGCAGCAGCGGCGGCGGCGGCGGCGGCGACGATGGCAGCGCTCCGCGTCGCGGCAGCGGCGGCGTCGCGGAGGTCACGCTGACAGCAACGCTCAACGGCGAGAAGCTCGTCGTCACGCGGCGCAAGGTGAGGGTGGCGACTCTCCCACATCTGCGCCGTGCGTCGTCGAGACTCTACATAAACCGGTCAGAGTGGAGGGGGGGTATCAGTTTTGTGCACGTCGTGCAGGGCACGCGCCCATCTCCACCGCGCCGCGCCCGCCCAGTCGGCTGTGAGCTCCTATTGCAAACATGCAGATGGAAATGTCCACGCGAAGCGCGTTGCCACTGGTGACCTCTGTTGTCGAGTGCTAAGCGTCTGCCGCTTGTTACGCCGCCGCCGCTCCTCCCCCGCGCTGCGCAGGGCGCGCACATCTCAGCTGCGCTGCACTTTCGCAACAGACCCACCCATCAGATATCCGCCACGGGAAAACGCGTCCCCTTCGCGCGCTCAGGCGCCATCAGACACGCTGAGCGTCCGCTGCTGCTGCCGCATCTCGCTCGCGCGTCAAGCCCCCTGCAGGCGCGCGCGCGTGTCAGCGGCTGCCGCTTATGGACCGCCACGTTATGATGCTGAGCGCCTGCCGCATCTCACACCGCCGCCGCCCCTCACTCATGCGTCTCCTCACCCACGCCGCAGGGCGCGCGCGCGTCTCAGCTGCGCGCGACGCTGCGCCGCGCTTCCGCCACGGACCCACTCACCAGACGTCCGCTGCGAAAACGCATTCCCCTCGCAGACGCGGGCGCCAGTGAATGCTGAGCGTCCGCTGCTGCCGCTCCTCGCTCGCGCAGGGCGCGCGCACGTCTCAGCTGCTGTCACTTCTGGTTGGCATCGTGAGATGCTGAGCACGCCTGCCGCGTTCTCACGCCGCTCTCCCCCCCCCCATGCCCACATATGCCCCCCCCCCCCCCCCGCAGGGCGCGCGCACGTCTCAGCTGCGCGTGACGCACGGCGGGCGCGACCTCACGCGGCAGGCGCTGCGCGACACGCAGGCGGTGCTCGAGCGCGACCTCGGCCTGCGCGCGGAGGTGCTGCGCCGCACGCTGTTCCAGGGGCAGCACCACATGTACGGTGAGCGGCTAGAGCGCGTGCGCGGCGACCCGGGTGGGGGGTGGACGTGTGTGTGCCGGATATGGCGGCACTGTCTGACTCTCGTGGCCGATCGCCGCAGCAGCGGCAAGCACGGGTTATCGGCGGAAGGCTTGTGCGGCTAACCCCGCCTTGTCACCTCAGTAGAGCTCTACCATGTTTTGATTGATTTCCATGGTGAAGCGCAGCTGCGCCGGTGGACGGGCGCGCGTGCATGCGACGTGGAGCGCTGCTGCAACGTGCTCGCGCCGGCACTGCGCCACGCCCAGCGCCCCGCAACGCACCAGCGCCGCGCCCAGCACTCTGCAGCGTACCAGCGTGAGCGAGCGGAAGGAGTGAAGTCGCGATACACACGCGTATCGATGCGCGCGCGCTGTGACAGAAAAAGGGAGCGCGCGCGACGCGCGGCAGCACCATGGCGGCGCGTGCTGCGTTCAGCGCAGGACCGCACGCCAATCACATGCGCGCAGGGGGTGCCATTGTGCTGTAGGGCGCCTCAAAATTGTGCGTGCGGGGTCTGAGCAGCCGCCCCCTTGCAGCTGGTGCGAATGCATGCTGTGCCAGCAAGCACGCGTGTGGTATGCCGGAACAATCCAAGCGCAGGATTTCACGTGCACACAGGAGCCTTCAATACGCACGTCAGCGGCTCTTGGGACGCACCACAGCATGTGTGCGGCCATGCAGCAAGCTGTAGTCAGCACCAATCCCTACGCAGGTTATGCAGTCAAACCCCAGGGCACCCTATGACAGTGGTGCATAGCACAACTGACGTTGCTGTGCACGATATTGAGACATGGCGCGCAGCAGCCCCATTAGTGCTGTGCGAGCGCCGTGAAACTGCGCACGTGACGCCGACGGCGCCTTCGTCGCCTGCGTGCGCCCCCCCCCCCCTTCCCCCGCCGCCCGCCAGGGCTGCTGGAGAGCACGGACGCGCGCTTCAAGGAGGAGCTCTCGCTGCTGATGCCCATGGACTTCTGGCAGGTGCGCGTCGCGGCCAAACCCTGGCCCAAGCGCTGACCAGGTCGATGGCGGCGGTCGCGTGCAGGTGCCGCCGTGTGGCGCCACGCTGCGCAGCGCCCTGCGCGTACATGCATTTCGCACGCTGATGCTGCGTTGAAAGGGAGCGCCTTGCTCAAGGCGCCTCGCTGCAATGAGCAACATCAAGGCGATAATGGCATGCGTGCCGCGCGGCGATGGCGGCCCGGCCCGTGCACAGCGCGAGATGCGTGATTCAACCACAAACACCTGCGGAGCGTCGATCACGAGCCGCTGGGGCTTCTCTCGTCATTGTCTGCAGCCTGCTGTCAATCATGTGGAGCGGCAATGCGCAATGTTGGATGGGTGTTCAGGGGTTTGTTTATGGTGTATCACACGCATGCGCACACACACAGACACGCAGGTACACATGTACATCGCACTGCCAGTGGACTGCCGCATGCTCCTCACAATGGCGCACCCGTACCGCCTCGCTGCATGGCGCAGGACGCCGCCCGCAGCGCGCGCCGCGCCGCCGCCGACGCGGAGCGCGAGGGCGACGTGCGCGCAGCGGAGGCGGCGCTGCGCACTGGCGACCTGGCGGCACGGCAGCAGCAGCGCGACGCGCTGGCGCGCGAGCTGGCGGCGCGGCGGCAGGCGTGCGGCGCCGCCGCGGCGGCGGACGACAGGTGCCCCCGCGCTCATGCTCTTGCGATGGGCATCAGAACATGGATCTCTATGTTTTGCGGTCGCTTGTGTGTTCTAGATTTGGACTGCAGGTTGAGGGGCCATTTGATCTGCGGCAGAGGAGGGGCACGCTGCGTCGCGCGCTGACGTGCTGCTGCCAAGAATAGAATAGCTCATCGGCTCAGGCATGACGAACGGCGTGGCAGAGTGACAGCTAGGGGCAGTTGGAAGTGCCAGAAGGCTTGCATTCCATTCATTCCCCGACGGCCATCGCCACGGTGTGTTTGAGCACTCACACTGTTTGCCGCGCTTGCGGGCTTGGTTCAGCGCATCAAGGCCTGCTACCTCGCACGCCATGACCAGGACAGCACGAGACGCCCGATGGAGTGCAGATAACAAGCGGCTGAACACTGCCACACCGGTGGCCGCGGCAACAGCATCGGCGCCAGTGCTAGCAACGGCAGTCATCAACGCCGCACACACACTTCAGCACATGTAGACATATCTTAAGCGGCGCTTCGATCTCAGCGCACGCCCCGTCCCCCCCCCCGCGACTATCCGCCGCTGCAGCTACCACGCGCCGCCGCCGCCGCCGGCGGCAGCGGTGGCGGCGGCTGCGGGGCGCGTGGAGGCGGCGCGCGCGATAGTCGCGCAGGCCGCGACTGACATCGCCGCCGCGGAGGACGCGCTGCGCGAGGCGCGGCGGCGCGCGGACGCGGTGGCGGCGCGGCGCGGCGGCGGCGTCGCGCCCGCGCAGGCGGAGGTGCACCGCCTAGAGGAGCGGCGGCGGTTCGCGCGCAGGTGGTGGCGGCAGGTTCTGCTGCTGCTACTGCTGTTGCTGTGTGCGCGCAAGCTGTGCCGCGGTGGTCGCAGTGGTGTTCGGCAGTGTGCGCTGGTGTGGGAGTGGATGTGTCGTGAAGGCGTTGTGCCGAACCGAAGCGACATTGCAGGCGCGGCACCGGCGCACGCCGTTGGGTAGAACTCCTGCGGTGTCAGCCACTGCACCAAGTGTATGCTCATCCTGGCCGTGACAGCATGCACAAGGCAGTTGGTGGGGCTCCTTGAAGCCGTTTTTCCCTCTTCACTCCATGGGGTGCACAGAGAGCACTCTTGTGCACGCCAGCATCGACACCACCACCGGCCATATCGCTGACCACCGCCGCGCACTACACCGCCCGCGCGTCACGCACTTGTGCAGGGATGCCGACGCAGCGCGCGCTGCCGCCGAAGCGCTGCGCGGCGAGCTGAGCGCGCTGCGCGCCGCTGCTGCGGAGGCGGCGGCGGGCGACGCCGACGCCGACTCCGCGCGCGCCGCGCTGGACGCCGCGGCGCGCATCGCTCAGGATACGGCGGCGGCGGAGGCGGTGGCGCGCGCCGCGCACGCCGCCGCGGCGGAGCACCTGTCTACGCACCGCAAGGCTGCAGCGCGCAGCGCCAGCGGCGGCAGCGGCGGCGGCAGCGGCGGCGGCAGCAGCGGCGGCGTCTCCGTGTGCACGTCGTGCGGCCAGCCCATTACGCCAGAGTTCGCGGCGGCGCGCGAGGCGTCGCTGGCGGCGGCGGCGAACGCCGCGGCGGAAGTGGTGACGCAGGCGGCGGGCGCCGCCGCGGCGGCGGCGCGTGCAGCTGCCGCTGCGGAGACGGCGCTCGCCACGGCCCAGCGGCGCAGCGCGCTGGCAGGGCGGGCGGCGGACGCAGAGGCGGCTGCGGCGGCGGCGGAGCGCGCTGCCGGCGACCGCGCACGCGAGCTCGGCGGCGTCGAGGACGACCTGCGCATGGCGCAGCAGGTGCGGCGCGGCGCGCATGAGCGGACGGCGGGTCTTCGCGACACGGCGGCGCATGTTGGCGATCGATGACAGGATGTCGATGGGGATGGGGCTGTTTTTTTTTTTTTGTGATTGCTGGGGTGCAGCTGCAAAGCTGCGACACATTGTAAACAACTCGGTGTTCACATGCAGACGCTGCGCACTGGGGGACGACGAAACGACGCGGCGTTCCCCATCAGCAACGGCCCTACCTCAAAGCTCACGTTTTGAAGTTTTGACAGTGTCTGCGCCCGCCGCGCTGCTGGCGTGCTGCACCCTCATGTCTGCGCCTCTGACCCCCCCCCCCCCCTCCTCTGGCCGCCGCTGCGTGCGCTGCGCAGGCGCTGGAGGCGGCGAAGACGGCTGCCGATCACGACGCGCAGGCCGCCGCGAGCGCGGTCACGGCGGCGGAGTGGGTGGCCTCCGCGCACAGGTGCGTACGCGTATGCATTGTACGTGCATGTATATGTCATGCGAGAGGCGGAAACCGAGATGCTCTGAAGCATGTAAAGTGGAAATGAATCAAAAGGTCGTGGAGCTCTAGGTGACACAAGGTGTGGTTGTGTCGCCGCAAATGCCTTCCACCAATGACCGTGGTCGCCGCTGCTGCGGCAAGTGGCCACGAGTCAAACTAGTATAATACCTCTCGCGCTCACAGAAGCTGAAGCGATGGGCGCTCCGCTGGGGTGTGGGCCATTGGCCTAGGCCGCGGCGCGCAAGAGGCGGGGCCTGAGTGACAGCTGCCCGATGCCATGGGGTGCGCGGTCACACGCGGGGTCCTTGCCTGTACCCGCGTGCGTGGGCACAGCTGCCACAAATTGAGCGGACAGCGGCGCGCTGCAACCAAGTGCTGCGATAGAGCGTCAGGTGCCCATGGCGGGAGCAGTCACTGAGCTGGCTTGGAGGCGCATGTAGCGAGTCTGCGAGGTCTGGCGTCGCGCGAAGCGGCCTCTGAACTTGAGTGCGAACGCCGTAGTATGACAAGCAGGCCTCAGGGGACGTGGCGCTCTGGTCTAAGCCTTTGAGAACGTGAGATAATATTTGCCGCCGTTTCCAGCTTTGAGCACTCAGGGCCATCCCTACAGCCGCTGCCGCCTTTGCGCCGCGGTGCATGTGGGTATTTTGTTTTTGATGGGGATCTCCGCGCGCCGGTATCAGCAGCGGCTGATGACCTTGCCGAGCACTGTCGTGGCTGGTGGGGGCCGCGGCACTTTGGGATGGTGCGGGTCGCAGTGCGGGGCAAGGGAGGCAGCGGGTGTGTCGGCGAGCGCCCATCGGTGTGTCCCTGTCAAGTCAGCGCAATCGCGCGGACCGCCCGCATCGCTGTAGCCAGGGTTAGGGTTAGAATGGATGCGCGCCGCGCTCGCGTTGCCGCCGTGAGGTTGGTAGGGGCGTATACGCCGAACCAGCCATGCGGCGTGAGGTGAGCTGCCCACAGCCGAAGCGCTCCGGCGGGCCCGCCGCTGCCACTGCAGCTGCCGACGCTGCACCGTAGCTGTCGCTGCCAGCGCTGCTGCCAGCATCAGCGCTCCGGACAGAGCTCTTGCGCTTACGCGCCGCAGCCGGCACCGCCGCCTCAGCAGGGCGCGAGGCCCGCCCGCAGGTCATGCCAGGAGGTGGAGTTCCTCTCTTGATCAAATTCTAAGTGTCTTGGACACTTGAGAAGAGTTTATACGGTACAGAGGCGACAGAGGATGAGGCGGCCGGTCACCAATAGGGCAAAGCTGCCATGATGGTGGCAGGGACTAGCGCAACGGAAGGTCGCCTGTTGAAACCTGCGCCGTGTCACGCGCGCTGCCGCCTCGGCTGCAGCAGCTCCCCCAGAGGCAACAGGAATCACCGCGCGCTTCAGTGCCTTCACCGCCACCAGCGATGAACGACATGGACCAGACTCTCTGCATGTGCACCCCACCACCAGTGCGCCAGTCAGTAACTGGTCTACGTCGGTCATCTCTTGTGGCGCTGAAGCGGGGGCAATGATTCCATCGGCCTCTTGGGGGCTGCTGCAACTAAGGCGGCAGTGTGCACATTAAAGTGCTGGTTTCCGCAGGTGCGCTGCGGTGGCTCTGGTTTTCTGCCGCTAACGTATCGCGCACACCTTCCAATGTTCGGCGCCCGTGGCCCCTCGGTCACCGCTCGCCGCGTTGTTGATTCGACCACATCCATTTCTTTTTGCCGTCCTTCGTGTGCGCGCTTGGGCACCAGCAGCAGTAGCAGCAGCCGCCGCCTCGCCACCGCCGCAGCAGCAGCAGCAGCTGCTGCAGCAGCCGCTTTTGAGACGCTCGGTGCCATGTACCCCCCCACGCAGCGCGCTGCCGCTGCCGAGCTGCCATCACAACCACGACTTCATCAGCAGCAGTGACCAAAGCGGCCATGAGCTTGGCCGACGGTGGTATGCAATGGCCACAGCGTGCCAACACGCACCCTGACGCCATTGATGCTGTGCACTGCCGCCTCTCGGCCTTCAAGTTGAGAGTACGCCGCGTGCACAATGCCACAGATGTCAGTGTACACCCCCCTGCCCCCTGCTTGCTTGAACCCACCCATCTCAAGTTGTGGTAGCCCCCCCCCCCCGCCTCCAGCTAGGCTAAGCGCTGTCTGAAAACATGCTCGTTGGTTTGTCAGAGACCCATCAACCTGCCTGCGGCTGCGCCACGCACTCAGCAAGTGGGCGAGCTGCCAACCCTTTTCCCTGCGCAGCACTCTGGCGCCCACAAAGAGCGCTTCACATGGTTCGTTGAACCCAGCCATGCACTGTGATTGTGCACTGCGTGCGGCACACGCATCGCCGTGCAATCGGGCCAGCTTGCCATCGGGCAAGCGCCTGAGCTGTGGCGCGACTCTGCAGCTTAGGGTAAGCCTAGTTTTGGGCGAGGGTTAGCCTAACCCTAACCTTAACCCTAAGTCAAGGCAGTTGCAGTTGCCGCGCCCACGTGCTCAACGCGCTGCTGCTGCAAAAGCAGTTTCGCTCGACGGTAGAGCGACGGCACGCGCGAGACTTGGCGGTTGCTGCAAAGCGCTGCAGCCGCTGCTGCTGTGGCAACAGCATCGCGCAACGGCCGAGCGACGGCAGGCGCGGGGCTTGGCGGTTGCCGCGGCGCACCCCTGAGGCGTCCGTCCGTGCTTGGGCAGGACCGTCAATATGCTGCACAGCACCAGCTGTAGCGGTATGAAGGGGCATCTGCATCGTAGCCACGCTTGCAGCCACGCTTTTTTTACCCCTTGAAGTACTGAAGAGCGAGTGCGGGCGGTGTGCCTGAATGCGCCTGAGTCTGCTGTGCGACATACTGATGAGCGACGGCTCGCTAGCGTGAGCGTCACATTTTGAACTTCATGTTGTGAAGTTGCTGCCACGACCGCTGCCGCAGGGACAAGCAGGAGATGGCGGCGCAGCGCGAGTTTGAGCCCGAGCTGTGTGCACACACCTGTCAAACGCCATGACGAGCGAAGGCGGCTCGTCAATACTAAAACTCACGTTATTATATCTTTCTGGACGTGCTGCCGCAACCGCTGCTGCAGGGACAAGCAGGAGATGGCACAGCGCGAGTTTGCCAGCGCCGTGGAGCTGCAGTCGCAGTTCGTGCTGGCCAGCCAGGAGCGTGAGCGGCAGGCCAAGGACCTCGCCGACGCAGTAGAGGTATGTACTTGTCACCGAACATCATGATATACCTGCTAACATGAGCTGGCTTCACAATTGGGAAAAAAGCAGAAATGGTGGTGGTGGCGGTGTGTTGGGGGGGGGGGGTCATGCTTCCAGAGGCCCTCGTTGCGGCCTGTTTGCTGCGTGAACTGGAACTTATCAGAGCACGCCTGCGCACCCCTCTCTGAGCAGAGTCTGTGGCGTTGAACGAGTGTGGGCTGCAGCAGTGTTCAGCGACTCATGACTGCTTGTCGCGCAAAACAAGAGAAACCATCGCCGCTTCATCAGCGGAACAGTGTTGGCCTGCCGCCGCGAGAGCCATGGGCGTCGAGCTGCGCTGCAGACATGCATGTGAGGCGGCAGCGCAGCCATGCGCGGTGACGCTAGTACTCGGTGCATCTCGGCATATCATTGTGTTCTCGTCATACTTGAGACCCACGGTGGACGTGGCAGCAGCTGACGGGTAGGGCTGGACCCCAATCCTAGCACCTGTAAATCTTTGGTAGTCGCGCTGCCGCCGACAGGCACCCAGCAGGTGCACTTTCGCCACGTTAGCGCCCGCGGCCGGCCGAACAGCGCCACAGCACTGGCACTGCATGACAAGCAGTCCTCTGCGACTCAACGGAGTATCGGCGCAGTCTGACGCACCATCTGTGCTTCCGATGTCATCATGCACATAGGCGGCGGCAAGCAGCGACCGCCACAGCCACTACTAGCATCTGTGCATTTCACGTTGTGTGCAGGCGCTGAGCCTCAACTCTGACTGCGCCACTGGCTCAAAGCAGCGCAACCCCAGGGTTGACCCCGGGTCCCATGTAGCTCGGAAGCAATGCTGAAGGGCCTGGTATTGACGGTCAGCACCACACCAGCAGCTGACCTGCCCCCCCCCCCCCCCCCTCTCCCCCCAAAATTGCGTCGTTGTCGTGCAGACTGCCGCCCGCGCGCTGAGCGACTGCGACGCCGCCGTGCAGCGGCTCAGCGGCGAGGCGCAGCAGCTGCGGGGCGCGGCGGAGGCTGCCGCGCAGCGCAAGAGCGCGTACGCAGCGGCCGCGGAGCACCTGGGCGTGCGCGGTGTGCAGGTGAGATGGCTACCGGTGCGATTGGCGTTTCTAGGCGGTTCCGGTCTTTCTGGTGTCGCCGCTCACAGAGCACGAGATGCAGTCCTTCGCGTGTCCGCTGATGCGGACGCTTTTCACCGCGTACCAGACTGCAAAGGCTCGCCGCTGCGACGCCGCTGGCGTGCTGGCGCTCAGGTAGCTGTTGATGTACTGTTGCGCAGCGCCGGGCGCGTCGCTGCCGGGAGCAGCTGCTCCCGAGTGGCGCGTCTCATCGCTGCGCACGCGCCCTCAGCACCGCTGGCAATGGTCGATGAGGCTCGACACGCTTGCAATAACATCACGCTCAAGCCCTGGTCTGCCAGCTCGCGCCGCTGCTTGCTGCTGCCTCCCATGACAACGCTCAACCCGGGAGCCGGCCTTTCTGCGAGCCCTGCGCGAGAGCAATCTCCGTATGATGAACCCCTCTGCGCCACCCGCGCGGAGGCTGTGCTTTCAGCACCGCAGGTCACATCAACCGCCGCATCGCACGCGCCGTCGCCGCCGCCGCGCCCCTCAGAACTTCGTCTTCCGCGAGGGCGTGGAGCAGCTGGAGGCGTTCGCGGCGTGCTTCCTCGACGCGCTCAGCGACGGCGGCCTGCAGCTGTCGCTCAACCTGGACGGCGAGCGCGTCATCAAGCGCGCGGAGGTATGTATGTATGTACGCATCGAAGGTGTGGGGCATCGCTCAGCAACTGGCTGGCCCTCCTGCGACCAAGACGCGGCCGTCTCCGCGGCAGCTGCGGGTACCGATGCGCAGTTGACGCCGGTGACTTGCAAGGAGCTTTGTGCCAGAAATGCGTGTGTGTGTACGCACGCTTCGAGCGCGCCGCTGGTGCGATCGCTGGTCTCACGTCATCGACGCGAATGCGCAGGCGCAGGCGCATTTTGCTTCCAGCGCCTCTGGGCACGATCGCTACTGTTCTATGACTTCAAAGAGTGCCTTGGCCATGAGGATTTTCCTCCACGTGAAGCACACGCCCCTCACGCCACGCGCTTCGGGCACGATCACCGTCGCCGCCACTGCGTCGATGCAACCTCGCAGATGCACTGTTTTTCCGGCGCACATCCCGGCATGATTGCTGCCATTTCATCGCTGCAAAGGCGTCACGGCTGCCATGCAAGGGCGCCAGGCAGCTGTGGACCCCCCAAAAAATTGTCTCAGTGTTTGCAAGATGCTCGCCTTGTCCCCCCCTCCTCGTCACCACCGATACGAGCGCAAGCAGGCACGCCTCCCTCTGAAGCCTGAGGATTTAAGCGCTTGCGTGGAGCGCTTCCAAGTGTGCAACGTGCTCACCATGTCGCCCCCTCTCATCACCAAGGAGGCAAACGCAGCAGGCACGCCCCGCTCTCGTAGCCGCAGAACCGTTCCCAGCATCACGCCCCCCCCCCCCCCTCCCCCCCCCCCTGCCAGGCACGCCCCGCTCTGGCAGTCACAGAACCGTTCCCAGCTCGCAAGTCATGGTACCCCCTGTCATCAGCCCCTCCTTGATCAGTGATCACCATGCCCCCCCCCCGCTCTCCCCCCCCCCCCCCGCGCGCACGCCAGGCATGCCCCGCTCTTTTCCCAGCGTGCAAGGCATGGTTTCTCTGTTGTCCGATCATCATGCCCCCCCCTCCCCCTCCCCCCTCCGGACGCCTTGCTTTTTCAGGTGATAGGCTCCGACGGCCAGCGGCGCGAGCGCTCGCTCAGCCAGCTGAGCGGCGGGCAGTGGCGCCGCGTCAGCCTGTCGCTCGAGCTCGCGTTCGCGGAGCTCGCGCGCCAGCGCTGCGGCCTCGCGTGCAACGTCGTCGTCCTGGACGAGGTGCTGTCGCAGGTGCGTGCGCATTGTGTCAGCGCTCCACGTGGCGCATGCCGTCGCGTGCAGCGCGCGCCGCAGCGGCGGCGCTGCGATCACTTGCACACGCCCCCGGGTGCACCTTCCATGGAGCGCTTGTCTCAGGTTTTCGCAGGCGGGCTTGTTTGTCGGGCGGTCACGGCGCTCGCGCGGCAGCGCTGTCGGCGTGCTTTTGCGACGTTCTGTCCTGGACAATGTGGTGCTTCAAAGATCTGGTGTACAGAGAGGCTGAGCTCGGCATGGAGAGGCCGCTTGATGCGGATGCCGGAAGTGTGACTGGTGCGTGCTTGCGTGACGCGGTGCTGATCGCTGTGAGGCAGAGGGAGACACCGTGCAGCACCGCTGCAATCCTGTCGCGTGAGCCAAACACTCGCTGGCAGTGGTCTGCCCACTCTTTCCGTGCGCGGCGGCGTTTCCAGCACCTGCCCATGACAAGCAACAGCGCATCTCGCAACATCTGCCGCATGGTGGTATGCAACAAAGCTCGGGCAAAGTGCGCCGCTGTATACGACATTGCTCGGGCAACGTGTGCGGCGCTGTGATGACTCAATGCACCCATCATTTGTCTGCTGAGGTGCACCACTGGGGTTTGCGTCACTTGACGCACGCCAATATTGTCACTCAAGCCGCCGCCGCCTTCGCTTTCTCTGCAGCGCCTCGTCTGCTGAGATGCACTACTGGGGTCTGCGTCGCCCGATGCACGCCAAAATTGTCATTCAAGCCGCCGCGGCCTTCGCATTCTTCCATCCGCCGCCACGCAGCTGGACGCCAACGGCCGCGCGCGCGTCGCGCAACTGCTGCGGCACTTGTCTGCTGAGATGCACTACCGCGGTCTGCTTCACCCGACCCACACGGACATTGGTCACCCAATCCATCGCCTTTGCTTTCTTCTCATCCGCAACGGTGGTCACTCAAGCCGCCGCCTTGTTTCATCCGCCGCCGCGCAGCTGGACGCCAATGGCCGCGCGCGCGTCGCGCACCTGCTGCGGCGCCTCGTCGCCGCGGACGGCGGCTACTCCACCGTCCTCGTCATCCTGCAGGACCTACCCGCGGAGCAGATCATTGACAGCTTCGACGCCGTCGACGAGGTCGTGAAGCGCGGCGACCGGTCGGTCATCGTCGTGGACAGTGACGCTCAGCAGCAGCAGCAGCAGCAGCAGCAGCGGCAGCAGCAGCAGGACGAGTGGGACGCAGAAGCGGAAGACGTTGTCATTGCGGAGCGCCTTTGACGTGCGGGCAGCGTTGTGGAGAGCGGTGCTCAGCAGCAGCAGCGGCAGCAGCAGCAGCAGCAGGAGGACGAGCGGGACGTAGAAGCGGAAGGCGTCGTCGTTGCGGAGCGCCTGTGACGGGCACGCGGCGGCGCGCCGTGCGGGCACACGGCGGCGGGCCATGTGTCTCGTGTACAGCTTAGAGCGGACGATGCCGTTCAATGACGCGTACTATGTAGAGCACAGTCCTAGCGGACGTGTCAGTACTGCCTGCACGGCATTAGGTTGTGTTGCTGTCAGGCGCGCCCACAAGCGCCTGCCGCACACACAAGACGAAAAGCGGTTCAACACAAATCAGATTTTTCCAATGGCGCCATGGCATGGCGGCAGGGGGGGCGGGCTGGTGCCCCCCTCCGCACATCACATTACAGCGAAGTGAAACATCACAAGTTTTGACTGATGATTTGACTTGTGTCCCTCTTCCAGTGGCTGTCCTGTTGCTCATGCCATCAACGTTTTGACAACGATTGAAAGCACTGATGCAGGACAGACCTGTGTCATATGCTGTCAAATTGTGACAGCGCCCCAGGCTTTCATGTCCTCGAATTCTGGCCTTGTTGCTGGTCGTGACGCATCATACGCTTTTAAATGCCAAGTGTGTTGGAGCACCCATCATTAGAGCCCACACCAGGCATCCAGCCGCTCGACTCATACTTTTGCTGTTTAAATAGAGTACTTCGAGAATTAATAAAAAGTAAGTCTACAATCAAAAAAGTACTTTTATTATATTCCACTTGTGGCTGTGGAAATGCCATGTTGTAGGTGTGTCGCCTTGTTCTCACTCTTGGATGTAGCATGCAAAGCTTGCACGCCACACCCCGCCCCCCACATCACCCCCAACAAAGCACCCGCAAGCGACTGTCCCCCACATACTAGCAGGGATACCAAACAAAGCTACAAGACTCTCCCCCCACAGACAGACCCGTCTTAGGGCCACCCAGCTCCACGCAGACTCCATCTCAAAGTTTTCATGCAGGCCAAGGTCACCATAATGGGCCCTGAACTGGAGATTGTGGCTATCTACGTGAACCCCGATATCATAAAGATAAGCAGAGGGAGTCACTGGGCGCCAGGCGCTGACGCTAGAAAGAAAGGCTATATAACTAAGCAAAGCATCGCCTCCTTGATGAGCGGGACGGTGGTTCACCGGGCCTCCCATATCACCCCCAACAAAGCATCCGCAAGCGACTGTCCCCCACACACTAGCAGGGATACCAAACAAAGCTGCAAGACTCTCCCCCCACAGACAGACCCTTCTAAGGGCCACCCAGCTCCACGCAGACTCCATCTCAAAGTTTTCATGCAGGCCAAGGTCACCATGATGGGCCCTGAACTGGAGATTGTGGCTATCTACGTGAACCCCGATATCATAGAGATAAGCAGAGGGAGTCACTGGGCGCCAGGCGCTGACGCTAGAGAGAAAGGCTATATAACTAAGTAAAGCATCGCCTCCTTGATGAGCGAGGTCACGGCTCACCGCAGGCTGCAAGCCTGACAAGATATTGCCATTTACCGCTGCGAGTAACTTGTGGTTGGTGCCGTGGTGTGCAGCCGACTCCGCTTGCTCTCCAAGCACGCCAAGCCGCTGCCTGTCCCTCCTCCGCACGCCAGCCAGCGCTTCCGAGACACCACCACACGTTTGAAGTTCTCTCGAAGGGGCTACGCACGCTGGCATCACCTGAGGGCCGCTGGTGCTAGCTCCTGCAAGCCCTGCAGCCCAGCCCACCCACCAAACCAGCCGCATTCGCTGCCACGCCTTTCGGCGTTAACGAGCTTAGCTCAAAAAAGTACTTCTACATGGTATGGTTCTGATGTCTGTTGACGTCAGCAAAGCGGCCCTTCCCCCCTGTGCTTCAAATAAAGTGACGTGATGGGTTGTCGCAGGCGAACAACAGAGCAGCAGAAAGCCCGACGCTGGTTGATTGGTGGTGGTGGTGGTGGCCACAACAGCAGTGATGTACTTTTTATTAATTCTCGCTCAGTGATGTACATTTGAGTTGAGGCTCGTGGAGGTGACACTCCAACTGGGCTAACTAGGGTTTGGGCCCCCTATCCATGAAAGCATGCCAGTTTCTTTTCAACACAGCGCACCCTCCACCATGCTTTGGTCGTTTACATGACTAAAACTGTTGCTTGTCGTTCACAACGCATCCCCTATGCTGGAGTCTTGCCCCCTCCCCGCATTACCGCAGCCGCAAGCATGAACTGTTTGGTGTGCCTATGCAGGAGTCAGTCACCACACATCATGATAAAAGTTCAATTTCTCGAGACCAGGTGATACAGTTGAGGCATCTCTTCACTAGCTCCAGCCCGCACCGCCATGGAGCCACAGCACAGCCATGGTGCTGAGGCCTTATGGTTGATCGCCGGCTTTGCCAACAGGTCGTGAGGTTGCATTATGCATGGTGACTCCTCCATATACATGTACATATGTAATGGTATGGTGGTTTGCATACTGTGACTAGACGTGCAGAGGCACATGATGCACCAAAGCTGACGCTCTGTTCGCATTTGCCGAATTTTGGGGACAACACACGGCGCTGCTGACACACACAGCTGTGTGTCTTGTGCGTGCAACGCACACTTCCAGGGAACATCTGCTGTAATAATTTGTTTAGATTGAACCAGACACACATTTTTGTCCTGCACTGGAGCCCCCCCCCCCCCCCCCCCCACCCTAGCATAACTTTGCAGTACGAGAGCATGCACGTTCTTCTGCACTCAAGCCCCCCCCCCCCGCCCCGCCCCCAGAAGACAAAATTGAAGCATGAGAGCAGCATTGCAGTGATTTGGCGACCTAATGCAGCGCCCGCGAGCACAGGCCGCGGCGCGCGCCCACGTTGCGAAGGCAGGCGCGCACCGCCGCCAGCCGGCGGGCATTCAGCGTACGGAAGCGCAGTGACTCTTGGAGAAAATACCGGGGGGCGGGCACTGAAGCAGCCCGCCTCCCTTCTCAATTTTCCGTTTCGGTGGGGGCAGGCAGCGCAATGCGTGCGGGCGGCGCAGGCAGCATGGCGGAGCGCTGGCGCGGCAGCGGACGGATGTACAAGCACGCACGGTCGATGATGATGCGCATGCGCGGAATCCGGACACTCGCGACATGCGAAACGCCGCCGCACAGGGGCCTGTCGCAGCCGCTGCCGCGCGTGCGTGTATTCGGCGCAGTGTCACGCATCAAAAAAGAAAGCAGACAAGCAAACGTTCGCGCGTCCCGCGTGCGGACCGCGCGCCGCCGCCGCCGCCCGCAGCGACCGCGGCACCGCAGCGGCGGCAGCGCCCGGAACGCAAGAGAGCCCGCACACGTGCATGAATGACGGTGCGTGTATGTGCATTACTACGTGGCGGCGGAGCGCCGCCGCTGCGCGCGCGCGCCGCTATGACTGCGGCGACCCGAGCGAGCCCTCGCGGATCGCGTCTTTCAGCGACTGTATGTCGCTCGGCCACTGCTCGAGGAAGCGCACGTCCGACTCCCAGAACATGCGCAGGTCGGGGACGCCAAAGAGGACCATGGCGAAGCGCTCGACGCCGAACCCCGCCGCGAAGCCCGCGTACTCCACGGGGTCCACGCCCGCCATCTCGAGCACGCGCGGGTCGACCATGCCGCAGCCGAGGACCTCCATCCACCTGGGGTGTGTGTGGGGGGGGACTGGTTAGGGGGGGCTGTGAGAGTCTCTAGCGAGGCGTCGGGGGGCAGGGGTAGAGGCGTGGGGGGAGGGGGGGGTCTAGAGGCGTGGGGGAGGGGGGAGGGGGGAGGGGGGGGGGGGCTGTGAGAGTGTAGAGGCGTCGCTTCTCGACGCGCGCGCGCGCCGTGTGTGTGTACGAGAGCGAGAGAGAGAAAGAGAGAGAGAGAGAGAGAGCGAGAGAGGAAGGCGCGCGTCGCGCAGTGCTGCACCCATCGTGCGGAGCGCGTTCAGGCTAAGCAAGTCCACCAGCGCGCTACATAAAAGGCGAGGGGGGGATGGGGGGGGGGCGTATGGCTGCGCTGACGATGCGTGCGCGCACACCGGCGCGCGCCGCTGCTGCAAGCGTCGAGCACCGCTGCGCAGCTGCGCGTGCAAGCCGAGCACTGCCACAGCAAATCTGCACGTCCTGAGCGCTGCTGCTGCCACTGCTGCGCGTGCCTCACCTGCCCTTGAACCAGATGTCCACCTCCATGGACGGCTCGGTGAAGGGGAAGAAGCTGCCGCGGAAGCGCGTCTTGACGTCGGGCCCAAACATCTTCTGGAGGAACGCCTCCACGGTGCCCTTGAGGTGCGCCAGCGTCAGCTCGCCCTTGCGCCGCAGGTGCAGGATCTCCACCTGCGGGGGTGCACGCGTGGGGGGGGTGGGGGGGCGCAACACGACTGTCTGTAAAGCATTCCGCGGCCGTGTCTCAGTGCGGTGTGCAGTATCTGGTGCCAAGTGCCATTTTGTTTGAGTGTTGCACGGCATCCGCGGCGCGTGGCGAGACGAGCGCGCGCACGCGTCCGCCAGCGCACGGCACCACCGCACCGACAACAGTTTGCATCTGCGTGCCATCGCGGCAGCAGCAGCAGCACAGCAGCACGCGCAGCAGCGTGGACGCTCCCCGGAGCACCCGCCTTAGAGAGTTTGCGCACACGCCTGCGCACCTGATGGAACTCGGGCGCGTGCGTGGCGTCGGGGGTGTCGCGGCGATAGACGCGGCCGGGCGCGACGATCGCCAGCGGCGCGCCCCGCGCCTCCAGCTGGCGGATCTGCACGGCGCTCGTGTGCGTGCGCAGGAGCAGCGGCTCGAACCCCGGTTGTTCCTGGCAGCGGAGCGGGGAGGGGGTGCGGGGGGGCAGCAGACACGCATGCAGGATCAGGGCTGTGCCCATGGTCCTGAAGAGCTGCTGCAGTGCGGTCGACAGCGAGGCGTTGCTGCAGCGGTACGCGGTTGTTTGTTGCAGCACGCAACCATGTCTGCTGTGCGAGTTTGCCATGGATGCGGCAGGCGGAGCACGTGCGCGCTCCTCATTGCGGCAAAGTGCGGTATGCTGCGCGTCTGCCTTCACCAGTTGAAGGCGTGTACTTCAAAGCAGAATGACACGTGATGGCTGCACAGGCTGGCAGGGATGTGCATAGCTGGCGATGCCGTGGACTCAAGATGGTGGACACACACACACGCATGATGGTTGCGCACGCACGCATTCCGCAGCCCGTACGATGTACATGCAACAACGAGTTCAACTCCTTGAGCGTTGCGCCCCCCCCAAGTACGCTGCCGCACCGATCGGCAGACGCGCGGTCCGCGGTCCGCCAACCCCAACCACAATCCTAACCCTAGACCCTGAACCCGATCCTTCCCTCAACCTGCATGCTAACCTCGCCCACCTTGACGTATGACGTGTCCTGCAGGGGACGCACCCGGGGGATTGCATCGGGTAGTTGCGCGCCTCGAAGCAGTAGTGGTCGTTGACCTTCTCAATGTCGACCACATCTAAACGGTGCCGTCACCCTCACCCTAACCCTAACCCGCGCACAACACCCCAGCCCCCATCCCAACGCTGGCCCCTGTAGCCCACCTTGACGTAGAACGTGTCCTGCATGTCGCGCGCGCCGTGGCCCGCAACCCTCACCTTGAGCCTGACCCTCAACCTAGCCCTGGCCTTAGCCCTAGCCCTTGACCTAACCCCAACCCCGACCCTACCGCCAGCTGCACGCGCGGGCGCACCTTGACGTAGAACGTGTCCTGCATGTCGCGTGCGGGGTGGTCCGGCGGGCAGTTGAGCGCCTCGAAGCAGTAGTAGTCGTTCTCAATCTCGGGCGCGTCCACCGTGCCGTCCACGAGGTCGTAGCCCATGTCCACAAAGATGTCCACGGCGAGCTCCTGCATGATGCTCAGCGGGTGGCGGTGCCCCGTGCGGTGGCGCGCGTACGGTATCGCGGGGAGCGTCACGTCAAGCGTCTCGGACGCGATCTGCGCCTCGATGACGGCCATTTCTAGCGCGTTTTTGCGGTCTGCGAGCTTGGTTTCGAGCGTGTCTTTGACCTCGTTGGAGACCTTGCCGAGCTTGGGCTTGTCCTCGGGAGAGAGCAGCCGCATCTGGCCCATGACCTGAGACCGGGGTTAGAGGTTAACGGCGGGGGGGGGGGGGGGGGGGTGAGCGTGCGAGCAGTGTGCGGTCTGCCGACTGACCTGCGATAAGCTGGCTGGCCGATGAGGTGACCTTTGGACCAAACAGCAGGGTGATGTTTGAGGCTTTCATTGGTGTAGATCTGTGAAATGTAGCTCGATTCTGGTGCTCCATCACGTGCGCACTACGAAATGCACACCGCACCCTGATCAGCATGCGAGCCATGGAGTGCAAGTGAGCCTGTCAGAGCTTCCAAGACGAGCAAAGGGAGGGGGGGAGTAGGGCATGTGGTGCTCGAGCTGGCTAGGTCGCAAGCCACATCACCCACTTGACAATATGACAAGGCACTATGCATCTTGGAGAGAGTCTTACTGGATGTGTGCACGGTTTACGCACGTAACTTCAACGACACCAAAAAGAGGCATGCTGTGCTCCAGCACGGATCGTCAACAAACGCCACCGTGAATCGAGTTGCTGTAACTTTGAGGGCGTTTAGAGCGCCGCGTCATGCATGCTGCCAGCCAAAACCGCACCTTTTGCACAGGCCCCTTTTTTGTTAGGTACACCCTTCTCAAGTCCTCCAGTTCTTGCAACGTGGTGGCGGCATCCATCTCCTGCTGTGCCTTGGCGGAGATCTCCAGCAGCTCCTGGGACACAGTGTCGATGTTGATGGCGGTCTCAGCCCGCAACGCATGTTGTTGTCTGCCTCTGCACTGCTGACGATGTGAGGTCAGAGGTGGAGGAGCAAACGCGCTGCCTGACCGACAGCATGAGCATGCCACCAGTAGCGCCACAGCGAGGGCTGCCGTAGTGCCCGTTGGCGGCCCTGCTCGCCGCTTCACCATGGCTGCAGAGAGAGTGCAGCGTGTGTGAGAGGTGAAAGTTGCGCGAGCTGCGCGCGGCACTTTCCAAGTTGAAGTAAACTCCTCAAGCTGCATAAGCGAAGAACGAGGAAGGCGCGTTGGTGCATGGCGGGTAAGAGCAGATGCCTGCTGACCCCCTGCAATCGTTGTTGGCCAAGGGCCGGGAATTAGTGCCTTCACAGCTGACCAAGGTCCTGTGCAAAACCTTGGATGATCTGGCTTCGCGCTCAGCGGCGACACCAGACTATGCGCCGGACCCCGCCATCGGCTCAGCGTTGCTGGAGGCGGCGGAGCGCTGTCCGGCGGCGTTTCGAGCCGACGCCGTCCTCAAGAAGCTGATGGCGGTGCTGGATGGTTCGCCAAAGCTCAGGAACGGCAGCCATGGCTTGCCGGCCGACTCCCCTCTGCTGCTGCAGGATCCGAGGGTGCTGGCAAGCACTCTGCTGCTGGCGGCTCTCAGAGCAGTCAAGGAGTGGCCAGTGTCCCTGATACGCTGCTACATGGCGGACTCTCTAGGCAACAGGGCCTGGGTGGAGCACCCTGGCTGCGAGCCTCTGGTCGCAAACATCAAGACGGCCTGGGACCCCAGCGTGGCGCCCGCCAGCGACACCACCACAAGATCCGCAGCTCACGCCGTGGTGCGACAGCCCTCGCCCACCACGGAACGCTCCTTCACTGACGCATCTGCCGTCGACGAAGACAGCTCATCAGGGGAGGAATTGGAAGTTGAAGATGGTAACGGGGTGGTGGTGGCGTCGGGTACTGTGGCGCCGCTGCCGGGGCACAGACGTAGTGCAGATGGCGTCTCAGCTCACATTCCTTTAGCGCAAGGCGGCTCGGAAGCCTCGCTGAACCTTCACCAGGATGGCATCTATGACGGCCAAGGCCCTGCCCTGGCGGACAGGTGGGATGCTGGGTTGAAGTTGCGCTGTTGGGGCTGCTGCACGGCATTCAGGATGCAGGTTGTTACTGCTACCAGATTAACAGGCTCATCAGGCGCTTGTGTTGGCAGAAGTTCTCGAATTGCCAAAGCTCTGCCCTAGTAGGCTCAGTGGAACACCTAGTTGAAGTTGGGCTGTTGACGGCTTGCAGGGCAGGTAGCATCTGAGTTTGACTTGCTACTAGAGCGTCAGCGTCAGAGTCATACATTGACACTGACAAACTATCTTTGCAGTGGGCATTGCTCAGACATCATCGCTCTCATACCCGCGCAGAGCATGCTGCTGTGCACATAATGACGTAATGGCGGAGCCTGACACACCCCACTCTCTGCTGTGCAGGTTTGTGGGCAACCGCTCCGCTGCGCAGATGCACGTGCTGCAGCACCTCGTCAGCAGGCTGCGCGCGCTCGGGCGCGACACGGGGCCCCTCGCGCACCTGGGCGTGCCGGACGGTCCCGGCGCGGCGGCAGCGGCGGCGAACGTCGCAGGGCCGGCCATCCTCACCCTCAGGGACATGGCGACGCTGCCCGCGGCGCGCACGCTCGGCGCGCTTAACCTGGCTGAGTGGCTGGACAGTGCCGCGCGCAGCACGGCGGCCGTCCAGCTCCTGGAGGCGCTCGCAAACACGGTGCTGCCGGGCGACGGCGGCAGCGGCGGCGGCAGCGGCGGCGCAGACGCTGCCGCGGTGGAGTCGGACCTCGTGGCCGCGGACGCGATCATGGCGCTGCGCCCGCGCCCGAACCTGCGGCCCAGGTTCCTGGAGTGCGTGCAGCGCCTCGTGCGCCGCCGCCCGGCGCTCGCGCGGCGGCTGCTGGCGCGCGCCCTCGACGCGCCGTCCGCCGCGAGCGCCGCCGAGTCCGTGGCCGCGCTGCGGCGCACGGTGTCCATGGACGTCGTCGCCGGCGCGGGGGCGGGGGCGGGAGGCGGCGGCGGCGGCGGAGCGGACGTGCCGCTGCTGCAGCCCGACTTTGCGGAGCTGCTGCAGGCTGTGGTGGCGGCGGTCGGCGGCGGCGCCGCGGCGGCGGACCTCGCGGCGGCGCTCTGCGCGTCCGCGGCGGAGAACGCCGCCGCTAGCGGCAGCGGCTACGGCGCCGCCGACGGCAGCAGCATGCACATCCGGCTGCTGCGGCTGCTGCGGAGCCTGGGCCGCGGGCTGTCGGCATCGGACGGCGCGGCGCTGGTGAGCGGGCTGCTGGCGGAGGCGCCGGGCGCGGCGAGCAGGGGCGGGCGGCAGCTGGAGGGGCCGGAGCTGGATCAGTACGTGTGGAGCGTGGTGCTGCTCATGCGCACGGCGCTGATCTATTGCATCGGAGCCATGCAGGTGAGCTTCCTTTGGTGTGATCACGCGTGGAAGCGTGCACTTGGAACAGTGAGTGCTCTGCACTCTTTGTGCCCGCGCGCGCTCGAGGAGCCTAGGCACCGTGTATGGTTCGTCAGTGGGGATGCACACGAAATAATGCCGGTTGTCGATACGACCGCAGCAGCTCCAAGAACGCGGTGATGGACAATGTGTGCATGAGGGTAAGAAGTACTGTAGCGCAAACACTTCACATCCTACGTCCAGCTGGCATTTCCTCTGCTTGGTGGGCACACAGCACCATCAACGTCACAAACAGCGCGTCCTTGCGAACAGCAGCCATGGCTGAAGATGATTGCCACCATGCACCCATGCGCCTAGCGCGCCCATCGCTTTCTGCCTCTGCAGCCCACCAGACCACTGCCACCGGCCGTGTATGCAGGCACAGAGGCACCAGGCAACGCCCGCGCCGCGCAGCGCGCCCTTCGCCAAGGGCAAGGGCAGCCGCGCGCTGCCGCCGCCGCCCCTGCACGCCGCGCCGCTGCCGCAGTCCACCGTGGCGCCGCACCTCTCGGGCGCCGCGGCAGCGGAGGCGGACTGGCGCATGCGCTGCGACGTGCTGCGTGCGCTGCGCGACGCGCACGCTGCGGCGGCGCAGTGGTGCGTGGACGACGGCGCCAGCGAGATGCAGGCGCTGCTGCCGCAGCTGCCGGCGCGCGCGTCGCCGCTGCGCGGCATGCTCGGCCTCCCGGCGGCGGCGCCACGCCCGCTGCTGCGGCTGCGCGGCGCGCCGCCGGGCCCGGCCGCGACGCTGTCGCCTGACGAGATTGCAGGTGCGCTCAGCAACTTGCGGTGCAGCTCTTGTATCCTGCACTTACATGCCTGTCCCGCTGCTTGTGCACGTGCTTGTGGCATGCCGTCGCAAGAGTGTACTGTAGTCAGTAGGGCAATATGATATGCAAGTGTTCACGCCCCCAGTCCCCCCCCAAAACCCAAATTGTTTGTGAAGCAAGCAGACATTGACAAATACCTGCATTCAGAGGAAATATCAAATGACGCAGTCCGCACGGCAATGGCTGTGCGCTGGTGTGCACCATTTACACATCGGTACAACGGTGGAACTTGAGCAATGCTTCGCGTGCTGAGGGCAGCCCCCACATGACTGCTCATCACCGCCCCCCATCTGCAGGAGCGGAGGAGGCGGTAGCCGCTTACGAGGTGCTCGAGCGCAAGCTCGCGGAGCTTGCGGCAGACGGCGCAGAGCTGACGGCAGGCGCGGCCGCGTGCACGGCGAACGGCGTCGTCTGCGACACGTGGGTGGGGAGCGTGCTCGGCGCCGCGGGGCGCGCGCCGCCGCACGCCGCCGCCGCCGCCGTGATCGCCGTCGTGGAGGAGGGCGTGCTGCGCAGCGCGCGGACGCAGGTCGCTGCAGAGGCGGCGGAAGCCGCGTGCGCGGCGGCCGCGGCGGCGGCGAGCGGCAGCGGCGGCAGCGCCGCCAGCGCCAACGGCGGCGGCGCCGTGCGCGCCGCTGCTGCGTTCCGCGCCGTCGACGTGCTGCGCGTGGAGGACAAGGAGCTGGTCAGGGCGCTGTTCGAGCTCACGGAGTGCCGCTTCCAGCGCCCGCCGCGACCGCTGCCGCCGCCGCCGCCCGTGCCGAGCTTCCACGAGAGCCTCGGCGCGCCGCCGCCGCCGCCGCCGCCGCCGCCGGAGCCGGAGCGGATGCGGCTCGCGTACGCGGACCTGTTCTGGCGCGCGTGCCTCTGCAGCCTCGTGCTGGCGGCGACGAACCCGTCGACGGTGGGGCGGTGGGCGTGGGACCACGTGCCGACGCTGCGGTGCCTCATGCAGATGGTGGTGTGCAGGTGCGTGCGTGGGCCGCGCACGCAGCGGCGGGCAACAGCAGGCTCGCGGACGCGCCGCGGACGTTCTGATGCCGCCGGTGCATTGCTGCGATGCAGCGGGTCGAGCGCATCGTGTTGTGGCGTCACTGAGATGCGCCGTTGGCAAAGGTTATCAATCGTCTAGCCTTCCCTGGTGCCGAAGCATTCAGCGTCCGTCGTGTCATCAGCGTGGCGTTGCAGCAGCTCACCGAGCACGCCGCCTTTTTGACAAACATTCCGTGCACGTGCTGTGATGAACCACACCTGCTTCGTGCAACAATGCTGCCTCTCTGCCCTGCACCTTGACAGCCGCAGCTGCCGCACTCGCTTGTCTTCCGCCGCCCTTCTGTCACCGACTTCCCCTCCATCCCGCTCATGCCCACTGACACCAACCCCGCGCGACTCCCCCCGCGCCCCCCACCCCCCCCCGCCTGCCCGCAGTCAGTACGAATTCCCGCCGCCGGGCGCGATGGCAGCAGTCGCGGACGACGCCGCAGACGCCGCCGCGCCGGCAGCGCCGCGGCCGCGCCTGCCGCCAGGCCACGGCCGTCAGGCGATGCTCGAGGCGGACGCGCGCAGCCTGCGCGCGGAGCAGGCCGCGATCGACGAGGCGTGCGGCGGCGGCGCGGCGCGGCGGCGCGCGGAGAAGGAGGCCGCCGCCGCCGTCGCCGCCGCCGCGGCGACGGCGCGGCGCAGCAGCCGGCAGGCGCGCCCGCGCACGAGCTACTCGATCAGCAGCCTGCTGAACGGCGGGCAGGGCGGCGGCGGCGGCAGGCGCGATGGCAGCGGCGGCGGCGGCGGCGCCAGCGATCCGGGGCAGGCGAAGCCGGGGGTGTTTTACGCGGACTTTGTGGCGCTGGACCTGTCGGGGCCGGCGCGCTCGCCGCCGCCGGAAGTGCTGAAGCAGGTGGGGCTGCTGGACGCGGAGCTGGGCCTCGGCGCGCGGCTGCGGCGCTGCAAGGACCCGGACTTCATCACCGCCGTCGCTGCAGGTGAGGGGCGGTGACCGCTGCGGATGCCTGTGCACGGGCGAACGTATGGGGTCGTCAGCCGCTGCGGCGACTGGAGCTGCAGCTATGTGGTGCTGCTTCAGAGCATTAACAAACACTGTCAAACAGAAACAGCAGCAGAGGTGCTTTTCCTGGCGCAATCTCGCATGCAGCACGTGCACCTTGTGAGCCGCTGACGCAGCTGGAGGTGCAGCTAAGCAGTGCTGCCTGCATGCAGCTGAACCGGTAGCTGCAGTGCTCTTGTGCGCGTAATCTTGCATGCAGCACTCTCGGCCCGTGCACGTGTTGAACGAGCGCCGCCAGTAGCGCCAGCAGTATGTCAGGCCTACACGTACTCAATGCGTGTAGGCGCAGAGAGCGGGATGCGTGTGGACTTGCCTGCCTGCACCGCAGCACGTGCTGAAGGCCACGCTGCCGCCCCCCCCTGTCATCTCCAGGCAGCGACCCCCAGCGCGTCACGCGCGACTCTGCAGAGAGCAGCGCCGAGTGGCTCGTCAGCGCCCTCGCCGCGGAGCCGGAGGTCATCCTGCGCCGGCTGCCGCTCGACGTCGCCGCGCAGCTCGCGCTCATGGCGCACCTGGCGGCGCCCGCCGGCGCCGCCGCCGCAGCGCCGGACGCCGCTGGCGGCGGCGGCAGCAGCGACTGGCAGGCGGCGCTGCGCCGCACGCTCGCGCCGCACCTGCTCGGCCGTGTCGCGCGCGCGGCATGGGGCACGGATCCCGCCGCCGCGGCCCGCGCGCTAGAGCTGCTCGCCACGGACCTGGGGCACAGCGACGGGCGGCGGCGCGCGGCGGCGCGGTCGACGCTGCGCGCGGTGCTGTCGCGGCGGCACGGCGGCGCCGCCGACGGCGCCGGTACTCTTGCGATGGACGTGGATGCAGTGGAGGAGGAGGAGCAGGGTCCGCAAGCTCCAGCAGCGGTGAAGGCGGCGGCGGTGGCGGGCGGTGAGGCAGCGGCAGCTGAGGCGGAGGAGTGCGAGTGGCTGCTGGCGTGCGAGGCGCTGCCGTGCTGGGGAGACGCGGCAGCGGCGGTGAACCGCGCGCTGCGCGTGGCGCTCGCGGTGGAGACGTCCGTGCGGCCGATGCGCTGGTACCTGGTTGCGCTGCAGCGCTTCTTGGGCGACAGGTAAGCCAAGGGGTTCGTGTGGCTGCAATGATGAAGTTTCATGAGAGACGTCACGAGCATGCGTTTGTGGGTGACATTCTGTCGTCGGCCTGCGTGATTATGTAGCGCGTTCATGCAGTGCATCGACGCGGTGTCCCAACTCCTCCACAGCCGCATTGATGCAGGCGGCGTGTTGCCGCCGCTCAATCGGACGTGTCGTGCGACGCCACAGCGTACGACTCAGCACATCCGTTGGCGGCTAGCTGGCATGGGCTTGATGTAGTGAAGCGACGCCATGCGCGCGGGTCAGGCAAACTAGCATAGCGAGTGCACGTTCGCCTGCTGCCAGCATGACAGCTGTGCTCCGCTCCCAAACGCCCCCGCCTGCGACGTCATCCCAGGGCCGGACCGCAGGCAGGCGGCGCCGGCGAGGCCGCCGTCTTCTGCCGCACGCTGTGCGACCTCGTCTGCACGCGCCCCATGGTGGCGGCGGCGACGCTGCGCTCGGACGCGGAGGTGGCAGCGCTCGCGCGGCGCCACGTGACGCACACGCTGCGCACGCTCCTCTCCGTCGACAGCGGCGCCGCCGCCGCCGCTGCGCCCGCATGGCGGCGCGCGCCGCGCGCCCTCGTGCCGCCGTCCGAGACCGCCGCGGCGGCCGGCGCGCGCCCCTTTCCCGTGCCGCTGCCCCTGTTGGACGCCGCCGTTGCGCTCCTGGCGCTGGCGCCTGCGGACGGCGGCGGCGGCGGCAGCCGCAGCGATGCGGACACGGCCGCCGCCGCGGCAGACGTGGCGGCGCTCGAGCGCGCGCTCTTCGGCGGAGGCACCGATGGCGGCAGCGGCGCCGTGGTCCATGCGGTACTGGAGTCGGACGCGCAGATTGCCGCGATCGGCGCTGCGGCATGGGTGGATTTGGCGCGTGCGCCGTGGCCGCATGCTGGCGAGCTGAGCGCTGAGACCATGCCGCTCGCCCTGCTGCCGCGGCTGCTGTCGGCGTCTGGGGTGTCGGCGGCGTGCGTGGCGGCGGCACTGCGGCGCCTCGACGCGGCGGCCGCACGGGACGCCGCAGCGGGCGCCGCAGTGTACAGAGAGGTGAGCAGCGTGCTGGTGCACGTCGCTTCACACCTCTGTGCAGTTGCTCTTGACTGCGACGACACCGCTGTCGTCCGGCGCGTTGCCTGGTCGATTGCGGCCAGGTACATGCATCCGCTTGCAGATTGGGCGAGGCACGCGCACTCCCGCTCCATCGTCGCTCGCACCAACAATCCGGCGCCGCTGCTGTGTCTCGTGCGCGCGCAGATGCTGTCGGCGCAGGCGACCGCCTCGTGGGGCCTCGCGCGCCCGCCCGGCACGCGCCGCCACATCGCCAAGAAGCTCCTGGTGAGCCTGCGCACGCACCACAGGTGAGCTGGTCACGCGTGCGTACCTGCGCTAATCCTCCACGTGCGTTCTCGAGGCATGCCATGCATGACTGCACTACTGTGGCCAACACAGCATTCGCTCTTGCCTTCCCCTTACCCCATTCAGGCGTGCCGAGGCGGTCACTCCCGGCGCCTTCACCATGACGGGTGCCTTCGTAACGTGGCTCACTGAGGAAACAGGTGTCGCCGCCGCCGCCGACGCCGCAGTGGCGCCTGCGCAGCCCGAGCCCAGCGGCCTCGCGCTGGTGTCACTGCACCCGCCCGCCGTAGAGACGGAGGAGGGCGAGGTGCAGATGGACGTGGCGGAGCCCGGCGACGTGCGCGCGCTCGCAGCAGCACTCACGCGGCAGCAGCAGCAGCCGCCGCTGGCGCGGAGCGCTTCTCCCGGCGCCCTGGCCAGCGGGGCGCTGTACGACCTGTGCCAGCGGGACGCGGCGGTCGCGGAGGCGTGGCTGCCCGAGAAGCTGCGCCTGCTGATGGCGGCAGCGCTCAATGGCAGCAGCGATAGCAGCAGCGGCGGCGGCGGGGACCATGAGTTGGCAGCGTGTGTGCTGCTGCGCGAGGCGCTGCGCCTCGTGGACGCGTGGGTGGCCAGTGCCTCGGAGGACGGGGCTGCTGGCGGCGGTGATGGCAACAGCTGCTGCAGTAGCTGCTGTGCTGACGGCGGAGGAAATGGCGCAGTCGGCAGCAGCGAAGCGGCGGCGCGCGCAGCGCTGCGAACGCGCTGCATCGCGCAGTTGCTGCCTACGGTTGAGACCGCGGAGCGTGCGGCGAGCGCGATGCGGAGCCTTACGGGGGGGCGGCCTGCGTGGTCGGTTGGAGGCTATGCAGTGCCGCCGCTGCTGGTCCCTGCGGCGTTGGGGATGCGCGAGGGTGGTGGGGCTATCGGGCCTTTGCAGCGCTTGCTGCTGGAGTCGCTGGCGGACCGCTGGGAGGTGAGCAAGGGTATGGTGGTATGGGTGCGGGGGGTACTGGTCCCCGTGATGTCAACTCAGTTGCATCGCCGGCCGGGTAATTCATGTAGCAGCTAGGCGTGGTGCTAACTGGTGTGCAGCACGCTTGACTGAAGGCAGGCATGTTATGCTTGGTGCGGGTGCATGCAACCGTGGGCCTCAGTGTTCCAGCGACGGCGCCGACGCCAGATGGAGCGGCAGACGCAGGAGCTGCGCTGCAGGCACGGCCGGCACCACGCGTCGGCGACGAGGCGTGCACCGATGGGGTAGCGAGTGGCAGGGCGCAGCACGCTTCGCATCTATGGTATGAGCACGGGATGCGTCAGTGGATGGCCATGCACACCAGAGCTCAATTCTTGAAGATGAGCGCTTCTGGCTCACACCTCTGTGTCTTTTGGTGACACTGCGGCATGATGCACACCGTGCTGGGCGCTGACGTCGCGCTGCCGCCGCCGTGTGCTTCGCTGCAGGACGAGAGCGTCTACGCGCTGGCGCTCTGCGACAGCGTCGACGGCACGCAGCAGCAGCAGCAGCTGCAGTCGCACTACTCTCCGCCCGCAGCGCCGCTGCGACTCACCCTCGTTCAGCGGCGGCACCTCACGCTGTCGCTCGCACGCGCCGCGCCGGTAGAGGTGGCGCTGCACCAGTTCCGCCAGCTGCTCGCGCCCGCGCCGCCCTCCGCGCTTGCCGCGCCGTGCCTGCCGCTCCTCGGGCTCTGGTCGCTGCTGCGCCGCATTCGCGGGGCGCTACCGCCAGCAGCAGCGGCGCGCGCGCACGGGGAGTCGCCGTTCCGTCCGCCCCTCGCCGCGGCCGAGGTGCGCGCGCTGCTGCAGCTGGCGCTGGCGGACGGGGGCGGCGCGTGCGCGTGCGCGTGCGCGCGTGGCGACGGCGGCGGCGTGTGCCTGGCGTGCGGCGGCGCCGCCCGCCTCCTGCGGCCGGGATGGGAGGAGTGGTGCGAGCTGCTGCTGGCGGCGTGCGCGCGGCCTGAGCCGCAGGGCGCAGCGGAGGGGTCCGCTGCTGCTGCCGCCGCTGCTGGCGGCGCGGCGCGCTGTGCAGTGGAGATGGTGGCGGCTCTGCTGCTGAATAGGGCGTGCGTTCTTGGCAATGGCGATGCCGGTGGCCGCAGTGAGGGTGCGGACGGCAGCGGTGCCGACAGCGCGGCAGCGGCGGACGCCATGGAAGTGGATGATGAAGCGGCGGCCGCATCTGCTGCGGCCACGGAGGAGGCGGGCGCTGTTCCTCGCAGCGAGCTGCCGGCGGCGCGCGGGTGAGTTGGGCTGTTTGCGCTGTCGTCATGCTGCTGGCAGATATACGGGCAGTCTGTAACTTGCATTTTCACATACCTGCTGATGTCGATAATTGGATCCCGCGTTGAAACGGGTTGCTGGTACAGCTACCGTGTGCCGCGTGATAGCCTCGTTGGGAGCAGCTCACGGATCAGGATGTACCCACATGTGCTACTTGCTTAAATTACATGTTTTTGCGCGATGCTTCCGCTCGTGCCTGCGCAGCCCTTCGGACCGCGAGGCCGCTGCGCGCCTGCTGTTCCGCCTCTACTTGGCGCACCCGCGCACTGTCTCGACAACTGCCGCCGCCGCCATCGCGTCGCCTCAGCTGCAGTCGAGCACTGACGGCGTGCCATGCGTCCCCGATAAACTCCAGCACGTCATCGATGCCGAATATGTGGCGCACCAGCGGCGGCAGAGCTGCGCTGTCTGTGCGCAGGAGCGGCAGCGGCGGCGGCAGCAGCAGCAGCAACCGGCGGCGCAGGCGCCGCCGCTGCAGAGCACACTGGGCGAACAGGTGCTGGCGGCGGCGCGCGAGCTGGGGCGCTTCACGGCGCGGCATGAGGGGACGGACCAGGCGTCCGCGCTCAAGTCGCACCACGACTTCATGCGGAGCGCGGCGCGGGAGCACCCGCTGCTGGTCGTGGCGCAGGCGGGGGCGCTGGCGGCGCTGCTGAAGGTTGGTGCACACGCGCTGCCGCCGGTCATATGCTGCAGCAGGTCGCTGATGCCGTTTGCCTGGAGCTGTGTACTCCACAGTCCAGAGCCATGTGATTGCAGAACTTGGTGTAAGCCCATAGTAATTGATGTTCTATCTGAGTGCATGGCAGGGCATCGCGGAGCACAGATCATCATCTCTATGCTGGCACCAACTCTCCGACCAACATGCAACGCTGCGCGCAGCACTGGTCGCTGCAGCCGTTTCAGCCGTCACGTGCAGAGCAGCTTGGTGGCATGCACAGTAGGAGCCTTGTTGCCTTGCACGTGCCCCTCCAACCCCCCCCCCCCCCCCCCCCCCACTGCCGTCCGTCGCCTCGCAGGAGGATGCCACATGGCTCGGCGCTGCCGCGGAGCGCCAGTCTCAGGAACCGGCAACACGCCAGGGCCCCGCCGCCGCGAGCTGGCGCGTCGTGCGGCGGCAGCCGCCCGCGCTGCCTCCTGCGCTCTTCTCGCTGCCGGCGGCGACGGCGCTCGTGTGCGAGGGGGGCGCCGCCGCCGCCGCTGCCGCTGCGGAGGGGGGAGGCGACGCGGGGGCGGCGGCGGCGCGGCGGCTGCTGTGCGCGAGCGTGCGCCAGTGGGGGTGCGCGTACACGGCGCCGCTGTGGGAGGCGGTGCTGGCGGCGCTCGCGGAGGCGGGGCCGCGCGCGCTCGGCGGCGCCGTCGGCGAGGCTGCGGGAGGTGAGCGCGCGCAGCAGTGCTCGGTACTGTGTGTAGTGGCGCCTCGAGAGACGCGGACGGGCAGCGGTCAGCGTGCGGCACTGACACATAATGGCCTTGACTGGCTTGGCGTTGTCATAGGGTCGCGAAGTTTGCGAGTCAGGAATGTGGCGGGAGTCGTGGCAGACGCTGGCCGTGCTGCAGAGGTGTGCAACGCCTTGCACGCTGTAGGCCTGCTGCCTTTGACGGCGCACCCGAGAGCAGCAGCGTGCGCAGCTAGATGTAGCTCAGTGCTGTGGTGCCTGCCGCTGCACATTACATGCCGCAGGCCTGAACTGACAGCGTGGTTGTGGGCCAGTCACTGTCTGGTGCTGCGGCCCGTGATTCACGCGCAGTTTAGATGCTGCCGAGTTGCAGCCTAGGGTTTAGGGTTAGGGTTAGTACCTGCAACGGCGTGCCGAGTGGGCACATGTGTTCACAATACACATGACGTCCGCAACAGGGCAGACGCCCCAGGTGCTGAAGTTTACTCACATGCACATGGTGCGTTTGACAAGCAGCTGGTCGCTGCTGCCGTTGCCCTCTGTCCTCAGTCTGACCGACGCTTCCATTTCCTCGCGCTCTTCACTGCTCTGACTTGCGCAGTGCGGCTGGTGTGGGAGCGCTACCTGGAACTGCTCGCGCAGCAGCTGGAGAGCGGCGGGGCGGCAGAGCTCGCGCCCATGGCGCAGCGGCTGGCGGAGGTGCTCTACAGTAGCGGCGCCGCCGCTGCTGTGCCGCCGCTCAGCGCCGGCGGCTGGGGCACCGCGGCGGACGTATTGCGTGCATATGGGATAGACATGAATGCTGCGCCGCCGGTGCTGCTGTCTTTGCAGCAGCAGCAGCCGCCGCTGGCGCCTTCATAATTGTGCCGCGGTAGCGAAGCGCGAAGCATGGCTGCGGGCAGTATGAATAAGACGCAGCTTGGCAAGCGCTGTCCGTGTGTCTGCCTGATTGATGTTGATGCCGGCTCATGGACATGTCGATGACGCACACTTGCGATCAGCAAATTTCTGTGTGCACTGTATTGAGCTGCTGTGTGGGCTTCTGTCATGTGCCGAGTTGATCAATATATTCGCCAGTCTACACCCAGAAATAAGCTGCTGTGTTAAGCATGTGGGGCCACATGTGGCAGCATTTTGAAGTAGAGGGGATGGCTGCTGGATGTTGTACTGAGTGTGTAAGCGAGGCCGCCGTGTGCCACCGACGCTGCAGTTGGTGCGAGCACCGCTGCTGCCGCCGCTGTGCGCACTGTCGCCATCAAAGCCTCGCAAACACGGTCGCCGCAAGCGTCAGCGCCTCTGACGCCTCTGTGCCAACATCGCTGCCGCCGCCACCGCTGCCGCAGCGCGCCGCCGCCGCCGCTGATGCTGTCATCGGCTTGGCCGTTCGCTGCATCCGCCGTCACGGCAAAGATATTGCTCTAACGTCGGGGGCCGCCATTTTGCCACAATTTCGCATCCGGCAGCCACTGGCAAGTAAACTACATGCGGGGCAAAAAGGGCCACAGTTCCGAAAGAAGGTGAGTAGAGGACCCTCGTCCTTCAACTTCAGCTCGCTCTTTCAACTTCAACTTGAACTCTTTCAAAACTTTTGGCGCGCTTGACGTTGAGCGCACGTTGTGTCCATGCATGATTGATCGGTGCTAAGGGGTGCAGGGCATGGCGAGCATTGCAAATATAAAGCAGCGCGTCAGCTCTCACTGCGACACTGTGCAGGCCTGGTGCGATGAGCTGGAGGAAGCGAGCTCTGGATTTCCCGAACGCGTAGCCAAGGCCATTAGAGACAAGAAGTTTTGCTTGCTTGTGGCGCTGTGCCGAGGCTGGTGGGATCAGTGCTGCCTTTTGCAGGTGAGATTGACGTTGTTGCTTGTGTACCCCGTGGCACGGTGTGCCGCACACGCGGAGCTGTGATGGGCAGACTGTTGGTTGACAATCCAGTATGAGGCACGCTCTCTCAGTGCCTGGACTGTCTATGGCAGCGCTGCACTATCTGTTGACGATGCTGCAGCTGTAATGTCATTGTGGTATGAGTCGATTGCATTGCTAAATCAAAACCATCAATGCCCCGCCTTCGTTCACGTGCTGCGACACGCAGGATGCCGCAACGTCCTTGGGCACAGGGCTGATACTGCACAACTACGATGTGTACAAGGAGCGCACGGCAAACAGCAAGGGAATACGTGAGCAGAAGAGAGGCAAGAGGCGCACCGGTGAGCATGCGTTGCTGAGTGCGCTGCGACATCAAGTGGCTTTACCATGGACGCGCTGTAGTTTGGCTGTAGTGCTGCTTGCTCTGACACCCGCAGAAGTAAAATCCTCGATTGTGTTCAATGCGCAACCTGTGAAAGTCACCGACGCAGCACCCGCAGAGACTGGCTGCAAAGATTGAAATATCACTTCAACGTACTGTTGGCGTTGACCGCCCTGGACTCGCACCTCAAAAGTCCAGCAAATGTGCATGATCAAAGGTTTCGAAAACGTCGCATCGCCCACGCCAGCACTGCACCGCTGCCGCCGTACACACACTGAACCCCCCCCCCCCCTCTCCAAAAACTGCTGCCCCCCAGGCGAGAGCCTCGACAACCTGCGCCACATCTACGCGCACGCCGCCAAGTCCGAGCAGCGCGTCCACGAGGCCGACTTCGATGCGCTCAGCACGCGCGTCCAGGAACTCATTGAGGGCGCCAAGGCGATTCGCGACGCCGTCGTGTCGCGCAGCACGCCGACGCTGACGGTCGTCAAGGGCCGCCAGGAGCTGCGCGTGAGGGCGGGCAAGCTCGAGCTGGTGCTGCGCGCGCCGTGCGTGTCGCTGGAGACGTGCAGGTGCGCGCGCGCTGCCGCCGCGGCTGGACATGCCCATGCTCTCGCGAGTGGGAGCGTTTTCTGGACGCGCGCTCGGCTGCCGGCTGAGAGACTCTTAAGTGCATAGTTCAAGGCCGTGTGACAGCTCTTTCACGCCTGCAAACAACTTTCATGTTCGGCGGTGGGACGGTGGTATATAACGGGGGGGGGAGGGGGGCAGGCGCTGGTTCCGCCGCGCTGCAGCGAAAGGCGTGCACGTGCACTGCAGCAAGAGTGTAAGAGTGTAAGCTCGCCACCGCCAAAGGCACCCGTCGCCGCGGCGGTACTATCCCCGCTGTGTGATATATGGGGTCGCAGATGGGGGCATGCGACGGGCCGCTTATGATGACTTCACCGCAATCCTATGGCTGTTGGTGTGCCTGCGTTTCAGCAGGATAGCTGCAGCAATGACCTTGCATTCTACATTCACATCACATCTGCAAACGCATGCGCCGCATCACGTGCATGCGCCGCATCTCACGTGATGCCAGCAGCTATAGTCACTGCTCACTCTGTTCAGCGCCTGCGCGTCGGACCTGCTTACTGCCACTGTACCGCACGCCTGCTGTGACAGTCGGCGCGCTGTGACGCGCGCGTGCCTCGTCGCGCCCGCCGTGTCAGCGCCGCATCGCAGTGCAGGGCAGCGCAGCCGTCGCAGGCGCCGCTGCCCTGCCCGGAACAGCCAGTCTCAGCGGGCTGCGAGCGTACTCTGCCTGCGCTGTCCTGTACACGCGCGCATTGGTTCTGCTGCGTGAGTGCGGGCACGATTGCCAGTTCGGGTGTTAGGGTGCTCGCCGCAGCCGCGACGCACCAGCAGGGCGCATCTGCGGCCGTGAGCTCTGCCGCTGGGCCGTGCATACGATGACATGGCCATTGTCACAATGTCATCGAATACCATGTCATCGCACAATGAGGCACAATGGATGCCATCATAAGCTGCCGATGCACGACGCTTTTGTTCACGTAGGTGCGCCGCCGACGGCCCGCCGTGCAGCCCGGCCGCCGACCAATGGGCGCGCACGCCGCTGCGCAACGACGGCCGCATGACAGCGAAGTACGGCGGCCGCGAGGTGCGCGAGCTGACGGCGCTTGATCGGCTCAATGGCGGCGGCAGCGGCGGCGGCGGCGGCGGCGGCGCGCGTGCACCGGCGGCGAAGGCGGCGGCGGCGGAGTCGCCGGAGCAGCCGGCCGCGATGAGCGTGCGCGCTATACAGGTGAACTGTCCCGCTGACCGCCGAGGGCAACACAAACATGCACTGTTTGACTCGTGGCCAATTGCCGCAGAAGCGGCGACCACGGTTACTGGTGGAAGGCATTCAATTTGACGGCTAACCACACCTTGTCACCTAGAGCTCTATGACCTTTTCTGTAGTGCAGAGGCACTTGGGCATGTGGCTGTCGAGGTAGTACGTACTGTCACAGTGCCTGTCGCTGCGTCTCAGGAGCGGCACGCACGGCGCTGCGCTCCGATGCGCAAGCAGTGCGGGGGAGGGATTGCAGCCGTCTCCGTCTGCGCACGGGCCCGTGACTGGTGCTGCGGCATTACAATGATGAACGTTCTCCATGGTGGACACTGTCATCGATCGCCCCAGCAACCAGCAAATGGCGCGGGACCTTGCCGGTCCTTGCTCGCCAGATGCAGCTAAAATGTTGCTTCCGGGCCACAGTACTGAACTTGCACAGCGCACCAGAACTTGCCTCACGATGATGGCGCGCCGCGCAGGCGGAGTGCGGCCGCGACCTCGAGGCGCTGCAGCGCAACGCCGCGGAGTTCGAGGCGGAGACGGCGGCGGCGGCGGCGCAGACGGCGGCGGAGGCGCCCGATGAGGCCGCCGCCGCCGACAGCGACAGCAGCGGCGGCGGCGGCAGCGGCGACGAGGCGCGCGCCGCGCGCTGCGAGCGCCGCGGCCAGTTCGAGACCGCGCTCAGGCACCACGAGCGCAACGTTCAAGCGCTGAGCGCCGCCGCAGCGGGGGCCGCGCCTGGCAGCGCGCCGGCGCTCGACCTGGCGGCGGCGCTGCGCGGCGCGGGCCGCTGCCACGGCGTGCTCGGCGGCTTTGACGCGGCGCGGCGCGCGCTGGAGCGGTCCGTGGAACTCTGCGGCGCGGCGCCGCGCGCGGGCTCCGCCGCCGCCGCCGAGTACGAGCGCTCCGTCCTGGAGCTCGGCAACCTGTGGCTGGAGGGCGCGGGCGGCCGCGGGAGGGACGCCGAGCTGCGCGAGGCGCAGGAGCTGTACGCGCTGTCGCTGCGCCTGTGCGAAGAAGCCGCCGCTGCCGCGGCGGCGGCAGCGGCGCCACCGGCGAACTCCGCTGCCGCGACAGCGGCACCAGCGGCGGCGGCGGCGTCGCCTGCGGCGTCAGCGTTCTCGCCGACGGCGCTGCTGCGCGCGAGCTTCAACCTCGGACAGGCGCTGCACCTGCGCGCGCTCCACGCGGAGGCGGCGCCGCACCTCGAGCGCGCGCTCGCGGAGCACGCGCGGCTGACGCGCGAGGCCGAGCTCCGGCTAGTTTCCGCCGCGGCCGCGTCCGCCGCCGGCGCCGCCGCGCGCGCGCTGCGGCGGGAGCTGCGTGCGTGCGACCTGACGCGCGCGCGCGCGGTGCTGCTGCTCGCGACGGCGCGGCCGGGCGCGGCGGCGCCGGCGCAGGCGGCGCGGCGGCTGCGCGCTGAGCTCGACACGTTCAGAGAGGAGGCGGGCGTTGACGAGCGGCTTCGCGCGCTGGAGGCGCTGGCCGTGCTGCTGAGGCGTGCTGCGAAGGCGGCGGCGGCAGCCGGCAGCAGTGCAGCTGGCGGCGGCGGCGGCGACGCTGCTGGCGGCGCTGGCGGCGACGGCGGCAGCGGCGGCGGCAACGGCAGCGGCGGCGCCGAAGCACCGGATGCATTGCTGCATGAAGCCATTGCGCTGTGCGCACAGGCTGCGGCGGAAGTGGAGGAGGAGGCTGCGGACGGGGGGCCGGGGGACGATGAGCGGGGGACACTTGCCAGGCTCAAGATACTGGAGGTGCGGACTCTGATTAAAGCGACGCCTTTTTGGTTGTCAACGACGTGCGCTGGCTGTGATAAGTATGGGCCAGGGCGGAGGCATGTCATGGCGTGAGCCTGCAGGACGATGAGCAGATAAATTGGCAGCAACATTTGGTGGAATCGCAGGCCTGCGCTGGGTGGCGTTCAGTCAACAAACGCCTGATCATCTACATGAGCTGCATGAGTATTGTGCGTGAGAGACGGTCACCGCCGCAGCTGCTCAGTGGGTGCGCTTCGAACCCCCATCCCGTACATCTGTGGCGCACACGAAGGGGGTTAACTGCCCTGTCACCTATATTCATTGTCTCCCCCCTGCCTGCCGGTCTGTGCTGCTGGGTCCAGGACCTATGCTGCGCTACCGCTGCCAATGCCATGATGGCAGATATCGGTGCGTTCAACACATTCCCCTTTGAACTGCAGCGCCAATTCAGCCCTCAGTCACGTCATGTCTGTCGTGCTTCCGCGGGCTGCAGGGTCAGTGCCAGACGGACCTCTGGAACATGAAGCAGCGGCGGCAGCAGCGGCTGGCGCGCACCGCCAGCGACCCGTTCGCGGCGTCCGCTGCCGCCGCTGCAGGCTCCGCGCCTTTGCTCAGTCACTGGAGCGCGGGCACCGCTGCTGCGCAGAGCGGGTTTGCTATGGGTTCACTCGCGGCAGCGCCGCCGCGTGCGTTCATCACGGCGCGCGAGAGCTCGCGCCGGCGCGGCGCACGCAGACCTGGGGCGCAGCTATCTGCACTGGTCAACGGCGGAGGCGGCGGTGCCAGCCTGGGCAGCAGTGACTTTGGCAGCGGTGGCGGTGGCAGCAGCGGCGGCGGCGGCGGTGGCGGCGGCGGTGGCGGCGGCGGCGGCGGCGGCGGCGGCGGCAGTGGAGGCAATCATGCTATGGGCGGCGCTGGCGCCAATATTGGCAGCGGCGGCGGCAGAGCTAGGCCGTCAGCGGCGCCTTGGCTGCCGCCGGCAGCGGCGCATGTCGATGAGCTAGCCACGCCGCCGCTGCCCAGCATGTCATTCAGCCAGCTCCACCGCAGCGCACAGGCGCCGCACGCGGTGGATGGCATGACCATCAGGCGCTGGCGCAGTGGCGGCATGAGCCATTGCGGAGGCAGCAAGGGGCTGCCCGACCTCGCAGCGCTGCCCGCGGCGTCGCTGGCGCGTGACTACGTGACGACGTGCGCGACCGATGCGCGCGCGGACGGCGACGCCGCTGCTGTCAACGCCCCGCTATTGCGACGCCTCGCGGCGATCGATGCTAGCAGCGGCCGCACAACAGCAGTGCTCGACCTGAGCGCGTGCGCCGCGACGGAGTTTGATGTCGCGTGGCTGGCGCAGGCTCTGGCGGCGCCGGCACACGCGGGCCCGCCCGTAGCGCTATCGCTGGCCGGCAATCCGCTCAGTGCGGCGCCGGCAGCTCTCTCGTCCGCGGCAGCCGCGCAGCTGCTGCCGCGCCTCGTGTCGCTGGACCTGTCGCGCTGCGGGCTGCGGCTGTGCGACCTGGATGTGCTGCCAGCAGGGGCGGCGGCGATGCCGCTGCCGCCACTGCCCCTACAGGATCTCAACCTCTCGGACAGCTGGTTTCTGCAGCACAAGGTGGGCACGCAGATCGACGCGTACACCAACGGCGCGACGTGTCTGGGTGCTCTCATTGGCCGGTGCCGCCAGCTGACGCGCTTGGAGCTGGCTGGTTGCTGCCAGACGGCCACGGTCCCCGACGCGTGGTTTGACCGCATCTGCATAGCTCTCGGAGACGCTCTCGTCTCGGGCCTCGCAGGGCATGCGGCAGATACTGGCTACGCGGCAGCCACTTGTGGCGTTGACGGTGGCAGTGGCGGTGGACCGCTGCCTGACGCAGAACGCCCGCCGCTGTCTTACCTGGGCCTCGACAGGAACCGCCTCGGCGAGGCGGCGTGGGTGCGCCTGTTTTGCGGCCTGGCCGACCGCGCGCCGCGCACGCTGTGCCTGAGCAGCGTGCACGCCGTGCGCGCCACAGGCAGCAGCAGCGGCGGCGGCCATGACAATGGCGATGCGGGCGCAGACCAGACCGCCGCGGCGGCGCTGTGGTCACTGCTGCGCCGCTGCGGGCCGGCGGGTGGTACGTGGCAGCTGCTGGCGCCGGCCGCGCCGTGCTTTCTCGCTGACGCGCTGCCGCCGCAGCTCGCGCCGCCGCCTCTGCCGCTGTCGCCGCTGCGGTGCATTTGCCCGCACGGACTGGCGGCACCAGTGGTGCGTGCGGTGGCCGCGCAGGCTTGCACAAACATGCCGCACCTGCGCATCCTCGAGTTCCATGCCTGCGTGGTGCCCGTCGATTCGCGTCCGTTTCTGTCTCATGTAGGTGCCATGTGCTTCAGCGGCAGCGGCAGCGGCACGAGCGGCGTGAGTGGCGCCGGCGGCTGCGGCAGTGGCGTTACGCAGCTGGGCATGCTCAGGCTGCGCGCCTGCGGGCTCGGCGCCGCTGGCGTTGTCGCGGTGCTGCACGCATTGGCGACTCACGGCGCAGCAGCAGCAGCAGCGGCAGCGGCTCGCCCGAGCGGCGCAGCGCTGAGCGGCCGCTGCCTGGAGACGCTAGACCTCGCGCACAACGCAAGTGACGGCACTGCCGGCGCGGCAGAGGCTGCAGCAGTGGTCGCCGCTGTTGAAGCCGTGCGGGAAGTGCTGCGGACGGAGGTGGAGAAGGGGCTGCGGAGCGCTGCCACGCCTCTCACGCTGCATTTGGGCGGGCGCAGCATGGAGGCGACGGCGATGGACCTGCGCGCCGCTGCCGGCAGCACTGTCTTGCAGCTGGTGCTTTGATGCCGGAGAGGCGTGTGTGTAGTATCTACTTGAATCAACTGCCGTGCTTCAAATATGTGTAGGGTCATGCTGTCACGGGGCGCAACTGCTGGGTTCGCAGGGCCCGCGCGGCAGCAGCAGCACGCTGCATGGGTCGACACAGCAGCAAGAGGCAGTTGCGCTAGCAGGCACGGACTCTGGCGTATCCTCCAATCGCCAGATTCAATTGCAATGATTGGCAGCACTGGCGTCGGTTGTGCTCTGTGCATACATGTACAAAGTGACATCATCCATGTGGTGGTGTCCTGGCATTCAATGACAGTGGATTTCATTTGCACCAGCGTCCGCAAGGCACGTGTTGTTGGCAATGTGAGACACCTGGCTGATTTGCCCAAGTGAACTGTAGTGTGATCAAACCTTGACTCATCTTGCTTGAGCAAATTGCCATGAGCACATTCTTTCAAGTGCATGCTGTTCCTGAGAAGGCTGAGAAAGTCAATCGCACAAACACAACTTGATGGTACAACATCAGCTGGATATTACAGACAATGACACGCATGACTTGCATGCTAGCAACTCTTGCCAGTCAGGACGCACTCAAGGTTTGATGAGAGGATGATTCCAGTCCTGCCCTACTCTTCGCCAACCACGCTAGTAGTTTCATCGCCTGTGGCGATGGCGCTGATGACAATGGACGTGACATAACGGTGAAGAGGAGGATTTTAGCAGAGGCTTACTGTAGACAACAGCCCTGACCCTAACCCTGAACATAGATCGCACGCCTGCTGTGGGCGGCCCCTTACCAGCCGGTGAGGCCACCACTTGGTGTGGATAGGAGGCCGCTTTTGGCCCTGCACATTCGCTAGCCAGACCATTGTGTTGTCGTTCTTCATGTTGACAGGTGTGCATGCAGGTTTACCTAGGTTTAGGGCTGACATCGCTGTGAACTGGGTTTAGAGTGCATTGTCGAAAGCTAGAGCTGGAGGATGAGGACCGAAATATGAATGACACCAACGCACACTCTCTGTTGGTGGTGAGTAATGGGCACCTGTGCGGCTTGCGAGCGAGCAGCACCTTGTGGCTGCAGGCAGGTTGCCAGAAACCTGCCTCACATCGTCTGACAACATGGCCGAGCGGTCTAAGGCGCACGATTCAGGTTCGTGTCTTTATTGGCGTGGGTTCGAATCCCACTGTTGTCATACGAATTTTTTCGTTTCTGGGGTACCGTACCACATTTTTATTCCTTAACCCATCGTCGGTGCCACTCTTAGGTCAGCCAGCCTTTCTTGACCTCCTGCTTCCACAAGTGCCCAGTGTTGCCGATACACATGCTGGCAGTCCACTGTACGTCCCGACCTTCCTCGCAACATGCCCAGGGTAATGACTGCCAGCGTTGTGTGGATACTTCTCTCTGTTTTTATTTGGCTACACTTTTTGCGTTTCTCATGCCAGCGTTTCTCATGCCGCCGAGGGTGTCAGATATGTTGTCGTGTCCGCATAGATATAATTTGCTCAAGTAATTCTTACTTCGTCCGCGAGGCTGACATGGCATTTACTTTGAGTTCACATTAGCAAACAAACCTTAGATATCTCATTGGTTGCCAGCGCTCAAGCCCACTTGGCAACGAAACCAAAGCCCGGGGTACTGCTGACTGATCATCACCGACTTCCTGCCCGGTTTTCAAAGAAAAAAATTCCACTCCGAGCCAGGCCTGATTTGTGGTCGCAGGAGCTTGCCCACGGCGAGCTGAAGCTAGCGAGCGTGTGAACAGATCGACCAACACGCAGGCACCGCGTTCAGTTGCTCGCATTGCGAGGGATCAAAAGTGACACGCCTTGAAAGAGGTGAGCTGCATCCAGCGTCCACACACAGGATCCGTGCCAATTGCCTGCAGCGCTGAGTCCTCTGTGACGGATCTGCGATTGCTCAGTGGCAACAGTGCCAGTCAGAGGTGTTTCTCAGCCTCTGGGCGATATTTTACACCTACCACACGGCTGGTTGAAGCAGCACAACAATCGTATCAGCGGATCTGCATGATGGCGGGCGCGTTGCAGACGTCACTGCCGCCTCCGCTGCCTCAACAGGAGCTGCCAATCCCCTCTCTTCATCCAGACTCGTGCTGTGCTTCATTGCGTGAGCCATTCGTCGAAGCCTTCGGAGTGCAGCCCCAGTTCTATGTGAGCGCGCCTGGCAGGGTGAACTTGATCGGAGAGCACGTCGACTACAGCGGCTACTCAGTCCTTCCCTGCGCTCTGGAGCTGGCGATACATATGGCGGTCGCTCTGGTCCCACCGGATCCAGCAGGCGAGGAGGGGGTGTTAACCCTGCAAAACGTGGATCGCCGCTTCCCCCGCCGTACCCTGCCCGCGGACCCCTTGGCGCCCGTGGGAGGCGCCAACGGGGGCCACGACTGGAGTGGCTACTTCCAATGCGGCTACAAGGGAGTCTTTGACCACGTGCGTGAGGCGGGCCTCCTGCACAAGCAGCTCAACGGGCGGGCGGCCATGCTCGCCAGGGGCACCCCCGGGCTGTGCGTCCTGGTCTCCAGCAACGTGCCGCCCGCGGGCGGCCTCAGCAGCAGCAGCGCGCTCGTCGTGGCATCCGCGCTCGCGACGGCGCGCGCCCTGGGCATCACGTCGCCGGAGGCCGCTGCTGCTGCCGCTGCGGCGGCGGCGGCGGCGGGCGTGGCGGCGCCACCGCCGGCGGCGGCGGGCACGCCTGACAGGGGCGCACCAGCCAAGGCGCCGGAAGAAGCGGCGCCGGCGCCGGCGGTGCTGCCGCGCGGCGTGCTGGCGGCGCTGGCGATCCGTGCGGAGCGCTACATTGGCGTCATGAGCGGCGGCATGGACCAGACGGCGTCGGCATGCAGCGACGCAGGCAGCGCGCTGCACGTGGAGTTCGTGCCGGAGCTGAGCGTGGAGAAGGTGGCGCTGCCACGCGGCGCGGCGTTCGTCGTGTGCAACTCGCTCGCGAGCGCGGAAAAGGCGGTGTCGGCGCTGCTGCACTACAACAAGAGGTGCGCGCGCTGCTGCGGCAGCGATCTGTGCGTGCTTGCCTGGCGACTGCCTGCTGTAGAAAGTGGCACCTCGCGGAAGCATTGTGTATGAGGGTGCGACAGCGCAAGCGGCACGATTGTAGCGCCTTGCAGCGTGATCACGGTTTTCATGTCTGAATCGGCTACTTGGAGCTGAGATAATTTACTGTGTAGTTGCGCTTGTGGCCAGGCGTCGGTCAACTACTACAGTAGTGCTGCATATGCCTTTCTGGTGCAAGTACTGGTGTCTCTTCTTCGATCATGTAGCCATGAACTCACGAACTCGAAGGGCAGCACGACAAGAGGTTGGCACCAAACAGCTTGAAGCGAAATACTAGAGTCGCGCATGCGGCCAGCAAGCTGTGATGTGTGAGCAGTAGCTGGAGGCAGCAGCAGAGACTTTGAAGGAGTTCAGAGTGGCGGCAGAATGTCAAGACACCTGACGCCTCTGTCCCAAACACACACATTCTACTAGATTATGCCTGGAATCAGCACCCAATCATCACCCAAAGGCAGCAGGTTCAGAAACGACGCAGCAGCTGGCAGTGCCGCCGGCAAGAGCGCCGGCAGCTGCCAAGCACCGCAGGCACGCCAACCTGTCAGACGGTGGTACACTTGGTGCGGCGCTGCCGCCAGGAGCCGCGCGGCGACGCAGCACACCCTGCAACGCGAGTCGGCGAAGGCGCTCGGCATTCACCCCCTCAGCCCCATCCTGTTCCACTCTCTAGAGTCACTCTTTTTCGCCCCTCCCCCCTTGCTGCGGCGTTCCCCCCCCCACCCCGCAGGGTGGTGGAGTGCAGGCTGGCGGCGGTGCTGCTCGCGCGCGCGCTGGGCGCGCCGGAGTGGCGCGCGGTGCGCACGCTGCGCGCCACCGCGGACCTCTCCGAGGGCCTGTCGCTGGAGCAGCTGGCGGGGCTCGCGCGCGCGCAGCTCGCGGGCGGCGCGTACACCGTGGCGGCGCTCCGCGATGCGCTCGGCTTCGACCCGCGCGACCTCTTCGGCGACGCGCCCAAGGCGGTGGACGTGCTCGGCGCGAGCGACGACTTCTGGCTGCAGGTGTGCGCGCGGCGCTGCTGCGGCGGCGGCGGCGGCGTGACGTGGTGTGCTCGTGCGCACGGCGTGCGGTCGTCTCTAGCGGCGCCCGGGTTGACGGGGGGGGGGTGTCGCTGGCGTTACATGGCGGTCGAGCGGGGGGGGTTGGCTGCGTGGCGGCGCCTGCGCCACCGCTGCTGTTGCTGCGTACTGCTGCAGCCCTCGCTGCTTGGCATGGCGACACGTGCTGCGCGTGTACACACCGGACTGCGCGTGCGTTGACTGCAGGGGGGCACCATGCGTGCCGTGCTGCAAGAGGGAGGGGGGGGGGATACCAGGCATGGGCGTTGCCAACGGCCGCTGATACACAACTTCGACTTGTCGTAGGTGCCCACGTTGGTGCCCTGGCACTTCTCGCCAATGCAGCCTTGCACGTACTCTGCACTGCTGCAGCAGCAGTGTGCCCATGTTGCCGACTGTGTCCGCTTGAGGCTTAGTGTGAGCAAACACGCCGCAAGCCACTGCCAATACTCAAGCGCACACGTTGACCCCCCCCGCCCCCCCCCCCTCTGGCCTGTCTACTTTCACTTTATAGCATACTGAGAAACCCACATCACGCATGCGCGCACCCCCCCCCCCCCCCCCCCCCGCGCACGCGCACACTGGCAGGACCGCGCGGTGCACGTCTTCACGGAGGCGGCGCGCGTGCTGCAGTTCAGGGACGTCTGCAGCGCGAGCGCGGGAGACACCAACGGCGACGCGCGCGCCGCGCTGGCGCGCCTCGGCGAGCTCATGGACGCGAGCCACGCGTCGTGCCGCGACCACTTCGACTGCTCGTGCCCGGAGCTGGAGGCGCTCGTGAAGGCCGCCAAGGTGCGTGCGGCGCGGCGCGCGCGCTCTGCCGACGACTGCCTGCGTCAACATGCCGTAGGTATCGCTGTACACGGCAGGCCGGTGTGTACTGCAGCCCTGCACTGCGGGTGGGCCGCGTCGCCGTGTGCCTCAGTTCTCCGCTTTGACCTGCCGCCTGTGCGCGTGAGGGGGGTGGGGGGGGCTGGCCAAAGCGTAGTGTCGTCATGGCGGACCGGCACTCTACTGGGGCCCTCGGCTATGAGGTGGCCGCGTTGCCCCCTCACCTTTGCATGCGCGGTCGAGCGTACGGACAGCATCCACGCCTGTAGCTCTCTGTTGTCGTCACGCGGTGTTTCTACGACGGCGCATGGGCCGCTGGATGGTACAGCGGTGGTCTGCTTCAGGCGGTTAGACCCCTCCCCCCTCCCCCCTGTAGGCATTGCATCATCGCTCCGCCCGAACAGCGCTCATCCACGTAAATCGCTCCACAGTCACAAAGAGCGGAGTAGGGAGTACTGGGGCGTTGCTCGTCGAGATACCAGAGACATTGTCACGATCTACTGTAGCTGACGCGGCGCCAGGCGCGCAAGCGACCACGATCATGCTTCAGGCAGGCGTGCGCGCAGTCCTCCTTGCACTTCGTGCGGCATCGCCTCGCGGCAGCAGCGCTCACCCGCGTCCGTGCGCTCTGCTCGCCGCTGCAGGCCGGCGGCGCGCTCGGCGCACGGCTGACGGGCGCGGGGTGGGGCGGCTGCACGGTTTCCGTCGTGCCGGAGGAGGGCGTGGAGGCGTTCATGGCGTCCGTCAAGGTGAGGCAACCAACTACATAGAGTGGTGAGGCAACTACATAGAAGAGATTTGTGTGTTGTGTGAGTGACAGTGAGCAGTTGGCGCGACGCCGGGGGTGTGGGCGCAGAGCAAAGCGGGGGCGCGAGGCGGGGGCGAGCCCTTGGGAGTTCAACTCTTCGGGCGCAGGGTACCATGGGGGGGGGACTGCGTGACTGCGTGGAGCTGCGCAGCGTGGCGTACGGGGCGGTCTTACTGCAGTGATATCTGACGGTACTGAGGAGAACTTGGAGCAAGCACAGTCCTGGCTTGTTGAACGTGTTTTTGACGTTCTGCATTGCCACATGGTGCCACGAGCAAGAGGCATAGTCTGCAGCACTGTTCACTCACTTTTGAAAGTCTTGGTGCAGACGGCCACAGGGCACCTCTTCGAAATGAGGTAGGTACCTGTGAGCTTTATCTTGATCGCAGGGGTGAGTCACTGGTCAAGTGCACTTCATAGTGGCGCGTCACACAGCGCGCCGTGGTAGTGTGTGCGCGTCCGCATCTGCGTGGTTTGCGCTGTGATCATTAACATTCGCTGACTGTCCTGCTTCACACCGCAGTGTGTACTCCTCGGAGTTCATTGTGTCATTGTTGCACTTGTGGCTGCTGTCGCGGGCCCTTGTTCGTCTGCCACGGCGACGCCTGACGCAAACTTTTCGGAAGCAGGTGTCAGCAGTGCAATCACGTTGCAGTGTGTTGCGCAATTCATGCGTAACGATCCAAACTGGTGGGCTTCTGCCAGCATCATAGAGGACGGGGAGCCCTCTCAGCAGCACTGGTTTCGGTTTTCTGCAGGCTTCGTGGTGCGCGCTGACAGCGCCGGCTGCTGCGCCTCGCGCCGGCCGCAGCTCGTGCGTGAATGCGCGTGCAAACCTCGTCGCACCCTCGCCTCGAGCGCGCGGCTGAGCTCTCAGCGTGGCGCCCCACGCACCCCAGCACCCGTCTCATGCCCACATGAATTCATGTCAATCGTACACGCACTGCCGGACGGCTCGTCTCACCGCGTGCACCTTTCCCGTACGCTCTGCCCTGCGCGCGTCTCAGCGCGAGTACTACGGCGACAGGTACACAGAGGGCGTCATGTTTGCCACGAAGCCCGCGCGCGGCGCCGCCATTTACGAGCCCACCGACGGCGCGAGCGACGACAGGCGGGCCGTGTCACCACCCTGACAGCCCCCAGTAGACAGGGGCAGCACTTCCGGTCGTGGCGTGCGGAGCTCACCAGCGCGGCGTTGACGACGGTGGCAGTGCTCTAGATGGGCGGGGGGGGGGGGGTAACAGGGGAGGGTTTGCTGGATTGTGTGTGTGTTGGGGGGGGGGGCAGCAGCAGAGAGTATGCTGCGACGGAGCAGCTGGCGGCCGAGCCGCTGCCCACGCAGGCATCAGGCGCGCCAGGCGGTGCTGCACAACGGCAACCCCTGCGCGTGCGGGAGACGGCCATGTAAAATTTCTGGGGGAGTGGCGCGGCGTTGTGCGATGCCACTGGTGCGCGCTTGCTTGCGCACGCACACCACCTGCAGCGTCCGACGCGCAGGACGCGGCGGCGCTCCCCGCTTCTGCACTGGTACCATTATAATTGTGCACGCGCGCGGCGCGGCGCGCGCGCAGCCGTGGTGCATTTGCTGCATGCAGCACATGTACAGCAGGTGCACGTACTTCAAGTACACTATGGTTGCCGCGACGGGCGGCAGTGGGTGCCATTTGCACTTGGGCGTGTGCAGCGGCGGCGCGGCAGCGGCTGCTCTCCCGCGCTGCGCTCCGGTGCGGCAGCGCCGGCGATGATAATAAAGGATTGATGATGCCTTTGAATATACATGGTGAATACACATGTGTAGTATGCGCATGGACCACGTGCATTCATGTCATTGCCATTTGCATGGGGAAACCATGTGTTGTATTGTGAGGCGGACTCTTCTCTCAGCAATGTGTTCTACGGGCTTAATGGTACAGCAGGGAAAAACAGATGAGCTCTCGTCATGCAATGTCGCGCTGGTGATATTGCCCACTCTAGCGAAGTCTGCGCATCTGCGTCAACGACAGCTCTTGAGCCAACAACGGAGCAGTGCGGACAGCAGGGCATGGTAGACACCGGTATGAGCTGGGTACTGAGCGCATGTAGAATGTGCTTCGATAGCCCACTGCCATGTATGTGCACTCATCCGACAATGAAATGTGCATGCCATAAGTGTGCCAACGTGAACGTAATGGTGTGCCAAGGTGATTTGGCATGTCTCCGCTCCCAAAGTGGGCCATGAGAACAAGGGCTGGCCCATGCACACTGTTGTGAACGGTACGCTGCGGCCAAGCAGTGCCTTGGACGCGTCTTAGTGTTGGGAGCGTTGTTTTGTCACCCTGTCGCGGTCCGCGGCGCATTCCGCATTACCTCTCAACGTGTATGCAAAACCGTCATCACTTCATAGCATACCAAGTAGTGCTGCAGATTGCATGGGAGGAGAGGTTCCGATGGTGAGCAGCACTTGCGCCATTGTGCAAGCAGGCTGGTAGTGACATGCACTTTAAACGGTTTCCTGCCGCGTCTGCCAGGTTCTCGCGAATGCAGCAAACCGTCAATACACACATGAAGAGCAAATGCGTCAGGTCTTGAATGCAGCCACAACGAACAGCGCGCGGAGGAGGAGACGATGGCAAATGTCAATTGGAATCAGCGCCGTGCGATTGGTACAATGTATGCATTGGAAACTGGCAGCGCCTCCTCCGGTTTGATGCCTCCATCATACGAGCACTGCTACCAGAATGCAGTCTTTGAGTGCATCTAGAGCATGAAGTGCCGCGCATGCATGCCGTAAGGGCAGCTTCTTCCTGAGGCAGCAGGCGACGACGCCCTCTGCTGCCGCTCACGGTGCGCGCCAGCGGCCATGTACGGGGCGATGAGTCGAAGCATACGCGGCGGCGAGTCGAGTCGTACGACGCTGCGCCAGTCAGCGACTTCCACTGCTGCACCGTCTGCGCCAGGCGAATGAGGCCACGTAGGGGCACGCGAGTTGCAGAGCATCGCCTGCTCCCCATTCTGCCGCCGCCTGCAGAATGTCGGCGCGCGAGGGCTGTTCGTACAAGCGCGGCACGCACGGCAGCAGCTGCGCTGCGCGGCTGTGATATAGCTGCAAGTGCCGGTTACATCAGTGGGGCGCCGCCACATCGCGCGCAGCAGCAGCGCGCCGCAGCTGCCAGCGGCAGCGCGCATATTGCGTGCTGCGCCGCCGCTGCTGCGCCGTGTGAGACTCACGTGCGCATGCATGACGTGTGCCTCGCCCGCCTGGTTTCTGGCATGCGAGCGCTTACAGCCCGTTGCTATCATGGTGGCCCTGGGCTGCGCACCAGCGCTGTTGGCTCAGCCACTGCCGCCGGTGCTGCTGCTGCTGCTGCTGCTGCTGCTACCCACAATCAGTTGCTGCCGCTGCACCCCCGCTGGCGTCATTGTGCTGCCGACGCAGCTGCCGCCGCCATCGCCGCTGCGCCGCCGCCGCCGTCGCTGCTCGCGTTTTACGCGAAGCGCCGCCGCATCTAAATCTGTTCAGTTGCCGCCGCTCCGCTGCGCCAGCCGCAGCTCCGCCGGCAGGCCCGCGGCGCGCGGATAAGACGCCTGCGCGCCGCGCGCGCCGACCGAGACGCTCGCGACGCGCACCGCCGCCGCCGCCGCGGCGCTCAGCGACCGCCCGCGCGCGAGCTGCGCCGCCAGCGCGCCCACGAACGCGTCGCCGGCGCCCGTCGTGTCGACCGCCTTGGCGCCGGCGGGCGCGGGGAAGTGGCGCACCGCGCGCTGAGCACTGTCGTCGCTGCCGTCGCCGCTGCTGCCGCTTTTGCCGCCAAAGCGGCCCGGCACCAGCAGCGCGCCGCGCTCGCCGAGCGTCGCCACGACGCTGCCGGCGCCTGCGGCGCGTGCGCAGCGGGGCGCAGTCGGCGTACGTCACGGCGCGTCACTTGAAGTTACGCATGAGGGGACGGCGGCGCAGCGCACAGAGTCGCAGAGCGCCGACCGCGTGGCGCGCCCGCGCCGCCGCCGAGTGCTGCGTGGCACGCCACCGCCGGATCAGCCGGTAGCCACCCGCGGCCACTGCCACCATGCTGACACTGAGATGCAGAGTAGTAGTGCCTGCATTTCACGCAAGCGTGCACGCGGGTCTGCTCGCCGAGCGCGGATATGGGGTCAGCTGACGGCTGCAACAACTGCGCCCTGGCGGCGCTCAGCGTCTATCTCAACTGCTGCAGAATGGCTGAACACCTCCCCGAGTGTGACAACGCGACCCGCCGATCAGGTCCACCTGGAAGACAAACGATCATGTACGCGCACTTGAAGCTCACCTCTTTCGAGCATGGCGCGCGCCGCGCGTTCCACGCCCTCCAGCGTGGAGCAGTCCGCGCCGCCGTCGCCGCACAGCAGCTCCAGCTCCGTCTCGTTGGGGCACACAATGTCGGACGCCTGCGCGGGCGCGCGAGCATGGCATTCCTTACTTCCATCGTGTTGTCAAGTATGTACCGTGGTGTACTGAGTAAACGACCCCTTGATGTGGCTGTCATCCCTTTCCGCCTTCATCATCAAGCCGTCAAATACTATCTGAGGTGATGGGTGTCTTGTGTAGATACTGGGAAGAATTTGTTTGCCGGGGCACACAGTGGCCGCCGCCTGCGGACGCGGCAGCGTCGTATCCCAGCGTTGAACGCTTTGCAGGTGAGAAAATGAGTGTATTTCTGTTGCGCCGTCATGGCTGCTTTTGTGCCTCGGAGACGGATCACCTGCGTTCCGGCAAGGAGACCAGGGCGGCGTTCCAGGATGAGTCGAATCACACAGGCACAGTTTGACGCCAACTTGAGGTACTTTAATGACTTCATGCAAGTGACCATGAGAAGCAGAGACATGCTTCAATTCACCCGTATGAACAGCCGCGCACCTCTAGGATCCCCGGCAGCAGCGCCGCCGGCGCCGGCGCGGGGTTGAAGATGGTGACGTGCCCGTGCTCCCTGCCGCGCCGCAGCGCCGCGAGCGTGGCGTCCTGAGGGATCTCCAGCTGGCACACCGTCACCTGCAAAAGTGAAACGACAACGACAGCAGAGCGCAATGGGGAACGGAGCGCGCAGGAGAGCGGCCGGTGCATCGGCGCTTCCGCCAGTCTGTTGCACACTCGCACAGGCGGTGTGCCCGGCACCGGGAGCTGTCGTGCGCGCGGCCGATGCATTAGCGCTTCCGCAAGTCCGTCGCACGACCAAAACAGGGACACGTGCCCTGCAGCGAGCGCTGCTGTGCGCGCGAAAGCTAGCCCTCGTGCCATCAGGGCAGTCGGCCATTGCCCACGCCACCATCGGGCGCGACGCCTGCTGCGCCTGCGGCCACCGACCGCCGCTGATGCTACATAGCCCTAACCTTAGACCCTGACCCCACCCATCTCAGCCCCCTGATTGCATGGCGCGGGGCGCGCGCGCGTGCGGCGGCGCACCCTGGCGCCCGCAACGAGCGCGGTGGCGGCGGCGCCACCACTTCCTTTTAAACGGGCTGTTGCCCTGCACCGGGAGCTGTCGTGCGCGTGAGTGACAGATGCATCAGCGCCTCCGCTATTGCGTCGCACGATCAACTACGCGCTCATGCCCTGCAGCGGAAGCTGTCGTGCGCGCGAGGCCTCGCGCCATCAGGGCAGTTGGCGCACGCCACCACCAGGCGATGCTGTTGCGCTTGCGGCTACGGGTGCATGGCGCACCTTGGCGCCCGCAAAGAGCGCGTCGGCGGCGGCGACGTCCGCGGGCGCCACGACGCCGTTCGCGCCCGGCACGATGACGATGGTGTTCTGGCCCGTGGCCGTGTCCACGCACACCTGCGCGACGCCCGTCGGCACGCCGCGCGCCGCGCGCGTGACCTGCGGCGCGCGCGCGGAGAAGGGGAAAATTAGTCAGCATCATGGAAACGATTCACAAAGTCGTAGAGCTGTACGGTAGGTGACCAGGTGTGGCTAGCCGCCAGCGCCTTCCACCGATAACCGTCATCGTATCAGATGAGGCCGTGTGTGCTTGGCAGAAGTGGAACTCTGACAGCAGAGCTGTCGGACGGCGCCAACTTTCAAGGCGCTAAAAAGTGCATGATTCGTGGCACTGTTTAATGGCAGGGGCGGCACAGAGCGCGCGAGTCCTGCGGAGGTTGCGTTCCAGTGCAGGTTTCGCTGAATCGGCCACGCGAGGGCGGTGCCGCGGCGACGTGCTGCATGCGCAGCTCTCGGCGCTGTGTGTGGCTGAGCGCTGTATCTTACTTCAAAGTTGAAATACATGAGCCGTGATGGCAGCGCGTTGGGGTGCTTTGCGGCTGCTGCGTGGCATCCCGCACGCAGAGCACAAAGTGCCATTGTGCAAAATGACATTGGCACACGTTGGAGAACACGGATTGCTCCGAGAGCAACGTGACGTTAGCAGGCTGCATTGGTTCAGGCCACTGCATGCGGCTTTGTCTTCGTAAACTTGATCAGTGCTCTTTGCATCTATTGTTGCTTCAGCAAGTGTTGTACTCCACGCTATGTTGCGCTCGAAGCCAGATTTGCCAGCCAGCTGTCGTACATATGTCGACCCTCGACTGATCACTGCTGCCAACTGCAAGTGCCACCTGAGATGTATCCACGCCGTTGGACGCCAGGTTCTCCACTTGCTCATCGCCGTGCTTGTCACCGCCGACCTTGGCGACCTGCACACATCCGGCAACAATAGGTTGTCGTTGTCATCATCGGCAAGAACAGGCTGTCGTTATCATCATCGGCAACAACAGGGTGTCATTATCATCGCAGCACGGTCGGGCGCACGACGTGAGAACGTGTGCGTGTACTCTGCGCACGGTGTGCGATAATGGGGCGGGGCAAGGGCCACGCGCACAGCGCCAGCTGCAACGACGAGCGGGCGGCACATGTGTAGAGGGGCACGTCTGAAAGCACGAGAAGTACGACGCGAGTTCGGCGCGTACTTCGTATTTGCGGCGTGGGTCAGGCAAGGGCAAGGCGCATGGCACCAGCTGCAATGACAAGCGGGCGCCCCCGGGGGCGCCGGACCGTTGTGTGAGCTTTTGCTGCCTTTGATGGCTGGAGATGGCACTGCAAGCGACGACACTGCAAGAGCTTCTAGGTGGCTGTTTTGCGGTACACCACAGACAGCCCTGACCGCCGTGTAGCAAGCATGTCGGGGACAGCTGTAGCTCGGGCAGTCTGAATCCACAGCATGCGCTGCTTGCATCTATCTCTGTCACTGGGGCTGCAGCATGCCCGCACAGGGGCTCTGCTGCGCCACGAGTGCAGGTGAGCCTCTGGGACGTCGGGTGTTGTGCTGAGCGCTGAGGCAGCTGCTTGCTTCTAGTAGCAGGCCGGTGATGTGGCATACGGTAATCTAGAGCGCCACCAGGGCCCCATGAAAACTGACACATGCAGAGGCACTTCAACTTGAAGAAAGCTGCCTTGGCAACTGTTCTTAACTTGTCCGCACATCTCGCTGAGTGAGTTTACACCAAGCACAGGTAATGGGGCATGCTGATTTGCGCTGCGGTCGCCTCTCCCTGTTGTGGCCTACAGAAGTACTTAGAAATATGAGGAATCTGATGGTGATGCCACAGGCAACGCACTGCTGCGCCGTGCAGTGCATTCAACATGAACGCTGTACGCATCGAATGAGCACCCCTGGCTTGGTTGTGACAACACAATCGTGATTCACGTCTAGACTGACAACCAATAAAAGCTATGCTGATGGTAATGATATATGAATCTGCTCAACCACGCTGGTGTCAAATCATGACCAAAAGTGCGTGAATAACTAAGACACAACACTTGTTGCAGTCCGCCATCAATACCCTCAGTGGCGATGCACAGAGCCTGCAGCCATACAAAGGGACTAGACTAAATGGGACTCTCTGCAACTCACGTTCAGGAAGATCCTTTGTCAAGCTTCTCCATGTGACCTTGCTGTTTTACCAGGTATGCAGAAACAATTACTCGAGTTTTACGCGGAGTGTCATTCGTGCACTCACCATTGCCACCCTTGCACCCAATCTGGCTGCACAGACTGCCTGATTGCTGCCTTTGCCTCCAAAAGCGCTCTCGAATCCAGTCCCTGTAATCGTCTCTCCAGGCCGGGGAAGCCGCTCCGCAAAGGTGGTCAAATCGCTGTTGCATGACCCCACCACCACGACCTCCACCGCGCAGTCGCTGCTCATGGCGCCAGCTAACGAAGCTCAGGTCGAAGGCAAACTTCAATCGCTCTTTCCTGGAAGTTTCTCAACTGCCGACCTGGCCTGGACTATTCTCAGCGACGACGACAGAGCGAGCGAGTGAGCGTGAGGGGACAGCCCAGATCCTTTCGCAGTCAATTTCCAGCGATCATCAGGGAAGCAGGCGAGGCGGTGCTCGAGAATAGTACGTGTGAACAAGGCTCGAGAGGGCCTTTATTCGGCAGCAAGCTGGCTGACATGGGAGCTCGGGGATCCAAGGAGGATGACAGGTACAGCTCGCCCATGTAGTCGCATATTGCCTTTTGAACCTCACAGGTGCCGTCAGAGGTAATCTTGCTTTATATGACACGTGCATACATGCCAGCTGGACGGAATACACACATGTAGCTAAGAGCCGGTATTTAGTTCAGAATTATGTATATAGCAAGCAGCGGGGGTGGAAAAACGCGTCGAATCATCTGTCGACGTCGTGGCATGCATGAAACAACCGTATGGCTACCATGTGACGACCCACTTCGTGGAAAACGGCAAATGTACCCCTGTAAGCAGGAACAGTCATGTAGTGGATTATGATCATGACATGAGCATTGCACAAGTACTATCACTATGTCGTTGGAAATGCCAGAATGTCTTTCTTATTGCCCACCCACTGACGTGCTGGCACAATTCCACACGACCTTGCGAATAAACGCGTTCACGTTGGTGTGCGATCGCAGGCAGTTGCCTCTGGTACACGCACGGACAGTCGTTTACCAGTGGCTACTGTGGGTGTACATAAGTGGAGTTGAGCATGTGCATAAGCAAGTCATTCATACATCTTCATGAAGAAGTGGACGAGCTTCTGCACCCGTCGGGCATTCAAACAAGCATACATTGAATTGCAACACTGTTGCAATGCACCCACTCTCAGCGCATGCCCAAAAAGCATGTGCTGACAGGATGAAACATGGCCTCCTCCGTGCTGGCGGCGTCCAAGACGCAGCCGACGCTTGCATGACATGGCCGCGTGCGTCAGCTACTCAGTGCAGCAGCTGGTTGGTGCACAACGTCAACGTCTCGAATTCTCAGCGGGTGCGCCTGTCTCACTTCATCTGTACTGCATCTGTGCTGCCTGTGGCGCCCCCCAGGGATGCCGTCGGTCTCTCGGCCGGCGGGCTGGACTTTGACAGTCAGGCGTCACAGGCCGCGAGCATGGTGAGAGGGGGGGCAGTCATGGGGGGAAGTGGGCGCGCACACACGAAGAGAACGGTAGTGTCGGGCCTTTGTGAGCTTGACAACAGTGCCAGTGCCAGAAGCGCAGGCAGCGACTGCGCCCCCCGTGTCGTCGCCCACGGCGCAGCACAGTCGAGTCACCGCGTGACCAGAGCGTTTCGACGACAGGCTTCGCATCGCTGGCGAGGTCCCCCCGCTGCCGCCGCACGCTGCAGCTGCGACACACTTTGACCTGTGGCCGTTGCGGCCAGTCAGATCTCTATGCAGCGACGGCATCCGCCCTCGCTACCTGCCATGAGTGCATCTCGCAGTCAAATGTCTGAGCGCTGCCAACACCGCGCACTACCTACCTACCCCGCCCCGCCGCAGGTGTCCGCGTCCGCGATGCCCAGCAGCCAGGTGCAGCTGAGCATCTCGTGCGCGGGGCTCGTGAACATGGACCAGGGGTCGCTGTCGGACCCCTTTGTCGTGCTCAAGAGGAAGGAGCCGCGCGGCGGCGCGTGGGTGGAGGTGGCGCGCACGGAGATCGTCGCCAACAACCTCAACCCCGCGGTGAGAGGCGTGGCGCATGTCACGGCGCAAGTCATGATTGCAGAGGTGGATGCAGAATCTGTTCTGGCTCATCAAAAGATTGTGCTCGAAGCCGTGTGTGTTGGTTCTGGCTGCATGCAGTGCAAGGCCTGGGCTGTGGGTGAATGCCGGCAGGTGATTCTCGGTAGCAACGCCTCTGCTGGGGTCCGACGAGCACTCGTTGCCGTCTTGTGTTCCACTGACAAGTCGTTTCGACTGTGGCGACGTCATCGCTTGCGGCGAAATGCGCACGCTCGTCACCGCCGCAGCTGTGCGACTGGGGCGCCAGCTCGAGCCCATGTACTTCAACTCACATGTACTTCAACTCATAACGTGACGCTCCACCGTGCACCAGCAGCGGACGTCCACGATGCGTACCGCAGGCCTCTTCTCCACGAGTGCATTCATTTGCCTTGTGAACCCAGCGGCGCGCTCGCCTGCCTCACAGTCACACTGCAATCACTGCGTTCGCCGCCGCCCGCCCCCGCAGTGGGCGAAGCTCATCACGGTGGACTACATGTTTGAGGAGGTCCAGTACCTGCGCTTCGAGGTCTACGACGCAGGTACGGCGGTTATGGCAATATGACGATGATGATGCAGAAGTTGAAGGTCAAGTGGCAGTCGCAGTTTGGACGGCTATGAAGTAGGTGCACTGGCGGCGGCGGCGGCGGTGACAATGGTGATGATCAGTTGTTGAAGTTCAAACGGCAGTTGTAGTTGGAGGTCTACGAACCAGGTACGGCGGCGGCGGCAGTGATGACGCTGCGGTGACGTTAAGTTCAAGCGCAAGCGGCATAGGTTTAACAGCTGCTGCAGACGTGCTCTGCAGCTACGCTCACTGTCTTCGTGGCACTGCGCAGCGTCCAGAAATTCATGCGGGACAGCCGACTGCCTGATCCCGTTTGGTGCACGGGCGCGTGCGCCAGCACTCGCAACAAGTTAACGACCTGCTTGTGACTTGAAGTGCCGCAGCAGCTCCCCGCAATCCACTGTAGCACTTGGATTCATCGTGCCTGCGCGTCCGCGCGGGCAAGTCGTTGGCTGCACCGCACACTGCACGGCCACGGGTCGTGCAGTACCGCGCATCGCAACTCCAGCGCCTGCATGATGCTCTGCTGCGCCAGCGTGCGCGAGGCGTGTGCGCGGCGGTCTCTCCTTATCAACCGCACGGGCAGGTGCTGTCAGAGGCCCAGGAGGCTAACGTCCCCGCGCCACTGCTGCTGCCCCATTGTCGCGTGTGCACGTGCAGACACGGACTTCTCGTCAAACGATGCTAGCGCCCTCAAGCTCGAGGAGCAGGTACGCGCGAGCGCACGCGCTGAACGCAACGCCATGTTGCATGCCGCATTGCATGCCATGTTGCATGCCGCGGGTTAGGGTCAGGCGTAGAGGTAGGGAGGGACCCAGGCAGAAGCCAATCAAGAGATGTTATTTGGTGCCTCCGTGTCAAACATCCGTCAGCGTGGTTTGGCGTGCTCGAGGACTACATCGCGCAGTGATTCACAGCGCAGGTGCAGAGAGAGGGGAGTGCCTCTTGCGCTCATGGCGTGCGCCGTCTCTTCGCCGCGGCACGCGCGCCGCCGCCGCCAATGTCCAACAGGACGCGAGCCTGGCGCCGCGCCGCAGCGCGCAGTGGGCGCCATGTGCAGCCGCCACGCTGTCATTAGGCAGGCGCCACGCCGGCATGCCGCAATTCTGCAGCCAACCTCCGCGCCGGCCTTGCACGTCTCGCGGCGCGCATGCCAGCTGCGTGCTGCACGAGAAGCAATGCCTGTGCGCTCACTGTTGCCGTTCGCCCTCGTTCGGGGTGTGTGTGCAGACGCCACGCTGTCGTTGGCGGCCGAGCGCCGCGTCGGCCTCTCACGTTTCGCATGCACCACTCGCACGTCGTCGTCGTCCTCGTTCACAGCGCTTACATCCTCTGGGCCCCTGCGGGGTTCTGTGGGGCGACACCCCATCGTCGGCAGTGCTCAACGAGCGCGCCCGTCTCCGCAGCGCCTGCTCTGGACCTGTCAAGCACGTAGAGCGGTCCCCTCCTGTACCCCAGGACACTCACGCACCCCCCCCCCCGGGCACCGCCGCCCACTTCACGAGGCGCCCCCATCTAACAGCGCCGGGCACGTGCCCCTCTGGCTCAGTCTCTCCGCCGCCGCTGCTGCTGCTGCCGCTGACAGGACGAGCAGGGCGTCGCCGAGTGCGCGCTGGCGCTCATCGTGGGCGGCGTCAACTCCACGTGGTCCGCGCCGCTGGCGCCGTCCAAGCCGCGCACCGTGCCCGCGGCGGGCCTCGGCTCAATCACCGTGCGCGCGGAGGAGGTGCGCGGTCGAGCGCTGCTCTGCGAAGAGCACTTGTTTTCTGTGTTTGGCAAACACCTCTCTCCACGCCGCCTAGTACACTTGCCTGCTGCACTGCGTGGCGTCTCTGCGCACTCCGATGAACCCCGACCGCGCTGCCGATACTCGTGTAGTACTTGAGCGTACATCACAAGCATGGCGTTCCCTGCGGATGTCTCGCATGCCGGACGCTGGCGCGGCCGCACAAACTGCCGCTTCCACAGTCAGTGCGCGCTGCTGCCAGGCCATGTCAACGACTCCAATCGAGCGCATGCGTTTCGCCGGTGCCGCCGTGCGCCACGGAACGAGGCTCTCACACGCGGTCAACCTGAATGTCAAACCTTATACCTGGCACCAAACATCAGTAGCGCCTGTTTCTGCGCGGCGCGTCCCCCGCGGCAGGTCCCAAACCCAACTTGGTAGTGACGCCAGAGGTGGCACCAACACATTGGCGCTCTCGTGCAACTCACGAGCTCGCTGGTCCCCGTGCAGGTCCCGCACGCCAACGTGGTAGTGATTTCGGAAGTGGTACCAATACTGTAGCACTCGAGTGCATTTCACAAGCTCGTTGTTCCCCGCGCAGGTCCCGGACGCCAACGTGGCGGTGACGCTGGAGGCGGCGGCGCGCGACCTGCCGCTTTCACAGTCAATGCCCGCTGCCGCCAGGCCATGTCCACCACTCCGATCGAGCGCACGCGCTTCGCCAGTGCCGCGGTACACCCCACCACACGGGTCTCGCATGCGGTCAACCTGCATAGCAAACCTTACACCTTGCACCAGACATCAACAGCGCCTGTTGCTACGCAAATGTGCTCCACCCCGGCAGGTCCCGGACGCCAACGTGGTGGTGACGCTGGAGGTGGCGGCGCGCAACCTGCCGTCGCCGTCCAAGCGCTTCCTGCTGCCGCCCGTGGCGAACCCGTTCGTGCGCGTCAGCAGGCTCACGGAGGGCGGCGGCGCGACGCCGTGCTACCGCACGGAGGTCAAGATGGGCACATCCAGGTGCGCCATGTGGCCCCCCTTGTAGTCTTGCCTGTTGGCCCAACAGTTTGTGGTCTCCGAATGTGGCGTTGCGGCGTGTCAGAAGCGGCGGCAACGGTGTGCGCGCGACGCCGTGCTGCAGGACGGAGGTCAAGATGGGCACGCCCAGGCGTGCCCTGTGGCCCTGCCCGTGGTCCGTCAATGTGTCATTGTGGCGTTTTGGAAGCGGCGCACGGAGGTTAGGATGGGCATGTGCAGGTGTGGCCCTGCTCGTGCTCCTTGAATGTGTCTTTGTGGCGTGTAGGAAGCGGCGGCGACCACGTGCGCAAGACGCCGTGCTACAGGACGGAGGTCAGGATGGGCACGTCCAGGTGCATTATGTGGTCCCAATCATACGTGGTCTTTGAATGTGACGTCGCGGCGTTTGGCGGCGACCGTGTGCGCGCGACGCCGTGCTACCGCACAGAGGTCAAGATGGGCACGTCCAGGTGCGCCCCGTGGTCCCAAGAGTTCGTGGTCTAAGAATGTGGCGTCGTGGGGTTTTGAAAACAGCGGCAATCGTGTGCGCGCGACGCCGTGCTGCAGGACGAAAGTCAGCATGGGCGCGTTCAGGTGCTCCGCGCGGCCCTGCTTGTGGTCTGCGAATGTGGCGCTGCGGCGTTTCAGAAGCGGCGGCGGCGCGCACGTGCGTGCAGCGGCGCCGCCCGCCGCCACGGCGCCGCCCGCAGCTGGACAGAGGCGATGCCGGGCGCAGTTTGCGCAGGATGAGCAGGTGGCAGTCACCGCGACGCTGTTGCATCAGACACCAGTGCTGCAGGCGGCGCGTGCTGCATGACACGCTACCGCAGAGCAGGGTTGAGCCGCTGTTGACTACGACAGCGCGCAGTGGCAGTGACGTCATGGTGGGCTACTGGCCCTAAGCGACGCGCGCCGTCCTGTGCGCGGCACTTCGCTGCGCCGCTCCGTGTCCGCTTCCCGGCGTGCAGCGGCACCAGCTGTTGAAGTACGCGCATGCCAGCGGTACAGCGCGGCGGTGCATGTCACCGAGCACTGTAGCCAGGTGCGCTTCACAACCTTGTGCGCTGTCATGTGCACGCCCTTCGTGGCAGCGTCCACCGCAACGGCGACCAGCGAACTGCTGTTGTCGTCGTGGCCCCTGTCGTGCTGCCACGCGTCCGCCTGTCTGTGCCGACGGCAGGGGGCTGCCGGCAGCGTCTATGGTGACGCATGCCCTTCCGCCTTTCTTGAAGCAGTTGATACCTACGTCACACCCAAATTCACACAGAATGCGACTCCGCTCCATCCCCCTGCCCGTTACCTCGCGCCCAGCTTGCGTCCCTGCCGGCTGCAAGACCCTCCGCGATCTTCAAAACTACTTGTTGCCTACTGCACCCGTCAGATGTCGCAGTTCAGAAAAGCACGCGAGCAGCCGGTACGCTCATCAAATGTTGCAGTCTGGAAAAGCACGAAAACAGCACGTACGCTCAGTGTCCTCCCCCACCCATCCCCCCCAAACTGCCGCGCACTCAGCCCCTCCTTTGCGCCCATAGTGGCGCCGCTGGCCGTCCTCGCCGCCGGCGACCAGCACCGCCCGCTGCTGCTGGAGGTGTGGAGCTGGAGCCGCAAGGGCGCGCACACGCTGCTGTGCAGCGCGCGCGCCAGCATCGAGGACCTCAAGGGCAAGGTCGGCAAGACCATCGCGCTCACGGCCCCGGTGAGAGCTGCGTGCCCTGCGCACACGTCATCGCTCGCATCGCCCAGCGAGCGCAGTCGTCGCCGCGAGTGTCTATGGTCTCAGGGGCGACCGTACCATTGGCACTGACCCTAACAGTAGGTCGGTGGCGAACGCTTCTCCTCGGGATCGCTCAGAGCGCGCTGCGCCGTGCTCACTTCTCTGTTGAGGGCGACCTTAGCCCTAACTTTAGCTCTGACCCTAGCCCTAACTTTAGCTCTGGCCCCAACAATAGGTCAGTGGCTCACGCCACTGCTCAGGCGGCGGCCCCCTTCCACAGCGCGGTCTGCGGGGCGTTCTGGAGCATGCAGTCTGATTTGAGCCGCCACGACAGCAGCGCTCAGCGTTCAACCAGCAACGCTTTACACACACGCTGTTCAGGCTGTCGCCAGAGGCGCGCCGCCGCACGCAGCGGTCAGCATGCAGGACACCCCTGATGCGCAGCCGTCGTCGGCGCCACCGTCACTGTCATCCTGCCTGTGCTAGGGCTTTCTCGGTGGTGCGGGGGTGAGGGTGGTGGGCAGGGCTCCTGGCGTGCGCTGGCGCTCTAGGGTGAGGGCTAGGTTAGGGTTAGGGTTACCTGAGTTGCGGCAGCCTTTGATGTATACCGCCGCAGTGACAGCCCCGCCTCGATGATTATCGACCCCGAGTGCGTCAAAGCGTCGTCTGCGTCGAAACGCCATGTGCTCTGCCCACGCGGCCGTGCGGTCAGAGCGCCGTTTGTGAAACGGTGGTCGCGCCGCAGCATTGCCGCGGTATGCACGTAAGGCGTTTGTTGGGTCACATGCTTGGCACTAAGGCGTGCCCTTCCCTCCTCGTCCCTGCGCTGCCTCCGCGCGATTAAGCAGGGCGGCGCGGCGTGCGGCGAGCTGACGGTGCGCAAGTGCTACACGGAGAGCAAGGCGTCGTTCTTTGACTACCTCAAGGGCGGCATGGAGCTGCAGTTCATGTGAGCACCGCCAGCGGCGCGGCGCTCAAAGTCCTTCAAACTGCTACTGCAAATATGAAGTAGATTTGAATGCGGCGCTGCACTGAATGGGCAGCGCTCTCTGCATGCACCCCATTCTATTCCCTTTGAACGAGTCTGTAGCCATCCCGGCGTGTGCGCAGACGTGTCTGCCGCTGCGCGCCCAGCAGCATGTTTCTGGTTGCAGCCGGCTGTGTACGGCGTGCTCTAGGGCGTGCGCCACGCTTCATCGAACCTGCGGCGCCGCTTCACACGAGCACATCGTACTACTGTACACGCCTGCGGCACGTCATGCGCATGACAGGGCGCGCGACCGCGTCGCTGTCACAGACAGAGAGTGGCGTGAAGACGTGCTTGTCTGCTGGCTCTGTTGTTGCGCTCCGCTTGTGCGTCGCGTGCAGGCGCACGATTGACGGCGTCTCCGCTTCACGCAGACGCACGAGTTCTGTACATACCTGCGGCGGCACACTGCGGGCTTACGGCAGAGAAAATGCAAGCGATCGTGCTGCTTTCACAGACAGCAGAGCAGTTGTATCCAGGCGTTTCGCCTTAACTGGCTGTGTCGTTGCTGCTCCGCGCGCGTCGCTTGCAGGTGCGCGATAGACTTCACCGGCAGCAACGGCGACCCCGCCTCTCGCGAGAGCCTGCACTACGTGGACCCCACCGGCCAGAAGCTCAACGAGTACGCGCAGGTACGCATGTATGCTCGGAGTCAGGGCTAGAATTAGGGTCAAGGCTAGGGTTAGGGATAGGGTTAGGGTGAGGGGTCGGGTTAGACGCGCCACAACGAGTACGCGCAGGTATCCATGTATGCTAGGAGTTAGGGCTAGGGCTTGGCGCGCCGCGACTTGCAGGGCCGAAGTCACGGGTGTGTTGCCGCGTGTGAGCCCGCGTGTGAGCTACGTGACATCAGGGATAGGGGTAGGGGTAGACGCGTAGGGCCGCGCTCACGAGCCCCCCCTCTCGTGCGTTGCGCTCTGCACACGGCAGCAGCGATAAGTCGGGAATGAACACGTCTTCAGGCGATGCGGTGCAGCCGTTCTTCATGTCTGAAGGTCCCATGTAGCCCCTTGCAGTGCTCTCTTGAGGGATGCGCTGCCATCGTCGCCTCCTCCCTGGCGTGAATCATCGGGGCGCTTGCTGCGCTCACGGCGACCGCTCGTCTGCGGCTGAGCTGCTGGAGGCCAATGATGAGTTGTCGGGTGGGCTTAAGTAGAGCAGTGCCGCTGCAAAGCTTAATTGGACGTTGTTGTGGCTTTCCTGCTTGGTGTTTCTGCTGCCGCGCACTGTCTTGTCAGTACGTGCGCACCAGCGGGTCAGCGTCGAACCCTAACCATGACCTGGACCACGTCGGGGACACAGAAACACGCGCCAGAGTCTGCTGTACTCATAGCCCGCGCATCAGCGTCTCAGCATGCACTGGGAGTGCGCCGCCGGCGGTGTTTATGAGCGCATGACGGGCTGCTGATCACTGCACAACGCGATGCCACCGATACGCAAACCCGGAATAGGAAGCACGCACTACGTAGGAAGCACGCACTACATACCTATATACGTGCGGACACCTACATCCCCCTGCGCGCGCCCCCCTTTCGCTGCTCCGCGCGTTGCAGGCGATTGGCCAAATCGGCTCCATCCTCGAGTTCTACGACACGGACAAGCGCTTCCCGCTGTACGGCTTCGGTGGGTTAGTAGGGTTAGGGTGAACGCCCGTCTGCGCTGCTGAGAGTCCCGCTTGATCGGTGAGGGTTGGGGGTTGGCTGCCCCGTCGCGTGCGCAGCGCGTCGCTGGGTGACTGCGTACGCTGCGCGCGTGTGTACGGGGGCGCGTGGGTGCGCCATCGTGTAATTGCCGTAACTGTTGAGCGTCTCATGAGACGCGTCGGCGCAGTTTGCGCGGTCTCATAACGTTCACGGCTGTGTGAGGATGAGGCGTAGGCGGTTATCCGGTGATGGCCTGCATGGCTGGAAGCCGCGTTGCGCACCAAAGGCGCCTTCAAAGCCGCTGCCCTAGCAGGGAAAGAGATGCCCTCTAGATGGAGGGATACCCTCGTCGAGATTCTCCTGGTCGCAATGCGGTGCGATGCGCTCGGGGGGGTATGAGAGCTAGGACCAGGGTTAGTGTTTGGGGTTGGGTGCTCCGCGCGTGTCGTCGAAAGGTTATGCCCCCCCCCCCCCCCCGAAGTCACTCGCGCTTTTTTTCGTGCGCACGCTGACGTGCTTGTCGTTGACAGCCATGTCCATGGCTTCGGCATGGCGCCATTGAAAACCCGTCATGCATCGAGAGACTGCTAGCGTACTGAATGTTCTGAGCCCTGCTAACCTAGACCTAACCCTAGACCTCAGCGACACGAGAGTATGGAAGGCAGGCGTGTCACAGTGGTCAACGAACACCTGTGAGCCAGTTGCCGAATCGCAGCATCGCCTCTTCCAAAACCTACTGACCTAACCCTACCCGCGAAACTGACTGACACAGAGTGCATGGAAGGCGGCTGTGCTGACATTGTTAATGCCCTGCTGCTGCGTTGCCTCGCACGCTGCACTGCAGGCGGCAAGCCTCAGCGCGGCGCGGCCGTGTCGCACTGCTTTGCGGTAAGTGAGAGCGCGACCGCTTGAACTTGAAGTACAAACCTGAAGTTGCACTACAAAGCCACTACGACCCACAATGTTCTAGCGCCGCCGTTACAGACTCGCCAGCGTCGTGCTCTTCCACAGTAGTGTGTGCTACACCTTCAAGTTCGGTCCAGCCTCGTGCCGGCGGAATCATGCGATCTGCACACAGGTCAACGCCGTCCTCTTTTGTGGCATGAAGATCCTTCACTTGAGTAGATGAGCGTGCCGCATGCTCCGCGGCACGTTCTGTAACGAGTGCGCCTGCGCGCTGCTTGGGTTTTGCATGGCGGCGACGTGTTTCGACGGGGTACACGAGCGTCGTTGCTGTGCATCTTGCGATGGAAAGACTCGCCGCTTTCGAGCACAGCGCAACATCCTCCAGGTCCACAGGCCGAGACATCATCAGTAGCGCGGTCCGTCACTCTGCTGCACGAGTGCTGGCTGTGAGAGAGCGTATCCGTGCTGTAGCGCGCCTTCCGCTGTTGCGGAAGCGCGAGATGCGTGTGTGTGTGCGTGTGTTTATTAATGCGTCAGGAGATGACAGCGCTGCACCGCTGCGTGGGGCGAAAGAAGCCATCGCGAGGAGCGTCGCCTGTTGCGTGCCTTTGCTTTGCCGAGTGCCACGTGCTTCGGCAGGCAGATCTGCGCTTCTCATAATCCCCGTAACCGCACCCCAAACAGTCCCTACCCTCATGTTGCAGTGCGGCGGTGGCACTGGGCGACACGCATTGACCCGCACACAGAAGGCGGCTGCCGCGCTGCCGTCCCGCGCAGCAACGCGCACGTGTTGTCGCTTCGGGGGGGGGCACAAGACGAACTGTCCCGCGAGTGTGGCTGCCGCGTTTGGCATTGCGTGCACGAGCACATTGCGGTAACGGCGCGACAGCGCGCGCGCCGGCGAACGCGAGCCCCCTGCGTGCCCCCCCCTTCCCTCCAATTTAGTTGCGGCGTGCAGAGCGCTGCACGCGCCTTCGCTGCACAGACGCTGCAGCCGCCGCCCGCTACAGTTGCCGCAGCAGGTGTCACTTCAATGGTTCCGATGGTTCACCCCGCATGGTGAATGTCCCCGCCGCCCCGCCCTACGCGCGCCGCCAGGTCAACGGCAATGAGGCGGACCCTGAGGTCACGGGCGTCACGGGCATACTGCAGGCGTACTACCAGAGCCTGCGCGTCGTTGAGCTGTTTGGCCCCACGCTCTTTGCGCCCGTCATCAACCAGGCCGCCGCGATGGCGGCGTCGCTGGTGACGCCGGACCCGCGGTGAGTGCGCCGCCGCACTTGTTGAAGTTGGAGTTGCTGAATTGAAGTCGTTCTAGTTGCAGTGAGGTGGCGAGGGGGGGCGCAAGAGCGCTGCCGGCATGCCGCTCTTTGTGAAGCGCAATGCGCAGGGTCAGAGGGCTCGCAGCGGCAACGGCGGCGTGCGGTGAGCGCTGCAGCTGAGCACCGCTGCAGATGGGGTGGCGACCGCCCCCTGGGGGGGGACGCAAGCGGATGGCTGCGGCAGCGGCACTAGAAGGTTTTGGCCCTCTGACCTCATATTGCAAAGACAAGACTCGTCGCTGCTTCTTTACTCAGTTTCAGGGCTGCAGAGCGTGACGGAACCCCCCTGCTGTTGCAGCGACCCGCGCGCGGCCCTTCACCTGGCCCTGATTCGTCCCTGAACGCGGCGCGCGGCGGACTGTTGCCGCCGCTTAGAGTTCGCGTTAGCGTTGTGACAGCATGCGCGCGCGCGCGCGCTTACGCACATGCGGGAGGGGCCTCTGGACTCTTGCATAGGCCACGAGACGCAGTGGCTCAGTGCTCCTACGCCCCTCACGCCGCGCAACGTAGTATGGCACGGCTCAGTTGTTGCTGTTGAGATTGTTGTCAACGTTTGGCGCGTGAGGCAGTCATGGTCGCCTTGTGTCAGGCGCTGTCGTCGGGGGTGCGTACTCCGTTCAATACTTATGTTGGCGCCTCTGACAGGCGGTCCACAGGCGATGCTCGCGACAAAAGCGTCAGTCCCTGTAGTCTGAGGGTGGTCTTCAGACGCCGCATGGCCTTTTTTGGCGAGTTTGTATGTACTTCTTTTTGTTGAAGTACTTTGTAACAGGTCTCCTGTTGGTGCTACTGCCTCAGCTGATGTGCGCGCGTTCGGGCGTTCGAGATCGCCGAGTGCGTGTGGCATCCGCGTGGCGCCGTGGCGTCGCCTTTGGCCTGAGCGCTGCTGACGCCAGCGTCGCGCTCACCGCTGTCCACTCGCCGCTCTCGCCCGCTGCCCCCCCGCGCGCGCAGGCAATCTGTGAAGTACTGCATCCTGCTGATTCTCACAGGCAAGTGACGTAACGACACTGTGCAGGTACTATGCAGGGTTCTTAGAGGCTGCTTTGGGGCAAATGGTGTCAGGCAGCATTGCGGCGGAAGCGCCGTTATTGTGCGCGTTCTCGAGGCAGTGGCCGTGCTGCTCAACGTCAAGTGCTTCTGAACGGAAGTGATTTTAACTTGAGAACTGAAGTGATGTCAACGAAGAGCTACTGTTATGGCGTGTATGGGGATCTGTGCATGCTCTGACAATAATATGATTATGTCATTCTGATATTACTTGTAAATACTGCAGCCTAATGATACCCCTGTGGCGCAAAAGTCTTGGCAGTATCAACGCGAGTGCTGCATCTGACATCGAGTGTGCAGATGAAGGCGAACGCAGGATCACCAACCCCAAGAGAGGCTTATGACAGCGCTGTCGCCCAGATACATCACGGTTGGCATCCCTCGACAGCTGCTGCGCGATGTCTGAATGCAGCTGCTGAGTACAGCAACAGCAGCGCGCACCAACAATCCGTGGTTGCAGTTGCACTTTCTTCTGAACACCTACTTGATGACCCCGAAACCAGTAGCGACGCTGCCGCTGCATGCTGTAGCAACAGTGTGCACAGGTTGCATGGACGTTCAACTGACCAACTGCAGTGGTCATGGCACTGGCATTGCACCTGCTGCTGTTGTACGGCCACAACGATGAAAAACCACCGCTATCCCAGCGCAGCAAGTTCGACAAGCGAAATGACACTTTTGCTATGTGGCCAGATGCGCGTGGTTTGCCTCTCACTTTTTAAACGCGCCAGCGGTCACACGACTGACTGTTCTTTGCCCCGCCGCCTCTGTGCGCTGCGCGCGGCGAGCAGACGGCATCATCAACGACATGGCCAACACGACGGACGCGATCGTCGCCGCCGCGGAGCTCCCCTTCAGCATCATCATAGTCGGCGTGGGCAACGCGGACTTTGCCAGGTGAGCGGTGGCCGCCGCCGCCGCGCATCCTACCGCATCAAGCGCTCGCTCTCGCTTTGAGTGGCGTGCAGTGGTGTGTTTTGTGTCGCAAAGTGCCAGGCATATGTGCACGGCACCGAGAGAGTAAGACGCAAACACGCGGAGAGAGCGAGAGAGAGCACTGCGCATTTAAGCAGCACCCGAGCTCCTGCATTCAATTTGGCGTCTGGAAGGCGTCAAGATGCTTGCGTTCGCTTGACCGTGTGTGGCCGCAGACTGCTGTGCTTCATGCGGGGACGCATGCAGTTTGCACAGGGCCTTATGCGGCAGCACCGCGCAGCAGTGGGGGCTGGCAACTGTAACTTGAGCCAGGTACCTACCCTGTCCGCCTTGGCGCACACGCCCCGCATGCGTCACACAGGCCCCCATCTGGTCCCGTTCACGAGCGCCGTGAAGCAGCAATGAGTGCCCGCAGCTGCGGTGAAGTTTGCGACAGCGCGATCATCAGCGACGGCGCGCATGAATGTGAAGCTATAGCGCAATGGCCCCAGCTTTGCGCGCGCCCCGAGTCGCAAGCCGATGCTGCGATGCATGCACTGCTTCTGCTGAGGGTTAGGGCTGGGGTCAGGGTTACTACCGTGCGCGCCGCGCGCTCTCTCTGACGCTGCCACCCGCTTCCGCCGCGCCGCTCTTTCTCTCTCTGTGTGTCTGCTTCCCCCCTCTCTCGCTTTCCATCCCCCTCTTTGTGTCTGTCCCACGTGCTGCGCAGCATGGTGGAGCTGGACGGCGATGACGTGAGGCTCACCAGCTCGAGCGGCAAGAAGGCCGTGCGCGACATTGTACAGTTTGTGCCGATGCGCGAGGTCTCCGCCAAGGGCCCGCAGGCGCTCGCCAAAGAGGTGAGCGCGCTGCGGCGGCGGCAAATCAAATCGAATAGACATGCGCAGCCGCACATGCGCACATGGGGATGCGGTCAGCGAATGCCACACTGCAGGCCCCTGCCTAACCCTAACCCTAACCTCAAGTGTAGGCCGGCAGCGACCTGACCGCCCCTAGTTGGACATTGGATGATGCGCCGCAGCGCTGCGCGCGTGCTGCAGGGCCCTTGCGGTGCGGCGCCGCCGCTGCGCCGCGTCTGCGCTGCCGCAGGACCCCTGTGCGGCGCTGACTGGTGGTCGTGTGCTTGTACGGAGAGCCTGCAGTGCGTGCGCGCGCTGCGTGAAAATGCCCGTTTGACAAGCCCGTTAGCCCGTTCTGCAGTGCAAACAGAGCCACGCCAGCAGTCTTGAGCCACGACAGTGCTCGCCTGCTGTTCTGGCTACCGCTCACTGAATAGGAGGGTGCTCTAGTGAACAGACGGCAAGCAGAGTGCAATATGCACGGCTGCCGCCAAAGGCAGGGGGCCTCGCTCAGCGCCTTGGTCCTGTTGAGTGGCGTGAGATGCACAGCGCTTGACGCACCTGGTACACACATGTACCTCAACCTGTTTTGGAATCACAAAAGGTACGTCGAAGTCAAGCGTCAACCCTAGCTTGCACCCTGGAAATCACCAGACATCAGCGGACGCTACCGCCGAGCACAATGAGATACACCCGCAAACAGGCTGGACGGGTGCGGGGCATTGCTCGGGGACCAGCGTGTGAAAGAGGGGAGGAGAGACAGCATCGACACTCTTGGGCAAAGCACGCCTGCACCTGTTGCGCCTGTTGTCGACGCATACTTTGCATCGGATTTTGGGTGCTCTGCCCCGGATCAGATGCCCTCCACTGCCGCCTGTGATGTGATGCTAACTTCTCTGCTTAAACCTGTCACTCACTCACCGTGCGCCACCGCAAAATGTGGACTCTGACACCGTCTCTTGCTTCGGCGCGCACATGCGGGCCGCTGCACCCCCTCACCCCCCCCCCCTCCCCGCACTCTCCATCGCGCGCACGCTGCCGCGCCCGCAGGTCCTCAGCGAAATACCCAGCGCGGTCGTAGAGTACTGCAGGATGAAGCGCATCGAGCCCGCGCAGCTCGGCGCGGAGGGCGCCGCCGCCGACGTGCGCGACACGCTGCGGCAGCAGCACAGCTCCTTCATGCAGTGGCAGCAGGCGGCGGGCGCCAGCGGCAGCGCCAGCGAGACGCGCCCACCCGCCACTGCCTCGGCGCCCAGCGTGCGGCGCTGACGCCGCCGCCGCCGCGGCCGCTGCGGCCGTCGGATGGACGCGGCGCCGCCGCGCAGCGGTTTAAGGCGCTCGCGCCCTCTCGATGCTGCGGCTGATCGTAATGCGGGCAGCAGCGGCAGCGTGCGCATGCCTCCTCGCAGCGGCACAACGCTGCTCTGGTGCTGGCACATAGTATGCGCTCAGCAATGCATCGGGTGCCGCACACTCGGCCGATGCGGATGCGCGATGCCCGCGATAATGGCGCTGCGCAGGCGGCTCGTGCGCAAACGCGCGCCCGGCAGTAGTTGCGATGTGCATGTGGCCCTGCGTGGACGCGGGGGCGTCTCTTGCGGCGCGTCAGCGCAAGGGCCGTTGCAAGGACGCGGTCGATGCTACTCGCCGCAGGCGCAGGGCCTCGCTTGCAGTACCAATGCTAGTGCCAGTTTCGATGAGGGGCGTTGACGCCGGGCGGTTGACAAGGCGGCAGCGCTCGTGCGAGCGAGCTGACTCCGAGTAGGCAGAAAGCCGCTACGTCCGTGTCTCTTGTGTCACGTTGCCTTTGATCTGCGATGAGCAGCAGTGAGGTGTGGGGCGCGCGTAATGCGCGTTCAGCTGTGGTATGCGGCACTGGCAACAGCAGCGCTGAGGTTTTCGGCAGCGCCGCCGGCGCCTGTAATTAGTGTACACACATGTACTCTTGCAGGTGCTTGCACCACTGCACTCTCTTTTCATCTGTGACTCAACTGTCAGGCGTTTGCTGGGTAAGATGAATAGCATGCGGCAAAAACAGCAAACCGCTTGGCATACATGCTGTGACCCACGCACACAGCTGAGAGGTGCCCGAGTGTACGCGCAACGTCTCAGCTTACCATAGATTCATGCGAATGTTTTTCATGAGAGCGGCAGTTGCAATGTGGCACCGCTCAGCAGGTGGGGTGCCACCTTGTCATTGATCCTGTACACACTATGTTGACAGTCAACCAGCACAGCGCCGTTTGCGCCAGTTGCGGTCATGGCTCGCAGGAGAGCTCTACACCCGTGTCCCATTCATTTTCATGAATTAGGCCTGTTGGCTTCCATCGCCTCATGTACGTCATCGTATTTTCAGGCTTCCCATACATATCATAGCATGTGATGCAATGTGAATTGCCTGTCTAGTGATTCTAAATGAGCATTGCGTAGGCAGAGCGCACGCCGCTGGCACAACAAGGTAATCTGGCAGCAGAAGCGCCACAGCAACTGAGCCCCACACACACCAGTGTGAGAACAACGATCAGTGAACGGCACCGCAAACTGCATCAGAACTGCATCAGAGGTGGTGCGTGTCACTGCACTGTGTTTTGCGAGGTGGTCCATTCAACTTCAACTTCCGCACTGTGTCAGGGTCCCAATTGCACGTACGCCCGCTCAATTGTGCTTACGCCAATCCAGTCAGTCTGCAGGCGCCTGTTCGTATGTACATGCATGCATGTGTAGCTGCCTCTTCGTCCAGTATTCTCTGTGACTTCTGTGTGGATTGCTTCCCGTTGTGCATGTACCGCTGCAACCGCTCGCCATCGTGGATCTGTGAACTTATATACTACGCAATCTGTGAACTCACTGCGCGGGGGGTGCGGCGCGCGTGCAGGGGGGCGCGTGACCCCGGCTTTACAGCCGCCCCCTGCATTTTTACAGCTGCGCGCCTGTCGCCCGCATGCAGCATGGAGTCACGCAGCAACGTGCGAAGCGCCATTGCGCGGCGGCACCAGCACCGTGGTGCGCCGCCCCCCCCCCTCATCCGCCGCCGCCGCCGCCGCTGCCTCCGCCGGTGCCGCCGGCGCCGCCGCGACGCAGTGCGTCACCGGCAGCCCCGTCACCTGCGACAGCCGCAGCCGCGCCACCCACGTGCAGTAGCGCGCCGCGCTGACGCACACGGCGGCGACGCGGTCGCGCACCGCCTCCACGCCGCCGTCGTGATCCACGGCGGCGGCGGTCATGAAGCGCGCCTCGGGCGTCGCCGCCGCCGCGGCGCTCGCCGCTGCCGCAGCCCCCGCCGCCGCCGCCTCCACGGCCGCGGCGGCCGCTGCCGCCGCCGCCGTCGCGCGAGCCTCGGCCACCGCCGCCTCTGCTGCTGCGGGCGCTGCGGCAGCGGCGGCAGCAGCAGCTGCATCAGCGCAAGCGGCAGCATCGCGTGCCTCCTGCGCCGCCCGGTCGGCGGCGTCGTGTGCCGCGGCGGCGGCGCCGATGACGGCGCCGGCGGCGCTGCCGACGGCGGTGGCGCGCTGCGCGGCGGCGAGGCCCGTGATGAGGTGCATGTGAAATGCGGTGTCACGCGCGGCGGCGGACTCGCCGAGGACGCGCTTGGCAAAGCCGCCGGCGCTCGACACGCGCGTGCGCGCCTGGCGCGCGAGGCTCAGCATCTGCTCGAAAACCTGCAGCAGCGCAGAGAGAGTGAGAGGGTCAGAGAAACAGGCTAGGATTTGGGTTGAGAAAATAGATGCTGCGCGCAAGGCTACGCTATTCGCATTGTGCGCTGGCCATCAGCGCCACGAACGTGAGACAGCACTCCAGCCCGGCTGTGCTGCGTTTGCGAGCGATGCGACAGCGGTGTGGCCAATGGAGGGCGCTGCTCGTGGAGCATGCAGCTGCAAATGGCCACAGCACACGCGCAGAGGCGACAACTGTGAGCGATCATTGCCTCCGCGCAGACCTTGCGTGCGTGGAGGGCGCTTTGGACGCACCGCGGCGCGACCACTGGCAGAGAGCGGCGCGGTGCAGCACTTCATTTCTGTAGTACATCATATCATACACCGTCACCAGCGGGGCCAGGGGGGCGGAGCGCGGCGCGTCGCCTCTCACCTCCGTCTCCGTTTCAACTTGAAACGCCTTGAGCGCCGCCGCCACGCCGCAGCGCTGCAGCAGCATGGCGCACGCCGCCCACAGCCACGAGTCCAGCTGCTGCGCGAGGTCGGCGCGCCCCCTGTTCTCCATGGCGCGCGCGCTGAGGAGCTGGTAGTCGTGGTCGTCGCTGAAGGGCGCGTCGCCGTCGGCCTGCGCCGCGATGAGCGTTTGAAATCCCTGAAGCGGGCGGAGGGGGGGGAGGGGGGGGTGGGGGGGGGGGGGCAAGGGGGGGGGGAGCTGTAGGGCCTGACCGCCGCTCTTTCGTCGCCGCAATATCTAAAGGCGTTGCATCGCGCCGTGGCCCGCCACCATGCTATTGGCCGCCTGTCTTGTGTGCGCTGTCCTGGTCTTGCGTCTTATGTGCGTTGCAACAGGATGCTCGAGCAGCACGCCGCCCACTGAGCTGTGAAGCGCCTTACGGCAGCGCTTCCACAATCGCACAGCGCGGCTAATCGGCTGCACGAGCGGCCGGCGCACGCACGCGCGGCGGGTGGCAGCGGGCGCGCTGCCTGCGCGCTGCTGCGCAGCGCCGCGCGGCGCCAGCTCTGTTGCGCTGCACGTCACCAGCTCGCTTCGACGGCTGACACCGCGCGGCGCTCGCGCAACGCGCGCTGCCTCCGCGTCGCACCACGCACGCAGCGCGTACAACTCTCAAACAGCTCAGAGAGCAGGGCGTGGAGGTCAAGGAGCCGCCGCCGTGGTCGTCTGTGAGCACGTTGCCATACTCGCAGTACAACTGAGTGGCGAATGCGGTGCCGTGCGGCATGTCTGAGCATTGCGTGAGAAGTGCGGCACGACGTGGACATCTGGTCGCGGGCACCACAGCGATCGCCGGGGCTCCCTCCCGCAATCCTGAGCGAACATCAACGACTACACAAGTGCCCTGGAAGTACCCACATGCGCACACCGCATAACGCAACCAAGGCACCCCCCCCCCCCTCACACCGCCAAACTTCTTCTTCCAATCGACGTCAGAGCACCACCGCACTGCGCGCACGCGCACGCTGTGCCTCACACAAAGCAGCTTCAGAGAACTAGCAATACGCACATGCAGACGAAGCACCATCACAGTACTACTAGCATTACTAGGAGTGCGCGCATGCGCACGCCGCACCTCAGCGCGCGTGGGAGACGACGGCGCACCGCATCTCCGCGCGCGCTCTCACCATGACCGCGCGCGTCGCGTACAGCAGGCGCTCCGTACGCAGCCGCAGGAAGTGCGCCACCTCGGCGTCCTCGGGCAGGATGACGTTTGCCTCGAATGGCACCGGCACCGGCAGCGCCTCGATGCTCTCGCGCGGCTGCAGCATGATGATCTGGCCGACCGCGTCCTCCGTCACCGCGTTCATGACCTGCGCGCACGCACGCGGGCGGCGCTGAATCATCACGCGCCGCAAAGTATGTGCATCGTCGCGCGTTCGATGGACGATGAGTCACCTGCAGCGCTCGTGCGGGGGTGGCGTTGCCCCGCCACCATACCTTACCATACCTACCGTCGGTCAGCGGCGCTGTCGGCAGCTCGTGTTGTGAGGTGTTGAGTCGAGTCCCGCAGCGAGCGCAACCCTTGTGTTTGGTTAGGTATCTTAAAAGACTGCCAGTGGTACACTGGAGGAAGCTGAGGATGACATCACTACACTCACTCCCGAGTATCGTCGCATCTGAGTTGATGACTGATGCAGGGGGGCGGCACTTGGGGCCCCCGGGGGGGTCGATGTCGCGCTCGTCATACCTTCCCTACCCCCAGCAAGGGTCAGGCCGCGTGTTCATTCATAGCGCCACGCACCAATGCTGAGCATCTGTGTGTGACCGAGCGCGGTGTGTGCGTTTCTTTCCCTGCGCACCGGCGGCAGCTCGCAAGTGGTGTGCATGGCGGCATCAGCTGCGGAGCCGGAGTCAGTTCACCTGCCGCCCTCTTGCGCTGCTGCTGCCGCCGCTGCACTTCCTGAAATGCTCATGCATGCATGCATGCATGCAGCGCGCTTTTGTTTTAGGGTCACGGCCCCGCTTCAACAGCAACTTCACGTTCAACTCGTTCCTCTGAGGCAACCTTCAAGCGCGGCCGTGGGAGCTTACCTGGCGGTGCGTGTCCATGACCCAGGTGGCGCAGATCATGTCCACGATGGCGGGGACGGCGTGTATGCGCTGGGACAGCTGGCGGCGGCGGGTGCAGCACGGGGGGCGCAGCAGCAGCGCTGTTGAGCGATGGGCGTGCCGAGTATGGCTGGGCATCGCGGTAGTGGAGGTCCAAGTGCACAGCATCATTCACGTCATACAGCATCAGTTGCGTAATTGTCATTGTCGGTTCCAGTTCACAGCAACATCTAGCATACGCTGGTGTGTACTGACAAAGCGTTGTGCGACAACGACGCACGCACGGGGGCGGTGTCCATCCCGTCCAACCTTGCGCCTCCAAGTGCCTAACCCTAACCCTAACCTGACACATGAGCATAGCGGCTAGCCCTGAACGCCGCCGCGCACCGCGGCGCAGCTCAACACACGCAGGGCAGACGTGTGTGCCCAGTCAGAGCGCGACTCGAAGTACGCATCATAGAGAATGTTGTCTACAAGGCGCGTGCGTCTACAGAAGCATCGCGAGCGGTCGCGCGCGCGCTCACCTCGGCGTCCGCGTTGATACGCGCCGCGACGTCCTCCGACGACGGCGCGATGGTGCTCTGCAGCACGAACAGCGGCGGGCGTGGCCCCGGCGCGCCGCCGCCGCCGCCGCCGCCGCCGCCGCCGCCGCCGCCGCCGCCGCCGCCGCCGCCGCCGCCGCCGCCGCCGCCGCCGCCGCCCTCCGCCGCCCCGCGCGGTGGCACGTGCTTGCAGATGAGCTCCTTGAACTGCGCGGGCGCGAGCACCTCGCCGGCGCCGATGGCGACGCTCAGCGACGTGGCGCGCGACAGCACGCGCTCCAGCAGGAAGTCGTCCTCGCTGAGGACGAAGATGAGGCGCTGCCCGACGCCGAAGGCGGCCTCGTCGGCTGCGGGGGGGGGGGGGGCGCAGTGCGGGGCGGGGGGGGGGGCACGTGGGTGCGGGCGGCGCGCTCAGATTGCGTGTCCATAGCATTCTTTTATGGTCTGATGTGCGCGCGGTTTGAGAAGTGGACACGGGGATCAAGGCTCACGGCGCGTGGTCAGGTGACAGGGGGCAGGTAGGTTTGTATTGCGGAGATGGCAGCAGCGCTCAACGCGATGGCACACGAACGGCGCGCGCTGCCGCTCCTCGCCGAGGCTGAGGGCGCGCTTGTGCGCGGCGCACGCTACAGGCATTGCCGTCCGCTGCATGCGTTCACGCAGCAGCGGTCGTGCCAAAGCACCACCCACTTCGGTTCAAGGCGAGAGCGCAGTGCAGCATGAGGTGTGCGTAAATTAAGCAAGTGTCGCCGCCAGAGCGGACCCCAGTTCTCGGCGGTGGAAACACTCGCGCTCATTTGATGATAAAGACCAGGCTGCGTATCACCAGAGCCGCTGCGCGCAGCTGCGAGCAAACTGGCACGCGACATGCCAATGCAGGTCCGGCAAGCTGCTGACGTGCAGGCGGGGATGACCGCTGGAGCGGCAGCAACGCTCAGCAGTGTAAGACGCAGGTACATTGTAGCATGATTTGTGCTCGATCAAGTGCGGTCGTATATGGCAGGCACACAGAGACCGTGCAATACATACCCCCCTTAACCCCCCCCCCCCGCCCTTACACCCCCCCTCTCCTCCCTCCCCTGCCCCACTCACCGAGCCCCTGCGCAACCATCTGAATCGCGTTGTCGGTGCACGTGTAGAGCAGCACGGGCGGCAGCAGCGGCGCGCCGTTGCGCAGGAAGTGCACCGCGTGCACAGTGCTCAGCGTGCACGTCGCGCAGCGGCTGCGCACCGCCTCCAGGAAGTTGAGGCACTCCGCGACGGGCGGCTGCACCAGGACGAACGACATGCCCGCGAGGCCTGGCGCGGGCGGCAAGCGGGCGGCGGCGGGGGGGGGAGGGGCAGGGGGCAGGGGGGGGGGGGGGGCACGCTGCGAGTTCAGCGTTGCGAGGTGCTGCGCATGGGGGGGGGGGGGGGGGCATCAGGCTAAGGTTCCAAGGGGTGGAGAACGGATGCGGTGTTTAGTGTGTGCAGTCGTACAACAATAGGCTCTGTATTCCGCCGGAAAATTGAGACACCACTTGACTGGCAGCCGTACCAGGACTGCACACCCCTGCAAGCCCGCTTGTCGCAGTGGGGGACGCTGCGGGCCCATGCGGTGGGGCAGCAGTGGCCGGTGCGGCACGCAAACTTAGGGGTAGGGCTTGAGGGCGCGGGGTCTGGCGGCGGCCACATGGACTATGGCCATTGCACAACAGCGATGAGCTGCTGCATGCAGCGCAATGTCTGGCGGCAAAGCGCCGCAGCCTTTCGGCACCAGCGCAGTACCCTCAAGGTCTGCAGCGATGACCGTGGCCGCGCTCGAGCGCAGACGCGCACACTGCGTCAAGCAACAATATTTTTAGCCGAGAACAGTAGCCGCCACAGCGCGAGCAGCGTGTGCGCACGCGCGTGCGCACACGGCAGAGAAACTCACCTAGCGACGGGATCACCGCGCCGACGCTGATGGGCCCCAGGCCGATGTGCGCGTGCACAAGCTGCCGCGCCGCCGGCACGTCGCTGCCGCCGCCGCCGCCGGGGCTGCGAGCGCCCGCTCCGGTCGGCGGCGGCGTGTACGCGCCCCCCGCGCTCGGCAGCATGCGCGGCCCCTGCGGCACGGTGGCGATGTGCAGCGGCTCGTGCACGTCGACGACGCTCTGCGCGCGCGGGGGGGGGGCACGGGGGGGGGGGGGGGGGGGGAGGGGGTGGGGGGATACCTTGATGAAGGATGAGAGCGTGTGGTGACGGCGGCAGCGCAGGCGCAGCGGGCGGCGACACTCGGCCGCACGGCGTGTGCGTGCGACGCGGAGAGTCCCATGGCTCAGTGCTGACGTACCTGCAGCCCGTACAGCTGCGCGACCTGCGCGGGCGCGAGGGTTGCTCCGACCGCGCACAGGGGCGCGTCACTTTATCATTGAAACTTCAACAACGACTTGAACACTGCCGCGCGCGCTGTCCACGCACCTGCAGCCCGTACAGCTGCGCGACCTGCGCGGGCGTGAGGATCGCGGCGGGGCGCGCGTCGGCGTTGAGGTGGCGCGAAAGGCGCGTGGACGCGGTGATGACAATGTCGCGTGGCGACGCGCAAGCCATCGCGTCCGGCAGCGTCGTCACCTCGGCGTCAATGAAGTTGAAGACGGAGGGCTCGCAGCCTGAGCGCGCGGGGGGGGGGGGGGGGGGCGAGGGGGGGGGGGGGGGGGAGGGGAGGGGCAGCGGCAGTGCGGCGCTTCAGTGCGGCGATTCACATTACAAGTCTGCAGACGTGTGCTTGCATTGGTCATACATACCCCGCCACGCGCCATTCCTCAGCACGCGGATGATTCCATCTGGAGCGGTCTGCAGCACCTGCACCGGCGCGCACGCCCCACCCAGCACCTCGTTCAAACACTGGTGGCGAAAATGGCCTGGGGAATTGGCGGCGCAGCGGTCCATCTGACGCCGCACACGCCGCGCGCCGCCGCGGGAAGCATGCATGCATACCCAACGTGTACCATCTCTGATGGATGTATACATACCTACAAGCATCGGCCCGTACTGGCCGCGGCGGCGCGCCCCCATGTCCCTGTCGTTGTCGCGCACGCGCCCTATCGCCGTGCAGATGGCCGCCGCCGCGCTCTGGTGGCTGTACGACGCGCTGCGCCGCGACTGGTGCGAGGGGGGCATCGGGGGTGTGGAGCGCTGCTGCTGCACGGCCGCTGCGGCAGTGCTCAGCGTGCCTTCCGCTTTCGCACTCGGAGCTACGACGTATACGCCGCTGCCGCCGCCGCTGCCGCCGCCGCCGCCGATGACGGATGCCACGCCGCTGCCGCCGCCGCCTCCGCCGCGGGAGGTCGCTGACGCGGCGCGGTGCCGCTGGGGTGCTGTCCGCAGTAGCGTCACCTTTGAGGTGCGGGCGTGGAGGAAGTTCGGGGCCTCAGTAGCAGTGTCGCCCGCAGGGCTGCGATGCGGCGGGAGCAAACGGCATCGGGCAGTCTTGTGACAGTCAGAGCGGCTGTAATTGGTGATTGGCAGTGCGTTGCGTGCCTTGGCTCCGAAGGCGTGGCTCATCGGAAAAGCATGGACGCGCATGGCGTGCCGCCAGATGTGAGTAGTGGCTACATGCAGGCTGCGTGTGGACACCGCTCCAGTCGGTCTTGCGGCGGGCATTGCTGGGCGCACACAGCAGTTGCGAAGCTGCATGCACATTCATGCAATCACATTGGAAGGCTTTGTTGAGAACAGCTGCATGTGGCATGGACTGCAGCGTCACGAACGTGCGGCACTGAGCTCACAGAGCACCGCTCTGACGCTTACTTGAACGCTGGTCTGGCCTGCGCCTGACTCAGCCTGTGCCCTCCTCAAGAGTCATTTACCAGTGAACGCGGCAACACAAGTTATGGAGCGGCTGGCATTGCAACATCTAACCACTATTCATGCAAGTGGGGAGCATACTACGATTGCCTGAGGGCTGTCTTGATGCTTCTGAGCCAAGTGCAGCGTGCTCAGGCCCAAAACTTGCCATGAGATGACTCCCAGACTGTGTGCCAAAAACTGACTGCCAGTGCCGGTGCATCAGGTGCCGCAGAGAGTCAAGTCTGTTCTGCCCGTGTGGTCGACTTCTACACAGTCCTGCAAGCCGCTCTTCTGCGCTGAAGCATGCACCAAAGCAACATGTCTACTTATTAGCGCATCTACACTTGAATGCACGACAGTTAGTTGTGTGGACATGCAGTCTTACAGGTCGTTTCCATTTTTCGCGCTGTCCCCAAACCAAGGGCACCACATCACTACGGCGCCGCTCTCGTGCAAGACCTTGCTGCCGAGGTGGTAAAACTTGCAGCAGACGCCAGCCTCCAGCGTATGCCTGCACGGCTAGCGCTCATCGCAGGTAACACATCTCGTCCCCAAGGTTCAACCCCGCTCACCTGGGATCTCTCAGCTTCGGCGTTCTTGCCGCTCAGTTGGCCCACTTTTCAAGGAGTTCCTCACCGACGAGCTGATACGCCCAGTCGATGGCCGCCGCTGCATGTAAGCTCAAATATCAGGATGCACGTGCGAGCGATCGATCGTCCGCGAAGTGAGCGAGTCACCTTCCTTCGAGAACCTCAAGTTCCCTCTGAGGTGCACATCAAAAACGCCGAAATGCTGGCTGGAGCAGCGTTGAGAGCAGTGCGGGGGCGCTCGCCTCTCCTGGGGGGCCAGCATGTGACCGCGAGCGCCATAAGCAGACTTATGTCTGCACAACCCAAGCCCAAGGTCAGCACGGCACGGGTCAAGGAGCTCAGGGACGCCTCTGGAGCTCCCATCGTCGACTGCATGAAGGCTCTATCGGTATGCTTGACATCGACCGATAAACTTTGAACTCTCGCCGAGCTGGCAACTGCAGTTGGTCAGAAGGTCTGTGTGGCGGATCTACTCTGGCACCCATGACATCTTCAATTCCAAAAATTGAGCTGGGTGTTTGCGACGCAAGCATGTGGCAATCGGCTGATGATACGACGTGGGACAATTGTGCCAGTGCCCCGTGAGATTGCTTGTTGTTATCTGCTCCAAGTCATCAAGCATCTTTCACGGTGGCGAGAAGTGCTAAGCTTGTGAAGTCACGGGCAGGTGTGTGCTAACGGGCAGGTGTGCGCTAGCCCGGCAACTCATATCTCGCCACCATCAGCATGCCGAAGGCTGCAGGCCACACATGCGAGAGATTTCCATAGCTGCAACAATCAGCTCTTATGTGAGCGTCGCAACACGCAGAGAGCCAGGAGTGCGCCGCAGGCAGCTCGCATCTCACCTCCGGAGCGTCATGTGACAGCGCTCTCTGCCTCGTTGCCACACACCGTGGTCCTGCAAGCGGTGCCTCGCGGCCTCACATGAAAAATCACGCCAACGTTCGCCACGCACTGATGCTACACCAAACGCTTGCTGTCTGTGCAGGGCGTGCTCGTGCAGTCGAAGCACTTGCCAAACACTCACCGCATCTAGCTGTCTACATATGCGGTATGTACTGCATTACCAAACTGCTGCGGTACGCAGGAATTCGCTGCACCAAGCGCGGCGACGCGCTCAAGACGCCACACTAATCATTGCCTTACATGGCGTGTGCTCAGCCTGGGGAGTCCCGCAAGCGCGGCGCACAGTCGATCCGCGCGCCGGGGTGTGCTACCTACCGTAGAGCAGCATATCGATTCTCCCGCCCCGCTCATCCGAACCGCCGATCCCCGCCCCCGCGCGCGCGTAGGCGGAGGGCGTCGACGGCGACCTCGAGCGCGCCTTCACGTGGCTGCGGCAGCGCGGCGTCGCCAAGGCGAGCGCGATGGCGGGGCGCACCGCGCAGGAGGGCCTCGTGTGCGTCGCCGCGTCCGCCGACGCGACGCTCGCCGTGCTCGTCGAGGTCAACTCCGAGACGGACTTCGTCGCGCGCAACGCGCGCTTCCACGCGCTCGCCTCGGACGCCGCGCGCACCGCGCTCAGCATCGCCGCCGCGCAGCAGCAGCAGCAGCAGCAGCAGCGGTGCTCGTTCGAGCTCGACGTGGAGGCGCTGCTGGCGGCGCAGGTCCCCGGCAGCGATGGCGTCGCGCTGCGCGACGCGCTCGCGGACGCCGTGGGCGCGATCCGCGAGAACATCCGCGTGCGGCGCGCGCACGCGCTGCGCGCGGACGCCGTCGGCGCGTACGTGCACGGCGCGGTGGGGGAGGGGATGGGGCGCGCGGCGGCGCTCGTCGCGCTTGACGTTGACAGTGGCAGCGGCGGCGGTGAGCACGCGGAGGTGGTGGCGGCGGCGGGCAAGGCGCTGGCGATGCACTGCGTGGCGGCGCGGCCGCGCTTTCTGGACAGGGGCGCGGTGCCGGAGGACGTGCTGGCGAAGGAGCGCGGCATCGTGGTGAGCGCTGCTGCTGCGTGTCGCGGCGCCGCGCGATGCGGGACTTGTACAGAGTTTGCTTCGTGCTTGGTAGGGTGGTATCGAGTGCATTGCGTCCGTGAAGGCAGCACGTCGGTCATTGGAACGTGGATTGCAAACACGATCATGTGCGCAAGACGGCAGATGCCGGTTTTCCAGTCGACGGGTTGCGCGCATACCCCGGCAAGCGCCCCACCGAGGTGACCGCAACGCGTACAGCGTGCAGCTGCCTGTTGTGACTGCTTTTGTGAGGGCATTGGCGCGTGCACGGCTCAGCCACAAAAATGGCACCGCCAGGCGGCCCCAGATGGCGGGTGCCTGACGCGAGGGCCACGCGCGCGCTGGCAACCGGCAGCCCTGAGCATGCCTTAGGGTTAGGGTCATAATAGGGTTGTTGTGTGGTGTGCTGGCGCCCATCTCCTGGTGCTGTCGCGCTGATCACAGGAGCACGGCATCGCATGCCGCACTCACAAACTTCAGTGATGATTTGATTTGTCAGGGTGTCAGTGCCTGCAAGCCCGGGCTAACCTGCGCCGCTTGCGTCCCAGTCAATTATCAGACCACGTGACTCACCGCGAGGCACTGCGGCTCCAGCACAGCAAACGCGGCCTGCTAGAAACACAGTGTATGCTCGATGGCAGCGGCCACGTGCGCTTCGCACCGCAGTGCAGTGGACTGGGGCTGCTCTTATTCGCTGCACTGGGAGGAGTGCATCATCCCAGGAGCTAACAGGTTCCTGAGCCAACAGAACACCTGAAGAGAGAAACGGCCTGGTGCCTTAACTTAAACTGTGCATCACGTCCTTTCCGCTGCAGACGGGGCAGGTGAAGGACAGCGGCAAGCCGGAGGCGATAGTCGCCAAGATGGTAGAGGGGCGCATGGGCAAGTTCTTTGCGGAGGCGACGCTGCTGGGGCAGCCGCACATGATAGAGGAGGGCAACCCGAAGGTGCATACCATACAGCCCAGTCGGCTTGCGCGTGTTGCTACAGAGTGTTGGTGGTGACACATGTTGCCATGTGTATTTTGCTGCTGGTACAGAGTAGATGGCTGTTTTGCGTCTGTGCAGAGGGCTTCTCTGGAATAGGTTGCGCTGCTCGTGTCCCAAGGCTAGCAGGGAAGTGCGTGTTTTGCCGCTTCACAGACCCATCATGTCGACAGTTGTGGCAGCAGGTTCGAGCAAGATCCCTGTTGGCGGCCGTGTATACGTTTTGATCTGATCTTCCAAATCAGAAGGTAGTGGTCCTCTCTTCTCGGCAACTACCCAAGTGCGAGTGCGTCTGCTGGACTTGAACTTCAGGTTTGATTTGCGCCATCTGCTGTTGAACTTGAAGTTTGATTGTGTCCTTCCTGTTGCAGTGGCTGAGGTGGAGCGGTTCTCAGTGCACCGCAGTACAGCGCAGCGCAGCAGTGCTCCGCAGCAACGCCCAGAGATTGCGCTCCTGCCTGTGCCAGCGCATCTGCTGGTCACCGCTGCGAGTGCTGGCCGCTGGCACAGGCCCTCTCATGTGCTTTGCACCGGACCGCTGCATCAAGCGCGCGGCGGCGCTCCTCGCACGCAGGCAAAGCGCGTGCAGCGGAACGCGGCGGCGCTGCTCACGCTAAGACAGTCTCTTTGTCGTGACCCACATCGACTGTGTGTGCTCCATGTACTTGACCGCCGACTGACTGCCTCACGTGGCGAACGGAGCTCTGATGATGATCGACATCATGTGGTGTCTCGTTTTGTGGCGCCTTAGGTGGAGGCCCACATGCAGGCGCTCAGCAAGCGGATAGGCGGGAGCGTGCGCGTGACGGGCTTCGCGCGGTTCGCGATAGGCGAGGAGGGCGCGTGCTCATGACCGTGAACTCAGCGTGAATTCATCGTGAATTCATTGCGAGTGATAACGGCCCGCGCGCGCCGCACCGCCGCGCAGACCTGCCGCGGCAGACACGCATACGTTGCGCCATTTACGATGCAAATCACAGGACAACTATTTTGTCGCGGACGATTATCCGATGCGTCTGGCACAATCACACAGCCACCCACGCGGGCAGCTCCGCCGAGGCCTCCTCTTGTCAGTGCTCTGCTCGGTGCACGCATGCTATCCCCTCACCACCGCCGTTGGCGTCTCAGGTCATGCCGGTTGCCCGCGCCGTTCATGTGCACTGGTCTTCCATGATTTTTCTTGGAGTTTTCATGTTTCCATGGAGCGTTCGGTTCAGCGGCGCGCCTCGCATGCCTTGTGCCTGTCAGCCCCAGCACGCACAGAGGTGGCCGACGCAGCCTGCTGAAGCTCCACCATCTGTACTGCACCAGTGCTTGTGCATTGCAGTCATGTGATCATAGGACGGTGGTGCACGGGTTGTGCGAATGGGCATGGGGTTACGTAGGGCGCACTTCTGGGAACGAGATCAGAACGGTTTGGTTCTTTCTTCTGTGTGTTGGAAAAAAAGACCTGTTCCCCGGCGTTCCGTTGCAAGAAAGGGGAGTCTACCAAATTTGAAGTTTACCAGCATCTCCGGACTGTGAGCATGTTTTGACTGGGCCGCAGACTGCTGCGCCTTGCGCTCCGCAGATGCTGGAGGGTGGCTTAGCGAGTATGAAACTCTTGTTGAAGTTTACTGTCGTTGGGCGCGGGGTGGGTACGGCACACTACTGCAATACTGAACTTCAAGAAGTAGTGAAGTTCTGAGGCGGTAGCTTGAATGGGGGGGGCTCACATATGATGGCAGATCATGAACACCTGCGCCGTTGGTCCCGTTGACAGCGATGGGCATCGGCAGAAGCATGTTGGCACATTGTATGCTGCGCAGGGCGCATGCCCGCACATGAGCACAAACGACACGAGTGCAACTGCCACTTACAAAACATGCCCTCATTTACACTGCTACACGGCAGCAGCAAAGCGACGCCCTCGAACGCCGGCACGTCAAAAACCGAAGTGCATTCATCGTGCACGAAAGCGTGTAATTGGAACGCCGAACGATCTCCCAACGGGTGCAAGAGGCGCGTAGAACCGGTCCTCGCTGCCCCCACAAGGGGTGCATGCAGCGGCAGAGGAGCTGCCAGGTCAGGCACCTGTACATATATCTGTCAATACCCCAGCGCAGCCCCGAGGCCAACGTGTGTACCCCGTGTGCCGCAGCAACACACAGCGGGCATGCTGCGCAGCAACTGCGCGAAAGCGGCTCCGGGCACGGGCAGCAGTTGTCACTGCTCCGCCTGCAAGGCGTGTGCGTGGTGCGGCGGCAGATCGGCGAGCCGCGCACCGCGGCTGAGCCGTGCGCCGGCGGCGCCGCGTCCGCCGGCGGCGCCGCGTCCGCCGGCTCAGTTCCGCGCCAGACCTCCGGGCCGCAAGCGTTGAAGTGGCAGCGCTCTGCGTCGCGGCCGCTCATGGCGCGGCGCGTGCGCCGGCGCGCGATGCAGCGCGAGCAGCGGCGCACGGTGGGGCACAAGCGACTCCACCTCCGCAGTGCGCGCATGGCGAGCATCAGGCGGGCGGAGGCGGCGCGCCGGCAGTGGCTGCCCGCCTCGCGCCACGGACGCGCGACGGCCATCTTGAGCTGGCGGCGACGCGCTGCGGCGGCGGTCTGCGCAGCACCGCGCTGTGGGCGGACGGCACGTCGCACAACCGCATGCATCGCGTGTTCGCTTGCGCCGCCGCCACCGCTGCTGCCTCCGCAGGCGCGGGCAGCGCCGCCGCCGCCGCTAGACCCCGCATCGTCGCGTGCTGCGTGTACGCTGCGGACCGCAGCTTTAGGCACTGCGGAGCTGCCAGGCGCACAGCAAGGGGGCGTCTGTTTCAACGCTGCTGCGCCGCTGCGGTGCTGCCGCAGCTTCAGGCCGCGCGGAGCAGCGGCGCACGTGAAGGCAGCGCTGGCAGGCCGTGATGCCTTTGGCGTGCAGCTGTAGGCGCCTTTGGTGCCCCCTCCCCTGCCCCCACCACCGTCACTACCGCCACCATCAGTGGGGCCTCTGTAGCGGGACCTGGCAGCCATGCCCCGCCCTCTCCTCCCCCCCCGGGCATGAGCATCTCCCTCCCCCCTGTCTGCACTCTCTGACCGCAAGAAGGGCGACTGAGACGCCAGATGGTCGAGACGCAGCGGCCACTACCGCCAGCGGCCACTACCGCCGCCGCCGCCGCCGCCGCCGCCGCCGCTACCGCAGGCTCCCCAGCACGCGCGCGAGGCGCAGCAGCATGTCGACCGCCTCGTCCACGGCGGGCTGGTAGTGCGCGGGCGTGACGGCGCGCGACGCCGCGACCACGAGCGTCGACTGCTCCACGCGCCACACGAGGACGCGCGAGTTGCCGCGCGCGTCGCCCTCCAGCGTGAGCGTGCGCACGCTGTCGCCGCAGTGCGCCATGATGTCCTGCAGCGGAGCCGTGGCGCGCGGGGGGAAGGGGGCGAGGGGGGTGGGGACGAGGGATATGCCTGCGTAGTGCGCGCGGCGAGCGAGTGCGAGCGGGGACAGCAGCGCACGCTGCCGTCCAGCGCGGGCGTGCTTGTGCTGCCGCCGCCGCAGTGACTTATGGCAGCAGGGAAGGCTCCCACTTGCGGCACTTTGATCCAACAAGCCCTTGCACTGCATGCAAGGGTTCCCTTTGTAGTGGCAGCACCATCTTTCCCAGCCGAAGGTCAACCGTACCGCGCTCAACCCCTTGGTACTACCCATGCTGCACTGCAACGCCCGAAGGCTCCACCTTACGCCACTTTGATCGCCAGTGCTTCACGTGCCCGCACCTTGGCGAAGTTCGCTGTTTGCACCGCACAGCCAGTCCCACACCCTGGAACTCAAACAGACGGTGCACCACATGTGTGGCCAACCGGCACCTGCAGCTCTCAACCTCACCATCGTGAGACACAAGTTCTAGAATGAGGGATGAACCCACTTCAAACCAACTTCAACAAAACAGAGGGCGACGCACCGTGCTGAGCCCCGCCAGCGCGCCCAGGTTCGCCAGCAGCCCCAGCTGGTCAATGTCCGCCGTCTGAAAGGTCTGGCTCGACTCCGTGATCAGCACCGCCTTCAGCACACCGTGCGCCTGCACGAGGCGCCCGAGCACGGGCTGCGCCGTGCGCTGTATCGCGTCCAGCAGCTTGGAGTGGAAGCCGCTGAAGTCGACGAGGTTGAGCGCCGCGCTGCCGAGCTCGCTGTCGAGGGGGGGGGGGGGGCACGCGCGCGCGTTGCGGCGGCGGCGGCGGCGGCGCGTGTGAGGGACGGCGAGGAGCAGCCTGCAGATCTCGCTTTTGCTCTGGCAGGACGTCGTGGTGGGCCGTGATGACAAAGTCTGTCGTCCAGTGTGATTACGGACTGGCAAGAAATCGTGACTGCACTAGTAGTTACTGCTGCAGACGGTTTCTCGCCATTGCTGGCCATGGCGTCTATCTGGGACAGGGGTACAGAGCCCATGTGGCACGGCGATCATGATCACGGCCAGCATGTCAAGCGCATCTGGCGGCCGCGCACAGGTGCTTCCCAAAAGCTACAGCGCTTCGGGACAGCTCCTGAAGTTGGCAGGTTGTTCGCCCCGAGGCACAGTCTTGCTGCTGAAATGCGTAGTGCGCAGTTCAACTGCAAGCGCAAGGCCAGCAACTACACGGGTAGAGCCATGAGTCATGACCTGACCTACTTGGGCTAAACAACGCACTGACCAGCTCAAAAACCAGGTCCACAAGCGGCCTGGGTTTCAACAAATGGCATACCGCTTTTGGTTTGGCTGCTGTGATTGCATGCTCGAGCAGCAACTCTCGCGAGTTCTACTTCGAGCACAGTGGCTGGTGCGCCAGAGTCGCTCATGTCGCGTGCAGCCTCGATGGAGTCCCGCACGACATTCAAAGTGACTAACAACGCTCAAAGGGTGCTTGCTGAAAAGCTGACTCTGCGCGTGCACATCCGCTACTCAACTTCACGGCAAGAGAACACAGTGAGATGGATGTCGAATCCGCAGCCAGTGCACTGGAAATGATTGAGTGTGCACCTGCGACTATAAAGTGCACTGGAAATGATTGTGTGTGCACCTGCGACTATGAAGTGCACACATGCGTCCACAAGGTGTGCGTTACAGCTGGCATCAGCGACTCACTTTGCATACTCGTCTTGAAAGCCTGCCAGTATCTCTGTCGCCAGCAGCCGTCCAAAATCCGCTCCGTCCTCCCGATCCAAAAACAGCGCGCAAAACACCTTGGCAGCCTCATTCCACACCACGGTCACCCCCAGCCCTGTCAGCTCGATGTAGCTCACGGGCATGCCCGCCGTCACCATGGAGAACTCAAGCATGGCTATGAGCAGGGACCCCACCATACGCGGCTGCCTTATTGAATGCACGTACTGCTTGATGAACAGCACCAGCCCACTGCTGGACATGATGATTACGGTGCGGATCATGGTGGCCGGCAATAGTCGCCCGAGGCCCCCGCCTCCCTCAAGCCTACCACCACAGCTTCCGGTTGAGAAGTGGGTCAAGTACTGCTATTCTGCTGCCGCGCAAGCTCGCCAGCAACGGCCTGGTGCAACCGACAGGCCGCTCGCGAGGCCTCTGCCTCCGGAGCACGTTGTGCAGCACGTTCAACGTACTTCAACAAAGCAACACAGCACTGGATCTTCCTTCAGAAATAGGAAAGGAGTTGATGAACACTCGTCTCCCAGCCGCTCCTCCCCAGATGCAGCTGTGATGATCCAGCAAAACACACGAACTCTCCTGGTTTGGAGTGCGAAACCGCGCGTGTGCCTACCGCAGGCCCGAGCGCCGCCGGCGATGTTGTGGAGCCTGCTTGAGATACTAGCGTGCTGCGAACGACGCACTCTAGTCAGCCGCCCGCCTGCCGTCGCTGCTGCAGCAGCCAGCCTGCAGCCCGCCGGAAACAAAAAATCTCGGCGTCGGCCTCTCGTTTCGTGAACCGCCTTGTTTGTGAACGATGGATGCTCGAAAAGTGGCTCTTGTCTTGCGAGTGGTTTAGCCCCAACAATTCAAACTGGATCCTTTGGCGCCCGTGCCAGCCAGCCAGGCTCACCAACAGCGGTGTATAGTTGTGTGCAGTTCACCATCAGAGGCTGTGGCAACTGGGCAGCACTCTCTGGAGCGATCGCAACCTCACAGCACTTTCCTCTTCGTCAATCTTGAAGCAAGATGCAGACTTGGAATTCACAGGCTAGATCTGTCAGCGCAAGGAAGGATCGCCGGGCGGCGGCGTCGGTGGCGTCGGTGGCGGCGGCGGCGTCAGCGGCATGACCCCGACGCGCGATAAGTCGAATCCGAGCCACGGAAGGACCGGCCGACGGCGGCGCTGCCAGCAGCACCAGCGGCGGCTCCGGCAGCGACAGCAACACCCATTGGAAGGCAAAAAACGGATCAAGGACGAGCATCTTCGGCAGCACCGGATCCGCAGGATTCGGCGACACTCAGGCCCCCTGCGATGCAGATTTCAGCTCGAGCAGAGCTGGACGGACGCGGCGGCGAACCTGCGCTCGCGACGGCAAGTGCGCGCGAGCCGGGGCAATATGCCGATAGCGCAAATGCTTTCACTGAAAGCGTTGGGATGTCAAGTGCCTCTACGGACCACCGACCGCAAAAACGCCAGCGACGGCACATGGCACCAACTGCCACGGAGACCGCAGCGGCATCTGGCAGGCAACAACACCCGCACGACTCGGACGCAAGTGACGCAGAAAGTGTTGACGAGCGGCAGTCACATGAGTTGGCCCATGAAGCTTCAGATGCTGGGAACGGACCCCCCAGAGCTGGTGATGCGCTTTCGTCAACGGAGGCGGCGGCGGCAGTGCTGCGCGCGGCGCCGGTGACTGCAGCTGCAATCAGCGCGCGCGTTCGTACACGCAGCCAAGCAGCCGAGCGGGACACTGCTCAGCGAAACGGAGGGAGCTCATCCCTGGCTTTCACAGACGAGGCCTCGGCACTGCTGGCCCGCGCCCCCGTACACGTCGGTGCTGCAGCTTCTGCTGCGCGCGGTCGCCCCCAGGCGACTGAAGTAGCCACAGCAGACGAATATGCGTCCAGCGGGTCTGCAGTCACGGAGCCGGCGCAGCAGCAGCGAACGCGTGCTGCGCGAACGCGTGCTGCCCGCGCAGCGGGCGGCGCCCTGCGCGCCGCGAAGCTCGCAAAGGGCAGCGGCGTCGGCAGCACGCGCGCAGCGCGAACGGCAGCAGCGCGGCGTGCAGCAGGCAGCGGCGCACCAAGCAGCGGCGGCAGCGCCAGCGAGCGGCACTCTGTGACGGAGAAGGCAGCGGCCCTGCTCTTGCGGGCACCTGCGTTCACGGACACCGTTTCAGCTGAGCGCGGCGGGCTGTCACGGGGAGACAGTGCTGGCGCAGACGATCATGCGTCAGGCGCAGACGATTATGCGAGCTCATCTGCTGGCGAGCAGTCGCCGCCACCGCCGCCGCAGCCAGTCCGTGCTGCACGAGTGACGCGCAGCGGCACACGCCGCGCACCACAGGCAACTGCCACGCGCCGCAGCAGCGGCGGCGCGCGTGGTGCGCCCGCCGTGGCCGCCCAACGCGTGACGAGCACAGGCGGTTTACGCCTGAGACCTGGCGCCGTCAGCGCGAGGTATGGCAGCGGCGGCGATAGCGACGCTGAGGGCGCTCCGGCAAGTGTCACGGAAGCTGCTGCAGCGGTGCTTGCCCGCGCGCCAGTATTCTCCACTGGCGGCTCTGACGCAGCTGCGCGCGCTGCCGCGCTAGACGGCGGCGCTGTCGCCCACGAGTACGCGTCGAGCTCATCCGGCGGAGAGGACACACGGCAGCGGGCGGGGACTGCACGCGCGGCGGGCGGCGGCACACGCCGCGCACCAGCGGCCTTCACGCGCAGCGGCAGTGGCGGCGGCAGACGTGGTGCCGCGTCTGCTGCGGGGCGTCGCGCAGCGGGCAGCGGCGCGCTGCGCGCGCAGGCAGGCGGTGCACATGCAGGCATCAGGGCGGACGCTGCCGTTAGGACAAGAGGGCGGCCGATGTCCAAAACGGAGGCGGCAGCGGCCTTGCTTCTCCGCGCACCTCAACTGTCCGCTGCTGTCGCAGCTGATGCCCCCTCGCCAGACGCTGATGCAGCAGATTATGCATCGAGCTCGTCCGGGGGCGACGGAGCGGCGGTCCCGCAGCGGCGCGCTGCATCAACGCTCGGCGGCGGCGGCGGCGGCGCACGGAGACTGCGCAGCAGCGCACGTCCGGCCTCGGCGCGAGTCGCAACTGGCGGCGTCACGCCTGACAGACATGCGGCGTCAGCGGCGGCGGCGGCGCTCAGTAGCAGCGAGGACACGGACGATGCCAGCGACAGTTATGCATCCGACAGTAGCACGTTTGATGCGCAGGCGGGCGCTGCCGCGGCGGCAGCGGCGGCGCGCGGCGCGCCAGGTCTGGCAGCCCGTGGCCGCGGCAGCAGGGGGCGGGGCCGAGGACGCGGCGCCCGCGGCGGCGCTCGCGGCGGCCGCGGCGCCAGCGCAGCTGCGGGCAAGGGGCGCGCAGGGCGCGGCGGCGCATCCCCTGCACAGCGCGGTGGCGGCAAGCGCCCGGCCACGCCCGGCGGCAGCGAAGACGGAGTGGCGGCAGTGCCGCGGCGGCCAGCGCGGCGGAGCGCGGAGACTGGTGGCGGCGGTGCTGCGCGAGGCGGCGGCAACGGCAGCAGCCTGAGTGATGCGGAGTCACGGAAGCACGGAGCACTGCTCAGCGGTCAGCCAAGAGACAAGGCCTCGCTGCAGGCATCAGCGTCGGACGCGCGCGGTGCGGGGGGGGCGGCTCGCGGGAAAGGCGGGGGCAGACGCGGAGGCAGAGGCTCCACGGTGACCGGCGGCAGAGGCAGTGCAGAGGGAGCCGAACCGCCAGTGCGCGGCGGACCTGGCGGCGCCAAGGCGCCAGCGGCACGCCCAGGTGCGCGCGGCAACGGCGTCGCTCCAGCTGAGCCAGTGGAAGCGGCGGCTGCTGCTGCGGCTGCTGCTGGCGACGGCCAGTTGCTTCGCTCATCGCACGCAGCGCGGCGGGCGGCGCGGCGCCGACCCGCCGCTGCGACCGCATCAAGTGCCACTGCTGCCGCCGCTGCCGCCGCCGCTGCAGAAGCTGCTGCTGCCGTCGCTGAGGCCGCGCCGCCGCCGCCACCGCCGCGGCCGCCTTCGCCGGAGCTGCCGCGCCGCGCACGGGGCCCTGATGATCCCACGACAGCAGAGGCACTCGCGGAGATATCGCGGCTGGACCTGGAAAGCGAGCTGCTGCGGGCGTCGCGGGATGAGCTGCACCGCGCGCTCAACGCCATGCTGGCGGAGCAGCGGCGGCGCGGCTGGCTGCCGCCTGGCGATGCGCCGCAGCTGGTGCCGCCGCCGCCGCCGCTGCCGCGCGCAGCGCCGCACGCCAGCATCTTCGGCGTGCAGCAGCTGCCGCCACGTGCGCCGCAGCAGCAGGTGCCGCCGCCGCCGCAAGCGCCACTGGTGCAACCGGGCGCTCATGGCCTCGAGCAGCAGCTGGCGCGAATACACATGGACGGTGGAGCACGGATGCCAGCGCTCGGCGCTGAGCTGCTGCCGCAGCCGCCGTCAGCGGCGGCGCCGTCGCAGCTGCAGCTGCCACTGCTGCCTGTGCTGCCACCACTGGGACAGCAGCAGCAGCAGCAGCACCCCCCCTTTGAGCAGCCAGGCGCCGCGGCCGCGGCAGCGGGCGGCGCGGCGCACGGTGCAGCGCGTGTGGGGGACGGGGGGCTGGCAGACATGCTGTTAGATTCAGACGATGACTGAAAGCGGTGCTGGCCTGCTCAGCGCGTGAGGTCATTGGGCCGGGGCGCGCCGGCGACGGGGCGTCAGGCTCAGAGTAGAGGGCGACGGTGCATACGCGCAGTGTGGATGCGGGGGGGTTGATGAAGTGCAGCGCGGCGCGTGCGGCCGGACATGGGCGGCTCACGCGGTGGCACTGCGTCGTGCACGCAAGCAGTTGGTATCACATGTGGCGCGGGGCGACGCGCAGGTATAGCCGTCCGCAGGGCGCGCTTCGCATGCAGAGAGGCCACAAGCTGCACCCCGCGGCAGTTTGCAGCAGGAGCTGCGCTACCGACACAGCAACAGCAGCACCACTGGCAGCAGCAGCAGCAGCAGCAGCAGCAGCAGCAGCAGCAGCAGCACCCTAGATACCACGTCAATCTGTAGTGCAGATGCTCAGGCAGCGTTCATTTGTGCTTGGTGCCCTTGCCGTCTGCCTTCGGCTTGCGGCCGGCGCCGCGGGCTTGGGAAGCGCCAGTACCGCCGATCCCGCCGCTTACGCTGCCACCACGGCTGCGACGCCCTGCCGGGCTGCTACTCTGACTGGGGCGGCGCTTTTCGGGGCGCTTTTCGGGACTGTCGCTGCTGGGCAGTTGGCCGCCTTCTTGGTACGGGCTGTCGCCAGCAGCGGCGTGGTCCGTACGGCTGTTGTGTCTACTGAGCCGCTGCTGCGGGCTGACGCTTGCGCTGTGGCGCCGTGCGCCGCTGCCGCTCCTGCCTCGGCTCTTGCCGGCGGCAGCGCTGCTGCTGCTGCTGCTGCGCTTTTCGGCAAGGGTGCCGTCACTACTCTGCGGTCGCAAACCGTCGCCGGCGTCGCTGCTGCGTGGCGCCCCGCTGCCGCTGCGGCCGCGCCGCTCTCCCTTGGCGCCGCTTGCGCGCTTGGTACCGGCGGGGCTCGCGCTGGCCCCACCCTTGCCCTTACCGCCTCCGCTCTTTGCTGGGCTGCCGCTGCCGCTGCCTCTCTTGGCTGGACTGCCGCTGCCGCTGCCCGGCGTCTTGGGGGTTGTGCTGCGCCCCCGCGCCTTTGTGCCAGCGCCGCCGCTCCCCCTCTTCTCGGGGCTGCTGCTGCCCTTCCTCTTCGTTGGGCTGCCGCTACTCTTGGTTGGGCTGCCGCTGCTGCCCCTCGTCTTAGGGCTGCCACTGTGCCTCTTCTTTGGGCTGGTTGGGCTGCCGCTACCCCTCTTCTTCGGGCTGCCGCTGCTGCCCCGCTTCTTCGGACTGCCGCTGCTGCCGCGCTTCTTCGGACTGCCGCTGCTGCCGCGCTTCTTCGGGCTGCCGCTGGCCCGCTTCTTCGCGCCGCCGCTGCCGCCGCGTTTCGTCGGGCTCTTGCTGCGCCGCTTCTTGGGGCTCGCGCTGCCGCCCTTTGGCGACTTGCTGCCGCCGCGCTTCGGACCGGGGCTGCTCTTCCGCGGCGACCGCCCGCGGCCGCGCGCGGCCGGGCTGCCGCCCCTCTTGCCCGCCGCCGGCGCGCTGCGCCCGCGCCCCTTCTTCTTCGCGCCCGCGGCGCCGCCGCCCCGCGGCGGCGGCGGCGCCAGCAGCGCGGCAGCGCGGCTCTCCAGCTCCGCGCAGTACATGGCGCGCGCCTCCGCGAGCGCCGCGCCGTCCAGGCCGAGCGCCGCCGCCAGCTGCGCGCCGCGGCCGCGCGCGGCGGCGTCGAAGCTCAGCGCCAGCGCGCGCGCGACGGGCGCCGCCGCGGCCAGCGTCGCGGCGCGCTGCGCGGCGGCGGCGGCGGCGGTCTCCTCCGCGGCGCTTCCCGCGGCCGCCGCCGCATACTCTGCGACCTCGCAGCGCATCTCGGCGTCGCCGCAGCGCTCCTCCCAGCGCGCAGTGCTGGCCTCGGCGGCCTCGGCGCGCTGCGTCGCCGCCGCCGCCGCCGCGTCCGCGGCAGCTGCAGCAGTGCTCATGGTGATAGGGGACGCGGAAGGCGGTGTCAGGGGGCGATCGGCGGGCAATCTCAGCAGTGACGGCATCATGCTGGTGATAGTCTCGCAGCATCGCCCTCTTTGTGACCATTGTTTACAGCAGCGTCGTGTTCACTCAACCCCGGCATATATTGTACAGATTGCCGCCGCTGGCAACGCAAAGCAAATCACAAGCGATGTATAAGCGCGGAGCGTTTGTGACTCCCTCGCGCTGCAGCGTGCGCGTGCCGCTGCAGTGCCGCGCCTACCTGCCGAGCGCTCAGCGTACACGTGTGCGCCGGCAATGTGCTGTTGCGCAGTTCTCGTGAGACGGCACTTTGCGCTCGTTCCCATCCCTCGCAATACAGTACAGTACACCTGTGTACTCGCGGCGTGTGTGCTCTGTGTCCCATGCACTGGAATAGCTGCTGCATGAACTGCATGCAAGCGCATAGTGTCGATGGCGCACTCAGAGAGTCATCACGATGCCCCGCTGTAGGGCCGCCGCCGCACTGCATGAAAATGAGCAGCATCTGACTGATGATGACGAATGAGGACATTTCTGCGCTCTGGACCGGCGGCGATAGCACAAGTGCACGTCGATGGTGTTCGAGCGCACCTGCCAGCGCGAGCGCCTCGTCGCGCTCCGCACGCAGCCACGCCGCGCGCGCCGCGTGCCGCCGCCGTGCAAGCGCGTGCCGCGCGCCGATCTGCGCAATCAGCGCATGCGCATCCAGCCGGTCCACTGCCGCCACCGCTGCCGCCGCCGGCGCGCTGCGCATGCTGAGCGTCACCTGCCACACCCACTTCAAGTGTGCTGGTGCCTCATCATCAACTTCTGACGCAGTCGCCGCTGCCGCCGCTGCTGCTGCGTAGCTGTCTGTCAGCGGCTGCATCTCCGTCTCAGGCACCTCAGCTGCTGCCGCTGCAGCGGCTGCCGCTGTCGGCGGCGCTGACACTTCGAGCTCCGGTGGCGCTGCCTCAGTGTCGCACGGTCGCGACCACAGCATGTCGCCGCTGCCGCCGTCTACATCAAACCCCGCCATGATGACATCAAAGTCATCAGCTCCGGAGTGGCGGCGCCCACCACTACTGCCGCTGCCCATGTCAACCGTGTCCGTCTCCTCCACCTGCTCATCGACGTAGCCGCCGAGGTCGAGAGAGTCCCCGTCTGCCGCCGCTGTGTCGTCCCCGATGGCATCGCAGTCGCCGATGCGCCTCGACGTACCCTCGGTGGCGTTGGCGGCGCAGCTGAAGCGCACGCTGCGCAGCTTGGCAGGCGGCGCGCCGCCGCCGTGTGCTGCCTTGCGTGTGCTGCTGTCACCGCTGCGATTTCGTGGCTCTGTGCATTCAAGCACATCAGTGCTGCCGCCACCGCCACCGCCACCGCCGCTGCTGCCGCTGCGGCCAGCGTTGCGGTCGGCACTGCTGCCTGCGTGCGTGGACACACGGCCTTCAGCACCGCCGCCGCCGCTGCTGCTGCTGCTGCCGCTGCTGCTGCGGCGGCGGCGGCGGCGGCAGCGGTCGCTGTAGCCGCCGTCGACACCGCTGTCGCCGCCGTCGCCGTCACGAGCGCCATCAAGGCGGTCGGCGTCATGGCGGCCGTCCGGATCAGGGCCCGCGTCCATCGCCAGGAACACCGCGCGCGCGGTGCGGGTTAGCGCCGCCGCGTCCGCCGCGCGCGCCGCCAGCGCGGAGAGCAGCGCGTCCGCGGCCGCGTCGTGCGCGGCGCCGGACGTGACGAGCGCGCCGACGACGCTGTCGTACTTGCGCTCGAGCTCCGTCGCCTGCTCCGACAGCACGCGCACGGTTTCCTGCGCGGGGGTGGGTGTGGGCGGGGGGAGCGGGGGGGCTGGTAGGTATGATGGAGCACGTGAGCGCAGCGCGCAGCTTGAAGAGGGTCGCTGGAGCCAGCAACTCCATTGACTGATGTTGTCGTGGAAAGACGTGCCCCTGGCGGGGCGGTGACGCGGTGATGCTGCCGTGTGCACCTGCTGCAAGAGTATGCGGTGAGAATGGCGACTGCCCAATCTCTCCCAGCCCTGCACGGGGGTTCCTACAGGCAGGCAGGTATGTATGACGGAGCGCATGAGCGCCTGCAGCTGAAGCGAAGTGCGGACGCCAGCACTGACTTAGTTGGCCGACGCCGTCTTGTGGACATGTGCGTCACCGCGGGGACGCTGACGCCTCTGTTGTCACTGAGCCACGCATAGACTGCGTGTGTTCACAACGCCACATCGTAACGCAGCACCTGACAGCTTCTCGAAGTCTGAAAGAGAACCCCCATTCCTTGAGCAAGCGCACTATCCCCCTCACCTCGCAGTGGCCAAGTCGCGCGCGGAGCACTTCCACCTCGTTGCACAGGTACTCTGAGCACTGCACCTGCACGGGGGGGGGGGGAAGGGGAGCGGGGACAGCGGTGATTCAGATGTATGGGGTAGCGTTGGGATCTACCTCCGACGCACGATACGAGAGGCAGATGGTCAGTCACGCCATTTGAGACTTGAGTGCATCCGCCTGCGTGAGCGGCGAAGTCGCTCAATGGGTGCTGCTGCGGCGGCCTGGCAGCGCGCCGCACGCGCGCTGGCGCACGCCTCCAGAGCAACAGCGTCGACGCAGGCTGTGCGTGTCACAGAGCGCCCGCGCGCACTCTTTCGGGCGGCGCCGGAAGTTGCGCGCGCCGGGACATGGACTGCTGGGAGGTCACGCGCGCAGTCCATGACGACGCTGTCGACGCCGTGCCCTCGGCGCGCGGCGCGCCAACTGCGCAGCTCGCGCAGTGGCCGTGTCCGGCCGAGACTGCGTCGCGCATGCGTGCTGCCCGCGGCGGCTGGCGGCAGCAGCGCTCGCCGCTGTTTGGCAGACGTCCGCTTTTGCCGAGACGCATGCGATGGCGCGGGGGCGACGGCGCGGGGGCAACGGCGCCTCGCGCGGCGCCGGCGCCTCCGCCCGCGTCGCCGCCTCGCAACGCCTCACGCCGAGCGATGCTTCGCCCTGAGCACTGCCGCATCACCCGGAGCGATGCTCCATTCTGGCCATTGCTGCAGCTTGAGCAGCGCTTCAGGCTGAGTGCAGCGTCGCACGCACAGCGCCGCACCGCCCCCCCCCCCCCCCCCCATGAACATGTTCAAGAAGGACTACAAAGTTGGACTTCTTGATGCAGAGTAGATGAGGTACACCAGGTTCAATCTGCAGACCAAGAAGCACACGCCTCCCGCCCGCATGAGCGCCGCGCGCCGCAGCGCCGCCGGGCGCACTCACCGCCTCCCTGTGCAGGTCCGCCGTCGCGGAGAAGTACGTGAGGATGTGGCGGTAGTCGCGGCTCGCGCGCACGAGCGCCTCCGCCTCCTTCACCGCGACCTCCGCGCCCATGATGCGCGCGCGCACCTCGCCGACATCGGGGTCCTCCTCCGGCTGCCCGTCCGCGCGCGCGTACACACGCCGCTCGCTGCGGGGAGCAGGCATGCGGGTGCGGCAGCGCTCAGCCACCATCGAGGTGTGAGCGTGTTGATCTCAGGGACTGGTGGCGCGCAGCAGCACCCGCAACGCGGCAAAGACGCTGTAGCAGTCAGCGGCAAGTACTGCGGAGCGCTGCTGTCGCACTCACAGGTAGTAGGGGACGAACGACGCCGCACCGCGCGGGTCCGTCGTGCTGCGCCGCCAGTACTTGAGCACGTAGATGCGCGGATCTCTCTCGGCGGTGAAGACGGGGCACCCCACGCTCCGCAGGTACTCAAACAGGAGGCCCTCCCACACAAACCGCAGCACCTCTGCGAAACGCTGCTCCGCCTGCGAGACAAAGCGTGCCCGAGGTCACGTCGCGTTGTTGCAAGCTGCTGCTGCTGCTGCTGCTACTGCTGCTGTTATTGCTGCTGCTGGTGGTGGTAGTCTCTGCACAGTCAATACAAGAACTTACTGCTACCTTCATTCTGACGGTTGCAGCTGCCATCTGGTGGTAACAACAACGTGTCCACTGCCTCACACGCTGCTGTTTTGCCTGCCTGACGACCAGCCAATGGGCTGCTGGTGCTGTTTTGGCGTCAACAGCATGGTGTGAAGTGCAATGAAGACATTGCAACCTGCACTTGCAACTGATACTCATAGAAAGGTGAGATTTGTAGCTGAGTTTGCAGGGGCAGAGTAAGGGAACATGCACTTATGTACAGGGTTTGCGACGGTAGTGCACCTGGTGCCGTCCCTCCCTGATGTAGTGCATCACAGCGGATTTCCTCTCGGGGCTGGTGACTGGCTCGAGGACGCCAAGGGCGCCGCACAGACTAGAGAGCTCCACAGGACTGTGCATGTCCAGCAGCATCTCCATGCCAGCCTGTGTTTATCAGCATCAGCAGAAAGGTTGCCAGAGACGTCAACTGCGGACTGCCGACGACATTCAGCAAAATGTGTTCATCATGCAAGGCTGCAGCACTGCTATCGCAGAACCTACGCGCACCTTCATGTCTAACATGACTCTATCAGCACCCTTGCCAAACGGATCGAACTTCTTCTCGATCCGCTGCAGCAGGGCGGCGGCGCCTCGCGTTGGCTTGCCTCCCGCCGCCGCAGGCCCTGATATTGGGGCTGCGGTGCGCAACATGGTGCCAGCCAGGACTTAACCTATGGAACCAGTGCGTACATGACTGCAGCGCTAGATCGCACAACATAAACAAGTGCAAAAATACAGTTACATTTCGGGGGAAAAGCGAACAGACACACACTTGCTTTTTGGTGTGTAGTGCTCATAGCCGGCGGCGGCGTGCGCATAGGGAGGACGCTGTGGCCGATACGTGAGCATGTCCCACTCCATGCAGCTGCGCAAACGGCGTGGCAGCACTGAAAGCGCAGCACTCACATCAGCGAACGCCGTGCCTTATTCCACAAATGAGGCTGCCGATGGCGAGGGGGGGCTGGCACATGCCAAGGGACGTGCGAGGGATGGGTCGGACAGCTGTGGCGGCGAGGATTCTTCAGAGGAGGAATTCGGCCGCAACAACATGTTCAGGTCCAACACGGACTTCATCGAAGAACCCCGCCAGGTAAAAGGACAGAACCCGAGACGAACCTCGCCGTGCAGGACTGCTGCCAGCAGCAATGTCAGCAAAATGACACGCTCTTAAAGGCATTGAAGGCGTGCTAAGCCCCAGCCTATGATGCGCATCTCGCACCGGTTTGGCAAAGCAACTGAGCTCAAACAGCAAACCAACTGTCACGCGTGTGCAACACCTGCACGCCTTTCCCACCAGCATCACGTGACCCGTAATCACTTTCTTTGAAGCGAAAACGTTGTAATTGGCAGCCTATGATGATCGCCAGCTTCAAGAGAAAGCACCTGTCGGACGTGCTAGGCTGAGATTCACAATGCAGTGCTGACATCCGCAGTACGTCAACAACACCTAGCAACCTCGAGGATGTCTTGCTGCAGTTATCTTAGGCAGCCTCTGCGAATGAGTCTACATTACTCACCCAGCTCATGGCCAAGAGGTCAGCTGCAGGCGGCCAAGTGGACCACCAAAGCGTGCACGATTGGCACCCGTTGTGTCGTCGACAAGTAATGATAATGGTGCTGCTGATGTTGTCATGTTTGACTGTGAGGTGTAAGGCGTTCCTCAGCACCTGCTTCTCAAGCAGGCGGTCGTGTAAATCCAACGCGCGAACGTGACCAGCACGTGCGCCTCGTCCCACGCACGAACGTCTTGAGCAAATTAGGCCCAATTGACAAGTTCAATGTGCCGAGCGCATGTTTCGCGCGCACTGCACTCAAAGTTGAACGCTGTATGTGGGAGTCACCTCCGTCTGATTGAGGTCCGCTGGAGATGATGAGCAATAGAACGAAGGTCCTGCATGGAAACAGTGGGTCACATACTGCGTGCAACAGAGGAGGATGCTGATGCCGAAACACATTATCTTTGAAAAGCAGGTTATGCCTCATGCATGGGGCGAGAAACATTCACTGGAGGGCTGGGCGCTCAGACACATAAAACCTTGGGGCACAGACAACTGTCAAGTACAGTATTTCGGCCAAGCATGGGTCTTGAAGTCTGTCACGCAGTGCTTCTATTGCAGTAATAGTGTGACTCCGACAATGGAAATGGATTCAGGCAGGACGTCCCCCCATGGCACCTCGCTGCACAAGGTCGTCCGCAGCGCCATAAGGAGTGCCCGTTAGTGCAAGCAAAGCGCGGCATGGGCACGCACGTCATCATGTCAGACGTCGCGCCCTGTGGCAACAAGGGAACTCGTCGTGCACATGCCTGTTGGAGTACGCTGGTGGAGGCTCAACTGGAGCAACCCAAAACAAGAGAACGCCGGTTCGCAGTCGTCAGCTGCTGCTGCCTGGTAGGTAATGGGTGACACAGTTTGTAAGAAATATATGCGCACTGTTTGAACGAGCTCTGCGAGCACACACGCAGTCAAGAAATGGCCTTGAGGTTGCCAGTGGTCTTGTGGCGCAACCGTGGGGGTATGACGTACGTAATGCAACCGCGCCTATCGTCAGTTCAGAATGCCGCACCTGGGCTGGGCTGCCTCAGCGTCCGCCAGGGCAATGCTCAGCGCGGCACGCTCACACAAACGTGCGCGCTTCAGAAAGCCCTACGTGTGATGCACGCTTCAACACATGCACTCACATGGTGACTGCCTGCTGCGATCGACGGGCATCTGAACACGCCGCCGCCGCCGCCGCCGCCGCCGCCGCGCGCGCGCGCAGATCGTCACGCTTATTGCCATGGCCGCCGTCGCGCTTGTATTGGCGTCTGCCAGGATCATGCGCACCGCACAACATGCGCGTAACCACGTGTGCCTATGACGCACGCTTCAACGCATTCAACTCGCATGATCGCTGCTCGGTGCTGAACGCGCCGCCGCTGCCGCCGCCGCCGCTGCCGCCGCTGCCGCCGCCGCCGCTGCCGCCGCCGCCACTGCCGCCGCCGCGCGCGCGCAGATCGTGACGCTCATGGCCATGGTCGCCGTCGCGGGCTACCTCGGCTTCCGCCAGGACGACGCGGACCGCGACACGGGCACGCGCGCGGCGCTCGCAGGCGTGACCTTCATCTTCCTCGCGCACTGCTTCCTGCAGTGCCGCGACACGCTCTTCGTGCGGCCGCACCCCGGCGTCTGGCGCGTCGTGCACGGGCTCGGCATGGTCTACCTGCTCGGCGTCGCGGTGCTGCTGTTCCACACGCGCGCGGAGGCGCGGCGCCTGCTGAGCGTCGTCTTCACGGACATGGAGAGCGCCGCCGCCGCGCCCGGCGGCGCCGACGGCGCAGGTCAGCGGGAGGAGGCGTCGGCGCAAATACACGCCGTGTGCGCACCGCATGCGCTCTGCTGGGCTGTCGTTGCAGACAGCGAATGCACGGGAAACGCCTGCCGTGGCGCCTCTATATGCATCCACTGTACGCACCCATCCGCCTGACCGTTGTCACCGGCGTTCTGAGCGCGCATGTGGGCGTGTACTGCGCCTGAACTCAACATGCGCGCGCGGCGCCGGGGGGGTCTCCTTGCGCGCGCGCTCTCTCGTCAAACGCGTGTGCGTAACGCCGTGGCTGCCGCCTCCTCGCCGCGTCGGGGGGGTCTCCTTGCGTGCGCTCACTCCTCACATGCGTGCGCATAACATCGTCGCTGCCGCCGCCGCCCGCAGCGCCCGCCTCCGCTGCGGAGGAGATGGACTGCACGCTCTCGTGGGGCGCCGTCCTCGGCCAGCTGCGCGAGGTCTGGTTCGCGGCGCACGTGGCGGGGTGGTGGGGCAAGATGTGCCTGTTCCGCGACTGGCACGTGTGCTGGGCGCTGAGCGCGGGGTTCGAGCTCGTGGAGCTGTCCATGGGCTGGCTCATACCGCAGTTCCGCGAGTGCTGGTGGGACTCGGTCTTCATCGACTTCTTCGGCGCGAACCTCATAGGTGCGGCGCTCGGCGCGTTCCGTCTTGTACGTGTGCCTCATTGTGTCGTCGCGGTCGCAAAGCGCTTGCTCTGTGTTGGGGCCGCACCCGCTGGGAAGGGGGGGGATGGTTAGGGGGGGTGTTGCAATGCTGCCGTGTGGGCGCGGTGCAGCGTCCTTGGTGGTATGCGGCGCCGCTTGCGCTGCAGACGCCCAAAAGCAGGCAGGGCGACGCGTGAGAGCGGAGGAAGCGCTGGCAATGTGCGCACATGCGTGCTGGTGCGCCCGCACCTGTCTTGAAGTGTGAAGCAAACCGCCTCGCGACACTCTGCGTCCCTTGCGCCAGGAACGACTGCTGCAGCCGGCGCCGCGGTCGCTCCCGCAGTCGAAGCCAGCGCCGCCGTGCCCGCACCAGCACCGGCAGCGGCAGCGCACTGGCAAACCGCTGCTATGTCTCCCCGCCCCAGCTGCCCTGCTGCTCGCGCACCGCGTTCTCACAGCTGTCATTTTCAACATGCATGGAGACTCACTGCGGTGACGCTCCTACGCGCAGGCATGGGCCTCGGCCTCGCGACGCTGCGCTTCCTGGAGAACCAGGACTACGACTGGAAGAAGGGGGAGAAGGGGGAGGGGAGGGGGAAGGGGGCGGCGCGCAGGGGGAGCGACGCCGCGCGCGGGCTGCTGCAGCGCGCGGTGCTGCAGTTCAGCCCGTTCTCGTGGCGCAAGTGGGAGTGGGGGACGTTCACGACCTTCAAGCGCTTCTGCCAGGTGCGCACTTGAAGTTTGAGGTCTCACACAGCTCGTGTGAAGTTGGGGTTTCACAACGGTCGCCGAGTACGTACTGTGGTGGTGTAATGATTGGCGGTGCTCACGAGGCAGCCACGCAAGTTGCGCGGCACAACGGTGCTGGAGCGTTTGCGCTGCTGCGGCTCAATTCATTTTTGGACGTGCAGCCAGGTTTGGTTGGCGGATGTTGACGAGCTTCCAAACGCTTGCGCCGGGTGCGCACCCTGTGCCGTCGCATTGCGCCAGCATCCCCCGTGGTGAAGCGGACGTGGCGAGGCCAGGTGAGGCAGGTTGCGGTGCAGCGTACTGTGTGCAGTACTGTCCAGCCTTGCCCGTGCGACGCAAACCAAGATTGGGGCGGGGATGCCTGAAAGCTTCAAGCATCCCCTCCCCCCGGCCAGTGTGCACTCGAAGTTGAGGTTATGTTGCAGGAGGCACGGTAATTTTGCAAGCACAGTGAGGCGCTGCACCACGCAGTGCTGAAGAGGAGCCCGGATTGGTGTATGAAGTGGGATTCAGGGAGACTTCAATAGCACTTTCATGTGGACGCGCGATGTCGGCCGTGCATGCACGTGCGCAGTGGTCAATCAGCACGCAGACGGGTAGCTTGCATACACGCAAGGTGAGAACCAGCGTTGGTAGCGCTGCGGCCCCTGCTGCGGCCGCTACGCCCGGCATTGGCAGCGTTTCCCCGATGCGCGCATGGGCGTCGTTCCGCGCTTCCCAATGCACAGGCACCAATGGCGACCATGCTGGCGCGTGGATGGTTTGGCGCCGGCGGCGCACCCAGTGCCAGCCCGCAATTGCTCCTGCGCCTCTGACCGCGGTCGCCGCAGGCGTGTGCAAGCGCCGTAACCCTGTCTACTCATCGGCGCTGTGTGCGCGCGCGCAGATCCTGGGCATCGTCATCGTGACGCTCGCGACGGAGCTGAACGCGTTCATGATGCTCAACGCGCTCGACGTGCCCAAGACGAGCATGTACAACGTGGTGCGCCTCGCCATCATCTTCCTCGTCGGCCTGCCCGCCGTGAGCGAGTACTACGAGTACATCACCAACGCGCGCTGCTCGCGCCTGGGGCAGGTGAGCGACGCGCCTGCGGCAAGCGAAGAAGTGCACTCTTACAACGCCCCAGCGAAGAATTGGCGTTCCGTGATCTCATAGGCCGTGCGCGCTTGCGCGGAGTAGGCGGACGCGGTCATGCGCGCTCGCCGGCAGGAGGCGTACTTCAAACGGACACGCATTACGACCTTTCGTCCATAAGTTGTGTACGCTTGCTCAGTAGTCAGTGGACTCTGGTGGACTCTTGGTGGACCCGGTGGGGGCACGTGGACTCCTCGCCGGCGCGTCGCAACTGTCGCAACTGCGCAACAGGCGCCCGGCCGCGCTCTGCGAGTGGCAAATTGCCAGCGCATTGCTGATGCACGCGCTTGTAGACTGGTCCGGGGCGAGCATGTGCGACGAGCGCTGCTGCGCACCGTCATGCCCGCGCGGTCGGTACATGCGTGATCTGACGACGCGCCTGTCGGCAAGGCGCAGTGGTTGTGGCCCGTGGCAGCCTGCGTAAGCGCCCCGGAGATGGGGCGCTGTTGGACGCAACCTCTCCGCTTTTGCAGTCCTGCTTGTGCAGCAGCAGCGCTCATTCTCTGCGTGCTTGCGCTCCTGTGCGGCAGACACATCAGCGCTGAACTCCGGTTATAGCGCGCGTGTAAAGGCACGCCTCTCGGATGTCACTGCACGCTGTGAACGACCGTTAACATGGCATGTGCGCGCAAAACGCATGAGGCTCTCACCACAACCGCGTTGTCGCATGCCCCCCCCCCCGCCCCCCCCCTCCCCCGCAGAACGCGTGGCTGATGCTCGCCATCTTCCAGGTGGAGACGCTCACGTGGATCAAGTTCATGCCGCAGTCGCTGCTCGACGCCGAGTACCCGCCGGAGGTGCGCCTGCCGCACGCCGCGACGGCGTGCATGCTCGCGCTCTGGGCGCTGCTCGCGTACACCACGCACAAGCAGGCGCGCAGCCACCACCACCACGGCCACGGCGGCAGCAGCGTCAGCGGCGGCGGCGCGTTCCGCCACCACGTGCGCAGGCAGAGCAGCGGCGGCAGCGGCGGCGGCACGCCGCAGCTGCGCGCCGGCGGCAGCGGCAGCGGCGCGGCGGCGGCGGCGGAGGCGGAGGGAGCGGAGGAGCGCCTGATGCCCGCGCGCTCGCGCTCGTTCAGCGACGTCGTGCGCGGCCACCTGCAGCTGGGCGGCCCCGACGCGGCGCAGCGGCGCGCCCTGGACGTGCTGCTGGTGGCGGCGCTGCTGCCGCTGGCGCTGCTGTTCAAGCAGTGGTACACGTAGCCGCGCTCCCGTCTCGCGCGCGTGCGCAGCTCTTGTAGCAGCGGCGGCATCAGCGCCAGCGGCGGCGGCACTGCCCGCGGTAAAGGCGGCGGCACCGCTAGCGGCGGCGGCAGGCACCGCTGCCAACCTGCGCTGTCCAGTGGTGCTGTGCAGGTTGGCATGGGTGCGTGCAGGAGATGCCACCGAGCACCTCGGTTTGGCGGCGCACCGCGGTGCACCTGTCCATGCACGCCTGAAGCCGCACCGGTGGCCAGAGCCGCGACAGCGAGGCGGCTGCGGCCGCGCAGTGGTGCGCACGTCGCGCGCGCGTCGCGCAGCAAAGATCAGCCCGGAGCGGCGCACTGCTGCTCGGCGCACCCTCCTGCTGAAGCGGGTTGCCCCCAGCACCATTGACTCGGCAGCAAAAGGCTATCTCTGGCCGGGTCTGGAAAAATTCACGATGCGGTTCGCCACCTAGTGCTGAGCCGTGATGCTGCCGCGGCGCGCAGCAGCAGCAGCAGCAGTGGCGGCATGGCGACGGAGCTAGCGCCTGCGCGCAACCTCGGTGGAGCTTGGTGCTGCACAGGCTGGCGAGCCCGCTGCCGCAGTCGCGCAGTGGGCGACTGCCGCGCCAGCGCAGCCTCTTTTTGTCGGTTTGCGGTCTCCGCCTGCAGCCTGCGGCGGCGGTTTACCCAACGCTGGCTACATGGCACATCTGATTATTTACACGCCACGTGTGGTGGCGTCGGCGGTGGTGGCTCACCACCAGCGTTGAGCTACGGCTCACAAGCTGACGCGCACGCCGCGCGGCGCCCCGCATGGTGGCCTACCACCTCGTCAAGTGAGGGGGTTTGTTTGGTTGTACCATTTGCTGCGTATGCAACGAGCGGGCTCTATGTGTGCGCATATGCTGGGCTTGGCGGCGCCGGTGATGTGGCGACGTTCTGCCTGGCAATGTTCGCCATCAGACAGTTTTGCGCGTTCGTGTGCGCACACACCATTGCGCTCGTCCGCGGAGTTGCAACAGACTACAGTACACCAGCTAGAGGCGTGCTGCTGCAGCAGGCATTGCCATATGCGATGCTGAGATCGTGTGATGGTCATCATGATACTGACACGGTCGGCAGGTGTTGCTGCCGCAATCCTCACGGCTCTCCTGTACATATCCCTTTGAACAAACTGTGGGTGCATGCACATTATACACTGGAGTCGCTGCCGATGCTCTCAGCTGCCGTTGTGTGCTGTTGCATGGTCATATACTTCGAAGTAGGATGCATCAGAGCTGCAAAGTTCCAATTGCTGCTTGAACAAGGCGTATGCGTCAATGTCAGAGAGGTGGTCACGCCGTAATCGATTCCAACACGCAGTGTCTAAAACATTGTGTGTGGCCCTCGTGTTGTCATGTGTGCAAGAGTTTGTCACAGGCACAAGGCAAACGGACGGGCAGGGCGGGGAGAGGGCAACTTTCTGCACGCTTGCCTGTTGCGTGCGGACAGCAGCACTGCAAAAATGGTGTTGATGCCACATGGAAGCCATCCACAGCGCTTGTGCACCGTGTACATCGGTGCCCTGGTACAAGTGGCACCAAAATGTGCATTCTACCTGCTTGCAGGCTCTGTAGTCTAATGCTCCTGCAGAATACAACAGGGCCAGGCACCAACTGGGGAGAGACGTCGGTCAACTTATAGGGGGTAGGTTCTGGTTTAAATGGGGGTATCTACGCCTCTGGTTTTCAGCATAGCGCGGTTGGTGCGCCACTGAGAGACCACGTATGCGAGGACCTGCAGTCATCACAACTGCGAATCCAAGGTAAGACGCTCTTGGCAGTGCAACACCACAAGGTGTGGAGGACCGTCGCGAACATTGCAGCAAGATGCAAATGCCAGCATTTATGCTGCTCCATGTCATATGCCAGCTTTGCCTTCAGAGTCCTGCAGACTGTTGGTGATGCTCAGCTTGTTGCGCTTTTCAATGGGATGAATCAAAGCACAGGCAGGCGGGTGTATACATTCATGTTGTTATTATTTGGGCACTGCTGATTACGCCTCGCAGCGTGGACCCCTTGGCACTCTCATCGGTGATGTTTCAGAGAAAACGCAGTGCCTCACTGACTCTGGAGCAAGTTCATGTTCCGGCATCAAGCAGAACCATCCCATACCCTTGACGGTGAAGGACAGCGCCATCGTCAAGGCACGCCATGGGCTGCCGCTTGCAGTATATTTGTCACGTGTGTTGTTACCGCAACTGCTGGCAAAACTAGTGCTTCAGACTGTTGAAAAGCTATGTACACAGCTGGACTGTCTTACCGTCTGAAGCTGAAGGCGCCGCATGCAAGGCTGCCAGGTGCAGACAAATGGATGCCTTCCATATCGTCAGTTTTGACACAGAAGGACGGGGCGGGTCGAGACTTGCAATGGGTCCGGGTGTCGCAGCATACACAAAGAAATGGCACTGCATGCGGTCTTGTGCCTGTTGCAATTGCGTGATGTTATTGGTGTATGTTGTGCAGTGTCTTGGCACTCATCACATTGTGTGCTCTGCATTCGCTGCGGTGTGCATTGCATGCGATTATTCACCCACCAATGGCCCCTTTGCCACGCTGTCCGTAGCTGGCAAACAACATCAAGTTGCCAACTTCACATGTGAAGTCGAAGTGCAGCTCCCAGTACTTCTCAAAGGGGCGCACAGAGGGACCTGCTATTGCACGCATACGTGCTGGGAGCATTCTGACGTTCTTGAACGCGCACTATGGAACGAAGTAGACTCAGCAACAACTGGCCCGAATACACTGAGCTCAGTCTGGACCGCGCGCTGCCACCGCCAGCGCAGTGTGCGTGGCACAGAGCGCTGCCACCACATCTGAGCGCAGAGGGCCGCGCAGCATGCGCTTCTGCACGTGTGCATGCGCTCTGAGCGGAAAACGGCGAGGATTACCTTGCCGCGCGGCTGCACCAGGTACAGACTGCCAGCGCGATGCGATCAACGCACGTTGCTCTCCAGCATCGCCACCGCCGCCGCCACCGCAGCAGCAGCAGCAGGGACGCAGCGCCGGCTTCAGCAGGTGCTCATCGCCGCCGCCGCCGTAGCGGCAGCAGCAGCGGGCGGCATGGTCAGCTTCACCGGGCGGCGCCGCGAGCGCGCCGACCGTGGCCAATCTACCGGCTGCACGCCAACGGCTATTGTACCTAGTGGTGTAGCGCGACCGCTTCTGCGGCGCCGTCCCCGGCCTTCGACGCGGCGGCGGCGGCGGGCGGCGCGAGGACCAGCTGCTGCATGCGCCGCGTGTACGCCGCGAGGCGCGGGAACCCGGCGAGCTTGGCGTCGAGGCACGTCGCGATGCCTGTGTTGAGCAGGGAGTCAAGCAGGCCGAAGGCGGCGACGTCAACGGCCGTGGGCGCGTCAGTGCCCAGCAGGAAGCTGCCGTCTTCGCCGAGGCACTCGCTGAGCGCCGCCATGTCCTTGCCGAAGCAGTCCACCACGACGGCGCGCGGGAGGCGGCCTGTGCCCTGCGTAGCGCGCGCGACGCGCAGCGGCAGCGGCGGCGGCCAATGCAGATGCGAGCGCGGTGAGCGACTGCTGCAGCAGCACGATGCGCGCGTGCAAAGGGTTGAGGGTGGTGGGCACTGCTGCAGCGAACTGTGACGCCTGGCGCGCATCGCTGGCCAGTGGGCGTGCGGGGAGCGGGGCGGGGGGAGGGGGGGGGGGGGGGTTGCATCAACTGCTGACGCGATCACGGCTCAGCATAGTGCCAAGGAGCCGTGTACATGCTGCGTCGCGTTGCCGTTGCATCACATGACCCTGGTCGTTAGCCCATGAGACGGAGAAAGGCGGGTCCCGCCCACGCATGCACTGGAAAGTGAGGAACTGCTGGGACTGCCGTTGTGGCGCTCACGCCATCACAGCGTGTCGATGCCATGAGATAATTGACTGGCTAGGGTGTGAGTGCATGTCCACGGTACCCGTAATGTTCATGCTGGCAGGGATTCCACAGCGCACATGTGCTTGGTAGCGCACATCATCATGACGGCTCAAGGCCGATAGTGTGACTTCCACTGTGCGCCATGCGGGGGGGAGGGGAGAACTACTGTCTGTTGACGCCTTCTCGTGAAGTAGTATTTCCCCATAGACACGCACGCGCTTGGCGCTCACACAAGTACCCCCCAACGATCACGAGCTGAACCTATTCATTCACACCACCTCAATGGTGCAACGCCAGGCAACGATGCGCAGCGCCCGTGCGCCCAGACACGTACACGCCAGCGTGCACGCCGTCAGGACGGGCCGCACCGCACACCTGCGCCACGCACTGCCCGCACCGTGGAGCACTGCTGTCACGGCCGCCACCTGGCAGCATGACGCGCCCGTGTTGCGCACTGCTCGGGGACCCGTGGCACACCACGCAGTCGACCACTGCACGTGTCACTGCCGCTCCACAACCGCAACACGACGCGCACGCGCCACGCACGGCTCGCGGAACTGCGGCCGCGAGATGCTGTTGAGCGCTGCACACACACACGCGCCTGCCCTGCCACTACCACTTCAATGCAGCTACTTCAAGCACACAGCGCGCGCGGCGACGCACCTGCGCCGCGCACTGCCGCCGGAAGCGCGGCCGCACGACGTGGTTGAGCACTGCGCGTGTCAGCGCGCCCGGGCGCCCGAAGTACGCCGGCATCGTGCTGGCCCAGCCGTCGTCGTCCTCCCAGCGCGAGTAGACGAGGTGGAAGTACGCCGACTCTTCGACCATGCGCTGCAGCGCGTGGCCGAGGGCGCGCTGCTGAGCGGTGAGGCCCGCGTTGAGGTCGCGGCCGAAGTGGGCGGCGAGGACGTCCACGATCGTGCTCGAGTCGGCGTGCAGCGCGCCGTTGAGCTCGATGAAGGGCGCCTTGCCGTACGGGCCGGTGGCGGGGCCGTGGATGACGGTGAAGGGGATGCGCGTCAGCCGCAGGTACGCCTCCACCTGAGGCCCAAAGAGGGGGGGGGGGGGGGGAGAACGGGGGGGTGGGGGGTGCGCAATGAGGTTGAGAGCGGCTGGCATTGGGTGTGTACGGCATGAGGTGCGTTGAGCGCGCAGCCTGCGGGCAGGCCAGGGGAGCCGCCACGCTGCAGCAGCTGCGCGCGGCGTCCGCGTCAGCAGAGCACCGCGAACAGCCGCGCGGGGGAAGCTGATGCGATGCGTACGGGGGCAGGGGGTGGGGCTGTTTTACCTCGGAAGGCCTCCACTGCATCAGTGGTCGGTGCGGAGCGCGCGGAGCTGTGGTTGATATCTCTGCGTTTTTGGTGCCCATCAGCCGCGGTCATGCCCTTCACCGATCTGAGCGAACGGCGTGCGCAGCAGCGCTTTCGTACACTTCAGTGACACGCGCATTATCCGGGACTACATCACTGCATCCGTTCCTCAGTGACAATGTCAGCATACGAGTGCATATGGTCAGCGGCGGCAGAGCCCTCTGTGACCTGCTTCCGTTTTCCCTCTGGAATGACGGCCTGAGGGGATGCTGTGGATGGCCATCTGCTTGTGCATGAGACAATGGCTCTGATGCGAGGTCAAGGGCGTCTCGTTGCTTAGTTTCCAGGATGCATATCACAGATCACGAAGACTGCGAAGCTGTCCTCTCCTTTTCCGTTGTAGTGTTGGGATACACTTCAAGCTGTAAGCCTCAAAGTCCTACACTTCAAGCTGTAAGCCTCAAAGTCCTCTCCTTTTCTGTTGCTTAGTGTTGGGATACACTTCAAGCTGTAAGCCTCAAAGTTGGCACTGGTCCTTTTGTCCATTTCGAACAACAGTTTATACTGGGGCAAGCACTTCTCTTGAGAGGCACACGTGAGAAGCAAGCAACACCTCGAGTGGCTTATCTCAGAGCTGTACCAAGTCATAAGGCCAGGCAGTTGACAAGCGACGAAAGGATCGACCTTGCCTCCAAAAGCCGTGCATGAGAACTTGCTGGCGCCATCCACTTGCGAAGGCGGGAATGTGAAGAGATATACGCGATCCTTCTCGAATGGCACCACGCGAGGCTGGTAAGACTGTGCACTGGCCATGGTGTCAAACTTCATTGCAGCTCAGGACGCCGAGGGCAAGACTGCGACTAGTGTCAGCGAATCGTTTTTCCTTCTTTTTGCCGAGCATGATCAACTTCAAAGTTGAACATCGCGACTGTGACGAGGGTGGTTGCAGGTGAACAGCAGAGCAGCAGAAAGGCCGACACTGGTTAATTGGTGGTGGTGGGGGCCACAACAGCAGTGCTTGCTGTGACGGAGTGAGAAGTGATTGTATATTTGAAGTTGAGGCTTGGAGGTGACAGTCCAACTAGGGCTTGAACTTAGGAGCCCCAGGGGCTTGGAGCCCTATTCACATCAGTACTTGTGGACTTGTTTGTATGAAGGCCCAAGGGAGGGCGCGTTGCCTATGCAATCACTTGGCTGCACACCATGCCGCCCCGCCCCCGCCCCCTTGTTGAGGGCCCCCCTTGGTCTGGGCACCCAAGGGGGGTCTAGGCGCACCTGCTTGCCGCTGGTCATGCTCGCGGGATGCCATGTGGGGAACCCACGTAAGTCAGGGCCTGCTTGGTGGCGCCACTCCAACACAAGCGCCACACGGTGAATTGAGGCAGCAGACGAGGATCAAGGTGACACCGCGACCACTGGCACGTACAGCGTTCATTGGCGGTCCACCATCACACTTTGCAAGGGGTCAACACGCCAGAACCCCAACACTTTGACAACAACACTCCATGCTCTCTTGTCCGCCTGAAGTAAATATCAGCTCATCTACAGAAATAGTACATCGGGCGCTGCGCATCATCTCCCCAGCACATGTGCCCATCCTGCCCCCATTCTTGCTCAAAACCGCGTCATATGCGATACATACACCTACATGCATACACTGCGAAGTACAGCATGCTAGGTGTCCTCGCTGTACCCGCATCTGACGGCGGTCAGCGTCTCCGGATGTACTTTGAAGCTGCGTTTGTGCAATGTGCACAGCACACGCCGCGCTCGAACCGCGGCCTGCAAGGGAGTAGACAATGCGCGGCCGTAGTACACGCCTTAGCCCGTCCGCGGCCCCCGCTTCAGCTGCTGCCAGCACCGCCGCCAGACGCTCCCTCACGCATAAACGGCGGGCTCGGGCGCGTACAGCAGCTTCGTGATGCGCTGCGTGTGCGCCGCCAGCGCGGGGACCTCGGCGACTGTCGCGTCGAGCATCATCGCGATGCCCTCGTTCAGCAGCGCATTGAGCTGCGCGGAAAAGGCGACGTCGGCGGTCGTGGGCGCCGCCGTGCCGAGCACGTACTCGTTGTTGCCGAGGCAGTCGGCGATGGTCTTGAGACACAATGTCTATAGTCTTGCGACACAATCATGATGTCTGTAGTTTTCACCTACAACACTGAGGTCCGCGCCGCAGCGCGCTGCCATGACGCTCGGCGGGAAGCGCCCTGCGCCCTGCGTACACACGTGCCACGCGGCGGCGGCGCGCGCGCAGCAGTAAGCGCGGTGAGGCAGCTGGGTCCAAGAGTACAGTAGGATTAGGGCTAGGTGAGCACACGCTGCAGATTGCCACAACGCTCGGCGGGACGGGGCCCGCGCCCTGCGTGCATGCATGCCCGCCCATGCGGCGGAGGCGCGCGCGCGCGCAGCGGCCGCGCGGTGAGCGATGAGGCAGCAGGGTGCACATTGTAGGGTTAGGGCTAGGTCAGCACTGCTGCAGATTGCCACCGACGCTCGGCGGGCGGCGGCCCGTGCGCTGCGAGCCATGCAGCCACCAGTGCAGCGAGGGCAGCGAGTGATGCTGAAGCAAGGCCTGCATGTGCGGTCATGGCTAGGTGAGCGCTGCTGCGGTACAGCACGGCGTCGTGCATGAATTGGCCCGAGTCCACGTTACTCATATTGCAACAAGCGAGCAGTCCGCCGTGACCGATCCCACATTTAGCAATGCTTCGAAGAACTCGATGAGTACATGTGAACATTGCTGAGCATTCAGGGGGTCTGAGCAGACAGCAGTGCAAAGCGCAGGTCAGAAGAGCAAGTCAGCGTCAGGTGTGCGGCATGTATTGCGGCTGCAAGCTCGGACCAGAGATACCCCAATGCTGCTCCTACGCGCTGCCATCTCAGACGCTGCCATGACTACTTTAAGGACTGACACACCTGCGCCGCGCAGATCTTGCGGAACCGCGGCCGGACCACGTAGTTGAGCACCGCGCGCACCACGCGCCCCGCGTGCCCGACATACGCTGGCGCCATGCTGGCCGTCCTCCCAGCGCGAGTAGAGCACGTAGAATTACGTGGACTCCTCGACCATGCGCCGCAGCGCGTGTGCCCGACCGCGCGCTGCTGAGCGATGAGGCCCCCTTGGCGGGGTCGCGGCCGAACGTGGCGGCGAGGACGCGGATGATGTTGGACGCGTCGGCGTGCTGCGCGCCGTTGAGCTCGACGCAGGGGATCCTGGCGCACGCGCCCTCCGCGTTGCCGTGGACGACGGTGAAGGGGATGCGCGTCAGCCGCAGGTACGCCTCCACCTGGACGGCGCTGCGGCAGGTCATTATGAGTGCTCGCGTCAGCGTGGCGCGGCGCGCCGTGCGCGCTGACTGATGCCGCACTTGATGCGGCCCTGCTCTGCCCGGCGCTGCGGGATTGCGTTCTGCATGAACACTCTGATTCAACAGTGCACATCTGCGTGCTGGGAGCCAAGAGCGCGCGGTGAGGCTGACGCACTAATCAGTGAGGCAAGTTCAGTTGTAGCAAAGTTCCAAACCCCGCATCAGCACCCGCGCGGCCAGAGCGCAGCACGCATCAGGGTAAGGCTTCATTGACACCGCTGACTCTGCCACAAAGATTGCACAAACACAATGCCTCGCCCGTGCCATGCCCTCAGGTGGACAAGGACTTGTCGAATGCGACTGCGATGTCGCAGCAGCCAGCATAGTTCAACTAGAGCAGGCGGTGCCAGAACAGCCGCCAGCATTGCAATGGCAAGCGCCAGCGACAATGGTTTCATTAGGCTTGTGAGCAGTCGGAAAGCATTGCCCGGCATGCTGCTGTTTTGGAATGCACATGGTGCGGCTGGAACAGTGCATCAGATGTTGTGCAGCCGGAAGGTGTGAGCCGTGGCCTACAGTAAGTGCATTTGAGCACGTTGATCGACGTTATGGTACTGCGTAACTACTTCGCCCACTAAGCAGCAGCAACTTTCATAGAGATGATACTGGACTGAGGAGTCGAGTCGATGGATTGCGGAAACAGCCAGAGAACAAGAGTGCGTAGGTAGCGAAAGTAACATGCTGCGTACCTCTGCGCCAAATGGAGTGGCAGATAATTGGGTAGGTAAAGAGGTGCACGTGGTCCTGCTCGAATGGGACCTGTCGGCTTGTAGGGCTTTGCTGCGGTGGGCATTTTCTTTGAGCGCCCGAGCTGAAGTCTCTTGTGCGAAAACCAGAAGAGTTCTTGTGCGCGTTGCTTATACAGGCAGTGTTTGCCGTGATGATTGATATGCTTAGTGAATGCAGGCGATCTTTACGCGAACAAGCCGCCTCGAGGCGGAAGTGTGTGTTTTTTTGCAAGAACTTTTTTTGGCCCCGGCAGGTTCATGTACACAAGCCTAAGCCTCGCTTGCCAGACGAGATGTTGCCCAGACTAGCGCAAGAATGTGGCATCATTCAAGGTTGTATGCTCTCGTTCCCGCCTTGTCGACGCCAGCAGTTCTGCGCGTGTGTCGTGCTTTATAATAGTTCTCGCAGTGCGGACTTCGATTGATGCTGAAGGTAGCATAGGCGGGCGCCAGCTTGTGCAACGCCGCGCGACCGGTGGGCCACACAAAGTGCTGGCATTGCTGACAACAGAGCACACGGCAGCAGGGAAACCCACAACCTCAAGTAACCGTTCCGTAACCGTCGCGACGGCGCGATGCATGTAATGTAGATTGTCTGGGGTCTGGGTCGCCAGAGAAGCATAGGACGGCAGCCATGGAGGTGCACTGTGCAGTTGGTGGGCCCATCCCCAACCTGCCCCATTTTCAGCAGAACAAGCAGATGCCTCGTGGTCGCGGTCAAGGCTTTAAGGTCATCGAAGGCACGCCAGTAATCGTGGACAAGTCGGAGACTAAGGTAACGGGAGAGGCAATAGCAGTCATCGACATGTCAAGATGTGCAATTGACCATTTATGCATAGTATATCACTCACATGTTCTGCGAGGAGCAGGGCACATCGTCAGGAGAACGCGAAGTCTTGGCGACCAAACACGAAGTGATCGCGTTGTCAAGGTTCAAATACTGCAGAGCAAAGACATCACAGTAGTCAGCATTATCTGACAGCTCACCCAGCAGGCTCAATGCCTCACGACTGATAGCACACATGAGAGGGAGGTGCAAAAAACACAATGTAAACCAAACACGACTGCACTGCCTTCAGGCTTTTGAAATGGCAACAGCATTCCACATGATCGTCACAAACGCCAGCACATGAAAGGTAACTTGCTGACCAGAACTGATGGTTGCCTGCATTGAAAACCACTCCAAAACGTACGCGCTTTGCTGGCCGTTGCACAGTTGCAGCTCTACTCATGCAAATGGCAAAGCCTGATGGGTTTTGGCACGTAAGCTCACCGTGGCGTTGCATGGACAGCGACGGCTGCTGCGACTAGTGGTGGAGGCGATTGCTGCTTGCTGCCCATACCGTGCGTTACTTCTTCTTGCCTTTTCAGTTCTGGCCTTGGGGACAGAGCAGCGCACATGCTCAACATGCAGAAAGTCGATGTTGTCGCCACGCATCTCGCCAAGAGTGATTGCCACACCAAGTGTTCAGCCATGCTCAGTGCATGCGTGGGCTCCGATTCAAAGCGTTACACTCGAGCTCTTTGTCTGACGGCGCCAACGCCGTCCATGTCGCTCCGATCAGCGGCCGTTCTGCGACCACTGCTCCACGGCCAGCGACCACAGGGTCAACTCCAACCGCAGGGATGGATGGGTCACACAACTGCTCTCTCGCACTCGCACTCTGGGGGTCCTGGTTATTGTTGACGCGCTATACACACGCGCCTGCTGCTCGATCGTGCCTCAGCTGCGCCAGTTCCAGCCAGTGTGGAAGGGGCTGCACGCGCTGAGCTTCGATGCGTACTTCAAGGAGACCGTGGACGAGAGCCCTCTGGAGAACCATAGAATTAGACGGTGTCACATCATCTACTACCCTGAGGACGGGACCTTGCAGGTGGGAACTACAGCCTGTACTGGTAGCTGTCAGAGTTCAGATCGAAGCTTGCAGGTGGCACCTTGTGCATCTCAGTGGCATGCAGCAGTGCTTAAGCGGATAGAAGTATGAGCGGGCGTCCGCCCGTGCCTACCACCACTGGTGACGAATGAGTCAGACCGCTTGGCTACGGCACTGGCAAACGCACATGCGTGCTGCTGCCCTAGACATGCCGGGGCAATGCATACCTTTGCAGTAGCTGTGCGGACGGCGCGCCGCGTGTTGCGGCTCGCTGCTGCCAGCGCTCTGCGTGTAACTGTCGCGTAACTGTCACACGCCGCCGCCGCACGCGCGTGCCTCCCGCAGGTGGACGAGGTACGGCTGGAGAACAGCGGCATACCGCAGGGGACCTTCATCAAGCGCCACGCGATACCCAGGAATCGAGATGTGAGTGAGCCATCGAGAACCTGACCCTATTCAGCACACTCGCGCTAGTGACGCTGCCGATGCGTCACGGCGACTGCGGCAGGAGCTGACCGCACGGAATGCAGTGCAGTTGATGCTCTGCCCGCTCGTGACTCTCTCCATCGTGAGCGAACCGAGGAGCATGTTGAGATGCCCACGTTGTAGCGGTCATGAGCTGCGCATAGCTGCCGCAACGGCTGCGAGGCCGAGTGCATTCGCTGCGCAGCCTGCAGCGGTGCCCCCCCCGGTGCCGCTAGCAAGCCATGCTGGGCGACGTGAACCTGACAGCCGTGGCCAGGCCACAGGCAGGCAGGAAAACCAAAAAACCTGTATTTCCAGCAGAACCAAACAGTAGTGTTTTGCACGCATGCCGGCAGGAGTACGCCCCTCCTGGCGCTCTCCACTCTTGAGCTGAGCATCAGGACAGACCCCAAAGCATTGAGGACGGGAGCGCTGGCCAGTGAATCGTGAGCACGAGTGCGGCAAGTATGGGCTGGAGTGCCAACCGATGTACAAATTGAAGAAAGCGAGTGACGGCGGGCGACGGGCTGTGACGTCCTTGCACCGACTTCATCGTGTGCATTGACCGCATACGTCCACAAGGAGAAGCACCATCAGCGCAAGCCGTACGTATGCCGCGTCGCTGCGCGCGTGTACCGTTGTCACCGTCCCCCTGATGCGCGCGCAACGGTCACGTGTGCACGTCGGACCCTGAGGCTGGCTCAGGTGCACACAAATGAGAGCTCGACAGCGCGCGACGCGGCACCTCTCGCACAGGCGCGTCACAGCTGGCTCACACCTCAAACTTCGACTACCATACACCATCTACCATCTCTGCGCCCTAACCGAGTGCCCCCCTCCCGCTCTGTGACGCGCCCCACACAGAAACCCGCCGACGGCAACCTCGGCGTGGAGGACCTGAGGATCGGCGACACCGTCGCCGTGTACGGGCGGCGCTTCCACATCGTCGACGCCAACGAGAGCACGCGCGCGTGGCTGGAGAAGGAGCTCGGCAGGCTGCGCGCGCCGGCGGTGCCCTTCCCGGAGGCGCAGTTCGACCAGGGGCGCGCCGCCATCATGGCCAAGTGAGAGAGGGCGCGCGCTGTGGAGCGGCGACGCTCCACCGCTCTCTGTTGTTGAAGTTGAAGTACCACGTGGTCGGAGAGGGTGTGTGCGCACGAGGCGCGGTTCGATCAGCGGCGCGCCGCCATCATGGCCAAGTGAGAGAGGGCGGCGCGCCGTTGGGCGGTTACGCTACGATGCCCTGTTGTTGAAGTTGAAGTACAAAGGGTCGGAGAAAGTGTGCTCCATGGTGCAGTTCAAGAAGCGGCGCACTGGCGTGGTGGCCAAGCGAGATGCGTCACGCGGCGCAGACGGTGACACCCCGCCGTTTCTTAAGAAGTAAGTGCCATTTCTCATTGCCATCTACGAACAACAGGGGAGGTGGAGGGAGGGGGCCAAAATGAGGAAGAGCGAACTGCGCTCGCACACTTTCGTGACCTCAGTGATCAGGACTTGTGCATGTAGGACTGATGAAGCCTCTCGCACATCAGTTTGTGGCTGCACACAAGCACCAGACAGCAGGCAATCTACCTAGGTCGTGTTCGCACAGCGCCAGCAAACTTCAACACGCCTTGCCAGCTGACCAGCGCGCGCGTGCAGACTCACAGCAACCAAAACCCCATTGCCAGGGAGTGTAACAGTGCCGCTGGCATGACACACGCACTGTTATCACTACCGCCATGAGGCTCTCCTCCCGTCCACTCCGTCGCTTACGTCACCAGCGCACCACGGACGCCGCCGCTCCCCTCGCGCTCCGCAGGCAGAAGGGCACCAACCACCGCATCCTCAAGAACGAGATGAAGATCTTCGCGGAGGCGGCGCTCGGCAAGACGGTCGACACGAGCAAGCGCGCGGGCTTCATGCGCTACGACCGCGAGGTCCTCGCGTTCGACGCGCTGTGGGACGACCGCGACGCGCTCTACGGCGACCTGCACCGCTTCAAGCTGCACTACTACCTGCAGGTGCGCGCGCTGCTGCTGCCGCTGCTGCAGCCGCTGCTGCCGCTGCTGCCGCTGCTGCTGCTGCTGCTGCCGCTGCTGCCGCTGCTGCCGCTGCTGCTGCTGCTGCCGCTGCTGCCGCTGATGCTGCTGCCGCTGCCGCTGCTGCTGCTGCCGCTGCCGCCGCTGCCGCTACTGCTGCTGCCGCTGCCGCCGCTGCTGCCGCTGCTGCTGCCGCTGGTACGTCCGCCGATGGGTGTCCGTGCGGCGTGCCAGCGAAGCGCTGGTTTGCGCGCGCTGCGCCGTCAATCAGCAGTGTTGTGCGCACCGTGAAGGCGCCTGGGCCCCGTCGATGACGCCGCATAGCTCTTGAATCACAGTTGTGATGTTTCTGGTAGTGGGTAGAGGGTCGTCTGCCTTTCCTGAGCCATGATTTGGCTGCGACGCTTCCGCGGCAATGTCCTGCTCTCGAGGCGGTTCTGCCGGCGATAAATCTGTGAGCCGCGCGCACATGTTGCTACTATCGTGGCGACTCAGTGTTGTCAAATGCAGTCACCGCCGCATTCCAGATCTGATGTGGCACATGTGTGTGTGTCACCATTCACGCGACAGCCCAGAACTTCAAGTGTGAACTTCACGTGGTGCGCTCTACCTTCGCTGGCACATGCTGTTTGGAAGCGAGATCTATGTGGAAGACTCCTGTTGAAGTTGAATTGGTGCGTCATCGCAAAGCCCACGCACGCCACACCGTGCAGCAGAGCGCTGCGCCCCTGCCGCTGCCACAATGTCAGCGCTCACCCCCCCCCTCCCTCCTGCCCCAACCCTCTCCTCACGTGCGCAGGACGACACGATAGAAGTGGCCAACATGCTGGACAACAACACAGGTATGCAAATACTTATGCAGAGGCAGTGCTCACTGCCACCGCGACAGAAAAGTCTGTGTTTGGAAGTCTGGCGCTTTCCTGACGCGCGCGCTTTGCGTGTACTCATGCAGCGGAAAGCCTATGATCACTGTGGTGTGTGCTTTGAGGTGCCTTGAGGCCACAAATGGGGGGCGTACACCACCTGTTTCCAAGCAGGTTATCTGGTCAGCTTCTCCATAAAAGTGCTGCAGGTCTGCAGAAGTGTGGTGAAATAGACACTTGTGCTTTTGGCATCTCACGCCTGCAGGCTGTCGATGACGACGCACAGTGGCTGCTTGCAGGTTACAGGCATGCATTGCTCCCATGCTGGCGTTTTGAACAACCAGCATCCTGCCAGCGGGCAACATAACAGAAACGTGCACGTTCTCCAATGTGCACGTTTCTGCAATGTCTGATTCAAATTCAGTCGACCAAGCGCTGACACTTGCTTTCAGCATATGCCGTTTCAACAGGCCCAGTTTTCAGGTGCTGATTCTCATTGCTGCTGCAAAGCGAATGCGGACCGTGACCCCCCTCACACTGCGGCCGCAGCGAAAGCGTACCACTTGCAACCGCCGACGGCAGTTGCTCCTCACGCTCAGCGCCGCCGCCCACGTGCAGCTGATGCAACTCGCACACGCCGTGCCGAGGACGTGACTCACTCACTCAGCTCAAGACTCACTTACTCACTCTGACTTGCGCCGCGCGCCGCGCACCAGGGCGTGACCCCTACCCCCTGCTGCTCAAGCGCGGCCGGCTCGCCAAGGACGCCACCCGCGCGTACACGTGGGCCGACCTGCGCGTCGGCGCGACCATCAGCGTGTACCGCCGCCCGCTGCTGCTGGTCGGCGCCGACGGCCACACGCGCGAGTTCTACGCGTCCCAGGTGCGTACATGTGCGGGGAGGCACATGAAAATTGCAAGTCTGTCCTCTGGAGGCATCGACAGAGACGGTTCGTCCCCGCAGGGATGTGTGTGGACTCTGGCAGCAAGCTCGACACCAACCATCCGTGCTGTTTGCGCGTCTAGTAGGAGTTGCTTGGAAGCACATGCATGGGTTGATGACATGTGGCATGGTGGAGCGCTGTGGTGTGCCGCGTAAGCCATCCTCCACTTTACCCTCTACCCCCCCCCCGCTCCCCCCTCCCCCCCCCCCCCTTTAAAACAGGGCATGCCGCTGGCCCCGCCCATCGCGACGGAGGACGCGCCCGAACCGGAGCCGCCGCGCGAGGTGCCGCCGCCCACGGGCTTTGGCTCCGAGGAGGACTCGCTCGCGTCGTGCACGGGCAGCCTCGTGCTGTCGCCGCCGCGGCGCAGGCGCGCGGGCGACGCGTCCGTGCTGCGCTTCACGGCGCGGCTCGACACGCCGTTCGAGGAGGACGTCGGGCGGCAGGTGCGTGTACTGTGCGTGCGTGTGCGTGTGTGCGCTCGTGGCTGCCTCGACTTCGACTGCAAATTGGAGTGCGGCAGCCTTCGCCGAGCGCAGGCGAGCCGGCCATGTGGCTGCGCATGCGGTTCTCGACGGCTCACGCGCCTGAGCATAATCTGCACATGACGCGCCGCACTGTGGTTCCCAGGTGCTCAACCCGCAAAGCACAAACACTGCACGCCATTGCAGCCAGCACAAGCGTGCCACTCCGGCACTAGCACCGGCTCGCCTGCAGAAGCCGCGTCCCACAATGACCCGCTCACGTTGCGCCCCCCCCCCCCCCCCCCGCCCCTGTTCTCACACCGCTCGCAGTTTGTCATCACCGTGTACGGCGCCGACAACACGGTGGCCGTGCGCGAGCCGCCGCGCCCCAACAGCGGCTTCTGGGGCGGCACCTTCCTGACGCGCTCGCGCGCGCGGCGCGAGGCGGGCGGCAGCGGCAGCAGCAGCGCGGGCGGCGCGCGCGGCGGCGGCGGCGACGACGTGCACCTGTGCCTGCAGGACTTTGCGTGCGGCGTCGGCGGCCTCGTGCACATGAACGGCCACCCGTTCCGGCTCACGGGCGCGGACGAGGGGACCAAGGCGTGGCTGGAGATGCACTTGTAGCGGGCCGCCCTACGCTCTCCCTCGAGGGCTGCATGCCGCACCAAAGCACCAGCGGGGGAAGGGGGGGGGGGCATGCAGTCATCAGTTCTGTGTTTACTGTTCTGTACATGTAGACACGTGGGGGTGCAGTGGCGAGCACACGAATGCGGCGGCGCCGCATGAGTGGCAGGCCCCTTGCGCAACATGCATACAGTGATGAGTCGGGTAAGCATCCGCGCAACGCAGGTCCACCGGTCGATGCCGCTTGCGGAAGTGGTGGCCGGCCCAGGGACTGTGTGCACCGCACTCCTGCCACCATCAGAAGCACTGCAGCGAGCCGGAATGCGTACGTTACGCACGACCTGACTCATCTAAATGTGAAGGTCTGGTATGGAAATGTGCCCCTTGCTGCAGTTGATGCTTTCCTGGTGGTCACGCTGTGATGCCTTGTAAACCGAGTGACGTGTGGAGCATGCGCTATCCGTAGAGAAGCCGTAGGTCCTGACACTGCATTCCTGCTGGCATAAACTGTGTGGCTATATACGTATATGATGTTATACATAGCATTGATTTAGCAACAGAACGTTCTCACCTTGTATATATTACGTTTCACAAATGCTCGGACCCAGTGTTCTTTATTATAGAGCTTACCATTAGCCTGCGGGATGGGATGAGGCAAGGGGACAAGACAGGAAGAAGCAGGGACGAGGCTGAGACGGGGAAAAGTACGGGGAGAATTCAGGCTCATGTGTGTCAACTTTTTGGTCAGCCCCGAAAAATAAAAAAATCTTATGACAACAGTGGGATTCGAACCCACGCCAATAAAGACACGAACCTGAATCGTGCGCCTTAGACCGCTCGGCCATGTTGTCAGAGACGATGCAACACTTCTTTTTGGTAATCTGCCAGCAGCCATGAGGTCCTCTATTGCCATCCGCACACTGTGGCACAGGTTCCGTCACTCACCACATGCACATCAGAGGTGTGTGTGTTTGTGCCATACATACGAAGGGGTTCTTCTTTGCAATGTGACTGCAGCCACAATGTGCTCTCTCGCCATCCGCACAGGTGCCCGTCACCCCATCATCGAGGTGTGTCATGCATTTCGATCCTCATTTTCCAGCCACTTTCCAGCCGCACATAGCCTCAACGATGCACTTTAAACCGAGTTCACAGCGATGATGTCATCCCTAAACCTAGGTAAACCTACATGTACAAACCTACATGGACGACAAACACGTTTGTCTGGGTGGCGAAAGGGCAGGACCAAGAGCAGCCCCCCATCCACACCAAGTGGTGTCCTGATTGGCTGGCAAGGGTCGCCAACAGCAGGCATATCGTGTATGTCTTACAAAGGGTTAATGGTTGGCTGACAACAGCACTAGAACTTGTCACCTGAGCGGGGTATATGTTAGGGTTAGACAACTTAACAAGGAGAACATCCGTTGCCGCACCTGAATGAAAGCCTAGGTAGCGCATCAGCCACTGGCATGCTTTCAGGGCGGCGGCAAGTCCTCAGTTCTCGATTAGAATATCACTTTCCCAACTACAAACGTGGCTGTGTTCTTCACAGGGAGTCACCTTCACGCTATTCCCAGGTAACCTCTGCATCCAAACCTACCCCTCAACAATCCTCTTCACGGGTGGTGTTGTAACCTAGATACAATAATGGTTAGGGCTACGGACGATGCCACATGTTGTGGAACGTCTGGCCGGCCAACAGGCAGGACTGAAGGCATCAGGCACTGCAGTCACTCCAGGCACTCCATACACTGCAGGCACTCCGTGCAATCCCAGATACTCCAGGCACTCCAGGCACTGCGAGCAGCTCCGAGCACGTGATCCAGGTGCTTCAGGCACTGCGGGCCCGCTTCGGGACTCCGGGCTGACTCCGGGCTTCCCCCCGCGTATCAACGGCCACATCTCAGCATCTTCGGAAGCTTGCATCGACACCCTACAACCATCTGCTGCTAGACTGGCCAGGGTGTGCAATGCCTAGCTTTGTGTGTCTGTACTGGCGCCTCCCCAAGAAAAACTATGTGCGTCAATCGTCGCTCTCACTTTGATGTGGGCTGCCTGGAACGGAGGAATACCACATGATGTATGAATACACTTCCGCATCGCGTAGGCGCCCAGAGTGTCTCACAGGATCTTGATGCGTCCATGTTCACATGATCCACGTGACGTCAGTTAACGATGGAAGCAAGCCTCAGAGACACGCAACCGCTTTGCAACTTCCTGCCAACTCGAAAGCCAGCGACAGAAATAGTACGGAACCTTTTGTCGCCGTCGCCTACTCAACTGTAACATGAAGTTTTGTTTCGCAGGTGGTGAAGTTAAATGTGCTAGGCTGTGCGCGGGCGGACTGTAATAGGCGCATCTTGAATGCCTTGATCCTGCCGGCCACGATTATCGCCAAGCGCCCAAGGCGCCGGCCCAGCGGGCAGGAGTAGAAGTCAAGGCCACTTGCTCCCAAGGCAGCGCACACACGCGTGCTAAGTCAAGCTGTGTCTACTGACGAGGGGGTGCATTGCCGCCCCGCGCACGCTGGTCAGCATGCGTCTCGTCGCCCCCAGGTCCTCGGTCCTGCTTTTCTTCCTGCGGTGTTCCAGGTATGTCTTGCCGTGTTTTCGTGTCGCATACTGGCCGACTGTTTACTTTCAGCACATGCGAGACGCGCTGAGGTTGATCGGCTTTGCCAATCCTCGCGAACGGCAATGCCGTCATCAGGGTCGAGCAGGCTTGCAACAAGGCGGCAGATGGCAGCCCCCTCCTGACATCAACAATGCACGGCACCTTGAACATGATGCGACCCCAGTCGTGCACTCAGAGCTGGGAGTGAATTATCATGTGATCAATGTGACAGGCTGTCTGCGCAAACTGGTGTAGCTCGAGCACAATATTGCACACGTGCACACACAAAAACGTTCCTCAAGAGGGTCTGGCAGGGTCGTGTCCTGCAAGTTGCATCCAGCGGATACACGCGCGCAAAGAGTGAGCATGTTTTGCCTGACACTGCCCTGCTGTTACATCAAAGCAATCCGTTCCAAAGCAACGGTCAGGAGCGCGGCGCACCTCTCTTCCACCAAGTGCATAGCCCAGACACACCCTCAGCGCTTGCGTCCACACACCTGGTCGTGCCCGACGCGGCAGCGACTGAGTGTGCAAGTCCAGTCTCAAGTATTTGCGTACTCACGCTCCATGCACCTGGCGTCTCGCCCCGCCCCCCTGCGTCCCGCGCCAGCAGCGCCATCGTAAAGAGCTCCAACATCACGGTGCGGCTGGCGCGCAGCAACGACGTCGCCAGCATCAGGAACATCAACCTCAGGACGCTGCCCGAGAACTACACCAAGGACTTCTACGACAACCAGCTGTTTCAGTACCCGAAACTGTCGCTGGTGGCGGAGAGCAGCCCGGACGAGGACGGCAGGAGCATGGTGGTGGGATATGTCCTGGGCCAGACCAAGGTCGGTACACATTTGAAGTAATGCGCAGCGCTGATGTACTCTCGATGTACATGCCGAGTGCCGTAGGTCCGCGTGGCGCCCATGCGCGCGAATTCGCAGCATCATGTGTGACCCCCATCTAACTCCGTCTGTGCACTACAACATTAAAACACGTCATTTGATGACAGGCGTCACACTGTGCGGGAGCTCCTGGCGACTGCTTGCGGACACTAGCTGCGCGTGCATCAGCTTTATTACCTGCATGCACGGCCGCAGCTGCGCCTGACGCCCCCTCCCCCTCTGGCGCGCGTGCAGGGGCTGCAGCCGACTTGGGCGGGCGGCTCGAGAGGGCCCTTTGCAGCCAAGGAGGGGCACATCACCAGGTCAGGGTTAGGGCTAGGGCTAGGGGTGCGCACACGCATTCTCGCGCTCATTCTGTAACGGGCAGCAGTGGTTTCAGCTTATGCTGTGAGACGCAGTGCTCGTCTCATTCGCTGACGCCGGCGACACCGCAGCGCCAATACAACGGTGTGCAGTGTACCTTTTCGCCGTTTGCACTTCGTGTTGCGCTTCAAGATGCCAGCACCGTACAGCGCGCTGCTTCGCTGGTCGCAGGGCGAAGGCTCTTTTGAAGCTCTCATGAACACGTGTTTCACTGTTCTGTTCCTAAACTTGTACTCGGTGGATGGGCCACCCAAAGCGCGGCAATGCATTGTCACCAGCAGGCGCTCAGCAGGATGCGGGTCCGCACACGCTCCTCTCGGTGACCACAAATCATGCGCTCATACGTGTGTTGATGCAAGCTGCCGCGCCCCCCATTGCCTCCCTCTCCTCTCTTCCGCCCCCCCCCCCCGGGGCTGATGCGCACCGTACATCACGATTCCTCCCCACGTTTCCATGCGGTGGCGCAATGCGGCGCGCTCGTCCGTGGCGCTCTTTGCATCACCCGCAATCCTCGCATCCCGCGCGGGCGTGCGTCGCGCATCCTAGCTGACGCCCCCCCCCCCCCCCCCCATGCCCCCCCCCCTGGCGCCGCTGCGCGCAGCCTCGCCGTGGCGCCCGAGTACCGGCGCCAGGGCATCGCCATGCGCCTCATCGCGGCGCTGCACGAGCGCCTCGAGGGCGAGCACGGCTCGCGCGACTGCAGCCTCCATGTGCGGCGCTCCAACGCGTCGGCCGTGCGCCTGTACCGCGACGTCTTCGGCTACGGCGTCGCGTCCGTGGAGAGGGGGTACTACACGGCGGGGGGGGGGGGGGGGGGCGCGCGGCGCGGCGCCCGCGCCGGCGCCGCCGGGGAGCGCGGACGTCGCCGCGGTGAGTGTGTGCGCGCATGCTGCGCGCGATAGCATGAATCACTGGAGGAAGTGCGCGGCGGCGTCGTGTGTGTCGCTGCGCGCGGCGGCAGCTGCGAGGGTGGCGCCTGCAGGCGTCGCGTGCGCGATGCGCGGGGGGGTTCACAGCACTTGCGTTCTCTCCGTGCGCGATGCAGCTGCAGTATCTGTGTTGTGGATCACGAGCCGCGGTGCCGCGGCCTGCAGCTGTCGGACCGCGCCGCCCCTCGTGACGTCGCCCCGCGTCATACGCAGTGAGGGAGGCGCGGGGGCGGCCGCGAGGGCTGTCGCGCGGCGCTGCGCGGCAGCAGCGTGTCGCGGCATGCGCGTCGGCGCTGTAAGTTTGCACGCCGGGCACCAGCTTTGAGGAAACCAACTACACTGTACTTTTGCAAACACGGGGGTAAAATGCTGTGTACTTCGAAGTAGTTGGATGAGGCACACAGCAACGTATAGAGTGAAGACTGAACAGGATGACGGTATGCATCCAGACGAGCACTGTCAACGTCAATGGGGGTGACCCGGAGGGCTTCGCCGCAGTGCCCCTGCCTGACCTGAGCGACGGTGCGTTTTCGGCGGCGTTGAGAGCCGGTGCCGGTGCCCTGGGTAGTTGTGGAGATGAATTCATGCTGATCATGCGCACTGCGGCGCCCAACGTTCTGGCAGCCCGGCAACCTTATCGCACGTCGCCATCAACCTCAGAAGACCAACGCCAAGTACGTAGCACGATCTTGTTACTGCCGCTCGACGGCTCGCGGCTCTCCAATTCACACGACACCGGAGTCCTCATGGCGCGCTGCAGCAGCGCTCTCGCCCGCGCGCTCACCGCCGCCGCGCGTCATTGCACGATCGCCGCCCCTGCGCGCACGCCGCAGGACAAGGAGGACGCCTACCTCATGACCGTGCGGCTCGAGGAGTCGCGGAGACACCACCTCAACTACCTGCGCCGCATGCAGGACGACAGCGACGCGAGCAGCGACGTGAGCAGCGCAGCAGCAGCAGCCGCAGCAGCGGCGCCAGCGGCAGCTGCGGCGATGCCTGCCGCCGCCGCCGCCGCGCCGCCGCTCGCCGCCGCCTTTGCGACGTTCACCGCGGTCGCCGCCGACAAGGCGCAGGATGCGCAGCTGCACGGCGCCGCCGCTGCCTCCGCGGCTGCAGCGTCGTCGGCGGCGTCGGCAGCGGCGGCGGCGTCTCGGGCGCCGCCGGCGCGCGCGCGCTCGCGGCAGCGGCACCACGCGGGCTGGACCAGCAGCGCGTGATTCCACCCCAGCTGTGTGATCCTCTGGGCGCCCAGGCTTGCGCCAGGGGCTCGTCAAGTGCCGCTGTTGAGCGGTGTCACTTTGCGGGGGGGGGGGGCGCCAGCGCGGCGGCGCGCATGGGGGAGCAGGACGCCGCCGTACGCGCGGCGCGGCAATGCTCCGCTACCGCTGTCGCGCGCTCGCTTGCATCGGCCCCTTTTCAGTCAGCCTGTAGCGGCGGAGTCACGTGTGCGATGAACCGTTGCTGGCGGCGGCAGCGACGGCGGCACTGGCACATAAAGCGGCCATCGCGCCGCGCCGCCGTCTTTGCGGCCGCAGCCCTCCCTTAGTCACCATCTGCCGCACACTGGCGCAGCGTTGTTTTTTGTACTTGCGCGCAGGCCTCCTGCAGACCACCTGGGCAGCAGCTAGATGTCCTTGGGCGCGCTACAGTAGCCCAGCCCCCTTAACTTGGCGTGAGGCGAGCAGGTCTCAGGCCTCATTCGGCATGGCATCCGGTTTTGAAATGGCGCGATGCCGATGGCGCGATACCGCGCAGCCCGTCAGTGTGCACGACGGCTTGGCAGAGCTGCCTCGGCGGCCTGGGACGACGCTGCGGCATCATGCAACATATAGCTAGAGGTTCGTGCAGCAGTACGCCTTGATCGCTTTTGATGCCTTCTGATTCTCTTGAGAAAATTGTGCTGGGGTGGCCCGCAGCATGCTCAGATCTCTGCCTCACCCTCAATGATTTTGAATGCGTTTCTCAACTCATGTTCATACAGCAGCGAACTTGTCAGGGACGACAGCATGGCACTCATTCATGTGCATCATAACCAAGTCATCAGGGACATACAGAGAGATGCGCCCAAGGTATTTCCATAGATATTCAGATACAGCAACACACACAAGGTGTTCTCCCCACGTGTGTCTGCACTTTTCCTATGGACGCAATTCCCCATTGGCCAAGGGAAAACATCGCCTACGACGGGAGACGACTCTAGCTTGATTTGCCTAGCCTGGAGTGGTATGCGTCCCGCGCTATCCATGTGTGGATCTGAGCACACACAGGCACAGAGGCGTGAGCCAGCGCATCATCGCAACACTCTGACCACCAGCACCAGCAACTGGCACAGAGGCGTGAGCCAGCGCAACACTCTGACCACCAGCTGTCCAACTGCCGAAAGCACTTCAACTGATTAGCAAAAGTCTCTGTGGTGTCCAGAGACGCCGTCGCGACAGGCTGGCGTAAGTTGCTGTCTTCTAAACGACGCCGTCGCGAACGACACCGTCGCGACAGACTGGCGCATGGGACTGTCGTCTAGCTAGACGACACCGTCGACAGATTTGTATAAAAATCCCAGATTTATTCTGTCGCTCAGACGACGCCGTCGCGACTGTCGTCTAAGGTGTGCACTTCTCCATCCACCCCAGGTTGAAAAGCGACCGTTGTCGATTGACACAAGCAGCGCAGCTCTCGTTCGTGAGGACGGTGAAGATAGGCTCTCCAAGAGGGGCAGGCTTTTGCTCGTCAGCAGCATAGTTGAAAAAGGTGAGTCCGTCTCCCTCGCTCCCTCCACCCTTCATCCCTTTCCCCCCCTCTGTCTGTGAACCTGTCGTTGGTCGCATACAGTTGTGCCGATGTTGGTGCTCGAGGGCCTGCCTTGCCTGGCTAACAGAGTAGTCAAGGACGGCGGCACTTGTGTGGCGACTGCTGTTTTGCCACTCGAGATCGAGGGCTGCCGCCCCCTCTCCCCTCCTGACACCAAAAAGTACTTAGCATTCTCTCTCAACGCAGGCACAAGTGCTTATTAACTCGCCGCTGCTGCTCTGCCCGTGCTGCCCACACAACACCACATCTTCGAGTTTGCTTTCAGCGTTATGAGGGCCACGCTCGTGCCGCTGCTGCTCTTCCTGCTGGGCCTCGGGTCCAGCACCTCCTACCTGCTCTCGCCGCCGCCGCCGGCGTGTCACCGCCCCCACCGCCTTCAATGCCAGCGCCACTTCCACGCGCGCCTCATCGCCGCCGCCGCCGAGCCGCCCGGCGGCGGCCGCGATGACGACGGCGGCAGCGCGATGAAGCAGATGGAGGCGAGGCTCCTGGCCGCCATTGGCGACGCACAGCAGGACCTCAAGAATAAGATGGCGACAAAGGACGACGTGGCAGACCTCAAGAAGGAGATGGCGACAAAGGACGACATGGCAGACCTCAAGAAGAAGATAACACGCATGATCAACTGACTGCGCAAGTCGGATATGAGCACGGAGGGTGTGCTGGCGCGCCTCTTCAGCGGTGCGCTGGTGGAGGCGGACTGGCAGGTGCAGTACGTGGACCTGCCGCTCGCCACGGGCCAGCAGGAAGGCGTACTGGTTCGCCGCGCTTCAGTCAAGAACCAGGCCAGCATCCAGTGGGACGCTATCATCGTCGCGACGCGCACAACAGCGCGTGGCACGGTGCAGCGGCGCATCTTCTTCTGTGCCAGGCAGAGATGCACGTGCGCGCTGCCACGATCCACGCCACGCCATGCCGCGTGTGCGGCACCAGCGTCGGCGGCGCCAGCAGCGGCGCTGACGCCAGCGCGCCCGCAGCGCGCGAGGTGCTGACTTGGCGGGCTGCGGTGACCACCGACTACATGAAGGCGGTGAAGGAGGTGGCGGCGGGCGGCGAGGAGACGAAATGGGTAAACGCCGACGCACGGAAGCAGCGCGATGCTCTGCTTCAGTGCGCCGACTACACGCCGGTGTTTGTGATTGGTGGGCCCGCGCGTGACCGCTGGGCGCGGCAGGCGGCGGAGGCTCACGGGTTTGTTTTCGTTGAGTGCGATGACCCATCGCCCTGCAGGGTGTACGGGCTGGATAAGCTCTGAAAGCATGTGAAGAGAGCCGCTGCGCACGTGCAGCATAGTGTCCCTTGTGCATATCCGTTGTGCACGTCCGCAGCGGCTCTCTTCGCACGCTCTCAGAGCTTATCCAGCCCATGCACCCTGCGGGGTGAATCATCCCACTCAACAAAAATGAACCCGTGACCCTCCGCCGTCTGCAGCGTGTGCACGCGCGCGAGGTGTTAGTTTCGCCACAACAACGGTGTGGACGCGAGCAGCGACTGAGCAGTACAGCGAGTGCGTTTGCGGACTGGAACTTTTGTGGACAGTTTGTGTACTTCGAAGTATGACTTTTTTGCGCTCACGTGCGCATATACGGCGGTCGTCTTCCATGCAAGTGGGCGGCGCATCACATGTTCATAGTTGCGTGCAACGCATCCTGCGTGCCACACACACACATTAGCATGGCAAGGCCACCAATGCACATGCTTTACATACAAGCACCTGCACGAGCTTTACATACAAGCACCTGCGCTTTTGCACATGCTGCTGCAATTTTTTGCTGAGCCATGACCATGTAGAGGTTGCGCGTGCCAGCTTTGCGTTTCCGTTCAAAGTTACTGAGCTTATGATTGCACGCTTCCAAGAGTGTACACCGGCAGATGGACAGCACAGCGACACAATAAGAGCAGATAATACTCTTTTTCACTGAAAATTTTCAGTGACACCTAATGATGTACTGTATGTTCATAGTCTGGTGATTGTAGGTGTTACTGCAAGCTCACTAGGTAGATAGACGCTGATTGTGAGGTACACAGGCCTGCGGAGCTGTCACACGCAATATATCATACAGACAACACCAAGTTTAGACGATCAGCGACATCTTAAGTAGCAGCTGTGTAATGGTGACATATGGGTCATATGCATGCACATTTCACTGTGCAGCACATCTGCCAAGAACTGCAGAATATAGCCATGGAAATACGCCAGCTTCCCACATACCGCCCTTGGTACACCTCCAAACGTCAGTGCGGAAAGCGCATGAGAGGACGGGGTGCACCATACTGATGGAAAGGTGCAGCAGTGTAATGGCTATGACTGCTGCAGGTGCTAGCAAACAAGAAGTGCACGATGTGTACTTGGCTGTGCGAGCCATGATGCTCCCCCTCTCGCTATCCCCCCCTTGATCCATGATGGTCTTGGTGGAATAGTAACTGCCCGCGCAGGCGGCGGCTTGGCCGTGGCGCCACGGGGCGCAGTTGAGGAAGAGGCGTGCTGCCGCCGCAGATGCACCTGGGGGGCGCGGTTGAAACGGCATTGTAGTGTAGAAGGTGGCGCCAGCAGGTGTGGCGCCGTTGATGGCGCCGGGCGCGCGGTTGAAGTGGTTCGCCATGGCGCGCGCTGGAGCGGCGCGCCATATGCGCAGACTTAGATAAAGGACGAAGCTGGCCAATGCGGGCGCGAAAGTGAGCGCTGCGTAGTAGAAGTTGAAGTTCAGCCAATGCAGGCGCAGTACGCTGCGCAGTACAAGTTGAAGTTGAGCCAATGCGGGCGCGTAGGCAAGCGCTGCGCAGATGGACCGGAGCACAGGTGCGCGAAGGGGGGCCTCACAGAGCCAGTTGAACTCTCGTGATTGCTGTGGTGATGATGTTGCGGTACCAGTAGATGTAAGGCAATGCCGTTGACGGTAGCGGGGATGGTGCCAATAACGGTAGCGGGGATGGTGCCAATAACGGCAGTGATGTCGGAATGGCGGCAGTGATGTCTGCGGCGACGGGCTGGTGACGTTGCTGCCCCGCCTGCTGAATACGCCTTGATTGCTTTTGCTGCAGCATGCTCAGATCTCTGCCAATGATTTTGAATGCATTTCTCAACTCATGTTCATTAGCAGCGAACTTGTCAGGGACGACAGAAATGGCACTCAATCATGTGCATCATGACACGTCAGAGGGACATACAGACACACACAAGGTCATTTCGGAATTAAATTTCCATAGATACAGCAACACACACAAGGTAATTTCCCCACGTGTGTCTGCACTTTTCCTATGGGAGCAAGCATTTGCCTTAGGGAACACATCGCCTCGCACACATTGCTCAGACGACTCTAGCCTAAAATGCCTGGCCCAGTGGTACATAATACGATCCACCATGACCTCCCCGCTATGTATCCATATGTGGATCTAATGGCACACACACAGCGTCACAGCGGGTGCATTTTGCCGCTTTCCTCTTGGGCAGGCCGCTGAGGCCCCACAGGTGGGCCCCGCCCTGACTCTGCTAGCACAGTGCCGCGGACGTAGCACAGCGCATCGCTCCTCGCTTCAAGCAGTGGGAGCACACAAGCCTTCATAGGAGCATTTTCGCACTGCCCTACCAGAAATTAACCGTGGCGCGGAGAAGAGCTCTTCGTGCTACACACCGTGACGAAGAGGAGGCTGTGACGAAGAGGAGGCTGACTCGAGCGCGGCGTACATACAACGTTTGTGTTGTGCCTGCTACGAGCCCAGCGGAGTGCCGATCCGCAACTCGGCACCACCTCGGCGTTCTACAATCTCTTATTTCACAGAGCTTTGTTTGGCCGTCGTGTATCCGCCTGCCGAGGTGGGAGGACGACGATGGTGGAAGCGAGCGAGGATCGAGGCGCCGCGCTGGTGCTTTCGTCCCTATGCAGGGCTTTCGATCAACCAACCGCGTCTGAGCCACCAGGCGGTGGCGGATCGCAGCACGCATCATATCCGATCACGGTTCCAGCTAGCTGCAGCGAATCGCAAGGCCAAACCGAGAAGCGGCCTCGCAAGGCCACCAAACGCAAGGCACGGAAGCAGCAGCCTCTGCCGTCCCTTCTGACAATGACTGCTGCCCCCAAGAGCAGCGCTGGAGGCATGCACTCGGGAAGTGCGCTGCGGCGCCGCACTGCAGGACCACAGCCATATGAAGGTGCACAGACATCATCGTCAGCAGCAGCTGTTCCCAGCAGCGGTGACTACCTCTTCTGTCAGCAGCACTGGAGCTCCTACGCAGGCAGCAACGAGCACCAGTGCACCAGCCTGCTTGACCTCGCACCTATGGCCAACCCTTTCTGTGGGTACGTGGCCGACCCGCCGGGCTCAACAGCGGAGCAGCCTCATCTGGCCTCACCGTGCAGCAGTGATCACCTTTCCTGGCAGCAGCAACAGCAGCAGGTCTGCTGGACCCACAGCGCGGACACCGCCGCTGGCGCCTACCGCAGCCCTCCGCGCATCGCAACCCCCCCGGCCGAAGGGCTCCCCACCCCCCCACGCAAGTTCTCTCTGCCCCAATGGGTGGTGGCAGGGGAGCCGACCGCAGCAGGCCAGTGGCCCAACGTCACCGGCACCGTCTTCCAGAGCGCTGAAGCGGTCGAGGGCAGGCCAGTGCTGTCGCCAGTGCCTGTGCACGCCGTGGCGGCGGGCAGCCCGCCACGCGGTTGGCAGGGGGGCCGTGCACAGCCTGCTGCCTGCATCAACGCCATGTCAACGGATGCGATCGCGCCAGGGCCGCACAGGGTGGCGACGCCCATGCCGCCGCCGCAGGAACAGGTGCGTTGACGGCACTGCGCCACTTTCTTCACGCCATGGCGAGCGTGCTGTCATAGGTGATGCGCGTCATGTAAAGTTGTGACCGCTGGCGCGCGCGCGCGCGCAGAGTGACGTGCGCGTATGCGCATTGCTCCATTCACACCTATCCTTTATACATACCGTATGACCACCGTGCTGCGAGAGTAGCAATGCGCGCCCTGCGCCGGCGCCACCAGCCGCCTGGGCAGCGCGCGCGTCGCGCTCCGCATCCTGATGCATACGCTGGATGGCATGCTTCGGACTTCACATGGAGCGATCGTTTATGCATTTGCATTTTCTTATAACCGCACACACGCGCGCGTGTGCAAGTCGGCATGCGCAGCGGTACCGCTGCAGCGCCATGCGCCATCACCAGCACCGCTTAGTCAGTGCTCAACCACAGTGCTGCCGCAGCGCCGTCGACAAGTCATCCTCCGCCTATTCCGCGCCGCCCCTGTAGCCGCTTGCACGCACACGCTCACGCCGCTGCCATCTCTCGCTCGCTCTCTTGCCCCGCCCGCCGCCGCACGTCAGCCATCGTCGCTGCTCGCTGGCGCCGCCGCCGCGGCGCAGCCGTCGTTGCTGTCCGCGCCAGCTGTGCAAGAGTCGCTGCTGCGTCAAGAGTCGCTGCAGCAGCACCAGCAACAACATCTGCAGCAGCAGCAACAGCAGCAACAGCAGCAACAGCAGCAGCAGCAACAGCAGCAGATGCGCTACCAGCGGCCGCCGTCACCGCCGCGGCAGCAACACCACCAGCACCAGCAGCAGCAGCAGCAGCGCCGCACATCATCGACGCCTCAGCTGCAGCACGCCTCAGCGGCGCCAGCGGCACCGACGCAGCACCCGTTCGCAGAGCTCATGGCCATGGTGCCCGTGATCGACCTGCAGCACATGCGCGGTGGCGGCGTCGTGCTGCAGAACGAGCACGGCGACCTGCCCCTCAAGCGGCGCTACCGCAACCGCGGCGCGCGCGACGACGGCGCCGCCGCCCCCGCCGACCGCTACTCCGGCGTCAACCTGGTGAGCCGCGCCGCCGCCGCCGCCGCTGCTGCTGCCGCTGCTGCTGCTGCTGCTGCTGCTGGCGCGCCATGTCATGCGTATCGTTCGTTTTGCGCTGCATGCGCGCCTTAAGCATTCATGCATGTGGAGTCATTGCATGAATTGGGTTGGAACAAGACTCTGGTATACTGTAGGCATGTCCAGCGCAGGTCAGTTCGTGGACATTGACTGGCCCGTATGTGCAAGTGTTTGTTAGACGCGACCGTGGGCACGACCACCGCCTACGATGTTCACACGCGCTCTCGCGTCGTGCTTCGTTCGTCATGTAGTTCGCGGAGGTCGTATGCACTAGGTGCATTCTGCACTGCATGATAAAACCTCAACTCTGTCTGTGCCTGCGGGCGCGCTCACGCGGCGCTGCCGCCTCCACAATCGTCGCGAGGCATCTAATGGCGCAGGCCGCAGGCCCCTGTCCAATCGTGGCGCTGACCGCAGAGGAGACACTTGCATCTCCGCCAACGCCGGCTGCGCCTCCCGCTGCGCCGTGCCTGACGAGCTGCGGCTAGCCAGCGTGGCGCCACGCAGCGTCGCTGCGCAAACTGACATGCGCGCCAGCGTGTTTCGCGTGCCATGAGATTCCGTCGATGCGCAGCGCCCCTTCCCGCGTGCGTCAGCCAGAAAACCGCCAGTGCCGCCAGCACCGCTGGCGTTGCGCGTGCTGATTCGATGAGCCTCCGCCGCAGGTGCCGAAGTTCGCGCTGACGACGGCGCAGTCGCTTGAAGTTCATCACCTCAGCCGAAGGTTGCGGGGATCCGCTGCGTCGTACTGTCTGCGTCTGAAGTTCTCATGAACGGGGCACGCTTGGCCGTTTTTCCCGCTGTCTCATCACACATCATCGCTCGCACGAATCGACCGTCAATATGCGCCCGCATTTGCTGTACCTGCTGTGGACTTCTAATTGTCACCCAAGTAGAGGACCATACATGCGTGATCATGATTGCTACGGGCTTCCATGGCTGATCACCCCCCCCCCCCCCCCCCCCCCTACCCCCCCTCGCGCTGCCGCAGATGCGCCAGGCAAACGCGTACAAGCGCACGCGCGTGCGCGGCCGCTTTGTGCCGCAGCAGCCCAGCTTCGTGGCCATCACGCAGATTCAGCCAGACCTGGCGCTGCCCAAGCCCAAGCCCCCCCCGCCCATTTTTGGCAACTAGCTGCACGAGCGCAGGTTGGCAACCCACCCCACACCCCCCTTTGTTGTACTGTGAATTAGCCTGCGACGCCATGATGACAGCGTTCAGTTGGGGGGGCTGTCACGTTAGGTGTGTGGGTCAGGGCGCAGAGATCCCATACCCGAGCGCTGCAGTGTGATGCAGGCAGCACCCACACCCGCCCACTCAAAGTCGTTCAGTCCCCCCCGTACCCCCCCCCCCCCCCCTTTTTCCATATTGTTTCACCGTGTGCTCCATGTTTCGGCAGCTGTTGCCGCTGCCACCGTCGCCGCCGCCGCGCCATTGCGCGGCAGGTGGCGCGTGCAGCAAGTGCAGCCCCCACCCATGCCGGGTGCTGCCTTCCACTTCCAGTCTTGTGAGCGAGTCGTCATTGCCTTTCGGATTGTCTTTTCAGTATTACTGTGCCCGAGAGGGCGGCCGAAGCGCCGCCGCTGGCGCGGGCGCTGCTGCTGCCGCGGGCGCTGCTGCTGCTGCCGTGCGCGCTGCTGCTGCCGCGCGCCGCATATCACAGAATCTGCGGCGCGCGTTTTGCGCGCGTGCGCGTGGGGCCTGCGCCCACGAGCTGCGCACAGATGAGGTGCCATTGTGCGAACAGCTCTTGGGCGCGAAGTGCTATGCGCAACAACTTCCTGGGGGTTTAGGAGAAGTGGGGGGGGGGGAGGGGGGGGGCTGCAGGTGACTGTATTTAGACGCTCCTGAGAACTGCCGCTGTTACCGCTAGCAGCGCGCGCGCAGCCCCTCGACGCAGGGGCTGCCGCGCACACGCCCAAGTCCCGCCGTCCCGTCTGTACCATGCGCCATGAAACACGCTGCCTCCGTGCGCTGCCATCGGCGATCGCTTCATGGGCATGGATGGGCGGGCGACTGCCGCAGCGGCCGCGTGCAGTTCAATATTGAAGTTGGGGTTTCTACAAGGAGATGAGCCGCGTCCATCGCAAGGCGAGCGGGCGCGGTCAGGCTCTCGTGCGCCCCCTCACCCGACCCACCCCCATGTTCGTTCCTCCCTCTCTGTGCCAGATCAGCGAATGCCTCGTCTGTGGCGCGTGCGCGCCGTTACTTACCTGTCCCATGTCCTTGTTGGCATACACAGCAATACATGCACTGCAGGTTTCACGCGCGACTCGCGGTCTGTTTGTGTTTGCCGCCCGCTGCCCTGGTCTGTTCGCGTTTGCGTGAACGCACGCACTGAATTGACAATATGCTTCTGCTAGCCATCAACAGTCCCATTCTCGAAGGTAGGGGGCTTGGTCAAGAGTGCCGGGTGTGCTGAGCATTGTTGCTTGACAAGATGGTATGCATGTGTACTCTGGGTGATTTATGTAGGATACTGTACAGTTGGGTGACTTGGCTCGTATCTGTGCTTTCATGGTACCAGCTGTGCCGAAACGTTCAATTGGCATTATGTTGCAGCGATCACTACAATAATTTCGGACGCAGCGGATCTTACTGAGCTTTGCTGCTCTGTAAATAAAGAAAAAGTGCTCCCAAACTTAAACTCAAACTTCAATGGTGAGGTTCAGGTTCTTGTTGAAAAGGTGTGCGGGCGGGTAGGGGCAGCGCAGGAGCGGGAGGAGCGTACTTGCTGCTGAGGCGTGTGCTGGCTGTCATAGCAGCAGCACCGCGCAAGGTTGCGCGGATCTCTAGGCGGCACTTCGTGCAATAGGCCCTGTGGGATCGGGTTCGGCGATGCCCGTCATAATCGCAGGCGGCCGGGATGCCGGTGTAGGTGGTGAGTTCTCGCAGTCCTTGGGTGTGGTTACCATGTGGATCACGACATTTTGACAGGCGCTGGCGGTATAATGCTTTGAGTCAACAGTTACTTTTGGCTCCAACTGTACTGGTGTCACAAAGAGCGCGACCTTGACGTGTAGCATTCGCAGGCCAGCGAAACGCGATGTGATGCTAGGGCGTATTCGGAACCGGAAAGCGTTGCTCTGCCTTCAAGTGTCACTTGACAGATGGTGACCGAAAATGACTGATGTAGACGTTGCATTTGCCTGGGAAGAAGTGCAATATCACAAGCTGCAGAAAAATGATTGAAGTCGTCGACTCGCGCTGTCTACGGCATATACAAGCATCAGCAATTTGCACGTGCAACACAGACCGCACATCAAAGTGACACCCCGTGCGTGAACACAGGCTGTTGCCACTCAGCCACGTGCATATGTAACAGTAACACACGCTACCGCGTGGCCTGATGCTGCGCGCTGCGCAGCGCAGACGCCTTCCTGGCCGCTCACGCACGAAGGCCTTTAATCGGCGCGCGAAAGCCTCTCAACCGACCAGTGAAATGTCCCCCCATGCCACTGGGGCCCCCTGACCCCCCGCTCTCACACGACAGCGCTGCCGCAGCGCGTCCTACTGCGCAAACACCATACATTGAGAGTGGCAGCCGTGCACGCAAGACTGGTGTGTACGCAGCTCACCCCCGCTGTGCAAAACTTGGAGGATTCAGGTTAGGGTTAGCGTTACCTGACCCTAAGCCCAAGGTGGGGGTTACCTACCTCTGACCCTACATGGAAAAACGAATCAGAAGATCGTAGAGCTCAAAGTAGGTGACAAGGTGTGGTTAGCCGTCAAAATGAATGCCTTCCACCAATGATCGTGGTCGCCACTGCTGCGGCAGCTGGCCGCGAGTCGAACAGTTCCACCATGTCCACAGCAGTCAAAAGACTTCTGTGTGCAAGCTTCAGCACTCGAGGCTCAAGCCCCGGACCTCTCGCACGTGCGCTGGGCGATGCGCAGCGCAGGCACCTGCGGCCGCGCTGCGCGCCCCGGCCTCATCGCCGATAAACGCTGCTCAACATAGCTGAGCGCCGGCGGCGTCAGCGGAGCGAGGCCGAGGCCCGCGTGCGTGCCGCGTCACCGGCCCCTCTCTGCGCGCAGAAGGGGACGCTCGTTGGGGCCCTTGGAAAGCAGTGCGAGCCGCGCTGGCGCAGCGTCACCGGCGCCGCGGTCTGCTGCTGCGTCGTGCGCGCGCGCGGACGGCGCCGTGAGCGGAGCGACGGTGCCCGCAGCGGCAGCAGCTCGGCGGCGCGCGTCGCTGCCGTTGCTGGCCCGCGGCGGAGCCGCGCCTGCAGAGCGCGGCGGCACGCTGCGCGGCGTGAGAGCGCTGGAAGCCGCGTCCCCCTGTATCGCCGCCCCGCGGCCACGCAGCACGTGCGCGCAGTCCTCCGTGACCCTGCACGCCTTCACCACCCAAGGCACCGCAACCGCGGCAGCAGCAGAGAGCGATGCGCGTGCGAATCGCGGAGCGCGCCCCTTGCGCCGCTCTTGCGGCATGCCCCCCCCCTCCTTGGTGGCGTGCCGTTGCGCTCTGCCGCTCCTCATGTGACCCGCCATCGCGCTGACCGGCGCCGCGCTGACTGATGAGCAGCGCAGCAGAGGCATTCGCACACAGTTGCAAATGCCGTGTCTTCGATACCTGCGCCACGAGCGCTAGGCACTGAAGAAGGCCATCCTCGGATGCTGCCCTGAATCTCAAGGTGGGGGCGCATGTTGATGAGTCTCCTGGGGGGGGCGGGGGCGCGGGCAGGGCGCTGACAGCGTCCATCGCTTCACGGAAACTCCCCCCCCACCCTCATCCCCCCAATCACCCTCGAAGAATGTCAATCTCAACTCCACCCCTGACCCCCACGCCCGTCACCCCGCCCCGCCGCGACGCGCTGCAGTCCGCATTCGGTTTTGGCATGCCACGCTATAGCTTACGTGAACGAGTATGTATAAATGCGAACATCCAATGCCAACTTCCTTCCCTTCCACTGTCACTATGTCTGATACTCGCAGTGTCAGCGGAGGTCGACGAACACGGTGAGGAGTACCTGTCCAAGGAGCCGTGGCAGCCCATGGTGGGCCGCGCCGGCGGCGGCGGCGGCGGCGGCGCGCGCCCCCCCGGCGCCCTCGAGCGCGCCTTCACGCAGCTGTACGGCGACCTGCCGGCGGCGGAGCGCCTGCGCGTCGCGTGGCTCGCGGGCACGCTCTTCTTCATCATCGGCGGCTACTGGCTGCTGCGCTCGCTCAAGGACCCCATCGTCGCGACGATCGTCGGCGTGGAGTACATACCGCGCTGCAAGATGGTCTCGCTCGTGGTCGTCTTTGCGCTGGTCTTTGTCTACAACAAGCTCCTCGACGTCTTCCCCAAGCACCGCCTGTTCTACATCGTCGGCGGCTTCTACGCGCTCGCGTTCGGCGTCATCTCCGCGCTGCTCGCGGACCCCGTGGTGGGGCTCGCCAACACCAAGGCGGACCCGACGCGCCTCCTCGGCTGGGTCTCGTACTGCGCGATAGAGTCCTTTGGCTCCATCTGCGTGAGCCTCTTCTGGGCGTTCGTCAACTCGACCATGAACTTTGAGGGCGCCAAGAGCGCGTACGGGCTCATCATCGCGGGCGCGCAGGTGCGTCCCCTCCCACTCGTGCTTCAAGTTCTTCAGGTTACATGATCAGCGCGACCACGCTGGGTATGCAGGTATGCGCGCCTCCCCCCCGGGCGTGCGTGCCATAACCCCTCCGCGTCATGCTTTAACTTCAAGTAGAAGTGTCGCGACAGCAGGAAACGCGCCCGTGTCAGCCGCGTCTCGCCCCCCGCCCTCGCGAGGAAAGCAAACGAGCGACCATGCGCGGTACTCGAGCTCCATTGCACGCTTCGGTGCGCTCCCCCGCGCCTGCGGCGCGCGTCGCGGCAGCGCTCAGCTCCCCCTCTCCGCCAAACCGCATGGAAAGCACGCGCGCACTCCGCTCATGTAGTTCAGCCCCCACGACCCCCCCCCCCCTTGGCCCCTGACCCCCCCCTCCCCCCTCCCGCGCCACCTTCCCAGGTGGGCTCCATACTGGGCCCGAGCATCGCGGCGACGTACGCGACGACGATCGGCGTCGCGCGCCTGTACGGCCTCGGCGCGCTCGCGATGGCGCTCATGGTCGCCATGGTGTGGGGCTACGTGCGGCGGTTCGGGGTGCCGGCGAGCCTGGCCAAGCCGGCGGGGGGGGCGGGGGGGGCGGGGGCGGGGGCGGACGGCAAGGGGAAGGGCGCGGGGGTGCTCGAGGGGTTCCACCTGTTCATGCGCTACGCGTACGTGCGCGGCATCTTCGCGCTGTCGTGCCTGTTCATGGTGGAGGTGACGATCCTGGACTACACGATGAAGGTGAGTGGGGGCGCGTGCGCGGCTGCTGTGCATGTTTGCGGCGTTTGCGCTGTGTTCAGGCGCCCAAGCGGTTTGAGGTCGTGCCGCTGCGGTTGGTGCGCTTACTCGGCATCTTGCGCTCCTCCCAGGCAGTGTTGCTACAGTAGTCTGAGATTGCCGTGCTGCGAGTTCGATCGATGACGTTCAGGCAGTAGGACTACGCCAGGTGTGCAATTGCTACACCGTGCAGCCGTTGTCTTCCACAGTGCTACTGTGCACAAGTGCACCCCTTTTCCCTCTGTGACCCCCCCTGCCGTAGGACACGGCCACGGCCGATGCGTGCGTTCCAAGCGAAACAGCGCGCAACATCATGACGGTGTTTGTTAGAGGCGGGATGATACTGTTAGAGGTCACTTCTCGAAAGGTGTTTGTTAGAGGCAGGACAATACTGTTGAGGCCAATTCTTGGCGGAACCCATCTGTTGAACACACCCACCCCGGGCCTCCCCGCCAGGCCGTTGCCAGAGGCATGCTCACTGTGGCATCACAGGGCACGCTGAATGCAGCATAACATAACATTGCCGATTGGGATGATCGTATTTGTGATACGACTTGACGTTAACCCCCCCCCCCCCCATGTCCCCCACCACACACACACACCCCCTTCGCACCCCCCCGCGCCAGGTCCTCGCCAAGGGCACGTTCGACGCGCGCTACCCGGGCGACGCGACGGCGTCCTCGCAGCACTTTGCGGCGTTCATGGGGTTCTTCGGGCAGGTGACGAACGGCATCTCGTTCGCCTTCAGCCTGCTCGGCACGTCCATGGTCATCCGGCGCCTCGGCCTGCGGCGCACGCTGCTCGCGTTCCCGTCGCTGTGCGTGTGCGTCGTGCTCGCGGTGATGGCGGCGCCGCGCCTGGAAACCGTGTTTCTCGCCATGATCACGCTCAAGGCATTCTCCTACTCGCTCAACAACCCGTGCAAGGAGATGCTCTACGCGCCGACGTCGACCGCCGTCAAGTTCAAGTCCAAGTCGTGGATAGACATCTTCGGCGCGCGCGGCGCCAAGGCCGCGGGCAGCGTCGTCACCAACGCCTTCGCGGACTCCGCCGCGCACCTCGTGCGCTACGGCGGCGGCGCCGCCGTGTGCGTGAGCGCCTTCCTCGTGTGGGTCGCGCACTACATGGGCGCGCGCTTCGAGGCGCTGCAGGAGAGCGGCGAGATCGTCGGCGGCGCGGAGGACGGCGCGCTGCCGCAGACCTTCGCGCCGCTCGGCGACGCCAGCGACGACGAAGACGACGATGGCGGCGGCCTCGGCAGCGATGCGGAGGGTGGGGGCGAGCGGCGGCGGCGGCGACGAGACGGGGGGGAGTCGGGGGACGAGGACGAGGAGCGGGGGGGGGTGGGGGGGGGCGGGAGCGACGGGGGGGTGGAGATGACGCCCGTCGCGGAGAGCGCGGCATCGCGGCGCGTGGATGTTTGAGTGTTGTATCAGTAATAGTATAGGAGATGTGGTCTGCAGCGCTTCGGTGGTGCCGCCTCTTGTGCTTGTCGTGCTGTGCTGTTGTGCTGCTGATTTGCTTGCTCAATTATGAGAGGGCATGCGTGCCGATAGAGGGAGTGCAGAGCTGGAAACGCAGGCACCTCCGTCTCTTGTACATTTTCTCAGTGCTGTATGGGAGTTGGTGAGCAAACAGGCAGTCGTATGCATTGTGTAGGCCCCCTGTGTGTGGGGAATGTTGCATTTCTGCCTTGCAGCCTAGGCCATGATGTCAGAGGCAGTTACTTGTTCTGCAAGCGCACTGTTGGTAAACTTCATGCTGCTCCAGCAGCGGAAGGGCAATGAGGTAGCAGAAAACAAACAAAAAACGAATAGCAGGTGAGGTCACAAAAATGTGGACTCCGCTCCATGCTCACACATGCTTGGTCATTTGTGACCATTTGCATGTTGGAAAGCTGCCCATGCCGGCAGGCACATCGTCACCAAATTGAATGCATAGCAACAGATGAAAGCAGGGGCGCTGGCGGCAGCACTTATGTGTGCGGAAAATGATGATCAATTTAAGCTGAAACAGAACAACCTCAGTGTTTGACACAACACTCAGTGTTTGACGCAACAGCTGTCGCTGTCAGAACCTGCAAGAAGTTTCTGGAACAAAGAATGCTCCCAAAGACTCCTTGCTGATGACCAGTAATCTACATTCCTACTGCATAGCGGTCAGCAGACTGTCAAACATGTCGCGTTCTATCAACTGCACCTGTCACTCTTCCAGTCACACACGCTTGCTTACTGTCATGAAACCTTGCTCTATTGGCAGAGCTGTCTCGCTGCACAAGCAGTTGACGACACCATGCCAGCTGCTCATCAGGGGCGAGATGCCGGACTATCGAGCGCTCAGCGCCACTGCGCCTGCCTCTGCATTGCTGCAGGAAACCTCACTTTCAAAAGTGAGAACCTGATGCAGTGGACGCCTGCTTGCGTTCCCTCTACAGTTCTCTCTTGAACTGCTCAGGTCAAAGTACAGCATCTTATGCATGATGATGACAGTGAAGGACAGTAATGCCCTATGCCCTGGGGCCAGCAGCAACCGCTGCAGGTTGGGGACCCCCCCCATTGCTGCCTAAGCCAACATGGCCTGCTTCTGTATCTGCCCTTGTGGCACCACCTCCATTGTGTGTCCCTTTGCCCCCTGTTTGCGCATCCCCGCCGGCGTGCCCGCCTGACGCATGCGAAAGGATCGCGTGCACCTTGTCTGGGCCGAGCTGCTCCGCCTTGTGCGCGACCTCGGTCGTGCAGAGCATGCTGTACATGCCGACGTACGCTGAATTCGACGCCGCGAGCAGCGCCACAAAGGCGGTGTACACGTCCGACTGGCCCGAGAGCAGCGCGCCGAGCATCTGCTGAGCGCTGCTTTCACCCTCTGTCGTGGGCGCCGCAGTCGCGTGCGGCGGCGGCGGTGCCGCCGCCGCCGCCGCCGCTGCTGCTGAAGTGTTGCCCGGCTGAGTGTACAGCACGGCGGTGAGGCAGCTGAAGAGCATGCAGATCACCCACAGCGCTGCCACCACCGTGAGGTACGGCCCTACGTCATTGCGACAGGCAGACAATGGGGAGTGCATCATCCAGATGACCATCAAAGTGGCCGCAGGGAGCCGTTAACACAATTGCGGTGGGCACGCCGTGTGCAACACTGATGATGTGTTGAGCGACGCCGTCATTGTTTGTATCGGATAGCAGCATGCAAGGGGACCCGGAGTGATGTGCATATGTGCTTATATTTGCATATACTCACATTGGATTGACTGCTGTTGGAAAGCAGCATCTAGTCGTGAATCATGACGCACCACCTTTTCGCAACCTACATTGGCGTGGCATTGTTTTGCAACAACAAGTCCCGAACCGAGCAAGGTCGACCGGCGATGTAAGTCGACATGTGTAAGTAGTGCATTATGTACCTACCTGGATTCCGGACCATGCGACTGCTGCCGGCGCACTGCATGACCGTGATTACAGTGCCAACGAGCTGCCCAAGCAGTGCGATGAGACCGCTTTGACGAGCCAGCACACTATCATCGCCGTAGTTGTCGACGAGTACCACGATGATAGGCAGCCATATGATGATTGCGCTGACCATAAAGGCCCCGGCCCCGGCACCTCTGTCAAGCCACTGCTGAAACCGCGTGTGCGCATCGCGAATGCGCCTCCAACGGCCCCGCGCGCCAGGATTATCGACGCTGTCGGCGGCCCCACCAGTACCTGCGGGCTCTTGATCTGACATGTGCTTTCCTTTTTGAATTGGCACACGTCTCTCGCTGTGTGCTGCACCGCTGCAGCGGGTCCGAAAGCAGCAGTTGAGCGTTTTTGGTCTCATGATCAGTTCAGGTGAGCTTTTTTGGTCTCATGATCAATTCAGGAGAGCTTTGTGAAGCATACTCTGCATACAGAAGCATCCTGCCGCTACATGCTGCCTGATACTCAAGTCAGCAGTTCGGTTGCAACGCATCACGCGTGCTCACTGCACTCGAGCACACCGCGCAGATACTCGGCGAGACGCAATCTCCGAGAATAGTGCGAGAAAAATCTTATGCGCGCGAGTTGCGACGACGATCACCCCGGGTAAGCCCCGACGAACTAATGAGCATCTGACCATGCGCATTGCTCGCGGCCGTTGGTGGCGTCACAATATCTCGTTGGCTTCAAATATTAGTCGAAGAAGTGAAGTTGAAGTTCAAAGTTGTGGTTTACAAAACTGCTTTGTGTGTTCAACCTCATTGAACATGCTTTGTCATGACCATGACAAGAACCCCGCTTTGCAAAATGACTCTCGAGGACGCATGCTTCAACAATATGAGAGTGGTGAGTGCAGCAATGCAGAGAAAGCAAAAGACCCTGAATGGTGTGTGTCGGAACAAGAAGTGTATGTAATGGGCATTAATGGTATGTTACATCACGCAACTGTCTTCACAGGGGTTGGGGCTGGTGGTAAAGCATGGCCTCCAGAGTCCAACGTAGAGGGGGGGGGGCAGTCACAAATAATAAAAAGGCATTTAGTTCCAGATGGCGGAGATGTTGTCCAGCGCGCCCTGCACACACAAGTCACGGACAACGGCAGAGAGAGAGGGAGAGAGCGGTGTGAGATTACAGATGCAAACACGGCATCAGAAGTTCATTCGTGGAGTGGGTGCATGGTCACACTGCTCGCTCGAGTGCAGTCGCATAAAAACGCTCCACATTCTTCATCTGCATGACTGTGCATATGGGCACTGTCACGATAGTAGTACTGTTTTGCACCACTTACATGCGCTTGCACACACACAGTGTTCAAACCAAGTGCAATTAAATTCTCTGCAAACTTCAACTGCAACTGACACAGCCCAACTCCTCGCTTTCACGATGCAGCATCTCGCGCTTGCCACATTGACACAAAGGCCAGGTGATTCAGCTGCACTTGGGATTGCTTCCCCTTGCCCGTTAACCACCTGCAGTTCAGGTGTGTACCAGGCACTGAACTTCAAGCCCTCCGGCCGTCAACCGCGCTCCGCATCACCTCGCACTGCACCACCAGCTTCAGCCCAACCCAGCACTACACAATAGCTGTACTGCGACTGAGGCGTGCTGCACGCAGCGCGCGCTCACCTCTCGTGCGTGGACATGCCCTGTGCGATTACGCCCCATGGACGCGAACGTGGCCAGCCTACGAGCACTACAAGCACAGAAGCATGCTGAAGGCAGCCCGCTCGAGCACCACAAGGTGTACTGCCACTGAGGCGTGCTGCACACAGCGCAGCGCGCTCACCTCGTGCGTCGTCATGCCCTGTGCGATCATGCCCATGGACGCGAGCATGGCCAAGCGGCCGTTCTTGATCTCCTGCAGCTGCGCGGTGGCCTTCTTGGCGGGGTCGGCGCGCACGTTGAAGGGGTCCAGGTTGAAGTCGCCCGCCTCGCGGCTGCCGTCCTTGCGCCCCGCGGTGATCGCAATGCCGGAGATGACTGCGTTTCGACGCGAGAAAAAGAGAGTGGCGCGGCGCCGCGGTTTACAGTGAGTTGATAAGAAGTCATCTATAACTTGCTTGTTTGCAAGTGGGCACTTCGCCTCTGAGCGGGTGAAGGTCCTCCAACGACAGCACTGGTTATTCACCATGTTTAATGACTTCAACTATTATAAAAAGTGATTAGTTGAGGTTGGTCGCGTTTTTCATTCCTCATCATTTCATATACACGAACCAGACGTAGAGCTGTAGGTGACAAGGTGTGGTGAGCGCAAGTGCCTTCATACGTGTGTGTGCGTGCGGCGCAGCGATGGTCGCGCCAGAGGTGACCGCTGCATGGAAGTGCTCAAGCCGCCGTGCGTGAAGCATGGTGATGGATTCAAACACAGCCGTTAGCCTAATGCTAGCAGCACACTGGTGGACGCCCGCGGGGTGCAGGCGCTGGTGCACAGGCTGCCTGAAGTTGAAGTGCACCTGTACCTAAGCTGATCGCTGCTCTCCTAAGAGAAGGACGTCCTGACGTCACGCCGAGCCGCTTCATCCAGTGGGCTGGAGCCCGCAGCATTGGGGTCCGTCTTATAGCTCAACATAGTAAACCGTAAATGTATGCATGTACATGACCGGAGCTATCAGATGAGAAATGACACAAAAGTGTCAGTATATCCAGTGCGCGTGTCAACACCTCTCACGTGCGCGACACATGCCAGCGCCGTACAATCACACGGCAGCGCTCGGCAGCCCGTGCGAACCTACACGACACATTGCCCAACACATTCACGTTTGCAAGTATAGCACGACACGTTGCACAATGCTCACATTGATGTTCACAAGTACAGCTTTGTCACCATTCCAATGCCGCGCTTTCGACCTTGGACCGCCGTCTGAAGAAATGTGCTTGTACACGAATGTGAGCACTGACAGAGAGCCTTGCCCGCATCACATTCGAGGATAGAGACTCCTACACTATGTGAGCACTGACAGCACGTCCTACTCGCACTCACATTCGAGGACAGATAATGCTACACTATGCAAGCACTGACAGCGCGCCTTTGCCAGCACTCACATTCGAGGATAGAGACTGCTACGACGCCCGCGCCCACCACGTTGGGCTTCTCCGCGAACACCTGCCAGAACAGGTCCATCTGGTCCTTGCCAGAGGGGAATCCTGGGAGGGAGCCGACCTGCGCGTGCGTACCGAGACAGCGGCGCGGCAGTTCATAGGAGGGCATGAGATGCGTGTTTGCTCATTGTGCGCCTGTCGTTGCGGCGCTCGCACATTGAACAAGTGCAACTACTGTCCAGTAGTGTGAGACGTGTGTATCATGGACAGAGAGAGCGCGGGACATCAGCGCAAGACAACAGTGCTCGTGCGCCAGTCGTGCTGATGCGGCGTCTCTGACCGACTGTGCTGCATGATACCATCTGCCAAGGCACTAGCATCACGCAACACAGCAAGGGGCACACATGCCTTTACACTCAAGTGCCCATGTACTGCCTGCCAATAAACATGGAATCCCCGCTTCTTCCAGCACAAAGTCCCCCTGCTCAATATATGCCTTCTCCTCTCCAGGCAGCACTCAACTCCCCCCCCTCCCCAAAGTATGCAATCGCCATGGCCCTCCGGTGCGTACCTGGTCGCAGAAGAGCACACCCGCGACGGCAAGCATGGCAATACGCCCGTGCTTGACCTCTGCCTCCCGGAACCAGTACAGGTCCAGGCCCAGCTCGTCCGTCGCCGACAGGTTTAGTGGGTCGAAGCCCACGTCGCCGGGGAGGGAGCCGTCCAGCTGCGATGCACCCAGACACAAACGTTGTTGTTAGATGACCTGACGCGAAGATAGTCGGCCGAATGAAACAGAATTGGCAAGCGTGTACTCATTGATGGCACTCTGGCCTCGCCGAGTCTCCTGATGACTGCTATCAGCTGCCAGAAACTCCATCCCCCCTCTGCAGCAGCAGCTCTCCCTCCCGTGCTCCATGCCTCCTGGCTCGCTCCACGCACGCGAGGATGCACCGTGCCCCACGCTCACTTCAGGCGGCATGCAGATGTCCGCAACGCCTGCAGCACTTTTGCTCTCGCCAGGCGGCGCCGCTCTCACCTTCTCGGGCTTGGGCAGGAAGGGCAGGGACTTTGATGCAACCATGCTCATGGTGCTGCTGCTCTTCACGGCGCCGGCCAGGGGGGTGGCGGGCATGAATGCCGCAGCGCCACCGGCGAGAGCGAGTACTGCTGCTGCCTGCAAGCAATGAGCACATCCCAGCCGGTAGCACGTGAGACACTCGCTAGAAATCATGCTGTCTCGCACCTGTTGCATGACGAGCAGCGTGACAGGCGAGCGGCCATGGAACCGGGGTGCGCTCCTGTTTGCGGCAATAGCAAAGCACTCCAGTCTAGCGTCAACACACCCACCTTCATCATGGTGGCTGGTTGATGGGTCAGCTGGAGTACTAGCAGTAGACAGCGAACACATAGCCAACATGAAGAAGGGGGTACAGAAGATCTCGGGGGCAGGGGCTGCCAAAAATGGCTTATTAACGGAGGTCAAGAAGCACGTGGGTTCGGTTGGCTTGGACTCAGCTTACTGGTAGTATCGTGCTTGGCAAGAAGGTATAGACGCATCACTTCATGCATTCGCTACTGGATTTCTAATGGTAACGTAAGCTCATGCAACATGAATTTTTTCAACAACACTTTTTTGTACAAGGTCGAGAGGTCCAGTGCAGTTCAACACCAACAGACACACATAAGAACACAAAACACAAAGCAGTTCATGTGGTCAAGATATGTATTGGCATTCTGTGTAGAGGGGGAGGGGGGGGGTATGTATTCCCCTCCCTGATCCTGGGTCCGACCGCGTTTGCGCCTATGCTTTCTCCCGCCCCCCCCCCCTTTCTCCACTCCCCCCGTGTCCACACCTACTCTTGACCGAGAAAATAGGCGTGGGTGGGTGGGTATTTTTCTCGCTGTACGGCTACTTGCTACGTTATCCTCCGTTGGCTTCCTTGCCGACAGAGATAATGAATGCTACTACCCACGTACAGATCGCTGAGCACTGGCACTCTCTGTGTCCAAAAAGGGCCTTTCTGTCCACTACTTGTCTAGAAATGCCGACCTTTGAATGAATGCAAACAAGGGTGACGGGAAAAGCAAAATATTCGCAACAGACACCAGGGATGCTGTACTGTTGAGGACAAAAAGCAGCTTACCATGCATCAGTCGTGACATGCAGCGACTGCTGAAGGTGCTGCACACTAAGTTTTTCAAGTAGCTAAGTGATCACGAGCCGCCATTGTTGCAACTACTCCACAATTCCATGGCACACATTACAAGTTCTCCTCAATATCTGGGCACTGTGCCTGCTACACCACTGATCTGGTTGCATACTCGTTGCTTTTTGAGGCAATAATCACAGTCAGTAAAAGAACCAGCGGGTGTCTTGACATCTGCGCACTAGGCACACATTTGGCATCAATGTGCCACCGCATGCCGCCCTGAGCTGGCAACAGACCCCCATGCCACGTGGGCCCTGATACCGCGTGTTGCATGCAGTGCAGTCAGCAGCGCCGCGTCCTCTCTTGCAGGGATGATCGTTCAAAGGTGGCAACTAATCTGTCACTGTACACATCTAGCCCTGCTGCGTACCTCCGCTGTCATGCGCCTCTTGCACCTGGATGAGGAGCTTGCGCTGACACACGACACAACACAGGTCTGCTGGATTGTAACACTTGACGCGCATGCAGTCCAGCTGCTAGCATGCCCAACTAAATGTGAAAATCGGCTGCATGCTGCCGCAAATGCTGACTGCAGCTGGGCGACTTGGCTATGAAAATTTCTGCATTCTTGTGGTCGTCTGAGACGTGATGCACAAACGAGCAACAGTGAAGGCGCAGCAAAGGAGGTACACAAAGCTGCATTCGGTGTGCAACAGCACTGGCTTCAGCTGTGGCGCTGCTGCTGTCGTGTGCATCATATTACCCGGCACAAACTCAGTGTGCAAGAGGGATTACTGCCAGTTGGTTGGCACCCGCATTCTATACAGTCATCATACTGATTTCTGTGCGCCTTGGCGCTCAATGACATGCTAGTGCCGCTCTGCCTCTGATCGCAACGCTGCGTCCACCGATCTGCGCCTTCCACGTCCGAGCGCCGAGCGCTGCTGTCGGCACTGCACACACGTGGCCATTGCTCGTCTTTGCTCGAACCTTCCACATTCCGCAGTACATTATTGCAGGTACAGAGCGTGCAGCTTGCGCAACACTCAACAGCTGCGCGGCCTGCACGCGGGCCAGCTCCGGTGTTCTGCCACCACTGCGGCGTCATCTAGCGCGCCACAGCCCGCCGTAGCGGTAGTGCGGGTGGTCCGCGTCGCCGTCCGTCACGCCGCCGCTCACGCCATTCCAGCACTTGCCACAGACCTGTGCGGAGCAAGCAGCGATGGTAGCAATGTGTGTCAGCGTGCGGGCAGGAGGTTCAGATGCCCCAGGTGTACGTGTTGGCGGCGATGACGATGCGATTGGGTGGCCTGGGGCGCGCAGGCGGGATGCAAATGGAGCACGGGTTACCTGCCTCGTCCCCTCACGTGTTTTGTGCACAGTGCTTTGCAGCTGCAGTTGTTGATGCAGTTCAACGAGTGTCCGAATTGCTTTGTGTGTTGCAGCGCATCACGTGCGCATGCACATCAAGCGGTCTGAGCGAACATGTGCGCGCTCTCGGTGCTGCTTCACCATGCCACCAAGACCAAGGTGAACTCGTGAAACAATACTGCTACTGGTATGAGGACATAAGGCAGGTAGCAGACAGGGCGTGAACAGGCTCACCATGTGCCATGTGCCAGTATCATCGATCTGGCAGCGTATGAGCATCGTCTTGTCGCCCCCGCACACCGTGCACTGTTTGGTCTTGCCACCTATCTTCCCCTCCCGCTTGAGGCGCTTCTGCTGCTTCAGCTGCTGCTTCTCAAGCTTCCGTCTCTGCTTGTCATTCAGAGGCTGCTCCTGTTCTGGTTCGCAATCGTCTGCGACTCCTGCGGCAGTGTTTGCTGCTGCCACCTGCGCTTGTAGAGTATCATCCGGCCCGTTGTCGGTGGCCGCCATGGCACCGGATGCCCCGTCTGCACGATCCTCCTGCTGTTAGAATTTTGGAGTGGCAGCATCAGTTCATGTTGGCATTGGTCTGGGTGAGCCAGCGCAGCTGCAGACCAACTATGTAGAATGCGGAAACCTTCACTGCTGCGATTATACAGGCGTCACAGCGGCATGTTTGCTGCAACGGCGGCATTTATTGCTGCTTTGCTCTAGCACAAGTGAGGGCCTTATTAGAACAACCATGGTGCGCACCTGCTGGGGGCTCTGCATCATAAGAGCAGTACAGAGTCGAAGGCATGGAGGAGCCTGACGCAGATGCCGTGTAGACGAAGCCGTACGGTCAGCATGAACCAGCGCTCGCCCCAAGTTCAGTGCGCAGTACACCGAGGGGCCCAAGGCTGGCAGAGCGCACACCGTGCGCAACGTTAGCATGCACCAGAAGCTTGGGGCGCTCACTTTTTCGGTGACTCACCCTCTGGCGAAAACTTCAAGCTTGAAGTGATAGTGTAATTTGCATCGTACGCCTCCTGGGTGAGCCTGCTGGCGCAAGCTCCAGCAAAAGCATTTGACAGCGGCAGCTACAGCAGTAACTCCAGGTGAACGCAATGAGCTGGGTCAGCGTGGTGCTGCTGGCTTGTCTCGCCGTCTGCGTAGGTGCAGCAGCAGAAGTGCGAGACACCCTCCGTGAGCAGCCACCTTATCCAGTATGGCCCGATCGCTTTCATGCAGTATCACAACAGAAGAGAGGGGAAGATTTGGGGATTGTGGATTTGTACTACGACTGGCCGAGGGGTGGCAACCTTAACCTGATCAGGCAAGTTGAACACTCGCCTTGGTTTCCTTTGAGAGTTTGAGCATCTGTACAGATCTCTCATACTAGTATGTTAACAACTTGTTCCCCTCTACAAATTGACCCCACAACGCGCCTGGAAACTTCAAACCCACATCATGGGGCAACTTGCAAGAAGCGGCGGCAGCAGCTGCCTGGCAGCTGGCCGTGTCGGAACTCAGCTTCGTGAGCAGTGCCTCGTCATGAATCTTGTGTGCCTGCGTCCTGCTCTGCGCCGCCAGATCACAAAGCGGCGAGGCAGATGGGCCAATATTTGACATGGAGTGGGGCAACGGCACGTCTTATGTGTACACGCCCGCCACACAAAAGTGCAAGGTATGCCCGTGTCCGTGCGTATTTATTGTCTTGCCTCGTGTATGTAATGATGGTCAGCAGCACCTGTGTCAATGGCGCGTCACCAGCAGCCGTGTGTTGCGTAAATGGCAGCCGCCTTCACCTGTTGTACTCATTGAGATGGTGGTGATGAGCGCGTTCAGCCTGAGCATAGCGTTCTTGGCATTGTCACTGCAGACACTTGAGCTTTTGTGCTTCGAAGTGCAAAGTGTCTGTCAGCTGTTCATACCTTAAAATCATGTCGGTTGTACTCCACAAAACTGTCTATATGTTGAGTCACTCATTGAAGCTGGCTTCTGCCGTCAAATCAACCATTTAAGCTGGACATGGCATTTCATGTGAGCGCCAGCAGCATTTGGGCAGGTCAGTGCACATGCGCTTCTCCTGCGGGCACATGCAGGAGCGCAAACAGACAGAGCATAGCATCAACTTTCCAGTAATCTGCGTTCGGATGCCTGTGGCAATGTTGCGGGGGGGCGTAATCAGCACGTGCCTGCTGCCGCCACCACACCGGCGCTGCGGTGTCCGTGCATGCAGCTGCACGAAGCATCGACGTTCGCCGCACCATCCTACTTCCACAGCAGCGCTGCGCGACCGGCGCTTGCGGAGGCCGCGTATGTTAAGCAGCAGCACGTCCCCCTTGCCCGCAATGAAAGCCCCACCTGAGCGCTGCGCAACACCCTCTTCTCTCTCTCGTGCGCGCGCTCACACAGGTGGTCAAGTTCGGCGTGGGCCTGCTGCCGCCGGACTGGCTGCACGGCGCGCAGTACCTCGGCCGCGAGACGGTCGGCCTGTTCGAGTGCCACAAGTGGCAGAAGGGGGACAGCGACGCGCCGGGCGTCCCCTTTGTCGTGTACTGGGACGCGGTCGCGGAGGACGCGGCGCAGGCGCAGCGGCGCCCCGTGCAGTGGCGCTTCTTCGACGGCATGCAGTTCAACGTGGTGTACTTCACGCCGCACGAGGCGGTGCCCGAGAGCGTGTGGCAGACGCCCGCGTACTGCTTCGAGCAGGGGGAGGGGGAGGGCGGGGGGCGCGCCGAGGCGGCGCGGTGACGCCGCCGGTCGTGTTGCGTGGGTGTACGGGGGCCGATCATCACACATACTCGAGGGCAGTTTCATCCTGTGTAGATCCGTCGCATGTGTAAGTAAACGCCACATAGACCCTTCTGTGCAGCCTGATCTAGTGACGTACACGTTTCTGCGGCTTACATTTCGATGTCTCCTGAACGCTCCGCGGTTGCTTGAACTGCTTGCATGCAGAGCTGTCGCTGAATGGCGTACCAAAGCGTCGGGCGCTCACATGTCTGCCGTTGTGGTCAACACCTGCGCTGACGGCGTCGGTCGAATTGAGCATACGTAGGTATAGGTGGGGACCCACACGCTGCCGCAGGGAACAACAAGTGCCTCAGCAAGCTGCGCACATTGAGCTTGCTCCAATCGTCAGTAAACTTCCCTGCACCCGCCCTTGGGCATCATTCCTGCTCAGTCTTCGGAGAATTCGTACGGCCAAAAAGTCTCCCCTGCCGGGGGTTCTCTGTTCCGAAACCCATTTATTTGTGTCATGAGTACTCAAGCTTGGTTGTAAAAAAAAAAAAAACGTTGATCGCGCTGCTGTGCGATGCGATCGGCTGCTGTGCACTCGCGCTACTGGTTCTAGCCAGCCCGACCAGTCTCAGCTCTGGCTCAAGAGTCATGGCAGCCAACCCGGTTTTGAGCGTCGCGCCCCGAGACCTAAGCTTCCTGCCTCCGTCGCTCATGACCAGGAGCACCTGCCACGCCTTCCACGATGTGCTGGAGCACTAGCCGGCCCCACGAAGGCATCAGACGGTGGCGGCGGATGCCCTCGGCAGCTCTTGCCTGATCATGTGGGCGGTGCAGAATGGCATGACTGTCGCCGTGGCGCAGGCCTCATGCGTCCTCAGGGGCGACCTGGGAGCGCTGCAACTGCTCGGCCGCACACATCCAACAGAAAAGTTGTCACAAGAGCACACGTACCTCGCCGCTGAGAGCGGGCATCTGCAGCTGCTGCAGTGGCTACGGGGGCATGTACGCAGCCGTGGCATCGATGGCGGAGGTAGATGGACGTGCTGCGCCGCTGCGAAAGGCAGCTACCTCGAAGTGCTGCAAGGGCTGCGCGGGGTCGGCAGCACCTGGGATGAGAATGCCACTGCGGCTGCTGCAGAGGGCGGGCATCTCGCGGTGCTGCAGTGGCTGCGCGCCAATGGCTGCCCCTGGGACTCACGAACGTGCACATCTGCGGCCGAAGGCAGACACCTTGCGGTGCTGCAGTGGGCGCGTGCCCACGGCTGCCCATGGGTCTGACGGAACTATAACACCGTGGCAGAGTAGGACACCCAAGGTGGACCCAATGCAAAGTGCAGAACAGCACTAGACCAGGGCAGGCTGGTATTGCAAAGAAGTGATATTATGTAGATGCTTGTGCAAGTGGAGAAACAATCCTGACGCAGGGTCGGAATGGTGCTGAACTGGTGCTGGACCAGTACATGGTGGACTAACAACAGTAACTCCACTGTGGTGAGAACCTGTGCAGGTATGTAGGCACATGCAAGTAGGGTATGTAAGTTTCATACTCCGTCACCCTCCCTCAGTACGAAGCCGTGTGCTGTAGTACTGGAAAGCAAACATGTGCAGGTATGAGCCGGGTGTGCTCCTTGTTGAAGTGCAATGGTGTGTGTGCTAACTGGTGTGGAACACTGTATGTGCAAGTGTGCTTCCTCCCACGGTGAATGCTCTCAGGTGTGAGCCGGGTGCACTTCCTGATACTATGCTGTGGTGTTTCATGCGAGCTGGTATGGATCCCCAGCGTACTCTGTAACTGGATTAGGCACCAGTGTATACAGGTGTAGACAGCTGTGGGAAGGCTCGATTGGCTGATGTTGGCCGTTGATGTGAGCCGTGATGCGGGCCCCTCAGGCGGTGGTCTCGATGCTGCTGAAGAAGGCGTTGATGCTCCAAGGCATTTGATGCCTGCTTCTGCTGTAAGCTGGCGTTGCCGCTGTTGATGCAGTTGTAGCTCCTGCTGTGTATGTGGAGCTAAATGGAGGTGTGCTCCATTGTGGTGAAGTCATCACCCTGGCTGAGTCTGCCATGTCACTGATGGCAATGATGTTGACGAAGATGCCATGTCGCTGATGGCAATGATGTGGACGAAAATGCCAATGATGCTGGCATGATGCTGGTGATGTCGAATCCCAGTTGTGGTTATGTGCAGACGACCTCGTTTAGGCGTTCACCTGTATAGGTAGAGCCCTGTATGAAACCTCTCTGAATTCGCTAGGCCGCTCTCCTGTGTAGGCCGAACCCTGTATAGAGCCTCTGCCGGTCCTGTATAGGCCACTCCTGTCGTAGGAGCCCTGTGTAGGACCTGGTCTGCTGATGCCGTGTTGTGACGCTCGCAGGTGGATCCCTCCCTATTCCCGCTGTTCCTGTACTAGGACGTGCGCGGTATTGTGCCTGCCGCTCACGTATACGTGCTCTCAGCTCCCTTGCGCCCGGCGCACGCGATCACTGTTTTTAGACAGGTCGCACGATCACTGAAAAGTGCATCGGATTTGGTGTCGCACTGATGCTGTGCGGATTTTCCTCGGCTGCGGCCTGCAGGCCGGACGCGCACTTGACTGTGCGGATTTGATGTCGCACTGATGCTGTGCGGATTTGGTGACGCACTGCTCTGTGCGGACTCCCTTGGGGGTGTGTGCCAGGTCCCTTGAAGTTGCAGAATTGAACCGAACCGGAGCGAATGCCTGCTCCTGCGCCATGACCATGATGGCTTGGCGGTAGCGGTGAAAGAACTGACTGAAGCTCTCATGCTGTACTTCGTGGACCCTTACGCCATGACCGTGATGGCTGAGTAGCGATGGAAGAACTGACTGCGAGTTCTCGTGCCCATCGAACTCTGGCGACACACCTTGGTGTGCCCCGCATCTAGGCCGTCATAACCTGACGGAACTATAACACCGTGGCAGAGTAGGACACCCAAGGTGGACCCAATGCAAAGTGCAGAACAGCACTAGACCAGGGCAGGCTGGTATTGCAAAGAAGTGATATTATGTAGATGCTTGTGCAAGTGGAGAAACAATCCTGACGCAGGGTCGGAATGGTGCTGAACTGGTGCTGGACCAGTACATGGTGGACTAACAACAGTAACTCCACTGTGGTGAGAACCTGTGCAGGTATGTAGGCACATGCAAGTAGGGTATGTAAGTTTCATACTCCGTCAGGGTCGATGACGTCTGCTGCTATGCTGCCCAGGGCGCGCACCTGGGCGTGCTGCAGTGGGCGCGCGCCAACGGCTGCCCCTGGGACGAGTCGACGTGCAGCTTTCCTGCGGAGCGGGGGCACCTCGCGGTGGTGCAGTGGGCGCGCGCCAACGGGGGCCCCTGGGACGAGCAGACGTGCTGGCGCGCCGCGAGCAACGGTCACCTGGCGGTGCTGCACTGGGCGCGCGCCGCCGGCTGCCCCTGGGACGTGCAGCACCGCGGCCGGGGGAGGGCACGTTCAGGTGCTCCAGTGGGCGCGCGCCAACGGGTGCGCGTGGGATGCGCGAACGTGCGCCAGCACTGCGATCGAGGGGCACTTTGAGGTGCTGCAGTGGGCGCGCGCCGCCGGGTGCCCCTGGGACGCGCACACAGCCGCGTCCGCCGCGCACGTGGGGGACCTCGCGATACTGCAGTGGGCGCGCGCCGGCGGGTGCCCGTGGGACGCGGAGACGTGCAGCTACGCGGCAGTCAAGGGGCGCCTTCACGTGCTCCAGTGGGCACGCGCCAACGGCTGCCCCTGGGACGAGCGCACGTGCTCGTCTGCTGCCGCGTCTGGGCACCTGGAGGTGCTGCAGTGGGCCCGCGCCAACGGGTGCCCCTGGGACTGCGATACCACGTACCTGGCAAAGCAAGAGCACTGGCAGCACGTCCTGGACTGGGCGCGCGCCAACGGGTGCCCCGAGCACGCCCCTTCCTGGGATAGGTACATTCCTGATGCGGAGGGCATGAGCGACAAGGACTGTGGCAGCTCTGACCAGGAAAGCGGCGACTCCGGTGAGTCAACAGTTGCTGCTGCAACAGTGGTGTGTAGACATTGCAAATGCCCTGTAGGTGCTGTAGCAGCACTTTTCATATGTGATAAGTCAGCGCTCACGCCTTTTTCAGCGCTCGCCTGCTCAATCAACAAAACCATGAGGGTGTGCGCGTTCGCTTGCTCGCAACGAATGAATGCGTGTCTGTGCCTAGAGATGGAGACGTGTCAGAGTTGCGTCGTCGCTGCTTCTGCTGGTACTGCCGCTGCCGCTCCTGCTGCTGCTGTTTGCGACGCTGCTGCAGTCAGCAACCCCTGCGACGGATGGTAAGTAGAGGCGTAGCCATGCTTTTCTGGCCCAAGAGTTGAAAACGTCGGCTGCGACAGGTACAACTCAGGACTGGGTGCTGCTATGTCTGCCCCCCTATTGCTCTAGTACAGGCATAGAGCACAGGGCCCTCAGGGCCCATCCGCAATACATATTTGCACATGGTCTCGTCCACTACAGCACACCTTCTAAAGACGAGACCGCAAGTACAAAGGGGACATCGGAGTGCTGTGGATGTTCATGAATTATGAATTACAAGTGCATGATCGGCGGCTGCATGAGATGTGTGTGGTGCTGCTGCAATTGCTCACATGCTGCGATGCAATGCATCCCGCATGATCTGTGACTGTCATCAAGGTTTTGCGCAGCTAGTGCATGGCATATATTCAGCTTACTTCAATGCACGTCACCACAAAGCATTGGGTGCCCTGTTTTGGTTGTCAAGCCGATTGCATCGGGCCCGGTGAGAAATGGGTGAGAACTGGTGCAACGCAGAGTTTGTGCATTGATTGATTAACCTCCAGGTTATTTGACGTGTGTTGCTAGGCAGCCTGGCAAGCTGCTGTCGCCAGACTGTGGCTGTGCACCGTCACCAGTTCTAGTACTGTAGATGTCAAGGCGACGACAGAAGACGAATGCCAGCCGTGTGCTGACAGTGAATGGATTCAAGTTGCGGCAAGCACAACGGAAATCAGCTGCAACTGCCACGCCCCATGGCATGAACATACTTTTATGTACAGCAGTGCTGCAGTTCCACTTGGTTTTTACACGGACTGTAAAGAGTCCATGTACAGTCCTGTTTGCTGTCTCTCATCAGCACGCAGTTTGCAAGGTTTTTCTGTTTGCGTTGGGCTAAAGTCCTACCCTGGACACAGTGAACAGCGATAGCCACCCTGGAGGGCTGGAGCTTTCCGTTCTGCAAACGCTGGCTGGGCAGGCGTCTCCTGCGCTTGCATGGGTAGTCAGGTAATCCCACTTTGTTGCCCTCTGCGTCTCCCTGCGGTATTGGCTCGTATGATGTACTGCAAAGCTGCAAAACTTAGTAGGGTTTGCAACACGGTCAAGGACGGTTTCAGCGCCTCAGCGGGCAGTGCAGTTCAGCTTGCCCATCAGCACACACACACAGCTGCGGTCCCAGCCAGCACGCACGCTCAGCTCACTGTTGATGATCATGATGCTTGGCAACATCAGCGTCGATGTCTGCGGTGGGTTATAGCAACTGGAACTGCACTCATTTATTCTCATGCGAACTTGAACTTCGCTAGTTGGTTGCATCACATGTGTGTGCAGAGTTTGGGCAGAGCGTGAAAGAGAGCCGTACAGCGGCACGCTTCAGGCCGTCACCGGCCAAGTAAGTGAGTGTTGCTTAAGAAGAGAAATCACAATTTGTCACATGTGTGCAGCACAAGAGCTTTGTCAAAATATGCAAGTGCGAATCACACTACGCCTACATTCTATGAACGAGCAGGGACGTATCTGCCCTGCGGACTTTGCGAGCTTAATCCTCAACTGCTCTGGCAAGCTCCCAGAGCACCAATCAGTACTGCCAACGCAGCACTTGCCATTTCCGAATCGTTGCTGCCGAAGTATGATGCACTTTCACTGCTGCAGCAGCTGCAACCAGTACAGTGTGTGCAGTGATCACAACACGCAGCACTTGCCATTCAGTATCGTTGCTGCCGGAGTACGATTCACTTTCGCTGCTTCCGCAGCTGCAATCCAGCTCAGTCCGCTGTGGTTGATAAAGAGCTGATGTCGACCACTGCACAGCACTTGCCCCAGCTGCGAAATTGGCGTGGACACCACTGCTCTGATGTGCTCTCGTTTCAGGTGTTTTGGCAGTTCATGATCACTTTGACGTGTGCACACACGCACACACACACACGCACGCACACCCTTACACCCTTGCACACGTCCAGAGCTGCAGACACCTGAGGCGCAGACACGCCATTCATCCAGCCATCCCCACGGAACCTGCACGCCTCGTCGACACCGCATTGACTGCGCCACGCTGCAGCATGACGAGTGTGGCCAGCGCTGCCGCGACACCGAGCTCCCCAACTGCATTGGGCGAATCGCGTGCCGTGGATGACACTGCCGGCGACCAGGACCGCGAGGCTGCATTTTACGAGGTACGTTGTTGTGTAAGCAAAGACGCCGTAAGGCAATCATTTCACACTTCTATGACGTGCTCGAGCATTGTGTTGTGACATGACCGAGAAACATTTTGCGCCACACGTCATACTGATTATCAGGGGGTCTTTGCGCGCCCTCGGCAAGAACTCAACACGAGGTGTGCGTGATCTTTGGTACACAGTGAGGAGGCAATTGCAGCGCGCCGCGGCCCCAGAACTTTCAGTCGTGTAAGAGTGTGTGCTACAAAGGAGCGTGCGTCCAACACCATGGGGTGTGCGCAAGCGGTTTGCTGCATGAATCTCCTGCCAGATTTCTAGGACGGAAGCACTTGTGGTTGTACCAGAAAGTATGCGCACTACACCGGTCGGACTTCCCGACCATGTGGCCATTCGCATCGCGCGTGCACCCTGCACCCTTAGCAGGAGGTGCTGCAAGCACTGCCACGCACGTCTTCAGCAGCAGTCGCTGGCAGAGCGCTGATGCGCTGTTGTCCCGCTGGCATAGATTTCATCGTTGAGCCGGTGTCGAAAGCAGACTGTGGCCACGGCAACCTACTAACCCTAAGCCTAACCCTAACCCTAACCCTAACCCTAACCCTACCCCTCCGCACGGTACACCCAGCCCTGACCCCGCCCGTACGGTGCACATCATCGCTGACGCGCACGCAGGGAGCGCGGCGTAAAATGGCACAAGCACCCTCGTGCGAGCGCCCTTGCACAATTGCACCTGCGCGCCATGCAACCACAGGAAGAATGCGCGCCAAACGCGCGTGTGCGCGTGCTCCCCGCCTTCCTCCGTGCCTGCTCACATGCCGCGAATCACGCGCCCCGCTGCCGCCGCCACCGCCGCCGCCGTCGCGCCGCGCCGCCGCAGATGCTGGCGTGGCTGCGCGCGGGCGGCGCGGCGTTCCCGCCGCTCGCGACGCGCGCGGACGCGGCCAGCGGCTGGGGCGTGTACGCGCTGGAGGCGGTGCCGCCCGGCGCGCTGCTCATCACCATCCCCAAGCACCTGCTCATCACCCTCGAGGTCGGTGGCGCGCGTCGCTGCGGAGGCCGCCCTCGGTCGAGAGCATGTATGCGCGCGCCTGCGTTATGGAGGACACGCCGCCTGTAGAAGACTGCGAATACGTAGTGGAGTGTGAATTGCTCTGGACGGTAAGGTGATGCATCGCCTGTAGAAGCCGTGGGGGTGCGGTGTGCTGTCTCGCATGACCGGTGCGCTGAGCGTGCTGCGTGTGGGTCGCTGTTTGTTGCCTGTTGGCGCACCGCATGACACGTCAGGTAGGTATGTAAATGGTATAAGTAATACGCTGTTTTTCATCAGGTGCTCACAGTTCATCTTCGAGGCGGATGCGACCGCGTGCGGCCCGCTCTACGGCAGAGACCCCTGTACCCGCTGCGCACATGGCTGATGTGATCATCCGCACATGACACTGGGTTTGCGTGTATGTCTGAAGCTCACAGTGTGTGCAGTCGCGTGGACACGCTGTGATACTCCGTGACACAGTCTGCGGTTTCCGTTGCTCAACAGCCTTCGCAATGTGCGGACTCACATGGACAGCTGTGGACCCTGTCATCAGCTGCCTGCATGTGTCCACCATCTTGGGCGGCGATGTTTCGGGAATGTGCAGTGAAGTTGATGTCCTGTTCAAGTACACAGGAGCATCTGAGACACGTAATTCCTCGTGAACATCAGTACTGCTTCCGAGTATGTGACGCATCGCATGGGCATGTGAAGCATCGCATGGCTGTCAAAACACGTCGCCATGTCACCAAATGGCAGCGGCGTGACTCCGCCACTGTTTCGTGCGTGCTCGCCGTTCTCAGGTCGCCAAGGAGAGCGAGATAGGCCGCAAGGTGCGCCAGCCATAAGGCCCAGTACCACTAAAAACAAGTGTACAAGTTACATGTCATCTCAAGCATGAAAGTAGACATATTCTGGACCTGATTCTTCAGTGCAGTCCTCTTGACACGCCCCCTCCCACTGCCGCTGAAATGGTAGAAGTGATGCACGTGCAGGTGTCCGCAAGGTGCGCGCCAGCCATGTGGCCCAGTACGGTGTCATGCCGACAGTGCTGCGCTGAGCACTGCAAACAGCCACGCCCCGTCCTCTGCGCTACACCTGTGTAGACAGCGTCAGCATCGCGCCAGGCAGAAATCCCGCCCTGCGATGATCCTGTCCCGGCACTGCGCGCATGCAGGTCCAGCAACCGTCAGAGAGGACGTGAAGCCGTTGAGGCTGCGTACATCTTGTTCGCTTTGCAGAAACTGACTGCCGCTAGCTTTGCTGTCTGCGCGCGTGCACTTCCAGAAGAGCAGGAAAGACTGCGTGTACAGCTGCTGGGCGCCGCAGCGCCGTGACGTCACCATGCGCCTTCAGCCTCAAATGCCGTCGGGATGGGATGCACGCACATTGCGTGCGTACGCTCGCGCACGCGCATTAGAACACGCGAAAACAACTGTCAGTGCTCTGCACATGCTCCTTCGCGCATACCCCCCCCCCCCCCCCCCCCCACGCAAACCCACCCCCACCCGCCCGCAGCCCATGAACTTTTGTTTCGGTCTCCTAGTAGTAGAGGGGGGCAAAAGGCGGGCGTTAAGGGCGGAACCTCGGTTGTCACTTGAGGCACAGCTTCCGCCGCATGTGATCCCCCCCCCCACCCCCCCGTGCGCGCGACAGATCTGCGAAGCTAACTCCAAAAAACTCAGCTCGACTGCTCTGCGCATACTTCTTCACGCACAGCCCCGCCGACTGTGTGCGACAGATCTGCGAAGCCGACGTCGAGCTCGGCGCGACGCGCCTCACGCTGCTGAGCATCTTCCTGCTGACGGACCGGCGCCGCGCCGAGTCGGCCTACCTGCCGTACTACGCGACGCTGCCGCCCGCACACGCCGCGTCGCCGCTGTTCTGGCCCGCGGCGCGGCGCGAGGCGCTGCTGGAGGGCTCGTACACGCTCGTCCAGGCAAGAACCTCAACTTGAACTAGTCAACTCAGGGGCGCAGGCCATACACACACGCCACGCACCATTGGCGCTCCGCGTGAGCGCACCGTAGCCATCCTACGTTGCCCTTCATTGCAGGTGCCACCGAGTCCGCGCCGCCTTCTTTTCTGCATGACACCTGCAGCTGAACTTTCCGCATCCAATTTCGAATGACATCTAGAATGTTCAGGGTCATCATCGGTGGCCAAGGGTCAGCCTGGTGGAAAGCCTTAGATTTCCGCCGTTTTATTCTGGAGCAGAGCTTCAGGTTCCGTAATCCTGTGGCAACAAATTCTGCCGTTGTAACCAACCAGCGTCTGTCGTGTCGTCACGCATGAGCGGCGAGCTTTCAGCTTCTCTGGCAACTATGTCGTTCACCGCGCGTCGCTGTGCGCCATACTTGTGCTGTACTGCTGGCGCAGATACAAGACTGGGAGGAGGACCTGGAGGCCGACTACGACGACGTGTGCGCCGCCGTGCCAGAGTTGAAGACGGACCACGGCATTACGCTGGCCGACTTCAAGTGGGCCAGGTGCGCAGCTGGCGGCGCGCGGTTTGCTGCAGTGATGAGCAATCCGCTGAGCTTCATCACACTTCAACAATCATGCTTCAACGATCAAGAACTGCACGAGATTGCATTTTTTCCCAATTGTTCAGATGACGGACCAGCACTGCCCCTGCAACACTCTTGCATGAACACGCCTTGTGTGCAAGCTGCAGTACGCATGAACGCATTTGCATCATGCCTCCGCCAACGCCCCCCCGCCCCCCTTCCCCTGCCCCTGCTGATGCTGCGCGCCGCCGCCACTGCCGCCAACACCGCGCTGCCGCCGCTGCTGCTGCTGCCGCCGCCGCTGCCGCTGCCGCCGCCGCTGCCGCTGCCGCCGCCGCTGCCGCTGCCGCCACCGCTGCCGCCGCCGCCAACACCGCGCCGCCGCCGCCGCCGCCGCGCGCAGCGCAGGATGAGCGTGGCGAGCCGCAACTTCACACTGGGCGTCGGCGCTGCGCACACGAGCGCGCTTGTGCCGCTGGCGGACATGATCAACCACGCGCGGCCGCGCCAGACGCGCTGGTCGTACAGCGCGGCGCGCGGCGCGTTCGCCGTGACGGCGATCCGCGGCATCAGCACGGGGGAGCAGGTACGCTTGCACGCTGCTGCTCTGCTGAGCGGCTGATGCGCGATGCTGCAGCAGCACGCTCTCGTGGCATTTGGGCGCCGCCGCGGCGGCGCGGAGTGGCGAGCGTTCCGACGTGCGTGCGCGCTGCAGGCTGTTACGGCAGGCCGCCGCAGTGGAGCCCGTGAAACCGTGTAGGCGTGTGGCACTTTATACATTGACTGCACAGGTATCGTAAGACTTACACTTGAAGGTGCACTCGGCCTGGTGCTGACCAGCGGCGGCCACGCTGCGCGGCACTCGCTGCGGTTCCCGTTGCCGCAATGCGTGGCGACGGCGCTGGAGAAAGCGGGCATGCCCTTGCCTCAGCAATCGTGGCGCGTGTATCGATGGTGAAATGTTAACTTTTGATACGATTGATGGTGAGGCACTGACATGCTGCTGCAATCCACCGACGTTGCGCCGCGCGCATGCGTGCGACATCCAACCCAATAAGAGCTCATGGTGCTGTCCTGGTATACACAAGCACATGTGGACACGCATGCACAAAGGGGGATCGCATCCAGGAAAGACATGCACCTGAATGTAGGCAAGACGTGCACCTGAGGCACCTATAGTGCAAGTTGCTGTGGCAAGTGAAAGTAACAGCTGCACGGTGCGCACACTCACTTCGTGCGTGCGCTGCTGCCGCCACTGCGCCAGGTGTATGACAGCTACGGCAACAAGTGCAACAGCCGCCTCCTCGTCAACTACGGCTTCACGCTGCGCGACAACTGTGACGAGGACGGCGAGACGTTCAACACCATACGCCTCTGGCTGCCGCTGCCGCGCGACGACGCGGCCTACGAGCTGAAGGCACGTGCACCTCATTGGAGCACTGCTGCTGCGCCAGTCGTTGCGTCGGGCAGCACTGTTGCATCTGCCACCGCGCACGCGCAGAGCGCGGCGAGCGGCGGTGCTCGCTGGTAGCTGAGGCCTTTGATGCAGCCGGTGTCGCAACGGCGCCGTGTGATGATGTGTAGGGGCACAGGTACGCAGCTCGTTTCGGATGAGGGTGGGGGTTGGCTAATCCTAACGGTGACGCCGTGAGCGACGCAATGCGTGCGCACGTGGGCTGCGCAATTTACAACGCCTGCAGCTCCACGAGCCCTCAGCACCGCCCTCGCACCGCGAAGAGCGCGCAGGCACGCGCTGCTGCCGCCGGCGGCGTCTGTACGGCAAACCCCGTTGGTTACCTCATATTCACATGTGACATGTGCCAGTTGCGGTGGCAGGCTTGCCAATCGTCAGCAAGCTTGTTCAAGTGTTCCGACGCAGTGACTGTAAGATCGCTCGCCTGCACAGTCCCCCAGTGTGCCACGTCATGCCACCATCCGTGCCCCAGACCGTAGCCTGCCGGGCTCCGCCTGGACCGTGGCTTTGTGAGGCGTCGCTACAATGTGCACATGCAGCAGTCAGACCGGCGGTTTGAAGTGCCGACTCAGAGGCTGACTCACGACCCGCTCGCTTCTGACCGACGCGCAGTGGCAGCTGCTGGGCGGCGACGACGCCCTCGAGCCCGACGCCATGGCTGCCGACGCCGCCTCCAGCAGCAGCGGCAGCAGCAGCAGCGGCGGCAGCAGCAGCCGCGAAGGCGCCCACGGCCACGGCAAACCTTTTTCTGCGCCGCAGCGCGCGGCGCGCGGGCTCGTCGGGCGCGAGTGCCGCCTCAGCGGCGCCTACGACTCCGCGCTGAGCGCTGACGCCCTCAGCGCGGCGCGCGTGCTTGCCGCGGCGGCGCCGGAAGAGGTTGCAGCGCTGCCGACGCCGCCGCTGCGCCGCGACTTCTCCGCGCGGCCGCTGCCGCCGCTGGGCTGCGCCGCAGAGGCTGCCGCGCTGGACGCGCTCGCCGCCGCCGCGCGCGCGGCGCTGGCGCGCTACCCGCGCGCCACCGCGGAGGGGGCGGACGCGGGGGTCTGGGAGGTTCCCGGGGGGGAGGTGAGGCTGCTATTGTGATCATCGTGGCGGCGCGCATGTGTCATGGATTGACAACTGCGTCCTGGCATTTATATCAGTAGCGCCCTCGCTGGCGTGGTGTCAGCGTCAGCGCTCCCTGATGTTGCTGGACAATGTGTGCGCGGCGGAGGGGGCGGAGGCGGGTGTCGGGGAGGTCCCCGGGGGGGAGGTGAGGCAACGCTATCGCCGTACACATTTGTGTGTGATGTCAGCAGTGGCGCGCGTTTGCCATGCATGCGCGGGCGGCGCCCGGCATCCTTGCCTAGCAGCGCCGCTGCGCAGATTTCACAGTGTCGCTGGAGCCTCGTGGTGTTGAAGCGCACGCCGTTGAGATACCGCTGTTGCAGACCCGCCATGTGGGTGCGCCGCCTCTGCTTTTCGCAGGTGGAGATTGTGCTCTAAGTTGGGGCTTGGCGCGCTGAGTTCTTATCTCGTAAGTGTGTACGCGCACTGCGGCTGCGCGGCGTCTGGTGCCGCGTGCGGAGCGCTGCAGCATGACTGCATGGCGCATTTGCGGGCTCAGAAACCTCTGCGCGTGGTGGTGGACCCCTCAATGGCGGCCATAGCGGTGGGGGCGCCGCCGCAATGTGGCAGCAGCGCGCCGTACGCGTTGCAGCGATTGCTCTCGCATCACAACGCAGGACTGCTGGAATATGAGCCTCACTCGTAGCCTAGAGTTTGATTCAGTATCAGCACTCATCGGTTGTCTGGTACGTGACGGCGTACTCGCAACCAAGCATTGATAACGGCCGTTACCTCGCGGTTACGTTTCTCTTGATTCTCCTAGAAATTACTGCTGTTCAACGCGAATGCGCTCTACACTCACTCAGTAGGCTCGCGCTTGGGCCGCCACTGTCATGTGCTGCTGCTTGTGCAGCGCTCCGCAGGCTTTCACGTGCGCTTAGCCTAATGCCGTTGAGCACTGCTACTGCTCGCGCGCAGGAGCTGTCGCGGCTCGACGTGCACAACGCTCAGACGCTGATCTCCGGCGAGATCCGCTTGTGCCGCCAGTGGATCGCGACGGCGGAGCGCGCGGCGCCGCTGCTGCGCATCGCCGCGGCCGGCGGCGCCGGTGCGATTATGGGCATCAATTTTGGTGCTGCAGAGGAAAAAGATCGATACGTGCGAGAAGTCGTGTGGCCGCTGATACAGGCAGCGCCCCCGCGCCCGACGGTGCCTCCTGAATAACATTCATTGCAGTCAATCAAGGATGTGCGTTCTCAGAGCTGTGATTGTTGTGCTCTGGTGCTGATCGCTGCTGCGAGGACGCACGAGCTGGTTCGCGTGCGCAGCACCATTAGCAGCATCTCACTGGCGTCGGTGCCCTCAGGTCGCTGCCTTGTAGCCGTGAATCTGCTGAGAGTCTGACACCATCTATCTCTGTTGCCATCACATGTGCCACATGGCCAACTGTCCATTGGTCCTGGCGGCGCTCCCGCAAGGCTGATGTGTGTGCGTCCCACCTCCTGAGCTCCTCACCATGGCGGAGCAGAGCACACGACTACTTGCACAGGGGACATGCGCCAGGATGACAACATGCACGAGGAGCATGGCGGGCAAAGCGAGCCGAGTTTGTGCCCTCGTCGAGGGCCACGCTTTCAAGCTCTGAAGAACGAGTGCGCCAGATTTTGTAGCTATTTAAACGTGCTTCAGCGCGGCGCTGTGTGCATAGCGAGCCGAGTGCAGGTTGCAACGTCTCGAGCGCGTCTCACACGGCGCCGCACGAAACGAGCCAAAGGTACCTTCTCCGAGGGCCATTGGTCAGAATGAGCGGACTCGAACGTGATCTAGCGGACTCGGACGTGACCTAGCGTCCGTGGAAACAATGCCCTTGCCGACCAGGCGCCACTGGCACCATGGGAAGCACATCAGCGCCACGTGTCATCGGCAAGCGTGTTTTCGTTTCAGCATATGCATGCGCTGCTCGGCGCCGCACAGCGTATGGGATGCGCTGAGCATTGAATGTGTCAGCAGAATGCAGGCTAGTATGTCTGAGATTATGGCTTCACTCCATGAACGACTGTGTGCAAATACTCTCCAATGATTCTAGCGGCATACCCGAGAGGCTGATGCGTGTGTGGCCCTTCTGTCCTGAACTTGTCACCATGCTGGACAGCAGCTTGAACTTGCTGCTTCAAACTGCACATGCAGCCAGGGTGACATCGTTGTTGCCAGCTCACGGCAAACACGGCGATTGAGTTTTGCGCTTTCAGAGTGCAAATGCAGCAGCCCTGAGTGCAAAGCGAGCCGAGTGGGCCCTTGGGAGCCACCCCCCAATCCTTGGTGGAATGAGCATCATATGTTAACAGTGAGCGAAGCTGAATTCTGCCTCAGTGCCGTGTGGAGCGCGCGTGCACGGCATCAGCATCAACCTTCGACAGCATCAGCAGCTCATGGCAGACACGACAAGGAGCTTTGCCTTCAGAACGAAAACCTCCGCAGGTTGCAACGTCTAGAGCGCGTCTCACCCCGCGCCACACGATGCAAGGCCCGTACCATCTCGTTGCTTCGTACCATCTCGTTGCATGGTTGGTTCGTCTCGTTGCAGATGATTTCCCGCTGTGACTCGCCAACTGCAAGTGACAGTTGAAGATCCGGGTCCAAAGTGATATCGGAGGTGATCATGGCAGCCAACCCCATCTTGAGCGTCGCGCCCCATATCCTAAGCTTCCTGCCTCCGTCGCTCATGACCAGGAGCACCTGCCACGCCTTTCACGACGTGCTGCAGCACTCGCCGGCCCCACGAAGGCATCAGACGGTGGCGGCGGATGCCCTCGGCAGCTCTTGCCTGATCATGTGGGCGGTGCAGAATGGCATGACTGCCGCCGTTGCACTAACATCATGCACTCGCAGGGGCGATGTGGGAGCATTGCGTCTGCTCTTCCGCACCCATGCGACAGACGTGCTGACCGACCACCTCAAGATTGCTGCCGAGAAGGGGCATCTGCAGATGGTGCAGTGGCTGCGACGGCGTCGATTCCTGAAGCCTGGCTACAAAAGAGACGGTAAATGCACGTGCTACGCCGCTGCAAAAGGCGGTCAGTTTGAAGTGCTGCAGTGGCTGCGGGGGGTCGGTTGCGCCTGGGACGTGGGCGTATCCATCGTTGCCGCTGCAGGCGGGCATCTCGCGGTGCTGCAGTGGGCGCATGCCAGTGGCTGCTCCTGGGATCAGAGCACCTGCGTGGCAGCGGCGGCGGGGGGACACCTCGAGGTGCTGCAGTGGGCGCGTGCACACGGCTGCCCTTGGGACTCGGTGACCTGCAGCAACGCCGCGAGCGGTGCGCACCTAGATGTGCTGCAGTGGGCGCGCGCGCGCCAACGGCTGCCCTTGGGATGCGGTGACGTGCAGAGGCGCCGCCGGCAGCGGTCATATTCACGTGCTGCAGTGGGCGCGCGCCAACGGCTGCCCCTGGGACCAGGAGACGTGCAGCTTCGCTGCGAGGAACGCTCACCTGGCGGTGCTGCAGTGGGCGCGTGCCAACGGATGCCCGTGGGACGCACAAACGTGCAGCGCCGCGGCTGGAGGAGGGCACGTTCAGGTGCTCCAGTGGGCGCACGCGAACGGGTGTGCGTGGAATGCGCGAACGTGCGCCAGCGCTGCGTATAACGGGCGCTTGCAGGTGCTGCAGTGGGCACGCGCCGCCGGCTGCCCCTTAGATGAGACGACGTGCAGCTTTGCTGCGGACTGGGGGCACCTCGCGGTACTGGAGTGGGCGCGCGCCAGCGGGTGCCCGTGGGACGAGGAGACGTGCAGCTATGCGGCAGGCGCGGGGCACCTTCACGTGCTCCAGTGGGCACGCGCCAACGGCTGCCCCTGCGACGTGCGCACATGCACGTCTGCTGCTGAGTCTGGGTACCTGGGGGTGCTGCAGTGGGCCCGCGCCAACGGGTGTCCCTGGAGCAGCAGCACCACATCACGCGCGCTGAAGTCAGGCATGTATTATATGCTCGACTGGGCGTGCGCCAACGGGTGCCCCGAGCCGGAGGAGGTTTACAGTTCCGATGACGACTCGTACGCGTCTAGTGACGACGGTCAAAAGGACTTGAGCATGGTAGAGGCGTCCGATGAGAGCGCTTCCGGCTCAGACCAGGATAGCGAGGGCTCTGGTGAGTCCGACATGTGTGGGTAGACGCTGCAGCAACTTGGAGTGCGGCATGTCAGCGAGCACGCGCTTGCCTGCTCCTTCAATCAAATTGTGCGCTTGTATCATTGTGTACAGGTGCTTGCAGTTCTGTCGAGGCGGACTCATGTCCAGGTCATGCGCTGCTGTTGCTGGTGCCGCCGCTGGTGCTGCTGATGCTGTTGCTCATGATGTTGCTCGCCTGGGTATTGCGTATTTTTGTGTTCCATAAGTGTTGTGCAGATGGATGGCGGCAGGCAGCGGCGGGTGACTTCGGTGCCGCTCGCGCGTCTGGATCGCATTTCGCTAGCAATACTTTGTGTGACACGGTGATTTGCAATGCATTCCATATCTGTGCATGCTCTTGACTTGCATTCACGTACACAAAAACGGCCAGCCCGGAAGAAGCAACAGGAGAGAACGAATAGCTCTGTGTTCTGCAAGGAAGCATCACTGTAGAGCATGGGATGGTTTTTTTCAGCCACCCCCCGCCCCCACAGCCTACTAGCATCAGTGAAGTGCCGCCTTGGGCGGAGGGCGTTTTCCAAGGTCGGTCATCATACGTATATTGAGGCACAGACGAATGAGCAGCGCAGAAGCGGGTGACGATGCCTTGATCTTCCATGCTACATACAGTAGAAGTCATCACATCATCAAGAAGCAAGTGTCATCGAAGTCGTTGTGCACCTTTGCTCAGCAGGTCCAGCAAAGTTGAGATTTGCTAGCTCCACATGGCGAGTACAGTGTTTCAATGCAACCAAACTCTGCATCTTTTTTCTGTGCACCGAGTTGCACACACATGCTCACATGATGGTGTTGAAGATGGGAAAGCTCAATATCAACTTGAACTTCTGACTAATCTTGTGTGCTGCGCTGCCAGTGCACGTACATGCTCGGCTCTGCCGTCTCGCCTTCTTCACTGCTAGTGGTAGGCGTTGTGTTGCAGCTGGCAGCAGCTCTGGTGATTGTCAGGAGCTGCCGAAGGAACCCTAACAAATCCGTAAGTCCGTCAGACTCCGGTATCCAGGCTTCTACTGCCACCATGCTACCGCAACCATATCTGCCGCCTGTGAGGGACCTAGTACTCATAGGCGGAGGGCACAGCCATGTGTACGTACTGAAGGCCATCGGCATGAAGCCAATACCCGGTGTTCAAGTCACTCTGGTCGCCAAAGATATCGACACGCCCTACAGCGGCATGCTGCCTGGTCATATCGCTGGGCACTACACGCGGGAGCAGTGCCACATCGACCTGGGCAAGTTGGCGAGGTTCGCTGGAGCCAGGCTCATCCATGCCTCGGCGACGGGCTTGGATCGGGCAGCGAAACTGGTGCAGTGCGACGATGGACGTCCGCCTCTGAGGTACAGAATTGTTGTCATGGTCTTTCGTATGCAATTGTGGTGCTGAACATGGGATGCTGCAGCTGTGTCACTGGCGGCATCATTAATGTCTGCTTCCACACAGCTTGCACCCAGACCACGGTCACACGGGTTTTTCAGTGCAGGAACCCCCGCATGCAGCTGGCCAAACCGGCTGCCGTGAGCTGGTGCATCCGTGCTCGTGCACGGCAGCTGCATCTGCGCCATCGTAAAGCCAGTACCGTGCTCCTGCACTACGCCGCCGGTGCGTCTGTGCCATCGCAAAAACAGTGCTTCCATGGACTGCCTGCACCATCCCTTAGCCATCACCAGATATCTCTGTGGCCCCCCCGCGCCGCCGCTCTCACCCGCAGATATGACGTGTGCAGCATCGACGTCGGCTCCACGCCGCAGCTGCTGCCCGGCGCCGCGGCGCGGGCGCATGTGCACGTCACGCCCGTCAAGCCGATCAACGGCCTCAGCCGCCGCTGGGAGGCCATCCTGGCGCGCATCACCGCTGCTGCCGCTGACGGTGCCGCGGCCGACGCCGCCGCTGCCGCTGCTGATGCCGAGAGCAAGGATGCGGGCGAGCACGGCAGCGGCGGCAGCGGCAGCGCGCGGCGCGGCGCCATGAGGGTTGTGGTGGTCGGCGGCGGCGCCGGCGGCGTGGAGCTCGCGCTGTCCATGCAGCACCGGCTGCGGCGCGAGGCGCGCGCGGCGGGCGCTGGCGAGGGCAGCGTCGCCGTCGCGCTCGTCTCGCGCGCCGCCGCGCCGCTGCCGGGCAGCGATGCCGCCGCGCAGCGCCTCTTTGCGCGCATCCTGGAGGAGCGCGGCATCGAGACGCACTTCGGCAGCGGCGTGGTGGACGTGGTGGCTGCGCGCGCCGGCGGCGGCGGCGGCGGTAGCGGTGGCGGCAGCAGCGGCAGCAGCGGCGCAGACGGTCCTGATGGCGAGAGCGGCAGCGCAGGCAGCGCCGCCGCTGGCGAAGCCGCAAGCACTACTGCCGGCGGCGGCGGAGGCAAAAGCGGCGGCGGCGGCGGCGGCAGCGCGCTGCTCCTCGAGAGCGGCGCCGCCGTGCCCTTCGACGAGGCGATCTGGTGCACAAATAGCGGCGCGGCGCCGTGGCTCGCGCGCACGGGCCTCGCGCTGAGCGCTGACGGCTTCATCGCGGTGCGGCCGACGCTGCAGAGCGTGTGCGACGACAGCGTGTTTGCGGCGGGCGACTGCGCGCACATGGCCGCGTCGCCGCGCCCCAAGGCGGGCGTCTTCGCGGTGCGCCAGGGGCCGCCGCTCGCGCGCAACCTGCGCGCCGCGCTCGAGGGCGCGCCGCCGCGGCGGCTCGAGGCGTACGCGCCGCAGCGCGACTTCCTGAGCATCATCGGTGAGAGGCGCTGGCGGGGGGGGGGGGCTTTCATGACGGGGGGGGGGGGGGGCAAGACCCTTGCGCAGACAGTCAGGTCTCTCATTCTGCCTGCGGTGTACTGCTGTTTGCTGGAGTACTGCTTTGTGACACAGTGCCCCACCAGAAGGTTGTGTGAGGTGGCTGCACCACAAGGTGCTGAGCGTCATCAGTGAGGGGGAGCGCTGCTGCCGCCGCCGCCGCCCAATCCGTCACCGATGAAGTGCAGCGGCAGCAGCGGTGCAGGGCGCGGCGCGCACATACGTGCGACCGCTACGTCTCGCAGGCCAACCTCAACATCTCCTCACCCCGAACCTTGCCGCCGCTGCCGCGCCGCGCCAGGCCTCGGCGACGAGGACGCCGTCGTCGTGCGCGGCGCCATCGCGTGGCGCGGCGCGTGGGCGTGGGCGTGGAAGCGCCACATCGACGTCACCTGGATGCGCGGCTTCCAGGAGCTGCCCGGGATGAGCGACGCGGCGGCGGCAGCGGCAGCGGCAGCGGCGGCGGCAGCGGCGCCGCCGCCCGCGTACGTGGCGGCGGGCCGCGCCGCTGTCGCGACGCTGTCGGAGGCGAGCATGCGCTGCGGCGGCTGCGGCTCCAAGGTCGGCCCGGGCGTGCTGCGCGAGGTGCTGCGCGGGCTGCGCGCGGCGGCGGCGCCGGCGCCCGGCAGCAGCAGCGGCAGCGGCGGCGGCGGGGGCGACCTTGACAGCACAGGCGGCAGCGACAGCGCCAACGGCGACAGCAGTGGCATTAGCGGCGGCGGCGGCGGCAGCGACACTGCCAACGGCGGCGGCGGTGGCGGTAGTGGCGGCGGCGGCGGCGGCGGCGGCGCCATTCTGGTGGGCCTGGACGCGCCGGACGACGCGGCGGTGGTGCTGCCGCCGACGCGCGCGGGCGCGGCGCTGGTGCACACGGTGGACTTCTTCCGCGCGCACGTCTCGGACCCGTACGCGTTTGGGCGCGTCGCGGCGAACCACGCGCTGTCGGACGCGCACGCCATGGGCGCCGCGCCGGCGACGGCGCTCGCCATCGCGGTCGTGCCGCACTGCGGCGAGGCGCAGGTGAGCGCGCGGTTTGTTGTTTATGGGGGTTTAGGGTTAGGGGTGGGGTCAGGCCTAGCCCCAAGAGTAGTGGATCGCCTTTGGGGGGGGGGCTACCTGTCGCCTTCGCGCAGCACACGCGTGCCCCAGTCGGCTCCGCCGTGCCGCCTGTGGCACACGCTACCAATGGGCGTGTTCGTGCGTCCGCGCCTGCTGTCTACGTTCCGCCATGCCACCTCTCAGTGCGCCGTCCGCTGGCGTGCTTCATGTCGCACACGTGGCGCTGCAGCGGCTCACTCCCCTCAGCACTCAGCGCGCGGCGATGCAGGCGGCGGCGCTGCTGACGCAGACGACGCCTCTCAACATGCGCAGACAGCTGGCATGTCCCATGGCGGCGCAGACACAGCGCAGCGCGGCGCCACGGCAGCTCACTCCCCTCAGCGCCTGCGACACTCCGCCCCGTGCGGCACTGAACATGAAGGTTACTCCATTGACATAGCCACGTATGAGAACCAATCACTGGGGTTCTTGAAATCTGCGCAGGCGGCGGCGCTGCTGACGCAGACGACGCCTCTCAACACGCGCAGACAGCTGGCATGTTCAGGGCGCGGACGCAATGTCACTTGGCGCCGCGGCAGCTCACTCTCCTCGGTGCACATCCGCTCCTCCCTCTGCCTGCGGCGCGCAGGCGGTGGCGCTGCTGACGCAGATGATGGCGGGCGCGCTGCGCGCGCTGCGCGAGGCGGGGTGCGAGCTGGTGGGCGGGCACACGTCGGAGGGCGCGGAGCTCGCGCTGGGGTTCGCCGTCAACGCCGTCGTGCAGCGCGATGAGATCCTGCGCAAGGTGAGTCAGCGAGCAGGGGTTAGGGTTAGGGTTGAGTTAGGTCAGGGCGTTGGAGGGCGTGGAGCTCGCGCTGGGGTTCGCCGTCAACGCCGTCGTGCAGCGCGACGAGATCCTGTGCAAGGTGAGCCAACGCGCGAGATGGGGTTAGATGATGGGTAGGGTTAGGGTTAGGGTTAGGGTTTGAGCAAAAGAGGAGCCATACACACGCGTGTACGCGTGCTGTGACTCGCGCGTGCTGTGGCGCGATGGGAACTCGCGCGGGCTCTGGGCACGATGGGCGTGCACCGCCTGCCGCTGCTAGTGCGTGATATCGTTTTATTGTTCTGAGCCGGCGCTCATGTGCAGCCAGCTGCGCCGATGCATCTCAGGCGTACGCACTCTACTGCCGTATGTTCCAAGTCCGCCGTTGCCTGCGCCAGCGTATTGGGAGGCGCAGAGCCCATCGATGCCGTTGCATGACTCGATCCCCGTGTCTGCAATCTGCACACGTTGCACGCATCTGCCAGGCAGCTAGCTGCGCACAAGTTCGTCACTGTTGCGTGGCGCTGCTCAGCGCTGGACGCAATGGCAGCACGTGCATGGCTGTCTGATGTGAGTCCTGTGCGGACCGGAGAGCCGTGCGCGTGCGTCGTCGCGGCGCGCAACAGTCCTACGCGTTGCGTGACAGATCAGGCACAAGCGCGTAATGCAGCAGCGCTCGACGTGTGCGCATCGCACGGCGGCGGCGCGCGTGCCACGGCCGCAACGTCAAGTGCGCGTGGGCGTCGTCGCAATGCAGCGCGCCAGACCTCTACCACGACACACATGGTCGCATGCGGCAGCGCTCCGTTGCGCTCTTGCCGCGACAACGGCGGGCACGACGCGTCCACCGCCGCTGCCGCGCCGCCGCCGCCGCCGCCGTGCCGCTGCGATCCTGCTAGCGCGTGTCCGATAGGTCGGATCACCAACCTTTCTCCTCACTCTATTGGCCGTTGACGATCTTGGTCGCGTGCAGGGCGGCATGCGCGCCGGCGACGCGCTCATCCTGACCAAGCCGCTGGGCACAGGCGCGGTGCTGGCGGCGGACATGCGCGGGCGCGCCGCAGGCGCGTGGACGGCGGCGGCGCTTGACGGCATGCTGCGCAGCAACGCGGCGGCGGCGGCGGCGCTGCGCGCGCACGGCGCGACCGCCGCAACGGACGTCACCGGCTTCGGGCTCGCGGGGCACCTGCTGGAGATGGTGAGGGGGGGGGGGGGGGGGGGGGGGAGCAGCGGCGCTCAGCGTGCAGCAGCACGCAGCGCGCGCAGTCTTTCTTTCGTCAGTGCGCAGTCTTTCAGCGGCGAGCAGCTTCAGTGAGTTTTGACTCTGATGAGTGCGTGGACGGTGTTGGCTTTATGTGCGGCGACAGCAGCGGGCAGCGGGCCTGAAATGGACGCTCCGGCAGCGCCGACGTTGGCGGCGGCGGCGGCGTGCTGCACAACCACCCGGCCGCATGCATGCGGCACGTCACCGTGCGTGTGGTGGCAGGACACCTAGCTGAGATGGCGCGATTAGCCATAATGTGCAGCCACAGTGCCCACCACTCAGGCAAATTGCCGTCAATGACAGGAAGGTGCCTGGCTGGAACGTCTGCAGCGTGCCTGTCACCAGCATGTGTGACAACGCTGGCTCCTCTTGCGCCATTCCATATGCCCCCCCCCCCCCCCTTCTCTCCCGGCCGATTCTACTGCAACAGGTGCGCGCCACCAACGCCGACAAAACCGCGGCGGCGGAGCCCGTGGCGGCGCGCCTGCGCCTGGATGCGGTGCCGCTGCTGCCCGGCGCCGCGCAGTGCGCCGCCGCCGGCACGGCGTCGTCGCTCTACCCCGCCAACGTGCGCGCCGCAGCGGGCGCGGTGACTCCCGCGCTGTCCGTCGCGGAAGCGGCGGCGGCGGCGGCAGCGGCGGCGGCGCTTCACGGTGACGGCGGCAGCGCGCACGGCGTTCCGCACGGCGGCAGCGGCGGCGGCGCCGCCAACGGCAGCAGCAAGAAGGGCGCCAGCGGCGGCAGCAGCGGCGGCGCCGTCGCGCTGGCCAGGGCGGCGGCGGCGGCGGCGCACGCGCTGCTGTTCGACCCGCAGACGGCGGGCGGGCTGCTGGCGGCGGTGCCGGCGGAGCGCGCCGCGGCGTGCGTGGCGGCGCTGCGCAGCGCCGGGTACGCGCACGCCGCGCGCATCGGGACGGCGGTCGCAGCGGGCGCAGACGGCGGCAGCGACGAGGAGGTGCAGTGCACGTGGGGGGAGGAGGAGGAGGGGGGCGGCGGCGAGGGCGACGGTGCCAGCTGAGCATCAGCGATGCGTGTCTTGTGCAGAGACGCCTCGTGCCTCGGCACTGGGGCTGTGTGCGCCGCCGACGGACGCGTCGGGAGGGGCGAGCGTGCAAGGAATGGCACAGGCGCGGCGGTGGCGCTGCACGGCGGCAGCGTGTTGTGTGGGCGCCGCCGTGCAGCTCAGCGGGCCACGCGGCCATGGCGGCGGCGACCGGCGCGCCGCCTCCTGTAGACCGCACGGCCAGCAGCGGGCGCTGCATGCTGCGGAAGCTTCGCAACCACCCCTCGCATGGGCACTCCTGCCGACCGCCAGGCGGGGTGCTGCATGCGGGCGCACATGCGCTATGTTTGCACCGGCGCAGTGACGACCTTCAAGCGCGATGCTCCGGCAGCAGCGGGACACGTACGCACAGTGCCGTTGGCGGTGCGCGGCGCTCGTGGAGACTGCGGCGAGGGGGGACTGCAGTAGGGCTTCAAGCCTGAGCAGGGACACGATGGCTAGGCGGCACCCCTGGCGTGCGTGCGCGGGCGCCGCTCGGCACCCTCCCTGGCGCCGCATGCCGCGCGCTCTCAGACTGACTGAGCACAGCTGCGGCCGCCGCGCCCCAGCAGCGAGCGCTGCTTCCGACGTCGAGCACTGCCGCTTCCGGAGCCGCGCTGCTGCCGCTGCTGCTGCTGCCGTGTCCGGCGCGCTCTGCAGCGGCGCACGCGTGCGCGGCCGCTGCGCTCAGCCCTCTAGAACGGGCTATGCTGGTGCGGCGGTGCGTGACCCTGGCGCGTGAAGGTTAGGGTTAGGACCTCCACACTACGACCTCAGACTCGTCCGCGCGAGCCGAGCATCACCATCGCCGCCGCGTAACGGCAAAAGTTGCCACCGGTGGCGTCAGCACCACATCCTTCGGACGCGTGACCGTCGCTGCAGCGCGCCTCAAGCGCGGTACAAGCGCTCACGAGTAGACATTGCATGGCGCATCGTCCTGGGAAAGTCCAAAGCTGAACATCGATGTGGACATGTTCGCGCTCTAAGCGAGAATCAATCAAGAAGTACCAGAGTCCGCATGGAGGAGGACGTAGGGGAGGACCCCGAGATGCCATTTGGCGGCGGCGGCGCATGAGTGGTTGTCGTTGCGACACTTTCAGACTGTCATACGACATGTAGATTCCTTACAGCTAGATGCCAATCATCTGGGCTTTTTCGCGCCCTGAGCGAGAACTAATAAAAAGTACCAGAGTCCGCCACCCGTACACTCGTGTGCCTGTCCACGCCCTCGCACATGGTGTTTGTTGAAACCCCAGGCGGGCGTGCCGCGCCTGCGCGCGAGCCGCCTTCGTGTACTCTCACTTCAATGCGTTCGCTGACACGGCGGGTGTACATGTGTTCATGCTCGCTCTCGTGTGCTCCTTGTTTGAGGGGGGGGGGGGGGGGGGGGGGGGCATTCATGTGGTCACAACAATGAAATGCTGGTCCACCATGATCCTTCAAGAGCAGCGGTTGCCTGGTTCAATACACACTTCAAACGCACTGTAAACACATACCTTGGGCTGGATGTGGCAAAACTTGCCTTCATCCTTTGTGGGATTCAACATGGGGGCTCTGCCATGCGCACAACTTGCACATCCCGATTGCAGGCACACTGTTGCACATGCAGTTGCCTGATAGTGGCTGGCTGGTGAGGTCACGCAAGCACCACAGGTATGCTGTAGCAATAATACCGGTCCACATCACCTGCCTCGTACTTGAATTCTCGCTTAGGGCGCAAAAAAAAAAAAAAAGACAGCTACGCTACCAGAATCTACATGCATCTTGTGAAGACTCCAAAGTATTCACATGCGCATTGACGATCGCTTTGATGACATTGCCAAGTGGCATCTGCCCCGCTTAAGTCAGGCCTTGTACTCCTCACGACGATGTTGAGGCAAAAGGCAACCATGTGCACACACGGCCATCCCCAGTGTAGAGGCAGCAGCAGCACGCACACCGAGAAACACAAAGGTCTTGCATATGCGCAGGTGGCATCTTACTTGGGGTGAGGCACGGCACTGCAGTGCAAGTGCCACCGGTCTATGTCTGCACCTGAAATCGTCAAAGTAGGTCATAAACAGTGCTGCCCACGGGCGGGCGGGCCAGCGCTGGGAGGGGGGGGAGGGTATGTAGCAAGAGTACAACTATGGAAGAGGGGGGGGGGGGGGAGGGGGCAGCCGCCGCCGCCGCTGGTGCACATGCCTCCGTGAGGTTGCAGCCAGAGCACCTGCCTACAGGTGGCGTCCGGCCGCATCGCAAGCGTGCGCGAGCGCGCGCTCCGCATCGGCGCTCAACGTCAGCCCGCGACCCCTTCAACCCCCCGCACGGGCACCTACGCTGCCGCTCAGCGCGGCGGCCGCGCCACGCCCGACGCCACCTTGACCACCATGACGGACGGCAGCAGGCTGTTGCTGCGCGAGGGGCCCGCGGAGCCGCCGCCGCGCGCGCCCCTGCCCGCGCCGCCGCCCTTAGCGGCGGCGGCGGGCGCGGCGGGCGCAGCGGCGGCGGGCGGGCCGCGCGCCGCCGCCGCCGCCGCCGCCGTCGCCTTGGCGGAGCGCGCCAGGTGCATGACGGGCTGCGCGGCGTCGTCGCTCGTGACGGCGAGGTCCGCGTTGAGGCGCACCGTCAGCTTGGTCTCGAGCAGCATGCTGCCGCGCGGCGACGAGCCGCCGTAGCCGCCGAGCCCGCCGTAGCCGCCGAGGCCGTCGCCGCCGTGCGCGCCGCCGCTGCCGCCGCCGCTGGCGGAGGCGTCGCCGGGCAGCGGCGGCGCCTGCGCGGCGACGAGCGTGACGCGCTTGGCGGCGGTGCCCTCCTGCGGCGCATGTGCGGCGGACGAAGCGGCGTCAGCAGTGATCAGAAGGCGCCTGAATGGGTCCGCCCTGCGCACACACGTCTGTCGTGTACGGAACTGCTGCAGCGCCACGTGTGCGGGCTTTGTTGTTGACCGCGCTGCTCAGCCGTCGCCGCAGCGCTACCTTCTGCGCAACTTGCGCACACACTGCGGACGTGGAGGCGTCCAAGATCAGCAGCGCCTGGTCGCGGGGCTCACCTCTGGGTCGTCGCCGCCGCTGAGGCCGCGCCGCAGCGACACCTGCCGCTGCAGGCCGGCGGCGGAGAACGCGGCGCTCGCGCCGAGCGCCGCCGCTGCGGCGCGCCAGCCGCTGACGCCGCTGTGCAGCGCGCGCATCTCCACGCCCGCAACGGCGGCGTCGCGGCACGCCTGCAGCAGGTTGGCGCGGTCGGCGGCGCTGGTGATGCCTGCGGCGGCGGCAGCGGCGGCGGCGGCGGCGGCGGCAGTTGCGCATGAGGAACGCAGAACAAGTGTGTTGCTGCAGCGGGCAAGGAAGCTCGGCGAACGCGGCCTTCAAATCAATGAAATCGCTACCTGCGGCTCTGCAGTGATCAGGGCAAAGGTGGGGCGCGGCTGCCAAGCCAGCTCGCCCGCCCGCTTTGCTCGCCGCAGATCAGAAGGCGCTGCAACCCGTGCCCCCCCCCTGCACTTTTGGGTTAATGTTACGATCAGGGTTAGGGTCAGGTGCAGAACACGCACGGGCGGCGAGGTCCGACTCTTGCTCAGCTGCTTCGCGTCCGCCCTGCCTAATCCCGATTCAGGCAAACCGACGGCCGCTTGGCATCCAACAACAGCTTTCAGCGGTGCTGCACATCAAGCCTTCGCATGGCGACTCCATCTGCGCCTCACTCGCCCTTTTCCGGCCGTCGCCGGTGAGGGCGGGGTTATGCCAGCGTGGCTCTACCTCTAGCGCACCCAGAAACTTCAACTCATGGTCCCACCTTCAAGGCAGCGCCATTTGCATCCGCCGCACCCACCCGCTCCTCGCAGGGCGTCAGGGTCTGCGAGCCGCCCCAGAAGTACAACTTCAGTAACTCGGCGTCAGACTATAAAAGTGCACTCACCAGCTTCTTGCAGGTCGTCGCCAGTGAGGTGGGGGTCCGCGAGCGTGGCGCTGCGCCGCCCCCCGCAGCAGAAAGTTCAGCATCAACTTCAACAAGTCAGCATCAGTCAAGTGCAATTCAACAACTCAGCATCAGACTTCAAGTGCACTCACCCGCTTCTTGCAGGTCGTCGCCAGTCAAGTCGGGGTCCGCGAGTGTGGCGCCGTCAACGCCCGCATCCGCCAGCGCGTCCGCCCAGAAGCCCAGCCGCAGGTAGCGCAGGAACGCTGTCACCTGCTCAGGGGGGGCACGCGAGTCGAGTCAGGGGTCAGGGTCAGAGTCGAGGTAGCGCAGAAACGCCGTCACCTGCTCAGCGGCGTGCGAGTCGAGTCGGGGTTCAGGGTCAGAGTCAGTGCTCAGGTAGCGCAGGAACGCCGTCACCTGCTCACGGGGCGCGTGCGAGGCGAGTCAGGGGTCAGGGTCAGAGTCAGAGTCAAGGTAGCGCAGGAAGGCTGTCACCTGCGCAGGGGGGGTGCACGAGTCAAGTCAGGGGGCAGAGTCAGAGTCAAGGCGCAGGTAACGCAGGAACGCTGCCACCTGCTCAGGGGGGCGCGTGCGTCGCGTCGGGGGTCAGGTTCAGCGTCAAGGGGCCGGTGCGCAAGTCGAGTCGGGACTCAAGGTCAGAGTCATCCGGCGGGAGGGCCAGTCGAGTTGGGGGTCAGGGTAAGAGTCAAGGGGCTGCGTCACGCCAGGCTGCGTGCAGGTGCACGAGGGGCTCACGGTGAATTGCTCCTAGTTTCAACTGCAAGTGTGATGTGCTCCGAATGATGTGGCATACACGCGGTTGAATGCTGCGTTGCTGGGTCCAGTGCTCGATCGCCCTGGGGTGGTGTCAAGGCTACATGACAGCAGCGAACGCGCAAGGTTCGTTGAACTCCTCTTACCCCCCCCCCCCCCCCACACACACACACACACGCAGCACTGAGTAAATGATGCCTACCACCCTCGGAGCCGCAGCGTCAATGCCCCCCTGCGCGCAGACACTGAGCCTTCAGCGCGCAGACACTGAGCCTAGAGGCAGACGTCAGTGCCGGAAAGCACAGCATATACGCCTGAGCGCTGCTTCACTAACCCTAACCTTAACCCTAACCCGACCGCAAACCCTAACCCCCTACCCCTGACCCTACCCTTGACTCAACGCAAAGCACACCCGAGCGTGTGGCGCGTTGGCGCATGCGTGCATGTGCAGTCGTAACCCCTAGTCCTTGACCCTAGCGCTAGCCCTAATCCCGAGGGGGGACATCTCCCAAGTGACGTCCCTGCACTGTCTCTGGTCGATGGCACGCTCCTGAGCGCTAATATTAACCCTAACCCTAGCCCGTGACACGTGCTCCGCACGCCAGGCGCGTGCAGGTGCGCGCTGCCCCCCCTGGCGTAACGCTTGGGGCTCGCCGTGCACGCGCTGAGCCTGAGCAGCGCTCAGTGCATGCCCCGACGCAGCAGCAGCGGCGCACCCGAAGAGGGCGCGCACAATATCAATGACACTGCAGCGTCTTACAGTAGTCCTTCTACATGTTTCATCATCACCACGTATGCACAGTTCTTCACCTCATCTTGGCACAGGCCGCTGAGCGGTATGCGCCGCTCCACGCGGACCGCCGCCGCTGCCGCTGCCGCCGCCGCTGCCGCCGCCGCAGCGAACGGTCCTGCTGCCGCCGCCGCTGGCGCAGCCACCGGCGCTGCTGCTGCTGCCACTGCTTGTGCAAACACCAGCGCGGCCATTGGCACTGGTGCTGCTGCTGCCACCGCTGGCGCAGCCACTGGCGCGGCCATTGCCGCCACGGGCGTGGCCATCGGCGCTTGTGCTGCTGCCTCAACCACAGGCTGCGCCGCCGCGGCGGGCGCCGGCGCCGCTGCCGCCGCCACCGCCGCCGCCATCGCTGCCATCAGCGACGCCTCCCCCTGCTGCGTGATGAACACGCTGTCCGGCTGCCCTCCGCGCCCCCCCTCGGGGGGCTTAGCAGGGGTTGCTTGAGGACGATGCGCAGCGTCGCCGCCGACGCCGGTCTTGCTTTCGCGCTGTTCAGGCGCGCCGCCGTGACTCGGGTGGCGGCTGGCGGCAGCGCCGGAGGCTTCGCCGCCGCCGCCCCCCGCCGCGTGGCTGCCGCGCCCGCCGTTGTGCTGGACCTCGCTGCCGCCGCCGCCGCCGCCGCCGCCGCCGCCGCCGCCGCCGCCGCTGTCGCTGTGGGGCTCAGCGCTGCTCAGCGACGCAGCGCTCAATCTGCCGCGCGCCTCCGGCCCCGGCGACACCGACGACGAGCTGCGCGCCATCATGGACTGCCGCGTCAGCGCCGGCGCCGCCGCCGGCGCGACAACAGAAGCGCTGCGCGCGAGCATCAGCGACTGCCGCGCCGGCGCCGGCGGCGCCGCCGCCTTCGCCGGCGCGGCGGCGGGCAGCGCCGCGCGCTGCTGCGGCGGCGGCGGCTGTGCGCCCAGTTTTGCTGCCGCCGCCGCCGCCGCCGCCTGCGCCACCGCCCGGTGTCCGCCGCCGCTGGCGCCGGCAGAGGCGCCGCCGCTGCTGTTGGCGGAGGCGGCGCTGTTGAGGCGCGTCAGCGCGCTCTTGGCGGCGGCGCCGGCGAGGGCGGGGTCGTCGGGGTCGAGGAGGAACGCCGCGAGCGCGTTGAGGTGCGCGGCGAAGTGCGCCGCCTGGCGTGCGCGCACCGGCATGACGCCAGTGTCGATCGGCAGCGGCAGGGGGAGCGGAGGGGAGGGGCGGTCAGCAGCTCGAACATGAGGGCGGTTGCGGAAGGTCCCCTGAGCGTGTAGAGCAGTCGGGAGTGTACAGCGCCCTGGACGTCAGCGATGCGCTGCACGCGCAAGTCTCTAGCCGCAACCAGAAAATGCGCGTTCCGCGCAGCTGTACGTTGGGCTGGAGGGGCCCCAATGGACTCTACATGATGTGGAAACTCAAAGCCTTCTGGCAGCCGGCGGCGCTGCAAATGATCTGACCTCGCTACGCGTCGACTTGCGCACCGCACCGCACACTTCCCTGTGCCCCCCCCCCCCTGTCGCCCCCTCTCCGCCCCCTCTGGTACCACAGCGAAGTCCCTCTGCACTCTCTGAGCGCTGCTGCACTCTCTGAGCGCTGCTGCACGGCACCCACCTCGTCCATCATGGCGTTCACGGCGCGCGTGCTGTCGCGCCCGCGCACGCTCGCCGCCAGCTGCACCAGCGGCTCGTGCAGCCGCGGCGGCGCCGCAAGCGCCTCGCGCAGCGCCGCGTGCGGCGGCGCCGCGAGGCCCGGCCGCGCGAGCGCCGCCGCCGCCGCCGCCACCGCCGCGCGCAGCGCCGCCGCCGCCGCCACCGACACGCGCTCGACGCGCGCCAGCAGCGGCGTGCCGGCCAGGACGAGGAGCGCCGCCGCACTGCCGCGCGCGTCCGCGAGGCAGCGCAGCAGCGCGGGGCCGCGGCGCGCGCGCGAGACGCGGCCGCGCTGCGCAGCGCAGCGCGCGGGCGGCGTGCAGCAGGGGGGGGGGGGCGGGGGGCAAATGGCAGGCATCGAAAGTCATCGTGTTTTGAAAACCGTGACAGCGCGGCGCGGTCTGCTGATGCTGCTGCGCGTTGTGCGCAGGGCGGTTCCGCGGTGTGTCTGGGCAGTCGCGGTTGGCGCAGCAGCCCAGCGTGACGCGAGCTGAGGCCGCGCGAGTTGGAGATGCACCATCCCAGGGCCGCGGTCTGCCGCTGTTCACACACACCCCAGCCCTGACCTTAGGGTCAGGACTAATCAGTGCTCAGCCCCAATGTACCGGGCCCGCCGCACATGCAGGGCGCGCATTCCACGTCCGGAAAAGCGTGACGCACCGCAACAGTCACACGCTCGTGCTTAGCACCGACTCTGACTTCTAGTGCATGCCTCATCTTGCCACAATCGCCATGGTTCTGGCCGCCGCACCTGCAGAGCCTGTATTCGCGCGGACGCCGCCTGCCGCCGCCGCACCGCCGCCAGCGCGCGCTCGTCCCTGGCGGCGCGTGCGCGCCGCCGTATCGCCGCCGCCTCCAGGTGCCTGCGCGCACGCGCATGGGGCGCATCAGCACGGCGCGCTGGCACAGAGAGAGGACACGTCTACGAACAGCAGCATGCCACCCCTGCGTTGCGACTGTCATTCAGCATGCACAAGCACATACGCAGCGCAGTCATCCGGCGCAGGCACGGACGCTTGCCGTTTCCACCAGGCCTCCTGCGGCGGCTGAGCTTGAGCTTGGGGCCTGCTCACAGCGAGCGCTGCCACTGCCGCCGACGCCCGCTGACTGCTGCGTCCGTGCCAAACAGCGGCGCCGCGGGCTCCCGTCATCCGCCGTCAGCACTGCTGCTGCCTGCCTGTTTCTGTACCAGCGCTGCCGCGCACACGACACCGCCACTCATCGCCTGCGCGCAGATCGGCCCCTCCAGCTAACCTACCTCGAGGTCGCCAGGCCCAGCCGCTGCAGCGCGCGCCGCCGCCGCGCCGCGCGCCGCCGCCGCGGCAGCGCCACGCCGCGCGCGTGCGCGCCGCGCGCGAGCGCCTGGATGGCCACCGCCGCGCGCTCGCGCCGCGCCGCCTGCAGCGCGAGCTCCGCCGCCGAGAAGACGCGGTCGCCGCGCCGGAACCGGTCCAGCTCCTCGTGGAACTGCCTCTGGACCATGCGCCGCCGCACCTGCGCCTACGCGGTGGTGGCGGCGGCGGGGGGGAGCGCGCGTGATGTGCGCAGCGTCAGGTGCGCTGGCTTTGTGGACGTGCGTTGCGCATGCAGCGTGTGTGCGCTCGCCCGGTGCGTGCATTGCGTCCGCGGCCTGTCCGGCTGCTGCCGCCGCCGCCGCCGCTGCCGCCGCCTGCGCCTGCGCACCGCGCCGCCGCTGCCTGCGCCGCTTCACGTCATGCACCACACTGTACGACTGCGTGTATTTGCGTGAGCAGCCCGTTTCTGGTCGAACTCATGGCTGAGGACGAACGCGGATCGCTTCTGCCAAGCCTGGGCGTTGTCGGTGGGTCAGCACGGATCAGAAGCAGCGCGGGGCGCGTGTGATCGACACACACACGACACGCATCCCAGCCAAGTCCCCTCCTCTCCGATACTGTGGGGAAGGCGTCGGTGCACTCAGGTGTCGTATGCTTTAACAACAGATGCACAGATTGAGCCTGTGCAACTGCGATATGCCATCACTGGCCGATCAGCATTTGCGTTGCTGCAGGTGCTGCCGCTGGTCACCGCAGCAGCGCTGCGACGCGCTGCCGGCATCTCCATCGAAGGCGGATGGCGTACCGCCGCTGATCACAGGAGACTGCGCAGAACAGCAGCAGGTGGTGCGCGCCCGCCTCGCTGCTGCCGGCGCCTTGTGGTGCCCCTACCACATTACGTACCTGCATTGTACACCGCGGCGCATGCAGCATACGCCTGGCATCCTACACTCCGTACTGCACGCCACGCAAACCATGAACGTGTTTCACCTACTCAGGCTTGCCGAAACTACAGCAAACACCAGTGTGCCGCAGTGTGGGCGCGGCGGCACCGCCACCGAACCCAGCCGGTGCATACACACCTGAATCCGTATTGCAGCCCGCGCCGCCTCTGCCTCGGCATCCGCGCGCCGCGCCGCGCGCGCCGCGCGCCCGCCGCGCAGCCTCTCCAGCTCGCGCTCCAGCCGCGAGATGCGGCTCACGTCCAGCCGCACGCGCGCGTCCACTTGCTGCCGCAGCGCCGCCGCCGCCGCCGCCGGGCGCGACGACGCCGCCGATAGCGACGACGCCGCCGTCACCTGGCTGCACACGCTGCTGCCGCCGCTCAGCAGCCCGCCCTTGCGCGCCCCGCCGCCGTTGCCGCCCGCCGCTGCTGCTGCGGGCGCGCGGCGCGGCGGCGGCGAATGCTGCCGCAGCGCGTGCAGGCTGCCGGCGCTGCGCGCGTGCAGCGACGCCGACCCCGTGAACGCGGCGCTGCAGGCCGCGTGCCGCTGCTGCTGCTGCCGCTGCTGCGGCTGCAGCGGCGGTGGCGACACCGGCGCCGCGCGCTCGTGCGTGGAGCGCGACAGCGCGCTGTACTTGGCGGTGCTGCCTACGGAGGCGCACGTCCCATGGTCCGCCGTCGACGCAAACGATGTCACGCTGTGCGACGACGTGGACGCCGCAGCGAGCGAGCGCTTGTGCTTGCGCGCGTCCTCGCGCACGGCGGCGGCGAGGCCCTCGTCGCGGAAGAAGCGGCCCGCGAGGCCGTCCGTGAAGCGCGTGCGCAGCGGGAAGTCGAAGCCCGGCACGGGGCCGCACAGCTTCCGGCGCAGCTCCGCCTCCCTCTCGGCGAGCTGCTTCGCGACGTCCGCGTAGGGCAGCGCGGACACGAGAGGGGCGCGCTGCGGCTGCTGCGTGCGCAGCCGCGATTCCGGCGGCGCCGCGAGTGCCGTGGCTGCTGCTGCTGCTGCTGCCGCCGCCGCTGCTGCCGCGATTGCTTGGGGCAGGACCGTAAGAGGTGGTGTCAGAGTCCCAGGGGATACGACATGCTGCTGCGCCTGTTGTTGCTGCCCCCCCTGCAAGGGTGAAGCTGTTTGAGGTCGCATCGTGCCTCGCAGCAGCTGGGTCTGCATCTATCAGCAGCGTCAACAATGACTGGAAAATGCTGCTGCTGTGAATGCAGCAAACATTGCTCTGCTGCTCGCAGCGCTGCACGCCTAGACCAGCCACCGTCCTGCCTGCATGAACGCTCCTGAAACCATATGTGTCCTGAGTGACCAATTGCACGCCTTGGCGAGCTGTGCTCCCGCCAACAACAGCAGCTCCGTGCTCCGCTCTGATTAGTTCTGCAGCTCCTGCAGCTCGAAACCCCCCCGCCAGGTATGTCTCTCAGCCGTCTCGTGGCGGCGTCATTACATTTGCCAGGTAGCTGCTCACAGCTGCAGACACGCAGCTCTGCACTTTTCTCCTTTTTTGGCGTTACATTCTGGGAGCAGCCGTGCTCAGCTGTTTCCATGCGAATCGATCCGGGCCCTGGCTCCGGATGAGTTGCTGCAACTTACGTGCTTTGGTGCAGTACTTACTAGACACATCAACCTAACACTCAGTCCTCCTTCTGCTACACCGGCTTGCGGCGTGCTCACGTAAGAGATCTTACGTCCAGGCTGCGTGACACAGGCGCTGCTTTGGAGAGAGCGGAGTAGAGCGGCACAGAGGAGCCTCGTGTAGCACACACCGTCGAATCATGTCCGGCAAGGGAGCTGGCAGTTGGCCGGAGGGCGTGGAGATGGGCTACGCGACGTGAGTTATTGTAGCCTTCCTGTATGGCATGTGTTGGCGTCGGAAAAAGGCCTGATTCAGGGATCCTGCCGTCCCGTTCTCCGCTCAAGTGGCGCACAAGTGTCGGTCAGGACCCGTGTTGCTCTGGCAAATGCTCTATGCACGTGGATGTTCAGTCGGGCCCGGCATGACTGTCACGTCAGATAGCATCAGCGATCAACAGAGAGGATAAATTTTTCGTGCAAGATATGCGCTTTCTCACACGCTGTTGGGCATTGCGCGGTTCACAGGCAGCTCGTGCACGCCGGAATAGACCCGGACGAAAAGACAGGCGCCATCTTGACGCCTATATATCAAGCAACCACCTACGTGCAGGAGTCAGTGGACAAGTATTTGGCGAAAGGCTTCAGCTACAGCCGCACCGCCAATCCGACCGTCAAGGTACCCACTTGTGTGCTGCCTACCCATCTCAGTATTACAGTACGCATCGATCTTAAATATGGTCTCATGAGCATTCATCAACTGGTGGCAATCGACTGCTGGTCTAGGAGGCTCCATAAAATAGCAGAAATGCTTTGAAATTGCAAGGTCAACTTGAGGTTGCATGCATTCGGCCTTTTGGGCAATCAGTTCTGAAGACAGATGTAAATTTGCCTTGGAACACTCAGTTGTCGTCATATGGCACTAATAATCTGCTGCATGCCAGCTGCCCCATGATGAGTCCTGCGACTCTCATGTGCACTACTACCTGAAGTCATCGGCGCATACCCAGGGGGGCACAGCTAGGTCCATCACAACTCATTGCAAACAGCATGCACGCATTGCACACAGCATGCACACCAAACGGTGTGTGAGCGAGATAATTACCCCCCCACCGCTGCGCATTTGAGCGCTGGCGTGGAGCGTCACCACTCACCCCCGTTTTACTTCAACTCACGTGCAGGCGCTGGAGGCGAAGATCGCGCAGCTGGAGAACGGCGCGGGGGCGTGCTGCGTGTGCACGGGCATGGCGGCGACGGTGACGGTCATGACGGCGACGCTCAAGGCGGGCGACCACTGCGTCATTACGGACTGCTCGTACGGTATGTACGCCCTGCCGTTCCATGCGTAGACTCGACAACGACATGTACAAGTTTAATGTCTTATTCATCACTCACGTGGGCCCGAACTGAACGGTCATGACGGCGACGCTCAAGGCGCGCGACCACTGCGTCATCACGGACTGCTCGTACGGTACGTATGTCCTGCTGTTCCATGCGTACATTCCTCGATGATCAACATGTACATTTTTTTTCAACAACAATGTTTTATCTGTCACCTACTTGCGCCCGAACTGAACGGTCATGACGGCGACGCTCGAGGCTGGCGACCACTGCGTCATCACGGACTGCTCGTGCGGTGCGTCCCTGCCTCTTTCCATGTACTTCTACGGATTCCTTGATAATCATCATGTTGTGTTTATCTATGTACCTGAATTGAGCGCGCATCTGAAAATAATATGTCACGGTCACGACGGCGACGCTCAAGGCGGGCACTGCGTCATCACGGACTGCTGGTACGGTACGAACGTCCTGCTTCTCCATGCGTAGTTTATCGATAACAACGTGTACAAGTTGAATGTTGTTTATCACCCACTTGCGCCCGAACTGAACTGTACCACCGCAGTACTTTGAACCCTAACCCTAGGGTTGGCCGCACACCCACATGCAGCACACGCGCATGGAGCACACGCCGCTAACCCTGACCCTAACCTTCAGCCTCGCATTGCCACTCTGCCTGTGCTGAGTGTACCCCACGCCCAAACTCCGCGTTGAACGGTGGACGTTGCTGCCGCACACATCAGTACAGTACAGTGCAGTATAGTACATGCATGCGCACCCAGCGCCGCGCTGCGCCACTTTTGCCTCTCAGGCGACACCAACTGCGTGGCCTGCGCCATGATCTCTATATGCGTCCATTGAAGTATGGCACACACGCGCACGCAGGAGATGTAGTGCCGCCTTGCGTCGCCTTACATGCTCTACACACTACTTGAGTTTTTTTCATTTGAAGTACGGTGTACATGCATGCACAACAACGTGCTGTCGCGCCGGTGCGCTGCAGGCGGCACCACGCGCATGGCGCGTTTTCTGTACTCCGCACTTGAAGTTCATGGAAGTAAATCATACAAGCGGCACCAACCGCGCGGCGCGCATCATGTTCTTTAGGTACACTCGTCAGTTGAACTACGACATACACGCATACCCAGAAGGTGTAGCTGAACCTTGCGTGACCCCATGCACTCTGTACTCGAAGTATATAGGTATGTTGAAGTACGATGAAACATGCGTACCCACGTCGCGTTGTCGCAATACCCGCGCCGTGTCGCTGCGCCCGCAGGCGGCACGAGCCGCGCGGCGCGCGTCATGTTCTTGACACTTGTCCGTTCAAGTACGACACACACGCGCACCCAACAGGGGTAGCTGAACATCGCGTGATTTCACGGCACTCCTATATACTTGAAGTGCATATATTTGAAGTACAATGAAATATGCATACATGCCTGCGCCGCGTCGCCGCACCCGCAGGCGGCACGAACCGCGCGGCGCGCGTCATGTTCTCGGACCTGGGCATCACGTTCAGCTTTGTAGACTTCCGTGACCCCGCCATCGTGGAGGCGGCGATCCGGCCCAACACCAAGCTCATCTTCAGCGAGACGCCCGCCAACCCCACGCTGACGCTCACGGATCTCGACGTGAGTGAAGGCGTTCATTTGGTCCATGTCATACATGCACTGACGCTACTGGCTTGCCCTCACGACAGATTCTGACGTGAGTGTGTGTGTGGGGTAGGGATTGCTGCATGGGGGTCGTGGCGGCGAAGCATCTGCAGCATGACGTTGAAGCTGAAGTTGACGCACCACGTTCATCTCCAGCGAGACGCCCGCCTACCCCACGCCGACGCTCACGGATCTCGATGTGAGTGAGGGTGGAGGATTCATACATCTGCAACATGTAACAAAATAGTGTTTGCTCCCCTTCACGGGTCTCGGCGTGGGTGAAGGGGGCGCGTTGCTGCGTTGAGGGTTCCTGGGCGGCGCATGCACGACTGCAGTGTGAAGTTGAGGTTGAAGTTGATGCACCGCTCATCTCGAACCGTGCGATGACGCTCATGGATTTTGACGCGAGCAAGGGGAAGAGGCGTCATGTACGTTGCATGTACCTATCTGCGGGGCCTCGCGCCAATCTAGCAGGTACCTCTATGTGAGAAGGCCAGTGAATTCATGCCACGTCTGTCCTCGTTGTCTGGATAGCTCAAGTGTGCTACTTGCTTGATTCACGGCCGAAGTACTTCGAAGTATAGACCACACTTGGGCACGCTCGGGAGGTATACATTGTATTATCATGCAGGGGTTACAGGGGCGCGTGCGGCCAGCGCGTGCAGGCAGCGTATCAGCCCGTGCGCAGCATCAACTGCCTTCTCCGCGCCTGCGAAAAGGGTCAGAGAGAGAGCGAGAGCGACAGATTTGCTCAACTGCTGAGGCAGTGCACATCTTGAAGATGCGGAGAGGCAGGCGGCGGCGGTCGCCGTGCGGGGGGAGGGTGCAGCCGATATGCGACGTGTGCTGCGCTGGAGTCACACCCTAGTCTTAGGGTTAGTAACCCTAAGCGCCCTTGATAGACACCAGCGCCCACCTTCTCGAAACAGGGTGCGCGCGCCGAGAAGCGCCTGCGCAGCATGCGGCAGAACCGCAGCGCCCGTGCGACACGCGGCCAGCACGCGACATGAGCCGCACGTGCCGGCACCAAAAACCTAACACGGACCCCGTGTCTCTTCTGCGCAGGCGGTCTCGGCGATTGCCAAGGCGCACGGCATCCTGCACGCGTGCGACAGCACCTTCAGCACGCCCATCATGGTCAAGCCCATCGACCACGGCTGCGACCTCGTCATACAGGTACGTGCGTTGGCAGGTAGGTATGCTTGCTCGCCCGATTGCACCAAGCGCGGGATGTGGGCCTGCGACCCTCCGATCACGACCTCAACAAGCTAGCAACCTGCTCTATCTTGCCTCTGTGTTTCAAGAAGCGGCTCGCGCAGCAGCGACGGCCGCTGCCCGTGCCCCTGTGCAGTGCAGTCGAACGGCGGTGGCGTCGGCGGTGGCGTCGGCGGCAGCGCCGGCGGTGGCGATGGCGGCGATGCCAGCGCCGCCGTCGCGCGCGCGCATCGAGACAGTGCCCGCTGAGCACTGCTGTGCTTGGTGTTTCCTGCGAATTGGCGCGTCATGCGCTTCCGTCCTCTGCGCGCCGTATGCCGGCAGCCGTCCGCCTGAGCGCTGTGACGGGCTGCTGCTGCTGCCCCTGGGCATGATGTGGCAACGGTCCTTGTTCCCTGTCCCCCGCTGCTTACTGCTGCTGCTGCTGCTGCCCCCGTTCGGTCTCGCGCACAGCTGCCGCACCTCTCTCCGCCGCGTGACTTCCCTCTTTCTGTCTCGTCCTTGCCTCTCGTTGTGCGTCCTCCCAGTCGCTCACCAAGTATTACGACGGCCACAACCAGACGGTCGGCGGCGCGGTCATCAGCGCGACGAAGGAGCTCGACGAGCGCATGCACTTCTACCAGAACATACACGGCAACATCCTCAGCCCGCAGTGCTCCTTCTACGTGCTGCAGGCGACCAAGGTGAGGGTCCGCTTTGAAGTCAGTGTTGAGGTTCAGAGCTGCTGCCGTTGGTGCTGCAGGCAATTCAGGCGAGCGCCGCGCCCCGGGACGTTTGTGCGAGGGGCGGGGCCTTTTGTGCTCGCTTGAAGTCAGTATTGAAGTTCAGGGCGTCTGCTTCAGCGTGTGTGCTGGCCCGCGGGCCATTTGCGCTGATGCACGGCGCCTGGTGTCCAGGTGAAAGTTGTAGCACGCCATGCTCTTCAACTTCAGTGCCGCGTCGCTGTGGCGCGTACATGCATTTGGTATGTGCACCCGCAGACAGATCTGGCGCCCTGAGCAGAAGAACGAGCTCGCGGCGCGGTACAACTGCAGCGTCTGTAGCGAGGGCGCGCCGTGCTCAGTGCTGCCGAAGTTCAGGGTGTGTCGGCGCCTATCGCCATCACACTCTCACAGCGCATGCACGCCGGCGTCCCTTGGTGCATGATGGCGACGCTCACGCGCTAGCCCACGGGGCTGTGTGCACTGACGCATGGCGCCTGGTGTCCAGGTGAAGTTGTAGTGCGCCACGCACTTCGACTTCGGTGCCGCGTCGTTGTACATACCGCGTATATGTTATTTTTGTATGCACCCGCAGACGGATTTGGCGCGCTGAGCAAAAGAGTGAGCTCGCGGTATAACTGTAACACCTGCAGCAAGGCTCGCTGTGCTCAGTGACCTTAACGTCGTCAGGCCTGATGAGTATTTGCCGAGGTTCTTGTAGCGAATGGCATGTCCAACACACACCTGCCATTTGTTGATTCATGGCATCATAAAGCTGTGCTCACCCGTGCGTACCTACATACCCTCTTCGCCCTGCGCCGCAGACCATGGGCCTGCGCTTCAAGCAGCAGTGCGCGACGGCGCAGAAGGTCGCCGAGTTCCTGGAGACTCACCCTAAGGTGCGCACAGCGCGAGAACGGTGCAGTTTTGTTGAAGTTGAAGTTGCTGCTGCCCCAGCAGTGCTCGCTGATGCGTGCCACTGATGTTTCATGCAGTGCACACTCATGACCCTGGAGACCCACCCCAAGGTACGTGCCAGCAGCGCGATGGAAGATATGGTGTTGAAGTTGAAGCTGTGGAGGGCCCTGCTCGGTCACCGACGCGAGTGTCTTGCGGGCACTAGGGGGGAGGTTGCGGAATGTTTATGGGGAGACAGGTTGGTGCTGATGCTCCGTGCGGAGCGCGCGCTCGCTTCGCTGCATGCTCAATGTGTGCACGCGCTGTCTCAACGTGATGTTGCTGCCCCATGAATGAGCTGAGCTTTGCTACGCCCAATGCGTGGCGCCGTGTGAACCATCATCGTGATGCGGTTGCCCGGTCTGTGCAACGCCACCACGTAGGTGAGTTGTGCTTTTTGAATGGGCACACACGGTGTTTTTGGGCCCCTGACAGAATAGTTGAAGCTGGATTCAGCGAGTGAGGGAGCACATGGTGGAGGGCACCACCGCCTGTGCATCTGTGCAGTGCGCGGCTCGCAGCATTCATGTCAGATAAATTGTGAAAGTCAGCTGTTTGCAAGCGTTTTGACATGGGCAGTTTGCATGTTTCCAAAACCAACTTCCTTAATCAACACTTGGGCAGGACTTGATCACCTCACTTTAGTTTTCGGTCAGCATACACGCGGTCAGACGACGCCCATAGCAGTGGGTGCCTTCTGGTTTGCCATCTGTGTCTTTGACAGTGCCCATTGCTGGATTACGGAGCATTCCCTGGCAGTTCAGGAAGGACGCAGGATCCTTCACAAACCACTTCTCTCTTTTTGCGCCCCAGCTCTCCCACCTTTTCTCTGCTGCTGTGCATTGGCAACGGTTGCCTGCCCGCACAGCCAGCATTCCAACCCGCTCTTTGCTATTGAACTTGAACTTGCAGGTGCAGACGGTGCATTACCCCGGCCTGGCGTCGTTCCCGCAGAAGGAGCTCGCCGACAGGCAGCACAAGGGCGGCGTCCACGGCACCATGCTGTGGTTTGAAGTCGCCGGCGGCACCGAGGTCAGACACTCTTGAAGTTGCAGGACTTGAACTTCCCTAGCGCTGTTCCACTGCGATGATCAATGAACAAAGTGAGGCTTCGCACACGCTGGTCGATGTTCGCTGTTGTGTACGCTGACGCGAGGTGTGGCAGCGTCGTGGAGTCGTTCAAGGGCGGCGTCCACAGCACCATGTGGTTTGAAGTCGCCGGCGGCACTGAGGTCAGATAAGTTGAAGTTGTAGTACTCGAGGCAACGAGCAACTGTGCCGCGAGCCGCTTTGGGCTGACCTGAACCTAATCCTGACCCCAAAAGCGGGCCTAGCCACACTGACGTACATGCAATGTATCTAGCTGTTTGCCCACTTCAGAGATTTGCATCGGGCTGCGCTGTTGGACAGCCAACGGATGTGCGTCAGGAGTTGCACTTGACAGTTGCTTGCGTTGACAGTTGCATTGCGTCCAAAGTTGCACTGCGAGCCGTTCGCGACCTTCAAGCGAGCTGCACGCCAGTGTACTCTGTCGTTCCGAACGCTGGCACAGCACGCGCTGCCAGCGCACCTTACATGCTGTTTGCTGCACCTCAGCACGCACACTGTGCTGCAGCAGCATACCCCGGTCCCCTCTCACGTAGCCCCCCCCCCCCCCCGTCCCCTTCTCAGGCTGGCCGCAAGCTGATGGACTCCGTGCAGCGCCCGTGGTCGCTGTGCGAGAACCTGGGCGCCACGGAGAGCATCATCACGTGCCCCGCCGTCATGACGCACGCCAACATGCTGCAGGTACGCGCTGCGCGCCCGAAGCCGCTGCGTACTCACGCTGTAGTCATTCCGAGTGCGCACGAGCCTGGTGTGGTGAGCGCTGACTTCTGTGCGCTCCGCTTGCGCGTGAGCTTCAAGGCCGTGTGTCATCGCATGCCCCCGTGCCAGTAACACGTACTTGAAGTAATAAGTCAGGTGTGCGCTCAGACAACACACGCGCGCGCATACGCGAGACGCGCGAGAGAATATGGGCGGTTGTTCCGAGCAGGCGCAAGCCTGGGGCGCGCGGCGCCGTGCACGGACGCAGGGTCGCCTCAGCGCATGTGCGCACTTCGAAGTACATGCTGCCGGTGAGACACTGTCAGACTGTCACACGACATGTAGATTCCGTACAGAAGCTTCGAGTTGGATGCCATTCATCTGGGCTTTTTCGCGCCCTGAGCGAGAATTAATGAAAAGTACATAGTGCACGTACGTCGTGACGCACATCGACATGGTACAAGTACGCGCCGGCGGCCGCGTGCATGCGTTCGCGAGATGCTACTCTGCGTGTGGGCAGTTTAGTCTCCCAGGCACGAGCCCGGAAGGCGCGCCCCGCGGCGTGCACAAATACGTCAGGACCGCGTGCGTGCATGGGCGCCGCCCGCGTCCGTTGAGCTGCGCGCTTCCGCAGATGTTGTTTGAGGCGGCGCTGTGTGCTACGCGACACACTCCTCCGGGGAAGTGCGCAGCAGCGCGCACCGCAGCCTCGCGAGACAGCGGTGGATGCGCGCGGCCTGATGGTGCCATTGAGGCGCAGATGCGGCTCAATCGTGCTGCACCAGCAGCGCGACCGTGGCGGAGCGTAGCAGACTGCCGCGTCACCAGCCCGCTCGCGCGCGACGCGTCGCCGCCTGCTCTGGTTCAGCGCGCCGCGTGCGCGCCGATGCCCCCCGCGCGCCCGCGTGCGCGCCGCGCCGAGGCCCCACTTGCGCGCGCGCGTTCCAAGTAGCACGCGACCCCTGATTCTGACTGCCAGCTGCGCGATGCCAGAGTGGATGACGCTTGTGGACTAGCGACCGCGAACGTACCTGCAGTACCCAACTCACCAGCGCCGCTGTGCTGCACGCATGCCCCCCCCCCCCCCCCCTGCCCCCCCCGCGCACGCGTGCAGGAGGACCGGCTCAAGGTGGGCATCACGGACGGCTTCGTGCGCGTGTCGTGCGGCATCGAGGACACGGATGACCTGCTGCGCGCCCTCAAGACGGCGCTCGACAACCTCTGATGCGACGCGTTGCCGTGCGCGCTGAAGGCATCGCTCCACAGCTTTTCTGCTGAGGCGTGTGTGCTGCTCGAGACGCAGCACGCGCTCGACAACCTCTGATGAGGCGTGTCACAGTTCCACTGCGTGACGTTGGGAGCGACCATGCCCGGTGCGTGGACGTCCTACTGGTGGTGTGACTACCGTCGTCATAATGCGTATGCCAATGCGGCGGACACTGCAAGGCAGCGGCGCCGCTGCTGCCTTCGTTAAGCTGGCATCGACGCGGGGGGGGGGGGGGGGGGGGGGGGGGGATTGGGGGACGGAAGGGGAAATACTTCCAAGTACTATACTCACTGATCACATGAAACCGCTGGTTGCGCGCTCTGTGCTTGCTCCGGAACGCGTGTCGTTCAATGCAACATTGCTCAACCGCCGCCGCTCGACCGCGTCAGCTTATGCTCGGTGCTGTCTGATTGGCGTCAGGGCTGCTGCCTCAAATGCCTGTTGCCAGTCACCTGCGGTGGCTGTGCCAGACGACAGCGTCGGCTGCGCACATGGTTGTGAGCATGCCGGGCGTACACGCAAGCTGCTTTGCTATTGCTGAAGCGGCAGGAGTGCAGCGCCTAAGCATTGCCAGACTTATGCACGAGTAGCACTGAAGGAAGGTCGTCAAAGCGCATTGAGCTGCTGTTGTTGAAGAGGCGAGAGCGCGCCTCAGCAAGGAATGCCTGTTTTGATACGATTACCTGTGGCGATGATCGATAATTGATACTTCGAAGTACAATATGATGTCAATATCATCGAGCCATTTCGATGAGATCGGAATATTTTGCATTTACCATCCGCAGCTGGATTGCTTCGCGCCCTGAGCGAGAATTAGTACAGGTACAGAAGGGGGGGGGGCACATGGAGGAGGACGTAGTGGAGGATCCCGAGATGCCATTTGGCGGCGTCGGCGTGTGAGTGGTTGTCGTTGAGACACTTTCAGAAGTCACACGACATGCAGATTCCGTACAGCAGCATCAAGTTAGACCATCATATGGGCTTTTTCGCGCCCTGAGCGAGAATTAATAAAAAGTACAGAAGGTGTTGTGGGCGGCTTGTGGCGGCGCATGTCACCACATGGCATCCTGCACAGAGCGTGCTGCGCATATGTGGTTGAAGCCGCATGACCTGTGTGCGGGACACCAGACGTGCAATCTGTGAACAAGAGGCTCTTGTTTGCTTTTCCTGCAATCATTTCACTTCAACGTCTCCGCTGGGGTTTAGAGTATCTGTACATCATGACATTCGTGCGCGCAGCGGCACTGTCCTAGGCTTTGCAGCACAGGTGTTGCTTACCGCCCAGCTTTGGGGGCTGGCACGGCTCCAACGGCTGCATTTTGCAGGCATGGGTGTGGCCTTGTTCGGATGTGGACAGGAAGCAGTAGTGAATGCAAGATGTAACATCAATGAGCGTCAGATGACCTTCAAAAGAGGGACAGAAGCACCGCCCGTGCTGTGCAGGGCATGCGACTGTGCAAGCAGCAAGAAGTACATCACTTTCAGAAGTCACACGACATGCAGATTCCGTACAGCAGCATCAAGTTAGACCATCATCTGGGCTTTTTCGCGCCCTGAGCGAGAATTAATAAAAAGTACAGAAGGTGTTGTGGGCGGCTTGTGGCGGCGCATGTCACCACATGGCATCCTGCACAGAGCGTGCTGCGCATATGTGGTTGAAGCCGCATGACCTGTGTGCGGGACACCAGACGTGCAATCGGTGAACAAGAGGCTCTTGTTTGCTTTTCCTGCAATCATTTCACTTCAACGTCTCCGCTGGGGTTTAGAGTATCTGTACATCATGACATTCGTGCGCGCAGCGGCACTGTCCTAGGCTTTGCAGCACAGGTGTTGCTTACCGCCCAGCTTTGGGGGCTGGCACGGCTCCAACGGCTGCATTTTGCAGGCATGGGTGTGGCCTTGTTCGGATGTGGACAGGAAGCAGTAGTGAATGCAAGATGTAACATCAATGAGCGTCAGATGACCTTCAAAAGAGGGACAGAAGCACCGCCCGTGCTGTGCAGGGCATGCGACTGTGCAAGCAGCAAGAAGTACATCACTTTCAGAAGTCACACGACATGCAGATTCCGTACAGCAGCATCAAGTTAGACCATCATCTGGGCTTTTTCGCGCCTTGAGCGAGAATTAATAAAAAGTACACCTGCATGAAAACTTTGAGATGGAGTCTGCGTGGAGCTGGGTGGCCCTTAGAAGGGTCTGTCTGTGGGGGGAGAGTCTTGCAGCTTTGTTTGGTATCCCTGCTAGTGTGTGGGGGACAGTCGCTTGCGGATGCTTTGTTGGGGGTGATATGGGAGGCCCGGTGAACCACCGTCCCGCTCATCAAGGAGGCGATGCTTTGCTTAGTTATATAGCCTTTCTTTCTAACGTCAGCGCCTGGCGCCCAGTGACTCCCTCTGCTTATCTTTATGATATCGGGGTTCACGTAGATAGCCACAATCTCCAGTTCAGGGCCCATTATGGTGACCTTGGCCTGCATGAAAACTTTGAGATGGAGTCTGCGTGGAGCTGGGTGGCCCTAAGACGGGTCTGTCTGTGGGGGGAGAGTCTTGTAGCTTTGTTTGGTATCCCGCTAGTATGTGGGGGACAGTCGCTTGCGGGTGCTTTGTTGGGGGTGATGTGGGGGGCGGGGTGTGGCGTGCAGCTTTGCATGCTACATCCAAGAGTGAGAACAAGGCGACACACCTACAACATGGCATTTCCACAGCCACAAGTGGAATATAATAAAAGTACATCGGGAGTACACTAGGCTGCTGCGTTGACGCAAGCTTTTCGATTGCATAGGCAACCCGGCCTCCCTTGGGCCTTTATAAATACAAGTCCATACGTACATTTCGCGCCCTGAGCGAGAATTAATAAAAATACATTGCGGCAGCACATGTTGCACCTCAAGTGGCCTCGGCGGCATCACTAACTGCAGCATCAACAGCAGCGGCTGCGGGCATAGGCAACACAGCTGCTACAGGATCTACTAGCCTAAGGGCTGCTGCAGCACCTGCAACAGGAGCAGCGTCGGCAGGCGGCGCCGCAACCGTGCCGGCTGCGACAGCGGCAATGGCGGTGGCAGCGGCCAATGCGGCAGGTGCTGCACCAACACCTGCGGCAGCAGCAACACCACTGGCAGCAGCAGCAACGGCAGGCGGCACAGCTGCAGCACCAGCGCACGCAGCAGCGGCAGCCGTCAATGCAGGCGCTGCACGTTCCACACCAGCAATGCTACAAGGCGCAGCAGCAGCAGAGGTGGCGCGCCTGCCCCTCATGCGGACGATCGCCACAGCTGCCACATCTCTACGTGCAGCAACAGGTGACAAGCTGGAACATATACTGCCACCAGCGCTAACGCCACTGCAGCAGCAACCACCTACGCAGCAGCCGCCGCTGCGGCCGACAGCAGGTGGTGGCACTGGTGCGGATGCTGCTTGCGTACTTGACGCCAGTGCTCTGCAGTTGCAGTGTAGCCTGAAGCGCCCCAATCAGAGTGCGCTTGCAGATGCCGTCGCTACCGAGCTTGCAGATAAGGTGGAGGCGGACCTGCAACAGCTGCCGCAGGGCACGCAACGCACGCAAGCACTTGCTCGATTCCGGTCGCAGCGCCACATGCACTCGATCGGCATGGCATTCCTCAACGAGCCCATGTACTCCACAACGGCTTCGTTCGATGGCCTATCCTGGCAGCTGGCCGTCAAACGCGCCATCGAAGTAGAGGAGCAGACGGCAGGCTGCAAGCTGTGCGGGAAGTCGCCGGGCGGCACCCTGCATGCACGGCTGTGTCAAGCGCCACGCGTCAAGGCGCACGACACCATCGTCCACAATAGCGTCAAGAGGGCCACGCAGCGCATCCTGCGGCAATACCTCAAAACGGGACTGGTGGACGAGGACTACACGCCGTTTCTGGGGTCCGCCGGGCCGCCGGGGAGTCGCAGGATGGACATCGTGCTGCCTGCCGACGCCTTCCCGGTGACCGGCTATGACGACCCGACACGCCACCTACCGCTCATGGTGGACGTTACCTGCTTCGAGGCACAGGTGGCGTCGCGGGCGGCGAAGACTGCAGCAGACCCCGAGCGATGCTGCCGCGACCAAGAGGCCACCAAGACTACCCACTATTCTGGTCATTATGATCAGAATTGCTACAAACTTGCCACTTTGGCAATAGGGTCATTTGGCAGCATCGGGGAGCAGGGGCGGAAGCTGCTGGAGGCTGTGGCAACGGAGTATGCCAGCAGGATGTCAGTGCCCGGAGGAGCGCGCCCTAAAGCTCTCAAGGCATCGCCCTGGCGCGCTTACGCTCGGCACTGTCGGCAGCGCTCCACATGGCGTACTCTGGCCGTGTCATGACACACATGGCAGAATCCAGGGGGGGGGGGCACATGGAGGAGGACGTAGGGGAGGACCCCGAGATGCCATTTGGCGGCGGCGGCGTTTGAGTGGTTGTCGTTGCGACACTTTCAGACTGTCATACGACATGTAGATTCCTTACAGCTAGATGCCAATCATCTGGGCTTTTTCGCGCCCTGAGCGAGAATTAATAAAAAGTACATTGGAGGACATAGGGGAGGATCCCGAGATGCCATTTGGCGGCGGCGGCGTTTGAGCGGTTGTCGTTGACACACTTTCAGACTGTCACACGACATGTAGATTCCGTACAGCAAGCTTCAAGTTAGATGCCATTCATCTGGGCTTGTTCGCGCCCTGAGCGAGAATCAATAAAAAGTACATTGTGAATGTATCCTGGACATGTGCGTGCGTACAGCATGGCAGTCGACCGCATATGCGACAATACCACCAGCCCACAGATGATGACGTCAAGGATGCAGACAACATGTCGCAGTCTGCTTAGCACATATGTATATAGAATTGTGCACTGTGATCCGAATGCTGTGCAACCGACGATCGCGTCCGCTGCACGTCAAACCTCTTCAAGTACAACTGTCACTCATGACCACTACCGAGTGCCCAATAACGCGGCTCTCTGCTTGCCGTAACGGCACCTAACGTCAACATCAATAGCATCAGAGATGGCCAGATGTCGCTACATCCGCGTGGCTCCAGGACTGCGCTGCCGCACACGCTGTCCTGCAGCGCGTCAATATGCCTCCGCGTCATGCTGCGCCGCCGCCACTGCCACACGCACCACCACCGCGGCTTTGGCCAACGCAATGCCTTCTCCGCAGCGCCGCTGCGCGTTGCTCAGCAAGAGCGCGAGGGACGCAAGGCTTGCGCCCTCATCGGCTGCGCTAGTGCCTCCTTCCCGCCGCGCGCCGCTTGTGCCGGCAAACTGCCGAAATGATACACTAAAAACCTTGTGGCGCGCAACCATCATGCGACCTGCTCCACGGCAGCCGGCCGCGCCGCGCCGCCGCCCCACAGCTGCGCCAGCGTCCGCTGCCGCGCCGGCGCGCGCCCCGTGCCGCGCGGCGCAGCGTCGCAGTCATCGCCGCTGCTGCTGCTGGCGCCGCTGCTGCTGTCGCCGCCAGCCTCGTCGCCATCTTCGCATTCGGCCCAGCGCTCGGCGTACCCCTCGAGCAAGTCCCGCGGCTGCCGCTGCCGCTGCTGCCGCCGCGCCGCCGCCGCCGGCAGCGTCCACAGCCGCAGCGTGCAGTCGTCGGAGACCGTCGCGCAGCGCGGCTCCTCCGTGGCGGCGCACCACGAGACGCCCGTCACCTCGCCGTCGTGGCCCCGCAGCCGCAGCGGCGGCGGCGGCGGCGCCGTGCACGCGCCGCCGCCGCTGCCGCCCCCCCACGACGTGCGACCGGTGCTGCTGCTGCTGCCGCCGCATCGCGACAGGTCCCAGATGTAAGCGCAGCCGTCGGCGCCGCCGGACAGAACCATGGCGCCGTCGCTGCTGATGCGCGCCTTGATGAAGAAGCCGTTGCTGCCCGTGCGGCAGGCGAGCGCGGTCGTGGCCGCGGCGGGCAGCTGCAGCGCCGCCACCGGCTGCGCCGCCACCGCTGCGAAGCAGCGCCGCGTGTCGTGCACTGCAATGCTGCCCGATGCGGTCGCCACGAGCAGGCGCGTGCCGTCCTCCGACACGTCGAGCGACGACACGCCGCCGCGGCCGCGGCCGCCGCCGCTGCCGCCGCCGCTGAGCGCTGCCACGCTGCTGCGCGCGCCCCAGTCCTCCGCGGCGGCGCGCGCGCGCACGCACCGCAAGTCCCACACCCTCACGCACCCCGCGGCGCTGCCGGTCACGAAGCTGTGGCCGTCGCCGAGCCACGCCGCCGCCGTCAGCGAGGGCCCCAGCAGCCGCCCGCCGTGCTGCTCGTGCGCCTCGTTCTGGCGGAAGAAGTACAGCGAGGCGTTGCGGCCGCTGCCGCCGTTGCTGCGAGAGCCGCTGCCGTCGCTGCCAGCGCCGCCGCCGCTGCTGCGGCCTGCGCCGCCGCCGTCGCTGCTGCTCCCGTGGTCCGCGCCGCTGCCGCTGGCGCTGCCGCGCGAGCGCCGCGCCCCGCCGCCGCCGCCGCCGGCCTGCTGCAGCCACCACTGCGCCGCCGGCGCCCGCGGAGCGCGCACGTCCCACAGGCAGAAGGCGCCGTCCCGCGACGCGGTGACCACGACCTCGCCGCCGCCGCCGCCGCCGCCGCTGTCGCGCGCCACCGCAACGTGCTTGACGGACGACGCGTGGCCGCCGCGCAGGCGCGCGAGCTGCGCGCCCGTCTCGACGTCCGAGAGCGCCGCGGTGAGGTCGCCGCTCGCCGTGTAGAGGCGGCGGCACGCGCCGCCGCTGCCGCCGCTGCCGCCGCCGCCGCCGCCATCCGCCCACGCAACGGCGTAGATGATGTTGTTGTGCGCGGGCAGCGCGCGGAGGATGCGCGCGCCGGCCTCGCCGCGCGGCGCGTCGACGACGTACGCGGCACCGCTGCTGCCAGCGACGGCAACGAGCGCGCCGCCGCCGCCGCCGCCGCGCGCGCCCCACTCGACGGCGTGCGCGGGCGCGCTGTCGTCGACGAGGAGGCCCTGCATCGCGGCGACGCGGCGGTGGAGGCAGGCAGAGCGCACGCGCATCAGGACGGGAGCGGTGCGAGCGATATATGCGCGGCGGCGCATCTGTGACAACATGAAGATTCGCTTCCTGCACGGGAAGTATCGAGCCAGACCAGCAAACGACCGTCTGGTCAGAGGCACAAAGTGACAGACCAGCAACGACCGCCTTGTCAGAGGTATGAAGTGACCGTCTGCACAGAGGATGCGGTGTGCTGCGCAAAACAAGAAGCTCGTCTCGCTGCCATGCCTGCTGAGAGTCGAAGCTCGCTCACCTGTGGAGAGACCAACTCCTCTGCGAGGCTTTGCCGCCAGCTGCAGCCACCTTCTCCAGACAGCCTGCGCCGCACCACATCGTGCACGGTGTTCACTCGTGGCCCATCGAAGGCTCGAGGTCGCTTCACTCCTGTGCGAGCCAGTGACATCGCCGCGTGTTGCAGGCACGTGTGGCGCCAGTGTTGTGCAGCTGCGCTGAGGTAACTTTGAGAAAGAGGCGAGCGATAATACTGCAGTACACAGCTGCTGGCACAGGCAGACGATTTTGGTTGGCGCGAAGATCCAATTTTCAAACTGAGACCAACTGCCACTTTTTGCGAACCTTTTTGCGATCTGCAGCAAGCAAGCTTCGTGTCTGGAATGTGTAATTGTAACAACAATATTGTTTGCGGCACGTTCAGCTGCACACGCAGCGTCATGGTCAAAGCATTGCAGCCAAGCACTGCCACAAAGGCAGGCGCATATAACTTCAACTGTAGGGAGACACAACAACTTTGAAGTTCTTCTCATGAAGAGTAAGTCCTCAACAGTTGTGCTAGCAGCGAGCGAGCCTATTGAAGGTGCTGCCCCACAGAGCAAGCAAATATGCATCAGGTGCAGGAGTGGTCACACATGTTGTGGGTAGAGAAACGGGGCAGACGATGTCCTCACCACTATCCACAAAGCATCTTCATTGTTAAAAAAAGGTACAGTCACGCAGCGCAAAGGCGTGTGCACCACGGAGCACACGAAATGGCAGAGCCGCAGCACCGCCTTGGCACCGTTAGCCGTGGCGGGCCCAGAACTGCATACACATATACACAGCGCCGCTTGCAACAACACGATGCCGGTGTGCAAGCTGCGACCACGTCTCCATAGCGCCTGAACCATGTGCACACAATGGCACCAAGACGCCATTGTTGTTAAAGCCGGCGGGGCACTGAGGATGCTGCTGCCATTGATGTACGCAGCGCAGCGGCAGCGGCGCAGCTTGCAGCGCCGGAACGGTGGCAACGAGACGCGATTCCTTGCTGCCCGCTCGGTGATCGCGCCTGCTTTGAAGTGCTTCTCGCTGCCCCGCTCGGTGATCGCTGCTGCTTTCGTTCATCACAAAGCGGCGCGTCCCGCATCCGCCGCAGCTTGCAGAGCTCAAGCGGGGGGCAGACGCGGCGGCACTGCGCGCCATGTACTGCGCCACGGCGCTGCACCGTCATCATCAGCCGTCGAAACGCCCGGCCGGGGTCCCACCCACCGTCATCAGTTGGTGTCATGTCCGACGGAGCGTTGCTGCACGCGGCACCAGCCATGCCTTGCTGTTGCCGTCAGCCGTCAAAATGCCCCGGTCCCGCACCGCCGGCTTTTGCCGGCATCGATCGCTGCCACCACGCACGACGGGAGCACTGCTGCGCGCACCCGCATCATTGCGGCGGCCCAAAGGCGGCCCGCTGCCGTGCACGCCGGTCCACCGGTGACATCAATCGCTGCCTTGTCCGACGGAGCGTTGCTGAGCGCCGCTGCGTCATTGCGGCTGGCCAAAGGCGGCGCGGCACAGGTCCTCCACGGACAGCAGCCCGCCCGTGAGCTCCACGTACTGGTTGCCCTCCGCGGGGTCCAGCAGCTCCGCGACGAGCGCCTGCGGCGGCGGCAGCAGCAGCAGCAGCGGCAGCAGCAGCAGCAGCGCACAGCAGAGGTGCAGCAACACGTGGTCAGTTCAGCGGCGCGTCGTGACGCTATCTGCAGATGTGACTCCAATGCGCAAGGCGTGAGTGTTGGTGCGCGGCGGCGCGTGAGTCGCAGCTCACAGGTGCATCGCAGGCGCCATGATGATGCCGTCGAACGCTTGCCAGGTGTTTTGTCCCTGGCAGGGAGTATGGAACGTCGGCGGGGCTGCGGCCACGGTACCGCGAGCTGACAGCACCGCCACGTGTCCTCGCGCACGCGGCGGGGAAGCGCGACGGCACAGGCATGTGCCACCTGACACGCTGTTCTCTTCATCAGCATTCGCCACCAGCGGGGCCGGGCAGACGACAACACAAGCACGAGGCGCAAGCGCGTGCACCTTGCACGCCGTCACGACTGCCGCCAGCGGCGGCCGCGCCTCCTCCGCCGCGGCGGGCCGCCCTGCCGCCGCCGCCGCTGCCGCCGCCGCTGCTGCCATGGACGCTGGCGGCGTGAACACGCGCTCGCGCATGCGCCGGTAAAGCACGTCGAACGCGCAGTCCAGGCAGTCCTGGAGACGTGCGGGGGGCATCGAGGGGGGAGGGGGGCGAGTGAGGGGACGGCGCTTGTGTGAAGAGTGCGTGACGGTGCTTAAAGTGCGGCACAGGGGGGGTCAGTCAGGCCAGGGGGTGCGTGGGCGCCGCCTGGGCAAGCCACACGCTGCAGCGGCGCGGCAAATGGGTCGGGGCAGCGCAGCTGAGAGAAGGTGCACTTTCGCAAGGTCCGTCGCTGCAGGCGCGCACTTCAAAGGTGCACTTTGAAAGCTGCATGAGGCAGCAACATCAACACGTGCCACTCTCAAAGCCGTTCTCTGTCATGGCGCGCCCCGGCCGCGTCCGACCACCACTTAACAGTCAAGACGCCTGCAGCATGACATGGTATTCAAAGCGCCACTTGCGTACTACTCTGAGGTTGGCAGCAGCGGTGTGATCCCGCATTAGATTGCGAACTACACCACAGCACAGCCAAGTTAAGCGCCTGCGCGCGCTGCGTGGTGGATGACGTGCCTCTGCTGCCAACTTCAAGTCAGGGGACTCTCCGCAGCACCTCACGTCAGATGCACGCATCATTCCGAACTGTAGAGGCTGCGAGTTCACGAGCTGCGCATCTTGAAGTACCTTCATCGCCAAGCTGAAGTTGGGACTCTCCACCACGTCCCACGTCTCGTTCAGCATCATGCGCACCTGCCCCTGCGCGCGCGGCGACAGCGGCGGCGACGGCGGCTGCGCGGGAGGGCGCTGCAGCGGGTTCGCCGGTGACGCTCCGCTGCTGAGCGCTGCTGCGTCTGGTGGCGCCGCCGCTGCTGCCGCTGCTGACTCGGCTGCTGCCGCTGCTGCTGCTGCAGCAGGTAGCTCGTCTATTGGATTGATGATATATCTTAACAGAGGGTCCTGCACGGGAGGAAGGTATGTAATGTGGTCTATGAGCTGGGGTTCAGAGCGTATGCAGTGTTGGATGGCTTGCAAGGGCGCTGGCGTGGGTTATGGATGCATCAGTGACCAGCGGATCTTGATGCCGTCTTCTGCAGGGGTATGCCATCGACGAGCACTCAGCGTGGGAGCTGGAGCTTTGGATCACACTGCCATGTGAAGACCGCATGGGATTGCGCACTGCAGTAGGGGAACATAGTTTCAAAGGAGGACCACAAGTAGATTCTGCTGAGAGTGTTGCATGTAGCACTTCCGGAGGTGGAGTAAACACGGCAGAAGAGGTACCTCAAAATGCAACACTGTCACGGTTCTTAGAGGTTCCACGGCGCCTGTTGAAGTTCAAATCTACTTCAAGCATGTGCAGAACAGGACCCAAGCAGATTTCCAACGCCATCAGCAATTGGTGTGCTGCAAGGTATGTACCAACAGTTTTGTGCTCATGGTAACTTGTCTCATGCTGGAGTGTCTCATGCTGGAGTAGAGTAATTCATATCACAGCAATTCAGGCTGAGCAGATCCTGCAATTTTCAGGGCCGCGCCTGAACACATGGTAGGGCGTGGCTGAGCAGTGAAAACAGGTTGCACGGTGCACTGACCCTCCTAGGCGAGCAGCAGGCCTGATATTGCAGCATTATCATGCTGCTGCTGCTGAGTGTCGCAGTTACATGCAGCAAAGTGATGTTGCATGCGCGGTGCGCCCGGATGTTGTCATGGCGCCGTGCGTCTCACGCTGCGGCATGGCACACCATGCCCTGCATACCGTAGTCTCAACGCCCCTCATCATCAAGTCTTGTGGGCACCAATGCCACTCTCCAATGAGGCCAGCAGTTCCTCGACTCAAGGCTCAGATGCGGCTGCAGCGCCGTCGCTGTCGAAAACACCACCTTCCCCCCTCTCACCTGCGCCGCCTGAGCATCGCCAGCCGCCGCCGCCGCCCCCCCTACGCCCCCCTCAACCTCCGCGCGCACGCGCCTCAGCATCCCCGCCAGCTCCTCCCAGCCCACCGCCAGCTTGCTCTGGCAGTGCCAGTCCGCGCTGCACGTGCGCACCGCCGCCTCCACGTCCGCCGCCAGCGCCCTCAGCCCGTCTCCGAGCAGAAACTCGTACGTGCTAGACAGGAACGCGCGGCGCGCGTCCATGGGGAGCGACGCGCCGACACCCCGCTCGCCCCCCCCGCCTGCCCCCGCCCCCGCCCCCGTGCCAGGCTGCTGCTTCTGCCCGGCCTCCCGCTTGAGCAGCTCGCTGGCTTCCTCGTAGCTGTAGCGGCCCAGGATGTGCATCTGGAGGCGAAGCATGAGGTTGAGCGCGCTGAAGGCGTACATGGACAGCAGCAGCCGCGTGAAGCTGGTGACCTTGACCTCGTCCCACAGCTCCGCCTCCGCTGGATCCTCTTCGGAAGGGGGAGGGGCTGGGTCGCCGCCTTCGCCCTGAGCGGAGGCTGCTGCATCTCGGCTCTGTCGCAGCGCCTTGAGGGCTCGAACGGGCCGCGATATGTCTGCTGTGGCGTACAGCCGGCTGCGCAGCGTTGGCAGGAAGTTGAGGATCGCGGTTCTGCATTCGGCTCGCGCTCTCCCCAGGTACAGCCTGAAGCGCCTCTCTTTGGCTGATCGCTCAGCAAACTCTGCCTGTATGGCCTCCGCTTCTTTCAGAGCTGCCTGAACCTTGCAGTAACAGGTCACCGCTGCCGCCGCCACGCAGGACAGCGCTATCGCTCGCCTGTGTCGATGTGCGAATCGAACTGCAGTCCTCAGGTGGTCTAGGCCCGTGGCGAGCATCTTGCTGGAGTTCTATCTCGAAGCCTTGAGGATGCAGTGCCTTGCGCCTACCTGCCAGCGCGCCTGCCGCAAGCGTGGTTCGAAGGTTAATTTCTCAAGTGAAGTTCAAGGACTTCAAGTAGGGTTGAGGCTGAATGAACTAGGGTTGAAATTTAGATGGCGCCATTGCGAGTGGTTTGAAATCAATGATCTGGAGCCGAGGCTGCCGTGACCAGCTGGAGGAGCTCAGGCGAGTTTGGGGAGGGATCCAAGGCGTTAGCCCTCTAGCAGCCCCTGGACACCTGCCACCAGGCACCTGGCTATTTGAACCAGATACTACACCCAAACGAACATGATGTCGGTCGCGGTGCTGCGCCGGGGTCTGCTGGCCCAGCAACGGCTGCAGTTGCGTCGCTTTGCATCCCTTGCAGCGTCGTCGTGCAGCAGCACCGACTCCGACTGTGTTGGCGGCAGCTCCAGCAGCGGAGCGCAGATCTCACCTCCACTCCCAAGTGCAAATAGCTCGTTCTACCGGAGGCCATTGCCAGCCAGCTGCGTCGCTTTCAGCAGCTCGGAGGGGAAAGCGCTGTTCAGCGAAGCTCTCAAGGAGGGCTACATGGAAGCTTACTTCAATCTGGCGGAGCAGGTGAGTGGAACCTCGATTGGCATCCTTTGAGCTTCATGCTTGCAGTGTTTGCAGTGTTTGCCATTTACTGCGTGTGGAGTGTCTGCCAACAACGCTGCGGCAGATGTGCAAATGACAGCATAGGCGGTGCGCGTGCCAAAACGCACCGCCACTCGAAGTGCGGTGTAATTCGCCTCCTGAACTTCAGGACCTGATGGCCTCGGGACACGAGCTTTGCTGCTTGATTTCCTGCATGCTATCGCATATATGCTCGCATGCATCTATTATGCTCTCAACTCACAGAAGTGAGGTATGCCACCACTGCGTGCGCTGTCGGCGCAGTTCAACACGCAGGACGAGCCTGCGTACTGCGGCCTGAGCACGCTGAGCATGATCCTCAACGCGCTGGAGATAGACCCGGGGCGGACGTGGAAGGGGCCATGGCGATGGTGAGCGCGCTCTTTGCTGTCTTGACGCACGGTTCTCGTGGTCTCGGCGCTGTCTCCTTGCAGAGAAGTGGCGATGGCGAGCGCACTCCTTGTTGTCTTGACGTAGTCTACAGTTCTCGTGGTCTCGGCGCTGTATCCTGGCAGAGAAGTGGCCATGGCGAGCGCGCTCTTTGCTGTCTTGACGCACGGTTCTCGGCGTCTTGGCGCTGTCTCCTTGCGGAGAACAAGGTGCAGGCTCAATGAGTGTTCTGTAGACGCCCCTTGCAGCGCATGTGTTGGCTGCTAGTGGCGATGGTGAGCGCGCCTTTCTGTGCCGTGGCATTGTCTCCATGCAGAGCAGAGCCCGCACGCTCAATGCGCGACCTTGTGAAAGCCCCCCTGATACAGTGCAGCACATGTGTCTGCTGCTGGCGCCGTGTATGAGGTCGCGGCCAACGGCAGCTGTTGGTCTGCACTTCCTTCGCAATCGCTGCATATTTTGGCGTGCGTTTGCTGCTGCCCCATGAGGCGGGCGACGTGTGCGCGTCTTATCGGTATGCAGCACAGCGCTCAGTCTTGCCCCCTCGTGCCCCCTGCGAGCAGGTACCACGAATCCATGCTGGACTGCTGCGTGTCGCTGGACGACATCAAGGAGCGCGGGGTGAGTAGTGCAGTCAACATAACATTTGCGCAAGGATGATAACCATTGCGCAATGACGATATGTACATACATGGCTGTAGCGCAAGCGGCCGCCACTTGACGCCCCCATGCTGGTGCGCTGTAGCACGCGCTGTCACTGCCAACGCATGGGCGTGATGTTCAGTGCGAGGCTGCATTCGATGGTTCGATTGCATTGCACTGTTGTTGTGCGCCGCCACGCGCTCTGTTGGAGCAGTATTTGAAGGCATTGCGCAGACAGCCGTTGATTTTCTCTGCTGCTCACCAACTCCGCCCTCGCCTCCCCCGCCCTCCTTCCGCGCCGCCGCCGCCGCCGCCGCTGCTGCCGCGCAGATCTCGTACCGCGAGCTGGCGGGGCTGGCGCGCTGCAACGGCGCGGCGTGCACCGTGCGCGACGCGGCGGCCGTGTCGCTGGAGGACTTCCGGCGCGTCGTGCAGCACATCACGGGCGGCGGCCACGGGCGCGCGCACCTGGTCATCAACTACGACCGGCGCGTGGTGCGTGCTCTATGGAATAGTGCGGGGTGAATGCTTAGGTGGGGAGGGGGGGGGGATCAGGGGGCTGGGGGGGGGGGGGGGGGGGGGCGGTGTCAGTGCTGCTTGCGCACCCGGTCATCGACTACGACCGGCGCGTGGTGAGTGAGTCCGGCAGCGCGATCGATGGCGCGTGGTGAATGCTCAGGGCGGGGGGGGGGAGGGGTGGATTTCAGCGCTCAGGGGGACAGTGATGGGTGTCAGCGCTCAGCAGCGTGTGTGGTGTGCAACAGCGCTCAACGCCATACGGCGCGTGGCAGTGCTCAAAGGGGAGGGGGAGGGGGGGGGGGGGGAGGGGGGTGCGCGCGTCAGCGCAGACTTTGTGACGCACGTTATGCGGCGCGCAGTAGCGCTTGGTCCGCAGCGTGGTGGTGCGTGTTGGCGCGCAACAGCAGGCGGTCCGCGGCGCGGTTTTCGCGGAACGTGTGAGCCTGTTCAGGTGGAGTGCATGCGCAGCGGCCGGGCTCGGGCGCACGTGCGCCGTTCGTTGTGAAGCGCCGCTGGCGAGATGTGGCGACATGTCAGCGGCGGCGGCGGCGGCGGCGCGGCGGTGACGGTGCATTGACGACCGTGGGCGGTGGCAGCAGAAAGATAGGGTCGGCGTCGAAGCGAGCGCCACTGCGCGCCGACGGCTTTGGTGCCGTTGCATGTTAGACGTGGTGCCGCACAGCCATCGGGCGTTTGCGCACCCGCCTGGCCAGGAGCCAAAGCTCGGGGGGAGTGCTGCTGCTGCTGCTGCTGCTGCTGCCATCGGCTGTGTCGGGACGCCGCCGCTGTTCGCGCTGAAGAAGCCCATCGCTTGTTCGAGTTTTGTACTTCAAGAATCACGAACAAAAACAACGCTCTATTTAACTTGATCCAGTTGTGTTCGGGGTGATCAACGCTACATGAAACCTCACGGCGTGTCCCCATGTGTTCTTGCCTCGCGCTCGACTCGCTGCAGCTGGGTCAGACGGGCAAGGGCCACTTCAGCCCCATCGGCAGCTACAACAGCCGACACGACATGGTGAGCCTCCGCGTCGCGCTGCCTGTACCACGGCGTACATGCGTCAGAGCTGCATGTTCACTTTGCCGATGACAGCACGCAGCTGCTCCACGCGCGCACACTGGCATTGTGATGGATGGGGGGACTGCGTCAGTGCTGAGCAGGTGATGGCGGCCGGCGCGCGCGTGCAGCTCGCGAATGATCACGTTCTTATGCACGTGATGCGGGCAGCACTAGTCGGAACGGCGATGCCCCCCGGCCGGCCGTTCAGCGCCCATGATGCGCTGCGGTCCTCTTGAGGTTCTGACGTGCAAGTTCAAGATGAACTTGTGATCATGCTGGCCTGTACAGTCGGCGAGGCAGCGCTCAACTGACCGGTGCGCGCATCGCTCCGCAGGTGCTGGTCGTGGACACGGCGCGCTTAAAGTATCCGCCGCAGTGATGCAACGCTCCGCTGTCGCGCGTCGCGGGCGGCGACCCTGCAATGTGCTTAGGGCTTTCATAACCTAACTGTCAGTGTTCGCCAGGCCCATGACCGCGCGCAGCCCCGCGCCGCCCGCCCCCGCCACCACCGCATCATACGTGTGGTCCACTGCGATGTGAACACGGAGCTTGAAGTTGATCGACCAGGGCACATCACTTTCTACAAACTTTGAAGTATACTTCTATTCATAACTGCGAAGTACATATATTTATAAACATATGTGAACATATGTGCGTCGATCCTCGCGCAGGTGCTCGTCATGGACACGGCGCACTTCAAGTGCCCGCCGCACTGGGTAATGTTGAAGTTGAAGTTGAAGTGTTGCGTGCCGCATCCAGTCAGTCGCCTGCACCACCGCGTGCAACGCTCAACCATTGCACATCGTTCGGCCGTGCCCCCCCCCCCCCTGTAACCTACAGAGGCTCTCAAAGCTCAATGCACTGTCAACCCCCGCGCAGGTGCTGGTGATGGACACGGTGCGCTTCAAGTACCCGCCGCACTGGGTAATGTTGAAGTTGAAGTGTTGCGTTCCGCATATAAACTTTGGAGCACATTCATATTTATACATATATCTGAACATATGTACGCCAATCCCCGCGCAGGTGCTTGTCATGGACACGGCGCGCTTCAAGTACCCGCCGCACTGGGTGCCGCTGGAGACGGCGTGGCGCGCCATGCGCCAGATAGAGGAGACCACGGGCAAGGTATGTATGGCAAACTCTAACCATTTTTCACTTTTTCCAATGTGAAAATTTGTAGAATGATCATTTGGCGCGCCACGCGCAAGATCGAGGAGACCATGGGCAGGGTATGTATGGTGCACTCGAACCAATTTTCTACTTTTTCTGTCGTGAAAACAGCGCCGCGTTCTTCTTCGTTGCTGCGTGAAATTCGGTGCTGTGACTACACTGGACGTTTTCTTTCTTCTTTACGTCGAGCAGTGCAGTGCGTGCGCAGCAGCGGGCAGCGGCGCGCACGCGCTGAACCGCGCGCCCGCAGGCGGCAGCACGGCGCAATGCTGGCGCTGCCGGATCGCTCTTGGCAGGTTTGCGTGCAGCGCGCTGCGTTGTGTCAGCGATGCTCACCGTACCACTTGTGTCGTTCCACTTCAAGTCTCACAGGGCCAGTGACTGAGAGTTGTTACAACCCTCCGCGTCCTGTTACCGAAGTCGTCTTGGAAATTACGGATGTCGCGCGGGGTCGGCGCGGTTTTGCGGCCGCTGCCCTCCGCATGCAGCGCCCTATGCACTCTGTGTCAGGTCTGCAGGGGTCTGGTCTTAGCAAGCCAAAGCATGCATCGCCTCGGAACGACGTGCAGCTCTGCAGCAACGCCGTCCGCGCCCTGCATCCCCCCCCCCCCCCCCCCCCCCGCCCCCCGCCCCCCGCCACCCATCATCGCTCGACAGAGCGCTTCGCTCGCACTGCGCTCGCGCTGCGTGAGCCGCCGATGCTCTTGGCGTGTGTCAGCTGAGGGCCCGCCACTCAATACATCTGCTGAGCATTGCCGCATCGCACTATTCTTCAAGTTGTTGATGTTCCTGAGCGTTGCCACGGCGCGCGGTGTGTGTGCAGGGCCGCGGCTTCATGGTCTTCTACCGGCAGGAGCGCAAGGGGCTGGTCTTCACGGTGTGCCGGCCCGCGCAGGAGCGGTGGCCGGCGGTGAGTGCGTGGGGGAATGAGTGAGTGAGTCATTGAGTGAGTCACAGTGTGCCGGCCCGCGCAAGAGCAGTGGCCCGCGGTGAGTGAGTGGGTGAATGAGCGAGTGAGTCATTGAGTGAGTCATCAATCGAGTGAAAGAGCACGGTGTGCGGCCCGCGCAGTAGCGATGGCCCCTTGGTGTGTGAGCGGGTGAATGAGTGAGTGAGTGAGTCATTGAGTGAGTCATCAGGCGAGCGAGAGAGCACGGCGACCGGGTACGCCGAGGACTTTTGGCGAGTCACAGAGGGCAGAGGAGCAGCAGCAGCTGCAACGCCGTGGACATGATTGCGCTGACGCACAACCAAGACTCACGCTGGGGGCATACTGCAGTTCATTGGTTGGTGGATGGTGGTTGCAGGCTGTATTCTACAAGAGTGTCCCCCCCGCCCCACCCTGGTGTCAGGAGCCCTCTATCAGGTTGCCATAATTAGGGCTAGGGTTAGCGTCCTGCATGTCTGTGTGCACCGCCCCACACCAATTCCGTCTCCTCAGAGGACGCGGTTCTTGGTTGTCACCGCCGGCCGCTTGCACAGCTGCAGCCTGTTGTCGCTCCTGTGGCTTGCCCAGCTGCTGCTGCGGCTGTTATTGCTGACGCCGACAGTGCCCGTGCTCACGCCCCCCCTTCCCCCCCCGCCCCCTACTCCCCTCTTGCGTTCAGTTCGCAGAGTGGTGGCAAGAAACCGCCGCGGCCATGTCGGCGCTCGCCACGAGCGCACCGCCGCCGCCGCCGCCGCCAACGCCCGCCGCCGCTGCCGCCGCTGCCAAGCGCGCGCTGCCGCCGCCGCCGGGGTGGAGCCTCGCGGCGTTCGCGGCGCGCTTCGTGGCCGCGCTGCCGCCGCCCGCCGCGCAGCTCGTCGCTGCGCACCGCAGCGAAGAAGCGGCTGCTGCTGCAGAGTACGTGGCGTCGGCCGGCGCGGCGCCAGGCGAGCTGGGCTTCGGCAGCGGCGGTGGCGGCGGCGGCAGCGGCGGCAGCGGCGGCGGCGGGGATGCCAGCGGCGACGGCGGCAGCGACGGCGGCGGCGGCGGCGGCGGTGCGTGCAGCACCACGGGGCCCATGTGCGCCAAGATCAGCCCCGGGAGACTTGTGGCGGCGCTCGAAGAGAGCAGCGTGTACGGCGCTGTGGTGGCGGCAGCGGCAGCGGCGGCGGCAGAAGCAGAAGCAGCAGCAGTCACCGACGGCGGCGGCCAGCGGCCGCGACTAGGCCGGGCGGCGGGGACGCTTGAGGTGCGGTTCTGTGTGTGCATGTCACATCGTTGGCTGTGGTGCATGGGTTCTGCACAGCTGATGAAGCGTAGCACCGCCGCTTTGCGGCGCTTCTGCTGGCGAGGGACGTGCGTGATCACTTTGCTCCCGTGCTGAGGCAGCTCGTCATCTCGGACTGCCGTGCCCTCACTGACCTCGACCACCTGCACATGGCCTGCATGCCTCATGGTCCCACGCGGGCCGCTCCCCTACCACCGAAGCGCACACTGCAGCTGAGTCCGATGCAGCCCCCCCCCCCCCCGCAAAAAACAAAAGCTGAGCATCGCTGTACCCCCCCCCCCCCCCCCCCTCCCTGGTGTCGCGTCGTGCTGCAGGTGCGGCGGCAGCACCTGCTGTCTGCGCTGCTGCTCTCGTGCGTGCTGCACGCGGCCATGGAGCTGCGCCGCGAGGGCCGCACGGAGGCGGGGGGGCGCCTGCTGGCCATGTTTGACATGATGGCGCTGCCGCAGATCCTGCTGAGCGACGTGGAGCACCTCACCAAGGTGCGCCGTAGATGCGTGTACTTGAAGTATGCCTTGAAGTAGTTCAGGAGTATGCACAAGAAGCAGGCGCCGCATGCGCCGAGGGTAGATGTGTACTTGCAGTACGTAACGTTGAGTTCAAGTACGTACTCTGTCGAGCACCAGGCGCTTCATGTGAGGCAGGTGTGTACTTGAAGTACTTAAAGTATAGTTCAAGCATGTGTGTATTGTTTTTGAAGCACCAGGCACTTCATATGCTGAGGGTACACGGAAGCACTGCCGCAGCAGCGCATCGGCGGCATCTGCAATCAGCACTGCGCATGAGAAGTTGTGTGCTTTCATAGTTGCACATGGAGAGAGCGAAGTGGCACTGGGCACCACAGTGACTGCACCGCGCGCTGCGATGGCGAGCGCTGTGGCAGACTCGTCTGCTTCCTCGAGTAGGCGAGCACACTCAACGCCATTCCTGCGTAACAAAACGTATGGGGTCGCTGCACTACACAGCGAGGTGCGGCGATAGGCATCGACAGGAGTGCGATGCGCACCCCCGTGCGCGCAGAGCGCTGCTGACAGAGAGCGGTTCGCCGCGCTCGGGTAGCCCACTAGTGCTCACACGTGGCGCATGCGTGGCCAATAGCGAGGGAGATGCTCAGATCTCAATGCACCACAAGCGTCCCGCGCCGTAAGGAGGCTTCGGCATCAAACGCGCAGTGATGCGCTCTTGGCAGTGGACGGTGCAGCTCCCTTCCTCACCTCGCGTATCGGTACATGAGTGGGCCGTCGCTGCCATACGCGCCGAAGTGCGACGCTGTAGTTGAATCAGCCCTTTGCCCCCCCCCGAACCACTCTCTTGCCCCTCCTCCCCCCCTCCCCCCCCCCCCCCCGCCTCAGTCGTTCCAATCGCTTGCCGGCGGCGCTGCCGCCGCGGACGGCGACTGCGTGCACTGCATTAACCCGACGTGCCCCGTGGACTATGCGCCGCCGACAGCGGCAGGGGCGTGCGCCGCAGCAGCGGCGGCGCCAGCGCTCAGCGACTGCGGCCACGACCACGGCGGCGGCGGCGGATGCGACCGTGGGCACGAGCATCACCACCACCATCACGGCGCCTCGTGACGCGCGGCAGTGGGCATGTATGTATGGTTATGGTGTGTGCGCCATACACCGGCGCCATGTTTGAGCATTTAGCGCGCGGGGCGCGTCGCAGCGGCGGCAACGCGCGACGCAGGCATCCTGGCCGTATGCGTCACATTCTGCCGCTGTTGTGGCGGCTCGCTGCCGCCACAGCGCCTGTCGCATGCGCGCTGCAAGGGCGGCGCGCCTATCTACATGTTTACGGCAGTTGTTGAGTGGTAGTGGGTGTATTCGGCGTGGCTTTGCGGAGCGCTGCGCTTGCTGCAGTGGGGGGGCGTTTGGGGGGCGAGCTGCTCTCGTCCCCTCACTCCCCTGTAGAGGAATGGCCGTTGCCATCGTACAGCGCGCGGACTCTAGTGCGACTGCAATTGTAATGCACTGAGTGATCACACAGCTGCTTGTTGTGCGCGGCGTGCGTCCCCATGCTGTGCTCATGTGTTGGAAAGGGGGACTCTGATGTCCTTGTTTGTGATATGTTGCTTGTGAACGCTGCACGACTGACTCTATCTCATGTTCAGATATATACGTGCACAGCATGTCTTGGTGCTCTTTCCACTGGAAAGCTCTTGGAACTTCATACAGCTGATGTGATCAAGGCTGCAGACACAGCACGGCACGCACAGAGTGAACCCCCTGTTGTACATCATGGCAGCTCTTGCATGTTTGGGCTACATGCGTATATGCGGCACATCAGTGTGTCAGCTTTATGACAAGCTTCACACACTTGAATTAGTCCATGCACAGACAGGCATGCACCCTGTGTGTGCAACCCACTTCATCAGCATGCCAGGTGTAACAATCAAAACCCCACTGCTTGTCTGCACTTTCACAAAAGAAGGCAGCTACAGTGCTTGTTTCTCAAGGGCCAATGAAGACACAAGTGTGGCGGCTGAGCACGCAGATGCACTGAACGAGACGAAACTGAATGTTGGCAAACCTTCCAAGAGCTTGCACACAGGGTCAAAACACTTGAGAAAATTGACAGAAAAACACATTTGCATGACGCAGCACCCAGCATCAGCACCACATTGCAGCAAAAGCAACCGCACATCTAAAGAAAACTTAATAATACATCCATCATCAGCACCACATTGCAACATGAGCATCAGCGCATTTGCAAGGCAATCATCGGAGTTCTCAAGTAGAAAACAAGGCAGCAGACAGAAGGTTCTGAAACGCACCATTTCCAGTAGTTACGGATCAACAAACTGTTACTATTGTAATGGCTGTAACCTTTGGACACGCTTCGCCGTCAGTGCGCTCGAGTATACATGGGGGAGGGGGAGAGTTCCCAGTTGGAGAAGCAACTTAGGACAGCTTGCTGAGCAGGGTGTCGATGGGGTCCTGGCCGCCGGTGAGGAACGCGGCGACGGTGGCGCCAGTCCAGGCAACCATCGCCAGGCGGCCGTTGTTGATCTCCTTGGTCTGGATCTCGAACGCGCCGGCGTCGTCGTACTGCTCCAGCTTGGGGAAGGCGCCAGTGTCGGGCTGCACGTCCCCGGGGGCCTTGTCCTCCTTCTGGGGGGCGAGGATCTCCAGCGCGGAGCAGAACAGGAGGACCTGCGCCACGCCGGCAATGGGCCAGGGGCCGATCGCGCCGAAGCCGTAGGGGATGGTGGAGGGGATGCCGTCGCCGGCGGACACCAGGCCGTCGAACTTGTAGAAGTGGGTCACAAAGGTGTGCAGCCTGGGGAAAGGAGACAAGGGACAGGTAGGGGAGAAGACCACAGTGAGTGACAGAGCAATCAATCACAAAGGGGCATACAGTGTTGTGAAAGTGGGTCACAGAAGGTGTGCAACCTAAGGATCGAGGCAAGTACAGGAATTAGAGAATACAGCGAGTGACCGAGGAATCACAAGCGGGCATGCAGCGAGCACATGAATCGAGGGTGCCGTGAAGGCGTACTAAATGAGCGTAGACGCAGGCCGATGCATGCCCTAATTGGCCCACAGCACGTTGAAGATAGGCAACTCACATGGCCAGCTGGGCGACGCGGCCGTGCTTGATCTCGATGGCACGGTAGCGGTTGAACTTCTCAACATCGCCGTCGGCACTGAAGCCAGCGGGGTCCCAGTAGCCCAGGGGAGCCACCACGCCGGCCTCGTTCTCGAAGCTCATCTTCATGGCAGAGGAGCTGCTGGGGACCGCCGCCTGAAGATGTCATGAGGGAAGAGCAGCAGTTGAGAGTGAGACCGTGCAGCTCTGACTAATCGACCGGCAGCCGCTGCGCGAGGCGAGGGCATACGATGTGATGTGCCTTCTCACGGCGAATCCGGAAAGTTTGTCCCATGCAGTAGCAAACCCACGGGAGACTTGCTGACGCCAAACTCAGGCAGAGGCAGATACTGTCTGCTAGCCCACGGAGGCGGAAGCGCCTAAGCAGAGAGAGGGGCGGGAGCCCTGTGACTTGGATACGCAGGCATGAAGTGCAGGCCCAACGGCAAAAGCTGCACATGCGTGCACACCGCGCCGCCGAGCTCCAGACGAGTGCGTGCGCTCCGAGCTGATGCTACAGCTACTGCTGCTCTAACTCCTGCTGCTGCTGCTGCCTCGGTGCGCGATGGAGGCAACACACAAATCTCCCCAACTGTTGCTCGCTAAACACACAGCCCGAGCTCGCCAGAGGAGCCACTTACCCGCAGGGCGTTGGGGGCAACGAAGGCGTTGGCCCCGGCGGCGAGGAGGAGGGCAGCAGCGCAGGCCTTCATGTTGATGATGGGGTGGTGGCTGACTGGGTGACTGAGAGTGATCAATAGCGCTTGCCAAAATCTGCCTCTGTGCCCTTTCAGCAAGATCCGCATTCAAGGTCGCCTATACTCGGATGCGTCAAACGAACAGCGGAGTGAACTCCCCGCGAACTGACGGACGTAACGGTAACGTAACTGACCTTTGTGGATTGAACCTGCTGTTGGTACTTGACAGCCTACATTGCAGACATGGTTGTGGCACTTTAGATGCAACCATGCCAATCAAATATCTACGCAGTGCAAAAAACGTGGTTGTTGAAAGTCGCCGTATCAGAGCAGGGCAGCGTTCACAGTAGTTGACAAGCCATGATCGATGATATTGAATTGCGCGTTTCACATGAATGGAGGTTGATTCGCGAGGACTCATTCTGACTAGGTTGATTCGCAAGGACTCATTCTGACTAGCCCTCTAGAGCTGCGTGACTTGATCAGCATGATGTGCAAACGTTGCACTCAGATCTATGCCACCCTGCTAAGCTCCAGTACATTTACCGCTGCTGTGAACACTTCAGATCTTGAAGTTTGCAAACACTTCTAGTCTTACCAAGTAGAGCATCGCACATTCAAGTGTGACCAGCGCTGCTTGAGAGCTGTGCATGCTTCCACAGTGTCTCAGACGGACCAATTTTGCCTCTGCGGCAACCCAGCAGCTGCGGCACTATAGCGGCAAGAACATTTGCGTTCACGTTGGTTGGACCAGCAGCAGTTGACAACGACGCTTCATCCTCATCGCTGCCAACTTGTGTGCAGGCACAAGTTGCATTTGGCGGTGCGGCTGTGTCAGCACATAATATTAACAGCGGCGACCACGGTTATTGGTGGAAGGCACTCGCGGCTAACCATCCCTTGTCACCTAGAGCTCAACGATCTTTTTGATTCGTTTTTCATCAACACTCAAGAACACCACAAGCACATGACATCAACGTCATGTAGTACACAGCCATTGTCATAGCATAGCATCAGGTTGCTGATGAACACACGACCCTGGCAAAGCAGGTATGGCCGAGCATGCCGTGCATGCATGCAGGCTCGTGTGGCTGACAGTTTCAGGTTCCAGCATTGCACGAGGTTCACAACACGATCTGTCAATCCTGTGGGGCACGCGTAATGTGTGCTCACGCGGTCACATAAGCCACAGGGGTTGACGCTGACACCATAGGAGGCGTGCATCTGCCGTGCATCTTTGAGAAATGGCAGACCAGGCAGGGCAGGCGATTATAAGATGGAGACGTCAAGGCTGCCTGCATTTTGTGTTGTCGTGTATTGGTGCGGCGCATGCGAGGCTCACGCGCGCAAGCGAATGGCAACGAGCCGCTGCAGCGATGTGGATAAGCTGATGACTTGTCAGTGCTGCAGCAAGCCGCGCGCCTGAGCGTCCGTCACCCTGCGCCGCAGCTGCACGTACTGACCTCTACTCCAGTCGCTGCATGGGCAGCCATTTGCTAGCGCCCACTCCACCGCTGACAACACGTTAATGGGGCAATCTCTATGAGTGAAGAGATCAATGCTAGGAAAAAAAAGGTCTTCTCTCCCTCCCATGGGCAGCCATTGGCGCGTGCCCACTGCAGCACCTCCAGGTGACCCTCTTCAATCGCCTTTGTGCAGACCCGCCCATTCCAGGAACAGCATCGCGCCCGCAGCCACTGCAGGATGTCCAGACGACCCTCCACAGCGGCGGATGCGCACGCACGTTTATCGCCGGGGCAGCCTACCTCGTGCAGCCACTGAAGCATATGCTGGTGGCCTCCGGCCGCAGCCGCCACGATTACGTTGCTGTCCAAGGGGCAGCCGTTTGCGTGCGCCCACTGTACAAGCTGGAGATGACCGTGGCGGGCAGCATAGTATGATGTCCACCTGCTCCACGGACAGCCGTGGCTTCGAGCGTATTGGAGAATGCGCAGATGGCCGCCCTCTGCGGCGGCATTGCATGTCCCGTCATCCCACCGCATCCGACGCCGCGTGCCCATCTCAGCACCTCCAAGTGCCCTCCACTGGCTGCTGCAGCGCACGTTTGCCAGTCGAAGGGGCAATCATGACTGCGCGCCCACTGCAGCACCTCCAGGTGCCCCCCCCGCGCCGCTGCTGCGCTTGTCTTTGTGCCCCATCGAAACCCTTGGGCGCGAGCCCAGTGCAACACCTCAAGATGCCCCCGCTCAGCTGCAACTTTGCACACTGGCACATTATGACAAACATGATCGCGCCTGTGCGCCATATTCGCGAACACAAACTGCACCACTTCTAGTGTGCTGCACATGGCGGGCGTCGTACAGAAGCTCAGTGGTCATCTTGCACCCGTTTGCGTATGCCCACTGAAGTAGCGGCAATGACACAACCATAGCTAGCGCTCTCCTCGTTTGTTTCTGACGAGTCGTCAGCCCCCTCAGCTGCATGCTGCTGGCATATAGCGCACGCCACGCAGTGCTTACAGATGAAAGCTGGAGATAGTGCCCACTTGGCAGAAACTCGAAGATTTTCATCCACATGTCTGAGATCATCAGCGAGTGGAGGTGTTCAAAGTCAGCCACGTGTTCAATCGCAGGAGAGATGTAGGCCGCATGCAGCCCCCACGAATTTGCGGGGCTCCAATCTTGGGGATAAGAAACGAGCTCCAATCAAACAAGATTGCAATCACGAGGTGGAGCCATCTGAAGTCGGAGTCACTCAACTCACCACGTTGATGTTGGCTCGCTTCCGCTTTGGCGTCACATGAAGTTGCAAGAGCCAAAGCACGGGTCCTCATCCTTGTCGCCACCATCCTCCCACACTAAAGCCACTTTCGTCGATGTGACTTGAAGTTTGAGGCTCATTTTTATTGGATCGATCTGTCAACTACTTCATTAGTTGCCCGCAGCCACAGCGACATGGCAAGCGTGCTGGCAGCAAAGCGCATGGCGCAGGCGATCTCGCGGCCCGCAGGAGCCCAAGTGCGGCGCATGAGCACATCGAAGCCAGCTCCGAAGAACATCGTGGAGAAGCAGGCTTTTTTCAACCGCAATCCCGCTGTCGGTGAGTAGGCAGGGAATGTATTGCTCGTCCAACTTTGTCTTCCGCTGCTTCGACGATGTGTATGTGTATGCGGTGTCCACATTGGCTGCACTCGAGGTGCCATGGTTGAACATTCAGATGCCCTGCTTCCGGAAGTACATGGCATGCACACATGCGTCCTGGCACCCAATGTGGTATGATGTGCAGCTGGCATATCGTGATCTTGATTCTCGGCTCACTTTCACTTACCTTTATTGTTACCATCGTCATTGCTCCATGACCATCTTACTGCGGCCGACATGCTCCTGTACGGACTTGGGGTTGTGTTCATTACAGTGTCATCAATGAGTTTGGTTTCATGGTAGTTGTGTGCAGCAGGCACTTGAGCAAATGTGGCCTCTCTTCAACCAGCTGCCTCAAAGTCTTGCCATGCTTGCTTCAGGAGTATAGGCCCCATAATAGCTGCGAGGGGCTTGCTGGCCATATAGTGAACATCTAATCGAAGCTGAGTTACAGTCACACTTGCCTTTGTCATAACGCTGTGCAACTTCACTAAGAATGCACATGTTTCACATGCTGAATCAGGCGACGCAATTCGACAGCCACACAGTCTGGCTGTGTGCAATGATCAGGGCTTCACTGACAAGTCCGGCGCATTGGAAATCGCTGCCCTAGTCACTCCCAGCCCGCAGTTCACGCCTCTAAGCGCGTTCTAGGCTGGAGGGCTACATGTACCGCATCCAAGTTGCTGCTGTTTTGTCTGCCTCGCGGCATGCCGCCGCGTCAGGCACAGAAGTCACCGAAGGCTTTCAAGGTTTGTTGTCTGAGCACCGGCACCCATCCAGACCTGACACGTGCTCGTCGTCGTGCGCAGGCGCGGACAACCCGACGTACCTCAAGGCGCAGCTCTCGGACCAGATCGCCACGGGCGTCGTCTTTGCGGGCCTGGGCGTCGGCCTGGTCATGGCGCTGCGCGGACTGCTCTGGGCCACCTTCGGCACGCACAAGATCGAACCTCAGTAGGAACTGCAGCAGCAGCAGCAGCAGCGGTTTTCCAGCTATATAGTTGCGGCGTTGCGGTGGTCGGCGGCGGCGGCAGGAAGTGCGGAATCGGAGTCGGGCGGGCGGCGAATGCGGCGCATGTGGGGGTGGCGGGCGTGTGCGCACGCGCGTTCGGGCGCGCGCGGCGGGAGATGTGGTGGTGAACATGAATGTATGGTGTGTTTTGTCTATGTGTGCTGTGCGGGGGCGGTCGTGTGCGTCTTGCTGCCGTGGCCTGTTGCACATGGACTCGCCTGCAATGCAGAGCACCAGTACCCCGTACTCTGTGCCCATCGCGGTCGGCTGCTGGCCTGCGCTTGGCGGCAGCAACTCGCGTGCGCCGCCTGCTCACTTGTGCGTGTCCTTCTTTTGTGAGGTACATACACGTATAAGACGAGCGAGAGAGTGAGGAGCTCTCGAGAGAGTGAGGTGCTGGATGCTGATGTCCGGTCTAGGTTGCATCAGCAGTGTGTGGAGAGTACATGGTGTTCATGCTTGTCATCAACCTTCAGCCGCTGAACCGTGGCTGCTGGTGAGTCGTGTGTGTGTCGATGCACACGAGCGACCATCAATGTATTCAGCAAAGCTTAGGCGCAGGCGAATATGGATAGCATGATGCAGCCTGGTGCATGACATCCATCTTACAACTTCGTTGGCTAGCACTTGCTGCAACCGCACTGTGCAGAGCAGAGGGTGCTCATCGATCATGCAGTCCATCGCATCTGTGCAATGCAACGAGCCCTAAGTGGCCATGCCTGCAAAGCCGGTTCTGACATCACCTGGGAGGCACAATAATTGAATGGTGAGAACCAAATACACTTCTGTGACCAGAAATTGAATGATGTGGAGAAAAATATAACCGAAATTGCTTCACATGCCACTTGGGATATTTCATGCGGATGAAATATCCCAAGTGGCATGTGCCCAAGGGAGATCCTTCGCTCGCGGGGTGCGGCGCGGAGGCCTACTTACATACGTGGTACGTCAGATGTGCGAAGTAATACTACTGTGCTTGTATGGCGATGTGTGAGCTGGGGGTTGTGTGATGTGGACGTTGCTCTAGGGTGCTGAGGGCTGCTGACCGCTGCTGCCATATGCTTTTGAGTTGAGTTTGAAGTTCTATGCACAACACCTGCTGTACCCAATGTTTGGCAGCTACACTAGCTTGTGCATGTCTCAAAAAATTGTTAGAATGCATGTGATGATGATGCTATCATCTGATCGGGTGCCGTGCACAGGCATTGATATGTACAGTCCTTTCCAAGCCGCAAGCACAAGGCACAGGCGCTGACAAGGCAGGAAAGAGGACGTGCTGCCACTCTCATGTATGCACAGGTTTGCGCAACGTTGTTGCTGACCATAGACAGTGACATACCATAATGAGAAACACGACACTCAGGTGAACCTCCAAAGTTCAAATGAAGTTTGGGGGTAGGTACCGACCATGACTTTGTGGTTCGGAGGCGTGCTTGTTTGTTTGCACTCTGCACGATGAAGTCTGCGCTGGTGTCGTCCCTGCTCTTTGCCGGCGCGGCGGCCTTCGTGCCGAGCAATGCGCCCGCAAAGAGTGGCAGCTTCACCCGCAGCTCCAGGCAGCTGGCGGCGGCGCGCTCCAACAGGATGTCCATGAGGTGAGGATGCGGCGCCGAAATGCACAAGGCTGCCACGGACGGCTCAATGCAGGACTGCAGGTGCATAGAGCAGCTCGGGGTTCTTCAGATTCCGGCAACTGGAGGCAGCCGCCCTGTTCAGTTCCAAACTCGTGCTTCTGCATGAGTGCAAGCCAACTGCGGCAACACACAGAGAGCCGGCTGCCATGGCGCTGCTGGTGCTATCCAAGCAACCGAGAGCAACAAACTAGGATACACCTCAATTGGCGATGTCAGCTGTCGCCGATCCAGCTCACGCTCACGTCTTGATTCACGGTAAACCAACAAGTATCATGCTCTCTGACAGCTGCCACCCCATGTGTGCGCCAATACACGCAGCGCCCACACCTTTGACACCAAGATCTTCCCCAAGACCGGCATCAAGCTTGCCGGCACCGAGGAGGAGATCGTCAAGGGCGGGCGGGATCTGTTCCCCCTGCTGAAGGATGCCTTCAAGGGCATCAAGCGCATCGGTGTCATCGGCTGGGGATCTCAGGCCCCCGCGCAGGCACAGAACATCAGGGACTCCATAGAGGCGGCGGGCATGGACATTCCCGTGACCATTGGCCTGAGGGAGGGGTCTGCCTCTTACGAGCTGGCGCGCCAGGTGCGCTGGCGTACGTGGCAGAGCATGTTGCGCAGACGGAGGTGCAAGGGCTAAGCTGCAGTTGATCTTGAAGTTGGCAACATTGGCACTGTGGGTTCATTATGAGTAAATCTTGCATGTTATTCCAAGCGCTCAGAGCACAGAAAAGTGTTAGAAGCAGCGCACTGGATTCGAAGTGTCCCAGTAGCTTGTGTGGAGGACATTTCCCCTGCTGACGAGGAGCACTTAACTCTCACTGTTTTCAAGCGCTGAGATAGGCATGCATGGCAGTGACTGCACCGAAGCGCTGTCACGAAGGCGCTCATCGCGCACGCCTCTCACAGAACATATACACCCGACAGCCTGTAGTGTCGGGCTCCGCAACCGCCTATCACATACACCGAGCTCATCCTCTGTTGCACTTATGCCAAGCAGGCACATGTCAGTCTCACCCAGACCCCCATTGTGCCGCGCTACTATGTGAGGCGATGCACTTCTTGAATCCGCAGCTGACTGGAGCAATAAGCTAGAACATGCGTTGGTGTATATCCATGCGTGCTTGCTTGCCACGCACGGGCGCAGGTGGGCTTCTCTGAGGAGGCGGGCACGCTCGGCGACATGTACAAGGTCATTGCGGACAGCGACTTGGTGATTGTGCTCATCTCGGACGCAGGCCTGGCCAAGGGGTACAAGAAGATCTTCGACACCATCAAGCCGGTGAGAGCCTGACGGACGTGCATCTCGTAATTCGGTGTGGAACATGCGTCGGTTTAGCCCAATGTTGTTGAAGTTGAAGTTGTCAGCGCGTCTCCCGCAAAGCGCAAGGCAACGTCGGCAGACGCGTCAGCGCGTCGGCTGCCGCTGTCTGTCTTGCCGCCTGAAACTGTGTTATGTCATAAACTTGAGCTTTTAGCGCTGAGCGTTGTGACGTCGTGAGGTCGCTGTCAGTACTTGCCGAGCAGAGCCGGGCGGCGCGCCAGCGTGCAATTACAGGCCAGGAAAACTTCTGCGACTGCGCGTGGGTCTGGCCGCACCTCCAGGTTTTCGGGGTCTTGGGGGTAGGTTCGCGAGCAGCCGCAGCATCGCACGCAGGGCGGCGAGCAAGTAATGCGTTGGAGCGACGCAGGAACGCCATCCGCGTAAACGTCGAATTTGTAGCCACAAGCGCCGAGCACACGAAGCGCTGCCGCTGCGCGTACAAGCGAAAGGCGCGTGCGCAAGTGTGCGTTGCACAAGACGCGCAGGCCCTCTGCTGCTGATGGCAGACGGACGCGGACCTGTCTGCAAGGCACACTCGCAGAATAATTGATGCACATTCGGTGCGGTTGACAGATGCAGATGTTGCTGCACACGCATCGCGTCTGAGCCAGAGCCAGAGCATCCTTAACAGTGCGCTGTGTAGTGTGTAGCACTTTCCTGATGCGTCAAAGGTGCCCATCAAAACGTGTCAGTGGCTCCAGAGCTGTTGACCTTCTGTTGGCTTCAGTGACCCTGTCGTAGTACTTGGTGTGCTGTAGTTCTGACCAGAATGGCATTGATACGCTGGGAGCAGAAGTGCCTTAGTGGGTGCGTGAAATAGGTTCATCAAAATATAAATTTAATGTATGGGTGTCGTCAAGTGCATGGCTGCATCTGCAAAAGCATGGTCGGAAAGCTTCTTGGAGTTGTAATAAAGCGTATGTACATCTCATTTATTAAGTGCATGGCTGAATCTGCACCAGCACCTTCCGAAGTTTTTTTGAGCACTGACATTAAAGTACATCATGCCTTGTACGCAAGCCGGCACTTCAACGTACTTCAATTCAGGCTGGTACATTATTGAGGTTACAGTTACTGCACAAAACAAGAGGTTGAGACAGTTTGCGGCACGCTCCGGTTTGTGGATGGTCTGGAGGAGGCATCGTAGTTGCATGCAGAAGACGATCACTTCAGCGTCGCAAGAAGATTAGACATCGGTAATTTCCAGCGCCACTGCCGCCCTGACACGCTCCTATGGCAAGCCTTTACCTCACGGTAGTCACTCACTTCCCTCAGCGTTGAGCAATGACTGATTGGCCCTGCAGAGCATGAAACGCCATGGCAGGTTCTGACCATCTCAATTCTGTGACGGCAGTGATCGGTGGCTGGCAAGGAGCTCCCTGTGCGCGCCAACGTTTCTTGGATTTGTCTGCGTCTGCGCAGGCATGCTAGTCGATACTTGAAGTATTCTATGCAAAGTGCCCTCGAAGATGGTTGCGTCCGCGCCAGTTTCTCTGCCGGATCCCATGGCAGGGCGCCCCGCACTTTCAAACCGAGATTTCACCTGTGACCCCCTCGTGGCGGTTCAGTGCCTCGTGTCAGCTGCGCTCGCAGCCCTCACATGTGCTACATATATCGCTCCCTTGAGCATGCAGCGATGACGCAGTGCTGATGCCGGTGACACTCCGCTGAAACTTCAAGCGGCGACGCTCCAGAGCGCCACCCCTCACACATTCAACCGCTCATTTGAATATTTGGTGACGCTGTGCTGACGCCGGTGACGCTCCGCTGAAACGTCACGCGGCGACGCTCCAGAGCGCCACCCTCACACATCCAACCGCTCACTTGAAGCTTTGATGACGCTGTGCTGACGCTGGTGACGCTCCGCTGAAACTTCACGCGGCGACGCCCCTCAGGGCGCCACCCTCGGCCTCTCGCACGGCTTCCTCCTGGGCCACCTGGAGTCGATCGGCGAGAAGTTCCCCGACAACATCAACGTGGTGGCCGTGTGCCCCAAGGGCATGGGCCCGTCCGTGCGCCGCCTCTACGAGCAGGGCAAGACGGTCAACGGCTCCGGCATCAACGCGTCCTTCGCGGTGCACCAGGTATGCACGCGCATGTCGCATGATGCGTATGTATGTACACGTGTGTAGCTGAGCACTGCTGTTTGGCGCGCCCCCCTGCAGGCCGGCGACGGGCGCGTGACGGAGATTGCGCTGGGCTGGAGTGACCCTCTGTTGACTTGGCCTATTGCCTTAGCCTACGCGCGCGCAGCTAGACCGCGCGCCAATCTTTTCTAGATTCTAAATTTCAACGAAACGAGTCAGAAGAGCGTAGCGCTCCAGGTGACGAGGTGTGGTTAGCCGTCAAATTGAATGCCTTCCACCAATAACCGTGGACTCCCCAGCTTTGCACGCGACGCGGCGGCGCGATGCGGTGGGCCGCATGTCCAGCGGCCACACCGCGGATGACTGAGGAGCTAAACCGCGCGCCAATCTTTTCTAGATTCTAAATTTCAACGAAACAAATCAGAAGAGCGTAGCGCTCCAGGTGACGAGGTGTGGTTAGCCGTCAAATTGAATGCCTTCCACCAATAACCGTGGACTCCCCAGCTTTGCACGCGACGCGGCGGCGCGATGCGGTGGGCCGCATGTCCAGCGGCCGCACCGCGGATGACTTGAGGTCCTGTTCTTTGCGCCGTCTCACAGCGGCATCATTGTATGCTCGTGCGAGCACTGCCTGCATTTGATTGTCGTCGAGCTCCGTGGAGAACGTGAACCTTGCGAGTGCTACCCCCCCCCGCTGCCGAGCACACAGCAAGCCGCCATACTGTAGCTGTGGTACGCTTGACGAGCGGCGCGCGGATCGTGCACAAGCGATTCGCGGAGCCTGCGTGTCGGAGGAGGAACGCAGGGCAGCGCTGTCAAATAGATAGAGCGCCGTTGCAGCCGTCGGCGGCGCGCCTTCAGCGGTCTGCCGCTCCCATGCTGCGTCAGTATGCTGCTGCTGCCGTCCCTGGAGTCAGACAGCAGCGCGCGTCAGCACGGTGCGCTGCATGCTGCGTCGGGGGGGCGTATGTGTGTTTCTATGCTGTGTGCCCTCTTGTGTATGTGTGTATACGTGAGTCACTGAGCGTTGCTGTCTGGCGCGCCCGCAGGACGTCAATGGGCGCGCGACGGAGATCGCGCTCGGCTGGAGCATCACGCATATTTGTTGCTCTCATGTGTATATGTATTTATATACTTGTATTCATACATATGTATGCATGTATACATGCGTAGCTGAGCACTGCTGTATGCACCCGCAGGACGTGGACGGGCGCGCGACGGAGATCGCGCTGGGCTGGAGCATCGCGCTGGGCTCCCCGTTCTCATTCCTGACCACGCTCACGGACGAGTACAAGAGCGACATCTACGGCGAGCGCGGCATCCTGCTGGGCGCCGTGCACGCCATCGTGGAGTCGCTCATGCGGCGGTACACGCGCGAGGTGAGTTTGAGCACAACTTCAATTTCAACTTCAAGCGTACATAAGCTGTGTGGTGTTGCGTTTCGTGTGTTCTTCCTGTGAGCCCATGGTTGTAATTATTATGGAGTCGCTCATGCGGCGGTACACGCGCGAGGTCAGTTTGGGGTGTCAACTTCAGTTTCAACTTAAAGTATAGTGTTCTTAGTTTCAACGAGCCTGTATGTAGCTGTAGCGACTGTGGAGTAGCTCGTGTTGCGCAACATGTGCAAGGTGAGTTTGTCTTGAGCACAACTTCAAGTGTGCAGTAGTGCATTTGATGTGTTGTTTGTGCGAGCCCGTAGCCGGAGCGATCTTGGATTCGCTTATGCGGTGGTACACGCATGTGGTGAGCTTTCTGGGGTGTAAACGCAACTTCAAGTTAACTTCAGAGTGAGGAAGGTGTGTGAAACACAGGAGCAGAGCGATGATTTGCAGCAGCACCAGCACCAGCAGCACGTCAGCGGTGTGCACTCATGAGGCGCGTTTTCACATTGTCTCACACCACCGCGGATATGCGCTCGTCTGCACTTTCAAGTCCTACCATGGCCAGCATTCCTATGACACACACCCTGCCCTCAGCCTAGCCCCCCCCCCCCCCCCCCAGTCCTCTGAGCCCTCAATTAAGCCTGCCCCCCCCCCCCCCCCCAGTCCTCTGAGCCCTCAACTAAGCCCCCCCCCCCCCCTCTCCCCCTTGTGCGGCAGGGCATGACCGCCGAGGAGGCCTTCAAGCAGTCCTGCGAGTCCATCACGGGCCCCATCACCAAGACCATCTCCCACGACGGCGTGCTCAAGCTGTACAACGACCTGTCGGCGCCGGACCAGCAGCAGTTCCGCATCGCGTACAGCGCGTCGTACCTGCCCGCCCGCGAGATCCTGCAGGAGTGCTACGACGAGGTCGCCTCCGGCAATGAGATCAGGTGATTATTCAGCTTTTTTCTGAAGCTGAACTGCAGTGCGTAGCCCTTTTTTGAAGTTATATTCGCGGTGCGTACAGCGCGTCGTACCTGCCCGCGCGAGCGCGAGATCCTGCAGGAATGGTACGACGAGGTCGCCTCCGGCAGCGATATCAGGTGATGATGAGTGCTTTCTTGAAGCCAAAAAAGATTATGTAGTGTCTTTTGCAGTCGCCACCCATTACACAATCGGCGATATTACTTAAGGACCACCCCCCCCGCGAGTCCAAGTGAATTTGGCTGAACGTTGGCGCTGTGAGACGCCATCGTCTTGCGCACTGCGACATGCAGCAACGGAGCCGCAGGCCCCTTGCTCGCCAGTCACTGCGCTCAGCAATCAAAAATAGAGCTTGCGAAGCCTCCTGCGCTACGCATACAGCACATTGACGACAGGGGCGCGCATGCCGCCTGTACCGTGACATGACCGTGCGTGTGGTCCTGTATCTAAACCTAATATAACCCTAACCCTAACCACCTGCGCGCCGCAGGTCCGTGGTCATGCACGGCGACCGCCTGCAGGAGTTCCCCATTGGCAAGATCGACGGCACGCACACATGGCAGGTGGGGGAGAAGGTGCGCGCGGCGCGGGACGAGGACAAAATCCCCCTCAACCCCTTCACAGCGGGTACGTGGCTTCTGGCAGCGCTCATTCATCTCGCATGTAGCACTTCCGTCGTACGCGTGTTCCCCACAGAGCTTGAGGCGGCAACAAGGCCTCCGCCAATTCTGTTGCATGCTTGCACGCTGTGACCGCTATTCACCACACTGTAGTTGTGTAATGAGGGTCTGCTGGCTCGTGTGTGTCATTGAAGTTCAGTGCTGCACTCGGCGTGTTGCTCGCCGCAACTCTCATGCTCTATCATCTTTCCATGCTGCTGGATGCTCACCCTCCTAATCCCCCCCCCAAAAACACAGGCGTGTACGTGGCCGTCATGATGGCGCAGATCGACGTGCTGCGCAAGGCGGGGCACTCGTACACGGAGATCGTGAACGAGTCCGTCATCGAGGCGGTCGACTCGCTGTGCCCGTACATGCACTACAAGGGCGTCGCGTTCATGGTGGACAACTGCTCCATCACGGCGCGCCTCGGCTCGCGCAAGTGGGCGCCGCGCTTCGACTACATCCTGGAGCAGCTGGCGTACACGGCGGTCGACAACGACGCGCCGATCAACGACGCACTCATCGAGGACTTCCTGGCGAACCCCGTGCACGACGCAATCCGCGTGTGCGGCGAGCTCAGGCCGAACGTGGACATCTCGTGCGCGGCGCCGTCGACCGTCAAGGAGATTGTGCTCAACTAGACGCCGCCGCTGCCACTGGCTGCGTTGCGTCGCGCAACTTCCGCTTTACTCTAGGGGGATGCTGCACAGTCTATGGCGCTCACCTTCGCCAGCCGGAATGGAGAGGGGCAGCTGTGGGGGAGGGGGAGACGCAGGGGGCAGGGAGGGGGCGGGGGACGGACAGCGAGCTCTGCTCCAGGAGAATTGCGGTGCGGCGTCGCAGCGGGAGCGCACCGCTGGAGATTTTGAGTGTGAGCGGCCATGCGCCTAGCTCAGGGGCTGTCGGCACGGCAGCGCTTGGCCGTTGCCGCGCCTGGCTCAGGCGCGAAGGCCACATGCGCACTGCCGCAACGCATTGCGCAACAGCGCGCTGACTACCCCCTGGCCCCCTTTTCAAGCCCCGATGCGTGTTTTGAGTCCGGCAGGAGGCGCCCCTTTCAGGCGCTGTTCCTGCACGCGGGCGTCGGCTCAGCCCCTGCTGCCGCTGCCGTCTTGTCAATAATAGACTGCGCGCACTTTCTGGGAAACTCTGCCTGACATCTTACGGCTTTGCCTGACTGCAGCATACACTTGGCTTGCGGATACATACTGGCAATAGGCAGCTTTCTGTTTGCAGCTACCGATGCGCGCACCATGAATGTGCTCATGTGCGAAGTTACGGTTCCCTGTAGCCATCACAACAACAATTACAAAATAATCCGATTTCCTGTTTTCTCATCGACACCTTAACTTCAACTTGATGTTGATGATCAACTTCAACTTGATGGTGATGAACTCGTGCTTTGCAAGCTCATGGTGATGCTTGTATAGTTGAGGCGATGAAGCGGAAGAATCCTGCTTCGTTTACTAATCTGGCCGCTGCTGCTGCCGCAGCACTGGCAGCAGGTACAGCCGATGGCACAGAAGTCGCCACTGCCCCAGCACAGCAAACCCTGCCAATAGCACCAGCATCGCCACGACACCCTTGTGGCCTTCCCCGGTCAGCCTGGGAGAGAAGCGAACTGGATGAATGGGATGGGTGTGCGTGTGGCAATGAGATGTGCTCAGCGAGCAGAGGCAGGCGTCAGCCGCCGGCATTGCAGACGCCGATGTTCAGGTATGTCGTCAGGGTTGTCGTCGTGGTTCGGCATTGAGATTGAGGACCGCGCCAAATAAACTCATGGTTATGTTTTTTGCAGCCGCATACAGCGGTGGGTTATGGGGGTGTGCTGGAACCGTGATTCAGGGCGACTAGCCGCCATCGTCAGCGCTTGACAAATGACTGATGGTGCTTGCAATGTTTTCATTACTCATCGCTGCAGCATCAAGCACTACTGCAACTCCGCCACGGGGGAGCGCAAGGTGACGGTCGCCGGCCTGCAGAACCCCAGGCCCGTGGCAAAAATCATCTTCACTTTGGACGCCAGCAGGTGATAATCACCTGGTGATTACTACTTGACACGTGCAATGTATGCACAACGGACGATGCCAGACTGTCCGAGGCGGTCATTCACTCTGATCTCAGGCATAGCTGCTGGCGCTGAGCACGCTGTTATCACGATCGGGCAAGCCCGGGCAGTGCCTGTTGCCGCTTGAAGCGCCCTTGTCGCTCGCACTTGTACTCCATACGCATCAGTCTCCTACCAACGTCAAGTTCCGCGTGGCGCAATCGGCCCCAGCCCTCGCCGCCCACCCATGCGCAGTGCAGACCGCTATGCCTCCTTCAGATCCAGCGCCACACCATTGCGCACCTTGCTGTTTTCAAGCGCGCTGACACACACACACCCCAGCGCGGTTCTCACCCCCCACCCCCCTCCACCCCCCTCTCCTTCTCGCCGCCGATGCAGGCGGTGGGCGCACGTCAAAAGCGTGCTCGTCACGGAGCCGCATCGCGGCAAGGGCCTGGGCGCGCTGCTGTTCATGGAGCTCTTTGCGGCGGTGGCGCGGCTAGGCGTGCCGCAGATACGACTGGAAGCGGAGGTGCGTACGCTCGCGAACCTGTAGCCCTAAACCCTGACCGTTTGGGGTCAGAGTGTCTTGATGGTGCTGTTGCGGGCACGCATTCAAAGGGCTGTGGCTCGTTCATCCGCTGATGGCGGTGGCGCTGGCGCTGGAACACTGTAGTGCTGGTGACAGCGCACGTGCGTATGCGGGCGCAATGCTTCTGTCTCAGCAAACTGGGCCACCCCCTCCCTTCTCGCGTGCGGTGCCGGTGCTGGTGCCGGTGCGGTCACTTGCGACCACGTGCAGACGCCACTGTGACCTGTCTGCGCTGCACATCATCTGGACGGCGCTGTCACAGCTGCACTACGCGTGCACCGTTGCGCTCGACGTGACCGCCGCCGCTGCCTGCTGCGCTGCCGCGCCGCCGCCGCCTCCGCGCCGCCGCCGCCTCCACGCCGCCGCCGCAGGAGGACACGCGGCGCCACAACCGCCTCGTGCGCTTCTACGAGGGGCTCGGCTTTGCGGTGCGCGACGGCGCGTCCGTCCTCCACCTCGCGCACGGCGACGAGACGACGTACCGCAGCGTGCCCATGTACCGCGTGCTGCGCGGCGACGCGTTCGACGCGTACGCCGCCGCGCACACGCCGCTCGCCGAGGGCGCCGCGTTCCTGCTCGTGCGCATGCGCGCGCGCGGCGGCGCCTTCGTGCGCGCCGCCGCGGACGGGTCGCTTGCGGTGACGGCGGCGGCGGCGGCACAGGCGGCGACGGCGGAGGCGCGGACCGGGGAGCGCTGCTGCGAGGGGGAGGGGGAGGGGGGGGGCGGCGGGCACGCGCGCGGCGGCAGCGGGTGAGCGCTCGCGTCCAGCACTTTGTGGGGGTCATGCGTGTGCTGTCAGGACCTGCTTGTTGTGAGAGTTACGGTATCACTTGCGGCACACCAGAGTGTACGCGCGTTCGGAAGGTTCTGCCATCGGCCCTCTGTAATGCCTCCGTTGGGCGGTGCGGCGTGGGTGCGTCCAATGCCCTCCTATACATACTAACCCCCGGTAAACTGCCCCCGCTCGCACGCCGCGACCCGCGACGCGCGCCGTCAGCGACGACGATGACGCCGGCGGCGGCGGGCGCTGGATCCTGCTGCAGGAGGCGGCCGGCATGGTGTGCTTCGAGAGCTCGTACGGGCGCTTCCTGTGCGCGGAGCCGGACGGCAAGGTCGTCGCGGACAGGCGCTGGGACGACGCCTGGGAGCACTTCAGCGTGGAGGCGTGCGCGGCGCCGGAGGAGGGGGTGGGGGAGGGGGGGGTCGGGGGGGGGAAGGGGGGGGGGGCGAGGGGGATGATGCGGACGAGTGGTTCGCGCTGCGCACGCACCACGGGCAGTACCTGTGCCTGGACGCAGGTGCGCAGCGCGGGGGTCTGTAGGTGATTGATTGCGGCGCGGTGCTGAGCGCTGCTGATCGGTGCCGCCTCATCAGCGAGCTGTTAGACTAAGTAGATGATCAGACTTTGTACAGGATGGAGGGTCCGGTCCTTGTGTCCGTGAAGTGGCGCCGTGCACCACGCTCAGGGGCAGCTCCGTGTAGCGCAGCAGTTTGGATTTGCCCAGTTGGCTCAGCGCTCGACAAAGCCAGATGGTCATTGGAGGGGAGCCGGTCAGAAAACATGAAATGGCGCTCTGGTGTCGCAGTGCACACCTGGCTAGATTAGATGTCCTCTCTCCCATAAATTGTGTCACGACTTGTGAGCACCTCGTCTAGCCAATGCTGACGATCATACGTGCTGCTGCGCATGGCATGACCTCACCAGGCGTTCGACTGCAGTACTCGGCGCTTGCTTGTCTCATACTTGGTGGGTAGGCACTGTAAATTGATGCCCATTGCAATATGTATGTACCAGATTTGCTGCTGGCGTTGAAGCGATGGGTACGGCCATATCATGGTGACAGCACCAGCTCTCGTCCGATCGCTGAAGTTAAGCACCCTTGAGCGGAGCTAGTACTACGGTGGGGGACCACGTGGGAAGCCTCCGTGCTGTACTCTTTTTTTCTCCACAACTGATGCAGCTGATCCTGGTCTTGGTGACATACTGTGCTCTTGTTGGTTTCTATTTTGCGCAAACTTGCCCCAGATGATCATATTCAACGCTTGCCAGCACCTCCCCCTCTTCTCAGCCCATCCTCTGCCCCCTCCCCCCCCCTTCGCGCCCGCCGCCGCAGAGCACCACACCATCTCCTGCACGCCGCAACGCGCGCTGTGGCGCTCCGACGCGCGCACGGGCGTGTGCCAGTGCGAGGGCCGCGTCGACGACAGCGGCGGCAGCAGCGGCGGCGGCGGCAGCGGCGGCGCCGCGGCAGTCGCGGCTCCGCCCGCCGCGCCGCCGGTGTCGCGCCGCCAGGCCGCGCTGCAGCGCCACCTGCGCCGCATGCGCGCTCGCAACTGCGTCGCGTACGTGTCTGCGCGGTGGCAGAGCGCTGCTGGCGGCGGCGGCGGCGGCGGCGGCGGCGGCGGCGGCGGCGGCGGCGGCGGCGGCGGCGGCGGCGCAGCAGGCATCGGCGCGCGCGGGCGCTTCAGCGTCTGGACCGCGCTGTCCGCGCTGCGGCGGCACCGCTGCCCGCTCGCGCGCGGCGTGACGGCAACGCACCTGGAGCTGCTCGTCCTCACGGCGCTGGACCTGCAGCGCAAGGTTAGGGTAGGGTTAGGGTTAGAGTTAGGGGTAGGGGTAGGGTTAGGGCGCTGCGGAGCGGTGGCGCTTTCGTTTTCAGGTTAGGGTTAGTGTTAGGGCTACGGTTAGGATTAGCGCGCTGCGCAGCGGTGACGCTTAGGGTTGGTGTTAGGGTTAGGGTTAGGATTAGGATTAGCGCGCTGCGGAGCGGTGACGCTTTCGTTCTCAGGTTAGGGTTAGTGTTAGGGTAAGGGTTAGGGTTAGGATTAGCGCGCTGCAGAGCGTTGACGTTTCGCTCTCACTGTTAGGGTTAGGGTCAGGGTTAGCGCGCTGCGGAGCGGTGACGGTTTTGTTCTCAGGTTAGGATTAGGGTTAGGTTTAGGGTCAACGCGCTGCGGAGCGGTGACGCTTTCGTTCTCAGGCTCAGGCAGCCAGCTGCGCGTGCATGCCGTACGTAGTCTGCCTCTGGAATCGCGTTTCGGCCCCTCGTGCCTGCTGGACCTGCAGCACAAGATGTGCGTGTGCCCGCACAGCGGGGCGATGCATGCCTCGCTCGGAGGCAGCGACGCTGCAGAGTCGCATGCCGTGTTCAGGCTCTGCAACTACCTTCGGGCTCGCCGCTGTTCGGCGCGCGCGAGCCCGCTGGGCAAGTTTGGCGATAGGCGGTGTGCGCAGTAGCGTCGGACGCTGGCTGCGCATCCTCCCCCCCCCTTTTCGTGGCTGCGGCGCAGTGCGGGCGCTGCGCCGGCGCACCACGCAGCAGGCCACAGACAAGCTGACCACTGCGGCGCTGCGGGACCTGCAGCCACACTGACAACTTTGCAATGCTGCTGCTCGGTGCAGAGCATTGCAGTGCCGCACGACCCTGCGGGGCCGCAGACGCGCTGACAACCTTGCAATGCTGCTCCGTGCAGACAGTGTGGTGCAGCTGCGTGCGGCATCCTCTGCGTGTGGCGCCCTCACGCACACGCGCTACGTGATAAACGCTTCCTGAGCGCCTCTGAATCAACCCCCCCCCCTCGCTGTCGCCACCCCCCCCCCCCCAGTGCGAACCGGACTGGGTGGTCGTGGTGGGCCTGCTCCACGGCCTCGGGCGCATACTCTGCGAGCCGCCGCCCGTCAGCGGCGCGGCGCCAGCAGCGGCGGCGGCGGCGGCGGCGGCGCGAGACCCTGGGGAGGAGGAGGAGGGGGAGGGGGACGAGGACCGCGACTGCGGGCTGGCAGAGTACGCGTGGGTGGTGGGGGCGCCCTTTCCGGCGTGCATCGCGTGCCCGAGCTATAATGCGGCGAGCCCCGACGCGGCGGACCCCGCGGTCTGCGCGCGCGCGACGGGGCGCTACGCGCGCGGCGCGGGGCTCGACGCGTGCATGCTCACGTGGACCGGTGAGTGGGCGAGCGCTGCCGCGTGGTGGCGGTGCGTAGATGCATGCATGCGTAGATGCGTACATGCGTAGATGCATACATACGTAGATGCATACATACCCCGCCCCTCTGCGTGCGCGGCGCGGGCCTGGACGCGTGCATGCTCACGTGGACCGGTGAGCGAGCGCTGCTGCGTAGCGCGGCGGCGGCGCGTAGATGCATGCATACCTGGCCCCTCTGCACGCGCAGAATGCGGGGCGCGAGGTCCGACGCCTGAATGCGGGGCGCGAGGCCCGACGCCTGTATGCATGACGCCTGCATGCATCTACACGCCGTCACGTGGGACCGGTGCGCGAGCGCTGCAGGCAGCAGTGGCGGAGTGTAGGTGCATACATACCGTGCCGCTCTGCATGTGCCTTGCCCGCGAATGTGCTCGCTGGCGTGGAACAGTGAGCGCTGCCACGCGGCGGTGTAGATGCATACACAGCGTGGCGTTCTGCATGCCCGCAGCGCAGCGCTTGATGTGCGCTTGCTGCTGGCGTCAACTGGCGAGCGCTGCTGCGGGGTTGTGTACAAACACATGAACACACATCGACTGCTATGTTGCTCAGCGAACGTGAGGGTAGGTACCTGTTACTATGCGTCCTCGGGCACCGGCGCTGTGCTGCGATAGCGCAGACCCGTTCGCGGGAGCCTGTATGTTGTGGTGGTTTGCCGGTGCGGTGTGGTGCGAGCGCACACATGTGTTGTGCTTGCGGTGTCGGAGGCCATCACCGGCCCCAGGAGCTTTGTGCTCGGCGCGCGTTCAGCCACCGGATGTCGTGTCCTTCAAGTCGGCGGCCGTTTTGTACTTGCTTGCTGCTAGCCACTCGGCACGGTGTGGCTCCGTTGCAGTGCTCAACGCATGCTGCCGGATTTTCACGCGCGTTGCAGTCACATGCGGGTGCGTCGCTCGCTCCCGGACGCTCTGCAGAGAGTCGCCATGCTTCCGCCCCACACCAATCATTGCAATATCATGCCCGGTCAAGGCGCTGCACGTTCCACTTTGCCGTTGCGCGCGGCGCCGCGGTGCTTTCTGCCTGTGGTCGTTGTGCAATACTTCGAAGTATCAATCTTTGTACATGCCACACACAGCATCCCCTGCGCTCAACAGCGCACGCGCGCCGCCGCCGCCGCCGCCGCCGCTGCCGCCGCCGCGCCGCAGGCCCGGAGTACGTCTACCACGTGCTGCGCGCCGCGCGCTGCGCGCTGCCGCCGGACGGCCTCGCCATGCTGCGCTACTACCCGCTCGAGCCGTGGCACGCGGGCGGCGCGTACGGCGCGCTGACGTCGAGCGCTGACGCGGCGCGCCTCGCGGGCGTGCGGCGCTTCGACGCGTCGCGGCGCGCGACGCTGCGCAGCGTCACGCACCGGCACCGCGCGGTGGACGTCGACGATGCGCTCGCGCGCCTGCGGCCGCTCGTCGACCGCTACGTGCCCGCGGAGCTGGACTGGTAGGTAGCGCGTGCGCGTTTCGCGAGACGTTGGCGTAGCGTGTGTATCCGCCGCACGCGGCGCGGCCGCTGCTGCGATGGGCTTCGATAGATGTACTTCGAAGTATTTGTGCATACACGGCGGGCGTAGCCGCCGCTGCTGCTGCTGGCTGCAATGATTGTTTCCTGCTGCCGGATGTGCTGCCGTACGTGGCCCCGCTCGTTGAGGAGCGCTGCTGCGCGATGCGTCAGTGCTCGCCCAGACGGGCGAAAAGCGGGCGCGCTCCACAAGCGCAGCCGGTGTCACACTAGCAGCAGTAGCAGCAGCAGCAGCACAGTAATGTACATGGGCATCAACGGTTCCTCGTGTCTCGCATAGCGCTGGTACACGTAGTAGACTCACATGGTAGACACCTGGCCTGTGTGCGCACTCCGTGGCATACACAGTCATATCTGGATGGGGCAGTAGAGGGTTTGTGCATGTCAAGCCTTGTAGCCTGCGTAATCAATGGCACCGGCAAGCTGACAATGTACTCGTACTGAGTCACTCGGCTGTGCTGTGGGCAGCAGGTTTATTGCTCTCTTGCCGTGCTGCAATCCGTGAAGTGACAGTTTGCTCTCTTGTCGTGCTGCGACTCTTGAAGTGACAGTTTACGCGTGATGATGCCATTGGTGTATATGCTGTATACTTCTCCATGTCGCATCTGTGCATACTCAAATACCGGCAAGTCAGCTGCTGCAGCACGCACATCTGCCAATGGCTATGCCGCCTGCTAGGCATGCAGTGCCAGCTCATGCATTCTCGCCTGCATATATACATGCGAAGCATCATCTGCCGTGCTAATGTTCTGCGCAATCCGACCAAGCATGCCATGCATGCATGCGTGCACGGCCAACAGTATCAACACGCTGGGATACCACAAGGATTTGCAAAGTGATCTGTCCAGCTTACCTGTGGAGCACGGGCGCTGCCTGTTCACAGCATCTCTCGGCACATGCAAATGGCGCTGTCAACCGCATGAGGTGCGCAGCTGTTGTAGAACTTCAGCACACGATGCTGTACCGCATCAAGACGTGGCAGAGCAAACGAAACTCGGGAGAAAATGATACTTCTATGAACAACGTGCCTCTGTGTATTGGTGCAGCAAATGGTAACGAACGTACTGCAGCAATTTACGTCTGCTGACTGATGAGGTACGCTACAGAGCCAGCATAGCGTCCACGCTGTGCCGCAGCTGCATGTACATTGCCCTACTCATGTCGCTGCATGGGCAGCCATTTGCTAGCGCCCACTCCACCGCTGACACTATGTTTGCGTGGCGATCCGGCTCAATACGGTGGGCCCATCCTAGAAATGCCAAGGTCCTCTCTTCATTCCACGGACAGCCATTGTTGTGCGCCCACCGCAGCAGATCTAGGTGACCCCCCTGGATTGCTCTAAAGCAGACCGTCCAATCCCACGGGCAGCGCTGCGCCCGCAGCAACTGCAGAATGTCCAGACGCCCCACCCTCGCTGCACACGCGCACGCGCTTTCATCGCAGGCGCAGCCGACCTCGTGCAGCCACTGAAGCACGTGCAGGTGGCCTCCAGACACGGCTCCCGAGTATGCGCGTGCGTCGAAGAGGCAGCCATTTGCGTGCGCCCATTGTAGAAGCTGGAGATGACCGTTGCTCGCCGCATCGCAGGACGTCCAGCCGTCCCACGGACAGCCGTGGCGTCGAGCGTACTGAAGGACGTGCAGATGGCCGCGCCACGCAGCGGCACTGCATGCCATCGCGTCCCACTGGCACCCGGCGTCGCGCGCCCACCTCAGCGCCTCCAGGTGCCCTGCGCCGGCTGCCGCAGCGCATGTACGCCAGTGCAAGGGGCACCCGTTGGCATGCGCCCACTGGAGCACCTCCAGGTGCCCCCCGCGAGCTGCTGCTGTACACGTGCGGTAATGTAAAGCGCACCCATTGGCGTGCGCCCACTGCAGCATCTCCAGATCCCCCCGTGCAGCAGTCGCCTCGCATACGGACGAGCCCGAGAACAAGCTGATGCGTGCGTGTTTGGCGTTTGCGAAAATGCATTGAACCACTTCTAAAGTACCGCACATGGCAGCATGCACCAGCACCCTCTTTGTCATTGTGCACCCGTTTGTGAATGCCCACTGTATGAGGGGGGTAGATGCAACCTAGCGCAGAGGTTTGTTTCTCACGTGCCGCCAGCCCCCCTAGCTGCATGCTCTTGGCATAAAGCGTACGCCATGCAGTGCTCACGGACGAAAGCTGGAGATAGTGCCCGTGTGGCAGAAACTCGAAGATTTTCATCCACATGTCTGAGATCATCAGCAAGTGCAGGAGTTTGAAGTCAGTCACATGCACCTCAGAATACCAGTGGAGAGGTAGGCCACATGTTACAGACACGCTCGAAGGCGCGCCCCCCCCAACATGTGCGGTGTCTTTCATTTGCAGTAGGAGGATGAGGACGGCTGCAGTTAGTTATGCGGCCAAACTCAACATACACGACCACATCCTGCACTGCCTGGTCGACGCTCAGGAACGAGATTGTGTGGGATAAGCCGTCCAGTCGACACAACCCACTTGTTATGAAATCAAGCATCTTACCACGTTGCTGTTGGCTAGCTTCCGCTTTAGCGTCACATGATGCAGCCAGAGCCAGGACACGAGCCTTCTTCCTTGTTGCCACCATCGCGTGAGCTTTGAGCGACCGAAAGTTCACGTTTGAAGTCTTGCATGAAGTCGTGATATATATCCGGGGTGGCTCGCCGGAGAGGACCTCTGTGGGCTGCAAGGCGCGCGCAGCACAGACAGACGCGCAAAGCTCAGGGCAAAGCCAACTCGCAGAACCCCCGCCCCCCGCTGGACTCTCTGCTCCAATGCTGGACTGCGAGCTGGGCTACGTGCAGCAGCAGATGTGGCAGCAACAGCTGTAGGATACCGCACCGGGCCATTACACCAATGAACAGCAGCTCAGCAGCAGCACTGCAGTCACCAGGTGAAGGATTCAAAGCGCCAAGGCCAAGTATGCTCTAGGCATAACTATGTGCTGCACCAACACGTCGCTGGCTTAGCGCAGCTTCAGAGCAAGCTTCTCAGCAGCGCTTTGGCGAGTGCGCGCTCTTGTGGAAAATGTGTGAAGATAAGCATCTTTGCAAGAGCTTGATGATGGGCTTGGCAAGTCGGCATCAACTTGATGCCATCAAATCTGTATGCAAATTTGCACCGGCTGTTTTGACAACACTCACAAGGACGGCCGCAGGCAGATCTGCACATTGCTGAATTTGGAATAACACAATACCATGATGCAGGTAACACGCCTGCACACAGCAGTCTGCAGGCGTCTGAGTGGGCGACGGGCTGGCGACAGTATTTTAGATCTGATTCTCACCAGTTGTTGGCTATGGCAACTGGCGCACCTGAAGTCATGCAGCATGCAATCCTCTGGCAGAGCTGCTTGCTGTCAGCCAGATGTGTGTCAGCCAGATGTGTGCTTGCTTAGCGCTGGTTTTTGCGCTCCAGGGGGGAGCGATACGCAGGCGTGCTGGAGCACCACTATGTGGCACTTCCTTTGGTACAATGGTTGTCAGCAGAGAGTGGAGTCTGGTGCTTGTGTCAGCTGCTTGCAGCCATGTCGACCTTTCCAGAAGTTTACTCTTGCTGACCGTCCTACATCCACGCATTGGCGCAACCAGCGCAAGGATCTGCAACAGCAATTGTGCGCGTGCCAAGAAATGCTTGTGCTGCGCCTCGCTGCAGCCCTGCTGCGATATCACGGATGGCGTTAGAGCAGACACGACCGTGGGTCAGCGTCAGTGACAGCCTGCTTGCGTGCGCGCGTCACCGCGCGCATGCATTCATGCCCTACTTTTTGACAATCTCCATCCACCCCATCAGGCAACACAGGCACACACACACACCCCGCACGCACGCGCGCTGCACTGGCACCGCTGCTGCACATGCTGGATGTGCAGTCCCCCCCCCCCTCCCCCCTCCCTCCTTCTTGAACGGCAATGCAGCAGCAGTCCTACTCGGCGGCGGGCTTGCCCCGCCGCGCGCCCCGCTGATGACATGCTGCTGCTACTGCACTGTGCTGCTGCAAAGCTCACCATTGCATGTTCATTCGGGCTGCACGTGCTGGCACCAAAATTATCTGTACTGACCGTGTACATGACCTGGCCTAAGCAGCTGGGTCGGCCTTCAATCATAGAGGGCGCCGGGGGGGGGGGGGGGGGGGGAAGGTGGTGCTGCATGCTGTGTGACTCTGTGACTGCTTGCGACGACATGACTTGGGTACATGCATCTGCATACGGAACTATACAGTACCAGCAATTCACTACAACCTGGCCGTTTTGTACATTGCATCCTAGCAGGGCAAGTCCGTCTAAGCATGCCATGCATGCATGCAGGCAAGCATGGCTGACAGTCTCAACACTCATTCAGGGTCGCAAAACTTAATCTTACCTGCCAGTGTGCAGCGCGCATACTGCCCGTTCACATCATCCCTCGGCACAGGTAAGCGGTGCTGTCAACCGCATGAGACGCGCAGCTGCTGCACACCTTCAAGACATAGCAGACCAGACAATACTCGGAAGAAAATGACATTAACAACGTGCCTCTGTGTATTGATGCAGCAAACGGTGCTGAATAGACTACTGCAGCTTCTGCTTGACTGATAAGTTGCCAGTGCTACAGAGGGCCGCTCGCCTGCGCAGCGTCTACCCTGCGCCGCAGCTCCATGTACTGAGCCCTGCTCCTGTCGCTGCATGGGCAGCCATTTGCCAGCGCCCACTCAACTGCTGACAATACGACATTGTGGCGATCTGCCAGTGGGTTAAAGAGGTGGGTGAACCCTAGAAACTGAAAGGTCCTCTCTCCATCCCATGGGCAGTCATTGGCGCGCGCCCACTGCAGGAGCTCTACGTGGCCCCTTTCTGCCAGGGTGCAGACCCTGCCGAACCAGGGACAGCCTTGCGCGCGCAGCAACTGTAGGATGTCCAGACGCCCCCCCTCTGCTGCAAATGCGCACGCGACCTCGTTGCAGGGGCAGCCTACCTCGTGAAGCCACCGCAGCACATGCAGGTGGCCTCCTTGCACGGCGCCCCAGTATGCGCGTGTGTCGAGGGGGAAACCGTTTGCGTGCGCCCACTGTAGAAGCTGGAGGTGACCGTGGCGTGCCGCTTTGTAGGACGTCCAGCTGCTCCATGGACAGCCGTGGCTTCGAGCGTATTGGAGGATGTCCAGGTGGCCGCCCCCTGCGGCGCCATCGCAGGTCTGCTCATCCCAGCCGCATCCAACGTCACGCGCCCACCTCAGCACCTCCAGGTGCCCTCCTCTGGCTACTGCGGAGCACGTGCGGCGATCTACGACGCACCCGTTGGCGTGCGCCCAGCGGAGCACCTGCAGGTGCCCCCCCCGCGCCGCTGCTGCGCTTGTGGATGCGTCGCAGAAAAACCCCTGGGCGCGCGCGCACTGCAACATCTCTCGATTTCCTCGTGCAGCAGCGGCGTTGCACACTGGCACGCTATGATGAACATGATCGCACCTGCGCGCCATATTCGCGAACACAAACTGTACCACTTCTACGGTCCCGTAGGTGGCGGCATGCAGCAGCACCCCCCTGGTCATCTCGCACCCATTGGCGAGTGCCCACTGTATCAGGGGTGCCGATGTGACCATGGCCAGCGCGCTCGTTTGTTTCTCACGAGTTGCGAACCCCCTCAGCTGCATGCTCCTGCCATAAGGCGCACGCCATGCTGTGCTCACGGATGAAAGCTGGAGGTAGTGCCCATGTGGAAGGAATTCAAGAACCTTCATCCACATGTCTGAGATCATCAGCGAGTGGAGGTGTTCAAAATGAGCCACCGTATTCAATCGCAGGAGAGACATGTCTGCGGGCATCAGCAAGTGGAGGTATATGAGGGTCAGTCACGTGCACCTCAGAGGACAAGTACGAGAGGTACAGTCCCGCAAATAGTTTTCGGTGTTGGAAATGAGGATCGCGGCAAGCACGATGCAGAGGAAGAGAAGCAGCGCGTTGCGTGTAGAGCGAGAGTGATATTCTGTGTAGGTCGCAAGCCATAGAAGGAAAGGCGAGAAAGTGCCAAAGGAAAGTTCTGGAGAGACCAGAAAATGTGCGATATACCCTGAACTGACGAGTCACTTGCTGTGCCCCCCCGTACTGTATAACTGTGACCAGTCATGACCTGCATGGCTAATAGTACTGCAGACCTTATGAGAGGCTGCTATTCCGACATTCGGGAGGGAAGAAAAAGTGTTCCGGCCGATTCTCTCTGTCACAAACATTTCGACTGGCCATCTTTTGTCGGTAATTTCTTGTGAAGGCCTGCGTCAAAGGAGGATGAATCATCAAAAAGTACAACCACTCCAAACCTTGAAATCATATAGGGCTCAAAGACGTTAGGGGGTTGCAAGAAAGCGTACTTTGAAGTTTATTTCTAGGGTTGGCACATGCGTAGATAGTATATATACGGTATATTGGTATATACGCGTATATATACGCGTAGACGCCGAAACGGGGCGTATATTCGCGTATACGCTTTTGCACCGCTGTGGCGCTCACGAGCGTCGCCCGTGGCCCAGCGCATGCCAAGGGTAAGGTGGCTAGGGCTACCTGGGGGCCAGAAGCGGAAAGGCAGGGCTGAGCGGTGGTCTTAAGCCACAGGAGGCGCCAGCACAGCCTGCACTTGACAATTCAGTGGCTCAGGCAGCTTCGCACCTGGCCAGCAGAGCCTGCACGAGCCTTCACGGCTTGTTCTGTCGCTGATGTGGAAGTGGACGATGGGAAGGGAGTCGCTGCCCATGCTGACAGAGCGCACGCTGGCCTCTGGCGAGGTGCGGCTTTTCAGCGGCACCATGCGGTCGGCACACTCAGGCCGTAACCAAGCTTCTTTTGGCATTTCAGCCAACTTCAAGAAAATCCCATACTTCAAGTGTTGCTCTGATATCAATTTATGCAGGCGAATTTTTCTAGTGTCTGCATGTCTGTAATCAGCAGCCTGAGCCCGTTCGAATGCACCTGGTTTCACAGAAATCTAAAGACGGAAAGTCGCCGTAGCGAGATTTGGCTTTGTCAGATACGCTAATGTACGCAGTATATACGTATTATACGCCAAAAGTACGTATATATACGGGTATGTAAAATCCAAATATACGCACTTTGCCAACCCTATTTATTTCTGAGTTCAAGTGCCCCGTTTGTGGCAGACTGCATGCTCGGAATTGAGCAGACTCGCCGCATGCCCCACAAATACGCCCTTCGCGCAGCATGCTATCATGTTGAGATTTGCTCAGGATTTTTTCCTGATTGCCAAAGACGCCCCAAATACGCCGTATTTGTGTGGCCAAATACGTTTTCGTGCAACCCTAAACACGCGACAGACACACCAAAACACATCCATGCACGTGAATTGAAATGTTTGCTTTTCCATACAGTTCGTACAGTTCATCACGTGCGTGGCAGTGGTTTGGGCTGCCAAATGGTGTAAAACAAACAAAGCGTGTGAGGTCTAGACTACTCTTCTGCATTACGGTACACGATCACGTCGCCATGGTCGCTCTGGAATGATATTGGTCTCCGAATTTGAGCCCCAGCGGTGAGTGGGCTTCTTGAATGCGCTGACGCATCACAGACACCGGATGTGCAGTAAGAAAGCAGACGTGTAGAGTCCTAACAGGGCAGCTAAGCAGGAGGAAGCGTAGCAACAGCAAGGTTCTCCTACAACGAGGCAGTGTTGCGCCAGCCAGGCAGGTCAGCGCAGTGTTGGAGGGCTTGCATTTCACTGCGCACCCTGTGGGCATCTGCCTGATGGCTGAGCGTGGCCCTCAAGACCACAGCTGTAGTTACACATGCTGGTGACACCGTTGCTGCTCGGTGCGAGGCGCTAGACGCTGCAAACACGGTGCTTGATTGCTGCGCGTAATTCAGTTTCGTCTACATGCCATGTTTCAGAGGTCTCCTCTTCGCAATACGGCAACGCAAGGTGTTGTGTCAGCTCAACGCTACTTCCATTCCGGGCGTTGTAGCGTGAAATCGATGGTGTAGGTCTTACGATATCATTGCCAACCGGTCGCAGAGAACGACAACGATCACTCCATCATGTGCGGTTATTCACTTGCTGCACATGACTCTTAGGACGAGAGGGATAGTTAGATATGCGCCCAATAAGCAGATTTTACATGAATGACACTGCACCCCCCCCCCTGGTCGACGACGCCAAAACGAGATTGTGTGTGGGAGCAGAGCAGTCATTTGTGTATCATCTAGCCTAGTGAACAATGCATCGCGCATCTTACCACGTTGCTGTTGGCTCGCTTCTGCTTTGACGTCACACGAAGCAGTTAGAGCCAGAGCACGAGCCTTCTTCTTCGCCACCATCGTCTTTGCAAAATAAATACTTGCAAGACAAAAAAACAGCTGCGAGTTCACGTTTGAAGTGTCCTCTGTCTGTGAGAATAAAGGCAGAGTTGTACTTTCTGGGTGGCTCATCGGAGAGGACCTCTGAGGGCTGCAAGGCGAGCAGCACAAGCAGGTGCGCAAGCTCAGCGCAAACACGCAGTTGAAAGTGATGCTGTGTGAGAGCTTCTTATCCCTAAGATGAGAGTGACCTGATTCAGTCGCAGCACAAAGGGCTTCGAACACTTACGAGATGAGTCGCATCTTTCCTGCCGGAGTACAAAGTTTCATTCTTCTCCGAGGGAAGCTATGCTACTGGCGTGGCGGCATCAGGCAGCAGCAGCAGCAGCAGCAGCAGCGGTGGCTGGTGTCCGCCGCTCCGGGAGGCGACGGCGATAAAGACCTCCGCACCCAGCTGCAGGACTTCATGGGAAAGCTGGACACTCTCGCGACTAAGGAGAGCATTAAAGTCCTGGAGCAGAGCATGGACGCGAAGTTCCAGAGCATGGACGCGAAGTTCGAAGGGGTGAACAGCAGGTTCAAAGTCCTGGAGCAGAGCATGGACGCGAAGTTCGAAGGGGTCAACAGCAAGTTCAAAGTCCTGGAGCAGAGCTTGGACGCGAAGTTTGAAGGGGTCAACAGCAAGTTCAAAGTCCTGGAGCAGAGCTTGGACGCGAAGTTCCAAGTGGTTTACCACAAACTGCGGAAATCGGACATGTCCGTTGAGGGCATAGTCAATCGCGCGGTCATCCAGCAACTGGTCAGGGAGGGCTGGGGAGTTAAGCACGTCGAGCTACCGGTCGCCGGGAAACTCAATGACGGCGTCATCGCAAATCCCCACAAGCTCTCAACCCATGCCTTCATGGAATGGGGTGGACTTATCGCTGCGACCCGGATTGTTGGCGGCGTTGAGCATCACTGCTTGTTCGTCACGGACGGCGAGGTACACGTCAAGGGCCACAAGATCGACGGCCCGCCCACCGCCAAGTTCTCTGATGCGCCCCTCAGTCAGCGGCGCATTCGCCTGGAGCAGTACATTACGGAGGTGGTGAGTTACGAGGAGTGGGTCAACGAGGACGCTCGCGCGCAAGGCGAGGTGCTATAGCAGTATGCCAACTATCACCATGTCTACGTATCCGGTGGCGTGGCGCACGACAAGCACTGGCCATGGCCCTGGCGAAGAAGTTCGTCTTGATCACCTATGACGAGCCAGTATGTTTAGTGCACGGGCTGGATGACGCCATCAAAGTGGCGTGCGGGTAGATGGGGTGGGGCTTTGTGTAAGGGTAGTTGCACCGGCGCATGGCCGCGATTGCGTACCTACAGCGCCTGCCATCTTCTGCGTTTGAGGTGTGCACATCTGTTTTGACGTCAACAGCTGGTAAAGACGGGGGTGGCTATGTCTACCGTTCACACAATTAGCACACACATGCACAAAATGTACATGTCCGTGCAGCCACGTCCAAATGGCTTTTTAGCTGCCTGCTCTATCTGAGCCCCACAGCAGCGCTGAGCCACACTGCAGCACTTGCGTCGCCATTGTCCAAGACCACACCGCAATGCCTGTATGCACGCCATACTTTGCGCTGTAAAATCAGCTGATTGCCGATGCGGGAATGCAAATGCCGTGAATGTGGCGCGTTGCATCACAAACGATTGTTTTTAAAAACATCGGGAAGCAAGCGCTCGAAACGCATACGTATGTACATGCATGCACTATGTGCATGTTTTTCGGTTTCTTTTTTGTGTTCTAGGTCCACAACACTTTGGCCTGGCCAGCTATTGCTATAGCAAATGATGCAATCATCAAGGAAACGCCACATCTGGAGCTGGCTATAACAATATCTACCAGTCAAGTTACACGAGGGGGTGCATTATAGTTGGTGACCGGCACAATACAGCACAACCAGCAGCAACAGTACAAATTCATGACACCATAAGTGGCAATGGCCTTCTTTGCTTTTGGCAGAAGTATGTAACTTCAACCGTGCTAGAGTTCTGCAAGGTTCAAGGCTACAGGTTACTCAAAAACAGGTACTCACATCTGCAGTGGTGTGAACGTTTATACCACAGTGGCTGCACGTTGACCATGTTAGGCTGTGCATCATCATGGTGGAAGCGTTGACATGCGCGCATGCGCTATGATGGTACGTCGTTCAAGTTCCGCCTCCCACACGTGCGCATGCACGCAACACCCCCCCAACAAGAAGCACCCACGTACGTCTCGCACGGACGCCCCGCGTGACGCACACACTCCTCGTCACAGCAACCAAAACAAGCGGTGAGGACAGCGATGACAGCAGTGCTCTGCGGCGAAGACCGCGCAGCGGCGACAGTGGCGCCGGCGGCGGCAGCGCGGGCGCGCTAGCAGGGGCGCGTACGCTGTCGCCAGGGGGGTGGGGGCGCTAGCGCCGGCGGGCAAATCCGTGTTGGGGTACGTGCACACGCTCAACGCCGCGCCAGGTGGCGCTGCGCGAGGTGGCGACGGTGTGGAATTCCTGAAGCTGGAGCAGGTCGTCACGCTGCCGGTGAGCGCGCGCGCGCGTGCAGGGGCTGCGTGTCGTGCAGCGCATGTCATGCTGGTGACGGAGGCGCGGTGCTGAGCACTGCTGCAGAGGGCGGCAGCGGCCTGCAGCAGCCCATTGCGCTGCCCGCCAGCGAGACGTACGACATGTGTCATTGCTCGACAGTCGTCCCAGGGACGCATCGCCGCTGCAGCGGTCCGCGGCATGTATGGGTGTAACTGCAGCGCGTGCACGCAAGCTTCAGGTCTTTACAGCCCAGCATGCCTGGTGCCTTTCGTGAGCGGGTGCTGCGCGATGTGCAAGGCTTGCCGGGGCGGCGGCAAACTGCACTGCTTGGCTTGCTCTTCGGTGCGTGTTGGCTTTCAAGGTGCGCTTGCCATTGTGCAGCAAGTGGTGCGTTTGCATAGCATGTTCAATGTATCAGACTGCTCACCACCTGTGGATGACTTGTCGCTGAGCAATGGTGCGGATGTTCTTCTGGTAGGAGACATGCACGTGGGTCTAAATCTTGCCCTAGAACAAGGTTTTGATAACGCAGCAAATCTGGTTCTGGTTCTGCAGATGCATAGATTACTCTTGTTGTGTGCGCCCAGGTGTTGTCGATACGACGCATCTCCGTACCTGTACAGCTGCTGAGCGCTGCTGCCTGCGCTGATGCATATCATCAAGGGTTGCGTAAAACATGGTTGCATTTGTCATCAGGCCCATGGCGCACAGCAAGAGCGCGCATGCGTGCAATGCATGCGGATGAGGTGTGCTGCAACAGGCACAGCAGCGGTAATATTACAGAGCACACTTCAACGCCTGATGCACACTGCGCAAGGCACACCTGCAGCGTTCAACCACTCACAACGAGGTTCTCCCTCGATAGTATTGCGCGTATGCAAGAGCTGTGATTGATGCATCAGGTGTCATGCACCTTTTTTTCCATGTCTTGAGTTGATTTTGGCAATATTGTGTGTTGATTCTGGGACGCTCATGCACGAGCATCCCAGATGGCATGCACCTTTTCTGACTTGTTGCGTGTATGCACTGAACCTTTTCTGACTTGTTGCATATATCATGATGACCGCTCACACATGTCAAGGTAAACGTCCTGTCCTGGTGCGCGAGTGCAAAAGTGTCGCGCCCTTCTAACAACAGTACTGACTTTGACTACTGCGAGACAGCGTACGTATACATGTGTACATGCATCTTCGCAGAACACTCTTGCCCATCAACCTCAAATTCGAAAAGTGGTGACTCTCCGTTTTCCGGTTGTCCAAGTGTGTGATTTGGATGTGCGGGGGCATGCGCGTCACGTCATAATCTTCAATGCGCACATAGATTGTACGCATGTAACACGTGCCACAGTGGTGCTGCAGCCATTAGAGAGCAAATGTAGCACACATGAGATTGTGCCGCACGCGCTTGCAGCGATTTGAAACGTCAGACTCTGTCTCTGATTGCGAAGTTCAGATTGACTGGCAATGCACACGAATGGGGCGATTGTGCACACGCATGCCAGTGATATGCGCATACACAGTAAGTAGGTCTAGAGGTGAATACACAGTAGGTCTAGAGGTGATGAGCACTGTGTACAGCACCTTTTGAAAACCGTGCGTGTTGCGCCGACCTTTCCGATGGCACCGCAGTCGCCCGCACGTTTGCGCAATGCCATGTCGCTTGTCACACGGTCTTCTGTGCTCTTCCAGCTAGCCTAGGTATGATTTTACACCGTTGGGTGATCATTGCTGCAGACTTTGTTGCTCGGAGGAATGAGATATATGGCCATGGCATTAGACCAAGCGGTGCAACGCACGACAGTCCACACAAGTCCAGGGGGTATGTCTTGTTGCAATGCAGTGCTGTGTTCATTTTTAGAGTCACTTGCATATGACATACACAAGATGTTGCAGGGGTCACGGAGCGGAGCCGGAGTCGTTTGGGCCGGCTCATTGCTCCTTGGAGTTGGAGTCGGAGTCGTACAATGATTGCTGCCAGCTCCTCGGAACGGAGTCGGAGTCGTAGGCACACGGGTCACAGCTCATGGAGCGGATTCGGAGTCGTTCAGGTTTTGAGGAGTCGTGACTACCCCTGGAAGATTGGGATTGTCTGTGAGGCCCGGCTGCTTTGAAACTTTGTTTCCGACACTACTGGGCTCCAAGTTGAGCGCAACGCTGCTTCCTGCTGCCCTTGCGGCCCTTCATCGCGCTGGATGGCATGTGCTGTGTGGCGCTTGCTCCAGCAGCGGGATCGGACAGAGGCGCGACTGCCTTGCGCTGTAGGTCAACAATGTGCACCTGAAGCTGAGCCAGCTCAGCGGCCTGAACCTCGGCGTCCTGCAACTTCTCACCCAGCTCCTTGGTCAGCGACCTCACATAGCGGCGCAGCACGCAGTTGTCGTACTGCACGCGGGCTGGCTTGTACAGGCACTCCATGCGCCTCGCGAGCTTCTTGTCACACTTCTGCTGCAGTGCCCTCTGCTCGAGAGCCTCCACCTGCAGCTGGCCTCTCAGGGCCTTGTTGTCTATCTGCAGCTGCCGCCTGTCCCTGGACAGCTTGTCGACAACTTCGTCGTGCCCACAGGCACTGGAAGCAATTGCGTCCTCCAAGTCCTCCGCCTCGCAGTCCTGGCTACCGACTGAAAGGGTTTCGCTGTCGCTGCCAGAGCCACTGGTGGCGCTGCCAAATATTTGCTCTGTATCAGAGTCGGAGTCGCTGCTGTCGCTGCAGTCGTAGATGAGCAGCTGCAGCTGGCTCAGCTTGCTGTCAGATGAGTGTGAGCAACTTGAAGCACGCCTGTCAACGCCAGTGGCGCCTTGACCGCGGTCTTCTGATCCGATGCCATCTGCCATTGTTGATGTCAGCTCTACGGACAGGACTGCTTTGTCTGCTATGCAGCGCGGCCAGTCTACGTGAGAGCATCAAGAGAGAAGCATGTGAAAACACACGCGCCGGTTACAAGTTGTAACCTCTTTTTTTGCAAACAAAAACTGAGCACCTTGTACACAGACAGAGGCGCGGCGTCATATACTTGTGTCCCTCCTGCATGCCTGCAGTTCTGGATGCAAATGAACACAAATTGGGTGTCATGCCTGTTGGTTCGCTGTTGTGTGGTGCACTGCACATGCGTTTGGCTTTTTGACATTGCGTGTACGGTATATCCAAGCCACTTAATGTAGTCTACGTGTTGCCATGGCATATACTATAAGACGGGGTAGATGTTTGGAACGCTTCATCGCTGCATCCGCGGCAATAAGTGGTAGCGGCTACAGTACTCGTGCAAGAGTTTTGTTGAGGTGGTATCATACTCAAGAGTTTTGATGAATTGTCAACATTCTTCTCATCACTTGATGAAGCCGTCTTCAGCTGTGGCGTGATGCGTCATATGCCATGATACATACCTCACTTACGCAACATGAAAATTTCAACATGGCGCCGCCACAAGAACGTGGACCGATGGTCATGTGCCAGCCAAGCGCTGCAATGTAGGTGCCGCAAAGCGTTGCTGCAGTACTTGACAGTCAGACTGTGCAAGGAAGTCAATTGGAAGCGACGCAGCGACCATGTGGCGTAGCACGTTGCCATTGAAGTACAGAAGCTCCGCAGCAGAGCTGAGCAGACTCCAAACCAGCGTACACAACACATGCACGGGTGACCACTCAGGCACAACTAAACAACTTTATTATGCAACGCCTTGCTGTTGCAAGCCGGTGTCACTGTGCTTGAACACGTGGACCACTTGGTTGCCAAAGTACAGTCCGTTGTGCCACAATGGGTAGATCTGTATGCAGTACAAAGTGCAGGGCAGCAACAAGCAACAGCTAAATGAGCTACTGCGAATAGACGTTGGCAAGCTGCATGCAGGCCTGTGAGGGTATTGTGGGACTCTATTGCTGTTGCTTCAAGATCATGGATGATCGCCCCTCTGCTTTCGGAAGTGCCTGCACTTTTGTCTACAGGAAGTTCCTAGGTTAAATACTGCAATGGAGCCCACACACATAGCCAGCCGCTTGAAGTGCCTTAACACAGAAGTGGAGGTGCCGGCACAGGTATGCAGCTCAGACGATCAGCCGGGGAACTTATTCCACTCATGACACTGATGGCAGTACTGAGCCCATCCGCGCTCACATTCATGCCTCTGAACTTTACAGTGGTGAAGCGCGACTTCAGTCAGTCACTGGCGGTGTAGATGAGCCCCATTGCAGCAGCAAAACCTACATGCAACCGGTCAGTGCTTGTTGGTCTGCAGGCGGATAGTTCAAGAGAATTTATCTGCTGCTAGCCACGCTGCGGGTCTGCTTTCAACTGCTGACTTGACAGTTGCTGTGCTCGTCTGTTGTGAGAAGGGATTCTGATCAACAGCAACTCATGAGCAATGCTGCCTGCTCAAAGCATGACAGCCATGTATATCGCAACTCAAATCACATGCAAAGGGCAATAGGATTAAGGAACTACTTAGCTTCATGACCCCGGCAGCAGCAGAAGCACGTGGAAGGATCATCGGAACCAGGTACTCTGCAGAAACCGCAGAAGGGTATGGAAACTTGGAGCCTTGGCCAGATGGCACGGTGCTACCGTCATTGTTGCCACTTCTGTCACCAGCCACAGCAGAAAACACACACCTGAATTCAGCTTTTGAACTGTAGGTGCTAGATGCGTGACGAGTCTTGTCATGGATTGTGACCGACAGAACCGCAAGCGATCACATAATCGCAATGCAGCATTGTGATTAATTAGGCTACGCATGGCATGCTCTTGCGCGTATCCGAGCAGCTGGTAGAGCAGTGTGAATTTGCAGAAGTGTCACAGCTGTTACAGCCCGCACCAGGGCTCGTGTCATCATGCAAGTCACTCAGGACATTTGCAGTTTGCCACGGGATTCGCCAACTCTGCCCACCACCCCTTCGGGCAGTTGCAGCCAACAATGCAGCCCTCAATTTTCACAGCATACCCCCAGCCTCACATGTTCATACACCTGCTGAAAAGATGGGGGGTCTGATGGCACAGTTTAAGAAGGGCGGCTTACTAAATACACGGGAAAGCTAACCCTAACCCTAACCCTAACCCTAGCCCTAAGCACAAGCTCATCAGGAGCATATGTGTCGTATATGACGTGGTGCAGGATAGGGTTTTCCTCCCTGAAGCAGAAGTGACTGAAGTGCACAAGGTGTTGGTGTACCACGCGATCTACGACAGTGCTGCGCGTGGTACATCTGCCCACAAGGGACTCCCGCAAACTGCAGCCGGCGCGATGACTGCGCACATCTGGCGGGTCATCGTCAACGACATGGGTAGTTTTTGAGTTGCTTAGTGTTGTCTTAAGAGCATGCATCATGCTGATGAAACTGTAGTATTGTACTTTACTTACAGCATGTGCAGTCCGCTTGGACGAGTGGACTAATCAGCCCGAGTGCAATGCATCGTGCCATGATGGGTAGGTAGATCTGTATGCAGTGCAGAGCGCAGGGCACCACCACGCAACAGCTGAATGAGTTATTGCGATTAGAAATTATGACCTGCTGTTGCAATGCTTTGAGTGTTATGTCAATCGTAATTTCAGTCGCTCTACAATCACGAATACAGATACTTGCTGTGCAACTTGTCGAGGCTACTTGTTTCTATCGTCTACAGGAGGTTCCTATGTAATACTGCAATGGAGCCCATTCACACAACCAGCCGCGGCATCACACAGAAGTGGAAGTGCCGGCACAGGTATGCAGCTCAGACGATCAGCCGGGGAACTTATTCCACTCATGACACTGATGGCAGTGCTGAGCCCATCCGCGCTCACATTCATGCCTCTGAACTTTACAGTGGTGAAGCGCGACTTCAGTCAGTCACTAGCTGCGTTGATGCGCGCCATTGCAGCAGCAAACACGACACAAAGAGACTACTTGATAATCATGGACATTGTTCTCAACTGCCATAAATGTTTCCAGGGTTCATGCTTTGGTTGATGCAGGGCTAACCGTGGGCTGTCACTTGCTGTGCATGGACCCAGGTATGCAGAGACAGCTTCTCGGTGTCTCAAAGCACTTTCGTCCTTTCTCGTTGTCTTTCAATTATAGGTACGTGCGTGCATATATGATTCCTGTATCCATACAACTTGTTCAAATGCTGATTGCTCGGCTTGTCAGTGGAGGTACGTATGGACTTGTATTTATAAAGGCCCAAGGGAGGCCGGGTTGCCTATGCAATCGAAAAGCTTGCGTCAACGCAGCAGCCTAGTCTGCGCTGTGCCCTAGGAGCTTGGATACCGGCGCCGCAACACAGCCCAGCATTCGCGCTCCACGTGTGTACGCCATGACGCGCTCCGCCAACTCCCGCGCCAGCGATATGCTCAGCTCAATGAGGATCTGACGCTTAGCTAACCCGGCCTTGCGTAACACATCTGCCTTCCCCCCCCCTGAGCACAGTGCTGAGTGCATTGCCAACTCCTTAACAAAAAGGCTTGTCTGCTTGCCCAGCCGTCCGTACGACTCCTGCACGAATGGCACAAAAGCCCAAGATGACGTCAAGGTGCCGGTGTGGTGCTTGACCTTCGCGTCCTCCCCCACCCCAGCAGCATAGCCGTCCGTGTTCGAGGCATTTGTTTTGCCTGTCAGGTACGAGCTCGCTGTGGGCGCGCGCACACTTGTGTCTAGCACTATTCCCTTATCACGGTATGCACTGCTAAAGTGCAGACACCCTGGGTCAATGACTGTGTCCGCCCGATACCCCGGTACCTTGAAGACGCTAGCGTCCTCATTGCGGACAATAGAGACATGGTGCTGTCTCAAGATGCGCTGCAGGCACCGCTTTTGGGCAGTGTGTGTCGCGTTGTGCCCCCGTATGTGCTGGCTGGGGCAGCTGATCGCATGCGTGGAGGTGGGGCTCACATCACTGCACCGCCATGGGCACACCTCGCCCTGTATGCCCCACCCGTCTATGAAGATCGCAATCAAAATCATCGTGGCTGCTGCCATACTGGACATGGGCGCCGCACCCGGGCGGTCATTGGCAGTGGGTGGCACGCTCATCCACGCCATTGCCCCGGACGCACGCTGGCTGCGCAGCTGCGCCAGGACCCGTGCGCTAGCCTGTTGGCGGCGGCGGCTGGTGTCGCGCGAGTCACCAATAGGTGCAGCCTGCGTCGGCTTGCCCACGGCACCAGCCGAGGCAGCCTCTAGGTCCTCCACCAGGCAATCCTCGTATTGACGTCGAAAAACATTTGAAAGGCCGGCTTGTAGTCCGTGCGTGAAGTGACCGCGCCGGCGGCGGGGCACTACCTTCCTGCAGATCTCGTCAGCATAGGCCTCCCAGTCGTCGTCGTCGTCCTCCTGCCCGCCGCTGCAGCTGCTTTCTTCCGCGCTAGTTTGTGTTTTAGCGGGCGTGGAAGGGGCAGCCGCGGCAGCGGCTTGAGGGCCAGGTACGGTCGCCGCCGCAGCGGCCGCCTCGGCGCCAGGCACAATGCCGTGGGTGTGTGGGGCTGGCTCAGTGGTCACTGTCTCCGTGACGGCAGTTGCGGCGTAGATCGCTTGCACCGCAGTGGGGAGCGTCGACGCTGCGGCCGTCGTATCTGCTGCCCACCGTAGCAACGATGCTGGGAGCTGCTCGGCCACAGCTGTGCGTGATTTTTCGCCGCCATCAGCTGTCAGCGCTCGCGTAGAGCGTCGCACGGCCTCGATGATTGGCGGCAGTCCCTGGTCCTCGCGTATTGCGCATGAGTGCTGCGCGAACCAGGTGACTGCGCCGTGTTCGTCAGTGCCGAGCCTCAGGGCCCCTGCTGCCACAGTGGCATGAATTATTGCCGGCCTCAGTGTTGTGCATGCCTGGGCCGTGTATGCGGCTGGTGCCAGTAGCCCCAAAAGCGGCATGCCCAGACCGCCTCGTCGCTCCGGCAACCGTGACGCCCGCAGTGGCACTGCGATGTCCGTGAGTTCTGGCGGGCCCAAGAACGGCAATACCAGCACGCTGCCACTGCTGGCTTCCTCATTGTCACCAGCAGTGCAGGCGGCCAGCAGGTGTGACTTCATGGCTGCCGCGGTAGAGCAGCCGTGCAGATGCAGCATGCGTTCGAGCGTCCATGCACAGAACCCGTCAAACGCGTGCAACCATGTCTCACTCAAAGCCGTGTCAACGACCCGAGCTAAGAAGCCCATGCGCTTCGTCAGTGACCTGCGTAGAATGAACTGTGCTGCCTGTAGGTGATGCCGCGCCATTCCAGCTAGCTGCCACGACAATCGCCATGTCCCTGCGTCGACAAGATGCTTGCTCATGGCAGCGTGCACATAGGCTGGGTGCCCTACCGGTACCCCGACCGACGTAAAGCCCTGACTGGATTCTGGCATGGTGGTGTCCACAAACGGTATGTCAAGGGCGCGCATGCGTGCTCTGGCCGCTTCATCAAACACTGTGCCGCGCATGGCGATGGCCAGCGACTTGTCTGGTCGAACGCGTAGGCCCCCTGCCGCCAGCCGGCGGATCACCTCTGCCACCCCAGCGGCCGCTGCATCGTCGAAGTAGGCAGCTTGCAGCACGTTGAGGTCATCCAGGAAAGCGCAGTGCGGGGCTGGCGGTTCCGCTGTGCTGTGGCCGTAGGCCGGCATACTGCCGGGCGTTGCATTCACTCCATCAGGGTAGAAGAGTAGGAAGGCCGCTGCCACTGCAAAGTACAGCGGCCCTAGAGGGTCCCCTTGCTGGCACCCTAGGTGGGAGCAGATAATGCGAGCTTCACCGTTCACCTCCACCCGCATCTCTGGGGCAGTGTCACCACAGTATACGGACTCAAAGTGCGGGAGCAGCTCCGGACAGAAGAGCATAAGCCCCCGCACAATGGCGGCGCGATCCACACTGTTAAATGCGTTCTCACAGTCCAGTTGGATAGTGGTGCCATACAGCTCGTGCCACACGCGCGCGCGCGCTGCCACATGCTCGACGCCAGACCGGTATCCTACGCCAAACTGCGACATGGAGGCCAGCAGCCCCGATATCTTGCCCTTGACACTCCGTGCCGCTGTGGACCCGAGGAGTCTGCGCCAGACACTGGAGCAGGCGATCGGACGCCGCTTCTGTCCTATGCCTGAGAGGGCCGCGGCGCGGAGAAGCCGTTGCGATTGTCAGTGGAGGTACTGCTGGAGACTGCGACACTTTTGACTTAGCTTAAGCAGCTGCCAGTGCCTGGCCAGGACGCTAGCAGCATAGTGGCCCCTCTCTGCCACGCTAGCCTTGATATCCGCTGCTAGTAGCATAAGCTCGCGAGCCACCATCAGCACCTGCATGTCGAACGCAGAGAGGCAGAACGCGATGAATCAACCTGCGAGCACACAAGCCTTGAGCGCAAAGCTCAACGCGGCATGGTAAGGCAGTGCTGTATTACGCGCCGCCATTGCAAATGCGTCATCGCCACTCACCTGCGCCTCGCGTGAGGGTAAGCGTCGTCTGTCGTTCTCCCCTGCCTCGCGCGTGTCGGGTCCGTGCGGTGTCAGGCGTTGCAAGTGTGACGATTTGAACTACTTGCTTTAAAAAAAGTTTTGCGCATTTGAATTACTGAAGGCGTATGCACACTGCGTGCGGAGGAGGGAGGAAGACAGCAAGCATTAGCAAGTGACAGCACCCGTGCGCCAGCATCGTCTGAATTGCAGCTCGAGCGGGACAAAGCTGCCTGGATACTGAGCTCAAAATCGCTCTGGCGCTGTGCTGCTGCTGCAGCTGCAGCGCGGTGGCACCTGACTGGCACGCGCAAAAGCTACCCTTAACGGAGCCAAGGACGACGATGGATTACTTTACTGACCCTGTGGCTGCGGCTGGTGCTGAAATGGCTGCTGCTGCTGCTGCAGCCGCTGCAGCCGCCGCTGCTACAGGACCTAGTCATCGTGCAGGTGTTTGGAGCCACGAGATCAATCAATGCTCTGCTTCAGGCGGCTCGTTGGCTTGCGGACATAACGTCAAGGCCACAGAAGACACAATGTACGACTACAGCGACAGCAGCGACTCGGATTATGATGCACCACCTAAAAAAGACTATGGCGCCCTATGTTGCCAGTACCCGGCTTTCCGGTTGCCGTAAGTCCCACTGACGTGAAGCCCGCCTCCGAGCGCACGGCAGCTGCGCGATGCCCATCGGATAACAACAATGTGTTGAGCAAGCCTGCACCGGACGCAGAGCTCAGCAAGCTGACACAGGAAGTGGAGCTACTCAGACTTGACAATCGGGCCCTGCGGCGCCAGCTGGATGTGGCGGCCGTCGATACGCAGCAGCAGCGCCGCACCTACCGTGGAGCCTGCGCCGTGTCAAGAGCGTCAAAACGCAACACGAGCGCACTGACTGGGCCTCTGAGAGCCGCTTTCTCCGACGGCAGGTCAAGTTGCTCAAGCAGAGGATCAGCGTAGAGGAGGAGGCGTCCGCTCGCAGGGCCGGAGAAGCAGCGCGACCCAAGGCTGAATTGCCAGCATGCAGGCTTGCCGCAACTACAGCTGATTGCTCACTTGCAATGACAGTGTACCTTGCAATGATATTTGTTGTCACACGTGCTCGATACCACTGGTGTTTAGACCTGTTCCTCCGGCTGCCGAGCGCTGCTGCCTGTTCTGATGCGTAAAGGGGGTTGCGCAGAACATGGTTGCATCCGTCATCAGGTACGTGGCACACAGCATGACAGCGCCTGTATGCAGTGCATGCAGATACGGTGTGCTGCAACAGGCACAGCAGCGGTAAGTCGGCAGCCCTTCCACTGACGGGCACTTCAGGTAGAAAAGTGGCGACTTTCCGTTTCCATTAGGTTTTGTTGCTGAAATACCGGCAACCCCGCATTCAGCAATAAGCTATCGGCATGCTCAGTCAAGGGGCAACTGGTACAGTAGTGATAGAGTGGGTGCCGGGTTGTGGGGAAGCTGGAACAAAATGCCGGGTTGAGGGAAGTTGGAACAAAAAAGGGGCCTTCTTTGCCCCGGCGAGCTGCAACATTTTGAACCTTTCCTGTTTGCACTTCAAAACCAACATGGGGTGACTCTCCATTTCTGTTGCCGCTCATAAAGTGGTAAGCAACGTGAAGTTTTAGTGCTGCACCAGTGGAGCCACTAGCTTACGATGCTGTTTGCCGTTGTCGAGAAGGACACCAGTGTTGTTGGTTGGAATATTTTTAGTTGAAGCCTTGATTTCTTTCGGCTCAGCTGGTAGCCAGGTGGTATGTAGTGTGGAATGATGTGCACTTCAACTTGAGACGAGTGCACTTCAACCTGAAGCGCTGACTCGCCGTTTCCGTTCCATTTTTAGCCTGGGTGTGTTTACAAGCTTACTGGTCGCTGGCCTGAGCAGCCTGCGAGGTCAAGCGCTGAGAGACCTGGTTAACATCAGCACTTAAGCACCAGGTGATCCACGCTGCGAGCGTGTTGGACGCAATCATATCTGTAAGGCGAAGGAAGGCGGGTGAGGGATCCGCTAGCTAGCGCTTGTCGGTGCACGACGCAGCGATGACGGCTGACAAGGTGCAGTTCTATCGTTCAGAAGAGTGGTTGAGAGAACGTGAAAAGCGCCGCCTTGTACAGGATGCTCTTTGTCGAGAAGCAAAGGAACGCAAGGCACCCAAACGGGAATTGAGGTTGGCCAAGAAGGCTCTGACCAAAGAACACCGAGGACTTGTTCTGCGTCCGCTGATTGACTGGTTGGCCTGGAAAGTGCAGCAACTGCAGCAAGAGGCGGGCACGGGCGGAGGGGGGACGGCCGACAGCCCTGAACCCTTATTTCCTACAGCTGAGAAAGGTGGGTGGGTGCTCTCCTGTGGTTGCGTTCAGAGATTCCAGGAGCGCATGGGTGTTGCAGATGCCTGTAAAGCGGGCGATGTCACCCTTCTCAAAATGTCCCCGCCAGATGCATGCACAAAAGCTGGTTCTGGCAGCAAGTGTCGGAAACTGCCATTGCACTCGTATTTGCGGTTCGTCTCCCATTCCGGTCACCACAGCACACTTGCACAATGAATGCTTGCGATGCATGGTCGCAGCGATTGCAGTGCGCAGCAGTACAGGTCTTGCCAGATGAGAAAACTCATTAGATCAGGGCCTCCTTGTGACAAGCAAACATGCAGAGTTCTAGTAATCATCCCCCTGCAACGTGTGCATGCGGCAGCGTGCACGCATGCCCCCCTCGCCAGACCAGAGAGCAAGTCGGCTGCGGGCTTCTCTCTCAACAGCGCCCGTTATCCCGTCTGCCGCTGCACGCGCAGAAATCCTGGCCCCGCTGGTGCAGCAGATCAGAGGTCTCTACTCTTCAGAAGCCATCGCGGGTGGAGCGCCACTTCAACTTGTTGAACTTGCGGGGCACGTCCACGACGCCGACGGTCAGGTGCGCGAGGAGACCAACGCGCACAAGAAGCGCGTCAATAGGCTGACGCCGCTGATGGACTGGCTGCCGTGGAACGTGGAGCAGGAGGCGGGCAGGCGCGGGCAGTGGATGGCGGGCAGCCGCAAGCCCTCGCTGCCTCCGAATGACAAAGGTCAGCGCTTTCTGGTATGCTTGAAATGTCGTTGGCGTCCCAGCCGCGAATCGATGTTGGAGTAGCCTTTGAAGCCTGAGATTTCATCGCTGCTAAAGTGGCTCTGCCACTGTACACGTGCATATGCTGGTGCGCGCAGCGAGCGTCCGCATCCGCCTTTCCACACGCGCTTGCAGTCGCTCCCTTGATTCCGAACGCCAACGCACAATAAAGCACACACAAACTTTGAAGTACGTGAACATATTCAGTTCAAACAGGCTCTCCTGTCACCAGCGGCTGCGTACTTTGTATTTGGTGTTCTTTCTTAATCATGTAGAAGTACGTGCAGCGCATGCCGCGAGACTGCACAGGGTCCATCTGCACCCCGCCGCCGCCACCAGCGCCAGGGGTCAAAAGCGCTTTTGAAGGTCTCTCGCTCTGCCTCTCAACGCCGCCTCTTTTTCTGTCCATTGCATGCACAGAGTTCCTGGCACAGCTGATTGAGCAGATCGCAGGGCGCTGCCCGCCCGAACGCCTCGCGGGTGATGCGGCGGCGGCAGGCATGGATGAGGACGATGAGGATGACATACTTCAACTTCAACATGCAGAGCAAGCCTACGACGCCGACCGCCAGGCGCATGTGCAGGTGCGTCATCGCTGAGAGAAGTTGCAACAACGATTGTCTGTAGCAGCAAGGGGGGACTAGGGGCGTGCTGACCGTAAACGCCAAACACACGCAGCCGGATGTTGTGCCGACGCCTGAGATATCGCCTGTCCTGCACTGCCATGTCTGAGTGCATCTGATACTGGCAAAGCCTGCAACATGGGGGGAAACTATGACAAACTACCATTTCGCAGGAGGCAGCAGCAGAGCTCCGCTGAGCACCGCAGCTTTTTGAAAGCGCGCCCGCCGAGCGTTGCTGCCGTGTGTGACGAGCCCCCACCTCGCAGCAGCACTCACACCGTTCCTCATTCCCATTGTACCTGGCCTGCAGATGGCGGGGCAGAAGCGCCCCCTGGACTCGCCTCAGTGCTCCGCGAGGAAGCGTGCGCCCCCCGCCCCCCCCCCCCTTCCTCCCCCAAGCCGCGCACGGCGGAGCCCCCGCTGCCGCCTGCGGCCCCGACTACAACGCCTACGGCAAGTGCGGCAGCGGCGGCGAGGCGGAGCGTGCGGCACCGCCCATGCACGCGGCGCCACAGCTGCTGCCGCCGCCGCCGCCGCCGCAGCTGCCGCGGCAGCAGTGGCAGCAGCGCGCGCCGCCGCACGCTGCTGGGTCTGGGTCGGTGCTGCCGCGGCAAGAGAGCGCCGCGCCTCCGCCGCTGCTGCCGCCGCCGCCGCCGCCGCCGCCGCCGCTGTTGCGTGTTGAGCCTGTGGCTGTCAGCGCTGCAGCATCGTCCAGTGAGTATCACCAGCAACAGGTGCCGCAGCAGGTGCAGCAGCGCACGCCGCAGTCGCCGGTTTTTCTGCCGCCGCCGCCGCCACCGCCGATGACTGCGCCGCAACAGCAGCAGCAGCAACAGAGCACGCCGCAGCCGCAGCTCCTTTTGCCGCCACCGTCGCCGCCGCCGCCGCAGCAGCAGCAGCAGCAGCGTCATCAGCGGCAGCGGCAGCAGCAGCAGCAGCAGCAGGCGCCCTTTGGCGCTCGCTTGCCACCGGGCACTGCCCATGCACAGCACGTTGCGCCACAGTTGAAGATGACTGCAAGTGGTGCTCGGTGCTCAGCGCGACACGACCGCCACCTGAGGCGCAGGTAAGTCGCACTGAAATCTCATGAACCGTTGTTGAAGTATTGTGAGTACCGATGATGATGTGTTGCCGCATCCTGGGCATAGTTCGGAGAGGCCAGCTGAAGTGCAGGCAACTTCAAGTCCTGCAGGCAAGCATACTTCATCGTTGAAGTGATGTACTTCGGAAGTACTTTGAAATACAAAGTTCTGCTGTGCTTGTAGTCCGATGCAGCTGGCCAATGACATGGTGGTGCCTTTCATTGTGCTTGATCAGCACCGGCGGTGTGGTGTGTCATTAACTGATTCTGTCAACAAGTGCGGATTATGGTATGTCAGTGAGCCTCCCCCACATGTCTGACTCGTAGCGCAGTCTAAGCAAGCGACGATGTAAATCAAGCGACGATGTGGATAGTGCTATGGCTTCAAGGTGCTGCCAGAGCGTTTTGGAAATGCAGCAAACGTTACACATGCCTGCGTATAATTTGTGCCAGTTGAAGCTGAAGCAAAATTTCTACGGCAGTACCTAGTGCTTTTTAGAAATGCACAAATACTCTCAACTTTGCAATCGTGGGCGCATACCAGCCAATGCTGGTCACTTCAGTTCTGAAAAGTTATGCACCTCAAAAATTGTAAAAGTTTTCATGTGGACTTGCAGTCATGTAGGGCACCTGAGGAGGGGGGTCTATTCGGTGCTTGCAAAAAAGTGACCAGGCCCGCATCATGCGCTTTCTAGCCCTGCAGCGCCATGTTGAACATCCACATTGTTCGCCACAACGAATTGTTGACGCATGTTCAGCTTGGCACTATTGCTGGCCTTGCGCTCGGACATGCCTCCTGGGCGACATGCGCATATATTCCAAGTGCATACATACATACATACGTTTGCGCACCGAGCGTAGGTCTTGAACTGCGACTCACGCCTGCGTGCGCCCTTGACCTCGCTGCGTCCTGCGTGCGCCCTTGACCTCATGCGCGTGCAGACCGACGCGGCGGCGCGCGCGCAGCTGCAGCCGCAGCCCTTATGCAGTGGCAGCGCCGAGCCGCCTGCCCGCAGCGCGAGCGCGTGCGCTGAGAGCGCGGCGACGTCAGCGGATGCGGACGATGAGCGCTGTGACGCTGTCACGCTGCGCAGTGCGCAGGGTGGTGGTCTGGGTGTAGCTGGCGTCGATCGCGAGGCGTCGAGGTGAGGTAGCAGAAGTGAATAAGCGTTGCGCGTCATGACGAGATGTGGGACGCAGCAGTGGGGCTTGGCTTGTAGTTCGGGGTACCCGAGGTCATCACAACACAAGTCATAAATGCAACACGAGTGTGTGCTGCACGGTATGTCAGACGGCACGCAACGAAGAACATGCTGCACGACAACTCAGGGTCTGTTGCACTCATAACCATACTGGTATTCCTGCCTTTATCTCTGTCGTGTTGTCTGAGCCCGGCCCTATGGAGGACGGCACGGCCGACGATCAGCTGAGCGTTGCCAGTGCTGCAGGTGCCGCTGCTGCTGCTGCGCAAATGAGTGCGGAGAACGTGCCACAGGCAGCGCACACCGTTGAGACCAAACTCGCATCGCCAGTTGTCACCGTGGACGTCGAACAGCGGTGCGCCGCTGCTGCCAGCAGCACTCAGCAGGCGGCCTGCGCGCACGCGGCTGACCGGACGGCAGCGGCAGCACCAGCGGCAGCACCAGAGGCAGCGGCAGCAGCTGCGGCAGTGGCAGCACCAGAGGCAGCGGCAGCGGCTGCGCAGGCGGCGCCGACCGCCGCTAGATCCAAGACGCCGCCCCCAGAAGATCTGGCGCTGTTCCTGATGCGGCGCGCGGTGGAGGACGCGCGCCGCGCGCAGCGCGCGGCGGAGGCGCAGGCGGCGGACGCGCACGCCGCCGTCGCAAGCCTGAAGAAGGGGGCGCAGCACAGCTCCAACGCAGCGCTGGCGCAGGAGCGGCGCCGCGTCGCGGCCGCCAACGGCGCGCAGCGCGCGGCGGAGGCGGCGGCGGCGGCGGCGCGCGACGACGCCGCGTGGGCGCGCACCGAGCAGCAGGTCGCGGAGGCGGCGGCGGCAGTGGCGCGGCGGGTGTGGGGGCAGGCAAAGGGGGAGCTGGAGGCAGCGACGGCGGCCGCGCGTGAGGAGGCGGAGCGCGCGCGCAGCATCTGGCGCGCGGCGGAGGAGCAGACGGCGGCGGCGCGCGCGCTGTGCGCGGCGGTGAGCGCGGAGCAGGGCGCTGCGGCGGCGGCGGCGCGCGACGAGGCGGCGCGCGCGCGCGCGGCGCGCAGCGCGCGGCGGAGGCAGACGCCGCGGCGGCGCGCGAGCTGTGCACGCAGGCGAGGGCCGAGCGGGATGCTGCCGCGGCGGCGGCACGAGAGGAGGTGGCGCGGGCGACCTGCGCGCAGCAGGTGGCGGAACTGGACGCGGCGGCGGTGCAGGAGGTGTGCGCGGCGGCGCGCGCCGAGCAGGAGGCTGCGGCGGCGGCTGCGCAAGAGCAGATAGCGCGGGCGGCCAGCGCGCGAGACGAAGCGGAGGCGGAGGCGGCGGCGGCGCGCGCGGCGTGCGCGGTGGCGAGAGCCGAGCGGACGGCGGCGGAGACAGCGGCGGCGGCTGCGCGTGAGGAGGCGGCGCGCGCGCGCAGCGCTCTGAAGCCTGCGGAGGCACAGGCGGCGGCGGCGCGCGCAGAGTGCGCAAACGCGAGAGCGGCGCAGCATGAGGCGGAGGCGGAGGCGGCGGCGGCACGTACGGCGGCCACGACAGCGCAGGCTGCGCAGAGAGCGGCTGAGGCTGCGGAGGCGGCCGCGCGCAGCAACGCGGCGCAGGTGACCCATGTGTTGGAAGTTTGTTACGCCGGAGAGGCACACTTGCGCGTGTACGCATGCGTCCAGCAGTGGATGCAGTTGCTTGAAGCGCAGCAGTGTGACCCTGTGGACTCGCCTTACAGTGGCCACCGCTTCATCAGGGTATTTCAGGTGCACAGCGCACGCCACGGTGTGAGCGACGCCGGCATCAACGTTCAATCATGGCACTCACACCTGTCTCTCACGGCCCGCAGGCCCGCAAGGGAACGCGACGAGGCGCGCCAGACTGCCGCGGCGACGGTGTCGGCGCAGCGCTCAGTGACGGCCACCGTCCTGACAGCGGTGACGGCGCGGCAGCAGGCGGCGGAGGCAGCGCTCAACGAGACACGCGACGCCGCCGCCAGGCGCCTTCAGCAGGCCGCCGACGCGCAGGCGGCGCTGGAGGCGCAGTTGGCGGCGGCGTGCGCGGAGGCAGCGCAGCAGCGCTCCGAGGGCGACGCCGCGCTGGCGGCGGCGCGCGGCGATGCGGCGCGGCTGCGCGCACAGCCGGCGGCGGCGCGGGAGGGCGCGGCGGCGGCGGCGGTAGAGCGGCGCTGCCGCGTCGCGGAGACGCGCTGCGAGGCCGCAGAGGCGCGCGCGGCTGCGGCGGAGAGGTGAGCTATGGGCGAGGCCGGGGGGGGGGGGAGTGCACCTGACCTTCTCATTGCAAGCTGCTCGCGGTGTTGAGTTGGCGCTGCTTGTCAGAGCGGCGCCGCTTGAAGCTGCAGGGGGGGCAGCGGGAGGGAGTCATTGACTTTTTGACAATACGCGGCAGGAGGCATTGGTTTCAGGCCAGTCGAGCGCACATGCCCACACCCCAGTCTCTTCTGCTGGCCCACTGCTGAATCTGATCCTGACACGCCGACACCGCCCGCTGCCGGCCTTGCAACGCGCGCACGACAGAGCCGCGGACGCGCAGGCAGCGCAAGCGTGCGCCGCGCGCGAGCGCGCCAAAGCGGACGCAGCAACGCTCCGCACAGCTCTCGCCGAAGCGGAGGCCGCAGGCGCAGCACTCTGCGAGCAGGCCTACACGGAGGCGGCTGCGCTGCAGGAAGCCGCTGCCAATGCGGAAGCCGAGGGCGCCGCCGCGCGCGGCCGCGCGCGCGCACGAAGGCAGCGGCGCTGCGCGCGGCGCTCGCGGAGGCGGCGGCGGCGGCGGCGGCGGCGCCGAAGGAGGCGTGCGCAGAGGCATCTACTCTGCGCACGGCGCTTGCAGCTGCGGAGACAGAGGGGGCAGCGCTGCGTGCGCAGGCGGCGGCGGCTGCGGCGGCCGTGGAGGCGACGGCCGCGACTGAATGCGGAGCGGCGGGAGGCGCGCAGGTCAGCACAGAGAGTATGTGATGCTGGTACTCGGCAGTCACTTTTGGTGTGTGTGTGCGTGCTACGACACAGGTGCACTCGTACATGCGCAATGTCAAGCATCGCATGGCCGTGCAGTGACGCGCACTTGAGAGCAGTCGCTTTGGCAGGCATGTGCCTTCTGATGACAACGGTGCTGCTGCTGCGATTAGGGGTAGGGTTAGGGTTAAACCGAGGGTTGGGTTGTGTGACATGAGGCGTCCGTGATGCGTCTTTGCTGCACCACCGCCAAACGTAGGGAATGAGTAGGAATGGTATAACCGTTGCAGTGTGTAGCGCAGCTGGCGTCCGAGCTGTCAGGTCATGGCACATCCTCAAGTAACGGTACTCGTACCCGGATAGGCAGCATCTCTCGAAGCCTACAAACAAGCACAAGAGATGACAGTAGAGACACCGCATCGGCACGGTTGCTCAGTGCCAGTCCTTGAGGCAGTTGTTGTTTTGAACGAAACGCTCTAGCGATTGCTGCTCGCTGCTGCAGGCTATCGAGTCAACATGCAACTAGCCTGGTAACCCTGATGTCAATTTGGCATCTTGTCCTGTCCGGTTTCACGTGGCAGGCGGACCCGGGCCCGGAGGGCCTGCTGCCCCTGACCTATGCCTGCCGCTGGGAGGTGAGTGCTACGGCTGTGATGCTGCCCAGAGCACTGTGATGTTGCTGAGCGCTGTGGTGTCATACGGTAGTGTGGCAGTGCTCTGAGCGCTGCTGTGATGCTGTCAATTGAGTGTTGAGATGTTGCTGAGCGCTGCTGTGATGCTGCTGAGCGCTGCTGTGACGCTGCTGAGTGTTGTGTCGCAGCTGCCGGGCGCTGCATGTTGCTCAGCGCTGCATTGAATTTGAGAAGTGAGCACTGGTGAGCGCTGTGCTGTGACGTTGGTAAGCGTCGTGATGATGCTGGTGAGTGTGTCGCTGTGGTGCTGCAAAACAGGCGCCGAAACGCCTCTCAAAGTGCGGCGTTCTCCTGTGGGGCAGACTTCAGCATACCGCAATCATCGCTCATCATCAGCCCGCCACCTTCAAGTTCCCTCCTTTGTTGAGAACACATCCTGATACGACCGCAAGTACTGTTGATTGATTCTCGCTCAGGGCGCGAAAAAGCCCAGATGAATGGTATCTCAGCTTGCTGTACGGAAGCTACATGTCGTGTGACAGGACAGCACATGCCGCCCACTGTCACCTGGGGCTGTTAGCTCTACTAAAAGAAGATGCAGTCTTGAGCAGGAACGGCAATTGCTTGAAAGCCTGGGCCCGCCGCCTCATGGTCGCTGAGCTGCAGAATTGAGAAGAGACGTAATTGTCACACGTTTTACCTTGCCTGTACTACAGCGGCATTTGCGTCCATGGTTTGCAGTAGTTGGACCCCCTGAAGCCAGAGCAGCGTTGCCTTTCTTTTGGCAGTTGTTGTTGGCCAGGGGAGACCTGAGGCGCATGCCCACGAGTCATACTCATGAGTCTTGGTTAAAGTTCCGGCTAAAGCAAATGCTTTAACATTGGCTTCTGCTTTTCATGGCAATCGCCCGTGGAGATTGCTGCACTTTTGAATGCAATGAGTCGAATTTTCATTCTCTTATTGTAGCGTCATTTGCAAATCAGCTTGTGATCTCAACTTCAATCAAAACGTCCAGCAGCACCGCATTCCGCGTCTTCAAGCCAAACGAATCGCGTAACCATGAATATTACACTGCTCATGGCGAAGCTCTTCAACTGGAGGTCTCATTGCCTGCGCCCTCGAATTTTCTTGTGCTCATGGTGTGCGCTGTGCCTCGTCCTGCCGCACGACAGGTGCACAACATGTACATGTGCAGGCTGCTGCAGACCTGCGCCGACAAGAGCGTCATCTTCAAGGTCAGTGAGCGTCAACTTCAAGGTGAAGTGCCGCGATGCGGCCACTGTACGTTCGCGCTTGCCGAGTTTGCTGCTGGCACGCTCCTGTGCGTCAGCTGAGCACTGTGGCATGATGTACACCATCCCAGTGCCGTGGCCCGGTGATTTCAGCGCAAATGACTGACTCACTCGCTGTTCGATGAATGACGCAGCGGGGTTGCTCAGTGAGTACATGTACAGACTTGGACCGTGGTGTGCGACTGAGAGGTTTTCTCAGACCCTGCACGGTCACATGGATGTGTTTGGCTGCGCTAGCACTGTGCATGCTGCTGCGGCGCAAGCGCAGAAGTATACTTTGAAGTATGATGCTTGTCGATGCGGCTGCTGATGCAGCGTCATGCTTTTTGCGAAGTAATGTATCGTAGGCTCAGAGCTCTATTTGGGCGCAGCTCATTGTATGCGTTCTACTCGCGCAGGGCGCAGGATGCAACGCTCAACGAGGCCTCCCCCCAATTGTCGTGGCCAACTGTGCGCAACATCCGCACCTGAAGATTGCGCAAGCCATTCCCAAATGGCTGTGGACTGTCACATGCCGTTCACTCATTACGGGTGCAGCCATATCTGGATGGCGAATGAGTACATGGCGCCCAGCAGGGATGGTGACGAAAATCTGTCCGAGACGTGCCACTGTGCCTCTAGAGGTGGTGTGTTCACACATGCGTCTGACGCCTTCACCATGTGTTTGTTGCCCCAGGTGGAGAGGGGCAAGGAGCTGGAGTCCATTGTGAAGAAGGCGCTGTCGCTCCAGCCTGCGCAGATCAAACAGTGAGTAGTGCCATGGGGTGGCCATCGGAGGCGTGGGCAATCATCACGCTGGCCTTGCAGATGGTGCAGCTATGGCACAGTGCCATTGGCACTGCCATCTTTGCATTTTGCGACCACTCAATTGCTTCGCCCTTGCCTTCATCGCGTTCACCACTTCATCATTGCGGTCGGCGCGCCACGCGCGATTTAATAAACCCTGCTACTGTAGCCCCTCTCTGTTGAGCAGTGCATCACCGCCATACCACCTACTCTACCCTAACCCTACTGATCACGCACCCCCTTAATTCAACCCTTAATTCATACCATCATGATTCCCCTACCCCTGAGGAGCAATTGACGGGCGGCTTATCGTACTCCGGATCTCGCCCGCAGCAGAACGTGCATGCGCTTACTGTCTTATGTCGCTTTCACTGCAGGTGCATGCGCGTGGAGTTCATGACGGCGGGCGCGAAGCCCAACAGCAAGGCCAAGGAGAGGGGCATCGACGCGGGGGGGCTCACCAAGGAGATGTTCAGTGAGCGTGAGATGTACTTCAGAGTGTAGGACATCGTTCAACACAGGAGTACTGGCTTGATGACATTATTTACTTGTCGTTGATGCTGATTGAACCTTGACTATCTTAAAACACATTTAAGCCTTGCTTTCTTGACCCATTGATACCCTTGTACCGATGCTTATTGAATTTCATAGAAGACAGCTCAAATGGCTGATTGCAACTCAAAGCTAGTCACTGGCGCTTGAACTCCTGTAGGCAGCGAGAGTTCAGTTGGAGTACATTTTCTTCATGTGTAACATCACCATGTAAAGTATGTGCCACGGCTGGTATGACGTAGAGTGCCTGAGGCAGACCAGCAGTGTTCATTCTGCCATCTGGAGAATGAGCTTGCCAAATATCCCTTCATGGCTGCAAGACTGACAGTAGATCTCTGCTATTGATCATCATCACGTGTGTCACACTTGGGCGCTGCGCTGACGAGACCCTGGTGTATGCCTTCCACATATGCGCTATCAGCGCTCTGGCGACAGCAGAAGCGGCTCCACGCGTTGATGCCTGATGCGCACGGCTGTCCGGTAATGATTGCAGCAAATTAAATTCTGCAGGCTCACACGCTGATCGCCGTGCTTCGCAGGCCTGCTATGGGATGAGATGCAGGGGATTCGGCAGAACTCAGCGGCGATCGCGACACATGCGGGCAGCCTGAGGTATGCATCACTGCCACGGCTCGTACAGAGGCACGCGTAAGCCTCGAGTGCAGTCGCGACGCAACTTCAACTTCCAGTTGGCTGCTGATAAATGCATTCATATTCGATTGTATCAGTCTGAAGAAAAACTCAGTCAAGGATAATGCTGAAGTCAGGTATGATGATCTGCATGCTGGTGCTTGGCCTGTGACAATTGCATGCGAGCACGCAAAAAAATGGGTGGAGTGCAGATGTAGGGAGTCCAAGAAAATGGGAGGAGTGCACATGTAGGGAGTCCATGATGGTCATGTGTTTGAGATTACCATCAAAGAACTACTTATGTAGATGCATTGAGACAGAGCAGCATAATTCTTGCACCCACCTCCAGCACCAAGGCCTGCATGCAGGCTCTCATCATCGATCACGGTGTCCAGAGCTAGAACCAAAAAACGCCCATGCCATGCGTGTGCGTTTGCAATGCCGCTATGCTTTTTTTCCCCTTCATTGCCTGCACTGAAGCACGTCATCTCTCTCCGCCGTGCCAGGTGCGACTCAGTGGCGTGGTGCAGGCCGGAGTGTGAAGAGGGCGCTGGCTGCCTGCTACCGCTCACGGCCGCGGAGATCGAGCGTGACCCCAGGGTGAGTGGCCGCCGTTGCAACGAAACCGCTGCTCTAATGTTGCGGTGGTCGCCCCCCCTCCCCCCGCCCCCCCCCCCGCCACATGCCCTCAAGGGGGAGATTGTCCAGAGTTTCCTTGTTGACAAGTTCATGCCTTCACATTACGTCAGAATCTGAGTTTCGTGTCTCAGGCGTAGCTCATGGCCTCGGCCATTGCGGCACAAATGAGTGAGTGATTGAGCACGCGTCCACCGAGAAAACCATTGCGTGAGTCGCGCCGCTGCAGTACCTGCCATGCTCCGTGCTCTTCAGTCACTCAGCGATGTTATGTTGCTGATTGGCTCACACCCCTTTGCGCAGATTGCGGACCAGGCGCAGAACGTGTACACCGCGTTTGGCGTCATGGTCGCCAAGTTTGTCGTGGAGGTATGTACCTTTGCGCAGAGATCTACTTGTGATCATGTGGGTATACTCGTGCGTGCTCGCGCATACCTATGTGTGTGTTGGTGTGTGTCTGTGTGTGTCCGTGTGTGTGCGTGTGTGCGCGCGCGCGTGAGTGCGGGGGGGGGGGGAGCAGGGAGGATGAGTGTGCGTGAGCACGCGTGATTGCATGCGGGTGGGGTGTGGTGTGTGCACAGGCTGCAGATGTTCAGAGGCAAGGTCATCTCACCGCTGTATTTGACACATGCAGCTGCATGCTAAGCAGTTGAAGTATGACACTTGCTCATGAAGTATGAGACTGATTTGCTGCGTATAACCAAGCTGCAAGCACGGCTGCGCACCTCACCACACAGCAGCTAGCTGCACCTTGAGCGAAATTTTTCAAGGTCATAGACAATTCACTGACGATACGCTCGGTTGCGCTCGGGTGACGCACATACTGCTGGACCCTTCACACACACAGGCTGCTTCTATATTTTTCACACAGTACGTACTTGTGGACTTGTACTTATGAAGGCCTCATGGGAGCCCGAGTTGCCTATGCAATCGAAAGTTTGCTTCAACGCAGCAGCCTAGTCTGCACTGCGCCCAAGGAGCTTGGATACTGGCGCTGCAACACAGCCCAGCATTTGCGCTCCGCGTATGTACGTCTTCTTGACAAGTATACTTCAAGTGCATGAAGTTTACTATTGCTTGCTTCTGCCCAGGTGACGCACATGCTGCTGGACCCCGATACGGGCGCGCTGGGCCCCCTGATACCCTCGCGGCTGCTGCCCGCATGGCTGTGGGACACGCTGCGCGCGCGAGCGTACATAGGCAGGGGGCCGGGCGGCCAGATACCCCTCGAGGTAATGCGAGGAGTACAATGTAATGTTTATATTCATAAATCTAGTTGTAGTCGATTTTGCTAGCAAGCTTGATAGCAATGATCTTGGCTTTTCGCGCCTCAGGCAAGAATTGTGGAAAGTACGATTCTGCACAAAGGTGTGGGACATGTTGCATGCGCGCACCTGCGTTGGCAGGAGGCCGGGTGGCCAGATACCCCTTGAGGTACTTGGAATACGCATGATTTACGACTTGCATGTTCTGTTGTGAATACTTCGATGGCAGGATGAGCAGTGTTGAAGTTTTGAGTCGTGCAGCGAGCGCTGGCGTGCAGCACTACTTCAAGTTTATGTCCAGCCTTCTTCAAGTTCTTCATGGAAACTAGACAGGGGGCGTTGGGTGTCAGCGCCCAATGCACCATGCAGCACGTGCGTGCAAGTAGCGGCGTCACGGCTGACGCAGCTCGCGCCACATGCTGGCATTCAATGCCGAGCATTTGCTCTGCACGGTATGCAGGAAGGCAACAACCATGAGCAACTTGAATGTAAGCACATTCAATCATTGACTTTTAATAAAGCGGGTGCCTACATCCAATCAGTGACTTTAAATAAAGCAGGTGCTGGCGCTAGGTAGAGCATAAAAGACAGCGCAGGTCGCAAATACGCGAACTGCGCCCTGTGACGCCCCCACAAACCTCAACTCTGCGCTGGCCCCGCCGCCGCAGGACGTGTACCGCTCAGGTTGGGAACACACAAAATTCCACCTGTGACGCACCCACAAACTTCAAATTTGCTGCGCTGGCTCCGCCGCCGCAGGATGTGTACCGCGACATTGCGGCGGTCGGCGGGGACGGCCACGCGTGCCTGCGCGTCACGCCAGACGCGCGTGGCGTCGCGTACGCTGCCGCCAACTGCATCACCATGGGCATGGCCGGGGATGACCCAGCCGGCGCCTGCGCCTCGGAGGTCAGTGCCCTGACTGCTTTCCAAATTTTTCGAAATTATCATAGGAAACTTTGATTGTTGTGTTTCTTTCTTGATAAACTAATTCAACTCCTTTAACTGAAGTGTTGCGGGGGTGGTCGACATCCATGATGCGAGCGCAGTGGGCAGTTACCGCGGGTTGAGGTGCGGAAGCTTGAGCTGGCGCAGCGCGTTTGGGCAAGCGTGTCTGATGTGAGAAACTTTTTTTGATTGCCTGCCTGACAGCCCAAGTATTTTTTTTAGAATATGGTACGAGGCCGTTGCACATCTAGTGGGAAACTTATACCCATATTTGGGGCATGCAATATGATGATCTGGAACTGTGTTTTTTTGATACAATAAAGTTTTGAAAATGCAATGAATAAAAAACATAACTCACTACAATTGCTATTTACTTTTCAACTAGCCAGTTTTTAATAGAATATAGCTTTCGCTTCAATGATTCATAAATAAATACTAAAGTATACTTTGAAAAATCATGGTTGGAGGGGTTCGTGTCGGGTGAGCAAAAAAACAGAAAACCAGCCGTGCGCTGGTTCGACGGAATGCGATGTGAGGTGCACATACCGTATGATCTATAATTTAAGCCCATGGGGCAAGTTTTTTATGAGAGCGAAAAAAGGGGGTGGGGGCGCCATTAACATCTCGAGAAAAAAAGGGTGGGGTGCATTAATATTTGAGCCATTTTAGCTCATCTAACACCATCATGAGGTGCCAGCATGCTTCTATGCCGCTTCTGAAACCGGTTCAACTTTCGGAAAGCCAGCTGCTGCCTCTCAGAGCCTTTTTGTGGGTTTGGCTACATTGTTAGCTGCCTTTCTGTCTGCTCTGCACGTTGCTGACAGTGCATGCAGGCGCATACATAATGGTGATGTAGCATGAATCACTGAGTGTGCATAGTACACGTACGTAGAGGGTACATGCTGCTTGTGCGTGTCAGAATAAAGGGGGGGGGGGCACATTCATATGAGCGAAAATCAAGGGTGAGGCGTCATTTTATAAGGGCTCGGAAACTCATAAAAAACTCGCCCCATTGGCTTAATTATAGATAATACGGTAATCAATTTGCAAAGAGATCTCTGCGCAGGCTGCAAACCCCACGTGCCACTTTGGGCAATATTGGTTGCTGATTGCTGCATGTCTGCCTCAACCTGAGCCTGTGCTGCGCGTGACCTGCACGCCCAAACCATCACCCTCCCCCCCCTCTGTGCCCCCTGGTCTTAGGCTCCAACATCGCCAAAAGCTTCGAGGAATTATATCAGAAAATTTAGTAAATTATTCAGCCAATCCTTTGAGGAATCCTATCACTAATCTAAGTGCTAAGTGCTTTATTCATCGCCTCAAGTGAGCTGGGAAAAATAGGTTTGATTTTTTTATTTAATTGGTTTTCTTTTTTTTTAATATGCAATGAACTAATTTCAAAAATTGAATGCATTTTTCCTGGCGAATTTCGGCCCTCACGTCTTACAATCAATATCTCTCGGATATGCGGAACAATTTTGATTTTTTCAAACACTAGCAACAACGAGAATTGTACCCGCTTACAAACGGGAAACTGGGTAGCGTGTTCATGACGTGGCATTAATGATGCTGTACTCATGGTAACTTAACGGCGGCGGCAACGCCACGTGCGGCAGACATGGTGCCAAAACCGCCGGCAGGCGCTGCCGCATCAGATGGCCAACGCGGGGCAGCTGCATCCCGGCGGGGTCGGCGTCGCGGCGCCAGCGCCGGGCCGCCCCTGGGACGCCTCGGAAGCATTGGCAGCATCAACCGCCCAGAGTCGCCGTCTGGCAAACTGAGTGCGCTGGCAAAGGCGGTCACCACGACCGTGCCCGTACCGATGGAAGTTGGCGAACCTACCAGTGGGCCAGCGGGTCACCAGAGACGGATCACGTCGCGGCCTTCGCAGCCAGCTAGCAGCGGCGCCTCTCCCCAGTGGCATCCCGGTCCTCAGCCGATGGAGGTCACCGCAGCGGAAACCCCATGTACTGCAGACATGGTGACAACAGCACCAGCGGCCGCAGCGGCTGCTGCACCGGGCGGCGAACGTGGGGCGGCTGCACCCCGGCGGGGTCGGCGCCGCGCCAGCGCCCAAAGCACTGGCAGCGTCACCCGTCCAGAGCCACAGTCTGGCGGTGCGCTGGCAAAGCCGGTCACCGTGACCATGCCTGTACCGATGGAAGTTGGCGAACCTGGGCCGGCGGGTCACCAGAGACGAATCACGTCCCGGTCTTTGCAGCCAGCTGGCAGCGGCGCCTCTCTGTCAGGCGGCAGCGTCACCTCTGACGGTAACAGTCGCAACGGGCACCCAATATCCGGCATCACCGCTATGACAGTTTTGGCGCCCGCCAAGACACCCGCTGCCAACCGGAAGGTCAATATCCCGGGGCTGGACTGCCGCATGTGCGACAAGTTCATAGTGCGAGCAAATCCTCGGGCCCCGGGAAAGAATTGCCCAGCGGCACACGCATGTGCACACCAGCGCACGCGCCACACAGGGAAAGGGAAGCAATTTGCAGAACTGCATGTTCAGCTTTTCCTAGACCACCGACCAATATACGGCGGCCTAGAGCAGGTCTGCGACGGGTGCGGCAACCTCTTCATCAGACGCACAGCAGCAAGCGCCACGACACCATCTGGTGATCTAGGGGCCCTGGACCAGTGCGACGTGTGGCGCTGCGCCGACTGCCTCGCAGGCCCGGTCGCCGCGACAGCATGCACACTGTCAGGCTGTGACCGTGCATCAGGCCATGATCACATTGCTGACATACACACCCGACCAACGACATGCGCGGCGGCAGCGGGTGGTGCAGCTGTTGGTGGGGGGAATAGCCTGAAGCCAACAGCCGCGCTGCTCGCCGCCGCTAGCAAATGTGGTCCCATACGCAAATTCCTCGGATGCGAGCACCTGGGGGTAGACCCCAGGCAAGCCCATGCATCTACGTTGGACGGTGTGGCAGATGCGCCGCTGCCGAGACTGACCCGGAGCAGCACAATGGGTGTGCTGCCTGGCGAAAGTCGTGCTAGCGATAGCGGCGCAACGATGTCAAGCAACGATCGTGTGCCCAGCACACCTGGCAGTGCCGCAGCTGCTGTCGCAGCGGGCGCTCAGTCTAGCGAATGCCCCAGGGACCCGACGGGATCACACTGGCAAGGCCTGCTGGGGGCGGCTGGCGCACTCGCGCGCAGGGTACGTGCACTGGCCCTTGCCCCCAATCGGGCACGCGTCACGGTGCTTTGCGCTTGGCCGACGGGTACCAAGCTTGGACCCTGCCGCACGTCACGCCGACTGCATATGCGGCCGGCGCCCAGCGACGCGCCAGCAACACAGACCCTGCTGGGCCGGACTTCCTGCGCACCGCTGGTGAGTCAGATGCATGACCTGACGGTCACGTTCAGCTTGCTCTCCCTCCGAGAAGAAGGTAATGACCTGGCAACGGTGTTTGACCAACTCTCCCTTAGGGAACCGGTCGTTGCCAGGTCGCCTCGCCAGCCAGCCGGGAAACGTGGTGAGTCAGACGTAACGCAGGCTGGTGATAACAGCACCCACGCAACAATGACCGAGACAGCACCTGTCACGGCTATGGTTGCCAGTGGAAAGCGCAGTCGACGCAGAGGTAAACACAGACGGCGGACGCAGGAGCGACAGGCCCAGTGCGACAATTCTCGTGCACCCCTGGCACCAGCCACCACACCGCCGAGGGGCGGTGCCTCTGCCCCCTCAGCACCAATATCCGGGCCGGCGAAGGTCACCACCGTGACGGTGGCGACCCGGATACCCTCAACCGTGTGCCATACAGTCACCGTGGAGGAGCAGCAAGACGCGCTGGCAAAAGCCACCAACTATGGTTTTTCCACTTGGCACACGGGCCTGCAGGCACTCCACAAACAGGCGCTTGGGGAAAACACAGCGACGCTAGCACGTGGTGGGGAGCTTCGCCCCGTGAGCAACGTGGGCAACGGCAACTGCCTGATTCATACAGCTCTACACGGCATAGACAGCGTCGCAGTTGAGCACGGACTGCCGGCCCCAGCACTGGTGATTGCCATGCGAGAGGCACTGCTGGACGGGATGGTGGCATACGTCACGCAGGGGGCGGGCAAACAAGGGGCCAGCATGTCATCGATGCGTCAACTGACCGCGCATGCAGCAGCCCAACCTGCGTGTACACGTGAACAATTCGACACGTACGGGACACGCGCTCGCTGCCTCGCAATCGAGTACGGCACAAATGAAACGGACAGCGCTCATAGCGGGCACACGCTCCTGCTGCAACGCCTACAGGAAGAGGGCGTGTGGGGACGGCCCCTCGGTTTGTCTGTGTGGGCCATTGTTGCAGCGGTCTACGCGGTCTCGGTGACGGTGTGGCAGGCCGAGCCTCAGGCCACTGGCAGCACGCAAAAATCAACAGGGCTGGTGCTGGCACAACTGATGGGGCTGCCAGCGGTATTCGCACCGGCAACTCCAGCTCAGCCTGACTGCCATCTGGATGTGCTGTGGACGCCGCCTGGGCTATATACAAATGTGGGACACTTTGAACTGCTTGTCGCCCCTGCGGCAGCTCCGCCCTTGCCAACCACTATGACAGCGTCGGCGACCACTCAAGCTAACAGCACCCACATCACGGCTCCGAGTCGGACACAGCCCCGTACTGCGCTGCAGTTGCCACAGCAGCCTGAGCCACTGAGGTGTCCTTTATGCACACTGGCATTTTGGCAGCTTGGTCAGAAAGAGGACAGCAAACAGCGAGGCAAACTGTCAGCTGCGAGCCGCATGGCACCGGTAGTGGCCCACTTCAACGGTGGTAGCTGCACGAGGTCGATGCTGAACCCTGAGGCGAGCACATCACACTGTCAGCAAAATCTGGCGGCAGCATACGCCAAGGGCATCCGGCAGCAGGTTGATCACGACCCATCCGGTGACCGTGCCCCTTCAGGCAGCAGTACCTGCAACACTGGGGCACACCATGCCAAGCGTGTGCAGGAGATGAGCACCATGTATGGTTGCACGGCAGAAGACTTCCTACGGGCGGTAAGGAAGCTGAGTGCATGCACAGGTGCCTGCGGTCTGGTCCATATGTCAGCCAGCGCGGGGCAGAGGCAATGCGCGCTGACCTCGCCATGCCACACGTGTCGACGGAATGGAAGCGCCCCCACGCGCGCACGCCCGGCAGTACCCCCGGGCCAGTCCGAGGGCGGGGGTGCGGGTAGCGACGGCGCGGCCGCGGCGGCGGGGGCTGCCGCAGCGACACCTCCAAAGCCACCGGCGGTGCCGGCTAGTGGCGCTGCCAACTCAAAGTCCAGCAAGAAACGCCCGGCGGCCACGGCAACCGGCGCGCAACGCCGGCGCCGAACGGCAGCTGCTGCAGCACCGCCTGGCAGCGCCGGCAGCCGCACTCAGTCTAACAGCCTAAGGCTGCAGGACAGCAGCCCCCCCCACGGGACGGCCGTGGGATGGGCGGACATGGACTTGGACCCGCCGGACGATGCCGCGTCACCGCCCCCCCCGACCACCACCACCAGTGGCAGGCCCTCAAAGCCCCAGTCACGAGCATCCCTGGCTTGGGACCTCTCGACGCCCTCGGTCGTCCACGCACTTGACCAGACCAATGAGGCGGATCTACTGCTGCTACGGTTCACCACGACTGCCAACCCCTTCCGCACTCAGCTGCAGTGCACCCAGTGGGCACGGCTAGTGGAGCACGCCACACGACTACTGGCGGACGCCACAGACAGTGCACGTGAGGCGGCACGGGTGCGCCTCCACCATGGTGCCGGGGCGTTTGCTCATCAGGTTTCTCAGACTCTAGTGCAGCGCGGCTACAGGCTGCTGCACCTGCTAGCAGCAATGGCCTTTGGTAGGCAACCGGAGGGAACCGGTATGCCGCCTGCGGCCCGGCTGGCAGCGTTGCTGTCTGGCGACTTTGCGGAGCTACTGAGAAAGACGCTGTCAGCAGCAGCGGCGCTGCGGGCCCCCAAACCAAACAACGCAGCTACGGCGTCGGCACAAACGAACTTCGATGCCGACTGGACGGAGGCTGACTCCAGGCAGCAAACAGCATGCGCTGCCCTCTCAGGCAAGCGACGGGGGGTAGGCCTGGCTGCCGCACGACTAGAGGCGCGTGAAGCATGCGCCCCAGCAGACGAGGTCACGGCACAGGTGCTGGCAGCAAAGCACCCTGAAACTGGCACCCGGCCCGGGGTAGTCGATACGCCAATGGAGCAAGTGCGCGGCCTGGTACGCGACGCCCGGCGGCACTGCTTGCACGGCGCAGGGGTGGCAACGACCGCCGGGCCCGCTGGCAGCGGCAGTCCCGTCTTCGAATCGGGTCAGGCGCATGATCGCAGCGATAGGCCTGAGGATGCTGCCAGCGCAGCCGGACGGCGCCTCGAGGTGGAGGCGACAGACATACTGTCGACCTTGTCCGCAGCAGGGGCGGGGAAGGCAGGAGGGCTGGACGGCCTACGCTATGAACACCTCTTGATGGCCGCTGGGCCTGGTGCACCAGTGAAAGCAGCCACCCGCCCCGTGGGCAGTGCCTCGCCAGGACTAGCTGGTGATTCAGAATCGGATGTGATGGAACCGGCATTCGCCCATCACCTGGCCAAGGTGTTCACGACGCTGCTTGTTGAGCCCGAACTGCTGCCGGAGCAATCGCAACGGCTTCTCCGCGCCGCGGCCCTCTCAGGCATAGGACAGAAGCGGCGTCCGATCGCCTGCTCCAGTGTCTGGCGCAGACTCCTCGGGTCCACAGCGGCACGGGGTGTCAAGGGCAAAATATCGGGGCTGCTGGCCTCCATGTCGCAGTTTGGCGTAGGATACCGGTCTGGCGTCGAGCATGTGGCAGCGCGCGCGCGCGTGTGGCACGAGCTGTATGGCACCACAATCCAGCTGGACTGTGAGAACGCATTTAACAGTGTGGATCGCGCCGCCATTGTGCGGGGACTTATGCTCTTCTGTCCGGAGCTGCTCCCGCACTTTGAGTCCGTATACTGTGGTGACACTGCCCCAGAGATGCGAGTGGAGGTGAACGGTGAAGCTCGCATTATCTGCTCCCACCTAGGGTGCCAGCAAGGGGACCCTCTAGGGCCGCTGTACTTTGCAGTGGCAGCGGCATTCCTACTCTTCTACCCTGATGGAGTGAGTGCGACGCCCGGCAGTATGCCGGCCTACGGCCACAGCACAGCGGAACCGCCAGCCCCGCACTGCGCTTTCCTGGATGACCTCAACGTGCTGCAAGCTGCCTACTTCGACGATGCAGCGGCCGCTGGGGTGGCAGAGGTGATCCGTCGGCTTGCGGCAGGGGGCCTACGCGTTCGACCAGACAAGTCGCTGGCCATTGCCATGCGCGGCACAGTGTTTGATGAAGCGGCCAGAGCACGCCTGCGCGCCCTTGACATACCGTTTGTGGACGCCACCATGCCAGAATCCAGTCAGGGCTTTACGTCGGTCGGGGTACCGGTAGGGCACCCAGCCTATGTGCATGCTGCCATGAGCAAGCATCTTGTTGACGCAGGGACATGGCGATTGTCGTGGCAGCTAGCTGGGATGGCGCGGCATCACCTACAGGCAGCACAATTCATTCTGCGCAGGTCACTGACAAAGCGCATGGGCTTCTTAGCTCGGGTCGTTGACACGGCTTTGAGTGAGACATGGCTGCACGCATTTGACGGGTTCTGTGCATGGACGCTTGAACGCATGCTGCACCTGCACGGCTGCGCTACCGCGGCAGTCATGAAGTCACACCTGCTGGCCGCCTGCACTGCTGGTGACAATGAGGTAGCCAGCAGTGGCAGCGTGCTGGTATTGCCGCGCTTGGGCCCGCCAGAACTCACGGACATCGCAGTGCCACTGCGGGCGTCACGGTTGCCGGAGCGACGAGGCGGTCTGGGCATGCCGCTTTTGGGGCTACTGGCACCAGCCGCATACACGGCCCAGGCATGCACAACACTGCGGCCTGCAATAATTCATGCCACTGTGGCAGCAGGGGCCCTGAGGCTCGGCACTGACGAACACGGCGCAGTCACCTGGTTCGCGCAGCACTCATGCGCAATACGCGAGGACCAGGGACTGCCGCCAATCATCGAGGCCGTGCGACGCTCTACGCGAGCGCTGACAGCTGATGGCGGCGAAAAATCACGCACAGCTGTGGCCGAGCAGCTCCCAGCATCGTTGCTACGGTGGGCAGCGGATACAACGGCCGCAGCGTCGACGCTCCCCACTGCGGTGCAAGCGATCTACGCCGCAACTGCCGTCACGGAGACGGGGACCACTGAGCCAGCCCCACACACCCACGGCATTGTGCCTGGCGCCGAGGCGGCCGCTGCGGCGGCGACCGTACCTGGCCCTCAAGCCGCTGCCGCGGCTGCCTCTTCCACGCCCGCTAAAACACAAACTAGCGCGGAAGAAAGCAGCTGCAGCGGCGGGCAGGAGGACGACGACGACGACTGGGAGGCCTATGCTGACGAGATCTGCAGAAAGGTAGTGCCCCGCCGCCGGCGCGGTCACTTCACGCACGGACTACAAGCCGGCCTTTCAAATGTTCTTCGACGTCAATACGAGGACTGCCTGGTGGAGGACCTAGAGGCTGCCTCGGCTGGTGCCGTGGGCAAGCCGACGCAGGCTACACTTATTGGTGACTTGCGTGACACCAGCCGCCGCCGCCAACAGGCTAGCGCGCGGGTCCTGGCGCAGCTGCGCAGCCAGCGTGCGTCCGGGGCAATGGCGTGGATGAGCGTGCCACCCGCTGCCAATGACCGCCCGGGTGCGGCGCCCATGTCCAGTATGGCAGCAGCCACGATGATTATGGTTGCGATCTTTATAGACGGGTGGGGCATACAGGGCGAGGTGTGCCCATGGCGGTGCAGTGACGTGAGCCCCACCTCCACGCATGCGATCAGCTGCCCCAGCCAGCACATACGGGGGCACAACGCGACACACACTGCCCAAAAGCGGTGCCTACAGCGCATCTTGAGACAGCACCATGTCTCTATTGTCCGCAATGAGGACGCTAGCGTCTTCAAGGTACCGGGGTATCGGGCGGACACAGTCATTGACCCAGGGTGTCTGCACTTTAGCAGTGCATACCGTAACAAGGGAATAGTGCTAGACACAAGTGTGCGCGCACCCACAGCGAGCTCGTACCTGACAGGCAAAACAAATGCCTCGAACACGGACGGCTATGCTGCTGGGGTGGGGGAGGACGCGAAGGTCAAGCACCACACCGGCACCTTGACGTCATCTTGGGCTTTTGTGCCATTCGTGCAGGAGTCGTACGGACGGCTGGGCAAGCAGACAAGCCTTTTTGTTAAGGAGTTGGCAATGCACTCAGCACTGTGCTCAGGGGGGGGGAAGGCAGATGTGTTACGCAAGGCCGGGTTAGCTAAGCGTCAGATCCACATTGAGCTGAGCATATCGCTGGCGCGGGAGTTGGCGGAGCGCGTCATGGCATACACACGTGGAGCGCGAATGCTGGGCTGTGTTGCGGCGCCGGTATCCAAACTCCTAGGGCACAGCGCAGACTAGGCTGCTGCGTTGACGCAAGCTTTTCGATTGCATAGGCAACCCGGCCTCCCTTGGGCCTTTATAAATACAAGTCCATACGTACTCATGGTAATACAGGCCTCAAGGGGGTCTGGAATACCTCTCTAAAGTGTGTGCTTCAGAGCATGCAGCCATGTCTTGCCCTGTTATGTACCCGTGTCCACGCAGCCCGCTCAAGTGTGCAAGTGACACCTCCTAGCATCTGCACCCATCATGCGCCATCACGCGCTTGAATATCTTTGCTGAGGATGCCCTCAGAGCAGGGAAGCCTTGCCCACTGTCAAATGCCAACTCCTATGCCCCCCCCCCCCTCACCTCCTTTTGCCTAGAGTGCATCGCCGGTACAGTCGTAAGCTGCCTGAAAGTGCTGGTCATGTGGAACCTCAACTCGCTTGATGCGATGTCTCGAAGCGGCATGCCATAAACAGTTTTATGTGGTGATATCTTCTACGGCGTGCGCTGCGGCTGCCAACCAGCGCAGCAACCGCTCCTGGCTCACAACGTCTCACAATGTGTTCATGCACCTGTGGCAACCGTTGCAGGAAACGGTGACGCTGGAGAACGTGGAAGAATTCGTGCGCAGGCTGTGCTTCAACCAGCACATGAGGCCGCGCGCCAAGGCCCTGTACTGGATCAAGCAGGGCTTCAGCCGCCACGACACGCACTTCCCGACGCTGTCCATGTTCACGCGCCCGGAGCTGCGGGAGATGTACAGCGGCAACGAGACCGTTAGCAAGGCCGACTTCGTCGCGTGCCTCAGCTTTGAAGATGCCAACAACTTCAAGTGGGGCAGCAGGGAGATGAAGGCCACAAGAGGCTACCTGCTCAAGGTCCGTTTAGCGTATTGATCATGTTGTGTATCAGCGATCGAATGAACCTTGCTTGTATTACATTGAAAGCATTACTCGCAAGTACTTGAGCACAGTTGCATTGTGACCGGCAGAGCGCATGGCATTCACATGCGGAGGCAGGACTGCTAGGGTGTGCATCAGTTGATGTAAGCAGGTTGCGGGTGTACAACCATGTGGCTGGCGGTGTGGCTTCTTTGCATACATACCATATTTTTATTTCGGTTTTTGCAACTACATCGCAAGTTGAAGTTTGTGCACCACATCAGCGCTCTGCAGAACTAAATTGGCGGGTGCTGATAAGAAGCTGCTCATGCATGCCCGCCCTTTCAAGATGGCTAGCGCACTGTCTCTCAAGATCAACTTGACTGCTCGCGCAGGTACACATCATGGTGGTACCTGAGTTTTGATCTGCTCATCGAGGTATTATTGGTGCACGGCGCAGACTGCAAGTGCGCAATCAAGGCACAGCTTGAGCCGTTGAGCTGCGCTCGTTGAGTGTATCGCCTCCATCACAAACGTATTATATGATGCGAGTTCTCGAGTCCGGTGTACACCAAGTGGACTGAACGCATATGCATGGATTCAAGTTCTTCACGTGATCCGAAGGGATGCTGTACGTCAATGCTGACTTCAGCAACATAATGCTTTCCAGCTGCCAGCGCGCTGACACTCTGTTGATTATCTGGTTGCAAGTGAGGCATGCAGGCCGTTCAGGATGAAGCGTTCGGGAGCAGCTGCTGCGCTGGAGCACCGGCTACACCGCCATACCCTTTGCTGTCAACAAGAAGTTTGCAATCAAGGTGAGAGCCGCGCCTGGTGCGGCGCTGTGTTGTGCCGGCTTCCTGGCACACACGGGTTTTAACTTTGGCAGTTGATGTTGCAGCCAGTTTGCCAGACTGCTGGCGTCAGGAAGCGGGATAAGGGGCAAAAGTGAACAACCATGGCCGTTGAACTTCAAGTTCATGAGGTATGAGTTTGTGTTTGTAAAAAAGTACTCCTGAGTCCGCAGCCATGACTTTGCGCACGTTGCGGTGGGTGCGGAAATGCCCATGCATTATAATCAAAGTTTACAGGACACCATTTGCAAGGGTATGGCAAAGGTGGAAGTGGTATGACCCCTCCTCAGTCTATAGTACAGATAAGCAAACACCAATTGCACCACGGTGCGCAAAGGAAAATCTGAAGCAAGTGCCTTGCGTACTTCTTGAGTAGCTGTCAGGCGCTCATACCGTCAGGTGTGTGTGCAGGCTTCACGGTGATGCACTCGCAGCAGACAACGGACCGCATGCTGCAGTGATCCACCCTGCTGCCACCGTGATTGCGTACATGAAAGGGCAAAGCACCACCGGCTCGCACGCTGCCCCTGCCACAAGCACGAATACCAGACCAGTTCATCGGGGTCGGCTGTCATGGCCCAGTATAATCCACTTCAAACTCAAGTATGAAGTACAGCATGTTGACGCCGTCCGCCTCTGCGCAGATGCAGCTGGGCATCCGCACCAGCGACGGCTCAGCGTAATCTCTTCATATGTGAGGTATGAAGTATGTCATCCTCCCTTTTGGTTGCGGCCGCCACTATTTACAGGTGCAGCCGGGCATCCGCACCAGCGACGGCGCGGTGAGCATCCTCCCAGACAGGCTGCCGGAGGCGTCGACGTGCTTCAACGAGCTGCGCGTGCCCAGCTACACAAGCCTGGCCGCGCTGCAGGAAGCCATGGCCACCGCCATGGCGGTGAACACGTTCAACATGCAGTGAGCCGCTACGCTGCTGCTGCGTGGTCCAAGGGGGTTTCGTCGTAATATCGAGTGGGCGAGATGGGTCATGTGGTGTGTGGTTGCGAGTATTTGCCGGCCATCTTCACTTCAACATGCAGCCAGCCGCTGCGCTGCTGCCCGGGGGGTTCAGGGGGTTCTTTGTAACAGCAAGTAGGCGAGGTGGATCGTATGGCCAGCTACCTTTCCTGATGTGCCGCCTATGCTCGGCACTTTGAGAGCTTGGTGTGCGTTTGCGCGGTGTGCAGGGTGTGACGGCTGCGGGTGTTGGCATTACAGCCGGCCTTGGCAGCTTGCGGGTTGAGTTTCAGGTGCACAAAAAGCGCAGACGTTGAGGCGCATATATCTGAGTGGCTTGGGTGCAGACAGGACTTGTGGAACAGGCTCATGGGTGTTTATGTGGGTCGGTTGACGTGCTTACATTTGGAGTACAGAACTGGGGCTGCTATGAATACGAGATTACAATACAGGACCACATCTCGGTACCTGTGCAACCTGTACGTACCTGTACGGCAGTGCCCGAGATGCATTGCATCGACAACACCTCTGCGCATGTCTCTGGCACGAAAACGAGTGCGCTACTACATCAAAAAGCGCACCGCATACACCTACGGTGCTCTCAACGTGTCCCTGCATGCATGTATACTTGTATATTGTGTGACTTGAATGCATTCACCGGATATACCATGCAGCAGACAATCTTGAAACTGCGCATTAAGATGCTTGGGCCCTGCAATGCGTCGACTGAAAGGGGCACTTCAATTTTGCTGTGTATGCGGCTGCTTAATTTGATACTACCAAGTTCGTTCAAGCAACGTCGTTCCAGCAATTTGGTGGCATTGCACCACTGATCACTGCAACCGGGCCTGAACGCAGAACAAGTGCCGGACGCGCTGCTGCACCACTGTGGATCGAGCCAAGTCTCTGGCTGATGAGAAATGCAGACTGTGAGTAATTCGTTCCGCGTGTGCGGCAGCACTAGTGGCATTGCACTAAACCAGCAGCATGACACTTGTGTCCATACCAGCCTGAGGTTCATTTCATCACCTCAGTTTAGCATACATGCACAGAACACATTGCGAGTACCACGGCACTATTGACATAATCGCCAGCCTTGCAGGCAAAACACATTACGGTTTGCCACAGTAGATAAAAAAATTGGAGACTTTGAAGCACAACATTGGTGCTTGTGCGGCCTCTTCATGTACGTAGCCGCATGAGCTCACTCAGTGATACGGCGCACTGCCAGTGAGCGAGTCCACGGCGTCTGCGATGACAAAGGATGCCACGAGCACTGAGTGAGCTCCTGCACACTTATGGTGCGATGGACGCGTATGATGCTAAATTATGCTCGATCATGAAGTAGAGCATCTTGCCAAGCATTCGTTGCACTTATCCCCTGGGCGAGCCCCTCCCCCTTCCCCTTTTTAGCTCCTGGAGGTATATAGAGGGGGGTGCCAGGCGATCTTTGCGCTAGCCCTCAGGGGGTCTGAACAGGGAAGGCGGCAAAGTTTTTTCTGACATCAAAAGTAGCGCACAGCACTCTTTCTCCAAGTCAAGCACTCCGCCTTGAGCTTGTGCAGGCTCTCAAAGCAGTGGTTTGTCATGGGATGGGATGGGAAAAGGGTCATTTTTAAATCTTTTTTCTGTGTACCTCATGTTCAAGTGCCGACTCTCCCTTGGGCTCCGAGGTTCCTCAGAGATCTTCAGGCTGGTTGGCGAGAGAAAGCCTGCATGATCAGGTAGTGGCATTCATATGGAAGCGTGGCCGTAGCATTCATTCGTCCACACTGGCGATCCTGGTGGGTGCAAACACAACTGTACGGAGAGGCCGGTGAAGGTGGGGCATGAGTAGCCAGCCAGCCCCACGTGCGCTCGACACAGCGGTCGTGGCGGACGGAGTGCAGGACCCTGGCTTGCAAGCATCGGTAGGAGAGCGTCCAGAACGCCGTGCTGAAGAAGATGCTGAGCGTCAAGAAGCCAAACAACGCAAGGCTGCCACGAAGGAAGCAAGGAGGGCAGAGGCGAGAGAAAACCGAGCGCAAAAGCTGCGCCCGCTGATAGCCTGGTTGTCGTGGCACGTGGAACAGCTGCGCCAGGACACCAACGGGCGCGGAGGATGGACGGCAGGCAGCTGTGAACCTTTTCTGTGTCCGCTAGACAAGTGTGAGTGTGCTTGTTGATCGTGCAACACCGCGTCTTGCGATGCCAAGAGCGAATGTTGCAGATGCCTCTGAAGCCGATGACTCACCAGTGCCAAGTGTCCTTGCCAGATGCATGCACATCTGCTGCTTCTAACGACAAGTGTCCGCAGCCGTGAGTTCACTCACATACGCACTTGGTCTCACATTTCGATTGCACCATCGTATTGGGTTCCATGGTCACATATGCGCAGCGCCGGACTCACCCAAGTTCAAATTCATCAGAAGAGGGCCTCCATGTCACAATCACATGCGTGGAGTTATTGTGCTGATCTGCCTGCAATGCGTGCTTCTGGCAGTATCAGCCCCCGTCCGAGTCACAGATGACCTCAGCAAACCGCTGTCAGCGTCTCTCGCTCCCGGCCTGTCACTGACAACTTCCCGCATTTTGCACGCACAGGGATCTTCGCCCCGCTGGTGGAGCAGATCAGAGGTCTCTACCTGTCTGGAAATCTTGAGGGCAACGCGGCCGCACGCCTGGATCCCCTTGAGGGTGGTGCCGCACACACAAAACGGCGCAAGAAGCTGCAGCCACTGGTAAACTGGTTGTCGTGGATTGTGGAGCAGGAGGCGGGCACGCGCAGAAGAGGGATGGCAGGCAGCAGTCGCGGGCCTCCACTGCCTCCGTATGAAAGAGGTCAGTGCTTGCTGGTATGTTCCAGCTCTGCTGAGGATCCCTGTACTAGCCACCTGATGTTGCAAACGCCTTCGAAGCCGGTGATCTCGCCACGGTGCAAACCCCCTTGCCCCATGCACGCCACATGACGTTGTGCTGGCCCAAGCAGCAAGTGTCCACATCTGCCTTTCTCCGAGTACTCCTTTGACTTGTGGTCAGTTCCTCCACGCAACAGCCAAAGCACACTTCAAAGTGGTTCAGCCAACCGCAGCTCGCTTCGTGGCTACAGCTCGTGGCACCGCGCAGCGGCACCAGTCAGAGGTGGAGTTGCTCAGACAGGGCCTCTTGACGCCAGCGTCTTACATGCATGCTCTCTGCATTCATGCATCTGCAGCGCATGGCACATGACAGCGCAGGGCCCCTTTCGCCCTGCTGCTGCCACCAGCGCGAGAGAGGCTCTGAGCGTCTACTGCTCTGCCCCTCCATGATACCCGCGTTTGCGTCTGTTGCACGCGTGCAGAGTTCCTGGCCCCACTGGTGGAGCAGATCAGAGGTTTTCACCCATCTGCGCCCCTCGAGGACGACGCCGCGGCGCGCAGGGAGCGCGGGGAGCTACTTCAACTTCAAGCTGCAGGGCATGCGCACGAAGCCGACGGTCAGGTGCAAGTGCAGGTGTGCCACGGCTCAGCGGCTGCTACTGCAGGCTGTTGGGCATACATGCCCTTGTCTCTCTTTTCTTCTGAGGACCACACATGCAGCCAGAACCCGTGCAAGCGCCCAAGACTGTACTGTATGATGATTTGTATACCAGCAGCCCATACACCACCTGTCCTGCATTACCGCGGTCGATGTAATCAAGAGACGTAATCATAATCATGATGCAGCATAAGCTTGTCGGAAATTACAATGTGCGCAGGCAGCAGCACAGTCAGCTGAGCACCGAGGCTGCTCAGCGCGCCTGATGAGCGCTGCCGCCTTGTGTCGTGAAGAATCACCTTGGCAGCAGCGCTCATGTGCCGACCTTCCCCTCTTGTTCGGCCTGCAGATGGCCGGGCAGAAGCGCCCCCTGGAGTTGCCGTCGCGCTCCGCCAGGAAGCGGCAGCAGCAGCAGCAGCCGCCGCCGCCGCAGCAGCAGCCGCAGCAGCAGCGGCAGCATCAGCAGCAGGCGCCCCTTGGCGCTCGCTCGCCATCGAGCCCCACAGATGCACAAAACGTTGCGCCGCAGCACCCAGAGATGGCCACAGATGGTACTCAGTGCTCAGCGCGGCTCGACCGGCCACCTGAAGTGCAGGCAAGTCACGTGTGTTTTTGTACACAGAGTATTTATTTGTTGGTGTACTGCACCTGAGTTCTTGTGCAGCTGAATCTCGAGCACGATTCGATCCTCCACTTGAAGTGCCGGCAAGATCTGTGGAGTCAATACTTGTCCTTCGCCACTGAAGTATTGTACTCTGCTCTTGTGTGCAAGCAGGCCATTTGCATGAGAAATTCACATCATGATTCTGCACACGTAGCAAATCCCAATGTTTGCAGGTACTTCAAGTGAGGGTCCCAGATACCACTTGGGATGCTTCTGGATTGCCCTCGCAGGGCCCGCTTGACCATTAAACATGAAAGTTGTTCACCGCACGATGAATGAGTGAGTAAACGACGCCTGTTACGTTGAGCACCGCAGGCCTTGTGCTTATCGAAGTCTACCGAGCGACACTCAAACTTCAACGCTGCCTCTCGAACTGCAACTTACACTTGCAAGCTGCAACCTCCACTTGCATCACGGCCCCATGCCGCTTCTCAAATTGCAACTTACACTTGCGTTCACCTTGCCCTTGCGCATGCACAGGTCGATGCAAACGCGCGCGCGTCACAGCCGCAAACCTCAGGTGACGGCACCACGTCGCCCGACCGCCGCGCAAGCGCATGCGCTGCGGGCGCTGCGACGCCCGCGGACGAGGACGGCCGCACTGCTGCCGATGAGCGCTGTGACGATATGGCGCTGCGCAGCGCGCAGTGCGCCGGACCGGGGGTGAAGGCCGAAGCCGCCGACCGTGACGTGCTGAGGTAAAAGGTGGCAAACGTGTCAACGAGCGGTGGTGCGCAGCAAGTCCTGACACCAGAGCTAATCCTAACCCTAAGTCCCAAACTCGTAGCTGGGATACCAGCGGTCACCGCGACGCCAGCGACAAAGCAGTGCATGAGAGGAATGCGCCGCCATAATGGTGCTGCGCGGCATGCCAGGGGTCTGCTGTGGCAGTCGCTCGTGAGTCACTTGAGCAGGTCAGGGGCCGGAGCACAGAGTACAAAGCCGCAGCTGGTGTTGGCAGCAAAACTACACTTGGGACTACGTAATGCGGACTACAGCACATCCATGAGCCAGCCTTCCCGCACGCAAATGGCACAGACCCGTTGAGCAGTTAGAGGAAGATGACAAGGCCACTGAATTTGAATTGACCGTCATTGAGAAGTGAAGGACGCGTTCGTCCTCCGGAGGGGGGTGAGGGGGTTGGGGGGGGGGGGGGGGGGGCAGTGGGCATCTCAGCCAGCACCTGCTACGAGTGTGCTCGGACAGCTAGCTGGCACTGAGGACTTCGGTACCCCAAATAATGGCTGCGTGCACAAACAGTGAAGCACTGCATAGCTATTGGGCATCAGGTACCATAGCAGTACTCAAAGAGTGTATGCAATTCAGGGGTTTGGTGTCGCGGTGATGGACCATGACGGCCTTGCCATTCGTCCACACATTACGTTTGCCTGACAAAAGCACGCATAACAGGGACACGCCATCCCAGGCAAAATCTGGCTGCCTGTCAATGGAAACGCCTGTGCCACCGCTTCATGCGGCTTTGTATGCTTCAAATATGTACCACTACGAAGTACTGCTTTACTGGGATGCACGAAGGCGGCAGGTACGGCAACATGATCTGGCCACCCCATTGCTCAGTGAAACTATAGTGCCTCCAAATGAGACAAAGCTAGCATGGAGACTGCGCTGACGCTAAGCACTGATGTCAGCATGCTGCGGAACGGAGGCGCTATAGCGTTTGCGACCGCACTGCTGCATGCCTGACTGTGCCTCTGGCGTGTGTCCCGCGCTCAGCCCCATGCAGGTCGATGCGACCACCAATGAGCTGAGCGCTGCTGCTGCTCCAGCTGCTGCTACTGCAATGACGGATGGCTCGCCAGACAGAGTGCACGCTGCCGAGGGGACCACATCTGCAGCACCGGTGGCCATCATGGAAGCAAAAGGGCAATGCGGCGCTGGTCCAGGCGGTGCGCCGCAGGCGCTAGCGGCCCACGTGCGAGAGCCAGACCAGCCACAGGCGGCAGCGGCAGCAGCACCGCACAAGGCGGCGGCAGCGGCAGCGGCAGCTGCGCAACGCAAGGCAGCGGCTGCGCAGAAGGCGGCAACCGCCGCTCGATCCAAGACGCCGCCCCCAGAGGACCTGGCGCTGTTTCTGATGCGGCATGCGGCGGAGGACGCGCGCCGCGCGCAGCGGGAGGCGGAGGCGAAGGCCGTGCACGCGCAAGCCGGCGCGGCGGCCGTGAAGCAGTGGCAGGTGCGCGCCAGCGCGGCGCTGGAGCAGGAGAGGCGCCGCGCTGCAGACGCCAGCAGCGCTCAGGCGGCGGCGGAGGCGGCGGCGGCGGCGGCGCGCGACGACGCCGCGCGCGCGCGCCTCGCGCAGCAGGCCGCGGAGGCGCAGGCGGCGGAGGCAGCGGAGCTGTGGCAGCAGGAGAAGCGGGCGCGGGACGCTGCGGCGGAGGCTGTGCGGGAGGAGGCGGCGCGTGCGCGCGGCGCCAAGGCGGCGGCGGAGGCGGCAGCGCGCGAGCTGTGCGCGACGGTGAGAGCGGAGCAGGAGGCCGCGGCGGCGGCGGCGGCGCGCGATGAGGTGGCGCGCGCGCGCAGCGCTCAGCAGGCAGCGGAGGCGGACGCCGCGGCAGCGCGTGAGCTGTGCGCAAAGGCGAGGGCGGAGCAGGAAGCCGCAGCGGCGGCGGCGCACGAGGACGTGGCCCGCATAGTCAGCGCTCAGGCGGCGGCAGAGGCGGACGCCGCCGCGGCGCGCGCCATGTGCATGACGGCGAGAGTGGAGCAGCACGCGGCGGCGCTGGCGGCGGCCGCTGCCGCGCGTGCCAGCAGTGCTCAGCAAGCGGCGGCGGCAAGGACGGTGCGTGAGAAAGGCGTACAGGCAGGACCCGGCCAGGACGCGATGCGTGCAGCAGAGACGGCAGCAGCAGCGGCGCTCAACGAGGCGGCGCGCGCGCGCAACGCTCAGCGGGCGGCGGAAGCGGACGCTGCGACGGCGCGTGAACTGTGCGCGGAAGCGAGGGCCAAGCAGGAGGCTGCCGCGGCGGCGGCGCGCGATGAATTGGCGTGCGCGCGCAGCGCTCAGCAGGCGGCGGAGGCGGACGCCGCGGCGGCGCGTGAGCTGTGTGCAACGGCAAGGGCGGAGCAGGAGGCGGCAGCGGCGGCGGCGGCGCGCGATGAGGCGGCGCGCGCGAGCAGCGCGCAGCGCGCGGCGGAGGCGGACGCCGCGGCAGCGCGTGAGCTGTGCGCAAAGGCGAGGGCCAATCGGAAGGCTGCCGCAGCGGCTGCGCGCGATGACGTGGCGCGCGCAGTCAGTGCTCAGGCAGCGGCAGAGGCGGACGCCGCAGCCGCCCGCAACGAGGCGGCGTGCGCGTGCAGTGCTCAGCGGGCGGCGGAGGCGGATGCTGCGGCAGCGCGTGAGCTGTGCGCAAAAGCGAGGGCCGAGCAGGAGGCTGCAGCAACGGCTGCGCAAGAGCAAGTGGCTCGGGCGGGCTCTGCTCAGCAGGCCGCACAGGCGGAGGCGGCGGCAGCACGTGAGCTGTGCGCCAAAGCAACAGCTGAGCAAGAGGCTGCAGTAGTGGCGGCGCGGGAGCAAGTGGCTCGGGCGGGCACTGCTCGGGAGGCAGCGGAAGCGGAGGCAGCAGCGGCGCGCGCGGAGTGCAGCACTGCGAAAGCCGACCAGAGAGCAGCCGAGGCTGCTGCCGCGGATGCGCATGATGAGGCGGCGCGGGCCAGCGACGCTGAGCAGACAGCGGCGGCGGACGCAGCGGCGGCACGCGCAGAGCGCACGACGGCAGAAGCCGAGCAGCGCGCAGCAGTGACCGCAGCGGCGGCGGCCTGCGATGACGCCGCACGTGCAAACGGCGCTCGGCAGGAAGCGGAGGCGGCGGCGGCGGCGGCGCGCGCTGAGTGCGCAAAGGCGAGGGACGAGCGCGGCGCGGCGGAGTCAGCGGCGGCGGCGGCGCGCGGCGACGCGGCGCGCGCGCGCAGCGCTCAGAAGGCTGCGGAGGCAGAGACGGCGGCGCTGCGCACGCCTGCACGAAGGCGAGAGCAGATCAGCGCGTTGCGGAGGCGGAGGTGGCGGCGGCACGCGCGGTGGCCATGACGGCTCAGACCGAGGAGAGAGCGGCCAAGGCTGCGGAGGCGGCCGCGCGCAGCGAGGCGGCTCAGGTGACCAGTTTGGTGAGAATACGTCGTACTAGCGAGGCACACTCGATCCGTGCGTGCGCGTACCCAGCTGTTACTGCTCGCACTGCATCTCATCCGTACATGAAACGCTAGACATGGAGTGGCCACAGCCACATCATTGTGTCTCGTGAATGCATGCGCACCAACAGTTGTAATACTATCGGCATCGACATCACACAGCAGCACGTGTATGCGCGTCTCGTGGCACATAGGCCTGCAAGGAGAGGGACGAGGCGCGCGCGGCGGCCGCGGCAGGACAGTCAGCGCAGCGCTCCGCAGAAGCTGCCGCTACGGCCGGGGTGGCGGCGCGGCAGCTAGCGGCGGAGGCAGCGGTCAAGGAGTCAAGGGAGGACTTTGCCAGGCGCCTGCAGCAGGCCGCCGCCGCGCAGGCGGAGCTGGAGGCAAGAGTGGCAGATGCGCGCGCGGAGGCAGCGTGGCAGCGCTCCGAGGGCAACGCTGCGCTGACGGCGGCGCAGGTCGATGCAGCGCGCCTCCGCGCAGAGCTGACGGCGGCGCGGGACAGCTCGGCGGCGGCAGAGCAGCGCGTGCAGCGCGCCGTTGGCGAGGCGGCGCGTGAGCGCGAGGCGTTTGTCGCAGCGCTCAGCAAGACGTGCGCAGAGCGCGCGGCGGCGCAGGCGGAGCTGCAGGAGCTGCGGGGCGCGCTGGCGGGCGAGCGACGCGCGGCGGCAGCGGCGGCAGAGGAGCGCTGCCGTGCTGCGGAGACGCGCTGCGAGGCCGCGGAGGCGTGCGCAGCTGCGGCGGAGAGGTGAGCCAATGGGGGTGGGGGGGGAGGGGGGTTGCACGCTCGCGCCCCTCGCTTTGTGTGCAGATCGCACGCGGTGATGAGATGCGCGGTCAGCACCGGCGCCATGAACTGTTGTCAGGGCTGACGCGGGACGGGGCTTTGACAAAACGTGTCAAGAACATGAACCAACCCAGCTCTAATCCTAATACTAACCCTAACCCTCTGCATCATCGCTCATGCTGTCTGCATGTGTGCACTTACAATGGCACCTGACAGCGCTGCGCGCGCAGGCGCATGTTCTACTGCACTTCGCCCTTCGTTGCTTGCCGCTCACATGTGATGCTGACATCTGGCAACCATATGCTGTCGTCCGCGGCGCGCACGCGACAGAGAGGCGGAGGCGCAAGCAGCGCAGGCGAGCGCGGCGCGTGAGCGCGCAAAGGCAGACGCGGCAACGCTCCGCTTAGCGCTTGCGGAGGCGGAGGTGGCAGGCGCAGCTCTCTGCAACCAGGCCTACACGGAGGCGGCGGCGCTGCAGCAAGCCGCTGCCAGGGCGGAGGCGGAGGGCGCCGCGGCGCGCGATCGCGCGCGCGCGGAGGCGGCGGCGCTGCGCGCGGCGCTCGCGGAGGCGGAGGCGGCGGCGGCGGAGGTGGCGGCAGCCGCGGAGATCGCGCGCGCCGAAGCGTCCGCGCTGCGCGCCGCGCTGGCCGAAGTGCAGGCCAGCAGCGCAGAGCTGCAGCAGAGGGCGCAGGCGAAGGTGGCGGCGCTGCACGCGGCGCTCGCGGAGGCGGCGGCGGCGGCGGCGGCGGCGCGGCAGGCGGCATGCGCGGAGGGGTCCGCGCTGCGCGCGGCGCTCAGCGACGCGGAGGCGCAGGGTGCAGCGGCGCTCCGCGCGCAGGCGGCAGCGGCCGCGGCGGCCATGGAAGCGGCGATCGTGGCGGAACGCGAGGCTGCGAGAATTTTCAAGGTCCGTCTGCATGGGGTGCGGCGCTGGTACATGGTGCTCGCTGTTGGTGTGTTTGCGCAAGCGGCGGTGGAAGCAGCGTTTGCAGCTGGATGCCTGGCTGCAAGTGTTGTCAGCATCCGTCGGCACAGAGTGTGAGTTGCGTTTGCAGCGATTGCTTGTGCTGCCTTGGAGCATATGGCGGCATCGGTGTGCTCCTCTGCACACAGGCTCATACTATATCAACGCTCAGTATTTCAGGCCACTGAGCCACGCAACCACCTCAAATCACATTTGGTTTCCCTGCTGAGCATTGACTGTCTCATCCTCCGCCTGCACGTGACAGGCACACTCGGGCCCGGAGGGCCTGCTGCCCCTAACCTACGCCTGTCGCTGGGAGGTGAGTACGGCAGCTGCTGCTGAGCGCTGCTGTAATTTCTGTTAAGTGCTGTGATGCTGTTGAGCGCTGAGATGTTGCTGAGCACTGTAGTGTTGCTGTGATGCTGCTGAGCGTCGCGGTGTCCTGGAAGTTGAGCGCTGTCATGCTGCTGAGCAGGCACAAAAGCGCGGGCGTTTGTCCGCGAGCGCTATGACATTTGCTCACGGAGCAGAGTCGAGCAGACCGCAAGCAGAGGGCAACACCCCACCGCATTCCCTCGTTTTTGATCAAGTAAAAATGTAATGAACACTTGTCACACTGCGTGTACTCGTATTCGGAGCCTGCAAAGTAAGGGGGTTCCAAGTGTGCAAGGAACAGCTGTCAAAAGCGCACATGCTGTAGCTGCCGTAGGCTGGCGCTGGTGCTAGGCAAAGAGCCTGCCGTCTTCAAGATGCTCAGGGTTAGGGTTGGGGTAGGGTTAACTTCGGCACACTGCCTCAAGGTCGCCGCGCTTGACAATAGAAATTTAAAATTTTAAATGAATCAGCTCCCCTCATGTCCAAAACTAAACCTAGAAACCTGAGTGCACCTATTTCGCTTGAGCCCACCACAACCACGAGTGTGCTAAAACATGCAGCAACGAGGGTTCGCACCAGAGCCAGAGCAGCATCAATTTCTGATTTGACGGTCACTGTCGGTCTGGCGGCCTGTAGCGCATGCCTCACAAGTCACGAGTCATACTTATGAATCATAAGCTATGATTCATGGTATGTGATGAGTCATACTCATGAGTCGTACTTCATTGTATGTGGGTCATACTCATGAGTCATAGTGACAGTGCACCCCCCTTGAAGCCCCAACTTGTGCATTGAGTCATTCAGTTATTAGCCTACCGTTGCCATCACATGTGGTGCTTGCCATACTACGGGTGCACAGAGACAGACGGTCAGTCTGTAAGGTGAAGAATCATTTATAATTCAGGCCTTGCCTCAACCCTGACCCGAACATCTACCAGCACTGCGCTGCACGACATGGACACCAACGCACTGAGCGCGAGCGAAAGACCGTAGATTTTGCGCTCCTGATATTAGTACCGCACTGACGTCGAAGTGCTCATTTCCTGCGTCAAAGATCCTCATGCTCATGCTGTGCGCCCGTGCCTCGTCCCGCCGCACGACAGGTGCACAACATGTACTTGTGCAGGCTGTTGCAGACGTGCGCCGACAAGAGCGTCGTCTTCAAGGTGAGTGAGTGTCAACTTGAAGGTGAAGTGCTGCAATACGGCCCCTGTAGGTAGGTAGGTTTACTTTGCTCACGTCCCACTGCTGCCATGCTGCTATCTGCCCAGAGAGCACAGTGGCAGAGGCAAGAGGCGAATGACTCACTCACTTGCTGTCCATGACTCGAGGCAAGTGCCGCAAGTCGCCTGATGAATGTTCATGCTTGTTCAATGTGTGCTGCGCTCCTGCTGCACAGCCCCTCCAGCACGTGGCAGGGCTGTAAGGGTACTAGTAGTGATTTACTCACTTGCTAAGTCATGAGTAACTCGGGGGGGGCATTACTTAAGTACACGATGTGCGGCACCTGCTGAGCACTGTGATACAACTGTGCGGTATGGACCCGAATAAGCCATTTCTCACAAGCTTAAACTTCCACTGTGGTACCTCGCAGCCATGTGTCCAGAGTATCCAAGCTCAGTGCCTAGCTCACACCATGCCATGTTTTGCTACAGCTATGCGTGTTGTGCTGAATTTTTTTATTGAAGTCTCACATAATTGTCCAGATTTTGCGTGAGTAATATTCACTTCAATATGCTTTGGTGCGCGTATCGATGGCTTCGCTTCAGTTCTTTCCGCTGCCCGTGGTCAGAGACGGCACGGTGAAAGCAACTCTTTGATTACGTATCACCGTGTGTATTGCAGAGCAGTGCCTTAACTGCGCGCTACGGTAAAGGCGCGACACTCAGTACGCCACCTCTAAGTTCACCACCCCACACAGGACATAAGTTAAACACAAATTTGGGCGAATAATAACAATGGTTTTGGTTTTCTTGTCTCTTTCCTTCATTTTTTCTTTCAACCAAAAACCATGAAACTAATACCATTTTTGTTGAACTTTTATCTTTTTCAAAACAACATTGGACCTGATGCATGCCTATGAACCCCCAGGTGGAGCGGGGCAGGGAGCTGGAGTCCATTGTGAAGAAGGCACTTTCACTTCAGCCTGCACAGCTGAAACAGTAAGTGAATATATCGAGCACGATACGTGTGTGTACAGCCTGAAGCAGCAAGGAGAAGACTTGCATTATATACATGCTCCAGCCTGCGCAGATCAAACAGTGAGTGCCATGGGGTTACCATTACATCTGTGACGAAGCAGCAATATGCTGGCCCTGTAGCGGTGAAGCTCTCGCATATCATATTCAGGTGCTGGGTTGCCGTTTTTTCAACTTGGTCTACATACCGATTGATTCGCCGTGATCGGCTCGCCAAGCGCGGATGATGATCCCCTGCTAGCCGCTGTGCTGAGCGCTGCCTCACCGCCATACCTACCTACCTTTGCTCCAATTGTTAATCTCACCCCTAACCTAGATCATGGCCCGACCCAAGAAGCACGTGATGAGTGGCTCTTATGAGAGAGCTGGCATTTTGAAGCTCACGCAAGTCGGCACATGCACGTAGTTGTTGACTTTCTTATGTCGTCGCGTGTACTTCCTATAAATGTTCGCTCAGGACGCGAAGAAGCCCAGACGGTGGGGATGTCCATGGACCTGCAAGTACAATGTACACGTGTCTTGTGAACACCGTGAAAGTTTCTCAATGCGCATTGCCGATCACTTCTGAACGACATCGCCACATGGTCGTACTGCAGGTGCATGCGCGTGGAGTTCATGACAGCGGGCGCAAAGCCCAACAGCAAGACCAAGGAGCGGGGGATCGACGCAGGGGGGCTCACCAAGGAGATGTTCAGTGAGTATAAAATTGCCTTCAAATTGTGGGAGATCGTTTGACAATTAAGCGCGGGCATGACACTGGATGATTTTTGATGGGCAGTGATCAAGCTGGCTGGCCGTGTCTGTCGTTTACTGCCGCACTACACCCGTTCTTCGCGTCCCAAGATAGCCTTGCTTCTTGATTATTTTTTGATTTTTCTTTGGGCCCGTCATGCCATGCCTTGCTATTTTCTTTTTCTGTGACAAAAGTAGCGAAGAACAGGACATGCGGTCAGCAAAAGCTGCAACGCTCAGCATCGCTGGCGCTTCAATCGCCACCAAGCGGCAACATTCCATGCGCACCCTGTACGCCTGAGGCATGTGTCAAGGCAGAATTCCATGCGCAACTTGTACGTGTGAGGCATGTGTCAGTAAGTAAGCCATTCAGCAGCCACATCACCACTCGTGGTAAAGTAGATTGTTCCGCAGAGCAGTGATTGTTCTCCTGCCATTCAAAAAACGGGGGCTCGCAAAAAGCATCACCACTCATTGGACGTAGAATTGACAACATACCCCTGCTGCTCATCGCCACTACTCAATTATGTGATCCGCACACAGGCACTCTACTGATAAGACCAGCTGCAAGCAGCCATTCTGTCTTCCAGAAACGCATCGCCAGTGCTCTGGCTAGAGCACGAGCGGCTCAGTGCTGATAAGTAGCATGCATTCAAAATGCTGTCGGTGCTGACGAGACAAACTTCTGCAAATGCGTTGTCAGTGCTCTGTCTGCAGCCGCATGTGAGCCGAAAGTGGCTCAGCATTGACGAATAATGTTGCTAGCTAATGTTGATACAAACATGTTGCAGGCTCACAATGCAGCCCACCGCTCTCTGCAGGCCTGCTGTGCGATGAGATGCAGGGCATTCGGCAGCGCCACGTGGCAGCGGCGACCCAAGCGGGGAGCCTGAGGTACGTACCACTGTTGAGGTTGTTGCAAGAGGCAAAGCACCAAGTTCAAGTGCACCTAAGGGTCGAAGCAACGTCATACTTGAAGTTGGTGTTGAAAGGTGCCGCGGTGTGCTGTTCTTCTTTTATGTATCGTCTTGGACTGAATTTGGAACTTATTATTGGTAGCACCAAGTTTTTGTAATCCTACAAGAGTCCCGGCCAAGTCACCAATGTTGCAGTGTTGCCACCACATTACTGGGATTGTTGACCAATTCGCCTTCTCCGGGCTGATGGTTCATGTTGCCATGAAGGTTGGGGAGAACCCCACAAAGAGACAGAAGTCCAAGTGTTTGTTTGTTGTCAAAGCAAGGAAGTGATTATAGCACAATTGCCAAGCAGGAACTTCAACTGTGCTGAGCATCAGCAACGCCCCAGGAGAAGTCCCCTTTCCCCCCACAAGTAGCCTCATCCCCACCCCATATATAACCCCTGGTGGATTCGCCATACAGGCCTACTCCGCCTGCTCAAGGTACCCACATGTACCTCAAAGAAGGGCGGTCATTGCCCTACTTACTACCCAGAAAGCCACTACTGCCACAGTAGCGCTGACTGTGTGACAATCATGAGCACTGCGATGGCGAGAGTACAGACCGGAGACTCCAGTGGCGTGTGAGGCTCATTGCGCACCAGTGTTGACAGGAGCCACAGCTCGTTCTGCAAGGTGCTCTACCCTACAAATTCCTGCTACAGTCCTCTGGCTCAAAGTGCCCAAGTAATCAGCAGAAAGTTCCTTGACAATGAAGCCTCACCTCTACTAAGTCCACCAGGAAAAGCACCGAGGCTGGTGCGCAAGCTTCCACTTCACAGCACAGCTGCCGACTTGGAGCGAGAGCCGGAGTCACCCTTGCCATGCATGCGCACTCGCGATGCTGTTAATTAAGAATGAATGATTCACAGTTTTATTCGTGCTCGGCGTACCATCGCGATGCTGTCAATTGCATAATGAATGATATACTATACTTCGAAGTATCATTTGTGCTCGGGGCACCATAATGATGATGATAATCCGTGTCACCATACCAGGTGTGACCCAGTGGCGTGGTTCAGGCCGGAGTGTGAGGAGGGCGCTGGCTGTCTGCTGCCACTCACAGATGCGGAAATCGAGCGTGACCCAAGGGTGAGCGGCCGCCGTTTTGACCAATGCGCTGCTCTGTGTCCCCCCCCCCCCCCCTCGATGCTGCCCCCTCCTCCATGTAAATCCAAGAAAGGGGGGGGGGGGGGGGGGGGAGGGCACCAGACAAGCTTTGAGACCATGTGCGCTTCTATTAGAGCAGATATATATAGCCCTCGCAAGCGGCGCTAGCTGGCGCAGTTTACATACCTGCGTTATGCAGAACGTCAACCTTTCACTTGAAGTTTTGCTTCTGCGTACTTTGCAGTATTCCAGTCTCTGGGTACTCTACTCATATGAGCTTGAAATGCTGTTTGGTAAGGTCTTGCAGCATATACAGCGCCTGTGGCCGTGTTACCTGAAATGAATGTTGCAGATTTTTCAAGACCTATTCTCAAACTTGAGATGTTTGTACGTCCACCGGAACTCCGCGCCACTGATGCCGCTACGGCAGCTGCCGTGCTGCGCGCATTCTCGGCCGCTTTGTCCCGCACACCGCCCGTGTCTCATGCATCCTCTTCCGCACGTCACGCACAGATTGCGGACCAGGCGCAGGATGTGTACACCGCGTTTGGCGTCATGGTCGCCAAGTTTGTCGTAGAGGTACGCTAGTGTAGGGACCGTCTCGCAGCATGTGCACGCGAGAGCGTTTGCGTCGTACCTGTGTGTGCGCCTGCGCTCACTCAAGTGTGCATGCGTGAATGCGCGCGCGGGCGCGGGGGCGCACGCCTGTATGTACTTGAAGTATGTGCTTGTACGTACTTGAAGTACGTGTGTGTGTGTGTCGTCAAAGTGACGTGGATAGGCGCCGCCGGTGAACAGCAGAGCAATAGAAAGTTCGAGAATAGTAGCTTGGGTGGTGGCAGGGCCGCAATAGCAGTCCTTGCTGTGAGCGACAAGTGACTGACTTGTGTACTTGCTGTGGTAGCGACTCTCCGCTTAGGTCTCTATCTGAGATAGCGCACATCCAGGGCTTGGTTCCATAGCCACATCAACTCATGTGTGCGCGCAAGCATGCATGTGTGTATGCTGCATAGCTCTTGAACGAAGGACACATAACCGCTGTGGCACGTGCATGCAGACGTATTGCCACTTTTGAAGCGTGAATGCAGCACGATAAACAGGTGGTGGTTGCCACATGTAAATACGGCTTTCGTCAGAAAACTCTGCTTCAGTTCTGACAGGCCAAAGTCTAGCGCGCGACAGACATCCCATGCCCTGAAGTTTATCGCTATTCTGCGCAAGTGTCGTCTACGCATAGCGCACCTGCGTCTATAGTCTACATGAAAGTATGTACTTCAAGTACCTGACGACATCACAAGTATACTTCGAGTGTATGCAAATATACCGATGGCACATTGCGCTCAGGTGACGCACACGCTGCCGGACCCTGCACACACACGTGCTGCTTCTGTACTCTCACGAAGAAGATTGTACTTGACAAGTATACTTCGAGTGTACGACAAGTATACTTCAAGTGTATGACAAGTATGCTGCAAGTGCACTTCAAGTGTATGAAGTTAACCATTGCAATGCTCGCTTGCGCGCAGGTGACGCACATGCTGCTGGACCCAGACACGGGCGCGCTGGGCCCCCTGATACCCTCGCGGCTGCTGCCCGCGTGGCTGTGGGACGCGCTGCGCGCGCGCGCTTACATAGGCAGGGGGCCGGGCGGCCAGATACCCCTCGAGGTAGGGCGAGGAGTACCATGTAATGTACTTCCAAGTATATAGTTAGGTAGGAAGTAGTAGGTTCTGCTAGAAAGCTCGACAGCAATGATCTGGGCTTTTTCGCGCCTCGAGCGAGAATGTAATTGAATTATAAAGTACGGTTCATGCACACCACTGACGTTGATTCGGGCAAACGGCGCGTGAGTCCAAACGTTATGCGGCCAGTTCACACGTGGCACGAGGTGGGAGGGTCTTGTTGAAGAAGCTGCAGCTGTCTTGAAAGCTGCCCCCCTGCCCCCACCCTGATTTGAGTCCTATACCCTTCCTTCCCTTAGTCGACCATGATAAGGGCTGCTTGTGAATATGTGCAGCGGAGATCGCAACATCGATGTATGGCAAGAACAACACAGCGTTGGTGCACCTCGACCGACATGACAACATACTGCTGGTTCGCAGTGCGGACCTGCAGGAGCCGCTGGGGCAGGCGTTGTCCGTCTGAGGGCAAAAAATTACCCCCAACTCAAACTTCAAAGGATCCAATCAAGGGGCACTCACTGTGCCCGGGGAGGACTCAACGAACGTATGAGTGACAGTCCTCCGTCTGCACGCAAGGCTCTGATCTTGATTGTTAGGGTCAGATTGGGATAACCCAGAGTTTGGGTAGCGAATCTCCCACTAAAGCAGCCAGAGCGTTGCATTCATCATCGCACATCAAATTGGTGCAAGGTTGGGAAGTTGCCACGCCCGCAACAACCGCTGCGTGTACACGGCAGCGCTGGTGCGCCGGTTCAGAGCGCAACACATCCCCATGCAAATGCTGCTCTCTGACGAGCAACCAGTGTCACATGTGACGCTCCACAATTACGCGCGGCCGTGGCGCCTCCGCAGGAAGCCTACAACAGGTCGACAGTTCCCAGGTGATCCTGCAGAGTAGTATATTAATCTGTTTCGACTTGCTGCAATGTGCGCGCGCACTGTCAAAACACTGCTTCTGCGCCTTGAACCATTTAAATTGAAACTTCAAGTGTGTCTTTGCCAGCATCAGCCTTTGTGCTGACCTTCCACCCCGCCGCGGCTGCACGTTTGCAGGACGTGTACCGCGACATAGCGGCGATCAGCGGCGACAGCCACGCGTGCCTGCGCATCACACCGGACGCGCGCGGCGTCGCGTACGCCGCAGACAACTACATCACCATGGACATGGTCGCGGATGACGGCGCGTGCGCCTCGGAGGTCAGTGCTTGTGCGCGTCTGGGTTCTGCCGTCAGCGACGCGTTGCGGGGGTACATGAAAACCGTATGAGCCACGACAATGTCGGTCGTGCGTTGAGGATGGGGGCGGGGTGAACCTGGGCACAACGTCCTCGGCATACTGTTTGGAAGCTGTGGAAAAGTGAAGCTCGAAGACCTCACTTGGAAGTTTTATGACACCCCGCGAAAATTGAAGTTTGAAGACCTCACTTGAAGCCGCATGACAGCGCGCGCCACCATTGCAAACCACTGAGACACTGAAAGCAGCACTGCGAGCAGCCAATGCAGAAACTGCTTCTGTGTTCCGGTAGCCTCACAACATGTTTACGCACCTCCACGGTGAGCGTCGCAGGAACCGGTGACGCTGGACAACGTGGAGGACTTTGTGCGCAAGCTGTGCTTCAACCAGTACATGCGGCCGCGCGCCAAGGCCCTGTACTGGATCAAGCAGGGCTTCAGCCGTCACGACACGCACTTCCCGACGCTGTCCATGTTCACACGCCCGGAGCTGCGCGAGATGTGCAGCGGCAACGAGACCGTCAGCGAGGCGGACTTCGTCGCGTGCCTCAGCTTTGAAGATGTCAAGAACTTCAAGTGGGGCAGCCCGGAGATGATTGCGACGAGGGGCTACCTGCTGCAGGTAGGGCTCATGCCGTTCATAGGTCCTGTTGTAGTTTTATCAATCGTGCAGCAGCAGTTCTGGCGTAGAGTGCTTGAGGCGATTGGTTGTAGCGAACAATACCTTTTTAAGATTTTTTATTATTTTATTTGACTGCACGCTGCCTGCGGCTGCTAGCAGCCACTACATGTGAAAATCACTTCATCTCACAGGGCCGCGGCTATGGAGCTAGTGTGCAGCAGAAGAGTATGGCTGACGCAAGACCGGTGCAAAGCCTGAGGGCGTGATACCTGACCACGTGTCAACGTAGACATGCCTTATTAAAGTGCTCCAAGAAAATCTCAACACAGTTCAACATGTTGGCCATCAGTCGCCGTTGCGGTAGGCTATGGATTGTGAGAGCGCTGACAGTCGTCGTGGCTGCAAATATGCGCTGCAGCAGACCGAGCATACGCAATCACGTGTGCGTGCGACGCGACCATGATGGTCCAGACGCACGCAACTACGACGAAGTACTGAACTATGGCGCTGCAATCACAACTTCGCCACTCGTCGCTCTGATAACACTCACATTTGTTTCAAAGTATATGCATGTGTTTCAAGTGTGGACTGACTTCGCTGCTCTGATGACACTCAGACTAACGTCAAAGCGCACTTCAAGCATATGTACACATCTTCAAGTGTGACCTGGCATGGCCCGTGCAGGCGGTGCAAGACGAGGCCTTCAGGAGGCAGCTGCTGCGCTGGAGCACCGGCTACACCGCCATACCCTTTGCCGTCAACAAGAAGTTTGCCATCAAGGTGAGAGCTGCGCTGCGCACGATGCTGAGCGCTGGCTTCCTGTAGAGGGTTGCAACTGCAACAGTTGATGCCGACGTCTCAGTCTGCCGCCTGCTTGCACTAAAAGAAGCGTATGATGATGTTTGACTTGAGCCGCCACTTCAAGTCTGGACTTGTGAAGTTTGGGTAGCCTCCGCTGCTGGGACAGTTAGTCAGCAGTTCGCAGCCGGCGAGCGTCGTGCATTTACGTTCACCATCAAGCGGCTGTGACCTGCCCAAATTGCGCTGGAGTACTGCACGAGATTTGGTGACCATGCGCCACCTGCTCGAGTTGTGGGTTGACCGCTTTGCAAGCCACATATCTCCAAGCACTTGTAATTGCTCGTGAAGTGCTTTTGTGCCCGTTGTTAAACTGCAGTGCACGAGGAAACGCCCACGCATGCCTGCCGGTTCCAATAACAAGTCTCTTGACTACTGTAAATGTAAATGATGTGCAACTTACGGCCACACTTCAAGTGGCACGATTCCGGACTTATCTACGTTGAAGATGACTGCCCGCAGTTGCATGGCAGTTCAAATAGCAAAAAATGCAGCATACTTTCAAGTATTATTCAAGTAGCCGCCAGAAGCTTGCACTCCATCTGTGCGTAGGCCATCCGCACACTGCAGTCTCAGTAATCGTCAGGTTTGCGTGGGACGGCTACATCTATTTGGCGCCAACCTGAAGGACATCATGTACCCTTTTATATATTTTTTTCAGGGACTCAGGAACACCTGAATTCAAGCACATCGCCCGTGCAAGTTCAGCGCCCACTGCCTTTTCTGATTGAGGTCGCATTTCTCCCGTGTGCAGGTGCAGCCGGGCATCCGCACCAGCGACGGCACATTATCTACTTCGAAGTACCTCAAAGTGAAATGCTCCGAACTATGAAGTATGTTGACCCCCCTTTCGGTTGCGGTCGCCGCTATTTGCAGGTGCAGCCAGGCATCCGCACCAGCGACGGCACCATGAGCATCCGCGCCGACAGGCTGCCGGAGGCGTCGACGTGCTTCAACGAGCTGCGCGTGCCCAGCTACACGAGCCTGGCCAAGCTCCAGCAGGCCATGGGCACTGCTATGGCGGTAAACACGTTCAACGTGCAGTGAAGAGGGACCGTTGTGGCCGTTGCCGCGCTAGGCGCGCCGCTTGTGCACGCGCAGCGGGCCAGATTGCCGCCAGCGCTGATGTGCCTACGCCGTGACACACGGCTCAGCAGATTGAGTCGCTGCAGTGCCTCATTGAGGCGCTGCAGCAGGCCATGGGCACTGCCATGGCGGTGAACATGTTCAGCGTGCTGTGAGCAGGTGCTGCGCTGCTGCCGCGTTTGGGGAGACATGAGTTTGGACAATCAAGCGGGCGAGATGCAACAGCATGATATGGCGCGCTTCCCTGTGCTTATTTGGTATGGTCATCGTCACCTTCATCATGCAGTCAGTTGCGCACTGCTGCTGGGTCTGGGAGCGTTTGTTTGGAAGATCAGCTGCCAGGTCTGGGGACGTTCGTTTGGAAGACCGACAGAGCGAGATGCATCATGCTCGCTTCATTTCTTCTATGCCGTGATGGCACCTTCACCTTCAGCATGCAGCGAGCTGCTGCGCTGCTACTTGGTGGGTGCGGGAGGAAGTTTCTTTGGATCATCAAGAGGGGCGAGATGCATCATCTGGTTTGATTTTCTTTCCTATGTGCGGTTCACGGCGGTTTGAGAGCTCGATGTGCGGCTTAGCGGCGTGCAGAGGTGCGAAGGCTGCGGCCCGGGTAGTACATGAGAGCCTTGGCAGGTTTGTAGCTCGAGTTGGTGCGCGGCATGCACAGACATTTGTGGCGAATGAATTGGGGTGGCACCGGGACTTGTAGCACAGGCACATGGGGCTGATGCGGGTGCTTTGACGTGCTTACATGAAGAGTTGACAAGACATGAAGAGTCGACAAGGACCTCTCTGGAATGAACGAATGAATTGCATGAAATCAATGACGGTGGTGGGTTTGTCAAATGGCACCGCAGCGCCCCTGCATACATTTGTTTGTAATTGTGTGCCTTCCCTCAAAACACGTACATCACACACTACACAGCGGATAATCTGCGACACTTGATATCATTGCACAGCTTCAAGATCATTGTCAGGCACCATTTTGTAAGAATCTGAAGCCGCTCAAGTGAAGCTTACATACCAGGACTACAGCTGACGAAACATGCGGTTTGCGACCTCGGGTCTCTGGAGGTACTGCTCAGATAGTGCAATCTTTCGAAACCTACCTAGGGGGGGGGGGGGCGTTTTAAAATTAATTCAAATTGGCCAAGAGCCAACATCAAGGTGTGACTTGCCCCTGCTTTTTTTTTCCTCACAGATCGCGCGGCAGCACATCCCAGCTGCAGCCCCAGGGCGACGGATGGGGAGTCCGTAGTTGCCATACGCGTGAGCACTTGCGTGTGGTGCCGCTGACCCTGCAGTTGATAAGTCTTCAGTGGCACAAACCGCCGTGTGGCACTGGATCAAGGAAGGCCGATCCGCAGAGGGATGGCACACAAGGCTAGGCCCAAAAGCGAGCGGCGAAGCAAGCCTGTGAAGCCAAGGCCGCAAGACGATAGCTCAGGCGCACGCTCAGGCAAGCCGCGCCCTCGTCATAAGTCAGCAGCGACCAGAGACAAGCAAAGTCGCGCCGGACGGGATGAAGCTTGCAGACAGAAGGCTGCAGGCATTGCCGCAAGGCATCAGCCGGGGCAAGCCTCGGCTGCTGATATAGACTGGTTCGAATGGCAAGCAGATCAGCAGCAGCAGGAGACGGGAGGGCGCGGGGCAAGGGCGCAAAGGCACCAGGATCCAAGTGCACCTGGCATGGATGAAGGTGAGCTTAACTGGTGCGCACAAGCACCACTCCCCCAGAACGAGCGCTGTAGCATGTGTAAGGCTAATGAGACACATACTCTGTGACAGATTTTGGCGCTCCAACACATCAGTTGCCGTTTAATCATCACTCATGCTAAGTGTCAACATGTGTTGTAGCACACTGCAATCAATGATTTCTTTTGCTTGTTCTACCAAGTTGAACTTGCTCACAACGACGGTACAAATGCCACCAGCACTTGTTACCTTGATGTACAAAAAATAGGTTTCGTTGATTTGCGTTACGTCCCCCGTTTTTTCGCGGGCTCCCCGTCCTGGCTGCTCTCCTTGCCTCCCTTCGCCTCGTCACTCTGTATCTTTTGCATTGTGCCATGGCAGAACATGTGGCTCTACCGGCGGCGAAGCGAGGGGCGCCGCCGCCACCTCCAGGACACGCTCACAAGAAAGCGGCGCGAAAAGGGGGGCGGCAGCAGGACGGACTCGGCCGTGAGGATGCTCAGCTTCAGTGGCAGGTGCGTCAACGCAATTGTGAGAGGGGAGCGTCAGTGTGTGAAGGTGAAGTTGCTGAGCGGTGCCACGCGGACCTCACCGGCCGTTGCGCAGCAAACATTGATTAGATTCAAGGTGAGGCGGCGGCGCGCATCTGAAAACGTGTTCAGCGGGCAGGAGTTGTTGCACGTTGCTGAGCCGTGCGCGCAGAGCTCACAGGCTTTACGTACAGCAAAGCAGCAGATACCACTTGCGCCTGATTGAAAACAATACTGCTCGGTGATTGCTGCGGCTGTAACCAATGGCAGCTTGACATGCAACACCGGCCACAAGCGGTGACGATTGGGCGCACTCCATCTCAAAGTCAGGCGATGCGTGATCATCGGCTCAAGCCGCTGCGCTCCGGTGCCCCGCCCCCCCCTGCCCCCCCCCCCCATCGCCCCCCCCCCGTGCACAGGTCACCGGGCAAAAGCGCGCCGGCGATTCCCCACGGCGCCCGGCAGCAAAGCGCGTGTCGCGCGCTGCGCCGCTGCAGGCCGCGCACAGCGCCAGCGAGTTCAGCGACGACAGCGATGGCGGCGGCGGCGGCGGCGGCAGCGGCGGCGGCGGCGGAGGAGGCGGCAGCGGCGGCGGCGGCGGTGGCGGCGGCGGCGGCGGCGGCGGCGGCGGCGGCGGCGGCGGAGGCTACATGTCCAGCGCATCGTGGTACTGCCGCTCGCCGGGCATGCGCGCGCCTCGAGCGCTGTCGCCGCCTCCACAGCGGCCGCCGCTGCCGGAGCGCTTCGTGCGCGCGTCGCGGCTGGGGCCCCCGCATCACCTGCCGCCAGCAGAGCACTGGCTGCAGCCGTCAGAGGACTGGCTGCCGCCACCAGAGGACTGGCAGTGGACGCCGCCGCAGGAGGTGCCGCCGCCGCCGCCGCCGCTGCCGCCGGTGCCGCTGCCGTCGTGGATAACGCGATCGCCCGGAGCGCTGCCTCTGCCTCCGCCGCTGCTGCGAGCGCCGTCGCTGTCGGCGTCACCGCCGCTGCCGTGTGGGCCTGCGGGTGCGGGCATGGTGCCGCTGGCACAGCAGTATGGCCACCAGCAGCAGTCGCCGCCGCCGCCGCCGCCGCCGCCGCCGCCGCCGCAGCAGCAGCAGGAAGATCATCCGCGGCCGCCGCTGCCGGCATCGCCAGTGCTGCAGAGCGGACCCTCAGCCGCAAGTGTGCTGCCACTGGAAGGACAGTCTGACCAGCAGCATCAGCAGCAGCAGCAGCAGCTGCCGCCGCTGCCGCCGTGGCAGCAGCAGCCTGACGAGCAGCCGGGGCCATCGCCGGCGTCGCCAGTGCTTCAGAAAGGACTTACAGACACGAGCATGTTGCCACTGGCAGAGCAGCCTGACAACCAGCAGCAGCAGCCGCCGCCATCGCCGTCTCCGCAGGAGCAGCAGCAGCAGTGCGACCAGCAGCCGCAGCCGCTGCCCGCATCGCCGGTGCCGCAAAGGAGACCTACAAGTGCGAGCACGACGCCACCGGCAAGGCAGCCTGACCAGCAGCAGCAGCAGCAGCAGTGCTCAGGAGGTGCACACGATGACGACGCGGCGGAGCGCACGCCGCGTACGCCAAGCTCAGGTGTCGCCGCGCATGATGAACACTCCATCGACACAGCTCAGGCAAGTCAGCGTACGGAGACGCCATCGCTGCTGCAGCGTGGAGCGCTGCTACGCTTGCACTCTGCAGAATCAGCTGAGCACATGCGTCCCGTGCCGCAGCTCTGTACTCTGGCCTGCTGCGCACGTTGCGTACAGGTCTGGTGTGGTCTACGTGCGTTGCCTGTGAAGCTGCAAGTTGAAGTTGTCAGCACGCCAACCGCATGCAGCGCGGAAACGAGCACTGCCACATGCCCTGTGATAGACGGTCAGCGCGTTCGCTGATCAGGTCACAGGCAGCGCATCTAGCAGGATAGATTGTGCTCAAGCGATCCACACATGCACTTTTCGTTGAGTATGACGCTACGCGGGGATGCGCTTTTCTCCACGGAGTTTACTCCATGCGCATCAGCGTCACACCTGCAGTGCAGCACTCGCATGGCCTTGCGCTCACGTGCCCCAGCTCAAATGCTTGCTGCACGCCAGGCTGGAGACACTAGCCCGAGCGCCGCCAGCGATACTGCCGCCACGCCGTGCAGCGCCGAGCAGAGCGACGATGCGAGCACTGCTGCCGCGGCGCCATGTTGCACTGCACAGCGCGAGGATGCAAGCGATGCCGCCAGCGCCGCCGCGTCTCCCTGCGCTGCGCAGGGCGGCAGCTCAAGTGCTGCCGCCGCGTCGCCACTCTGCGCAGCTCAGAGCAGCGGTGCAAGCGCGATCATCGCCGCCGCCGCAGCGCCTCGCTGGGGCGCGCAGAGCGGCGCCGCGAGCGCGGCTGCCGCTGCCGCCGCCGCTGCGCCGCGCTGGGGTCCGCAGGGCGGCGGCGCGAACGTCGCCGCCGCAGCGCCCTACTACGGCATGCCGAGCCGCGGTGCGAGCCCTGCTGCCGCATCGCCGCATTACAGCATGCCAAGCCGCAGTGCGAGCGCCTCCTCTGCGTCCCCGCATCACGGCATGCCGAGCCGCAGTGCTAGCGCCGCCGCCCCAGCGCCGCATTATGGCATGCCGCGCCGCGGTGCGAGCCCTGCCGCCGCGGCGCCGCAGTACGGCATGCCGACCCGCAGTGCGAGCGCCGGCGCCGCCGCGGCGCCGCAGCAGTACGGCGTGCAGCGCCGCGGCGCGAGCGCCTCCTCCGCGTCCCCGCATCACGGCATGGCGGCCCACAGTGCGACCGCCGCCGCTGCGGCGCCGCAGCAGTACGGCGCGCAGAGCCGCGGCGCGAGCGCCGCTGCCGCGGCGCCGCAGCAGTACGGCGCGCAGAGCGGCGGCGGCGGCTGGGCGCGGCCCGCCGTCGCGGCGTCGCAGCTGCGCGCCGCGTTCCACGGCATCAGGACGCGCGCGGAGCAGGCGCTGTCGGTCGCGGACCACGCCGCGCAGTCCGCGGACGACTGCCACCGCGTCGTGCGCGGGCGGGCGTCGCGCGTCGCGCGGCGCAGCGAGCCGGGGGCGCGGCAGACGGCGGACGACGCGCACGCCGTCCGCGAGGCGCTGAGGCAAGGGATTGAAGTTGAAGTTGGGCATTGCACAGGGTTGGAGTTGGAGTTGGAAGTGCGCACATATTTCAAATATAAACTAGTGTTGTAGGGTGCCAGTGTGGACGGTGCTCCTTGGTGTCTCTCCGCTGGGGAGGCCAGTTGAGCACTGTGGCAGTGAGAGCAAGCGTCTGGCCTGTGTGCATTCACAGCTACTGCAGTGCGCCATGTGCTGCGCCTGCCCAAGTCAACAGCCGCGCGACCACATCACCTGCGCTTGAAAATTTCCTCGTTAGAGGAATCACGGACGATGGCATGCAAGTCATTCACCTCTAAAATATTGAGCTTCCCTTCCAGCAGGTTATAATCTCTGTCGTCTCCACGCCACTGCCTGACACTATCTGCATGCCCCTCGTGCAGGCGCATGGAAGACGCCACCGAGGGCCAACTGAGCACCGCCAGGGCCGCTGTCGACGCCGCGATGGACGCCGTCGTCGGGCTGCCGCCGCAGCTGCGCGCAGCCGAGGACGCCCTGCAGCCAGCAGTCTCTGCGCTCGAAATAGAGCGGCAGCGCTCCGCTGAAGCAGTCGGCGTTCAGCGGGCGCTGGAGTCGGACCTGGCAAACGCGCACGCGGCGCGGCGCGCAACGGAGGCGGCAGCGGCGGCAGCGGCGCGCGACGTGGCGGCGGCGGCGGCGGCGGACGACGCCGCGGCGCGCGCCGAGGCGCAGCTGCGCGCTGCGCGGCTCGAGGCGGCGGCGGAGCGGCGGCGCGCGGAGGAGGCACGCAGTGCTCAGCATGCGGCGGAGGCGAAGGCGGCGGAGGCGCGCGCCGCAGCGCGCGCGGCACAGACCGCCGCGGACGCCGCGCTGCTGGGGGAGCGGCGGCGCAACGCGAGCGCAAACAACGCGCAGCAGGCGACGCAGGCGGACCTGATGGCGGCGCGCATCATGGGCAGAAAGGCGCGCGCGGAGCAGCGCGCGGCTGAGGCGGCCGCGGAGGCGGCGCGGAGTGAGGCGGCGCAGGTGCGTGCAGCTAGCTGCGCTGCGGCGCTGATCAGGCGGGGGTCGCATTGGAATGTCTGTAAGGGATTTGAGAAGAGGCGTTTGCTGATACCGTGGGATGGTGATGGGCAGCACCCTCTGGTGTGAGATCTATATGATAAGAGGCCGCAAGTGCAGTAGAAATGCATATTTGCTATGGTGTCTGAATGCATGCAAGCCGCAAGCGGTTGGCAGCACATCCGGTACCAGCTCGGCACAACAGGCTTCGCTGCTCACCTCGAACCCCACATGCGTCGCCGATACACTCATAAGGCGGCACAAATACTCATGGCCAAGAGCAAGCAAGCAGCACCTTTGAGGTATGCGTGAACTGAGGGTGGCGCTGCTGCGTTCCGCCCCCGCGCACCTGACCCGCGCAGGCTTCCAAAGAAAAGGAGGAGGCGCGCAGGGCAGCAGCGGCGGCAGCAGCAGCTCAGCGCGCAGCGGAAGACGCCGCGGCGGCGGCGGTGGCACGCCAGCGCGCAGCGGAAAGAGCGGCTAAGCGGGCGCGCACCGACGCCAGCGGCGACCGACTTCAAGAGGCTGTCGCTGCTCAGGTGGCGCTCAGAGCGGAGCTGGCCGCAGCGCTGGCGGAAGTGCATCGTCTGCGCGCTGCCGCCGCCACCGGTGCGCGCGCTGCAGCGCAATACAACGCGGAACGCACGCGCGCAGACGCCGACGCTGCGTGGCGTGCGCTGGCTACAGAGCAGCGCGCGGCGGCGGCGGCGGCGGCGGCGGCGGCGGCGGCAGCGGCGGCGGCAGCAACGGCGAGTGCCGTCACGCCGTCGCTTGTCGACAATGACAGCATGCACAGCGAGTTGGAGGCAATGCAGGACGCAGGAGAGGCCGAATGCGCCCCATGTGGGCAGCTAGTGGCGGCGGCGGCGGCGGCGGCGGCGGCGGCGGCGCCGCAGACTGTGGCGGCAGCTCATCAGCAGGAGCAGCGCGGCTCACAGGAGACGGCGCGAGAGCGGGAAGGCGCACGTGACGCCGCAGTGCACGTGGCAGTCGATGAGCGCGGCGCTGCCCCCAGCAAGGCGCGCGAGCAGCCGGAGGCGCTGACACGCGCGCAGCAGGCGGCGGCGGCAGACAGCGAAACGGCTGGGGGGAGCGCTGAGGCAGATTTGCGGCAGGCGGCGACACTGGCTGTTGGCGGAACGGAGGCGCAGAACACGGCGGCGCGCCTGCAGCAGGCGGTGCCAGCGGCAGACGGCAAGACGGAGATGCAGAGCGCGGCAGAATGCCTGCGGCAGGCGGCGGCGGCAGAGGCCGGAATGGCCATGGCGAGTGCGCTCGAATGTGAGCAGCAGCTGGCGATGGCAGACACCGACGTGCTGATGGAGAGCTCGGAGGCAGGCCCGCAGCCGGAGGCGGCGGCGGCTGCAGATGCCGAAACGGAGGTGCAATGCACGGAGGTACTGCGCCTGCCGCAGATCGCACAGGTAGAAAGCGCAACAGCAATGGAGAGCATGTCAGCGGGCCAGCAGCAGGCGGCGCCGGCAGAAGACGCGGTGATGATGGAGACGGACGACGGAACAGACATACAGAGCGCAATGGCAAGCCTGCAGCCGGCGGCGACAGTAGAAGGGGGCGCAATGATGGGGAGAGCTACGGCAGGCCTGCAACACGCGACGGCGGCGGCAGACGGCGGAATTGAGATGCAGATCCCAGTGGCGCGCGTGCAGCACGCTACGGCGGCAGAGGGCGGCGCAGTACTGGAGACTGCTGCGGCAACATGCCTGCCGCACACGGCGGCGGCGGCAGACGGCGGAATTGAGATGCAGTGCCCAGTGGCGCACGTGCAGCACGCTACGGCGGCAGAGGGCGGCGCGGTAATGGAGACTGCTGCGGCAACATGCCTGCCGCACACGGCGGCGGCGGCAGACGGCGGACCGGAGCTGCAGAGCACAGTGGTGCACGCGGCGCAGGCGATGACGGCAGAGGACGGCTCGGTGATAGGAACCGCGGCAGCAAGTCTGCAGGCGGTGACGACAGACGACGCAACGGAAATGCAGAGTACAGTAGCTGGCCCGCAGCAGGCGATGACGACAGAAGACGGAACGGTGATGGGGGTGGAGCCAGCATTTCTGCAGCTGGCGGCAACGGCAGAGGGCGGAGCGGTGAAGGCGAGCACGACGGCATGCCTGGAGCAGGCAGCCCCGATAGACGGCGGACCGGAGATGCAGAGCGCGGGTGGCCGGTTCTAACATGTCAGTCGTGTGCGCGTCAATTGGTTGACTCGAGCGAGTGAGCAGCTTCTGAAGTAACGTATGTAGTTCATGGAAGTGATACAGGGCTTTGGTATGCGCAACGCCGAATACGGTCGCTCAGCAGCGCGACTATAGTCAACGGCCATTCATATAGTCAACGGCAATGAATGGCCGTGAACAGACACCGCCAGATGTGGGCATGCCAGCGCTCAATGTGTCGCGTCCGTCATCGCAACACTCCGATGCTGCGCAGTCACACATGCATATGTTCCACACCACTTTCTCGCTGCAGATGCTTTGACATCATTGATAAGACCGATGCTGGCATAACCTATCATTGTTCATACATGCCGACATCACCTGGCAGACGCAACTTGCTGGCTCATCCAAGCCTCCGACCTTCACCGCCATGTTGCTGCCCTCAGGAGCAGCCAGGCATGTAAGCAGGCGACACTGCGAGGAGCAATCTGCCCGATGGGCTGTCGGGAGCGTCAGCATGAGCCCACACGACGCTGCACGCGCCAGCACACATCTGCGCAGCAGTGCCCCTGCGCTGCGCGACGCCCCCCCCCCTTCCTTCAACCGCGCCACCAAACTGTGATGTGGAGCGCGCTGCCGCGTTCATGCGTGAGCGTAGGCGCGCGAGGCCGAGCTCAGGGCATGCTGGAGTGCAACGGCAGTGCTCAGCGCCAGTGCTCAGCAAGCAGGTCGTGTGCGGCGGCTCCGTGGCACTCGCAAGAGGGGGGGGGGGGGGGGTCAGCATCTGCTGAGCGTTGCGCGGCGCCGATGCCCCCCCAGCTAGAGAGTTTGGAGCTCGTGCATGCGCGGTGCAGCGGTTTGGGGTTGTCGCGCTGCAGGCTCGCGGTACGGCGGCTGCGCTGTTTGCGTTTATGTTTGATTGTGTGTGGGATGACGCGCGGAGTTTGTGTGCTGACCAGGGGCTATTGCGAGACTGATGACTGACTTGGCGGCCGTAACATTCGCGGCGGGTGGCGTGGTGCCCTGATTTGCGCCTCGTGCCCGTAACATTGCCGGTCGTGCGGCCACTGAGCTGAGCGTGTGTGGTGTAATGAGATCATCATCATTCAACAGCAGTGCTGCGTGCCACCATGCACACAAAATGACCTATGTGATTGGGGCCATGCATGTGGGAAAATCAGCATGTCAACGAGTCACAAGCAACACTATCAGTCAGCGCGTGGGCACATGCTCTTCCAGGCATTGCGCTGGAGGACGCACACTGTGACTCACTTTGTGAGTAGCAGCCTATCATCATTCTGGTAATGTCATGCGACAACTCCTGCAACCCCGAGGGCGGGCGCTTGTCTGGCGCATACACGCAGCATGCAGCTATTCACATGACCATTGTAATGTTACGACTCAGTGTGATGATATGACTTGGTGTGGTTGACAGAGAGGCTGGCGCAGAGACGTCCACATCAAACCTTCACCGACATAAGGTTTGTTCTAGCCAGCGTGAGCCTGCATGACTCACCTGTTGTTGACGATACCCACAGAACCAGCGCATCGCAGGGGGGGTGTATTGCTGTGCAGGCACGTAGGTATTAGTGGCGTCTCAAAGCGAGAGATTTGTATTTTTGTGAATGACATGCAAGCAAAAGCAGAGGACAATGGGCAGCGACCCTGCTGACTGCCAGAGCGTTTTCACTGCCCCAAGTGGAATTTTTGTTTCCAAAAAAGAACCGTCATACATGAGAATTACCAACAGTAGAATCTCCGCAACGTCGCTTAGTAATGCGCATTGTGGCACTTGGTTGTAAACACGGTACACGAAGATTATGGTGGCATCCTTGACATCAAACCATACTTTTCGTCTTTTTCACATGGCACATGAAGGCCCCTGACAACGAGCGCGTTGACGCAAACAGCTGGCCATTACATGCGGGGAACACACAACTTGCACTGATGCATCAAAGCAGGACCTGCAGCATCAGGTTCCCGTCATGAGCACCTCAGAGGCGATCAGCGGGCACTGAGGCAATGAAGACGCAATGAATCTCCGGATGTACAGCTGAAAGAAAACCGGCGTTACATGGATCCATTCTATGAACATGGCGCTCCGAGCACTGCAAAAGGCGGCGGCGGCGGCAGCTGTACCGCCAGCAGATCACTCCCTGCTGCGCTCGTCGAATTGGCGGCGCCACAAGCGCCAGCATCACCAAATGACTAGTCCTCGTCCACGCCCCCTTCCCCGCCGTCCCCCCCTTCGCCGCCCTCCTCCTCTGCTGCTGCTGCCGCCGTCGCCGCCGCCGCCGCGGCCTCCGCCGCCGCCCGCGCCGCCTCCGCCTCCGCGGCGGCGCGCGCCGCCGCCGCCTCCGCCGCGCGCCGCTCCGCGAGCGCGCGCAGCGCCGCGGCGCGCTGCGCGTCGGCGGCGCCCTGCACGCGCGCGAGCGCGGCGGCGGCGGCGGCGGCGACGCCGTCTACGGCGGCGCGCGCGGCGGCGGCGCGGCTCAGCGCGCGCGCGCGACGGCGTCCGCGAGCCACGGCATGAAGGCCTCCGCGACCTCGCGGCGCAGCGGGTCGTAGAAGTGGCCCTCCGCCTCGAGGCCGCCAAAGACGTCCGCGTTGAGCGACGAGAGGTACGTGCGCGCAAAGGAGCGCGCCGCGACCTTGGCCGCGGCCGCCTCGCGCGCGCGGCGCGACTCCTGGGCCTGCGGTGGCGGCGGCGGCGGCAGCGGCACGGGCGATGTTGCGCGGTGAGGTGCGGTTCAGCGGTCGGCGCGAGACGTGCATTCGCGCAAGCACGGGAGGGCGGCGTGCGCCGCATCGCGCGGCGGTGCAAGTGGCCGTCCGCACGAGACGACATCCATTCGCGCGAGCACGAGAGGGCGGCGCGTAACAGTGCGGCGCGGTTCGGCAGTGGGCACGAGACACCCATGCGCGTCAGCACAAGAAGGCGGTAATGAGTCGTGACGGTTACATTTGCAGGCCGCCAGCGCACGGCAGCATTAGGCGACAATGGGTACTTGAGAGTGAGCCGCTCCCTTGCCCTCACAACAACCCCATCTGGCCCCCACCGCACCCCTTCTTGCCCTCGTCCCTCGCTCCGCTGCAATCCTACCGCGACCCGTTCATGATCCTCAGCTGAAAGACTCCAAATGCGATGACAATTGCTGCAGACTGGCAACCCCCACTGTGGGTACTCCTGCGTCCCCGCCGCGCAGCGCGTTCGCTGCGCCCCTCTATCAACCGTCCTAGATGTCGTCGACCATTGCCGGCGCCCCTCCGCTGCCGGCGCTGCCCCAACGCGCAGACGCATTTTGGCAACACCAGCTGGCATGACTTGCATTTGCCATGCGCTCCTGCCATGTTGCGCTTGCCGCACGTCTCTGTGCCGTGGAGTTCAGCCAAATTATCATCAGTGATGCGTGTTTGACATGGCGCTGCTTCTCCGCCATGTGCGGCGCCCGCCACTCGCCTCGTCACCTTGGACAAGAGCACGAGCGACACTACCCCTGTCACGACTCGCACCTAAATTAGAACATGCCTTCAAAAAAAGGAGATGGTCATTGCCACAATCTGCGTGCGGCGCTGCTTCTCTGTCGAGCGTCGCTGCGAGCTCAAGTTGTAGCAGGTCAAAGTCAAAAGTAGGTCAACGAGAAACCTTGACCCTAATCGTTACCCTAAACCTTGACCACCACCACATCATCATCTCTCGTCTTGACATCTGCAGGAACACAACAAGCCGTCTCGGCGACCGCTGCCTTGCATGCCGCAGTGGTGCATGCCGCTGCTACTGCTGTCGGCACTCCTGTGTGCACAATACTCGCATGGGTGCACAGGAGGGTCGCTGCGGCAGCAGCAGCGTGGAGGTCATCATCCTCTTCACGCGCCATTGCTGTGGCGCACTACGCCGCCGTGCCGCCGCCTGCGGTCGCCACCACCCGACAGCTGCTGCGCTGCCATCACACACTGTGAACACACGCTATGCTGCCAGCACACAACTCATCATCCTTACAGGCAGCGCTTGCAGTCCCGTTGCGAACTGAGCACTGAGCAATGAGCGCGTGAAGCAACATCATCTTTACACGCAGCCCTTCCAGCGCCCCATAGCGACCTGCAAACTGAGCGCCGAGGATGCGATGCGCGCGCGCGCGCGCAGCGTCACCTGCTTGAGGCGCCGCTGCTTCTCCGCGGTGCGCCGCCGCGCCTCCGCCTCGAGGCGCTGCACCTCGGCGAGCTCCGCGTCGCGCGCCGCGGCGAACGCGCGCTGGCGCCGCCGCACCGCCTCCAGCTCCTCCTCCTCGAGCAGCTCGAGCATGCTGAGCTCGAGCGTCTTGCCGACGAGAACTTCAAGAAGCGGCTCGACCTCGGCGTCAAAGTCAAACAGCTCGCCGACCTCGACCTGCGTCTCCGCGTCCGTGCCCGTCTTGGCGCGCACGAAGAGCGGCGACGCGGGCCTGTCGCGCAGCGCGTCCGTCTGCGTGTCGGCGTCGGCCTCGACGGGCCTGCGCGCACGCGGCGGCGGCGGCGGCGGCGGCGGCGGCGGCGGCGGCGGCGGCGGCGGCGGCGGCGGCGGCGGCAGCAGAGCGACGGTGGCAAGATGAGCGCATGAGTGGCGTGGGATGGGTGTGTTGACTGCGGCGTTTGAGGAGGCCCTGTACATGAACAGTGCAGCTGATTGTGCGAACTGCGGCATGGGTGATCTGAATGTATGTCGTTGTCCGCCTCAATGGGCCTGGCCTGTGCTCACAAGAGGTACAGCGGATTATGTGAAGTGCATGTGGCCTGCGCGTTATCCATCGTGCTCGAGGACATTTGCGTACACGCACAACGCCACCTGTACACCGCGCACACGTGGGCTGTGTTAGGCGCGAGCAAGATGGTGCTAGCAGCACCAGAAAACCAACCTGTCGCGCAGCTCCTCGAGGAACTCGTCGGTCTGCATGTCCATGTGGGTGCGGCCGGAAGCGGGCGGAGGGGTGCCCGGCCGCATGCGCGCCTGCGCCTCCAGCCGCCTGCGCAGCGCCTCCGCCTTCATGCGCCGCTCCTGGTCCGCGCGCAGCCGCTCGGCCTCCCTCCTCGCCCCCATGGTGATGACTTGCGCGGAGTACGTGTTGCCCCGCACCACCCTCCTGTCGAACATGATGTTGGAGGCCGCAAATATCTCGTCATCCTCCTCCAGCACCTCGCCGCCCCCTGCGCTGCTGCCTCCCGTGCCCTGTCGCGCGGGGTTCACGGGCTCTGGGCGGAACTTGGAGCGCGCGCTGCTGCTGCCCTGCTTTTTGATGGGCGACGAGCCAGGGCTGGACCCATATAGGAGGGCAGTTTGCGTCTGCGTCTTGGGGCTCAGTACGGTAGTAGTCGTCTCCATTGCTATACCTGGCATTCGCTACGCGCCCTGCTGTTGGTGTGCTCTCCGTGTTCGCTCCAGCTTCAGCTTCTGTTTTTCCCCACAGTTTACCTCGATGGCGTCTCAACTGCCGGCGCTGTTTTCCCTGCGCCGCTTTGAGCGATATGATGCCACAGCTTGTGCTTTAACGCCATTCCAGTGCTCGTTCTAGCTTGCTCATCAACAACTCTCACGAATTGCAGAGTTTGTAACTGCCCAACGTAACCCTCGCGGCGCGGCTGAACAACTTCATTCAAATGGTGAAGTTCTCATGAAGATCTTTCTGAGAAGTACAGGCGACCATGGCGGACCTCACTGCAAATCAGCAACCTATCGTCATTGACAATGGCTCCGGCGTACTCAAAGCTGGCTTTGCAGGCGGGGAGAAACCAAAAGTTGTATTCAGTAGCGCGGTTGGGCGAGCAAAACACAGCAGAGTGATGATAGGCGGAGCTCTGGAGAGCAGCGACGATGTATTCGTAGGCAAAAAGGTGAGTTTGTCATGTCGTACTGCCGGCACTGCTGTCGGTGGTGCTGCTGCTTGCATGTCCCCAGCGCAATAGCTATTGCGGTTGGAGCGATCTTGTGCGATGCTGTTTTGAGTATATTGCGTCCAGGTCACTTCAAATTGCTGCTTGGTGAGGCTTGTCTCAATGCAATCAGCCCGCCATGCCAAATCTAACAGCAGCTGAAAACCTGTGACAGATGTGAAAAGCAGCGGCTCAATACAGTGTGAGGGAGAGGGCTAGGCGACAGCTATGTCGCCCAATGCACGAAGGCACTTGTGCTGCCAATTTAGCAAGTTCTGTTGAGATGCCTTGCGCCCTGCCCAGTTGAGCCTCAAGGCTAAGATGCACATCACGCAGTCCCAGACAGCATAACTGTAAAAACTGTATTCGGATTACTATTTTGACAGCTTTGTAGGCGCAGGAGAAGTGACCACTGCGCGATTTTTCTGCGCAGTACACCAACTACAGCGGTCACCTGACCGGTTGAGCACACCCATATTTTCCGGCATGTCTAGTCAACATGGTGAAGACTGCCTGCGTCAGGTCAAATTGGTCTCATGTCTGTGCTGATTGCAGCTTCAACCATGCATGGGCCTGCATCCGCGACGTGGCACTGTTGTTCATGACTCCTATGCCCTGCGGATTCATTGTTTCATCGTGTCGGATGAACCATCTGCTGCGCTTAAACTGCTACTACAGGCCCACATTGATGTAGCGCATGCAATGGCACCGCGATGCCATTCTCCTCATCCATGAAGTCAGGTCACAGAGCGACTGCTGTAGACTTCCTAGTGGCGCAACTTAAGTGGAGCCAAGGGTGCTTTCTGTGACGCGCTATGCATTCCAGCCGCTGCATCTGATTGCGCGACAGGCACGCATGGTTTTGCTGCACCCTGATTTTGTTGGGCACTGCCACACCCGCGTGGTGCACCGCAGCAGCACAATTGAGGCTGAGTGCGCACGAGCGAGGCTGTGCAGGTGTCCGTCATGTGCGCATTTCGCAGCATGGCTTGGGGCCAGACCGGCGGCTATGGCCTTGGGGCACAGGCGTGCCACCAGCACACGGTACACGGCGTTTCAGTACACGAGCATCGAGTGCTCGCTGTGACCCCTCACATCATACTGCGACTCTCCACATCACCTCCAACTCTCATCTCATACGCACCAAAAGAACACACTTTCCCGGGGCCTCTGACAAGTCCGGCCCCAGCACACTGTGACTCTTCACGTCATCCCAGCTCGCATGTACAGAGCAGCATCACAACTACTTCGAAGTAACATTATCATGGCCCCTGACACGTCCGGCCGCCGCCACGCCGCCGCCGCCGCCGCCGCGCGCCAGATGGAGGAGCACCGCGGCGCGATGCGCATATCGTACCCGATGGCGCACGGCGTGGTGGAGAGCTGGGGCGACATGGAGCGCGTGTGGCGCCACGTATACGACAGGGACAACCTCAACGTCCCCCCGGAGGAGCACCCCGTGCTGCTCACGGAGGCGCCGCTGAACCCCTACAGAAATCGGCAGCGCTGCGCGGAGGTGCGTCGAACCGCGCAGCTCTGCGCAGCGTTGCTGCTTCGGCGCGCATGCTGCACGTGCTGTTTCGCGTCTCTCACTTTGTCTGCGGGTGTCGCGCTGTCGTCGGGGCGCTGCGCTGCAAGGCCCTCAGCGTGGCAGCCGTACTTCCGCGCCGCAGAGCGCCCATCGTCACGCACGTACAGAATGCAGCTGCACCCCCGGGCGCAGCGTCCAACAGCATGGCCCGCCTTCCGCCGTCACAGCAGCGTTGGATCCCCTGCTCGCCGCGCTGCACTGCCGCGCCCGTGCTCGCGCCCCGCGCGCCGGTGCTGCTGCTGCGGCGCACATGCTGCAGGCGCTGTTTCGCGTTCCTCTCTATCTCTGTCTGCATGGTGTGGCACTGTCGGCGGGCGCCAAACGGTGTCCGTCGCCGCGCCATGCCGCACTTGTCGCAGTGATACCTGGCCACGCGTGAGCCAGCGCGCATGGGGCAACAAACATGCAGAACGCCACCTGCGCACAGCCCCCCCCCCCGGGGGTCCCACGCCTTCTGCACAAGTGCATGATCCAACGCCCCTCAAGTGTGGCAGCCGTGCACGCTGTGCCCCGAGCGTTCTTCGAGTCGCTGCGCGCGCCGCCCTGCAGGCGATCCTCGCGGTCTACGCGAGCCGCTGCACCTCAGTCATCGCCTTTCACGGCACCGCTGCCACCCTAGCAGCGCCTCTCACGCCCCACCCCCCCCCCGCGCGCGCAGACGTTCTTCGAGTCGCTCGGCGCGCCCGCGGTCTTCGTCGCCCCCCAGGCGATCCTCGCGCTGTACGCGAGCGGCCGCACCACGGGCGTCGTCCTCGACTCTGGCGACGGCGTCACGCACTGCGTGCCCGTGTACGAGGGGTTCGCGGTGCGGCACGCTGTCGCGCGCGCGGACATAGCGGGGCGCGACGTCACGGAGCGCCTCGCGCTGCTGCTGGGGTGCGCCGGCTGCGCGCTGCGCACGTCCGCGGAGCGCGAGGTCGCGCGGCAAATAAAGGTAAGTGTGCGCGCGTGCTTGTGGCTTGCATCATTCGGCTCGTGATCTCACAGCTCGCTTACGTGACTAGTGAGGTCGTCATTGCGGACCTTATTCTACCAGCGTTTGATCGAATTGCTGGCTACGCGCTGCGCACGTCCGCGGAGCGCGAGGTCGCGCGACACATAAAGGTGCACTGCGCGCACGCGGCTGTTGTTTTCTTCACTTGATGTTTGGCAGTCGCGCTGTCATGGCTCAGTCTCCGGTGCGGCGTGCGCGCGGCTCTCGCGGCACTTGCATGTTTGCGCTGGGCGCTGTTTCCGACTCCGTCGCTTGATTCAGAGCTCGCTTGCATGACCAGTCATCTCGTTGATGCAGATTCATTCATTTTCACTCGACAGCGTTCAGGTGCACGACGGGCTGCGACTGTGCGCGTCAGCGAAGCGCGAGGTTTGCGCGGCGACCAGTGGTGCGTGCACGTACACACGGTGACTGAGGGTCGCGCAGCGCGGTCGCGTCGGGTGCACTGCCTGGCGCACACCAGGGGTGTGGAAGGTCGCAGGTCTTAGGGTTAGGGTTAGGGTTAGGGTTAGGGTTAGGTCTCAAGCGGTTCACCGCGTGGCAGCTCGCATGCGCATCATGATCTCATGCGGGGCAGAAGTGGGAATCAAGGAAGAGTTGAACTTGGGAATTTGGGTTATGCATCGCCATTAAGGGGATCATCTTGTAGACTTGATTATGGATCCACTTTGAGAGCGACCTGCATCGGCGCACGCCGCTGTGCCCCATGGATACCAAACTCAGCATGTCCGATTGTATGCATGCATGGGCTGACCACTGCTGCCGCGATGCGCACGCGCGCGAGCAGGAGGAGGCGTGCTACGTAGCGTTCGATCCGGCGAAAGAGGAGGACGTGCGGCCTGCGGACGTGCCCTACAAGCTGCCTGACGGGCAGGTCATCATGCTAGGGCCGGAGCGCTTCAGAGCGCCAGAGGTACTCTTCAACCCGCAGGTACGTGGCGGCGGTTACGGCGGTTGCAGCAGTTACGCACTTGACAACGGTTTTTGTCACCTCATTTCATAGTTGATTTGAAAGGGAACGGCGGTTGCGCACTTTCGATCACGATAGCACTGTTGATACCGTGTGATGCCGGCGGCAGATGCATGGCTCGGTGACGGGCGCGAACGCGGTGTTCGAGTATTTGAAGTAGGAGTCGCACGGTCTAAAAGAAAGAGGCATGCGCACACGCTGCAGAGACTACTCAAAAACTGTCATACGAAACCCTTGCTTTATTTCATCAGATGAAAGAGGCACCAGCCATGGCCGTACCACATTGGGTCAGTGCAGGAGAAATCCCAGCTGGAGTTGTTTCACCTCCCTGTCATGCCGCAGAGCGGGTCAGAGGCTGCAGAGGCAGGGACTCCCCCCACGGCCGTGGCCGCCAGCTGACGCTGGCGGGCTGACGCCAGCTGACGCTGGCCTGACGCTGGCCGTCAGCTGGCGGCCACGGCCGTGGGGGGAGCCCCTGCCTCTGCAACCTCTGACCCGCTCTGCGGCATGGCAGGGAGGTGAGACAACTCCAGCTGGGATTTCTCCTGCACTGACCCAAAATGGTACGGCCATGGCTGCTGGTGGTGGTGGTGCCTTGGGCTTAAACCTGCTGCGCATGGTCCGTCCTTCTGGTGGCCTTTGAAGGGTTGGCCTCCAGCTCCTTCCTGAAGTCGTCAATCCACGCTGGGATTCCGTCGAAGCCCTCCACTGCAGCCTGGCGGCGCAGGTAGTCCCCACTGAGCTGAGCAGGGCCACCGCCATCGCCGCCGCCATCGTTGCCACCGCCATCCATTCCATCGAAAGCTGCATTTGTCAACGGGCTGCAGCCAGCCAGAGCGCCTCAGAAGGCCCCGAGCATTTCTGTTGCGGCACTTGCGCCAGGGGGCGTCACCTACCTCAAGTGTGCTACTTCAAGAATTCATATGGCATGCGCTGCCGATGCACGAGCTGCACGCGACAGGCTGGGAGGCAGTGTCGCGTCCACCGCGAAAGTTGCACACTGGCCGATGACGCGCTGGAAGTTGACTCACCACTGTGCACATTCACCCTCGCGCCTCTGTGGATGACACCCTGGCCCCCCCTGCTCATCTCAAGAAGAAGTGCGTAATTTGAAATGTGTGGAGTATATGAGCCTGTTCAAAATTTCAGCTGAACCGTGTCCCATCCCCTCCCCAGCTCCCCCCGCCCCCCCCCCCCCCCCCGCACTTCATCGGCAGCGAGGCCATGGGCAGCAGGCGCACTTGAAGTTGACTCATCATTACACTTGTCTACCTCTGCGGTGACCCCTGCGTGCGCCCTGCTCCTCATCCTATCACTTCTTGAAGCTTCAATTGAACTCTAACTCTCCCGCCCCCTCCCCCCCCCCCCCCCCCCACCCACTTACCCCCCGCAGCTCATCGGCAGCGAGGCCATGGGCGCTGCGGAGTGCCTGACCACCGCCATCGCGCGCGCCGACATGGAGCTGCGGCGCGCGCTGTTCGCGTCCGTCGTGCTCAGCGGCGGCTCCACATGCCTCGCGGGCTTCGGCGACAGGTACGTATGTATGCATTAAGTGTACTTCAAGAGTGAAGTCGATCCCCCCCAGGCTCTGCACTCATTTGCGTTCGGCGTGCTTAGCGGCGGCTCCACATGCCTCGCGGGGTTCGGCGACAGGTATGTATGCATGCACTCAGTGTACTTCAAGAGTGAGGGAGGCGCCCATTACCTTTGCAATTGATCGAATGTCAGAAAATAAGTAAACCTCTGTCAACTCAAATAAAAACTCAGAAAGTATGACATGACTTATTGTTGGTTGACTGGTACTTTAGGTCGTCAATCTGTTGAGAAAAGCCTTAGAAGATGCCTTGCAAATGGATTCTGTATTGTTGGTGGTGCTGCACATGGTGCTATATTTATGGTTCGTGATTATAATCCAGCTAAAAACTACAACAATTTATTGGATCGTGTAATACGACACCGTGATTCGATTATCTCACATTTAAATTGGGTTTTAATTTTTTCAAGGTTCCACATTTCGGCTTATAAGCCATAAATATGTCCACAATGACACAATTTGTGTGTCGTTGTACACAATTTTGTTTTCCTGTTGTATACTTCGAGTATCAATTCAATCTGAAACCCTTGAAACTTATGAATTGGCAAGTTATTGCTCAGTTATTATCTGCCGCAGCGATCACACAACTGACTTTTCATAGCTGTACCCGCAATAAATTTATATTGGAGCTTATTGAATTGACTAGAATAATTCAAAAAACATTGTCCGTACAAAACGTTACATGGCTCATGATGAATCTAACGAATGCAATATAGGTGATAAAGTTATAGAAATTTGAGAAAAATCCAAGCAGTGCTTCAAGTTCTGTTCAAGCGGTACATTACTCACAAGGTGTAAATATTTCTGCTGAACATGTTGAAATTCTTATACAACACAGATGACAGGCAAAGCGCAAATAATTACTTCAGGGGCTGCACCACTTTCACCAAATGAATCAGTAGATAGGTTGTGCTAATAACAGCGCACGCAACCTCAATACACGTGTGGGCTGCATGCGTGCTCTGCAATCATCATGCAGTGCGTGCCACTGCAGTCCGTGTGTGTGGGCTCCATGCGCGCCACCATGGAGATGAGCTTCGAGGTGACGCAGAGTACCCCTAACCCTAACCCTAACCCTAACCCTAACCCGGGAACTCAGTGTCCTGGAATAAAAGCAGGTCCACAAAAATCAGCACGACGAAACGGCGCGGTCGGCTCAGCTCTGCCGCGCCGCCCGCCGCGCGCGCGCACCGACCAGGCGTCATTGACAGTCGCAACCACGCAGTACTGTACAGTCCAAGGCCCGAGTATTTGCTTGATGTCCCTGGAATAAAAGCAGACTTATGACGCAGCGCGACGAATCTGCCAGCAGCTGACCTCCCCCGCGCCGCCCGCCCGGCCGCGTGCGCACGCTAACCCTAACCCTAACCCTAACGCGCAGGCTGCTGAACGAGGCGCGCCGCATACACACATAGGCGAAGACACGCGTACTGCATGTCCCAAAATCCAGATGCCCTCATCAGCGCAAAGGCGATCCGCTCAGCTCCGCTGCCGGGCCCCGCCCACCGCGCACGCATGAGACGCTGCAGGCCGCTCAACAAGGCGCGCAGCATCGCCGCGACGCCGGAGCCGTCGACAGTTGCAACCGCACAGTACACAGTTGAAGGCCCGCATATTTGCCTCATGTCTTGAGGTGACAGCAGATTTACAACTCAGCCCCGCCGCGCCCCCGCCCTCCGCGCGCGCGCACGCTAACCCTAACCCTAAAACCTAACCCTAATGCGCAGGCTGCTCAACGAGGCGCGCCGCGCCGCGCCGCGCGGCACCAAGATCCGCATCGCGGCGCCGCCGGAGCGGCGCCTGTCGACGTGGATCGGCGGCTCCATCCTCGCGAGCCTCAGCACGTTCCGGACCATGTGGGTGACGCGCGCAGAGTACGAGGAGCACGGCAAGGGCATCATGGACGCGCGGGGGCTGTAGTTCAAGTTGTAGTTCAAGTTAGGGGGTGTGCGTATGTTGCGTACCCTGGGGGGAGGGGGACGGGGGGGGGGGGCTTGTGCACGCGCGGTGCGTGTGCATGCGCAGCTGCTCCCTTCCCTGCGCCCCTACCCCCGGGACGCCCCATTCAATGTTATCGTCGTCTGTGGTGCTGTGGCGGGCGTGGAAAATGGACTTGATGTCAGTCGATCTGCTGCTCTGTGCGTGTGCTGGTGCCTGCATGCGGCATGGCGCATAGCATGCAGCTATTCTGCTGCGTCGTGCACCGTGGCGCCCCCTTTCTTGAGGTACTTATTGCGCGCTGTCGCGCTTCGCGTTGCTGTGCTAGTGTAGCTCATGAATCAGCGCCATTGAGTGCTTGCCATGCCCACCAGTGCTCAGACAGGAGCAGCACACATACCCTAGGCCAACAAGTGATGGCCATGAGCATGCTGGACTAATTTACAGCCCGTCACTTGACTTGCCTGGTTGCTGAAAATCACAACGGAATGGTGCTCTTTTCTACTGAGTATTCACCCCCGTCCGTGTATGAGTCGCGAGCGCTCGTGTATGTCATGTTCAAATTTGTATGATTTAGAATGCACAACCAATGTGCGCGCATGGGCTTTGCAATGTAGAAGTTGTGGTCGATCTCTCTCCTCATTTCGGAAGTCATGATTTGAAGTCTCATCCTTCAACGGCATTCCTTCACATCTGAAGCTGTCGGCATATTTGCGACCTTGCACCAGCAGACTACGTCGGGCAAAAATTGCCAATGCATTGGTACCAACAACATGTTGTTCTGATATGAGCGGAACGACAGGGACTGCAATGCCATGGGCAGCGTGACTGTGCAGCATCGCATCAGACGACGCGCCTGTCGTTTCGCTCGTGCCAGAACAACATGTATTGGTACCACTGCCATGGCATTGCAGTCCCCCTGTGTGTGGGCATCATCTGCCAGCACATTGCTTCGAGACGCACCGCCAGCAAGCAAACAACGGCAAGCGAATTCATTAGGGCGGGGGCAGGACACACGACAGCGGGACACACACACAAACTGCACGCAAGGCAGCATGCGCACGGCTATGTGGTGGCGCCACAATCCAGGTTGACGCTGAGTATGCAATGGTGTGGTGTACACAGGTGCACCAGTTTTCTTGTATTTGTGCTCAGGGCGTGAAACAACCCATATGTGTACAGTTCTCCTGTACCAGATGTGTGTGCAGAGAGGTATCGTATTGCCTTGCAGGTATCGTATTGCCTTGCAACTCCCACCGTCCTCTAGCATTAAAGTGCAGACTTCCCGGCCTGCTGCCACTTGAGCCCAAAAGCCGAGTGTGTGCATGGCAAAGGGGCCTGGCCCCCCAGACATAGCCTACCATGCCGGCACAGCTGCCCGCATAGCTCTATTCAGCACAAACTTCTCTAACATGCATGACAATTATACAACATGCAATCTGTTTGCTTGTGCGCCGTGTCAGTGACCCAGCGCAGCAGCAGCCACCTACAAAGTACTGCGGTCTAGCGGACGTATAGAACAACGACTCTTGAACACCCAACCCGATCCACAAATGCGCGCGGCTGCTGCCCCTTGGACCAGCCTGGGATGAGCCGTGCTGCACTGCAGTGACGTGCCATCACGACTCGGCGGCGGCCCACCTGCAGTTTGCTAGGGCTGAAATCGCGCACAAACCATGCTCGCGCACCAAACTTTAAGCTCCAACGAGCAGGCCAATCCCTGAGGAATCTCACGACACAGCGCGCGCATGCCGTCGCGCCTTTCGTCAAGCGCATATGCCACTGCACGAAGGGACGCGCGCCGTCAAACGCGGTCTGCGCGCCGTCAAACGCGGTCTGCACGCCGCTGCAACGCACCGCAAGCGACGCGCGCAGCAGCGCCCAGCCCTTGGCCGCGAACCGTCCGCTGAACGTGCTGCGCGACCACGCGCCGCGGCGCCGCTGACGCGTCGAGCGCTGCCGCCGTGCACCCTGCAGCGCGCAGCGCGCCGCCGCCGCCGCCGCCGTCGCCGCCGCCGCTCACGCGCCGCCGCCGCCGCCGCGGCACGTGCTGAGCAGCGCCTCAAAGTGCCCCGCGTCGACGTCCAGCAGGTTGCCGGTGAAGGTGAGGTCGAGGAAAGCGGCGTCGTTCGTCGCGTGCGCGTCGCCCGCGGCGTGGAAGCGCTGGTGCAGCAGCACCAGGTCCTGCGTGCGGCGCGCGCGGCGGCGGCGGTGGCGCGGCGCGTCGGGCGGCGGCACGGAGTAGACGACGCCGCTGAAGTTCAAGTTGTTCTTCCAGGGCGACGCGCCCTCGCGCACCGTGTAGGTGAGGCCGCCGGGCGCGGGCTTGGACATGGCGTCGTCGGGGGCGGCGAAGAACCAGCTGAGAGAGGGGGGGGGGGGGGGGGGGACGGACAGTGTCTAGTGCGACTCTGAGGCTATAAATACATCACCAGAGGCGGAAAGAAATGTGGGGGGGCGTGTACGTGAGGGGGTTGTCCCTATGTGGAGGCTGCGGGGTATCGCTGCGAAAGAAAGGGTGTGCGTACGTGCTTGTGGGTCTGGTGGAGGCTGTTGTGCGAGGCGGTGGCCGTACCCACTGCATCAGACAGCATGCTGTTGGAGTAAGTGATACAATCCAGCACGCCGATTGCATGCGCTGCTGCACATTGCTTCCCAGGCTGCAAGGCAGCCGTCCATCGCCACACACGCCCCACAAGCAAGCAGCGCCGTCACGACACTTCGCGTGTCGAGTCAGGCTCACGCCGCAACGGCCCTGTCCAACACCGTCACACAAGCATGCAGCATCCACATAAATACTGCTTGGCGACAAACGCTCCTCGACCTACCCGTCTGAGCAGCTCTGCATCTCAAAGGCGTTGCCATAGAGCTCAACCTCGGGGAGCGCGTCCGTGATGCACACCGTGCCGCCCGCCGTGTACTCCAGGACGAAGCTCGTGCCGCTGCCGTCCCTGTTGGCGACGGCGCCGAAGCCCAGGCCGGTGCCGTCGCGCACGCGAAAGTCCATCCTGGTGTCAATCGGCACAATTCGACCATCAGAGAAAAAGAATTACGGTTAGGGTTACGGTTACAGTTAGGGTTCGGTGCATGGATGCGTCACGGCGGTCATTGCGCTACTTCGCTGCATAAGGGATTTGTGATTCAGGGTTAGGGTCAGGGTTAGGTAGTTGCGGCGGTTCATTTGTGCAGACCCGTGGCACTGCTGTGCGATTGCCTGCATCTTCATGAGAGTCGTGCGTACCACACCCGAAAGGCGTCATGATACACACAGCGCTTGTGAAACCGCACAAGCAAACGCGCTTGTGCGGTGAGTGTTTCGCCTGGCCCCAGGCAGCTGTCTGAACTGCAGATGGGCTACTGCGAATGAGAGGAGCCCCCCTACCCCTGCGCATAATGACGCCGTTGCATCCGCTCATGACTTCATTACCTCAGGCAGGATTTACAAAGTCAAGTTGCTCGTTAAGTTTGTCTCTCTGGCAGTAGCCAACTGAAAAGCGGGCGCCTTATGCAACAGTCAGCAACAACGACAGTGACCTGACAGCAAGGTCGTCCCCGATGATAATCCTAGCAGCAAATGATGAGGACACTGTACTGGCGTTGCTCACATGAAGAAGTCGGTATTGCCATTACGGACGTGCGCAACAGACCCGGTGCTCCGGAAAGAGAGTCTCAGGCGCAACCCCGTCATACAACTGACCTCGACGCAACTCTATCTCTGGCAATGACTTTCCTGTTAGAATCAGAGGATTTGTGCTGGCGTTGCTCACATGAAGTAGTCAGTGTCGCCGTCCCGGACGTGCGCAACAGACCCGGTGCACTCCTGCTCTGGAAAGAGAGTCTCCGGCGCAACCCCATCCGTCGGCTGGTCGAAAATAACCTTGCCGAAGTCTGTGCAACAGTACGGCGTAACAAAAGTTTGTGTTGATTGGTAGTCTTCGGGGTGTTGCGCTGTTGCGACGAGCGCGCAGCAGCAACGTAGACATGCTTCAGCGCACTTCACAGGATTAGGACTTGATTTAGTTCACGCTTGTTGCGAAGACTGACCAGCTTTGCCCTTTCAAGCTGTGCATGATACTTCGGTTGAACAACTTTCCTCCTCAGGACTCGTTAACCATCCATGGAGGTGCAACGAGGCGAGCTTAGTCAAGGCGAAGCCACATCAGGTGATGGATCATGACAGTGGAAGTGTGATGTGAAGAGGCAACGCAGACACCCCCCAAATGTGCAGTGCATGTCATGGTAACTAATGTTTGACTTCCTGGGGGACATCACATGCCATTTTGCAGTCCTCACTAATAATGACAAGCCTGCACACACCGAGGCAATCGCTCTCATGGCAGTAATATTACTATCATATTAGTGAGAAAGCAATTTCTACCCCATAAGCCACAATCATGGCAATTCTGCCTCTCACAAAAACAGCAGGACTACCAATATTCATGACTTGACGACGTCAGCTATGCAAGCCCCAATGTCATGGTCCTCACGCTGATTGAATTTCAAAGTTACCTCCGAATAGGAAGCCCACGCCTTCAGCTCTGTAGCTTGCTGGCAGGCACCACGGGCCAGGCTCACCACCCTGCTGCTGCTGCACGAACTCTGGCTCAGATGAGAACACTGATGCTGCCAGCCGATAAGCAAGGCTCATGCCACACGCAGTAGCCAGCAAAGATACCGCGACTGCAGCAGCTGTCTTGAGAGGCCTGTGTTGATTGCTAGAGTTTACGTGGGTATGAGCACCAGGCACCAGTGCAATCGTCTCATCATCCGCCATGGCTGCTTTTAACCAGCTGTCTGAAGTCCCCTCCAAGCTGTTCTTTCCTCTTTTGCTTTCTTCTTCTTCTGTGGCAGTGATTGAAGTTGAAGTGCTCGACTCTGCGGAGAACTTTTCCCTGCACTGCCAAACTCGCGTGAAGATGCTGTGCACAGCGCCAACTACCTCGGGCAACCAGTGCGGCTTCCCCGTAGAGGAAAATGAGGTCTGTCGCTTGCACGGCAGCCTCAAGCCGGCTCGAGGCAGGGCCCGCAACGATGGCCTGTCACCAGCCATCACACTGCAGGGGCGGGAGTGCAAATGTTGCGTCTATGCCATCCTCACGGGCGACGGCGACTTCTGCGACATTCATAAGTCGTATTGACAGCAGGTGAGCCTGCGGCTGTGCATTCGTGGCACGATGGTGCACGGCCCTTGTGAACCAAAACATGGCATGCACATGAAGTGCACAGCGAGAACAGAACTAAGTAAGAGCGGCGACTTTGCGATGTTCGGGTGCAGCGAGCCTCAGGGACGGCGGTGTATCTCAGCCTCGTGCCGGCTCCGGGGAGGTCCCGCAACGACGGCCTGTCACCAGCTATCACTCAGGAGGGGCTGTTGTGCAAGCTGTGCATCAACTCCATCCTCAATAAGAAGGCAGGTTTTGCTTCCACCACTTGCCATTTCGACAGCAAATAAGCCAGCTGCTGCCAGACATCCGCGACACCGTGTCACGTGACGTGGTGCTCAGCTACCGAGACGGGGAGGACATCTACACCAAGCGCAGCGCCAGCTCCCACGCGGAGCCTGAGACAGACCACACCATCGAGCTACAGGTGGTGGCCTACGCAATGACTATGGCCTTTAAAACAGCAGCACCGCTCCGAGCCCTCGCCGAGCCTGTGAGGCAGGCGCTGCACGACACGGACCAGTGCATCGAAAACTTCAACGTCACATCCCAAGCCGTCAACACAGCCAAAGGTGCGGTCTTCACCAGCTTCCTGCACGACGGCAGGAATGAGGGCTATCCGCTGCGCGCCATTGCGCTCGATAAGGCCGACGCACGTGCCTGCAGGAAGTTCATGGTCAACATCGAGAGGGCGGTTGTGGAGGCGCGCCCATGCGTGCACGATGCCATCGGCAGCTGCAGGCGAACGGATGGCCACGCCGGAGGCGGGGAGCGCGTGGCGGAGCAGCTGGAAGTGCTGATGAAAAGGATGCAGCTCACCGAGGACACTAGGGGAGTCGAAAGTGCAAATGATCAGTCAACGCGCTCATGGAGGCAGCGCAAGCGGTGGTCGGACAACGGAGGGCGACATAGCTATTGACGGCGTACATGGTACGTTGCTGCTGTCCAGCAGTCAGTTGCATCGGAGACGACATCTCATTGCAGGTAGCATTCCATCCCTTTCATGCTGCAGTCACGAACTTCAAACGTCAGCTGTGCTCCATGGCAGGCAAGTTCAACTGCTTGCCGTTCGCAGCCCCATGTTCCCCACAATGGCATACGTGCACATGGCTGTCGTGCATGGCAACCTGCCGCATTCACATGCACAAAACCCCGCAAGCACCAAGCACCTGGAGTGAGGGTGCTGCGCGCCGCTGCGCCACGCTGGCATTACGGCTTCACACCGACACTCATTGGCAGGTCCGCCGTACTGTATGTACGCAGCATTGCGCACTCTCAATATGTTCAGGTACACATACTGCAAGATGCAAACATGGGCAGCTATGTGCGCACTAGCATAACATTTTGCGTCACGTGCGTACAAAGGACACACCAGAAACATCACATCGGAAGTGGCTTGCTGCCATCTCGTCTTCTCCTTTGCTGCCCCCCTTCCCCACCTGCATGCCCTGCTGTGGCCACGAACCACACATCATGATCATGATTTGGCTTGCAATATGTGTGCATAAAGAGCTTTGCTGCATGTTCATTTGCGCCGAATCTTGCTTTGAACAATGAGAAGAGAGCAGGTGGTACTCGTTAACTAATGCTTGTAGAGACCCCATGAGCAATCGGATGTTGCGGTGTACGGTAAGCCTATGGGTAAGTTCAATGCAGCAATCTAATTTGCTTTTGCACCCTGAACATGTGTATTGTAACACAGCCAGCCAGTCGCCAGCCATGTGTGCGAACGCCATGGCGCTCCCCACCAGCTCCTGCACAATGTGCCACAACATGCTGAGGCCAGTAAGTATTTTGCGCTTGACAAACGCAGCCTCGTGCAGCACATACGTCAACTGCTCGCCTGAGCACAATGCTAAATGCATCGCCGACGGCGCTTGGCCAGCTTGACCGGTTGCCTGTATGCCAGTCCATTTCAGGTCACAGCTGTGCGTCTGTTGTGGCGGTCCGCTGGGTGCATGCACACCATGACATGATGTCTTGATGGATCACAGGAATGCTGCTTCATTCAGTAGGCAGTTGTTTGGCAGGCAGACACGTAACTGACTTGCCAATGATCCAGACAATTTATGGTGTGATAGCACCCAACACGGTGCACGCGGGCTGCTTCTGCCAGAGTGCGCAATGGCAAAAGCAAGCGGGTAACGCACTCTGCGGTGATATATTCGCCTCCTGCACTAATGCGTGGCACAACATTTTTTGTCTCAATGGCGACGTGCTGTTACTATATTGGATCACACCGTGTGACGCCGTTGTACTCTAGGAGCAAGGCAACCCCTCCAGGGTGACGTACGTAAGAGCTCAGGCACTTACTTTCTGAGTATATTAATATATACTGATGCATTGCTTGTGAGCACCCAGATGTCGCGCATACCCGAGGATGTGCAAATTTTTCTTTCCCACTTTGCAGAATTTTCTGCCCTTCTTCTTGGATCCCGGAAGAGAAGAGGGACGACGAAGGTGTGTTTACTGCAATTCAACTAGCCGGAGGCAAACATGGTAGAATAGAACTACTGTAGCATAGTAGCAGCACCGGCGGCCACAGGGCATCAGAGTGGTGCCTTCAGGTTCCCCACTTGCAGAAATGGAATGCTCCGCACACAGTCCACTGGTCACCGAGCATGCCTTCATGCGCCCATGATGGGGGCGAGGCAGGTGGTGCATGCTGTGCTGGTGGCCGCCTGCTTCAGCGTAGCGTCCTCCTTTGTCCCAACAACCGGACACGGTTGTTATGCACCACAGTTGGTCAAAGAACACGAGCTCCAAAAGATTCAATACAGCTGCCGTCTGGCGCTGGCGCAACGACAGCGGCATGGTAGTTATGGAGGGCTGCGCATGACTGCGGCAGCACCATCGGAATACTACAAGGCGGCGGGCATTTTGCCTCTCGCATGGCTGCCAGAGGACAGAGGTGAGCGCGCAGCATGCCACGATTCTCAGTCACGCACGTCAATAGTGCTATCTCATCAGTCACCTGATGCCACGTGTCACTGCCTGTGTGTATATGTGTATATCTGTGTATATCACGCAGGTGGACATCTGGCGGTCTTGCTGGCCATGGAGGTGCGCAAAGGAAAGCGGCTACTGGGGCACATGGGCGGCAAGAGGGAGGCTGCAGACAAGGGACCAGCATTCACTGCTTGGAGGGAGGCGTGGGAAGAGAGCGGGAAGGTGTGTTCAGCTGCATTGCTTCTGCTGAACACTACAGCCATGCAGTATTTGGTGGTTGCTAGGACATGAGTGCTAAGGCATGGCGCATCTACTTGTCTGATCCCAGGTCCTCAGCAGCAACGCGAGGGCAACCTTCCTGGCTGCCGCAGAAAGCGGCGACACCCGTGTGCTGTGGGTGCCGGAGTGCGAGCAGGCAATCTTTCTTTATCAAGTGCCTGTGACCTGGGGGGATGGATTGGCACGCAGCTTCAACAGCGCCACCGCCGCCGCTGCAGGCGGTGGGTCGGACGGCATTGCGGGCAACGGTGCCGACGACGCTGCTGAGGACGAGGCTGCCCTAGTGGCGGCGGAACGCCAGTGGAAGGATGTGTGGCGGGAGCAGAGGGACGCAGCCCAGGGTACAACCGCATCAGCGCACAGCACTCCTTTTGCCGCTGCAGCGGCGGAAGCGCACAGCATCTTGACGCATTCGGCCGCGGACCTGCGCAAGACCACACTGACGGAGCTGCTGTGGGTGCCCGTGCAGAATCTGCTGAGCAAGGAGGGCCTGCCCGGTGAGCTCGAGCTCGCGCCCGTCCTGCGCTTCCTACTGGCTAACGAAGACTTCGCGGAGGAGCTGCGTCTGGCGTGCAGGAGTCCTCGCGCGCCATGAGGGTCGCTTGCACGCCACGTCCTTGATGCCCCGATGCACCGCCTTGATGTGCCTCTCCCTATCAGTCTCGGTCACAAACAATTTTTCGCAGTCGTCCTCGGTGCACGCCACAGAAGCTCCCAAATCCACGCAGGAATTCCAGCTCGAGCATTCCAGTGGCTCACAGGTTAATTTTGAGAGTGGACAAAAAAACAAAAAGACATGTACGGGGTACGATCTCGCCCGCACAGGCTACACCTGCTTTCTAAGTTAGCAGACACGAAATTGTCACTCAGCCGTGCCACCTGTCCACGAATACGCTCACGCTGCAAAATCTACTGTATCATCGCGCCCACACCTGCTGCATCTGGTGTTGTGTAGCAGCCGGTAGCATCGGCATCACTAGCCGACCGTCGAGCAGCATGAGAAGTTGGTGATTCGAGCAAGACATGCGAGACAGAGCAGCGTGCGGATGCTGCGTTCACAAGCAAGCCTACTAGGAAGAAGCTGGCGCAGCGCAGCGCTGGGGTTCCTTTAAAAGCAGGCAGCAGCGCGTGTGTTCGCAGAATACTGCGCTTTCGTTAAAAAAGCATGACGCAAGCAACGGTGAACAGGCTCCTAGGGTAGCCGGGACCTGGCTGGGCCGGGGACTACGTTGCAACCTTCTCGTGCTTCTCTCAAATCATTGACTTCAACTTGAAGTGTTGGGCGAGAAGAAAAAAAAAGTGTGTTTGTTGATCGTGCGACATGCGGTTCCAGCGCGTACTGCTGCTGATTGCATCTTTCCTTCGCCCTGCGGACTGCCACGGCTTCTTACGTCAGCCGCACCCTCGATTGTCATGGCAGAAAGTGGACCCTCGCAAGACGGAATCGCAGACAGACGTCTGCTGCTATAGATCGGCCTGGCTAGTAAGAGGCGGCGGCGAAGGCGAACGTGGACAGTACGAGCAGCAATCTGACAGCGAAGAATACTCCAGGTACCTCATTGATCTGTGTGCTGTGTGACTGTGACCAGCAATCGCTCCAATCTCATGGCGCAGCAAGTCAGTTCAGCCATCACGCAAGGCTAGGAAGGGGCATCAAGATGTGGCGGTAGGAGCAGAACATTCTACGTAACCTGAGGTGCCGACTTCGAGAGGACCATGAGCTGCCGTTCACGTCTCAAAAACTTCAACTGCCACGTTGACAGAAGCCTGATGTCATGTTTGTGACACACCACGCCAAGCACCTCACACATGGCGTCACCAGTGTCCTGATGTTTTGAGTCACTATGATCTCCTTTGATCAGAACAGGAGCCTTGCGGTGACCACGTCAGGCTGTGCATCAGGGTCGAAGTGTCGACACACGCGAACATGAGCCAGGATGCCACTTTGTTGGAGGTACTCACGCTTGCATAAGCGCGTATACGCAACCATAACACAACAAAAATGCACCCACGTCTCACACGGGCGCCCCGCCTCACACACACACACTCCTCGCAAACAGCGCCCAGGACAGTGGTGAGGACAGCTACGACGGCAGCGCTCCACGGCGACGACCGCGCAGCAGCGGAAGCGGCAGCGGCGGCGCAAGTGCGCTAGCCAGCAGGGGCGCGTACGCCGTCGCCAGGGGGGTGGGGGCGCTTGCGGGCAAGTCCGTGTCGGGCGTCGTGCACACGCTCAAGCCGCGCCAGGTGGTGCTGCGCGAGGTGGCGACGGTGTGGAAGCTGGAGCAGATCGTCACGCTGCCGGTGAGCGCGCGCGCGCGGGGGCTGCGCGTCGGGCAGTACGTATCATGCGTGCTGGTCGCAATGTCACGGCGCTGAGCACTGCTGCCGAGGGCGGCAAAGCCCTGCGGCAGTGCGTGGCGCAGTCAGCCAGCGCAGCGTCTGACATCTGCGGTCATTCAACTTCAACCCTGAGCCCTCTCACCGTGACGGCAACGCTCGGCGCTGGCGACGGCGGTGCGGCGCGGCGCGCGCTGTGGGTGACCACTCACTGCAACTTCAGAAATTTACTGTCAGGTCGGTCGCCGACGGTGCACTGGAGGCATGTGCGTGCGCGTGCGCTCCACGGGCGTCCCTGGTGTGTGCGCAATGCGCGCGCACGTACGAGGACGGCACACTCACAGCTTGCCATCCGGCGCCTTATGCTTTGTTGCCCCGCCGCTCAAGGCCCGGTGTCCCCGCCGCCGCCACCGCTGCCGACGCAGGACGGGCACGTGGTGCCGTGCGTCGCGACGCTGGAGCTGCGCGCCGACGGCGCCAATTATGAATAACTTTGAAGTATCAATTTTTGTTGCATTTAATTTAAGGAATGCTTTGTTGCCCCGCCGCTTTAAGACCAATGTCCCCGCCGCCGTCGCCGCTGCCGACGCAGGGCGGGCACGTGGTGCCGTGCGTTGCGACGCTGGAGCTGCGCGCCGGCGGCGCCAATTATGAATTACTTTGAAGTATTGATTTTTGTTGAATTTAATGTAATGAATGCTTCGCTGCCCGCCACTCAAACCCCGATGTTGCCGCCGCCGCCGCTGCCGACGTAGGGCGGGCACGTGGTGCCGTGCGTTGCGACGCTGGAGCTGCGCGCCGACGGCGCCGTGGCCACGCGCTTCCAGGGGCGCGACCTGCTGTCGGACTTTGAGTTCACCGCGCACGCGTGGCCCAGGTGAGGTGGTGTGGTGCTCGCCTTGGGGGTACTGCAATGGGAGTACTGTACTTCTGTTGAAGTTCATGATAGCAGGCAAGCAGTATCATCGTGATACCTCAGTGTGTATCATCATCACGATACTGCTGAAGTGCGCGTGTAAGAGATGGCGCGTACACCCGTGGCACGGTTACGATTACAAGATTTCGAGTTCACCGCGCACGCGTGGCCCAGGTGAGTTTTTCGTGCTAACGCTGCCATGGAAGTACCTGTGAGGGTACTGTACTTCGACTGAGGTGTTCTATTGAAGCATATGGACATAATGACTTCAGTGTATCATATTATACGAGTTCACCGCGCACGCGTGGCCAAGGTGAGGTGGCGTGCTCGCCTACCATGGAGGTACTGTTGGAGTACTGTAATTCTATTGAAGAATACGTTATGGAAGTACATATTTTCAGCCCAGGTGAGTGTTGCGTGCTCGCGCCTACCATGGAAGTACCTGTGAGGGTACTGTAGTTTGAGTGAAGTGTTTTATCGAAGCATATAGGCGTTAGTCTATGCCTTTAGTGTATTCTATTATGAATATGAGTTCACCGCGCACGCGTGGCCCAGGTGAACTGGCGTGCTCGCGCCTACTGTTGGATCACTAAACATCTATTGAAGTGTTCGGTTGAAGCATATGGACATGTTGACTTCAGACTTTCGTCGTCGTGATGCCTTTGAAAGTGTACGTACGCATTGGGTGTTCATCGATGCAGCTCGTTGTATAGCACTGCATTGGCTGCGCGCGACGGCCTGGCTGTAGATTGTCAGCATGCCGCGTACATTTGGCGCAGGGTGTTTGTGTCCTCGCGTTCGTGTTCAGTTGTGGGCGCTTTTTTCAGTATTCAGGTGTAACGGCGTGATCACCAATATTCAGTATATGTACCGTGTACAGGTAGCTTCTGCCAATAGACTCACATTGGCAGCACAACGCATTGCTGCAGGGCTCGTATTCTGTGTAAATTGACGATGAGAGTTTCTGTGTATTTGAAAATGAGCTAGTGCTAGCGTGCTCGTCATCATGTCTTGATGACTGCCAACTGCATGCTTGCAAGACGCTGTCGTTTGGGACATTTCGCCAGTGATCTGCCACACATTTCGCCAATGATCCGCCACGTGCAGGCCTCACGGGCGAGCAGATGCTGCTGCCATTTTGAATCAGAGTCTCTCACCCAAACGCTCGCCCGGGGCGCTACGCTCAATGCCGCCAACTTCAAATTTAACTTCAACCATTGATGTCTCCGCAGGGCCTGCGCCATAGCCTTTGAGGCGCGCGCATTTCAGGGCCCGCGTGACCCCGAGCCGGTGCTGATGCGCTACAAGGGGGTGAGTCCAAGTCTAAGTCTCATCCTGATTGAGTCTCATGGGCTTTCCCCTTGTTGGAAGGCAGTTCAGACCCTCTTACCTAGTTTGTCAGTATCTGGCTCTTGCAGCTGTCAAATTACGCGTCTCAGAGGTCTACTGCACGCCACAGTTCTGCCCTCAGTGTACAGCTGCCAACGTGCTGCTTTGAAGCACAAGCGCTTTTGGGCACTGCCAACATGCAGTCCTGTGAGCAGTGGGAAACTTGCAGCACGCACAGCAATCACCACTACACTGATGGGTGTAGGTGATCCGTCGTATTTACATGTATACAGGCTTCAGATGTGCTGTTGCACCTGTGCATGCGCTGCAGCTGCAATTTCCCACAGTGGAAAACTGTCATTTGGAGGTGCAGTTGAATGTTGCTCTGGATAAACATAAGGCTGGAGCAGTATGCATACACAGCCCACGGTTTGCGATCACCTCGAACGACCAAGTCGAGTCCCAACCCTAACCGATGACAGAGTCAACACAACAGGTGAGTCAACAGCCGGAAGGCCCTACGAGTGGCACCTGTCTGTCATGAGCGGAACTGCGTGTAACGGCTGTGACTGGTGTCGCCCTCACCTTCCACTGCACCTTTTTGATGTCATCTCCTGCACAATTGTGGCAACGTAGAGAGCTGTTGCTCACTGCCCTGTTGCACCACACCAGCAGAGGCAGACATCAAGGTGACCAATGCAACAGAAGACCGACGCCAGTCGTGTGCTGCTAGAAGTGAATGTATTGTAGTCTGTCTAGAAGTACGTACCTAGGGCTAACCCTAACCCTAGTAGTGAACATGTAACTGCCACATGCTCCAACACCCTCCCTCAGTCATTGAAGCAGTGGCTGCAGGATGACTGCTGTGCAAACAACCCCTCAAATGACAGAACTCAATACCAATCTGCAGGTATGAGCCGGGTGCGCTTCCGCTACGCAAACGGTGTGCAATCTGTGTCAACCAGGACTAATGCCCCATGAATTGCAAATAACATTGAACCACCACACACTACACTGTGGATTTGAAACCAACCACTGTGTGTGCAAATAACAAATTATGATCAACACATGCTACCAGCTCAGTGCTCAGAGCCCCAGCACAACTACCATGTGCTTCTCATGCAACACCCGCCCAAGTGGCTTAGTGAGCATATCTGCATGCTGATCAAAGTCTGCCAATCCTGTCAAGATCTTTGAAGCCCCCAAAGCGATACCCCGCTTTGCTGAATCGCTGAGCGCGATGAGCTCCGCCTCCGTGGTAACTGTGACCACCCCGAGTTGCCTTTGCAACCGCCGTCTCCGCGCTGCTCCGCTGACCATGACGATGTAGTCGCCACCGCGCGCGCTGTGTCCGCTGTGTCCTCGTGTTCCAAGGAACCTTCCCGGTGCCTGAGAATGCCGCCATCACCGTTGGGTGATTCCCCTTGTTATGGCCGCGCAGCCGCCCAGCCGACGGGTATGTAGCCCGCTGCTCCTGCGTTGTCCGCTGCCGTGCCAATGATGTAGGTGACTGCCCTCCCTCAATCTGTAGATTGGTGGGCTCGATAAAGGTAACTGTCGTTGTCGTAACCGCTGCTGCCGCACTGGTACCGCTGGGGCTGATGCTCTTGGGCCCCGTGCCCGCCAGCTGCTGGACCAGGTTGATGCTCTTGGGCCCCGTGCCCGCCAGCGCAGGTGCCGTGGTACCACTACCGGATGTCACCACGCACCTCAGCAACGCGTAGTATAGGCCGTTGTGCCGAGTCAGCGGCAGTGAATGACCCCGTACTGCAATGTAGCTTCATGGCCAGCTATGGCCAAAGCCACCCCCTGCTCCTCCAATTTAGACATGAAAAGCAAGTTGATGCCCACCCCCCGGCAGACCACAACATCGTGTACGGCCAAAGGTGTCTCACCTCCCCCTGCAATCTTGAAATGAGCGTCCACGCTCGCCACGCCCTCCGGTGCGATAGTGCCGCCGATCCCCTTTACCGGCTCCACGCACGAGCGATAGTCCCCCAAAACAGCAGCCATGTCCCAGCTAACCGTTTCTGGGTCAAACATATGGGTGCTGGTGCCCGAATCCAGTGCTACGAGCACCTTGCCGCCGCAGATCCCGCCAGAGCTGCTACTCCGATGGCTGCTTTTCCCCAGTCCATTGCCTACCACCACATTGGCGATAGCCTCGCCACTTCCCCCCCCCTCTGCTAAGGTTGGACAGTCGGCTGAGTTGTGTTGATTGGTGTGATGCAAGTTGCACAACCCAGTGGCCGGGACTCCAGTAGCCGGAGCCTGCTGTGCCGCATCTGCAGAACCAGCTGGTACCTGTTGTGGCACTTGCCGCTGCTTTCCCTGCTGCTTGCAGTCTTGTCGTCGATGGCCGACCTCGCCGCATTTGAACCAGCGACCCTGGAAGCTCTCGCCCTTCTCAGTTGGAGGAGCTGAACCACTCCCGCCTATCACAGCATATGCTGAAACGCGCCAGCTTTGACCTGAGGTTGCTGAGGGCGAAGACGAACTCGTCTGGATCCTGCCCTCCCTCATTTCCATGCTGCGGAATTCGTCCATGAGCGCCATAGCCCGCGCCCGTGTACGTCCCTCGAACTTGTTTTTAAGCTCCTTGAAGGCAGCTCGCCCGTCCTGGCGGTGCATAAACCGCACACCGCGTGCGACGCCCTCGCCGAAAAGTCGATGCTGGTTACCAGCAAGCAATAGAACTGCCTGTTCATATCGCCGTACCACGACTGCTTCGTCACCTCCGTGTTCCCTAGATCCAGGAACTCCGTAGGCATCCCCTTGCAGCTCAACTCTGCGATCAGCTGGTACTGATACATATCCCAGCTTTCCCGATCGCCATTGAAGCTCGGCAAGTTTACCCTTGTGTCCAGCTGTAAGCTTGGAGTCATAACCTGTGGCAACGTAGAGAGCTGTTGCTCACTGCCCTGTTGCACCACACCGGCAGAGGCAGACATCAAGGTGACCAATGCAACAGAAGACCGACGCGCTGCTAGAAGTGAATGTATTGTAGTCTGTCTAGAAGTACTTACCTAGGGCTAACCCTAGCCCTAGTAGTGAACATGTAACTGCCACATGCTCCAACAACAATATATGCAGATCTTCACACGCAACCGAGTCAGCGCATCAGGCAAACCAACAGCCGAAAGGTCCTACGGACTGGCACAGCTCTATCATGAGTGGAACTGTGTGTAACGGCTACAAGTGCTGTCTCCCTCACCTGCCACTACACCTCTGATTGTTCCCCTCACAATGAATGCAGATCTTCACACGTAACCTTATGGACCCCAGCATCATCAGGATGAAAGGCAACATTTATGCGCTTCAGGTACGTGAGCATCGATTACATCGACATGCACAGTGAGCAGGTGCGTAGCCTAAATGAGCGGCATGCTGCCCGCATCAGCAGTTGCAACAGACACTGATGTGCCAGCAATGCAGGCATCTTCAAGTTGCGGTTCTGAGCGGTGCTGCATGTGCTGCGTGCAGTGCCGTGCGCGACGGCTCATCGCGGTGCACACTGCCTGCCGCACCGCGTGCGCAGTGCATGCGATGCCCTGTTTTTTGGAAGCTGACCCCTGCGCGCTGCATGCAACACACCATAAGCACCGAGTGGCCTTATGTTTCGCCGCATTTACCTCCCATCGCTGAACCTTACACAGCAATTGCAGCGACATGATACGACTGTCTGGAGGTCAGGGAGCGTCTGCAGATTGAGTGCAGAGCGCCGCCATAGCCCTAAGCCGCACGCCGCCAACCCTCCTGACGCTAACGCCATCACTCCAGGGTTTTCCGCGGACTTCGCTTCATGCTTCCTTCTGCTGATGTTGTCCATGACACAGAAAAGAGGTCGTCACTGCCCAGGTGACGCGCCATTGCTGTACCTGGAGCAGAGGTCAGCTCCGGCAATGCTCTCACACCGACAGCACCATATTACGCATGAGTAACATTTGTCAGAGTGCGCCCTATGTCATCATCGCACGCTTCCGATTTTGAAACGTCACACATGTGACGTGCCTCCCGCGCAGGGGCGCGGCTTCTGGAAGAAGTACGTGAAGGTGGGTCGCTTCACGGCCAAGCAGCGGCGCACGAGCGCCGCTGCTGCTGCTGCTGCCGCTTCTGCTGCTGCTGCCGTCGCCGCCCCGCCGTCTGCACCGGCAATCGGCAGGCCAGGGGCGCCCGAGGTCATCGACGACGAAGAGGAGGGATTACTTGAAGTTGAAGTTGAAGATGATGATGAGGGCGACGAGGGCAGCGCGAGTGACGGCGGCAGCGCCGCGAGCGCGTGGAGCGAAGGCGGCGGCAGCGAAGACGGCAGCGAAGACGGCAGCGAGTATGAGTCGGATGAATGACAATGACTCTCTCCGGAGGAGAAAATCTGTCGGTTCGCCTTCTACCTGTTGTAAAATGCTGCACTGGTTGCTGGCTCTGCCAGTGCCAAGGCACGCGTGCCGGAATGCAGGTGCTGTGTCGTGATCGCGCGCGTTGGCGTCACCGAGGCGCGCGTGTTGTCAGTACACGACGTACCATACTACTACACACATTGAGATAGCGCCAAGACTTGTAGAAGCATATACTTCGAAGTATAGAAATTATTCGCCATTCACTTGAAGGCGAGTTTTCACAAGTACTTAGGGGGGGGGGGCACATGGAGGAGGACATAGTGGAGGATCCCGAGATGCCATTTGGCGGCAGCGGCGTTTGAGTGGTTGCCGTGAAGACACTTTCAGAAGTCACACGACGTGTAGATTCCGTACAGCAGCATCAAGTTACACCATCACCTGGGCTTTTTCGCGCCCTGAGCGAGAATTAATAAAAAGTACTTTAGTAGCTACCACCTAAATTTCTGTGGCAGTTGTTGGCGAGTGAGCAGCAGCTCTCTTTGTTGCCACAGTGTCAGGACGTGTGTGGGACGGCTTGCAGGCGTGGATGTGCATGTTGTGCCCATGTCGGTCACAAGTGCACGGGCGCAACGGGGGTCAACACTGCGCGGTCATCAAGAGCGGTCGCAGTCAGCACATGACGGCGTACATAGGGTATGCTTATATTCCATGTACTTTTTTTCAAGTTCTCTCTTGGGGCGTGAAACAGCTCAGATGGCGGATGTCCAGCTTGCAGCCAGAATCTGCATGTGTCGTTGTGAACACCTTGAAAGTGTCTCATCAAGCATTGACGATCAATTCCGAACGACATTGCCAAATGGCAATCATCATGCACATAAAGTACATTGAAGTTACGTCAGAGCCCGATTGCACGTGTGTCAATCACCACGCGCTCAGCGCAGCGGCAGGTTCACCGTATGCACATGCATACCCTGCAACGAGAGCAAAACATCACCTGCGATGATGTAGCTGCCAGACTGATCTTGTTTTGCAGCATCCATGTGGCGGTTCACCAGCGGTCTTGGGCCTGACTCCTACCCTCACCTACCAATACTGGCCCGTAGCCCTAATTCTACCTCTGCTACATCAATATTGGGGCTCAACTCGCATGGCATGCGGTCTGCAAAATCACTGTGTTAGCGCATGTCTGTCGCACGCTGCTGCTGCACCATGAACCATAATGTGATGGCGCAGCTAAATGCAGGTGACCTGTGAACCACAATGTGATGGCGCAGCTGAATGCAGGTGACGGCGTGCATGGAGGGGCACAAGCTGAGCGTTGCGACAGCAGCAGCAGCACATTATTGTCTTTCAGTGATGGGCCTCTCGAATATCAACCGATAAAACATGGTGTACATGAGCAGACGCAGTGCAATAGTCTGGTGGCGTTCCTCTCATTGCGCTTCTCGCACTCATGTCTTGGGGCGTGCAACAGCGTCTTTGCACCGGGTTTTTTGGTGAATGGACAACGCAGCCACGCGCCGACCACAAGGTCGCGTCAGGGTGCGCACAGCGCCAAGAGACCCCAATGACCGCGTGAACAAAAACAAAGAGGACACGTGTGATCATTACCGCGCCAACGCGCGAAACAGCTACTATACAAGAAACACGCCGAACAGCGCGCGCGGGGCATTCCTCCCTCAGGACCGCGCCCCGAGATCCGCCAGCTGCTGCAGAAACTTCTCCGCATTCAGCAGCTCGGTGCAGCCGTAGGTCACATTCAGCGCGCCGCCGCCGGGCCCCCCTGGCCCTCCCCCCGGCCCGCCGCCGCCGCCGCCACCGCTGCTGCGCCGCTGCGCAAAGTCCTGCAGGTTTTGGAACTCGGCGTACGAGCCGCCGCCGATGACAAAGACGATGATGTCGCGCGGCGGCGGCCGCGCGCGCGCCGCCGCCAGCGCCGCCGCGTCCATGCCCCTGCCGCCGTTCTTGAGCCTGGGCGGTATGTAGGCACGGAGCATAACCAGGATGAGCGTAATCAACAGAACAGGTCTTCATCTGAGCACCGTCGACGTGTTTTTGAGTCTGTGCAAGCGGAGTGGCGCCGCTGAGATTATCGAAAGGTCTTGAGCCTAGGCATCGTCGACAGTATTGGAACCTGCACAAGAGGAGCGTCACCGCGGACACGAACATATCAAGTTCTTGAGCCTGCGCGAGGGGCAGTGCGTCGCTGTCGTTACTTGAGCATCATTATCATCGACGCGAGCAGGCGCAGCTGTCCTTCTGCAATGTATTCAACCAATCACTTGGCCACTTCTAGTAGTTACAACATGATTTGATGTGGCTTGTGCCCATGGCCTCCCAGTCAGATGGCTGAAGCAGATCATTCATCGCGCGATGACAGCGGGAGGATGGAGTGCATGAGACGAGGCGTCAGCAGGGTGAGGGTTAGGGTTAGGGTGACCCTCAACATCCGCTGGTGCCTTACCTTCCATGTATACCGCCGCCTACACAGTACAGACTTGCATACCTGGCGTCTAAATTCAGGAACGCCTCATCCCCCCGAACAGAGAATGAAAAAAAAAACCAGGGGTTGTCACGACTCCTCAAAACCTGGACGACTCCGACTCCGCTCCGAGGAGCAGTGACTCGTGGGCTGACGACTCCGACTCCGCTCCGGGGAGCTGGCACCAATCGTTGGACGACTCCGACTCCAACTCCGGGGAGCAATGAGCCGGCCCAAACGACTCCGACTCCGCTCCGGCTGGAGTGGAGTCGGAGCGGAGTAACCGACGACTCCGGTCCGACTCCACTCCCTGCCTATTAGTAGCCAATACCACCTTACACTACGTCTGTCGCTCAGCTCAGCTACTTGCAGCCACAACCCAGCACTGCGTTGTACCGTATTGTACCAAATATGCGTGTTTGGGGCGTGCTCAGCCAGGAGTCGGGACCTTTCGCTCCGGAGCAACTGTTTGACTCCGCTCCGACTCCGGCCGGAGCAACTTGCTCGGCGAACGACTCCAACTCCGACTCCGCGGAGCAATGAGATATGCCGAACGACTCCGACTCCGCTCCGGCCGGAGCAGAGTCGGAGCGGAGTCAGAGACGACTCCGAGCGAGGAGTCGTGACAACCCCTAAAAAAAACTGCTACCTACCCCCTGCGCTGCATACATACCTGGCGTCTAGATACAGGAACGCCTCGTCCTCCTCGCGGTGGTCCAGCAGGCTCTCCACGCGCCGCACTTCAAGTATTACATCAAGACCTACCCCCTGCGCTGCATACTTCGAAGTACATGCATACCTGGCGTCTAAATACAGGAACGCCTCGTCCTCCTCGCCGTGGTCCAACAGGCTCTCCACGACGCGCGTGACGTACGTCTTGTTGGCGCGCGACAGCAGCTGCCCCGCCGTCGCCGCGGCCTTGGCGAGCAGCCCCGTGGCCTGTCCCGCAGCGCGGCGCGGTGCGAAGATCGCATCAGTGCTCCAAACACACAGCTCGCAGCTGTGCGGTGCACAGATTCTTAAAGGGGGAGCAGGCCTCGGAATGTGTACTTTGTTTGCGAGGAGTCCAGGGGGAGGAAGCAGCACGTGCATCAGATCTTGTTGGCGCCCGAGAGCAGCTGCCGCGCCGTCGCGGCGGCCTTGGCCAGCAGACCCATAGCCTGTGACGCAGCGCGGCGCGGTGCGGTGCGGCAAAGCGCTCCAATCACGCGACATGCAGTGAAGGTCGCTGGCTGAAACAGCAGATCGGTGACGGCAGCTTAACGATACCTGCATTTACTCCTAGCCACTAGTAGCCAGTAGCTCCGTGGCCTGTGGCGCGGCTCGGCGCGGCGCAGTGAAAAGCCGTGTTGTCGCGTCAACGAGGCGGCGGTTGACAGGGCGGCGGCGGCAGCACACAGGTGTGCGAGTTGCTGATGTTGGTGCGATTCCATGTCGGTGAAGAAGGCGGCGGCGCGCACGCGCAGTGGTGGCGGCGTGGCAGATGCAGAGCGCTGCGAGGAGCGGTCCATGCTGCACAGCGCTGGGCGCCGCGTTTCGCGTCAACGAGGGCGGCGCAGCCGCGATGCTTGCCGCTCCGAACAGGACAGCACGCCGTTGCGGGTGTGACTGAGATACCTGCGTCTACGTCCTGCTCATGACCGCCAACCTGGAACTGAGTGTATCCAAACTTGAAGCGCATACGCCTCTGATCAGAGGCCTACCCGCATGGCGGCCCGCTCCACCACGCAGAAGAGACCTTTGTCAGCAACCGCAGTGAATCGACCCTGTTGCCCGCACGCGCGCGCGCACCCGCGTCTGCGCCTTGGCCAGCAGCCTCTGCATCATGCCCTAGCCCTCATCGTACCTTTACCTTACCCCTGGTGTTGAGCATACCTTAACCCTGACCGCGCCGCCGCGCACACGCGCTTGTGTCAATGCTTCGGCCGGCAACCAACCCTAACCTCAACCCTACACCTAATTGTTGTCGCGCGCGCACCTGCGTCTGCGCCTTGGCCAGCAGGCCCTGCAGGTACTTGTTGCCGCCGCGCGAGCCGGAGGGAGGGCCCCCGCCCCCCTCGCCCGGCGCCTGCACCGTGGGCAGGTGCTGCAGGCGCACCTGCTTGCGGAGGTACGCCACCGCCGCCAGCCCTCGTTCGACCTGCAGAGTAAGGGGTCAGGGGTGCACATGTCAGCACAGGATCCACGAGCACACAAAAACCGATTGCAACCCTTCTAGACTACTGACCTTAACTTTTTTTATCCTAACCCTAAACCCTAAGCTAACTCTAGCCCTGACCTGCTGCGATTCCTGATTCTGACTTTTAGTCCTGGCTTGACCTCCCTACAGTTGAGCGGTCTCAACGGCAGAGCGTACCCCTGGAGGTCACTGCGGTGCATCGAGCGCAGCAGCACTTGAGTAAGAAATCGCATACGGGCGCGGAGCGCTGCTGCCTCACCTCGGCGGCGTCCGCGGACCCCTGCCCCCCCGCGCAGCACGCCCGCCAGCTCCTGCTCATCGAAGTACATGGATTGAGGCACATACCCTATCGCGCCCTGCGCGAGAATTGATAAAAAGGAAAAACTCTATCACAATACCTGGACACGGAGCGCTGCTGCCTCACCTCGGCGGCATCTCCGCTAACCCCACCCCACCAAGCAGCACACACTTTTGTGGGTACCAGCGCTGCTGCCCATCAGAGTACTGGCTTGAGGTACATACCCTATCACAAACCCTGGACGCGGAGCGCTGCTGCCTCACCTTGGCGGCGTCCGCGGACCCCTCCGCCGCCAGGCAGCACATCGGCACCTGTGCTACTGCTCATTTCACTGCGAGTGGCGGCCCACCACATAAAATGTACACGGCGCCCACAGCGACAAGTCATGCGCGTAGACAGCAGCGCATGGCTTGACATTCGCTATCACAATACCTGCATGCGGAGCGCTGCTGCCTCACCTCGGCGGCGTCCGCGGACCCCTCCGCCGCGCCCCGCAGCACGCCCTCCAGCTCCGTGAGCTCCGCCGCAGACGGCCGTGCCGCGAGGCAGTACAGCCCCAGCAGCCGCAGCTTGTCGGACACGGAGCCCTTGCCGCCGGGCCCGAGGAGCTGCGTGAGCTGCGCCTGCGCGGCGGTGCGCAGTCGGGGTTGCTTAGGGTTACAAAGAGGGGTGGCGGTTAGGGTTAGAGTTGGGGTTACTGTGGGTCAGGGTGAGCGTTGAGGGCCAGAAGCTGCGCGAGGTGCGCCTGCGCGGCAGTGCGCAGTAGTATGTGGTTAGGGTCTTTAGTTGGGTTAGGGTTGGCCCGAGGAGCGGCGTGAACTGCGCCTGCGCGGCAGCGTGCAAGTAGGGTGTGGTTAGGGCATTCAATGAGGGTTAGCGAAAGCGTTAAAATAAGGCCCGAGAAGCTGCATGAGCCGCGCCTGCGCGGCGGTGCGCAGTAGGGTCCTGATTGGGGTTAGGGTAAGGGTAAGGGTCAGGTTTTGAGTGGGGGTTTGGGGCTAGGGATAGAGCTAGGGTTGGGCACCAGGAGCTGCGTGAGCTGTGACTGCGTGGCTGTGCGCAGTAATGTGTGGGTTATGGTCTTCGAAAGAAGTTAGCGGTTAGGGTTAGGTTTAGGGTTAAAGTCAGGGCTAGGGTTGAGCGCCGGGAACTGCGTGAGCTGTGCCTGCGCGGCGTCCGAAGTGTTCGTCTACACATCTTTGCCGCGAAGTACATGAACTTAAGCGTGTTGCACAAGGATAGCGCTACTTGACAGTCTGTGCTGAACTTATCAAGTGAACCCATAAGCACAGCGCAGCGCGCGCGCACCTTGTCCGCCCTGTTGACCGAGTTCATCCCGTCCTCCGCCTCCACATATACGGAAACCTGCCACGCCCATATACCACGCACTTCAGCATACAGTCTACACTTCGGAATGGGCATACCTCGAAGTACTTTTAATGTATTCCCAGCACTTGAAGTAAGCAGTACCTTGTCCGCCCTGCTGGACGAGATCATCCCGTCCTCCGCCTCAAAGTACACGGGGACCTGGCGCGCCGCGACCGCGTCCATCACCGCTTTCAGTATATTCGTGTGCATCTCCAGCGCGCGCTTCTGCTCCAGCAGCGCCGGCAGCGACTCCACCGCGCGCGCGAGGTCCTGCGTGTTGGCGCCGCCACCCGCCGCCGCGGCCGCCGCCGCTGCCGCCGCCGCGTCCGCGCCGCCCGCGAGGCTGATGCCCGCCGCGCCAGTGCGTCTGCACGTGGCGGCAGCAGTGAACAAATGCCTTGAAGAACGAACACACTGTTGGTGCATGTCGTGTGGGTGAATGGTCCTGCGTGTTGCCGCCCGCCGCCGCCGCTGCCGCCGCCGCTGCTGCCGCCGCGTTCGCGCCGCCCGCAAGGCCCGCCGCGCCGGTGCGCCTGGGCGTGGCCGCAGAGGCGACCAACCGCATTGGTGATGCCGTTATCAATGAAATGCTGTGGACGTGAACAGTGTTGTGCGCGCGCTTGTGGCTGGCGGCGTACAGGCGGAGACTCTGACAGCCCACAACAGCTCCTGGGGTGACTCTCCTCTGTGCGGAGCCAGCGCTCCAACAGGCCCCTGCCTACGGCCATGCGCACGCACCCTGACAGGTACCCATACTTCAAGCATTCCTGCTTTAACAACAGCGGAGAGTCGCCTGCCCACCTTCGGATGTCCTCCTCGCGCTGCGTCACCGCCGTCAGCTCGGTGCCGTTGGCGTCAATCGCCTCCGGGAACGGCGCGCCCTTGTGCCGCGCGTAAAAGGCGTCGGCCTCCGGGTCGACGTCATACGTCTTGCGCTTCGCGGGCTGCCCGGCCTGCGGCGCATTTGAGAGGGAAGAGTCGCTGTTGCGTGAGCTGCAGCGTGTGCGCGCACTTGAAGTGAGCGCAGCGAGCGGGTGCGCACCAGGAACACGCTATCACCGTTATTGAAGACATCAGAGATGCTCTCTGACATCATCGAAAGTCAGAGGCGTAACTGGAGACGTGCTGCGAGCGCCAGCGAGCCAGGGCGCGAGCAGCCCCACGGCGCGCGGCGCTGCGCAGCATGGCGGCACGCTCCGACGCACACGCGTTACCGCCGCTGCGACGATCCGCGCCACGTCACGGCGCACCAAATGCAGCCCGTCATACAGTGACCACGCGCGGTCACACCCAGTAGCGCCCGCTACGCACGCACATGCCGGCCACAAAGCGTCACGTAACCCACTTTAACTTCAAGTTGAGTACACCCCACAGTCGCATGAGGCGCGCGCACTCCCCCCCCCCCCCCCCCCCCGGCTGCATCGTCACCGCGGACGCCGCCCCGCAGCGCGCGCAACCCGCGCGTGCCACCGGCGCGCCTCCACGCGACTTCAACTTCAACTTGAAGCCTGCGTCGCCACCGCCGCCACGCGCGCATGCACCTTCCCCTCTATCTGCACCGTCACGCGGTTGACGCGGTGCTCCAGGACGTCGTCGAGCAGCGCCTGATACGTGCTCGTGTGCCGCAGCGGCGTCACCAGGTCCGCGCTGCGGTCCAGGATCACCAGCAGCGGCCGCTGCGCCGCCGCCGCCGCCGCCGCCGTGCCGCCGCCGCCGCCTGCGCCGAAGACGCCGCCGGCGCTCGCCAGGTGGTCGCCGATGAGCTGCACGCGTTGCGGCGCAAGAGGCAGGCGCTGAGGTGTTTTCAAAGGTCTTGCGAAAGCGATTCCTGCTGCCCTCTGACACTGGTGGCGGTCAGAGAGCGGTCGCCACACGTCGCCAGCGCTCGCGTTTGCGCTGCGCTCCCGCATAACATGATGGAGACGGCAGCCGTGTATGGGGCAAGCTTCGCTGCAGATGGCGGTGGCTAAGTGACGTTCTCTGCTGGTATCCGTGCGCAGTCGCCCGAGTATCGTTGTGGCTCATGCATGCTTTGGGTGCTGCGCGGTGGCATCGCGGCACCGCGCGCTAGCAACAGCACTGCAGACGTGGCTCGATGCGCTACTGTAGCGCACACAGAGGCGGTGAGGCCATGGCAGCGTGTGATGAATCTCGCGTGCCGGCAGTCGCCACAAGTCCCTGCGTGTCTCCCTAGAACGCGTGCCCAAGCGTATTGCGCAGCGGCCACGCGCGCGCGTCCTTCGCAGCACGTGGACAAGCGACTGCCCACGCCGTTGCGCGATGATGCCAGCATACCAGCATACCTTGTTGAGCTCCTCCGCGACCATCTGCCCCGGCCCGCCGGGCGCCGTCCGAATCACCGGCACCGCCCCCAGCGTCGCCAGCACGCTGAACAGCCCGTACGTGATGGCCTTCATCGCCGCCTCGATCGCGGTGTCCGGCGCCGCGGGGTCGTTGTACGCGAGGAACGAGCCGGGCTGGTTGAGCGAGAAGAGGCGCGGCTCCAGCGCGACGAAGTGCAGGTACTGGTCGTACACGCGGCTGATGGCGTTGACGCCGCCGCCAGCGAGCGCCTCACGCGCGAGCGCCTCCAGCAGCGGGCGCTCCACCTTGGCGCTGAAGTTGATGTGCACGGCGGCGTACAGGCGGCGCGCGAGGTCGCCCGCGATGCGCCGCACGCTGTCGGGGGTGGGCGCGCAGAAGTAGACCGCGGGGACGTCGGGGATGGCCTCCCGCTCGCTGTCGAGGAGGAGGTGCAGCGTGACGCCCTGCTTGCGCAGCTGGGAGACGTTGGCGAGGGTGCTGATGATGTCCCTGCAGTGCCTGTCGTAGACTAGGACCTTCCACTGATCTGACCACCCCCCCACGGATGCTCCATTGCTGCCTGCCCCCTCGCCGGCGTCCTTATTGAAGTTGAGCATGCGGAACACAGCCGCCCTTTGTTTGTCCTTCAGAGAAGGCGTTGCTGTGGTGATGGCGCCATAGGCCGCCGCCTGCGCCATCGCACAACGTCGTGTGTCTGCTCTGCGTTCTGCTTGTGCTCTTGGCGATCTTCCACGCGGCAAACCTATGCTTGCCTTTCCTTTCCTGTGTTGTGTTCAATTCGTGCTTGATGGCTTAAGCCTTGCAACCGTACAGAGTCGGGTGGCAGCAGCACAGCAGCAGTAGCAGCACAACAGTATTCAAAGATTACACGATTACAAACTTCAACCTTGAAGTAAAGGAAACTTGAAGTGTGTGTGCACATTCCTAAAGGTCACATTGGATGTTTGAAAACATGGTGCGCACCTCACGCTGTGTGCGCAGGACAAAAGTTACTGTGAGCGCAACGCGCAGCATTCTATGAAGGACATGTGTCCTGATGAGGCACAGTTGAGTCCACTGAGTGCACACACATTTTCGCACAAACATTTGAATGTACATGGCCTGGCCTGCCCACTACCTGTATTCGCGTTCCAAGATCAGTTCATACACAGAAGCTATGGCTGCATTCTTTGCAACTGGTCCACTGGGCCCATGCGCAAGCTGATCAAATGGCCCTTTTGCACATCCACTCTAGATGTGGGATGAAAAGCCACAGAGAGATTCACATGGAAACGCAGTGACGCAGCACGAACCCTCTCATGTGAGCGGTGCGTCCACAAGAACAGCACACATGCGCAACAGACACGCGGCGGCGGCCTAGTTAGCTATCTCTTCTGTATATTGTGTATGCACATGCATGCATTACATACGGGGGGGGGGTGGCGCGATGGGGGGGGGTCCCCCCCCCCCCCCCCTCCGCCGACGCGCACGAGCGTGGCGGGCGCCAAACCAGAACGCGCGTGATAGCGGGGGGGGTATGCATACTACTACCAGTTGTACCGAGCAACTCGGCTTGGGGGAACCACCGGCTACCAAGGGTGCTGAACTGCAGGCAGGCAGCGCGGCGGCGACGGCTACCACAACGTCACACGGAAGAAAAAGCAAACGAGCGCGCTGCCGCCCCCGGCCCCCCTGGCCGCGCGCGCGCTGCCAGCCGAATGTATGTACAACGTAGGGGGCGCGCGCGCGCCGGGGAAGCACAGCAGGGGGGGGTTGAGGGGGGTTGGGGGGGGACTAAGCAAGAGAGAATGTGTGTGTGTGGGGGGGCTGGTTGGGGGTTGAGCTCCGTGCTGCCACAGCGCTGTCACTGGGCTGGTGCTGCTCGCTGGCGCAGCGCTACTGCTGCTGCTACTGATGCTGGCGCTGCCGCCGCCGCCGTCGTCACCACAAAACGCACTGCCGGGGGCGCTATCGCCGCGTTACCGCTGGGTGAGAAAAGACTGCGGCATGGGCTGCGCTGCCGCCGCTGCTGCCGCCGCCGCAGCTGCTACTGCCTCCGCGACACCTGCAGCCGCCGCCGCTGCCGCTGACGCTGCCGCCTCCGCTGCTGCAGCCGCTGCCGCAGCTGCTGCCGCCGCCGCCGCTGCTATTGCCGCCGTCGCTGCCGCCGCCGCCGCTGCTACCGCCGCCGCTGCCGCAGCCGCCGCATCGCGCACGCTACCGCGCGCACCCGCCCCCTCACAACTTGACGAACCGCGCGAGGTGCCACGCGTACGCGCACGCGCCGCCGAGCGCGCCAAGGTTCAGCAGCGACGACATCCCGTGCAGCTTGCCGAACGCGCGCGAGAGGCGGTCATACTCGGCCCCCTTGGCCTCGCCCCTGTTCTCGAGCTCGTAGCGCGCGAGCATGACGCCCGTGGAGCGCGGCTCGAGGACAAAGAGGTTGCCGAGGTTGCAGACAAGCGCCGCCGCGAGCGGGACCGCGGCGTCTGCGGGCACGCCGCCGCTGCTCGAGAGCCCGTGCAGCGTGACGAGCATCGCGAGCGCGCACATGCTGTTGAGGCAGAAGTACGCGGGGAAGAGCTTGCTCTGTGATGCGGGGGGGGAAGTGAGGGGGGAGGGGGGGGGGGCAACGTGTGAGCGGCTCGCGACAGAGATGCACCTCCGAGATGGAAAGCGATGCTCAAGCCGCCCGCAACATTGGCCAAGGACATGCGCAAGACTTGTACGGAAGGCGAGGGCCGCAGTGCCCGCTGCATGCTGCTGTCAGAGTGGCATCCGTGTGCGCAGCTGTAGAAGCGACTGTGCAGCAGCCGAGCACTGGTGTACAGCTGTGCGGGTGCATGCGCAAAGCACATGCTCCGCTACTCAGTAGAAAGCAGTAGAAGAACATCCAATCGGCAGACAAGGCAGCAGATACACGGCGGCGCATGCGCGCGTGGCGTGCGCTGCTGCCGCCTGCCACGCCTCAGTGTGTGGCAGCGCGTGCATAATGTATGGTAGTGTCGGCACACACAGCTCAACGATGCGGCCCTGCAGCAAGAGCGCCCAGCGTGCTCACGCACAGCACGTTCTGATGCAACTTGCTTGAGTCCGACCACAACAGCAGCGCGATCCACGTGCGTGGTGGAGCGTTGCTTCGCAGCTGTGGATGACGATCCGCCTTGCTGATCACCGCCGCAGTTGAAAACAGCGAGCGTGCGGTGACACAGAATCAGCCGCATGCGACGAGCGCTGGGGCCTCACCTGCAGCTTGCCAAACGTCTGCCGCGGCAGGTTCTTGAACATGATGATGCCTGCGCGCGACGACGGCGAGCGGCAGCGCACGCATGCTCCATTAGACGGCGAACGAAGCGGATCAGCCTGCAGGCACTCGCGACGCAGCCGCTGCGTGCACAGCCACGCAAGAGCCTGGCAGGCTTTGCGCGCGTCGCCGCGCAGCAGCAGCGGCGCGCACAAGCACAGGCAGCAGCAGCAGCAGTTTGCAAAACGACAGGCAGCAGCGTCGTGGCGTAGCAGCAGCGGCGCGCAGGGGCACAGACAGCAGCAGCGGCGCGCGATCAGCTGCGTCAGCGACGCCACGCAGCAGCAGCGGCACGCGCAGACGAGCAATCAGCAGCGCCGCGGCGCAGCAGCGGCGGCGCGCAGCAGCACAGGCGGCGGCGCTCGCCGCGCGCGCACGCACCTGCGATGAACGTCGTGTACAGCGTGGACCCCACCAGCATGCCGAAGGACAGCACGTGCACGAACGCCGGCATCACCGCGGACGCGCTCGCCAGCGAGCCGCGCGCCGCGAGGCCGACCGCCGCGATGAGCGCCGCCACGCGCACCTGCCGCAGCACAGTAGCGCAGGCAGGCAGGCACGGGAGCGACATGAGCATCACCATGGTATGGAAACAAATCATAAGATTGTGACGCTCTAGTGATCAGGTGTGGTCAGCCGCCAGTGCCTTCCACCCATGACTGTGGTGTCTGCTGCTGCAGCAAGTGGCCTTGAGTCAAACAGTACGTCGGCAACAGCATGGGAGGCACCGTCGTGCATCGCCGGGGCTACCGGCGCGCAAGCGATGAGCGCGCGCACAGGCACGTCTCGCACGCATCGTCGAGACGGCGGGCACGGCGTCGCGGCGACTTGGCGCGCAGACCGCGCCGCCACCAAGAAAGCACTGGCACGAGACCGCGCAAGAGCGTGATAAGGGTATGTGTAGATTATGCACTCTACGCCATATGCATTCATACCTACGCATACAGGATGCATGCATGCGCGCCCTCACCGGGTTGGCATTGTGCACTGCGGGCTGCATCCACTTGGCGCTCGCCTGCCGCGAGCTCGGGTCCCACGCACTCAGCCCCGCCACACCCTTCGGGCCAGAGGGCGGCGCAGCGGCGGCAGTGGTGGCGGGCGGCGCCGCGGTGGCGGGCGGCGCCGCGGGGGCCGCTGCCGCTGCGTCCTCTGCGTTCTGCGTCGACGCGAGGACGGTCGTGGCGGTGCTGCTGCGGTTGGCTGGGAACGCCGTCTGCATGGTCAAGGGCAGGCGCGCGGGGGGGGGGAGAAGCAAGAGTAAAGGTCAGGGCGGAGGTGGGTGGTGCGCAGGCTGTAGCCGACCGCCATATTAAGGCGGCTGTGAGCATGCCAAACGGAAGGAATAGCTGGCAGCATTGCTGCGCAGTTGCGGCAGATCAACGGGGCCAGGCACATGGCATGCTGAGCGCTAAAGCGGCCCAGTTGCTAAAAAGTGGGTTTGAGAATCAACGCTCTGATTCGAAGTCCCGAGCACGTGGCCTGCAGCGCCAGATGCCAGCGGCAAGACGTCACCCTCCGATTGCACACTGGCGTAGACAGCTGAGCCAAAGGCTCCAACACCTTGTGCGCCAACAGGTATGCCACAGGCTGTACAACTGCTGCAGCGTCGGTTCATGATTCACCATAGCGGGTGGGCTCTGCACCAACTGCCCAATGTAAATATGCAGCATGCCCAAACTTGACCTAGGCACAGCGCTCAATGCGCAACCTAAAGCGCAGCCATGCAATGGTCAGAGGCAGTGTCGACGCTGACACGTTAGCGCTTGTAATAGAGCGATTCGGTGCGCCCCATGTTTCAGAAAATCAAACTGACATGACCAAAAATTGTCGTGTCACGAAGCACATAGGCGCTGCCAACAGGTATGCAGCTGTTCAAGAGGAGCCGCAACTCAGAGTGGCTGCATAATCTTACATGGCAGTGCATTCCTACACCAATCTGTACCATCATGTTCCAGAGAGCATGCAGAATGTCGTGCCTTGCATGCGGTCACGCTGTTGTCGCGAGCAGCAGGGCCAAACTGACAGTTGGTCTGCATGTCAGCTTGCTGCTGAGGTACATGTCCAGCCACAACAGCGCACTACCGCAGCCAGCGCGTGCAAAATACTGTTGCACTATGCTTATTGATGTGATAAAAGTTACACACAGGTGATTCAAGTCGCCGCTTTCAGGGACGTTATGTGACAGAAACGGGCCCTTGTGCAAGGTGACCATATTGCATACTTCAAGTAAAGGCTCCCACCAGCAATCACAATACGAAAAATTATCAACAACGACAGCGCAGCGGCAGCCAATACCACAAAACCCAGGCAGCAATATGGGTGTTGTTGGTGCCGGGTCTGCCACTGTCACGGGTTCCCGTCTCCGCTGTCGCGGCAGCAAACGCGTCTGAGTCATCACCACCACCGCCTTGCATGGAAATCTGTACTGCAGGCTCTAGACTACACTGAATGTCACGAAAGAGGCATGCAGTCGTGAAGCGTAGGGTTTGCGCCACACGTGTCGTGCGAGGCACAGCACGGTGCTCCTGGAGGAACAACCTCGGCACACCTTGCCCGCGCACAGCACCAATACTCACGCAGACCGGCACCAACATTGGCAGTCTCCTGAAAGCGATCGAATCGCTGCGCAAGACCGGCGCCAGCAAGCTCCTACTGGCCGCACGCTGGCAGGATTAGACACTCACCGCAATATGCTGCTGCTTCAGGCTTTCCCCAACAGGAGTTCTCACCACAAACGCCAGAGAAGGCACATCCGCGACCAAAAGCAAAGCGAAGGCGGCCAGTGGCTTCATGGTCCCTCAGCCTCCCCGTGCTCCCAAAGCTCCTAGCTACACTATTGCCGCCGCCGAGTCAGGAGATCTTTACCTCCGAGTCACCCTCTGACTTGTGCAAATACTCGAGGCCGCTGCACAGACATGAAGTTTCCAAAATACTTTTGCCTGTTTTGAACACATGCTGTACACACTTGCAGGACGGGGGAGGGTGGTCATTATGCGCGCGTGCGCATGACCGTGCAGCTGATGCATAGACGCCTCACACCCACAAGCACGACCATTGCTACGGCAGTGATGTCACATCTCGCTCGCCTCTGTGCACAGTTGCATCATGTCTCAGCTTTTTTGAAAAGAAGGATTTGTACATGGCAAGTCTGCCTTATAGCAAGACAGTCCCCGACGTGCTACATGTAAAGTCCGCCATATACCAAGACAGTCCCCAAAACCGAGCGAGGGTTCCATACCCCATGTCAATGCTCCCACCGAGTGACGCCAATGAAGTGCTGCATGCTTACCTTTGCCCAGCTCTCGACCTGAATGAGCAGCACATTGATACTTGGTGGCAAACCACGCTGCTCTCAGCGTGCGCACACCAGGCGCAGACCAATGAAACCCTACATACCCCCCGACAAGACCCGAGCCAACACTTTTGCCAACAAGCGCAGGGCAGCGTAGCAGCAGCAGCATCGCCCATCATGGCAGGCTTTGCAGGAGCGTCGTCGAAGCACGATTCATGTACAGTGAGTGCGCGCAGGCCACAGCAGCTCTCGTGCGATGCTTGATGTGACCCCCCGACCCCCCACCTCCCCCGCGCCCCCTGCGCCCCCGCCCCCGCCGCCTCACACGATGAGCGCCGCCGCTCGCGCTGACAGAGGGGCGTGACGCGAAAGCCTCAAAAGCAAACCATCGCAGATGCGGCACGCGCCGTCTGAACCGCGCCGCACCGTGACCGTCGCTCCATTCTCCGCGCTGCAGCAGTGCTCAGGCAAAGGCGCCGCGCTTTCCGACCCGCGCCCACCCCCCCGCTGGTGCGCGGTGTGACCCCTGAGCGAATCAGCGCACTGCGCAGCAGCTGCAGCTGCTGCTGCGCGCACGGTGCAGGAGGCAGGGACATGGGCCGATCGCGTGCACGCTGCGAGAATCAGGAGGCGTGTGGCGGCACCATCGAAGGCGGGAAGCGCTGCTGCCGCCGCCGCCGATGCTGCCGCTGCCGCCAAGCTGCCGCCGCTGCCGCCGCCGCTACGGCCGCCACAACGCTCAGCTGCCGCGGTCTGTCCGCCGCCGCCGCCGCATCAGACGAGTCGCGGGAACACCTGGCCGTTCATGTTGCAGCCCTGCAGCGTGCGGCGCACGATGCGCTGGAACTCGGCGATGTTGTTGCGGTACAGCTCCGCGGCCTCGTGGTTGAGGGGGTCCTCCGGATTGGGCTCGTAGAAGAGGTAGATGAGGCCGTAGATGACGGCGTTGATGTCGAGCACGGGCTTCCAGTCCTCGCGCAGGATGTTGAGGCACACGTTGCCCTGGAGGTTGATGTTGGGGTGGTATACTGCGCCACAGGGGGGGGGGATGGGGGGGGGGGGGGGGGGGGGCATTAGGAGCAATCGGGACAGCCAACGAGCATTGTGGCATCAGGCGGTGGCGTTGAGAAATGCTGAGAGGCCAGCTGCTGTCCAAACGGAGCAAACGGCAGTTACGTTATGTCTGCCTCTCAAATCGGAGGCTGACACACAGGTGATAGACCAGAGGTAGCGTGACAAGATAGAAGATGGCTGGCAGCTGACCGCCTCGATGCGCAGCTTTGTGGTGCGCAGCTTCTTGCCAGACCTTGGCAAACGCGCACCATGTCAATTTCACGTTGTCAAGCCTCGCAAGCAACACTCATCACGTTCGCCTCAGGCAAGACATCAAAAGATAGGCTGGATTGCAGCAAAAAGGTCGTCGAAGTGCTCATCAAATGAATGCATGCGGCGCTCTGCAGCGTCACATTGAGGTCTCCGATGAATGAGGCCATCTACGTTCTGTGAGTGGCTGCACATGCACAGACGACCACAGAACCATTCTGCCAGAGAAAATTGACCCAGAACTGTGCAATCACATTCAGCAAAACGCCTAAAATCACATGCGGCATTGTCGCTGCAATAGTCACAGTCTGAGGTGTCCATCGCATACTTCAAACTCTCAGGGATACTTGCTTCAAGTACCTGGAATCAGCTGGTCTCTACGACTTCAGGTCCATTGAGCGTTCCAGGCCCGGTACGGCCTTGCAATGGTGCAGGTATGGCCATATTGCAGGCTGCAGACTCGCAGAATGCGCAAGGGGCTTGACTGCTTGGTCGCCGAATGATGGAGCGACTAATGTCTGGCTGGTGAAGCGCCTCCGTACCAGACTCTTCATGCAAGTCGTTCAGCACCCACATATGATTTTATGGCGCAGAGCGAAGCACGCCATTCAGGATTTTTTGCACTCAGACTAGAGGCAAGTGACGACAGCTGCAAAGCCAGAACAGAGGGAGTTGTACTCACTTTTTGTGTTGCACAGGACCTTGGGAGGGTCGTGTGGGTAGTGTCCAGGGATCGTGAACGTAAAGTTGTAGCTGGCGCCCTTCCAGTACCCTGAGTCCGGCGTCACCAGCACCTCAAATTTGCACAGGTTGTTGGGATCCGGGAACGTGATGGTCGCCACCGTGCCGCCGTCCAGCTCTGCGATATCCTTCTGGATGCGGATCTCCCCGGGCGTTTTCTTTGGTGGCGCCTTGCCTGTCTTCTTCGTGCGCCTTCCGCCGATTCCCAACAGCTTGACGCCTCCCCCTTCGCCGCCGTCGCCAGCGCCTTCTTCTGCTGGCGCCGCTGCTGCTGCCGCCGAGCTCTCCCCTGCGTCCTCGTCCACGTCCATGGCATTGGCCTCTCGCCGTTCCTCCTCCTGCGCGGCCTCTGCCTTCTTCCGCAGCCGAATCATGTCTGCTTGGCCGCCGGCTAGGCTGGGCTAGCTACAGGCTTTGCTTTGATTTACGCGCGTCAAAAATCCTGCTTCAGATCCAGGAACACACAGACAACAAATTAGCAGTCTGGAAAGAACCCGAAAGGCCGATGCTCAGCGGCGTTAGGCTTCAATGAGCGGCAACGCGATGTTACGCACCTGCTAAGCTCCTCCGGATCGGCCAACCTGCTTTCTTTGCAAATTTCACCTCGCGGGGGGTTTAGGCAGGCAAGGGTTTTAAGAGGTTGAGGTTTTGGGGCGAGAAAGTGACACTCCTACATCTGAAGTGAGATTGACCTCGGTTGTAAGTGCAAGCCATGGGCTCGGAGTCGTTTCTGCTGGACGGCCCCGAAAGCCCTGGCAGCGACGGGCCGCTTCCTGTTCAGTTAGACCCCCTCAGCACCACGACATCGCCTTCGACGCAATTTTTCGGCCCTGAACAATCAACTGAGACTAGGCAACATGCATGTACGCCGCCCAAAGACCTGGAGCGGTTGTCCTGGCAGCAGCAGCAGAGAGTGAGCTGCCTGCAACAGGCGGTGGAGGAGGACAAAAGACGTGTCACGGTGCAAGAACTGCTCAATCTCGTGTCGGCGTCATCGTCCTCCAGCGCGTTTGACGACGACGATCAATCATCCACTGACACCCCCGCCGATACGCCGACTGGTCACCAACACAAACAGCAGGAATGGGACTTGACGAGCCTTCCATTGAACGCTGCTGTCGCTGCCGCTGAAGTTGTTGGTGCTGTCCCCGATGGAAACGACACGAGCTTGGTGCCCAGTCCTCGTCCCATGGAAGTCGAACCGCAACGCGTGCCAACGATACAGGTAGACTACTACGTGCGAAAAGGATCCCATGTTGCGCATAGCAATTCAATTCTTTACAACAGCTATTGCCTATGGTTTGCTCTGCAATGGCCAATTGAATCCTTGTGCTGCTGCAGGTTGAAGTCGTTGCACGCAGGCCCGGCTCTTCACACAGCTGCATTATTTGCCGCGCCAGATGCATTGTTTCTGACCACAACTTCCTGGGTGCATGTCTGCGCAGGCCGCGTCGCCAGCGCCTCCGCTTCTGCTGCTGCACCGCGCGGCGTTTAGAGGCGATCTGGCAGAGGTGCGGAGGCTGCTGGGGAAGCGCACGCTCATCGACGAGAGGGATCACAGGGGGAACACGCCGCTGTTCGTGGCAATAAAGCGCGGGCACTCGGCAGTGGCAAAGGTGCGCGTCGTTGTGAATATGTGATGACCGCGCATTAAGCGTAAATTGCCAACTCTCTGATTGCGCCAGTGTGCCTGGCGAACACGTAGCTGAGACAGTGGGAGGCTTCTGGTGACGCGCAGTCCAACTCAGTAATTTGCACACAGCGCACGCATGGTGAGGTGTACGACGCTGCAGCCCAGGCGTTGATGCTGGTTGCTGCATGAGAACCTAGAGTACGGCTGCGCACAAGAGTGGATGCCAGCACGGTAGCGCTTGCCCACCTGCAGGATGAATCGGGTGCATGCAAATGATGTGAGGGCGGATGTTCATGTTGGCAACTAGCGGGCGATGGTAGCCTCCTGGTGGGTTTCCCCTGCATCGCATCGCGCGAAATCATGCGCAGAAGCACGCCGAGCTGCAAGCAGCAACGTAGGCTCGAGGGGTGCAGTTGCCGTTGCGCCTTTCCGCAGCCTGCCACAGCACCGCGCTCGTCGCGAAGCCTGCCGCAGTAGAGTGCGGCTGGCAGCGCGGCCGCAGACCTGCTGCGTGGAGCTGTGCATGCAAGGCAGCAGCGCTCCACATCAAATGCAGCAGCGCTCGGGCAAGCGCACGCATGTACTCTGCGCTCGTCCTTCACGAAGACAGAACCCCAGAAACAGCGCTCCACGCACGCGCGGAGATCCCCCGTACCGGCCTGCTACCACCTGCTACCGCGCGATCGCGTTGAGCGATGCGCGGCGCGATGCACGTCGGAGCCCCTAAAGCCCCCCCTCCCCTCCCCCCCCCCCCCCCCCCCCGCGCACGCAGGCGCTGATCGACGGCGGCGCGGCGCTGGACGCCACTGGCGGCGACGGCGTGTTCAGCGCGCTGGAGGAGGTGGTGATGCTCGGCGAGGAGGCGCTGCTGCTGGACGTGTACTGGCGCCTGCAGCGCATGGCGTGGCGCGTGTGGCGCGGCCGCGTGCCCGGCCTGCTGGCCGCGCTGGCGGCGATGCCGGTGCGTGTGTCTGTCTGCCGTCGCAGCAAGTATGGAGTCATGCCCTGTCGTAGTTGAGTGGCGTGATCTTGCTTGCGTGTTGATGAGCTGCAGGCGATGCCAGTGCGTGTGACGCTCTGCCGTGCGTCTGTCTGCGGCAGCGGTAAGTGGAGTTTTGCCTTGGCGTGCGGTAGCTGGATGGCGGCGCGTGTGACTCTCCGCAACTGTGAAGTTGCGCCTTGACGTTAAAATGACGCTCCGCCAGGCATCTGGCTGCGGCCGCGGCAACTGTGCAGTTGCGCCTTGTCATACAGTAGCTGGGCGGCCGTGCGTGTGACTCTCTGCCGCCTGCCTGCCGCCGCAGCATGTTTGAAGTTACGCCTCGGTGTACAGTAGCTGGATGGCGTGATCTAGCTCATTGCTGGTGCGCTGGAGGCCACGTCGGTGCGTGTGACTCTCCGCCAGGTGTCTGGGCGCAGCACCTGTAAAATTACGCCTTGACGTACAGTAGCTGGGTGGCGGGATCTGGCTGATTTGCTGATGCGCTGGAGGTGGTGTCGGTGCGCATGACGCTCCACCGCGTGTCTGCCTGCCGCCAGAGCAACTGTGAAGTCACTTCTTGGCGTGCAGAAGCTTTTGTTGCTGTGCTGGAGACAATGCCAGTGTGCGTGACTCTTCACAGTCTGTCTGTCGTGCGGCAACGATGCAGTCACACCTCGTCGTAGCTGGATGGCGATGCACTATGCCATATCTTTACTGAGGACAATTTCAACTCTGTTGCTGCCTGCACGCAGAAATCGTTCGTTTGTCCAGGGTTTAGCGGTGCTTTCCCACACGGCTCTTCGCTCTCCCTCACACTTCCTCCCTCTTGCGTGCTGCAGGACTTTCACATAGAGATGCACTGGCGCTTCGGCGCCGACAACCTGCTGGCGCCGCTGGTCAAGGTGGTGGCGCCTTCGGACACCTACAAGGTACGCTGGAGTGCATGTGCAGCATAGGTACATACCCTCGGACGCGTACAAGGTACCTGCGCTGGAAGTACAAAGTACGCCACCTGGTTGTCGTTGAGACACTTTCAGACTGTCACACGACATGTAGATTCCGTACAGCAAGCTTCAAGTTAGACCATCATCTGGGCTTTTTCGCGCCCTGAGCGAGAATTCATAAAAAGTACAAAGTACAGGTGCAGTGCAGGTGTCGCCACGCGCTGCTCCGGCAGGGGTAGTTGGTGGCGCCTTCAGATACCTACAAGGTACCTACGCCGCAGTGCGCATGCAGCATGCAAATGCAGCATGCAATAGGGTTAAAGTTTGGGTTATAGTGTGATGGGGAGCACATGTTGCGTGTGAGATGCTGCAGTGTCGGACCAGCACGAGCGGTATGGCAAGAGTGACTCGCATTCACTGTACCGCACTGGTGGTTTGGCCAGCAACTGCGCCGGGTCAGCATCAGTTGTATGGCCAGAGTGACTCGCGTCCACCAGAGTGACTTGCGTTCACCGTAGTGTACTGGTGGTATCTGCATCAAGCGCATGTGTATGTAGGGTCCATTGGGCCTTATGTCTGTCGAGGCAGGCGTGGCAATGCGCGGGCGCATCAGGGCCACAAATTTAGGCTCAAGGTCAGGGTTAGTTACAGTTAAGGTAAGGCTTGGGGTTAGGCCCAGCGCCCGCGCCCACATCGCGCAGCGAGCGAGAGTGCAGAGTTTCATCAAAGAGGGTCGCAGTGCTCAGTTGACGACCGCAATAATGCCAAGTGCATCAATATTTCGCCATCAGGCCGCCGCTCATCATTGCCATCTGAGTACTGTACTCGCGTAATCTGTCCGCATTTGTGCGCCTCGCTACATCCGATCCGATCGTCGCCTCCTCCCGTGCGTCGCGTGATGCCTCTGGCGTGCAGTTGTGGAAGCGCGGGGACGGCCCACCTTTCCACCGGCATATCAATTGAGTCATCAGTACATGTATGGATACATGTTTGAGTACATTCTTCAACGTATGCGTACGTCGCTAGAAAGCCAACCTTCCCCCGTGCATCGCGTGCGCCCCCGCCGACGAGCAGGTGTGGAAGCGCGGGTTGTGGCTGCGACATGTATGTATATATTTATGTACATACTGCAAATTATGTATTCGCCGCGTGGTCGCCGACGTTCCCTCGTGCGTCGCGCGCACCCCCCCCCCCCCCCCCCCCTGCGAACAGGTGTGGAAGCGCGGGTCGTGGCTGCGCGTAGACTCCACCATCTCCGGCTACTCGCGCGCGCTGCGCGTCGTGCGCGGCGACGTCTCGCTATTGCTGCAGGGCGCGGACGCCGACGCCCCAGGCGCGCTCCTCAAGGTCGACCACGGCAAGCGCAAGGTGCGTCCGTCGTTAGGGCTAGAATAACAGCTGGGGTTTTGGTTAGGGTTAGGGTTAGGGTTTGAGGTCTGTGCTGCGCGTCGTGCGCGGCGACGTCTCGCTACTGCTGCAGGGCGCTGACGCAGAGTCCCCCGGCGCGCTCCTCAAGGTCGACCATGGCAAACGCAAGGTGCGTTCATATTTTGGGCCAGAATTAGGGTTAGGATTAGGGTTAGGGTCAGGGTTGGGTTGTGAGGCTAGGTTTTGAGGTGGCGCGCATGCGTCGTCGCGGCAGCGGGAGTTAGGATTTGAGGTCGGGCGCATGCGCAGGCGCGCTGCCCGCCGCCAGAGCGCGCCGCTCGGCTGCCCTGCGCTGACGGTGGTCGCTCTGGCGCGCTTCTTGCGTGGCGCTGCGCCGCTCTCAAGAGCGCGGCGGCCTACATACATACCCTTCAACCTCTGCGTTGCTGATCTCCTGCGTGGCTGTGCACCACTTTCCACTGTGCGTATCGGGAGTTCACCGCGACCTGTCAGTCTGTGGTGGCGCGTTCGCAGCGGCGGTAGCAACGCCCACCGTGCTGCAGTGCGAGCGTGCAGAACAAAGTAAACAGCTTCAAGGTTCGTGCGTTGCCGAGGTGTGGCGCGTCCGTCAGCGCGGCAGTGCGCAGGCAAAGCCACTGGCGGGCTGACTTGCGCTCGTCATTCTCACGCGCCGTGTTGCTGCCCTGCTGTGCGCTCTCCTCCGCCGGCGGCGCAGATCTACAACGTGCTGCGGAGACTGGAGCACCCCACCGTCGGGTAAGGCATGCATTTTATTACTGTTTGTCTGGTGGCCAATTGCTGCAGCAGCGGCGACCACGGTTGTTGGTGGAAGGTTGCAGCTTACCATCCCTTATCACCTAGAGCTCTACGATCCTTTGATTCGTTTTCATTGGTAGTAGGTATGCCGCGCCTGTGGACTGCTGAGCCGTGCGCGTGCAGTCCTCGTGCTAGTGAGGCATGTAGGTATGCCGCGCCTACGGATTGATGAGCCGTGCGCGCGCAGGTCTCATGCTGGTGGTGCCATGCGACTGCTACTTCCGATGCGAATGCAGCTCTTGCATCCGCCAGTTGGATCGTGCTGCTGCTGAAACACTGCACATGTGATTGTCCACCCCTGCTGAGCCGTGCAGCAGAGCTGCCCCCATTGTAACAGCTGCACTGCAACGCGCACACTCGAGGCCAGACGTCAGACCAACTTCTCAGCTATCAAGTGCCTTACTGTCCGCTGCCCTTCAGGCGCCTGCCTATCAGTGCTACACGGCAGCTGAAATACGCATGCCGCAAGGTGTCGCCGCTTGCAGCGATGCGCCGAACACCAAGCACCCAACGCTATGTACGCCATGCGGAAGCACCATCAGGGAGCCGCCTGAATCATCGCCGTTATTGTCTGCACTCACGGCGACCGGCGCCCATGTTTCCTTGCACTAATCGCAAACTGCAGAGAGCTCAAGCATGCGTGCCGCAAGCTGCTGCGTGACTCGCACCACGGCAAGCACGTCAAGACGTACGACTTTGCCGCACGCGCGGTCGCGTTTGGCCCCGCCCCCGCGCCTTCCCCTCACGGGGCAGGGCGACCCCCCCCCGGCAGCAGCGGCAAGATGGTCCAGGGGGGCACCGAGGCCGTGATGGGGGGCTGGCCATGTACAAAGTACCAGGGAGTCGGAGAGGTACGTGCGCGAATGCAGTCTACCTGTACGTGCGTTGCAGTGGTGCCGGTGTCGCGAGAGGGGCGGCGGGGAAGCTGCGGTGGCCGTGACCGCGTTTAGACGCGACGCCGTCGCAGCAGTTCATCTTGGGCTGTTGCTCTGGGCAGAATCGCATTGGAATTGCAGGGGGGCTTGGCAAGGTACATTCTGTTGTCGCGTTCCCTGAGCGCTGCTTTGGTGGGGCAGCGCTGAACAGCGCTAGCGGCGCAGCCACCAGCGATGGCGTCACCGGCAGCGCATCACGAACGCCGCCGGGCGCAGCAAGTCCTGCAGGGCCATGCGCGTCAGCAGCGGCGGCGGCTGCGGCCACTGCCTCTCCCTGCTCTGCTTCTCGTATCGCTTCGACTGCGCCCTAACTCTCGTTGCCCATGCCTCGCGTTGCCTCCTTCCTCCACGAGTGCCGTCTTTCTACTTCCTTTCAGTTTCGCTGAGGGCGCGAAAAAGCACACATGATCGATGTCGAGCTTGCGAGCAGGGGTCAACGAAGTATGCCCAGGGCCGCGCCAAGGCCGCGCAGCTGCTGCCTTTCCGCAGCTCATCGCGCCCAACCCTAACTCGACCCCTACATGATCCCGTGACCGCAGCCTCCACTCTCTCTTGCGCCCCTCGCTCGTGTCCCCCCCCCCCCCCCCGCCCCGACCCCCCCCCCCCCCCCCCCCCTCCAGGTCAGCGTCGGCACGTACACAAAGAGCGGCGCGCAGGGCGGCGCGCTGCGGCGCGTCCGCGAGGACGACTACTTTGCCGCCGCTGATGCTGCCGCCGCCGCCGCTGCCGCCACCGCCGCTGCCGATGCTGCTGGCGCCGGCGCTGGCGCCGCCGCCGATGCTGCTGCCGCCGGCACAGGTGATGCGGTGCGCAGTGCGCGCGGCGGCAGCGGAGGCGTGCGCCACAAGGCGACGGTGCGCGAGCTGCGCGCGGACATGTGGATGGCGTGCGGCTTTCCGCTGAGCCTGGACCACATCCTGCCCGTGCTGCAGGCGAGCGCTGCTGCGGCTGCCACAAACATACTGTTTGTTGTTGTGTGTGAGCCGGTCGAGGCGTGTTGGTAGGGAGGCATGCTAGCCCAGCCCGCTGCAGCGGCACTCTGCTGGCTCTGCGCGCGCAAGCAGTTTCTGCCGGTCCTGCGCCAGGCGCGAGGAGTGCTGCGCGCGCTGCCGCTTCACCCAAGAAGACCCTTTCCAAAGAGCCAACGCTCTTGAGGCCCGCTCCGGTGGTGTCATTTGAGCCTGCTGCGGCATGCAACGCCAGTTGCGCTCTGCGCCGAGCGCGACCCCCATCCTAGGTGTACTGCATCTGGATGTGTGCTTCTATCCCAAGTCCCCAGAAATGCGCGCTGAAGAGCATACTTGAAGACCTATCCTGCCCTCGACCTCAGAAGCCTATCTGCGGAGGGTTGTTGCGGGGTCGTGCCGGCCTGCCAGCCCGCACGTCAGAGTCTGGCATGGGCGCAGGGCTTCGCAGAGCGAGCACAGCAACACCGACTGCTGAAGCAGATGTGCTGTGTGGTGCTCTGCATGTTTTGTAGCGTGTCGTTCAGCACGTGATCATTCGCTGCCGTGGCGCTGTGGTCTCTTGAAGTGCGTGCTTCTGTTGTGCCCGACGCCGCAGGGCCCGCAGTGTCCAGTGCAATTACATCAGCTGTGGTTTCGCTTGCACCAGCGTGCGCGCCCCAGCGCCCGCGGGAGCCCCCACTTCACCCAGCAGCAACGCTCATTGCGGCACTGTCTCCCCCCCCCCCCCCCGCCCCCTCCCCCCGCTGCGTGCGCAGGTGCTGGCCGTGGAGGACCGCAACATGCAGCAGGTGCTCGACCTGCTGCGCGCCGACGGCGTGCGTGAGGCCGGCTTCCCCCTGCGCCTCTCACTCCCCCTCTACCTGGGGGTGTTTGCGGAGGTCAGCTTTGACTGCTGCGAAATGGCAACCGCTGCGCCGCCGGCGCCGCCAGCAGCGTCCATGGCGCAAGCACCCGCAGGAGGTGACCAGGCAGCAGCAGCGGCATTGCCAGCGGCGGCGGCGGCGCCGAAAGCGGTGCCAGGTTGGGTCCACGATGCCGCTCTGTTTGAGTTGCCGCGCGATTACAAGTGGTCGAAGCTCGCCAAGGCGGGCGCCGAGGCCGCCGCCGCTGCCGCCGCCGCCGCTGCTGCCGCCAGCGCCGCTGCTGCCGCTGCCTCTGCCGGCGTCGCCTCTTCTGCTTTCAGTGCCGCCGCTCCTGCTGCTGCCGCCGCCGCCGTTGCATCGCCTGTCGGGGCTGCCGCCAACGTTGCCACGGCCGTTGCCTCCACCACCGCCGCCCCTGTGTCCTCCATCCCCATCGCCCCTGCATTGTACGCCGAGGAGGCGGCTGCCGTTGATGCACCGGTGGGGAGCACCGGGGAGCGTGTGAAGGGCAGCAGAGGCGCGGATGCCTCCGCGAGTTGCAGCGCGGGCGTTCGCGGCGCTGCGGACGGCAGCAGGGACGCACGCAGCGGAAGCATCAGCGACAGCTGCGGCGGCGGCGGCGGCAGCGGCAGCGGCGACAGCTGCACAAGCGCAGCCGCCGATGCATCTGCAGCGGACACGCCGAGCGGCGCGAGCGGCGGCGGCGGCGGCAGCACCGGCACCGCGTCTTTCTGCACCTCCGCAGATGCGGCGACGTGCACGACGGACGTTGACAGCGACGCTGGCAGCAGCGCTCATCGGGGCGATGGCGGCGGCGGCGGCGACGGCGGCGGCGGCGGCGCTGCGGCCCCTTTTGCGACCGTGTCAGCATCTAAGGCGCGCAGCGCTGGTGCGGCTGCGCTGCACAGCCCCGAGGCCGTCGCTGCCGCCACCGAACCTGTTGTGGGGGGGGCAGCGCACACTGCGGGCGAGGGTGCTGCCTGCAGCACTGCGGGCGGCACTGGCAACAGGGTTGTGATGGCGGCAGGCTGGCCGGAGCCAGAATTGCCTCACGCGCAAATGCCGCCGCTGCTGCCGCGGCCGCCGTCCGCAGCGCCATTAGAGCGCGAGGAGGCACCCACGGAGTAGACTATGTACAGGAGTAGGGTGCGTGCACTACCGCTCCGCAGCAAATTGTTTCCGGCAGCGAAGTGTGATTTTGAAGTTGTACATTTCATGGTGGGCGGCGCGCACGCGTGCGCGGCCGTGCCGGCACGCCCCGAGCACATGCAATTTTGTTTGCCTTCCTTTGTCGAAAAGAACGCCCCCCCCCCCCCCCCCCCCCTTGTTGGCCCACATGAGCGCGACTGGCGATCAGTCCAGCCTTAGAACCCCCCCTGCGCCGCACACGGCGAGAAGGGTCTTCAGCACCCGCATTCGAATCTCAGGCTGCACACACGGGGTGCTGTGACTGGGCCACGTGCTTGGCCGCACCTTACAGATGTACACACCGCGCCCGCGGCAGGTTCAGAGCCTGGCCGCCGCATGCTCTGTGTTTTTTGCAGTGCTGCTGCATCGCTGCGGAAGCCGCGCGGCGCTGCCCTTCAGGTCCCGCAGTGGCCGTCCCTCACTGGCAGCATGGATGTATTACTGATTCGCGAAGGACCTCTGTGAGTTGAGCTTTTAATGCTTCTGGTGCGCTGCCATGTGTACAGGTCATGAATGCTAATAGGGCTTGCACTGTTCCTGCCTGGCAATGCATTGCGGTAGCATAAAAATTGCATGTCAGGTATGGCGGCAATGTGCACTCCAAACAATTGCTTGTGGAGCCATGAGTGGCACGCACGCTTGTTGACAGAACGGTGATGTTGTCGTGCAAGCAGTCAACATCAGCATGAGGGGGTATGGTCAACAATGTTGGTGCTGCAGCTCTGACACACCATGATTTTCACCATGTGCACTGAACCAGTCAGCGCCACAGGGCCTCAGTAGGCACAACCTTGAGTTCTTCCTCTGTAGAGGCTTGTCGACCACGTGCACCACAGCCGCACGCATGCTGCAACTGACTGAGGTGTGAGTTCTGGGTGACAAAGAGCGAAGCAAATGCTTCAGCATTGCTTCGACGAAAGCAGAAGCTGGCAATCAATGCGCACATGACACTGCTTTTAAATAGATGGACTGCGGGTTGATGACACTTTGGTTGACCGTTCTCATTCATTTCACATGTGATTTAGACAGCTGTTGACAAAGAAGTAGATGGCCGAATGAAGCTATGTGATGTGCTCTGTATTGCCCTGTGCGTGGTGCCATTGTCTGCGCGCAATGCTGCGCGTGGTCACGCCAATTCTGACGACGACCGGTCTGTGCCGAACGCAGCGGCACAAGCCGTCCCAAAAAACAGCTGGAGCCACTGCATGACTAGCAGATGCGCAAAGCGGCCCTGCTGATCCTGCTGGGCCGCTGGCCACTGGTTGATCATCATCACCATCTGCCCCAGGCGGCTCCAGGGGTAGCCCTAACCCCCCCTAGCCCTAATCCTAACCCTATACCCAAACAGAGGGTGGTGCAGTGCACTCTGTGCACATGTCGGAGGCCTGTTGCATGCTGGCGGCCAAAATCAGCTTTCATCGCCGTCGCCGTTGACCCAGTTTGAGTCCTTCTCGACGACGATGAGGAAATCCCTGGCGCACACAAGGAGAAACAAAATCAAACAGCAACAGGTGGTCAGAAGCGCCTGACATGAAAGTGGGCAACTCAGTTGAAACAGTCAAGGGCTTCTCAGGTTCATGAACGCGTGTCTGAAGTTCATGGCTGAAACTGCACCGCTGCACTTGGGCACACCTTCTTCACCAAACTGAGGTGCTGTTGACATGACGTTCTTGACGATCTTCTGAGTCGTTTCCATATACAGTACTCTGACATCACCTTCAGGACTGTCCATCCTTGCGTACGAGCGATATCGGGTGGCAGCCTAAAGGGTACAAGGGCCGAAGCACCAGGCTAAACGACGCCTTCTTTCATCTACAGTTTCGTGTGCGCGCAGATCTGTCCTGCTGGACCCAGCAGACAACATACATACAATACATGCTTTCAAAGGTGCCCGCCAGCTATCGCCGCTGCTGCAGCTGTGCCAAACACCCGATGTGTGATTCAGCCACGCTGCCAGCCTACCCGGGGGCTTGCAGAATGTACCCATTCTATGCCCGGTCCCTTTATGCACACGGACTTCACGCCCACCTGTTGTAGTAGATGTGGTCGGTGGTGCATACATACATGCATACATGCATGCAGACTTCAAATCCCCTTCTGTTGTAGTAGACGTTGTCGGTGGTGCATACAGTGCGAGGTGTCATCCGGCCATGCTGCCAACTCACCCGGGGGCTCATGAAATGTGCCCATTTTCAGCCTGGTCCCTTTATGCACACGGACTTCACGCCCACCTGTTGTAGCAGACGTTGTCGGTGGTGCACGCATACATACATACACGCATGCAGGCTTACCTGTTGTAGCAGACGTGGTCGGTGGTGCATACATACATGCATACATGCATGCAGACTCTACATACATACATACGTGCATACAGACGTCACGCCCACCTGTTGTAGTAGACGTTGTCGGTGGTGCCCTCTGGAGGGCCCTCTCTGACGATGCGCAGGCCCGCCTTGGCCACGATAAATCGCACCATCTGCAGCAGGCGCGAGGCGTCACGTTGCCGCCGCCAACGTGAACACTTGCATGTTTGTGAAAAGTGCGAGTACAATGTTAAAAAACAGTAATCAAAACCCATTGTTTTTCTAGTTTATTTGTGGCAAGATAAAATCACGTTAGCGACGACTGCCCATGGTAGGCAAGAGAGACGCCAAAGTGCGGTGCAATCAAATCCGTGGCCTTCTGGCCGGCAGCGGTTTTGCGAACTGCGCAGCATATCAGGCACGTGTTTAAGGCTGTATACGATGACCTGCAGTGGCATCAGCATTCATTGCATTCGAGAACCTGTGTTCAAGGAAGTACAAACGGTGGTTTTGCAGCCTGGTGCACCAGAGCTTAGGGAGTGGCAGTCAACGGCCTCCGGGTTGACCTCAGCCCTTGCGCAACATGACGGCCGCCGTTTGTCACGGCAGTGCTGTAGCAATGCCGTGGCGCGTTGGTCGCATGATGCCCAGATTGCCCTACGAAGTATCCAGCACAAACTGCGGTAAAGCTGACGCTATCACGCCTGGGGTGCCTGGGTACTACACTTCAACTTGAATCGCCGAAGTGGACGTGCCACACGCCAGCACCCCAACACGCAGCCCTTGCAACATGCCTCGCTCTGGCACTCCTGCCTCAACGCGTGTGAACCGTGACAGCGGAGCGCCAAACGCAGCACCTTTCCGACGCACCCCATCCGCCCAGGGTAGGCATCCATATGAAGGTATGCACACTCGCATCCACACACGTAGGCACTCGCGCGCACAAACACTCGCACACACTTAAATACAGATACTCAGATGCAAAACCATGCTCGCACTCTCACACACAAGCAGGCGCGCGCGCACGCACGCACTCGCGCACGCACGCGCGCACGCACGCGCGCACACGCACACCATGCACAGACGCTCAAATGCAAATACCAGCGCAACGTGCTCTCACCTCTGGACACATGAAGTAGAAGCCCCCAACGGTGAACTTGGACTGGCGCGCAAAGCGCTCCCAGCCGAGGCGGCTGCAGACGCTGGCGAACGACAGGAACGCGCGCCCGCGCTCTGTCAGGCAGCGCCGCACCTCGCGCAGGTAGCGCCAGGACACGTGCAGGTCGACGTGGACGAGGACGTCAAAGCAGTACAGCTGGGGGGACGGGCGGCGCGGGGGGGGCGGGGGGGGGGGGGGGGGTCATTTAGTCGGGTGTGCGTTTGATGGGAGGCGCGCGTAAATGAAGGGGGGGGAGGGTGGGGTTGGTCAGGTCAAGCTGCATGTGACGGGGGCGCAGGTCGAAAGACATTTATCATAATAGAAGACGTTGCAGCAGCGCAGCTGGGGAGGGGGTGAGAGGGGGGCCCGGAGGGTGGGGGGGGGGGTTAAGGGAAAACAGGGGTGTGGAGGCACAGATAGGGCTGGTCAATTCAAGCTATGTGTGCAATGAGGGGCGGGGGCGGCAGGGGGGAGGGCAGTAGAGCCGGTGCCTTTCATAATTGCAAGTGGCGAGCCGCCGATTGAACAGCAAGCATATCCGCGCGATCGTCCACGGGCGAGTGTCGTGGCTGAAATCTGGGCCAGTTCGGCGCGTACGCTGACGGATGCGACACACGCATTCACGACGAAATGGCATGAACCCATTGGCATCCGCAGGCGAGGCTACACAAAAACTCCAAATGCCGCCGCGCAGGCACCCCGAATGCGCCTAACCCTACCCTTAACCCTAACCCTAACCCTAACCCTAAGCCACTGATGCCGCACGACCTAATCAACAACAACAACGCCCGCGCACTCACAAAGTCGTAGGAGTCTGCGGCTGCGGCGGGCAGGGCCGGCGCCGTCAGCAGCTGCAGCGTCGCGTTGCGCGCGCCCGCCGCTTTGAGCGCCGCCGCGCACCGCGTCAGCATCTGGGGGCTGCGGCGATAGAGCGGCATGGGTATGTTGGTATCAGAGGCGCTTGCGTAGGGGTATGTAGGGTGTGTCAGGCAGCGCGCCTGTCAAGCTGACCCCCATCGTAATGCTGGGTGGGGGAAGTTTGGAGCTTGTGGCGCGGGGCGCAGACAAGTGTTGAAGTAAAACTTGAGGGGCATGGCACACATCAAATCTAGGCATCTCTTGAGGCAGCCCGCCTGACGCCAGCGTCATGTCCTCGGTGATATCGTGGGTCGCTGTTGTTGACAACCGTCATTGCGCGCGGTGAACTGCAGAGTGGCCTCTGGCATTCAGTTGCCATGCACGGCACCATCTGTTCAAGTATGACCATGGCACAGCAAAAAAGGGGGGTTGGCTGCGTTTTGTAGCACTTCCTCTGGTGCCCTCCTCCGCGTACGGCAATAATGCATACCAATCATACACATGCATACCCAGAAGCTCGCCCAACGGCAAGCGTGCCCTGGTCCGTCGAATGGCTGTGCAACGCACCTTATGTCGTAGCAGTCCAGGTTGGACACGTGCGGGTACACCTGTACTGCGACGCGCCCGCCGCCGCACCCCAGCTCCGCCGCTCTGCTGTCCGGGTTCAAGTACGGCTGTAGCAGCGAATTGGACAGACAGATGGGGCCACGACGCGTCTTCAGTTTCCGCCAAATTAGAGGCGTAACGTCTTCGAGTACCAAAAAGAACCGTAGCGCACCCTGATGCCGCCAGTCGGTCAGCATGACGCTTTTCATGACCAAGTTGTTGATGCACACGACAAAGCTAATCCAGTATGCTGCCTTGCCCGCCTACTGTCGACGCTGCACCAGTCGCCAGCAGCAGAGCGGCACTGATGACATGAATCATGACTCAAGACATGTCTGACGACCGTACCATTGTTGACATGACTCATGACTCAAGACATGACTCATGATCATACCATGCCAGCATGAGTCACCACGCGCTGATGTACTCCTTGACAGTTCTCGCTTGGGGTGCAAGAAAGCGCAGACGGCGCAAGTCCAGCTTGCTACCAGTATCTGCACGTATCTTGTGAGGACTTGGAGGTGTCGCAATGTCCGTTGACGATCCCTTCTAAACAAGGTCGCCAACTGACACATCCGCTCATTAGCTTCAGTCGATGTAACGAGGCGTCCGCTCGCCCGTGCCAACGCCCGTCGGCGGCCGCCTCACGACGATGCCCCCGCCCCCCACCGCTGCCTGCCTCTTTGTGGTTTGCGCCTACCTGACGGCATACAGCAGCAACGTTCCCTGCGGAAATCATCAGTAGACAGGAACTCTGCGCATACGGCACCGCGACTCACCAGAATAAACTCCCGAACTACTTGCATCAGCTCATCGGATGTGGACCACTCCTCCCCCACGCGCTCCAGTGCAATCCCCGCAGCGGCACTTGCACCGCCCTCACGATCACTAGCTGCGCCTGCGGATCCTGGTTCTGCACCTGCAGCAGTTGCGCTGGGCCCCCCGTCCCCCGGCCGCGACCCGCGCGCCATGTCCTGCACCCAGCTGTCGCGTGTGTGCGTGGCGGCGGGCGAGGGGGGCGAGTGAATGTGCGTCACGCCATATGGCTTTGGGGATGGGTGGCTCGTGTATGGGAGCATGTGTGGCAGTGGCGGGCATGAGCTGAACAGCACTTGATTCCATGGTGTGTTCGCGAATGACTGCGCTGATTCCTTGGGTGTCCTCCTCACGCCTGTGTAACACAGGCAAAACAGGCAGGCCCGCAGCAGTTGAGTTGCGTTGCCAGCACTGGCGAGAATGTCCTTCATAAGAACCCACCACAACGCATCTGGATCCAGCAAACTGGCAGACTGCGACACGCTCAACCTGCAGTCTGCGACCTAACCTTACATGTACATCCAAAGGTTTAAGCGACCCTTTCGACAGTGTTTAGTGGTGCGCACCTGGCGTCCTGCGACCATTCAGAAGCGTAAGCATCCCACAGCTTGCGATTGGTGTCCAAGTTTCCGGCATCTGGGTAGTACACAATGGCCTGGCCCAATGACTGCATTATGTCACCAGGCAACAGGAGGGAGCAGCACGATTGTGAGTGCTGACTCGTCACGTCTACTTGTTGCTGCCTGACCATCGCCAAACATCAGCGTATACAGCGATGCTTTATAAATAACTCTGAATCTGCACACAATTGGCAGTACACAGGTATAGGTCCAGCTGACCTTGATGAGATTGGCGATCATGGGGCTGGCTGAGGCCTGCGCCCGCTCCGCGAGCTGCTCTTCCGCCTGCTCCATCGTTCAACCAGTCCTGGCTCTCGGCAGCGCACTGCAGGAGCTCCACGGCGGCGGTGGGCTTCCTTCCACAGACTGTGACTAACATCAACATCAACTTGAAGTTTGTGGGAAAAAGGAACTGTTTGCGGCACCGGTGGATCCACTGCATATATGGAGCGAAAATCTTCAACAGCTGCATGGTTGGTTGGTTCTGCTGCAGGTGTTGGCGATGGGTGGCGTTGATTGGGAGCTCAGAAGCAGTGACCAAATACGATAATGTCGATGCATAGTGACAGCGAGAACAACAATCAGGCAAGCGACGATGAGGATGGTGTCTCGCAACAACGAAGTCGTGCAACAACATCGCGTGTTGAAGCTGGCGGTGCTGGAGATGCAGACATCGGCACCGACCACTTCGACGCTCTGCTGCTGCAGTCCCAGCACAAGCCAGATACAGCAATGCACGTTGAAGCACCTGCACCGGTGTCAGCACCTCCAGCAGCAGTGCCAACAGTGGATGATATGGAGGCGGAGCTGCGCAGGGAGGAGGAGGCTCTGGCTGCTCGCCGTCAGCAGCTGCAGCAGCGCAAGGAGCAGGAGCACCTGGAGAGCGTCAAGCAACTTGAGAACAGGTTGGAGTTGCAGCAGATTGCGTGAGCGGGGGTGCTGCTGTCAGCCAATGCCATGCGCGGTACGCCCGCACAGTACCTGTCTAGATCCAGTCCAGTGTATACAAGAGCAGCATATGATCATCGACCAAGGACAGCAAGTACTCAACGGCGGGCCTACGTAGTCGCCCTTCAAAGCGGCAGTGAAGCGCGATACTGCACCCGTGCTGCTGTGCAGACAGCGGTGCGCCAGCACGTTCATCGTCTGACACCACTTACGATGAGTGATAATCAGCAACAAAAAAACATTTAATTGTCCCTCAGCCCGACGCGACCGCCGCCCGCGGTGTGATGACGCTTCCGGCGACGTGCGCTGCAGGCTGGCGGAGGTGCAGGAGTCGATCAAAGCGCGAGACGTGGCGCGGCGCCAGCTGCAGGCGAACATCGCCAAGGCCAAGAGCACACAGTCGAGCACACGCGGCTATCAGGTAGGGGCCGGGGTGTGTTTGCACAGGCGGATGTGATCTAGATTGTGCTGAGGAGCGTCGTCTGTGAAGTTGGACTCGCGATCAGCCAGGCAGAGCCGTGCTTTGCATCAAACACGCAGTGGACAAGCAGTTAGCCTCATGTGGTATTGGCATTTCCGTCTGCCTGATGGACAGGATTGGACACGCAAAACGTGCACCTGAGAGGGTTTGTCCATTGTTCATGCCAGTAGTCTATAGAAGTATATGCTGCGCAGCACAGGAGAGCCAACAGGACGGCAGCGCTTTGCACATGTCATGTGGCAGCGGCAGGATACATTCCGAGTCGTTCGGCACAGCTTCTGATAAGCACGGCCCGCATCGTCCATACAACCACGCTCGATTGTCAGCGAGCATCCCTCTACTCCCCTCGGCAGATCGCGAGAGCCAGAGCCACGGCACAGAGCGGCGTGTGGCAGACTATCGTCCCTCCCGCCATAACAGAGTACAGCCTGGGACCATGTTGCTTGCAAGCCACCGAACGTCTTGCGACTCTGGCATCAACTTCACCTAGTCATTCCATTATTATCATCGTCATAATCTCTAACTTCAACTGTGACACTCCTCCCCGTCTGCCTCTCGTGCAGGCAGCAGCAACGCCCTACGGCGGCGACCCCGCGGAGGCGCGGCGCGCACGCGATCTCGACGGCATCGCTCAGCAGCGCCTGGAGCTCGGCGCGCTCGCGGCCGAGAGGGCGCGCGTCGAGCGGCAGCAGGTCGCAAAGCTGCTGCTGCTGGACGGCGTGAGGGAGGAGGCGAGCGTTGCCACACTTGAGCACTGAGCGATGATGCATGATTGTGATTGCTGACACGTGCTGAGCCGTGACATGTGGTGCTGTTGGACGGCGTGACGGGGGGAAGGTGGGGGCGCTGCCGTGCGCGCGGAGCGTCGCCACGTACCGTCGAGCGCTGACACGTGTGCCCAAGGTCGCATCGCGCAGATGATCATGCGCGCGTGCGGCTCAGCGGGCAGCGGCAGTCGGCTTTCTCGTTGGTAGTTACGGCAGCAGTGCAGATGCTCCTCGATGAGCTCCGGGGTGTGGCACTATACCACATCCATCAACACCACTCTATCACCATCATGTTGACATCCCCAGTTGCTGTTGCTGACTCTCCGCGCCCCCCCGCCGCCGCTGCCGTGTGGAGCCTCCGCAGGAGCAGAAGCAACAGCGCGAGCGCGACGCCATCGCCGCCGCCATCCTCCAGCGCGCAGCGCGCCTCAGCGCCGACGCCGCCACCGCGCTGCCGCCGGACCGCGTTGCCGCGCTCGCCGAGAGCGGCGCCGACGCCGGCGGCGGCAGCAGCGGCAGCAGCGGTGGCGGCGGCGCCGCCACCTCCGCAGCGCTCAGCAGGGTGGCGGCGGAGGTGCAGGCGGCGCGCGCGGCGGCGGCGGCGGACGCGCGGCGCGCGCGCGCAGCGGAGCGCCGCCTCCTCAACGCACAGCGCGCCGCGCTGCCGCCGCCCGCCGCCGTTGACAACGCTGCCGGTGCCGCCGCCGCGGCGCCGTCGTCGCCGCAGGCCTCCGTGGCGGCGGCGGAGGACGCGGTGGCGCGCGCGGACGAGCGGCTGGCGGCGGCGCACGCGGCGGTGGCGGCGGCAGCGGCGGCGGCGGCGTGGGCGCACGAGCGCGGCGACGCGTGGGCGGAGGTGGAGCGGCGCGTGCTGGTTGGCGGCGACACCGTGGGCGACCTGGACGGGAGAGTCGTGAGTTGAAGTTCCAGTTGCATCTTCCATGGGGGGCCATGCATGATGCTCTGACACCATGGAAGTACATGTGTTTTCATGCGTGTCGCGTCTGTTGTCGTGGGTGCCCTGTCCAGCAGCGTTTTGCTGAACTAACTTCAGGGTGCGCAGTTCCCGACCACTACGCTTTTTTCTGGATTGTCTTCGCGAAAGCACACATGTGCACACACCTGATCGAGCTGCTGTGTGAGCTGCAACACATGCGGAACCGACGCAAGTAGCTTACCGTTGAAGCGTGCAGTTGCTCAAGCTGGTTCTGCACACAAGCGGCAGGTATGTAGGCTTGTTCACAACCGACCCTTAGACTGCGGAGGTCACTCGTACACGATATTGTTGCGATCTGCAGCTGAAGCGGTCGCGGGCGCAGCCGCGCTGATTGATCGCGCTCAGGAGTCAGTGCACCATGGCTCCTTCAGCCACAAGTCAATGAGTCATGACTCATACGTCATGGTCTTCGCGCCGCGATGCACCGCGCAGGAGGAGCTGCGCAAGGACCTGGCGGAGGGCGAGAACCGCGCGCGGCGCGACCAGCAGCGCGCCGGCGCCGCTGCCGCGGTGGCGGCGCTCAACGCCGTCGCGGCGGGCCTCGTGGACGAGCTCGCGGCGGAGGCGGCGCGCGCCGCGCACGCTGTCGCCTCGCAGCTGGACGTATTCTTGCAGGGCACCACGCGTCAGGTACGCTGCGAGCGCTATCAATAGTGACAGTAGTACCTGATTAACAATGATGATGTTTTGCGTGCTGGAGTGGCACTGAAGGGGTTAAAGGAGTCAGAGCTGATGGGCAAGGCGGAGGCGCGCGCACGCCGTCGCCTCGCAGCTGGACGTCTTCTTTCAGGGCACCATGCGTCAGGGGCGCTGCGAGCGCTTCCAGTAGTGACAGAAGTAAGTGGTTAGCGATGATTATGTTTTCCGTGCCGGAGCGGCACCACATGGGTTATTGGAGTCAAAGCTGATGAGCAAGGCGGAGGCCGCGCACGCCGACGCCTCGCAGCTGGACGTCTTCCTCCAGGGCACCACGCGTCAGGTGCGCTGCGAGCACTTTTGGTGGTAACAGTAGTAGTACTAATTCGTGATGATGAACTTCTCCGTGCCGGAGTGGCGCTCAGCGGGTCTATGGAGCCAAAGCTGATGGACAAGGCAAGGGCCGCGAGCGCCGCCGCCGCGCAACTGGTCGGCTGCCTTGAGGGCACGACGCGGCAGTTGCGCCGCGACGACTGTTTCATGACTGTTATAGTGCGTCAGGGTGGTGCCGCCGCGATTGAGCAGTGATAATGGCATTGCAGCCAACATCTGTGTGAGCAAGAACGCGGCAGGCGCCGCGCACGCCGCCGCTGCGCAGCCGCACGCCCTCTTCCAGGGGGGCACCAACACGGCAGGCAAGTACGCTGCGAGTGCCATCTACGCCTGTGTTCGCGTCAGTCTGGTGGCCTCCGGTCACTCAGCGACTCTCCTCCGATGTCACTGCTTCCCTTGTGCCCGCACGCGCCTCGCGCGCCGCACTTGTCGCCGCCGCAGCAAGTCCCACCCGGTTCACCGGCGCGCGTCTCTGCACTTCCTACTGAGCGCTGCTGCAGGCCCTCGTTGCCGGCGCCGCGCGAGCCGTGCTGCAGCGCCGCAGCAACCTGGAGCGCGAGGCGGCGGCGGCGGCGGAGCGCGCCAAGGGCAGCGGCGGCAGCGGCGGCGGCGGAGGCGGCAGCGGCGGCGCGGCGCCGGGCGCGCTCAAGGCCGGCATGCGCACGGTGCCGCCGGGGCGGCGCGTGCTGCTGCTGGGCGCCGCGGAGGAGATGGGGCGTGTGCGGAGGGTGAGAGTCACCCGGCGTTGAGGATGCATGTTGAAGTTTGGACATGCCGTGATGGGCACTCTCCTGGAGGCGCTTCCACAGGCATGGCGCTCGAGGTTTGAAGTAGGCCCGCGCTGCGAGGGCAGCAGTCGTCGTTTCAGCAGTGGCGCGTGCTGCTGCGCCGCCCTGCGGAGGCATAGGCGGCGTTCGCAACAGCAAAGCTGCCGCCCTTCGGCGTTTTGGGAGTCTCCCGGTGTTGAGCTACATGTTGAAGTTTGGGTGCCGCAACAAGGCAGAGGCGCTGCCATGATCACAACGCGTGAGGTGTAGGGCAAGACCGTGCTGCGAGGTGTGCGGTCGCCGTTTCGGCGCTGCGCGCACTGCCGCTGCGCAGAGGAGGCAGTGCGCGCACGGGCTGAGCCGTCGCCTCACCGCAACTGGGCGTGACCTCTGCGATTGCGTGTGTGCGCATGTACAGTGCCTCTCAGTGGCAGTGATTAAGTGCACGCGCGTAGCGTGTCGCCGCCACGCATGCGTCGTCGCCGCACACGTGCGCCCCCATGCAAGCCAGCACAGCGCATGCGGTGCGGCGGCGTGTGTGACAAGCATGCCTATCTCTGGAGTGGAGATGACTGATGAGCACTGCCATCGTCACGGCCACAGCGGCGCGCTGCTGACAGAGGCAGCGCGGCGCCGTGCACTGCCGGCGTCAGGCGCGTACGCGTTCCGCCGCGCGCGCTCGGCAGCAGAGCGGACCGCTGACTGAGCGCTGCTGCGTGCAGTTGTGACGGCGCGGCACATGCCTCTGTCGCTGCTACTGCTGCCACTGCTGCTGCTGCTGCTGCTTCCGTTGCTGCTGCTGCAAGTGCACTGTTACGAACATCAACGACGTGCTTGCAACGTGTGCTCTTTCTGCCTCGCGCGTGCGTGCACGTCGTTCGCACGTGATGGGAGGCTGGCCGGTTCCTCGGTGTGCGGCCAGGGCAGTAAGAAAGCTGCATTTCTTTGATGTCGGCTCTTTTGAAGCGAGGAGCTCAAGGCAAAGCCAGAAAGGATGCGGCATTCAACATCAGCCCTTGTTTGGTGTGAGACAGATGGTGTTGGTTGCAGTACTGTTACGGCTGGCATGGGGAGCATCACGGGCTTGAACAGCGCTCAATTACTGCCGACAAAGTTGCTGATTGAATCCCAATGACGATGGGGGGGTGTTCATGAGTCGAGGGGGAGGTTGGGGGGGAGTGGGGAGGGGCGGGCTATGCTCCGTCACCTATTTGGTGGCCGCTTGACACTGTGAAAGGCTGCCACTGATGTTTTACTACATGAAGCCTCACCGCACGCTTCCTCCGTACCTGCCGCTGCTGCGCCGCTGTTCTGCTCTTTCAAGACAAGTTTCACAGCAACTAACAATGAGGGGTTGCGCTCGATGCGGGACTCAACCCAATATATCGCGACACACAGGCGTGGTACAAGAAGAAAAGGGACGTGGGCCGCAGCGCAGTCATATATATTCTACTTGAAAGTAAAGGGTAGTGCTATTGCAACCTCTTGTGATCTGCACTCATTCTCTACGCTATCGGCAGAACTGCCGGGCTGCCATGAAGCCTATTCCGTGCATTCTCTGTGCTGTGCCGCTGCTGTTCCGCGCAGGCGTGGGACAAGAAGGAGAGGGAGGCCGGGGGCGCCGCCGCCGCGCTGTGGAGCATGGACCCAGCGCTGGCGCACCGCGAGCGCACGAGCCTTGACCTCGTGGTGCATGCCGCAGATGCGGCGCTGCCTCAGGTGCATATACATGCACACCCCTTTGTCGTACTTCGAAGTATATGATCAGGTACATGCCTACCCCATGCATCCGCCCTCGTGGTGCACGCCACAGACGCAGCGCTGCCTCAGGTGCATGTACATGCATACCCCTGTGTCGTACGTGTTCAGACACATGCCTACCCCATGCGTAACCCCTTGTGCACGGGGTTCGGCCTCGTGGTGCACGCCGCAGACGCGGCGCTGCCTCGGGTACATACATGCGTACCCCTTGCATACTCCTATATTACGCATGAAAAGAAGACTCTGTAGTGCCTGCCGGGGGCGGGCCGCGGCCGCGTCGTGAGCGCCGCCGACATACATGCATACCCCACCCTTTTACAGTAGTAACATACCCTTTTCTGACTTGAAGCGCGTTGTTGCAAGTGGGGAGCAGCCACAATATGCACTGAGGCTGTAGACTGCACCTTGTCTCTGGCTGCTGACGTAATGTTGCAACTGCTGTGACAAGCTGTTTCCAAGGTGCTCACGCACGTGTCATTGTCCTGCCCCCTAGGTTGGGGTTAACCCTAACCCTATTGTTTAATTCGTATTTAGTTCATATGAATGTACTTGAAGTACATATATATACAGAATCACCTATTTCATTTGTTGTTAAAATTTGGTTCGGATTTATAAGAGGATTAATAAAAATTTCTTCATTAGGTAAAAAAGCAACTTGCTTCAACCCGAGGTTTATTAGTGTTTGTGTTCTTTCAATTCCTACCACAGTACCGGCTAAAATATCTCCGGTTTTTACTTGATAAATACTTGTATAATTTCTAATGATAAATCTGCTATGTTATTTGCTCTGAAATTTGGTGTTAAAATCTTTAAAGGTTTTAGAAATTTTCTTCTATTGTAAAAACAAAGCAAAGTCTAAACATTTTTTTTCACCTAAAACATTATTTTTATTTGCTTCTGGGTCGTAATCACGTACAAAGAAAATTGCTCCATGTGCAAAAGCACCAACCATTAGGAATCCCGCAATGTATTGACTAATCTTGTTAGATCTTGGCTCAGGGTTGTCATATATAAAATATTTATATTTAGATTTCCTTGAATTTGAGAACTTACTTTTGAAGAAATTATTTCAACAAAGGGTGCAGCAGAAACAGAGGAACTGGAGTTTGGTAACAATTGAAATTAGGATGTTATCCTTTCATTTTAAGTAGCCAAGGACAACGCTCAACGCCACATTGCACTCACATCAGATGTTCACACCAGTTCTGCATCAGGCGTCTGGGCACCATCCAGATCTGGCCGCCTCTTTTGTACTTCAACAGTTCAGTACGTCATCATTACACATATTTTGTTTCAGTACTTCAACATTACGCATATGCCTCTTTCAGCATTTCAACAGTTCAGTACTTCAACATCACACATGTTGCCCACCCTCATGTTCCAACGCGCTTTTTTCTTCACGTTGCCCTCTGTCACCTGCGTTCGAAGACTATACTTCTGTTTTTGATATGACTATATGCATCTATGCGCTCCCCTTTTCTCGCGACGCGCGCGCTGCCAGCCCGCCGACGGTGTATAACTGTGTGCGCAGGACGTTCTTAGGGTTAGGGTCAGGGTTAGGGTTAGGCATTCCGGCACGCTCCCACGATTTCGGGGTTGCTGCCTGCCCCCCCCACGTGCCTGCTACTAGGCGTAAGGCGTAAGAGCTTGAACTGGTATTCAAGTGCCCGTGCTCACGCGCTAACAAGCTCCCCTTGTTCGCGTCTTGTCTCGCGCGCTGTCAGCTCGCCGATGGCGTAGAGATGTATTATCAAAAGCCCCAAGGGAGGCCGTGTGTGCGTACCTAGGGTTCACTCCTATGCAGCAGCCTGCTCTGCGCTGCGCCCTAAGAGCTTGGACACCAGCGCTGCATGTTCTTGGAGTTACAGCACCCCTCCCGCTCACGCATCCGTGTGCTCTTCCTTTGCCTCTCACACGCTGGCAGCCCGCCGACGGCGTAGAGGAGGCGGAGCACCGCTACTGCTCGCGCATCACATATCAGGTGAGAGCTCATTGCCTCTCTTGAATTATGACCTGTTAATATTTGGAAATCGGGTGCAGTATACATTCCATACTTAAAAGCACATACTCTGAAGTGCATTGGTGTAACAGAACCCTCTGTTTCACGTTGTGTCCGGTTGCGGAGCACCGCTACTGCTCGCGCTTCACGTATCAGGTGAGAGCTACTTGGCAGCAGTCTTGAACTGCTACCTGCGAATAAATGCCATCAGGTGCAGTATACATCCCACGCTTTGCAGCACATACTTTGAAGTACATTGCTGTAACAGAACTCGCTGTTTCACGCTGTGTCCAATGACGGAGCCTCGATACTGCTCGCGCATCACGTATCAGGTGAGAGCTACTTGGCGGCAGTCTTGAATTATGACTTGTGAATACGTGCCATCAGGTGCAGCGTATGTTCCCATCTATAGACCGAAGTACACGATAGATTTGAATGTTTCACGCCGTGTCCGATTGGCGTAAGATTGAATGACGTCGCTGCGGTAGCACTGGAGAACGCCGTGGGGCGTGTGCCTCTGATGCAACTTCAACACCGCGCAATAGTTTCGGGGTTTGCACGGTTGGCGCACTTTATGTATAAATATTTAAGCTTTATACGTATGCGCGTACCCTTAGGCAGTGCAATGCCAGGGTACTGCAATGTTCGCGCTACATCAGTCATATTAGTTGAAGACACTCCCAGGATGTCATGTGAGTATGGGTCGGTGTGCAGGTCTGCTCACATGGTGACGCTGACGCAAGCACGGCGCAAAGAGACAAGAAGTACAGGCAACATCAACATCCATCCTGATTTTGGCTGAGAGTTGTGACAGCCAGCATCTGTGAAGCGCAGCCAAAACGTTTCAAACTGCAATTGCACAGTCATATGAAAAAGCCACAACAACAGCGAGGAATTCACACAAGCTGACAGCTGGTTGGCATGACACGGGGCACAACCAGCTAAATGCATGCGCTGCTTCGGCGCTAGCTGCAGATCACGATATCGGATTTCAGAACAGCCTTATTTGCCTTCGTCAACCCGTGTCAGTGCTCCGTCGTGAAGAAGCGAAGACACTGTGCAGTGCCGCAGGCAGCGCTCTCCACCACAACTCTCCTCAGACATGATGCTGCAATAAAATATACTTCAAGAAGTATGGTTTTCAAGTCTTGCCCAGTATAGCAGGCATTCGAGAGAAAGAGACACCAATCACATGACTCGACGCCCCTCTCTGTCCTGCATATGAGAGATACCCCAAGTGTACTTGGTACCTAGGTAGCCCGAAGTCTATGCGCGAGTGCTGAGCGAGGGGGCCAGGTACAGGGGTATGCACGTATATGGAGCCCCCCCCCCCCCCCCCCCCCATCCCCCACAGCCCACTAGAGTTCTGATCCAGCTGGGTCAACCGCTTTCTCTTTGCCTGCAGTTACACTCGCTGAAACTGCCAAAGGGCCTGTCGCACATCACCGCCGTGGCCACGGCCCGCACCGCCGCACCGCCGCTGGCGCTGGCGCCGCCGGCGGCGACGCTGCTCGCCGTGGGCACCGCAACGGGGCAGGTCGCGGTGTGGCTGGTGCGGTCGGGCGGCGCGGCGCAGCAGCAGCAGCCACAGCAGCAGCAGCAGCAGCGGCAGCAGCAGCAGGCACAGCAGCAGCAGCCCGTCCTCCTGCGCGTGCTCTCGCAGGTGCGTGCGAGATGGCAACGGTCCGCCGCGCTGACGGCGTGTGTGCTTCCGCTGCCCGCGGCACACTGGCGCCAGCGCGCAGCCGTTTCATGTGCTGCGGTCGGGGGGCGCGGTGCAGCCGCCGCCGCCGCAGCAGCAGCAGCAGCAGCACCCCGTCCTCCTGCGCGTGCTCTCGCAGGTGCGCGTGGCACGGCAGCGCTCTTTCAGGGTTGGGTTTACTGTAGGTCTACAGGTGAACATTAGGGTTAGTCCCACATCAGTCATGTCGCAAGTTGCTTCTCGCTGCGCGCGCACGGAAGCACTGGCGCGCAGCAGCGTTCTTCACGCTGCGGCGAGTGATTTCATGACGGCAGGCTGTTGAGGTACTCCTGCGGAGGCTGGCAACGACATCGCGCTCTTCCTTCCTGCCAACGGCTAACGGACCGCATGAAGCGACGCCCGATGCACCCCACAGTGCAATGGTAACATGGGCACTTCAGCGGCCAAACCTCATGCCATCGCTGGGCATCCATGGACCAAATAGAATTGCGTCGCTGCAAGTCGGGCTGCGCCCCTCGACACGTCGTTCCAATTTCGGGAATGCCGAAACCTGCTTGTTGCCGTCCTGCACCGACCCTCGCCCTGACCTTGACCCTCTCAGGCAGGTGCGCACGTTGTCAAGCCGGTCTCAGATCATCACCCTGCCTGCATCAGCGCTCTGCTGCCACCACCAACGCGCGCCGCTCATCTGCCCGTCCCCCTCCCCCAGCCCTGCGCCGCAACCCTTCCGACCCCGAAACTCACGACCCGCCGCGCCTTGCCCTAACCCTAACCCCTGCTCCCCCCCCTCCCCCCCCCCCTTGCCCCCCCCTGCCCCCCTTCTCCGCCGTGCAGGTAACCCAAGGCGGACCAGTCCCCCGTCGCCGTTTACCCCTCATGTAGCGCGACCCTGATCAATCTAACCCTGCTCCCAATCTAAACCTAACAATAACCCAACTTCGACTCTTATCCGCCCGACATACCCCCAACGTATCGCCGAGCCTGATCAGTCTGAACCCTGATCTCGACCAGACCCTGACCCTAACAGCGCCCCTCGCGGTCCCCGCCCCCTACGCCTACCTAATCCTCACATACTGCCGACTCTGATCAACGCAAGTATAGTAAACCAAATTAATGCTAGCTGGCCCTCACATCAACCCCCGCCATCCCCGCCCTGTGCGCCGCGCAGGTGCCCAAGGCGGACCAGTCGCCCATCGCCGCGCTGTCGCTCGGCGACGGCCCCGCGGCAGCGCTCGCCGCCGTCGACGCGAGCGGCGTCGCGCGCCTCTACGCCCTCGACGCGCCGCACACGCTCGCGGCCGCGGCGGCGGCGGCGGCCAAGGGCGGCGGCGGCAGCGGCGGCGGCCGCGCGCCGGAGCCGCTGCTGCTGCTCGCCGTGCCGCCGGACACGCTGCGGCGGCCGCTGCTGGACGCGCGGCTGGAGGCGTGGGCGGCGGCGCCGCGGCGGCGGCGGCGGCGGCGGCGGTGGCAGACGCGCAGGGGAAGGGGCTGCGGAAGAAGGTGCGCGCAGATGATGGCGCATCTGTAGAAAGTTGAACGCTTGGTGGTGGTCGGGAGGCGGCAGTGCAAGCGCGCCGGCGAGTGCGTCGCTGCGCGAGCGCCTGCCGCCGGTGGGCAGTGCGCTGCCTTTAGCCGTGTTGATTCATGCCCCTCGTGTCCTCTGCACTCGTACGCGCCACTCGCCTCGCCGCAGCCTCGCTTCACAACAGCGGGCCGTACCGCCAACGTCAACGGCGGGCCGTACCGCCAACGTCATCGTCGGCGGCGGCTGCGGCCATACTCCCCCCCTCTTGCTCATCCATCATCGCCGCGCACGCGCGCCTCGCTGACGCGCTGCCGCGACGTGCATCCGCGCTCCCGCCCCCGCGCCGCAGGCACCCGTCGCCGCCTCCAGCGCGTCGCTGACGTCCAGCGCGCACAGCGGCGGCGGCGGCGGCAGCGGCGGCAGCAGCGGCGGCGACGCCGGCAGGTCCACGCGGCGGCGGACGCGCGGCACGTGTGTGGCGCTGCACCCCGCGCGCACCGCCGCCGGCGCGCGCCTGTCGATGGTCGTCGGCACGGAGGGCGGCAGCGCCGTCATGCTCAACGCCGACGCGTTCGACCGCAACGTGAGTGCGCGCACTGCCGCCGCCGCTGCCGCACGCGCTGCCGCGCTGCGTGGCAGTTGGCGGGCGCAACGGCAGAGCACAGGAGGCACACCAATGCGATGGGTGGCGACGTTTAGCTCAGCGAGTCATGCCCTACATGATTGCCAATCACTTGGCCTGCATGGCAGCAGTACGGAGTTTGTGATGTCAAACTACTTGTACATAAAACAGTGCCTACACGTGCAGCCTACCTACTGTGCTCATGATGGTCATCAGCTTCTGCAGCGTGCCGTTCTGTGCACGCAGCCTCAGCGCGACTGCTCGCTTGCCGCCGCAGATCGCGCTGTGCGGCGACGTGGTGTACGGCCGGTGCTTTGCGACGTACGAGCCGTCGCTGCCAAGCGTTGTGGACGTGGACGTGCTGCACGCAGGGTGAGCCGCCCCCAGCCCTAGCCCTAGCCCTAGCCCTAGCCATAACCCTCATTCTAGCCCCAACCCCAACCCCAACAAACCTCAGACCAGTGGTCCATTGCATGGACCCCGACAATGGCGTCGTCGCACTGGTGGTATCACATTTTGAGATGGGTCCTACCACATGCCATCATCGACCTGCAGCAACTGTTAGTTGTAATGCTACGCAGTGCGTCTCGTGCGCCAGAGATCCTAACCCCAACTCTGACCCTGACCCTAACTCATTACGAGCGCATGTGGCCGCGTGTGCGACGCTCGTTCCTGACCCTAGCCCTAACCCGAACCCTAACCGTAACTGCTAAGCTGCTGCGCTGCGTGCGACACTCCTTCGACTTCATACCCTGTGCGAAACCCCTGTAACGACGCCACTCCCGGCAACAAGTAGTGTGCCTGGCCTGCGAACAGTGCGCATTGACGTGACCCGGCGCCCAGGCAATGAACATTGACGTGACTAAGCGCCCAGGCAATTAACATGGTGTCCCCTGTTGAAGCTGACTGCTCACACGCTTAACGATGTGTGCGCGCGGCGGTGTGGAGTATGAGCGAACACTAGCACATCTCAGCGCTGGGCCAGCTGAGAGTGGCCGCTTTTGTGGAAGTTTCTGAAGTACTTGCATTAGCCTTGAGAAATTTGGTACTGCACCTTAAGCCGACCGCAGCATCCGTGCGCCGGTGAACAAGCGACAGGAAGCCTTATGCAGAGACGGACGGCTGCATGCATCAGTATGGCACGGCGAAGAGCAACGGCTACATGCGTGAGTTGACATGTCAGCAGCGGCAGACTCATGCACGCTGCGAGTGCCCCCCCCCCCCCCCCCCCCCCCCCCCCCACCCTACAGCAGCGCCGCACGCGACGGCGGCAACGCGTGCAAGCGCATGTTCTCCGAGCACCACCGCGCACCGGTCATCTTGATTGACTTCTGCGGCGGCGGCGACGGCCTGACCATGGTGACGCTCGACGCGGCGCACGTCGTCGCTGTATGGGAGTACAGCGCGGATTCCGCCACGGGCTATGCGTGGAACGCGCCGACGCGCGCGGCAGCGCTCGACCTCGGGCACCGCACGTACGCCCCGGACCAGGCGAGTGACTCTAGCCCTAGTCTGAGTGCTTAACCCTACCCCTAACTTGGATCTAGGCCACCGCGCGTACACCCGGACCACACGAGTAACCGTGACCCTGGTCTGAGCCGCGCGTACGCAGGTTGTCCTAACCCTAGCCCTTGATGTAGTCGTAACCCTAACCCTTTAACTCTTGATCTCGCGCACCGCGCGCACGCCCCGAACCAGGCGAGACACCCTAGCCCCAACCCTCACTCTAGCCCCAAATCTGACTCTTGATCTCAGGCACCGCACGCCCCGGACCAGGCGAGAGACCCTAGCCCTAACCCTTGCCCTAGCCCTCACCTCAACCTAAACTCTTGATCTTGGGCACGGCGCGCAAGTCCCAAACCAGGAGAGTAACCCTAGCCCTAACCCTGACTCTAACCCTAACTCTAATTCTTGACCTCAGGCAATGCGCGTCGGCCCGGACCGAGCAAGTAACTCTAGCCCTGACCCTGGCCCAAGCCCTAACCCTTACCCTAACCCTGGATCTAGGGCACCGTGCATATGCCCCGGACCAGGCTCTCGCCCGGACCAGGCGAGAGACCCTAGCCCCAACACGTACTCTAGCCCTGACCCTGACTCTTGACCGCGGGCACCCCGCGTACGCCCCGACCAGGCAAGTGACCCTAGCCCTGACCCTAGCCCTAGCCCTAACCCTTATTTCTAGCCCTGGATCTAAGGCGCCCCGGATCAGGCGAGTGACCCTGACCCCGGTCTGAGTGCCTAGCCCTAGTCCTCGTTATCGCTCTCGGGCACTGCGCTTACGCCCTGGACCAAGCGATTGACCCGAACCCAGACCCTAGCCCTAGCCCTAACCGTAACCCTGGATCTAGGGCACCGCGCGCACGCCCCGCACCAAGCGAGTAACCTAATCCTAACCCTGACCCCAAGCCGAACCTAACCCCCCCCTAGCCGTGATTGTGAATCTCACCCTCCAGCTCGGGCACCGCGCGCTAGCGGACCAGGCGATGGGCGCGCTGTCACTCCGGAGTGTGGGCCGAGAGCGCACCGCGACAGGAGGGGGGGGGATTTCAACGATGCGCGATGGGGGGCAGCGGAAAGGGCGGCGCCGAACGCGCGGGCGGCAAACGCGCCGCGAACTGACCTGATGTAAACGTGCATGGCCCTACCTTCAGCGCGTGACGTCCCTGTCGCTGCGATCGCCACTGCTGGCCAACGTTTTGTCAGCTGCGGGAAAGCTGCGAGACGGACTGTCGTGCACGGAGTGCATACCAGGCAACGGAGAGGCCCACTGGCGTTGCTACGCTTCTCCTGCCTCGCTGCTGCTGTCGACGTGCGCCTACTTCTGTAGTTCCCTCTGCACTACCGGCTACTGCGATTTTGCGCGGCGCTGCTGCGCGCGCATGTCCTGCCCGGCGCGGCGCTCCACCGGAGCGGCACATCACCGTGCCGCTGAAGCACAATTTCCACACTTCAGGTCTTTCTATCCATGACGACAAGAAATTGGTAAAGTTTTTTACACTCTAACATACTAAATTTTAATACTTTTTATTTTAATACTGCAGCAAACGCCCAAAATTATTTAAACTTTTAGAATAACAAGATGTAGTAATTTTTCATGAATACTTCATTTACTACGAAGATTAATCCAGCCCATAGTCTATTAAAATATTCTATAAAGCGCAAAATATTCATACTTTGAATGAATGTTTTGAAAAACAAGGTAATTTTTCTAAACTAGAGAAAGTAAATGTCTAACGTGGATTGCTCCTTTCAGTTTTATGAACAGGTTTCTGGATGTAAATACAAATCAGAAAGTAAGCACAGCTTTTTGAACTATTACATCTGAAAGTTCTACGGGCATATCGGGTGTTGCTAATGTGCCCGTAAATCGTGTTCCCCCCCCCTCCCCCCCCCCCCCCGCCCCCATTCGTGCGCTTGCTCCCCCCCCCCAGGCGGCGGTGGACGAGGTCATCTACGCGCGCCGCGCCCGCCGCCGCCGCGACGACGGCGGCGGCGATGCAGCGCCGCGACGCGATCCGACGTCGACGCGCAACGCCCTCGCAGCAGCGCTCGACATGGTCCACGGCCCCGACTTCCGCCTGTGGCAGCGGCTGCCGCGGGAGGACGGCGGCAGGCTGGAGCTGTTAGTGCCGACGGCGGATGGGGACGGGGGCGGTGATGACAGCGGCGGCGGCGGCGGCGGCGGCAGGTGGCTGTGCGCTGCGACGTACAGCGCCGGCGGCGCGCTGGCGAGCGTCGTGATGAAGAGCTGTCAGGCGCGTCACCTGTTGAAGATGGCGGTGACGACGCTCCACCGACGTCGCGTCTTTGCGCACGTGTGCTTGTGCCGCCGCTGCGCACCGCACGCGGCGCCTGCGCGCCGGTCGCGTCGCCGCTGCGCTGCTGCCACACGCGCGCGCGCCGCGCTCGACCAGACGCCCCGCATTTACTGCGCTGCGCGCCGTTCACTCGTGAGCTCACACCGCCGCACATCCGACCTGCGCCACCTGCTTACCCCCCCCCCTTCCCCCCCTTGCACAGCACCTGCTGCGCGCCGGCGTCCTTGTGGAGGCCCGCCTGACCCCCAGCCGCCTGGAGCTCGCGCTCCTGATAGCGCACGTGGGGCGCGAGCGCGCGCCGGCGGCCGCGCGAGAAGAGGCGGCAGCGCTCAGAGGCATGACCGCCGCCGCCGCGATCGTGGCCGCGGCGGCGGGTGCGGGCGCTGCCGCGGGCGGCGGCGGCGGCGCCGCCGCGGCGCTGCGCATCGCGCTTGTGGACCTGGCGACGCTGGCGGCGCTGCCGTGCGGCGCCTTGCACGAGCTGCCCGTGCAGCAGGTGTGCAGCGGCGCGCTGCCGCCGCCGTTGCCGCTGTCTGCGCGCGGTCTTGTCTGTCTGTGGTGGCGGCGCGTGTGTGTGTGCGGGTGGGGGCGAGGCTGCGGGGCCCATGTGTGTGCTGCGCAGCAGTGCTCTGCGGTGCGCGACCAGGGTGTGTGTGGGCTGCAGTGCCGTTGACGGGCGGGCGGAGCCGCGGCGGCGGCGCGCGCGTTCCAGCGTCCGGCGGCGTGCGCTGCTGCCGCCGCGCCAATCTGCGTGCCGCTGCTGCCGTCGGCGCGTGTCAGCTGCCCGCCAGACTGCGGCCCGAGGGTTCAGGGTTAGGGTTAGGGTTAATATTAGGGTAACGCGCTGGGCTCCCGAGACGAGCACTGCTGTGCATGTGACTGCGGGCGTCGCGTGCCGCCGCTGCTGCGTCTGCGCAGCGGGCGGCGCCGTGCTGAGCGGCGCAGCGCTTTGGCCCATACCTCACGCACGGTCCGTAACCGTAGCCCCTACTAAGCAGCGCAGCAAGCTGCCCTCGTAGCAGCTGATCAGGCACTCGCTGCATTGCTCAAAGTGCCAATTGGAGAGTCGCGCATTTTCGGACGCTATCACCACCGGCGCAGACAGCATCACGTCTCTCAGAGACGGAGAGCCGATGTGAGGGTTGCCAACTTGAAAAAGTCAGTTTATAAACAAGCGTCACACTCGCCTGCACCGCAGCTGATGCTAGTGGCCAAGGCGGCGGACCGTCCAGTCGACAAAAACGAGTTCTATCAGAAGCGAGGGTGACACACTGGGGAAGGATGAGACACACGTGATGATAGTTTGATGCTCTCGCGTTACGCCGCGCCGCTCATCCTCCGCCTGCAGCTGGTGAGCGCGGCCAAGGCGGGCGTCTTTGCGATGATATCAAAATCTACTTCTATGCGAAAAGAAGATGCAGCACTAGCAATGAGATAAATCACACATGGCAAAATCTGTGATTATCTTGTGTCTCACCGCGCCCCTGCAGCTCGTGCGGCCACGGCGGGCGTCCCACCGACAAACACGAACTCTTTCAGAGGGAGGATGAAACACTGGCGAAAGGATAAACCACACGTGTACGTGTCAGAGTCTGTGATTTGTTTCGTGCTGCGCCGCGCCCCCCCAGCTGGTGCGCGCGGCCCCGGCGAGCGTCCTGCCGACGGAAATGAAAACAATGAAAACGATGCGGATGAAATATAAGAACAATACTACATCACACGGCATGGTCTGTGATCCTTTTGTGTTACGCTGCGCCGTCGCTTCCCCGCCTGCAGCTGGTGCGCGCGGCCAAGGCGGGCGTGCTGCCGACGTTTGCGCTGTCTCCCGTGCACGATGCGCCGGGCACGGACTTTGCCTACCTGCTGGTCGACAGCGCCATCTACGCGTACTCCATGGAGACCGGGCGGCGCATGCCGTGTGCGGGGCTGGAGGTGCGGTGATGTTGCAATTAGGGTTAGGGTTGGTGTTAGGGTTGGGGATAGCCACGGAGTGCCGCTGGTCGCTCGCGTGTCAGGTTCATATACTTTGTAGTTGGGGACCGGGCGGCACGTGCCGTGCGCGGGGCTGGAGGTGCGGCGATCTTGTGCTGTGACTGAGCCACGCGTTTTGCCAGGCATGTCGTGTTCGCATGTGCATGTGTTGTCTATGTTGAGGTATACTTCAAAGAAGTGCTAGGAATTAGGCGGTAGAGTGTCTCAGCGGACTGCGGCGGGCGCTGGCAGGTGCGCTGGCTGCTGCCGGCGGTGCGCTTTGCGATGGAATGCGCGTGAGGGCCTGCCGCTGCAGGCCATGCCCAACAGAGCTGGTCATACTGCCACTTGTTTTTCTGATCGTGGTTTTAGCACTGCTTTGCTGCAGACGTCGCCGTGCGCCCCGCCGTCAGCTGCCCTCCCACCGCATGCCGCCACCGCACAGCGGCAGCGGCGGCGCGCGCGCACTGCCGCAGGCACAGCGGTCACGACGCGCACACCAGCCGTCCGTGCTGCTGCCGCCGCCGCATGCCACATTTCAACGGCACCAGCCCCTGCTGACTGTTCTACCGCGCTTGCCACGACGCGCGCCGCGCGACAGGTGCCAGCGGCGGAGGCGGCGGCGGGGCCCGCGGCGGCGGCGGCGGCGCCGCGCATCCGCGTCAGCGCCTGCGGCCGGCACGTGTTCGTGGCGCCGGCGGGCATGGACCGCGTGCACGCGTTTCAGCTGGGCGGCGACGCGTTGAGGCCGCCGCCGAGCGATGAGGTGAGTCACACCTCGCTTACTGAACTTGAAGTTCAGAAATTTGCGTTCACGCGGGGTGGGTGGCATGGCATGGCGGTCGACGGCGTAGGTGCACGATGAAGCCGGTCGCTGCTGGCGAAGCGCTCAAGGCGTGCGCAAAGATCGCCTTCCGTCTGGCGATCTACTTTGGTGCCGCTTACATCAACAGGGCATACTCTGAAACGTGCAAGCGGCTTGCGTATTGCACCACTGTTTCTTCGACGTGCAAGCGATGCCTTTCTGTGCCGCATTGCTGCCAGCAGGTCCGCGTAACGTAATTAGGCAATGTCTGTCAAGCATTCCAAACTCTGCACGCGAAGTGCGTCATGTTGTGCTGCCGAGCCGAGGAGGCGTCGTTGCTGCAGTTCGGCGCAGTCAATATTGTGCGCACATATGTGTAGCGCCGCCGCCACCGAGATCGCTCCCCTGCCGTACGCTAGTGAGATGCGCGTGTTGCACTGAACGTTCAAGCCAGAGTGCCAAAGACGGCAGGCAAAGTCTTTCGGACTAGTGTCGTGCAGGCAGGGGTTGAGCTCAGGCGACCGCACAGCTGCAGGGACACCGCACCTGGCGCAGCACTTGCGGCCGTGCAGGTTCGTCCGTGACGCGGAGTGCGGCATTTTTTGTATCAGAATTACGCAGGGAGTGCCCCAACGTGTGTCGTGGTACATGCACCTGTGTACCAGTGGGCATTCTGCGACTGCCCCCCTTCACGCACTCCTCGATACCACTCCCACCTGACGGCCTGGCGGCGGCCAACTGACGGCCTGAGTACATCCGCCCCCTCCACGCGCTCCTCGATGCCACTGTCAAGCGGCAGCACTCAGTGCCTCGCAGCCAGTATCTCACCCCGCATGCCGCCGCCGCCCATCGCTGCGCCCGCAGGACGCGCGGCGGCGCCGCGCCGCGCGCGCGCTGCGCACCGTCCGCCGCCACGCCACGCCCGTCCGCGCGCGCGCCTTCTGCGGCGCCGCGGCGGCAGCGGCGGCGGACGGCGCGCTCGGCTTTGCGTACGGCCCGGGCGGCGCGTGCGACCACGGCGCGCTGGCGGCGGCGCTCGTGCGCGAGGTGGTGGACGCCGCGCTGAGCGACGCTGCTACGCGCTAGCTAGCGCCGGTAGCTACTTAGCGTGGGCGCCAGTAGCTAGCGTGGGCGCTAGCTAGCGCTTGCGCCGGGCGCTAGCTAGCGCCTCGTGCGCTGTTCGGTGGCACGTTTTGTGTTGTCGTGGGGCGGGCTTTTGTGGGGCGTGGTGGCATAAGGAGTTTATCGTTGCGGAGGCGCTGCGCATGGTCGTTGCGGTCTGCCAGTGGGGCGAGAGCGTCTTGATTGTTGTCATCTGTGCGTGTCGAAGTGCTGGTGTTGATGCGGCAGGTGGAGCACGTAGAGCACTGCTGCAACGTGGCAGCGGCCGCATGCGCTTCCGCCGAGGCGCAATGCGAGCAGCGACGCGTGACGCGAGCAGCGACGCGTGCGCACCATGATGTGCCGGTGTCGGCGTCAGCGCATCATGTGCGCACCAGCATTGCTCAACGCGGCTGTGTGTATGTAATGCTGCCCGAGCAGCATGTACATAGCCATGCACAATGTTGCCAGGGCAGCAGCACATGGTGCCGGGATCTTCTGCACTGGTGGTGATCGTCAATAGACACAAATTCAGCTGACGTATGCTGAAGCCTGTTGAGTGCCAACTTGTTGGGTGTATTGCAAGCGCTGATGCGTGCACACACACTTCCAGCTTAGACTGAAGCAACGGATAGAGGACCACCACGGAATCAGGCTCATTCACTGGAATGCGGCAAATGATTAGCTGTGTGGGATTGCGGGGCAGAAAAGGAAAACAAGGGGGGGAAGAAGAGGAAAAACAGATGAAATTGCGCCTCAAATTGCTGCCGCCGCGGGCGTACCTGGCGCGTGCAGCGCAAACACAGGCTTTAAATTTGTGTCTGGTGTGCGCCCGCCGCGCGCAGCGCAAACCCAGGCTTTAGTTTTGCGTCTGACTGGTCTGTGGAGTGATGAAGAAGAGAGGCAGAGTGCATATATAGCAGCCGCTGGAAGGGCGCAGGTGCAGAACTTGTGCAAAAGCAGCGCCAATTTGCCATATTATGGTATCAGTTTCGTCTGTGATGGTGACTGTTTATAGCCTGGCGAAGCATTTGCACAGGACAATGCATTTACACCGCAGTGCATTTCAAGCAAGAGTAATCTATATTATATTTGCAGAAGCAGGTTGCTGCTCAATCAAACCCTGATTGCAAAAATCCAAACCCTCATCTACCAGTGGAACATCCGCACCATTGCTCAAAGACCAGACATTCACATGTGGTGAGCAGTCTTATAAAAGCGAACATGCTATGCAAACACAGCACTTGCTGCACAATAGCAAGTGCACCTTGCAAGCCAACATGCACCCCATGAACATCATGCATGCATGCACATACGTATGCGTTTGGAGCGCTTCCCGATGTTTGTTTGTGATGCAACGCGCCACATTCACAGCATTTGCATTCCCACATTGGCAACCAGCTGATTTGACGGCGCAAAGTATGGCATGCATGCAGGCATTGCGGCGTGGTCTCAGACAATGGCGACGCAAGCGCTGCAGTGTGGCTCAGCGCTGCAGTGTGGCTCAGATAGAGCAGGCAGCTAAAAAGCCATTTGGACGGGGCTGCACGGATATGTACATTTTGTGCATGTGCGTGCTTATTGTGTGAACGGTAGACATAGCCACCCCCGTACGGCTTTACCAGCTGTTGACGTCAAAACAGATGGGCACACCTCAGACGCAGAAGATAGCGGGTGCTGCAGGCACACAATGGCGGCCATGCGCCAGTGCAAAGTATGCCAACTATGTATCGCCGTGTCTACGTAATTGTTCGCCCGGCGCATGCACTGGCCATGGCCCTGGCGAAGAAGTTCGTTTTGATCATATATGACGAGCCAGTATGTTCAGCGCACGGGCTGAATGACGCCATCAAAGTGGCGTGCGGGTAAATGGGGTGGGGCTTCGTGTAAGGGTACTACCCGTGTAAGGGCTCTACCTGTAGGGTGCCCGCGCACTGAACACTCTGGCTCGTCATAGGTGATCAAAACGAACTTGTTCGCCAGGGCCATGGCCAGTGCTTCCTGGTCATGCGCCGGGCCACCGATTACGTAGACACTATGGTAGTTGGCACATTGCTGAAGCACCTCGCCTTGCGTGCGAGTGTCCTCGTTGACCCACTCCTCGTAACTCACCACCTCCGTCATGTGCTCCTCCAGGCGACTATGCCGCTGGCTTAGGGGCGCATCAGAGAATTTGGTCAACTTGGTCAACCGCGGGTCATCCAGCACCTGCTCAGGGACGGCTGCCAGTGGGGGGTTAAGCACGTCGAACTACCGGTCGCCGGGAAACTCAATGACGGCGTCATCGCGAACCCTCACAGGCACTCAGCCCATACTTTCATGGAATGGAATGGAATTATCGCTGGATTTTGGGCGGCGTGGAGCAGCACTGCTTGTTCACGGAGGGCGAGGTACACGTCGAGGGTCACTCAGGCTGTGGCACAAGATCGACGGCCCGCCCACAGTGCTTCTTGATCGTGCGCCGGGGCCACCGATTGCGTAGACACGGTGATGATTGGCATATTGCTGAAGCACCTCGCCTTGCGCGCGAGCGTCCTCGTTGATCCTCTCCTCGTAACGTACTCACCACCTCCGTCATGTACTCCTCCAGGCGGATACGCCGCTGGCTTAGGGGCGCATCAGAGAACGTGGCGGTGGGCGGGCCGTCGATCTTGTGACCCTTCACGTGTACCTTGCCCTCCGTGACGAGCAAGCAGTGCTGCTCCACGCCGCCCAAGATCCAGTGATAAGTCCATCCCATTCCCATGAAAGCATGGGTTGAGTGCTTGTGAGGGCGTTTGCGATGACGCCGTCATTCAGTTTCCCGGCGACCGGTAGCTCGACGTGCTAACCCCCCATCCGAGCAGTTGCTGATGACCGCGCGGTTGATTATGCCCTCAACGGACATGTCCGATTATCGTAGTTTGTTGTAACCACTGGAACTTCGCGTCCTTGCTCTGCTCCAGGACTTCAAACTTGCTGTTCATGCTCTCCGTAGTCGCGAGAGTGTCCAGCTTGCCCATGACGTCCTGGAGCAGAGCATGGACGCGAAGTTCCAAGTGGTTTAAAACAAACTACGGAAAGCGGACATCCGTGCGAAGGTCTTTATCGCCGTCGCCTCCCGGAGCGGCGCACACCAACCACCGCTGCGACGGTGCTGCTGCTGCTGCTGCCTGCCGCCACGCCGGTAGCATAGCTTCCCTCGGAGAGAAATGAAACTTGTCTTCTGGCAGGAAAGATGCGACTCATCTCGTAGGTGTTCGAAGCACCCTTTATGCTGCCCACTCTCACCTTGAGGGGCTATAAGAAGCTCTCACACAGCATCACTTTAACTGCGTGTTTGCGCTGAGCTTGCGCCCCTCTTTGTGCTGCTCGCCTTGCAGCCCACAGTGATCCTCTCCGCGAGCCACCCAGAAATCACGACACTCTGACTTTCTCCCAACTTTTTTGGAACTTGTAGGTACTTCAAACGTGAACTTGCCGAAAACCTTCTTTTTTGAAACCGAAGATTTGCAAGGACGATGGTGGTGACAACGAGGAGGAAGGCTCGTGCCCTGGCATTCAATGCTTCGTGTGACGCCAAAGCGGAAGCGAGCCAACAGCAACGTGGTAAGCTGCGCAATTGCAACTGTGTTCAGATGATGACAGTACTCTTGTTTTTCGTTGGGGCTCATGAGCGCAAGTTCGAAAGGTACCCGATTGTCTCATGCGATGCCACATGAGACTGACCTCAATTACCTTCACACCTGCTGATGCCCTCAGACATGTGGATGAAAATATTTGAGTTCCTGCCACACGGGCACTACCTCCAGCTTTCGTCCGTGAGCACCGCATGGCGGGCGCTCTATGCCAGCAGTATGCAGCTGAGGGGGCTGGCGACTCGTGAGAAACAAACTAATGCGCTAGCCATGGTTGCATCTGTGCCTCTCGTACAGTGGGCATTGACAAACGGGTGCGAGATCACCGTGAGGGTATTTGGCCTCGCCCTCACGTGCAGCACTCTAGAAGTGGTGCGGTTTGTGTATTCGAACATGCTGGACTGGCACACCTACATTTTTTGGAAAGTGCCAGTATGCAGGGCCGCTGCTGCACGGGGAGATCTTGGTATGTTGCAGTGGGCACGTACCCAGGGGTTTGACTGGGACACAGACACAAGCGCAGCAGCGGCGTGCAGGGGGCACCTGGAGGTGCTGCAGTGGGCACACGCCAACTGGTGCCCCTTGGATTCCAGCACCTGCGCTGCTGCAGCCAGCGAAGGGCACCTGGAGGTGCTGAGCTGGTTGCATCGTGCCGGATGCGAGTGGGGCGAGTCGACATGCACTGCCGCCGCAGAGGGCGGCCATCTGCTCGTCCTCCAATACGCTTGAAGCCACGGCTGTCCGTGGAGCACTAGGACGTCCTACAAAGCGGCCTACCTCGGTCAGCTCCAGCTTCTACAATGGGCACACGCAAACGGGTGCGCCTTTGACGCAGGTGTATGCTTGAATGCCGTGCTTGGAGGCCACCTGCACGTGCTGCAGTGGCTGCATGAGGTAGGCTGCCCCTTCAACGAAGATGTGTGTGCACTTGCCGCCGAGATGGGCCGTCTGGACATCCTACAGTTGCTGCGGGCACAGGGCTGCCCATGGGACGGGAGGGTCTGCTCACGTGCACTCCAAAATGATCGCCTAGAAATGCTGCAGTGGGCACGCGTCAATGGCTGCCCGTGGGAGGGAGAGGAGAGCTTACGGTTTCTAGCTCTGCTTCTGTACTACAATCCGGCTCACCACATCAGCATATTGGCAATAGTAGAGTGGGCGCTGGCAAATGGCTGCCCATGCAGCGACAGGAGTAGGGCTCAGTACATGCAGCTGCGGCGCAGTGTGGACGCTGTGCTGGCGAGCGGCCCTCTGTAGCACTGAAACACATCAGCCAGCAGACCTAAATTGGTGCAGTACATTTGTCACCATTTGCCGCACCAATACACAGAGGCACGTTGTTCATGTCATTTTCTCCCGAGTTTCGTTGGCTCTGCCATGTCTTGATGCGGTACAGCATCATGCGCTGAACTCCTATAACAGCTGCGCATCTCATGTGTTTGACAGCACCGTTTGCGTGTGCTGAGTGATGAAGTGAACAGGCAGTGCGCGTGCTCCACAGGTAAGATGGACAGATCGCTGTGCAACCCTTGTGCTATGCTGGCGTGTTGAGACAGTTGGCCGTGCACGCGTATATGTATGCATGGCATGCTTGGTGACATTGCTCAGAACATTGGCACGGCAGATGATGCTCAAACCCATCGATTGCTGCTCGAACCGCATGTATGCAGCCATGCACAATGTTGCCAGGGCAGCAGCACATAAGGAGCGGGTCTACCATGGCGCTAATGTTGCCCTCTGGAATGATGATGACAGCCAATAAACACGAGTTCAATTGAGGTACTTCTATACTGAAGACTGTTGGTGCCAACTTGTTAGGCGTCTTGCAAGTGCTGATGCATGCACACACACTGCCAGCTTGGACTTGGAAAACTTGCAGAGGGCCACAACCAAATCAGGCTCGTATTCACTGGAATGCGGCAAATCTTTAGCAGTGTGGGGTTGGGTGTGAGAGGAACAAAAGGGAAAAAGAGGGGGGTTGATGTTGATGGGGGGCCGGGGTTGGGGGGTCGGGAAGAAAAGACGGAAACGATGAAAATTTCGGCTGAAAATTGCTGCCGACGCCGCGGGCGTACTCACCGCGTGCAGCGCGAACTCAGGCTTAAGATTTGTGTGTGTCTGGTGTGCAGAGTCATCACCTCTGACGGTAACAGTCGCAACGGGCACCCAATATCCGGCATCACCGCTAGGACAGATCTGGCGCCCGCCAAGATACACGCTGCCAACCGGAAGGTCAATATCCCGGGGCTGGACTGCCGCATGTGCGACAAGTTCATAGTGCGAGCAAATCCTCGCGCCCTGGACAAGAATTGCCCAGCGGCACACGCATGTGCACACCAGCGCACGCGCCACACAGGGAAAGGGAAGCAATTTGCAGAACTGCATGTTCAGCTTTTCCTAGACCACCGACCAATATGCGGCGGCCTGGAGCAGGTCTGCGATGGGTGCGGCAACCTCTTCATCAGACGCACAGCAGCAAGCGCCACGACACCATCTGGTGATCTAGGGGCCCTGGACCAGTGCGACGTGTGGCGCTGCGCCGACTGCCTCGCAGGCCCGGTCGCCGCGACAGCATGCACACTGTCAGGCTGTGACCGTGCATCAGGCCATGATCACATTGCTGACATACACACCCGATCAACGACATGCGCGGCGGCAGCGGGTGGTGCAGCTGTTGGTGGGGGGAATAGCCTGAAGCCAACAGCCGCGCTGCTCGCCGCCGCTAGCAAATGTGGTCCCACACGCAAAATCCTCGGATGCGAGCACCTGGGGGTGGACCCCAGGCAAGCCCATGCATCTACGTTGGACGGTGTGGCAGTTGCACCGCTGCCGAGACTGACCCGGAGCAGCACAATGGGTGTGCTGCCTGGCGAAAGTCGTGCTAGCGATAGCGGCGCAACGATGTCAAGCAACGATCGTGTGCCCAGCACACCTGGCAGTGCAGCAGCTGCTGTCGCAGCGGGCGCTCAGTCTAGCGAATGCCCCAGGGACCCGACGGGATCTCACTGGCAAGGCTTGCTGGGGGCGGCTGGCGCACTCGCGCGCAGGGTACGTGCACTGGCCCTTGCCCCCAATCGGGCACGCGTCACGGTGCTTTGCGCTTGGCCGACGGGTACCAAGCTTGAACCCTGCCGCACGTCACGCCGACTGCACGCGCCAGCAACACAGACCCTGCTGGGCCGGACTCCCTGCGCACCGCTGGTGAATCAGATGCATGACCTGACGGCCACGTTCAGCTTGCTCTCCCTCCGAGAAGAGGGTAACGACCTGGCAGCGGTGTTTGACCAACTCTCCCTTAGGGAACCGGTCGTTGCCAGGTCGCCTCGCCAGCCAGCCGGGAAACATGGCGAGTCAGACGTAACGCAGGCCGGTGATAACAGCACCCACGCAACAATGACCGAGACAGCATCTGTCACAGCTATGGTTGCCAGTGGAAAGCGCAGTCGACGCAGAGGTAAACACAGACGGCGGACGCAGGAGCGACAGGCCCAGTGCGACAATTCTCCTGCACCCCTAGGGCAGCTGGCACCAGCCACCACACCGCCAAGGGGCGGTGCCTCTGCCCCCTCAGCACCAATATCCGGGCCGGCGAAGGTCACCACCGCGACGGTGGCGACCCGGATACCCTCAACCGTGTGCCATACAGTCACCGTGGAGGAGCAGCAGACGCCAAGACGCGCTGGCAAAAGCCACCAACTATGGTTTTTCCACTTGGCACACGGGCCTGCAGGCACTCCACAAACAGGCGCTTGGGGAAAACACAGCGACGCTAGCACGTGGTGGGGAGCTTCGCCCCGTGAGCAACGTGGGCAACGGCAACTGCCTGATTCATACAGCTCTACACGGCATAGGCAGCGTCGCAGTTGAGCACGGACTGCCGGCCCCAGCGCTGGTGATTGCCATGCGAGAGGCACTGCTGGACGGGATGGTGGCATACGTCACGCAGGGGGCGGGCAAACAAGGGGCCAGCATGTCATCGATGCGTCAACTGACCGCGCATGCCGCAGCCCAACCTGCGTGTACACGTGAACAATTCGACACGTACGGGACACGCGCTCGCTGCCTCGCAATCGAGTACGGCACAAATGAAACGGATAGCAAGGACAGCGGGCACACGCTCCTGCTGCAACGCCTACAGGAAGAGGGCGTGTGGGGACGGCCCCTCGGTTTGTCTGTGTGGGCCATTGTTGCAGCGGTCTACGCGGTCTCGGTGACGGTGTGGCAGGCCAAGCCTCAGGCCACTGGCAGCACGCAAAAATCAACAGGGCTGGTGCTGGCACAACTGATGGGGCTGCCAGCGGTATTCGCACCGGCGACTCCAGCTCAGCCTGACTGCCATCTGGATGTGCTGTGGACGCCGCCTGGGCTATATACAAATGTGGGACACTTTGAACTGCTTGTCGCCGCTGCGGCACCTCCGCCCTTGCCAACCACTATGACAGCGTCGGCGACCACTCAAGCTGACAGCACCCACATCACGGCTCCTAGTCGGACACAGCCCCGTACTGCGCTGCAGTTGCCACAGCTGCCTGAGCCACTGAGGTGTCCACTATGCACACTGGCATTTTGGCAGCTTGGTCAGAAAGAGGACAGCAAACAGCGAGGCAAACTGTCAGCTGCGAGCCGCATGGCACCGGTAGTGGCCCACTTCAACGGTGGTAGCTGCACGAGGTCGATGCTGAACCCTGAGGCGAGCACATCACACTGTCAGCAAAATCCGGCGGCAGCATATGCCAAGGGCATCCGGCAGCAGGTTGATCACGACCCATCCGGTGACCGTGCCCCTTCAGGCAGCAGTACCTGCAGCACTGGGGCACACCATGCCAAGCATGTGCAGGAGATGAGCACCATGTATGGTTGCACGGCAGAAGACTTCCTACGGGCGGTAAGGAAGCTGAGTGCATGCACAGGTGCCTGCGGCCTGGTCCATATGTCAGCCAGCGCGGGGCAGAGGCAATGCGCGCTGACCTCGCCATGCCACACGTGTCGACGGAATGGAAGCGCCCCCACGCGCGCACGCCCGGCAGTACCCCCGGGCCAGTCCGAGGGCGGGGGTGCGGGTAGCGACGGCGCGGCCGCGGCGGCGGGGGCTGCCGCAGCGACACCTCCAAAACTACCGGCGGTGCCGGCTAGTGGCGCTGCCAACTCAAAGTCTAGCAAGAAACGCCCGGCGGCCACGGCAACCGGCGCACAACGCCGGCGCCGAACGGCAGCTGCTGCGGCACCGCCTAGCAGCACCGGCAGCCGCACTCAGTCTGACAGCCTGAGGCTGCAGGACAGCAGCCCCCCCCACGGGACGGCCGTGGGATGGGCGGACATGGACGTGGACCCGCCGGACGATGCCGCGTCACCGCCCCCCCCGACCACCACCACCAGTGGCAGGCCCTCAAAGCCCCAGGCACGAGCATCCCTGGCTTGGGACCTCTCGACGCCCTCGGTCGTCCACGCACTTGACCAGACCAATGAGGCGGATCTACTGCTGCTGCGGTTCACCACGACTGCCAACCCCTTCCGCACTCAGCTGCAGTGCACCCAGTGGGCACGGCTAGTGGAGCACGCCACACGACTACTGGCGGACGCCACAGACAGTGCACGTGAGGCGGCACGGGTGCGCCTCCACCATGGTGCCGGGGCGTTTGCTCATCAGGTTTCTCAGACTCTAGTGCAGCGCGGCTACAGGCTGCTGCACCTGCTAGCAGCGATGGCCTTTGGTAGGCAACCGGAGGGAACCGGTATGCCGCCTGCGGCCCGGCTGGCAGCGTTGCTGTCTGGCGACTTCGCGGAGCTACTGAGAAAGACGCTGTCAGCAGCAGCGGCGCTGCGGGCCCCCAAACCAAACAACGCAGCTATGGCGTCGGCACAAACGAACTTCGATGCCGACTGGACGGAGGCTGACTCCAGGCAGCAAACAGCATGCGCTGCCCTCTCAGGCAAGCGACGGGGGGTAGGCTTGGCTGCCGCACGACTAGAGGCGCGTGAAGCATGCGCCCCAGCAGACGAGGTCACGGCACAGGTGCTGGCAGCAAAGCACCCTGAAACTGGCACCCGCCGGCCGGGGGTAGTCGATACGCCAATGGAGCAAGTGCGCGGCCTGGTACGCGACGCCCGGCGGCACTGCTTACACAGCGCAGGGGTGGCAACGACCACCGGGCCAGCTGGCAGCGGCAGTCCTGTCTTCGAATCGGGTCAGGCACATGATCACAGCGATAGGCCTGAGGATGCTGCCAGCGCAGCCGGACGGCGCCTCGAGGTGGAGGCGGCAGACATACTGTCGACCTTGTCCGCAGCAGGGGCGGGGAAGGCAGGAGGGCTGGACGGCCTACGCTATGAACACCTCTTGATGGCCGCTGGGCCTGGTGCACCAGTGAAAGCAGCCACCCGCCCCGTGAGCAGTGCCTCGCCAGGACTAGCTGGTGATTCAGAATCAGATGTGATGGAACCGGCATTCGCCCATCACCTGGCCAAGGTGTTCACGACGCTGCTTGTTGAGCCCGAACTGCTGCCGGAGCAATCGCAACGGCTTCTCCCCGCCGCGGCCCTCTCAGGCATAGGACAGAAGCGGCGTCCGATCGCCTGCTCCAGTGTCTGGCGCAGACTCCTCGGGTCCACAGCGGCACGGAGTGTCAAGGGCAAGATATCGGGGCTGCTGGCCTCCATGTCGCAGTTTGGCGTAGGATACCGGTCTGGCGTCGAGCATGTGGCAGCGCGCGCGCGCGTGTGGCACGAGCTGTATGGCACCACTATCCAACTGGACTGTGAGAACGCATTTAACAGTGTGGATCGCGCCGCCATTGTGCGGGGGCTTATGCTCTTCTGTCCGGAGCTGCTCCCGCACTTTGAGTCCGTATACTGTGGTGACACTGCCCCAGAGATGCGGGTGGAGGTGAACGGTGAAGCTCGCATTATCTGCTCCCACCTAGGGTGCCAGCAAGGGGACCCTCTAGGGCCGCTGTACTTTGCAGTGGCAGCGGCCTTCCTACTCTTCTACCCTGATGGAGTGAATGCGACGCCCGGCAGTATGCCGGCCTACGGCCACAGCACAGCGGAACCGCCAGCCCCGCACTGCGCTTTCCTGGATGACCTCAACGTGCTGCAAGCTGCCTACTTCGACGATGCAGCGGCCGCTGGGGTGGCAGAGGTGATCCGCCGGCTGGCGGCAGGGGGCCTACGCGTTCGACCAGACAAGTCGCTGGCCATCGCCATGCGCGGCACAGTGTTTGATGAAGCGGCCAGAGCACGCCTGCGCGCCCTTGACATACCGTTTGTGGACACCACCATGCCAGAATCCAGTCAGGGCTTTACGTCGGTCGGGGTACCGGTAGGGCACCCAGCCTATGTGCACGCTGCCATGAGCAAGCATCTTGTCGACGCAGGGACATGGCGATTGTCGTGGCAGCTAGCTGGAATGGCGCGGCATCACCTACAGGCAGCACAGTTCATTCTACGCAGGTCACTGACGAAGCGCATGGGCTTCTTAGCTCGGGTCGTTGACACGGCTTTGAGTGAGACATGGTTGCACGCGTTTGACGGGTTCTGTGCATGGACGCTCGAACGCATGCTGCATCTGCACGGCTGCTCTACCGCGGCAGCCATGAAGTCACACCTGCTGGCCGCCTGCACTGCTGGTGACAATGAGGAAGCCAGCAGTGGCAGCGTGCTGGTATTGCCGCGCTTGGGCCCGCCAGAACTCACGGACATCGCAGTGCCACTGCGGGCGTCACGGTTGCCGGAGCGACGAGGCGGTCTGGGCATGCCGCTTTTGGGGCTACTGGCACCAGCCGCATACACGGCCCAGGCATGCACAACACTGAGGCCGGCAATAATTCATGCCACTGTGGCAGCAGGGGCCCTGAGGCTCGGCACTGACGAACACGGCGCAGTCACCTGGTTCGCGCAGCACTCATGCGCAATACGCGAGGACCAGGGACTGCCGCCAATCATCGAGGCCGTGCGACGCTCTACGCGAGCGCTGACAGCTGATGGCGGCGAAAAATCACGCACAGCTGTGGCCGAGCAGCTCCCAGCATCGTTGCTACGGTGGGCAGCAGATACGACGGCCGCAGCGTCGACGCTCCCCACTGCGGTGCAAGCGATCTACGCCGCAACTACCGTCACGGAGACAGTGACCACTGAGCCAGCCCCACACACCCACGGCATTGTGCCTGGCGCCGAGGCGGCCGCTGCGGCGGCGACCGTACCTGGCCCTCAAGCCGCTGCCGCGGCTGCCCCTTCCACGCCCGCTAAAACACAAACTAGCGCGGAAGAAAGCAGCTGCAGCGGCGGGCAGGAGGACGACGACGACGACTGGGAGGCCTATGCTGACGAGATCTGCAGGAAGGTAGTGCCCCGCCGCCGGCGCGGTCACTTCACGCACGGACTACAAGCCGGCCTTTCAAATGTTTTTCGACGTCAATACGAGGATTGCCTGGTGGAGGACCTAGAGGCTGCCTCGGCTGGTGCCGTGGGCAAGCCGACGCAGGCTGCACCTATTGGTGACTCGCGCGACACCAGCCGCCGCCGCCAACAGGCTAGCGCACGGGTCCTGGCGCAGCTGCGCAGCCAGCGTGCGTCCGGGGCAATGGCGTGGATGAGCGTGCCACCCACTGCCAATGACCGCCCGGGTGCGGCGCCCATGTCCAGTATGGCAGCAGCCACGATGATTTTGATTGCGATCTTCATAGACGGGTGGGGCATACAGGGCGAGGTATGCCCATGGCGGTGCAGTGATGTGAGCCCCACCTCCACGCATGCGATCAGCTGCCCCAGCCAGCACATACGGGGGCACAACGCGACACACACTGCCCAAAAGCGGTGCCTGCAGCGCATCTTGAGACAGCACCATGTCTCTATTGTCCGCAATGAGGACGCTAGCGTCTTCAAGGTACCGGGGTATCGGGCGGACACAGTCATTGACCCAGGGTGTCTGCACTTTAGCAGTGCATACCGTAACAAGGGAATAGTGCTAGACACAAGTGTGCGCGCGCCCACAGCGAGCTCGTACCTGACAGGCAAAACAAATGCCTCGAACACGGACGGCTATGCTGCTGGGGTGGGGGAGGACGCGAAGGTCAAGCACCACACCGGCACCTTGACGTCATCTTGGGCTTTTGTGCCATTCGTGCAGGAGTCGTACGGACGGCTGGGCAAGCAGACAAGCCTTTTTGTTAAGGAGTTGGCAATGCACTCAGCACTGTGCTCAGGGGGGGGGAAGGCAGATGTGTTACGCAAGGCCGGGTTAGCTAAGCGTCAGATCCTCATTGAGCTGAGCATATCGCTGGCGCGGGAGTTGGCGGAGCGCGTCATGGCGTACACACGTGGAGCGCGAATGCTGGGCTGTGTTGCGGCGCCGGTATCCAAGCTCCTAGGGCACAGCGCAGACTAGGCTGCTGCGTTGACGCAAGCTTTTCGATTGCATAGGCAACCCGGCCTCCCTTGGGCCTTTATAAATACAAGTCCATACGTGCAGAGTCATCCTTCAAGTAAACAAGTGAGGCAGAATGCATGCGGCAGCCGCTGGAAGGGCACAGGTGCAAAATTTGTCCAAAAGCAGCGCCAATCTGCCACATCATGGTGCCCCATTCGTCCACAATAACTCTTCATAGCCACACGAAGCGTTCACGCGCAGGACTAGGTGCATTCACAACGCGCACTGCATATAAACAAAACAACAAGAGTATATATTTGCACATGCAGATTGCTGCTCCATCGAAGCCTCATTCTGAGGCACTACTTGAATGTGCAAGTGGAACATCCGCACCATTGCTCAAAGACCAGACATCCACATGTGGTGAGCAGTGTGGTACATCAAACATGCTGTTCAAACGCAGCTGTTCAAACGCAGCACTTGCTGCCCAACAGCAAACGCACCTTGCAAGATAACATGCACCACAAGAGCAAGCCACGCAACGCAGTGTGCCGTCGCCCCAAGCAAGCCTCGCGCATTGCACGGCATCCGCTCACGCAAGCCACCAGGTGTGCAGGGCTTTGAAGACCGGGCGCGTGCGTGCGTGCTGCAGTTACACCCATATGCCGCGCGCTAAGTGCGTACAGTACCACTGCTGCCAGCTGCCTGCGAGTGATGCGTGTGCGCATTGCATACAGACGTCATGGGCGGCCCTGCTACCGCGCGCCGCCACCGCATGATGCGTCATTGCCGGCTTCACGCTGAATGGGGGAAGCAATTAAATGCACACCATGTCCAGCTTCACGAGGCAGCATCTCTGGCGGCGGCGGCAGGGACATTGGGCTTTAAGCGCCGGGGCAGCGAAGCATCAGGCTCGTCAGGGCGGCGGCACGCAGCTGCGGCGGCAGACCGACGACGGCGTCCATCGCGGCGTCGACGGCGGCTCTGGCAGTGCTCAGCTGGCCCTCGATGGCGTCCTCCATGCGCCTGCGTGAGGGGCACGCCGATGGTGTCAGGCGGTGGCGTCAGGCGGTGGTGTGGAGAGGACAGGGATTATTGCGCGCTGGCCACATCTGGATCGGAAGCTCGACGTTGAAAGGAGAGCACTTGTAGGCCGTATCCCTGATTTCCTTGAGGAGGGTAAAACGTGGAGTGATGGTGATACATTCAAGAGACCATCCACTCGTGCAGACGCAGCAACTGGCGTACTGCAGTAGCTTTCATTGCGCCCTGACCAGGCGCTCACATCCACTGCCACAGCGCGCAGCCACCACGAGGCACCATCCACCGTGCAGTACCAACCATCAACACATGCATCCGTCGCCCTGGGGCTGCTGCTGGGATGTGTGCTGCGCAACTCTCTCCTGAAAGCAGGGGCAAGTCAGACCTTGATGTTGGCAAATTTGAAATGCGCCCCCCCCCCCCCGTCCCCCCAAAAGCGTGTACAAATTTGTGCAGGATGTTGCAGTCAGCATCTACTGCTTTCGAATGCTGCAGACACCCCCTCTCTTGGCAACAACTGCAACATCACACAGGGCCAGCTTGTCACTCCTTCTTTCATAACTCTGGGCCATGCTGCAGCAGTGTAGCTAGCCAGTACGCTGCGCTGCAGCCGTTTGCGCCGCCACCATAATTGTGATATTCTAGATAATTACCTCAGAACCGTCAAACGAGCACGCAAACTTACTGGAGACGTTCTGCCACATTGTCGATGACAGTGGCGCGCCGTCATACTGAGTGTATCCATTTCATGCTGTGATCTGAAGGGCTGAACTTCAACTTCGCGTGAGTGCTGGTGTGTTGCTCATTTGCATGCACTTTGAGGTGATCAACTGCATCTGGTGCATGAATATGGGTGACACCAGGTAGATGAAACGATTACACTACTGGAGCAATACACCTGCAGCGGCCGAGGTTGCAGACCACGTCTTTTGCCAGCTGCAGTCCTGGTATGTAAGCTTCACTGGAACGGCTTCAAATTGTTGCAAATGGTGCCCCGCAATGATCTGAAAAGCTGCAATTACAATCAAATGTCACAGATTGTCCGCTGTGTAATGTAGGATGTACGCGTTTTGAGAAAAGACAGACAATTGCGAACAAATGTATGCAGGGGCGCTGCGGTGCCATGTGGCACACCCACCACCAATTCATGTTTCATGCAATTCATTCATTCATTCATTCATTCATTCCAGAGTGACCGGGTCCTTGTCAACTCTTCATGTCTTGTCAACTCTCCATGTAAGCACGTCAAAGCACCCGTATCAACCTCATGATGTGCCTGTGCCATGAATCCCGGTGCCACCCAAATTCATTTGCCACAAATGTCCGTGCATGCTGTGCACGTGTGACTTAAGCTACAAACCTGCCAAGGCTCGCATGTACTACCTGGTCCGCAGCCTTCGCACCTCTGCATGCCGCGAAGCCGCACATCGAGCTCTCAAAGCGCCGTGAATCGCACATAGGAAAAGAGAACTAACCCACATGATGCTCGCCCCTCTCGATGATTTAAATGACCTCTCTCCCGCACGCACCAAGAGGCAGCGCAGCAACTCACTGCGTGTTGAAGGTGAAGGTGCCATCGCAAATAGATGAAGTGAAGGGGGCCACGTGATGCATCTCGCGCTTTTGATGATCTTCCAAAAGAATGTCCCCAGACCCAGCAGGTGATGTTCCAAGTGAACGCCCCCCAGACTCAGCAGCGGTGCGCAGCTGACTGCATGTTGAAGGTGAAGATGGCCATAACAAACATACGCAAGGAAGTGCGCCATATCATGCTGATGCATCTCGCCCGCTTGATTGTCCAAACTCATTACCCCCCCAAACCCGGCAGCAGCGCAGCAGCTGGCTGCATCTTGAAGTTGAAGACAGCCTGCCAGTAATCGCAACCGCACCATGTGAGACCCATCTGCCCACTCGATGTCACAACAAAACGCCCTTGGAGCACACGCAGCAGCGCGCAGCGGCTCACTGCACGTTGAACGTGTTCACCGCCATGGCGGTGCCCATGGCCTGCTGGAGCTTGGCCAGGCTCGTGTAGCTGGGGAGGCGCAGCTCGTTGAAGCATGTAGACGCCTCCGGCAGCCTGTCGGGGAGGATGCTCAACGCGCCGTCGCTGGTGCGGATGCCCGGCTGCACCTGAACACGGGAGAACGGCGACCACGATCAAAAGAGACAGTACACACAATTGGAGTGCAAGCTTTATGACAGCATGCTGCTTTTAACTTTTAACGCTGCCATGCAACCGCGGCTGGTCTTCGTCAGCGTAGAATTGTCTGGGCCGCGCACCTTACAGCTCGGTGTGCACTGTCATATAAACTATGGTTTTGGGAACTGACGGGCATGCGTGGGCGTTTCCGCGTGCACTGCAATGCATCAACGCGCACGTTAGCACTTCACAAGCAGTTGCAAGTGAGTGGAAGTACGTAAGTCGCACAGCAGTCGGCCCACAGCGTCAGCAGGTGTCGCGTGGCACCAAATTGCGTGCAGTACTCCAGTGCTATCGGGGCCGCTGGATGGTGAACGCAAATGCCTTACACTTGTCTGCCGCAAACCGCTGATCAGCTGTCCAACGGCGGCTACGCAGACTTTGCACTTCGGGGACTGGAAGTACAGCGCCCATAGCGGCTCGCTGTTAAACAGCGTCACACGCTTCTTTGCGGGGGCAGGCAGCATACTGGCTTCACCATCAACTCTTGCAGTTGCAACCCTCTCTCTGCCAGGAAGCCAGCACACAGCACCGCACGCGGCGCGGCTCTCACCTTGATGGCAAACTTCTTGTTAACGGCAGAGGGTATGGCGGTGTAGCCGGTGCTCCAGCGCAGCAGCTGCCTCCTGAAGGCCTCGTCTTGCACCGCCTGCACAGGCCACGCCAGGGTCACACTTGAAGATGTGTACATATACTTGAAGTGCACTTTGACGTTAGTCTGAGTGTCATCAGAGCAGCGGTGTCAGTCCACACTTGAAATACATACATATACTGTGAAGTAAATGTGATTGTTATCAGAGCGACGAGTGCCGAAGTTGTGATTGCAGCGCCATCCCTCAGTAGTGTGCCTTACATCCAGACCATCATGGTCGTGTCGCTTGCACACGTGATTGCGTATGCTCGGTCTGCTGCAGCGCACATTTGCAGCCACGACGACTGTCAGCGCCCTCACAATCCATAGCCTACCGCAAAACGGCAACTGATGGCCAACATGTTGAACTGTGTTAATATCTTCTTGAAGCACTTTATTAAGGCATGTCTATGTTGACACGTAGTCAGCATCACGCCCTCAAGCTTTGCACCGGTCTTTGCGTCAGCCATACTCTTCTGCTGCACGCTAGCTCCATAAGCGCGGCCCTGTGAGATGAAGTAATTTTCACATGCAGTGGCTGCTAGCAGCCGCAGGCAACGTGCAGTCAATAAAAGAATACTTTGAGTATTAAAGGTATTGTCCACTACAACCAAGCGCATCAAGCGCTCGACACAATGAAAAAAATATGATCAGTAAAACTACAACAAGAGTCATGAATGGCATGAACAGTACCTGTAGCAGGTAGCCCCTCGTCGCGGTCATCTCGGGGCTGCCGCACTTGAAGTTCTTGACATCTTCAAACGTGAGGCACGCGACGAAGTCGGCCTCGCTGACGGTCTCGTTGCCGCTGTACATCTCGCGCAGCTCCGGGCGCGTGAACATGGACAGTGTCGGGAAGTGCGTGTCATGGCGGCTGAAGCCCTGCTTGATCCAGTACAGGGCCTTGGCGCGCGGCTGCATGTACTGGTTGACGCACAGCTTGCGCACAAAGTCCTCCACGTTGTCCAGCGTCACCGGTTCCTGCGAAACTCGCCGCGCAGGTGCGTAAGCATGTCGTGAGGCCATCGAGACACAGAAGCAGTTTCTGCGCTGGCGACAGCAGCGTTTTTCTAAATGCCTTGGTGATTTGCATTGATGGCATTGGCGGCGCACAGTGTCACACAAGTTAAAGTGAGGTCTTCAAATTTCAATCTTCCACAGCTTCCAAACAGCATGCCCAGGACGTTGTGCCCAGGTGCACCCCGCCCCCATCCTCAACCTACGACCAACATCATCGTGCTAATACAGTATGCATGTACCCCCGCAACGCGTCACTGATGGCCGGGCCCGAGACGCGCGCAAGGCACTGACCTCCGAGGCGCACGCGCCGTCGTCCGCGACCATGTCCATGGTGATGTAGTTGTCTGCGGCGTACGCGACGCCACGCGCGTCCGGCGTGATGCGCAGGCACGCGTGGCTGTCGCCGCTGATCGCCGCAATGTCGCGGTACACGTCCTGCAAACGTGCAGCCGCGGCGGGGTGGAAGGTCAGCACAAAGGCTGATGCTGGCAAAGGTACGCTTGAAGTTATGATTATGGTTCAAGGCACAAAAGCAGTGTTTCGGCAGTGCGCGCGCACATTGCATCAAGTCAAAACAGATTACTATACTACGCTTCAGGATCACATGGGAACTGTCGACCTGTAGTAGGCTTCCTGAGGAGGCGACACGGCCGTGCGTAATTGTGGAGCGTCACATAGTGACACTGGTTGCTCGTCGGAGAGCAGCATTTGCATGGTGATGTGTTGCGCTCTGAATTGGCGCACCAGCGCTGCCGTGTACACGCAGCGGTTGTTGCGGGCGTGGCAACTTCACAACCTTGTACCAATTTGATGTGCGATGATAAATGCAACGCTCTGGCTGCTTGAGTGGGAGATTCGCTACCCAAGCTCTGGGTTATCCCAATCTGACCCTAACAATGAAGATCACAGCCTTGCGTGCAGACAGAGCACTGTGACGCAGATGTTGGCCGACTCCTCCCCGGGCACAGTGAGTGCCCGCTGCTCGGATGATTTGACGTTGGAGTTAGGTTTAGGTTTGGCCTAGGATGGACAACGCCTGCCCCAGCGACCGCATGTCCGCATTGCGAACCAGTCATGTGGCTAGGGGTGCATTGACGCAGTCTTGTTCTTGCCATGCATCGATGTCGCAGTCGCCACTCCACAAATTCATGAGCAGCCCTTTATTATGCAAGTGGTTGACCAAGGGAAGGAAGGGTACAGGGGTCAAACCAGGGTGGGGGGGAGGGGGGCAGCGCTCAAGCCACCTGCGACTTTATCAATAAGGTATGCTCCCCTCGTACCATTTCAAACCGGTCACATAACGTCAGGACTTCACAAGCTGCTTTGCCTAAATTAACGTCAGTGCTGCATGAGTTGTACTCTTCATCACTGATTGCTTCGGGCGCGCACAGGTCTAGATGATTGATGTCAAGCTTGCCAAGTAAGGCACAAATCTGTACTGTACTTGGGGACTTGCACCTAAAATGTACTCCTCGCATTACCTCAAGGGGTATCTGGCCGCCTGGCCCCCTGCCGATGTAGGCGCGCGCGCGCAGTGCATCCCACAGCCACGCAGGCAGCAGCCGCGAGGGTATCAGGGGTCCCAGCGACCCCGTGTTGGGGTCCAGCAGCATGTGCGTCACCTGCGTACAAAGGAGCAGCGGAAAAGTGCTTGCACTTGAAGTACGCTCGTCAAGTACATAAATCGATGTTCAGGTACAAAAGCGGCCAGTGTGTGTGCAGGGTTCAGCAGCATGAGCGTCACCTGAGCGCAAGCGAGCATGCCATCGCTCAGCTCGATACACTTGAAGTATACTTGTCAAGTACATACTTCTCGAAAGAGCATCCATGTGTGTACAGGGTCCAGCAGCATGTGCGTCACCTGGGCGCAACGAAGCGTCGGTAAATTGCAACAGTTGAAGTATACATCTGAAGCACTTGAAGTGTATACTTCTATCTATGTAAAACTATAGAAGCAGGTGTGCCATGCGGAGATGACACTTGCGCGCAATGGTGAAAAACTCCAGGTCATGGGATGTCTGCCGCGCGCTAGATTTTGGGCTGCAAGAAGTGAAGCAGAGCTCTGCGACCAAAGCCGCATTACATGTAGCCGCATTCACGCTTCAAAAGGGGCAATACGTCTGCATGCACGTGCCACAGCAGCAATGTCTCCTTCATTCTAGTTCTGTGCAGCACACACGCATACACGCTTGCGCGAACACATGAGTTGATGTGGTCGTGAGACATAGCCCTAGATCTACGCTCTCTAGTTAGAGACCTACATGAGCGGAGAGTCACCACCACAGTGCAATCAGTCTTTTGTCATCCACAGCACTGCTGTTGCGGCCATTCTGCTGCTCTGCTGTTCACCTGCAACGCCAATCCACATCACTTTGGCAACACACACGCACGCACAAAGCACGTACTTTGAGTACACACACACACACGTACTTCAAGTACATACAAGCACGTACTTCACGTGCATACACGCGTGCGCCCCCGTGCCTGCGCGCGCACTCACGCACGCACACATGCGCACAGGCACGCAGGTACGAACACACACACTCACGCGCACACGCTCTGAGTATATCCCAGCACTCAATTGCGTACCCTCCACGACAAACTTTGCCACCATGACGCCGAATGCGGTGTACACGTCCTGCGCCTGGTCCGCAATCTCTGCGTGGCATGCAAGGTGTGTGAGACAGAGACAGAATGCGGGACCAAGCGGCTAAGAATGCGCGCTATGTTGCAGCTACCGTAGCGGCATCAGTGGCATAGAAGTGGACCTACGAACGTTGTTCGCAAGTTTGATAATGGGGCTTTGAACAGTGGTGCTCGTGCAGGATTCATTTCAGGCAACACGGGCACCAAGCACTGTGCACGCAGCAATACTTTATCGAAGAGCATATCAGCTACCTACCCAGAGACCGGAAGGACTGGAAGTAGGCACAAAGCAAACTTCAAGCGAGAAGTTGACCATCTGCGTCAAGCATGAACGCAAAGTACACCAGCTAGCGCCGCTTACAAGGGCTTGACATCTGTGCTCTAATAAACCGTCATCGGGGCTCGTCTGGTCCCCCCCCCGCCCCCCCTTATTTCTCTGCACTAAGCTGACCCCTTGAGGTTACAAAGAGGAGGGGGGCGGTACGGGGGGGGGAGACAACACGGAGCAGCTCATTGCTCACAACGGCGGCCGCTCACCCCGGGGTCACGCTCGAGCTCTGCATCTGTGAGCGGCAGCAGACAGCCAGCGCCCTCTTCGCACTCCGGCCTGAACCACGCCACTGGGTCACACCTGGCATGGCGACACGGATTATCATCATCATGATGGTGCCCCCGGCACAAATGAAACTGATCATCATTCATTTTGGATTGACAGTATCGCAAGTGCGCATGCATGGCAAAGGTAACTCCGACTCCCGCTCCAGGTTGGCAGCTGTGCTGTGAAGTGGACGCTTGCGCACCAGCCTCGGTGCTTGTCTTGGTGGGCTGAGTAGATGTGCAGCTTGATTGTCATTGTAATTTCTGCTGACTACTTTGGCACTTTGAGCCAGAGGACTGCAGCAGAAACTTGTAGGGTAGAGCACCTTGCAGTAGCAAGCTGTGGCTCCTGTCAACACTGGCGCGTAATGAGCCTCACACGCCACTGGAGTTGCCGGATCTGTACTCTCGCCATCGCACTGCTCATGATTGTCACACAGGCAGCGCTACTCTTGTACAAACTCATTGTTACCAAGAATACTATTAGTAGGTTCCATAATCACTCCAAGACGATACTAAAAAAAAAAACAGCACACCGCGGCACCATCAACACTAACTTCAAGTATGACGTTTGACTTTAGGTGCACTTGAAGATGGTTCTTTGCGCTGTAACAAGTTCTTTGCGCTGTAACAATCTCAACAGTGGTACGTACCTCAGGCTCCCTGCTTGGGTCACCACTGCTGCGTGGCGCTGCCGAATGCCCGGCATCTCATCCCACAGCAAGCCGGCAGACGGCGGCGGGCTGCATGTGAGCCTGCGACACTATCGCCAGCAAATATGATAGAGTAACGTGCATCGTTCATCAACATTGAGCTGCCTGTAGTGTAGCCAGGACACTGACAGTGATTTGTGGACGACATGTGTAGCTGGTCTCGGCAGTACCGACAGCAATAATGCGCATCATTAATCAGCGCTGAGCCACTGATACTGCAGCCAGAGCACTGACAACGCGTTTGTGGAAGGCAGAATGGCTGCATGCAGCTGGTCGCGTCAGCGGAGCGCCTGTGTGCGGATCACACAATCAAGTAGTGGTGATGAGCAGCAGGGGTATGCTGTCCAATTCTATGCCCAAATGAGTTGTGATGCTTTTTGCAAGCCCGTTTTTTGGATGGCAGGAGAACAATCACACTGCTCTGCGCAGCGTTCTGTTCAACCACGAGTGATGCCCTCAGCCGCTGCTGCATGGCTGCGGTTTGCCTTGCTGAAACATGCCTTAGACGTCGGGTCCGCTTGGGAATAATGCCGTTTGGTAGCGATCGCAGCGCCGGCACTGGCGGAGCGCTGTAGACTTGCGGACCATGTCCTGTTCTCCACTACATGTTCAAAACAGCGAGGCATGGCATGACGGGCCAACGGGAAGAAGACAAAAGAAGTCAAGAAGCAAGGCTGTCATGGGACACACAAAAGGGACGCAAAGCGGCAGCAACTGACAGACACTGCCAGTCAGCTTGTTCACCGCCCATAAGAAAAGCATACAAAGTCACGCCTGCGCTTACGTGTCAACTGATGTCTCTAAATTCTGAAATCGTGTCTGGAGCTCACTGAACATCTCCTTGGTTACATTCTAAAATCGTGTCTCTGGAACTCACTGAACATCTCCTTGGTGAGCCCCCCCGCGTCGATGCCCCTCTCCTTGGCCTTGCTGTTGGGCTTTGCGCCTGCCGTTATGAACTCCACGCGCATGCACCTGCAGTACACGCGATGAAATAGGACAGTCAGAACATGCGTGTGCCGGCGCGCTTGAGCTGCATGATGCCAGCTCTCTGATAGGAGTACGAGCTACTCGCCATGTGCTTCTTGCGTTAGGGCATGGTCTGGGTCAGGGGCTCGAGTGAGGGTCACGATTGGAACAAAACTAGGTAGGTAGGTATGGCAGTGAGGCGGCGCTCAGCACAATGGCTTTGCGTCAGGCGTCATGAACTCCGCGCGCATGCATCTGCAGTACAGCCATATGGCGATGTCGTTTAGAAGTGATCGGCAATGCGCATTGAGACTCTTTCAAGGTTTTCGCACAGACACATGCAAAGTGTGGTTGTGAGTCCATGGACATCCACCATCTGGGCTTTTTGCACCCTGAGCGAGAACTAATGAAAAGTGCAAGCGACGACATAAGATAGTCGGTATGTGCGTGCGTGTGCCGGTGCGCGTCAGCTTCAGATTGCCAATTCTCTCAAACGAGTCACTTGTAATCTGCTGCTTGGGGTAGGGGACGGTCTAGGTCAAGGGGCTTGGGTGAACCTGCAGTTGGGGCATGGGCAGGTAAGTATGGCGGTGAGGCTCAGCACAGAGCAGGATCGGCAGTCGCGCTTGGCGAGCCGACCACGGCGAATCAGTTGGTAGCCCTTCCGAATCAATTGGTAGCCCTTCGAACAACGGCAATCCAATTCAGTGGAAGCCTGAGCGTGCTACGCAGAGAGGAGTGGCACAGCTGCACCGTTGGCGACGGCAGCATGGTGCTTGCCCATGGATTGAACGGTCACATGACGGCACTCACTGTTTCATCTGCGCTGGCTGGAGCGACAGCGCCTTTATCACAATGGACTCCAGCTCCCTGCCCCGCTCCACCTGGGTTTCACAGGTATGCGTCACATCTATTAAGGGTCACTCCTGCTGGCGGCGCTGAACTCGGAAGTGACGTACTGAGTATCGCGTCTTGACCTCAGTGCGCAGCTGAAGCATTGCTCTGCAAAACACATGGTAATAAATTGAAGCATTGCCTTCACCGCGCCGTCTCTGAGCGCGGGCAGCAACAAGGAATGAAGCTTTTGACGCACGCACCAAATCATGTTGAAGTAAATATTACTCGCGCAAAATTTGAACAATTATGTGAAGACTTAATTCTTAGATGAACATTTTCAGCACAACAAGCATAGCTGTACATAGCCAAACATGCCACGGTGTGAGCTAAGCACTGAGGTTGGACACTCTGGACAACCCTGACCACGAGATACAGCGGTGGAAATCTTAACTTGGCAAGAAATGGCTCACACCGGTCCATATTGTGCGACTGTATCACAGTGCTCAGCGGTCGCACAACATGTATTCAATGAATAAACCCTCTGAATCACTCCTGAAAGAGCAAGTCAGTAGACGACTAACCTTACAGCCTTGCCTCGTGCTCAACAGGGCGTGCAGCAGCAGCGCAGCACACTTTGCACAAGCATGAACATTCATCGGGCGACGTACAGCATCCACCTTGATGCATGGACAGTAAATGAGTGAGTCACTCGCTTCTTGGCTCTGCCGCAGTGCTCACTGGGCACACATCAGCATGGCAGCAGTGCGGAGAAGCAAGAGTAAACCTACCCACAAGGGCCGCATCGCGGCACTTCACCTTGAAGTTGACGCTCACTCACCTTGAAGATGACGCTCTTGTTGGCACACGTCTGCAGCAGCCTGCACATGTACATGTTGTGCACCTGTCGTGCGGCGGGACGAGGCATGGGCGCGCAGCATGAGCACAACGATCTAGGAGCCAGAAAACGATCTCTTCAGCTTCAGTGCATAATTAATCAGTTGTCAACCAGGAGCGCAAAATCTATGATTTCTCGCTCACGCTCAGCGCATTTGTGTCCTTGTAGTGGAGTGCGGTGCTGGTGGAAGCTTGGGTTAGGGTTGAAACAAGGGGCGGATTACAAATGAGGCTGCACTTACAGACTGACCGTCTGTCTGGCTGTGCACTCGTAGTATGGCAAGCACTACCACATACAATGGCAACAGTAGGCATAACTCAATGACTCGATGTCTGGGCTTCAAAGGGGGGTGTACAGAATGACTCATTTTTGTCTGGACAAAAGGGGAGCGTTCGGTGGGCTGTTGACCTCTGCTTGCGGTCTGCTCGGCTCTGCTCCGCGACGAAATGTCACAGCGCTTGCGGGCGCCCTCGTGACTGTTTCGCAGCGTAAGGGCGCTTGGGTCCTACGACATGACGACGCTCAGCGGCATCTCAGCATCACAGCAACACCACAGTGCTCAGCAGCATCACACGCTCAGCAGCATTACAGCGCTCAGCAACATCACAGCAGCGCTCAGAGCACTGCTGTAGCACTCACCTCCCAGCGACAGGCGTAGGTCAGAGCCAGCAGGCCCTGCGGGCCTGGATCCGCCTGTCACATGCAGCCGGCCAAGCAGGACGAGATGACGAATGACCATCCGGGATACTAAACATGCTCTGAGGTGGTTGAGTGGCTCAGTGGCCTGCGATATTGAGCGTCATTGACATGGCGTGAGCCTGCATGCATATGAGTGCACCTGTGGGACCGAATACTCGAACACAGCACAAGCAATTGCTGCGAAAGTGACTCATACTCTACGTCGACAAATGTTGCCGCTGCTTGCAGCCACGCATCCAGCCGCAAACGCTGCTTTCACCACCGTTTGCGCAGACACGCCAACAGCGACCACCATGCACCAGCGTCGTACTCTGTGCAGACGGACCTTGGCGATTCTCGCGGCCTCGCGTTCGGCCGCGACCGCCGCTTCCATGGCCGCCGCGGCCGCCGCCGCCTGCGCGCGGAGCGCCGCTGCGCCCTGCGCCTCCGCGTCGCCGAGCGCCGCGCGCAGCGCGGAGGCCTCCGCGCACGCCGCCTGCCGCGCCGCCGCCGCCGCCTCCGCGAGCGCCGCGCGCAGCGCCGCCACCTCCGTCTGCGCGCGCTGCTGCAACTCTGCGCTGCTGTCCTGCTCCTCGGCCAGTGCGGCGCGCAGCGCGGTGGCGTCGGCGCGCGCGCGCTCCGCTGCCGCAGCTGCCTCCGCCGCCGCCGCCTCCGCCTCCGCGAGCGCCGCGCGCAGCGCCGCCGCCTCCGCGCGCGCGCGGCCGCGCGCCGCGGCGCCCTCGGCCTGCGCCCTGCCAGTGACTTCCTGCAGCGCCGCCGCCTCCGTGTAGGCTTTATCGCAGAGAGCTGCGCCCGTGGCCTCCGCATTGGCGAGAGCTACGCGGAGCGTTGCCGCATCCGCCTTTGCCCGCTCGTGCACCGCGCTCGCTTGCGCTGCCTGCGCCTCCGCATCCCTATCGCGTGCGCGCCGGGGACGACAGCGTATGGTTGCCGGGTGTCAGCATCACAGTTGAGCGGCAAGCAACGAAGGGCGAGGTGCAGTAGAACATGCGCCTGCGCGTGCAGCGCTGTAAGGTGCCACTGTAAGGGCATACATGCAGGTAGCACGAGCGACAATTCACACGTTTAGGGTAAGGGTTAGGACTACGGCTGGGTTAAACTCGATTCCATGCCCCTTGCTGCGTTGTCAACGCCCCCTCCCGCTGCATCCATCACAACTGCGAAAGGCGCCAGTGCTGACACCCCACCTCACACACCACGTGCTGCTCCACAAAGCAAGGGGCGCAAACGCGCAACCCGCCTCCCCTGCCCCTCTCTGCTGCAGCCGCGCGCGCCTCCATGGCCTTGCAGCGCGTATCCGCAGCGCGGCAGCGCTCCTCCGCTGCCGCTGCTGCCGCGCGCCGCTCGCCCGCCAGCGCGCCCCGCAGCTCCTGCAGCTCCGCCTGGGCCGCCCCGCGCTCCGCGCGCGCCGCGTTGAGCGCTGCGACAAACGCCTCGCGCTCGCGCGCCGCCTTGCCAGCGGCGCACCGCACGCGCAGCTCCTCCGCCGCCGCGCCCTCCCGTGCCGCCGCCAGCTCTGCGCGCAGCCGCGCTGCGTCGGCGCGCGCCGCCGTCAGCGCGGCGCTGCCCTCGGAGACCTGCCGCGCTGCCTCTGCGTGCGCTGCCGCCCACCTCGCCTCCAGCATTGCCTGCGCGTCGGCGGCCTGCTGCAGGCGCCTGGCATAGTCCTCCCGTGTCTCCTTGACCGCTGCCTCCGCCGCCAGCTGCCGCGCTGCTGTTGCGGCCGTGGTGGCCGCTTCTGCGGAGCGCTGCGCTGACTGGCCTGCCGCGGCCGCCGCGCGCGCGTCGTCCCTCTCCTTGCAGGCCTGCGTGACACGAGATGCATGTATGCGATGTCGGTGCCGATATTGTTGCAGCTGTTGGTGCGCACGCATTCACAAGACACTACGATGAGACAGTATGATGTGGCTGTGGCCGCTCCGAGGCCAGTGTACGACACGCAGATATGGTGCAGCGCGAGCGGTGACAGCTGGGCGCGTGCACGCACGGATCGAGCGTGCCCCCCTGGCACGACACACTCTCAGCAAACCGGTCACCTGAGCCGCCTCGCCACACGCATCCGCCTTCGCAGCCTTGGCCGCTCTCTCTCCGCCCTGAGCCGTCATGGCCACCGCGCGCGCCGCGCCAACTCCGCCTCCACAACGCGCTGATCCGCTCTCGCCATCGTGCACCGCGTGCGCAGCGTCGCCGCCTCCGCCTCCGCGTCCTTCTGAGCGCTGCGCGCGCGCGCCGCATCGCCGCGCGCAGCCGCCGCCGCCGACTCCGCCGTGCCGCGCTCGTCCCTCGCCTTTGCGCACTCGGCGCGCGCCGCCGCCGCCGCCGCCTCCGCTTCCTGCCGAGCGCCGTTTGCACGCGCGGCGTCATCGCAGGCCGCCGCCGCCGCCGCGGTCACTGCTGCGCGCTGCTCGGCTTCTGCTGCCGTGCGCTCCGCGCGCGTCGCCGCTGCCTCCGCCACTGCTGCCTGCTCAGCATTGCTGGCCCGCGCCGCCTCATCACGCGCAGCCGCAGCAGCAGCCTCGGCTGCTTTCTGGTCGGCTTTTGCAGCGCTGCACTCCGCGCGCGCCGCTGCTGCCTCCGCTTCTGCTGCCTCCCGAGCACTGCCCGCCCGAGCCACTTGCTCCTGTGCAGCCGCCGCGGCAGCCTCTTGCTCAGCTCTCGCTTTCGGGCACAGCTCACGTGCTGCCGCCGCCTTTGCCTCTGCGGCCTGCTGAGCAGAGCCTGCCCGAGCCACTTGCTCTTGCGCAGCCGCCGCGGCAGCCTCCTGCTCGGCCCTCGCTTCTGTGCGCAGGTCACGCGCCGTCGCAGCGTCCGCTTCTGCCGCCCGCTGAGCGTTGCGCGCGCGTGTCGCCTCGTTGAGTGTCGCTGCTGCTGCCCCCTCTGCCGCACGCATCGCGTCCCGGCCGCGTCCCGCCTGTACACCTTTCTTACGCACAGTCCTTGCCGCCGCCGCTTGCTGAGCACTGCTGGCAGGCGCGGCAGCGGCCGCCGCCACTGCCGCCGCGTGCTGCTCCACTCTCGCCATCATGCACATGGAGCGCGCGGCGGCGGCGTCCTCCTCTGCCGCCGCCTGAGCACTGACTGCACGGGCCACGTCCTCGCGCGCAGCCGCCGCCGCAGCCTCCCGCTCGGCCCTCGCCTTCGAGCAAAGCTCACGTGCCGCCGCGGCGTCCGTCTCTGCCGCCTGCTGCGCGCTGCGCGCACGCGCCGCCTCGTCGCGCGCCGCCTCGACCGCCGCCTCCTGCTCCCCCCTCGTCGTCGCGCACAGCTCGCGCGCAGCCGCCTCCGCCGCCTGCTTGGCGCTGCGCGCGTGCGCCGCCTCCTCCTGCACAGCCTCCGCCGCAGCATCCTGCGCCCGCTTCTCCTGCCGCCACAGCTCCGCTGCCTCCGCCGCCTGCGCCTCCGCGGCCTGCTGCGCGAGGCGCGCGCGCGCGGCGTCATCGCGCGCCGCCGCCGCCGCCGCCTCCGCCGCCGCCTGAACGCTGCTGGCGTCTGCCGCGCGGCGCCTCTCCTGCTCCAACGCCGCGCTGGCGCGCACCTGCCACTGCTTCGCCGCACCGGCTTGTGCGTGTGCGACCTGCGCCTCCGCCTCTCGCTGCGCGCGGCGCGCGTCCTCCACCGCGTGCCGCATCAGAAAGAGCGCCAGATCCTCCGGGGGCGGCGTCTTGGATCGGGCGGCGGTCGCCGCATTCTGCGCAGCCGCCGCTGCTGCCTTGGGTTGTGCAGGTGCCGGTGCCGCCGCCGCCGCCGCCTTGCGCGGTGCTGCTGCCGCCGCCTGCGGCTGGTTTGGCTCTCGCACGCGGGCCGCTAGCACCTGTTGAGCACTGCCCGCACCAGCGGCGCATTGGGTGATGGTCGCCGGTGATGCCGACGGGGTCTCCACGGTGTGCACTCTGTCCGCGGCGCCGCCCGCGACTGTTGCAGCAGCAGCAGCTGCTGCTGTAGCAGCGGCAGCGCTCAGCTCATCGCTGGTCGCGTCGACCTGCATGGGGCTGAGCACGGGCCACACGCCAGAGGCGCAGTCAGGGACGCACCAGTGTGGTCGCAAACGCTATAGCGCATCCGTTGTGCAGCATGCTGACATCAGTGCTCAACATCAGCGCAGTCTCCATGCTAGCATTGATCCGTTTGGAGGCAAGGATTTCACTGAGCAATGGCGCGGCCAGGTGATGCTGGCATGCCTTCTTGCCACCATTGTGCATCCTGGCGAAGCGATGGTACGTAACAACAATGAGCCACATGAAGCGGTGATGCAGGCGTTCCATTGACGGGCAGCGAGTCCGGCGCGCTTCTATCGGCTATCAGGCACAAGTGTGGATGAATGGCAACGTCGTCGTGGTCCATAGCCGCGGCACCAAGCCATTGGAGTGCATACACTCTTGAGTATCACATTTTCATGCCCAGTCACTACGCCGTGCCTTTCTGCTTGTGCGCGCAGCAATCAGTTGGGGTACAAAATCCTAATCACCAGCTAGCTGTCCGGAAACACTCGTGGCAGGCGCTGGCTGAGACGCCCACTGCCCCCCCTCCCCTTCCCCCCCTCCGCAGGATGAACATGTGGTTCACTTCTCGAAGACGGTACATCCAAGTGTAGTTGGTGGACTTGTCATCTTCCTCTGATGGCTCAATCGCTGCTGCGCCATTCGCGTGCAGAAAGGCTGGCTCCCTGCAGGGCATCATGGCGGCGCGCCGCCCAACACGGTAGCAAGTGTGGTTTTGGTTTTTGCCACCCAATGCCAGCTACGCTTCGTACCTCGTGCTTTGGTCCCCGACCCGCTTACATGACTCACACGCAGATGTTGCATCGGTCGCGCTGTGTAGGACGCCTGGCGCGCCGCGCAGCGCCATCGTGGCGGCGCATCCCTCTCGAGTACTTCTACTTCCACGTCACTCACGTCACCGCTGGCAGCCCAGCTACGATTCGGGACGCAGGGTCAGGGTTAGCTCTGGCGTCAGGACGTGCTGTGCACCACCGCTCGTTGACGCTTCTGACGCCTCTCACCTCGGCGCGTCACGGTCGGCGGCTTCGGCCTTCACACCCGGTCCGGCGCACTGCGCGCTGCGCAGCGCGATCCCGTCGCAGCGCTCATCGGCAGCAGCGCAGCCGTCCGCATCCGCAGGCGTCGCCGCGCTGCACACGCTCGTGCGGCGGCGGTGCGGTGCCGTCACCCGGGGTTTGCAGCTGTGGCGCTGGGGTTTGCGGCGCCTCCGCGCCCGTCTGCGCACGCGTGGGGCGACGGGGGAACGCCGGTGTGGGTTCAAGGTTGAGTGAGGAGCGGCATGCGGCGCATGACGCACGTGTGAGTTGCAGTTTACAAGTGTAAGTTGCAGTTCAAGAGGCAGTGTTGAAGTTTGTGCGTCGCTCCGCAGGCTTCAATGAGCGCAAGGGCTGCGGCGGTGGTGCAGTGCTGCGCGAGACATGCGTCATTCATTCACTCATTCATTGTTCGGTCATCGTTAACAGTGAAGTGGGCCCTGCGAGTGCATCGTGCGTGGATGATTCCTTGGCGGCAAACTTGAAACATAGTCGAAATGATGGCTCCCATAAGTGCAGGCTCAAAAGTCATGAGTGCAAGTTCATGAGTAGACTCAACTGCTTTGGCGGAATGCAATGACGTCTGTACTCCAAGTGCGCTCGCACAAACTCTGACAGAATGATAAACCACAGGGTGTGTGCCTCACATTCAAAAACGCAACTGTTCACGGCACCTCGTGCTCACAGCACTGTCGGCGTGGCTGCATTTTGAGATCGTGCTATCTGCAAGCACAAGAACGGGGGATCACCTGTGTTCTTCCTCAAGTATATAGAGGTATGTTTAGGTATATATGGCCATTGTGTATATATACCATTGTGTAGTTCTTGAAGCACATATGCCTAGATATGAATGTACGTACTTGCCACATCAAATTTGCATGTACAGGCCATAGTTGTTTATAAGTGCCGATCAAGCTCAAAAATAACGTCCGCACCCGTCCCATCACCTGCAACAGCACCGTGATCAGCCACTGTCACTTTACACCTGCCACGGTGCAGAGGCGGTTATGCAGGCGGCCAAACAGCGGATGCTGCAACCTACAAGGCGCGCTCTCAGCCAATATGCATCCTCGTGCATAGGGGGGGGGGGGGGGGCGCTCCACAAGCATCCAAACAGGTATCTGCGACCCTCACTTGAAAGTAAATATGAGTCTGCTCCGTGTCAATGGTCAATGCAAGCGGCCGCAAGCACCCAAGATAATGGTACAATACTTCAACGATGACTTGCAACACTCTCACAGCCTTCGCCAGCACTTCAGCTGGCACATCAAGTCACGCTCAGGATGGCGACAAGAACTCGGTGCAACACTTCAACAATGAAGTACGCTTTAAATACACGTGAACTTGCCTGCGCTTCGACCGGCGGGTCGAGTCGCGGCGAGCGCTGAGTACCACTCGTGGCCATCTCTGGGTGCCGCGGCGCAACGTGTTGTGCATCTGCGGGGCTCGATGGCGAGCGGGCGCTTGCTGCTGCTGCTGCTGCTGCTGCTGCTGCTGCTGTGGCTGCTGCGGCTGCTGCTGCTGCTGCTGCTGCTGCGGCTGCGGCTGCGGCTGCGGTTGCGGCTGCTGCGGCTGCTGTTGCGGCTGCTGCTGCGGCTGCTGCTGCGGCTGCTGCTACTGCGGCTGCTGCGGCTGCTGCGGCTGCTGCGGCTGCTGCTGCTGCTGCGGCTGTGGCTGCGGCTGCTGTTGCTGCTGCTGCTGCTGCTGCTGCTGCTGCTGCTGCCGCTTCTTTGCGGAGCACTGAGGCAAGTCCAGGGGGCGCTTCTGCCCAGCCATCTGCAGGCCGAGCAGCAGGAGGAAGGTCAGCACGGTAGCGCTGCTGCAAATGTGGTTCTGCATGACACACCGCGGCAGCGCTCTGCAGGCACTACGCTCAGCATCCTCAGTGCTCAGCTGACTGTGCTGCTGCCTGCCCACATTGTACTTCCCGACAAACTCACGTACCGTATTATCTATAATTAAGCCCATGGGGCGAGTTTTTTTATGAGTTTCCGAGCCCTCATAAAATGACGCCCCACCCTTAATTTTCGCTCATGTGAATGTGCCCCCCCCCCCCTTTCTTCTCGCATGCATACGCAGCATTTACCCTCTGCGTACGTGTACTATGCACACTCAGTGACTCATGCTACATCACCACATTATGTGAGCGCCTGCATGCGCTGTCAGCAACGTGCAGAGCAGACAGAAACGCAGCTAACAATGTAGCCAAACCCATAAAAGGCTCCAAGAGGCAGCAGCTGGCTTTCGAAAGTTGAACTGGTTTCAGGAGCGGCGTAGAAGCATGCTGGCACCTCATGATGGTGTTAGATGAGCTAAAATGGCTCAAACATTCATGCACCCCACCCTGTTTTTATCCAAATATTAATGGTGCCCCACCCCCCTTTTTTCGCTCTCATAACAAACTCGCCCCATGGGCTTCATTATATCATTATATAGATGATACGGTATTGCAACATGTGCATTCCACTGCAGTCAACTCTCAGAAACACCTACCGAGGCAGTGCAGGACAGGTGGTGTACGGGCTGCCGGGTAACAAATTTCCATACAGCGAAGTCTTCGGCGCTCGCACATGTCCTGGCTGTACGTGTGGCTCTCGGAAAAAAAAAGGCGTGCATACCCAACAGCCTGAACCAGCAGCTGCTCAGCCGTGGCGCACCTGCACTTGCGCCTGACCGTCGGCGTCGTGCGCGTGCCCTGCAGCTTGAAGTTGAAGTAGCTCCCCTGCACCTTGAAGTTGAAGTAGCTCCCCGCCCTCGCCGCGCGCCGCAGCGTCGCCCTCAAGGGGTACGGACGGATGAAAACCTCTGATCTGCTCCACCAGCGGGGCTAGGAGCTCTGCGTGCATGCAGCAGACGCAAAAACGGGTGCGATAGAGGCAGAGCCAACATATGCTCAGAGATAGTCTTGCTGTCTTGCGCTGACGGCAGCAGCGGGACGAAAAGGGCCCTCTATCATCATGCCTCGTGCACTGCAGGCAATATAGATGCAGAGAGCACGTATGTAAAACGAGGGTGTCAAGAGACCCTGTATGAACAACTCCACCTGTGACTGGTGCCGCTGTGCGGTGCCACAAGCAGTGACCGCAAACCGCGAAGCGAGCTATGATTGAAAGAACTACTTCAAAGTGGATGCTATGGCGGTCGCATTCAGAAACTGACAACAGCTCGAAGGAGGACGTGGTAAAAGCGAGACATAATTGCTTTCTGCTCGAGCCAGCACAGTGTGTGCAACATCATATGGCTACTGGGCTCGTCAGCAATGCTCAAACAAAAAGCACTGACTTTTGTCATCCGCATGCAGTGCAGGTTCGCAACTGCCGCCTGCCATCCCTCTTCCGCGCCTGCTTGCCTCCTGCTGCACATTCCACGACAACCAGTTTACCAGTGGCAGCAGCTTCTTGCTTCGGTTTTTGTGTGCTGCACCACCCTCGAGGGGATCCAGGCGTGCCGCCGTGTTGCCCTCAAGATTTCCAGACAGGTAGAGATCTCTGATCTGCTGCACCAGCGAGGCAAATATCCCTGCGCGCGCAACATGCGGGGAAGCGCGTGCAGTTGTCCTTGAGGGGGCAGAGCGAAAGACGCTGATAGCCAATTTTCGCTGAGGCCTTTGATGAAATGAAATGGACTGCAGATAAAGCAGCACAAGAACTCTGCACTGGTAATTGTGAACGGGACTTTGGTATGACCAACTTCAACTTGGGTGAGTCCGGTGCTGCGCATTGCCACCGATGCGGCCATGCAATGCAATACAATGGTGCTGTAATCGAGCTGTGAGATCAACCACAATTACGGGTGAACTCACGGCTGATGACACTTGTTATCAACAACAGCAGACGTGCATGTGTTTGCAAGGACACTTGGCATTGATGAGATCATCGGCATCTGCAACATCGCAAGAGGAGGTGTTGCACAACCACCAAGCACTCACTCTTGTCGACCGGAATCAGAACAGGTTCAAGGGTGTAAATCACCCGTCCTCCACGTGCGTTGGCCTCCCAGTGCAGGTGCTTCACGTTCCACGACAACCAGATTATCAGCGGGCGCAGCTTTAGCGCTCGGTTCTCGTTCGCCTCTGCCCTCCTGAGTTCTTTGGTGGCAGCTTTGCGTTGTTTGGCTTCTTGACGCTCAGCATCTTCTTCAGCACGGCACTCTGGACGCTCTCCTGCCGATGCGTGCAAGTCAGGGACCTGCGTTCCGTCCGCCATGACTGTGGCGAGCGCAGGTGGGGCTGGCTGGCTAGTCATGCCCCACCTTCACCGGACTCTCCGTCGTACAGATGTGTTTAAACCCACCGAAATCGCAGTGTGGGTGAATGAATGCCACGGCGACGTCATATCAGTGCCATTGCAATCTTTCGCTCGCCAGCAGCCTGAGGATCCTCTGAGTGAGAACGGAGCCAGGAGAGTCAGTCGGCACTTGAACTTGAGGTATTGAAAAATTATTAAAAAATGACCCTCCCATGACGAACCACTGCTTTCAGCCTGTGCAAGCTCATGGCGGAGTGCTTGGCTTGGGGAAGAGTGCTGTGCGCTACATTTAATGTCAGAAAATACTTCGTCGCTTTCCGTTTTCAGACCCCCTGAGGGCTAGTGCGGAGATTGTCGCCTGGCACCCCCCTCTACATACCTCCAGGAGCTAAAAAGGGGAAGGGGGAGGGCCCGCCCAGGGGACAAGTGCAACGAATGCTTGGCAAGATGCCCTACTTCATAATCGAGCATAATTTAGCATCATACGCGTCCATCGTACCATAAGTGTGCAGGAGCTCACTCAGTGCTCGTGGCTTCCACTGTCATCGCAGAAGCCAGGGGACTCGCTCACTGGCCGTGTGCCATAGCACCGAGTGGGTCCATGCTGCTACGTACATGAAGAGTCCACACAAGCACCAGTGTTGTGCTTCAAAGTCTCCGAATTTTTTTATCTACTGTGGCAATCAGTAATGTGTTTTGCCTGCAAGGCTGGGGCTTATGTCAATAGTGCTGTGGTACTCGCGATGTGTTCTGTTCATGTATGCACAACTGAGGTGATGAAATGAACCTCAGGCTGGTATGGACACAAGTGTCATGCTGCTGGTTCAGTGCAATGCCACTACTGCTGCAGCACACGCGGAACGAATTACTCACAGTCTGCATTTCTCATCAGCCAGAGACCTGGCACGATCCACAGTGGTGCAGCAGCGCGTCCGGCACTGAATCTGAATGGCCCGGTTGCAGTGATCATTGGTGCAATGCCACCAAATTGCTGGAAGGACGTTGATTGAATGCACTTGGTAGTATCAAATCAAGCAGCCGCATACACAGCAAAATTGGAGTGCCCCTTTCAGTTGACGCATTGCAGGGCCCAAGCATCTTAATGCGCAGTTCAAAGATTGTCGGCTGTGTAGAGTATCAAATGAACGCGATTTAAAGCCCACAGGATCACATATATACACTGCATGCAGGGAAACGTTGAGAGCGTCGCACGTGTATGCGGCGCTTCATTTTTTACAGTAGCGTACTGGTTTTCATGCAGAGACGTGCGCCCAGGTGTTGTCGATGCAATGCATTTCGGCGACTGCCGTACAGTGCGTACATGTCACACACATTCCAGATAGCGTTGCATCGACAACAGATGGGCGCACAAGAGGTGGTTGTGCACTGCGATCTTGTATTATAGCAGCCCCAGTTCTGGACTCCAAATGCAAGCACGTCAATGCACCCACATGAACACCCATGAGCCTGTTCCACAAGTCCTGTCTCCGCCGAGTCACTCAGAAACATGCGCCGCAATTGTCCGTGCGTACTGTGCACCTGTAACTCAAGCCACAAGCTGCCATGGCCTGGCTGTAATGCCAAGATCCAGCCCTCACACCCTGCACGACATGCAAACGCACACCAAGCTCTCAAGTGCCGAGCATACGCGGCAGATCAGGAAAGGTAGCTGGCCATATGATTCATCTTGCCTACTTGAAGCGACAAGGAACCCCCTGAACCCCCCGGATCAGGCAGCGCAGCAGCTGGCTGCACGTTGAAGGTGAAGATGGCCTGCAAGCAATCGCAATCGCACCACATGACCCATCTCGCCCACTCGATGCTACAACGAAACTCCCTTGGACCATGCAGCAGCAGCGCAGCGGATCAATGCACGTCAAACGTGTTTACCGCCATGGCAGTGCTCATGGCCTCTTGCAGCGCGGCCAGGCTCGTGTAGCTGGGCACGCGCAGCTCGTTGAAGCACGTCGACGCCTCCGGCAGCCTGTCTGGGAGGATGCTCACCGCGCCGTCGCTGGTGCGGATGCCCAACTGCACCTGAACACAAAAGAAAAGCGAACGCAACCAAGAGAGAGGGTCAACATCATACTTCGAAGTACTTCAAAGTAGTAAAGTTGAAGTATTGTACTCGACTTGAAGTAGATTACACGCCGTTGCTGTCGCTGGTGCGGATGCACGGCTGCACCTGTAAATAGCGGCGGCCGCGACCAAAAGGGAGGATGACATACTTCATACCTCAGATATGAAGAGATTACGCTGAGCCGACGCTGGTGCGGATGCCCAGCTGCATCTGCGCAGAGGCGGACGGCGTCAACATGCTGTACTTCAGTTTGAAGTGGAATATGCTGAACCATGACAGCCGACCCCGATGAACCGGTCTGGTATTCGTGCTTGCAGCAAGCAGGAGTTGGCACACCAGCAGCAAACCGCAGCGCACACCACCACCGAAGGACACTGCATCCCCATTGGCCGCGCTGGCGTAATGATACTATTTAATAGAGCAGCAGCATGCCGTTCTAATACGACCAGTTCCTCATCTCTCTCATAGTGCCAGAAGGAGAGCACAAACCTTGCAACTGAAAAGTATGAAGGCCTAGTCAGATTCCCACGATATTTGAATTCCTTGTCACAACTAGGGACAGGTTTCCACATGAGCCACGTGTCTTGATCCAGGATATATAACTGTACATTCACAAATGCAAAATCGTAAGCGCTCAACACCAGAGCGGGCCGCGCTTTGGCGAGCGTATGTGTTGTATGTTACTGGAGATGTCAAAAGTGGAGGAATTTGGTGGGCACAAAATGCAATCTCGCTGATATGCAACGCTGTCACACGCAGCGGGCTGGCCAGTCACTTTGCCCTTGCCCCTGCCTAGCATTATGCAGGGGCTGCAAGCCCACACGCGGAGCCACAAAGCCATACGCCACCCCCCCCCCCCCCCCCCCCGCCCCCTCCCCCCCCCCCTTCCATGATTCAAGGCCAACCCAAGCCAGGACACTGCTCTCGCACACAACTCAGTACTGCTGCAAGTCCTGGCGCGTACACGAGCAGCCCGAATGAGCATGCAATGTTCAGTGTCACAGCAGCACAGCGCAGTAGCGCGTCGACATGTCATGATGCATCATCCATGGGGGGGGGGCGCGGCAGGCCCGCTGCCGCCCCTGAGACTCCGCACAATGTAGCACTGCTGCTGCGTTGCCCATGCAAGAGGGGGGGGGGAGGGCACGACTGCGCATTGATCACGTGCAGCAGCAGCGGCGGCAGTGCGGCGCGTGCACGGGGGCGGGGGGGGGCGGGGCGGGAGCAGGGGAGATCATCATGTCAAAAAGTGCGGCACAAACGCACGCACGGGGCGACCCGTACGCCCACTGTCGCTGACACTGCCCCATGGTCGTACCTGCTCTAAGTAAATGTGTAATGAAAAAGGAATCGAAAAGATCGTTGAGCTCTAGGTGACAAGGGATGGTTAGCCGCAAGTGTAATATCGTACTAGGGCTGTAGGGCTGCAGCGTTGCTCAACAGAGCGTGATGTTGGCGAGCACGCCAAACCTATTGTGGAGATCTCCCCTTAGTAATACGCTGGTTCACGTTGTGCCAGCCGCGTGCTCGCCGCGTGGCGTTCAAAGACGGAAATGAAGGCCTTGTGCAGGTCCTTCACGATCGCCTGCGCCTGGATCGTCTCCAATATTGTCAATTGTGCTCGAAGATTGTGTGGCGATGTTCATTACCGTAGTGACTTCTAGGCGACAACAATTGAGACAAGCAGCTGAGCAAGGGGGGGCGGCCATTTGGTGTGAGCGGGCTTGTGGCAGGCCTGAATATCAGCCCTTGCAATGACAGCAGCGATAGCGGTGGCGCAAACTCTGGCGGAGACGGAGATGGCAGCAAAGTAGGTGCTAGGCAGCGCGACAGCGGGTGAAAACGTTTCCAGCGTCAGCGGCGGCAGCGGCCGCAGCGACAAGGACAGCGCCGGCAGTGTACATGACAGCGCTGAATCAACATAGGTACGCCGCTTAGTTGATGGGCATGGTCAACTTCACAGCAACGGCAGCGCAAGCAGTGGCGGGGCTGCGCTCGCGTTTTTCCTGTCAGCCTGAGGACACCACTCCAATTACGTATAAGCCATCGGGCGGCGCAGCGCGAAGGCTATGGCGCAGATGGAGGCGGACTTTGTGCTGGGGGACATGATGCGCGACACGATGCTGTCATTAGCGCGGTGACCATGCTGCTGACCTGCTGGTACGGGCTTGAACGGCGAGACATGATGTTGCTGTGGTGGAGCCTGGATGAGCCCACTTCGGCTTGCCCCCATTGCAGGAGGTCGAATGACACAGCCCTGTCGTTACTTCTCGCATATAAGTTTTGCTGATTGTTGAATATGTTAAACATGTTTCTTGATGTATTGGTGCATCCACGTTGTCGTCGCACAAATTGCAGTGCTGCTTCATGCACTGACGAGTGTGTGTCGTGTGATTTCCATAAAGGCGTGTGTTGCAGGTGCCGCAGAATCGTTATGCGTGGATTGCAGTGCTTTGGAGGTAGGTCGCATCAACCGTGCTACCGTACTACTAAAAGGCTCTGGCTGCAAGAATGTCTGCATGTGACATGCTAGAGCTGTCGGCAGCACATTTGAGCTCGCACATGGTGACATGTATGCGGCCACTGCCAGTGCCGGCCATGCAAGACTGATTGCACAGCGTACAAGACCCCCCAACACGTGAGACCTCCCGCAAGCTGGCAGGGACCTCGCGCCGCGCCCAGACCGGGGGGGGCGTTATACCCCCTGATCTACGGTATATCGATGCCTCCTGCGGAGGAAACAGCCCGCTATGGGGCGCGATTCTAGAAGATGGCTGTAGGACGATCAGTCAAAGTTAACTTTTGCAAAGATGAACCTAGCTGCAAGCTGACATAAGCACCAGACTCTTCTCTCTGCCGACAACCGTTACCACAGGAAATGGCACGTGAAGGTGCTCCAGTACGCCTGCATATCGTTCCCCCCTGGACCGCAAACACAATCCTTAAGCACACACAGGGCTAGCAAGCAGCTCTGCCAGAGAATCGCATGATGCATGGCTTCAGGTGCGCCTGTTGCCATAGACAATAACTGGCGAGAAGCACATCTGAAATACTGTGGCCAGCCCGTCGCTCACTCAAACACCTGCAGACTGCTGTGTGCAGGCATGTTACCTGCATCATGGTCTTGTGATCTTCCAGAATCAGCACTGTGCAGATCTGCCTGCGGCCGTCCTTGTGAGTGTTAACAATTGTCAAAACAGGCTGGTGCAAATTCACATACAGATTTGATGCTGACTTGCCAAGCCCAACATCAAGCCTCTTGCGAAGATGCCCATCTTCACACATTTTGCACACAGCCGCAATCTCTAAAGCGGTGCTCAGCAGCTTGCTCTGAAGCTGCGCTAAGCCAGCGACAATGTGTTGTGCAGCACAGAGTTATGCCGAGAGCATACTTGGCTTTGGCGCTTTGGGTCCTTCACCTGGTGACTGCAGTGCTGCTGCTGAGCTGTTGTTCATTGGTGTAACGGCCCGTTGTGATACCCTATCGCGGTTGCTGCCATATCTGCTGCACGTAGCCCAGCTCGCGGTCCAGCATCAGAGTACAGTGGGGGGGGGGGGGACCTCTTTTCTGCGTGCTGGGGTGGCCCTGAGCTTGCGCGTGTGTCTGCGCTGCGTGCCTTGCAACCCACAGAGGTCCTTTTCGGCGAGCCACCCGGAAATCACGACAACCCCACCACTCAAGCGACTTCACGCAAGACTTTCAACGTGAACTTCTGAACGTGAACTTCTGAGCGGAAAAACTGGTTCATTCACCAAAATTAGTCTCTCTAGAGGTCACAAAGTCATCACGAGTAAGACGCTCTAAATTATATTACTTACGTAACCTTTCTGGTAAAGCTAGTCGAACTGATATCAGCGTGCTGGTTGGCCCCGTGAAGTGGCTTGCAGACCTCGGATGCCCTCTCCGGAGAGCGACCCGGAGATGACGAGAATGTGAAGCCGACTGCAAGTCCCCCTCGCTCCCAGCACAGGTTTGCGGAGACAAGTCTAGAACTTCGAACTTCACTCACTGGCGTGTCACCTGTAATTGCCAGACTTCAAACATGAACTTTTCATACTGTTCATTTCAGTTGTGGGTGTGGAGAGGCTGTGGCTATACTTAGGCTGGGAGTATACGCTTTGTAAGAAGGATGGTGGCAACACGGAAACGAATTAGTGTCTTAGCTGTAGCTGCTTCTTGTGACGCCAAAGCGGAAGCGAGCCTACAGCAACGTGGTAAGTTGCGTGAACCGTGTTTTGATACCAACACACTCATGTCTTGGCGCCCGTCCAGGCAGTGGGCAGTGCAGTGTTAGGCGCGACAACAAAACTGCATTTGTTTGAATGACACCGCGCATGTTGGACGCGCTTGTTGAGCGAACTTCATAGGCTGCGTGCCCGTTTCTCTTCCTTTTCTGAGGGTATGTTGCCGACCTTCAAACACCTCCACTTTTGCTGATGCCCTCAGACATGTGGATGAAAATCTTCGAGTTCCTGCCACATGGGCTCTACCTCCAGGTTTCATCTGTGAGCACTGCATGGCGGGCGCTATATGCCAGGAGCATGCAGCTGAGGGGGCTGGCAGGTTGCGAGAAGCACACCACCGCACTAGCCATGGCCGCATCCGCGCCCCTGATACAGTGGGCATTCACTAACGGCTGCGCGATGACCACGGGCGTACTGAGCCACGCCGCCGTGTGCGGCTCTCTAGAAGTGGTGCAATACGTATACGCAAACGCCAAACATGGGGACATCGACCCGTCTCAAGACTCATCTGTATGCATGGCCGCAGCAGAGCGCGGGGATTTAGAGATGTTGCAGTGGGCGCGCGCCCAGGGGTTTCACTGGGACGCATTCGCAACCGAGGCAGCGGGTCGCGGGGGGCACCTGGATGTGCTGCAGTGGGCGCACGCCAACGGGTGCCCCTCTGATTGGGCTACGTGTGCCGCGGCTGCCAGCGGAGGGCTCCTGGAGGTGCTGAGGTGGGCGCGCGACCCCGGGTGCCAGTGGGACGAGAGGACATGCAGTGCCGCCGCATGGCGCGGCCATCTGCACGTCCTCCAATACGCTCGACGCCACCGTGACGGCTGTTCGTGGGACAGCTGGACGTCCCACATGGCTGTCCGCCACGGTCATCTCCAGCTCCTTCAGTGGGCACATGCAAACGGTTGCCCCCTCGACACACTCGTATACTCGGGGGCGGCGCAAGGAGGCGACCTGCATGTGCTGCAGTGGCTGTATGATGTAGGCTGCCCCTGCGACGAAGGCGCGTGCGCATCTGCCGCAGAGGAGGGGCGTCTGGACATCCTGCAGTTGCTGCGGGCACGGGGCTGCCCGTGGGACGGGCAGGTTTGCGCGAAGGCGATCCGACGGGGTCACCTAGAGTTGCTGCAGTGGGCGCGTGCCAATGACTGCCCGGTGGGACGGAGAGAGGACCTTTCAGTTTCTAGGGTGGACCCACCTCAGAGTCTTCAACCCAGATCACCACACTGACGTCATGTTGTCAGCAATTGAGTGGGCGCTGGCGAATGGCTGCCCATGCAGCGACAGGAGTAGAGGTCAGTACATGCAGCTGCGGTGCTTTGTAGGTGCTGCGTAGGCGCGTGCTGGTAACTCAACAGTCAAGCAGAAGCTGACGTAGTCCATTCAGCACCATCTGCTGCATCAATACACAGAGGCACGTTGCTCATGTCATTTATTTCCGAGTATGGTCTGGTGTGCCATGCCTTGAAGGTGTGCAGCAGCTGCGCGCCTCATGCGGTCGACAGCACGACTTCCGTGTGCTGAGGAATGATGTGAACAGGCAGTATGCGTGCTGCACAGGTGAGAATGAGTGTTGCAACCCTGAATGAGTGTTGAGACTGTCAGCCATGCTTGCCTGCATGCATGGTCTTGATTCACGGCTCAACATTGTCGTGATATGAAATCGTACATCCATGCACAAGTGTAAACGACAGAGACCGGGAGTGAGTTGCACCACAGTGAGCGTATACATTGTTCGTTGCTGAAAATGTCAAAGTGGAGGGATTTGGTGGAGTTGTAGTGCAATCGCGCTGATATGCAACGCTGTGACATGCCAGGGGCTGGCCAGCTGGACAGTTCGCCACTGCCCCTGCCTGGCACATGCAGGAGGCGCAAGCCCCACAGACCCCCTCCCGCCTCCCCGCTTTCCATGTTTGAAGGCCAACTCAGGCCAGGTCACTGCTCTTGTACACAACTACCGCTGCAAGTCCTAGCGCGTACACGAGCAGCCCGAACGAGCATGCTTGCAACGTTCAGTGCCACAGCAGAACAACACAGTAGCGCATTGATATGTCATCATTGGGGCGCGCAGCGGGCCTGCCGCTGCCCCTGCGACGCCGCATCGCACCGCTGCTACGCCCCCCGCCGCGGCGCGTAAGAAGAAGGAAGGAGGGCGCGACTGCGCATCGATCACGTGCAGGAGCAGCAGTTGCAGTGCGCCACGCGCCTGAAGGATGGGGGGGCGTACGGAAGCAGGAGATTCAATTTGTCACAAAGTGCGGCATGAACACACGCACGCCGCGACACTTGCGCGCGCTCTCGCTGACGCCGGCCCCCATGGTTGCATCTGCTTTAAGTATGATACGGCTTAAGGGCGGATCAGGTTCACAATGCCCCAGTTAGGGGTTCCAGTTAGACTTCAGTACTGAGTGGCAGTTGAAGCCTCAGTGTGGTGCCAGTTCCCAGTTGCATGTGAAAAGCCACACTGAGGCCTATAGCTTTTGCGCAGTATAAGAACCTCCCCTGCAAGCGGCAAGCCCGAGCCTTGCTGCGCCTGCCGTCGTCCAGCCCCAAGCCTTCCGTCTCTCAGCAACAGAATAAGATATCCGGTAAGCGCATCGCGTTTCCTTTCGCATAACATTTCATTTGAGTTCTCTGAAGCGTGTCTACTTGTTTTGCTCTTCCAGCTTGCTTGTTTGCATTCATGACAGCATCACAAGGTAAGCCGCTTCAATTTGGCACCCGAAGACAGTCCTTACCTCGTGCTAACCCCGCCCGCAAGGGCAGCAGCGTGGTGATCGCTGTTCAATGTATCACTGCTCGAATCGTGTCAAAGCCTTTCGAGGACCCAGATTACGTAAAGCGATACGTAAAGAACAGCCGTGGGAAGCGAGTTAAACGTTGATCACGCTAGGTTCCTGCACTAGAATGCTTATGACGGGGCGGCGTAGTGGTGCACCGCTACGTCGTGACCCGCCCCCTTGATGTCAACGACGCAGTGCGTGCTGCACGGGTCTGAGCAGCAATGAATATGCAACTTCATTTAGCTGGCCTTATTCTGCGGCTCATCTGTGGTTGATGAACGTGGTCACGTGGACCCATATAGGGCATCGAGGGTAGACCCGTGCGGTAGCGCGCTGTGTACACCAGCTTGCGCGCCGTACACTATCACGTCACGAACGCACCAGAGTCTCCCGGGAGAACGCGCGGAGATCCTTTAGGGGGGACACGTGATAGCTTGTGTATCAGAAGTCACAGAAACGGTAGTGACTTGTCATAGACAGTGTTAAGTGGTTGCACTCGAGAAGTCTCGAGAATAAGCGCACAAAGGGGCATGCGCTGCCACTTTTCTGGCTGTAACGGTTGCCTATGACTAGAATAAAAACCCTACCGCATGCTCTTCCTTAGTAATTTGCTCTAAAGCTGATATGACTAGCTTTTTGCAAAGAAGGGGGAGAGGAGTCTAGCTTAAGAGCAAAGCGATGCAATTTTGCTTCATGATTGTACGGCCGCAATTGTGTTGCAGAATTGACAACGCGGTCGATCTGTACAACTGCTATGTCAAACTGGCTGGCTTGCAGTTCAGAGTGCCCTAGTAGCATCAGACCTCGTGCAGAGGCGTGCGGGGCATAGACGGCTCGTGCGCTGACAATTTAAAATCATGGTTTTGTCGTCGCACTCAGCTTCATGCGCGTGAATCGTGTGCAGGATACACCATAAATGGTCAAGACTGACCATGGCTTTAAGAAGCCAACGAGTGGGTCAAGCCGCAGCGGAGGTGTTAGTGGCGGTGCTAGGCCTGCTGGCAGCACTGCTGCTAAGAGCAACAAGGGCGGTCAGCGCTCCGCTACGCGCCCCGCACCAAGCTCGGGTGACAAGCCGTCACGCCCCCCTTCCCGGCCCGCGGCAGCGTCCGCACAACCCAGCCAGGTCGGTGCCAGTGCGCCCGACACGTTTGCCTCGGTACGGCCCACAGAATCAGTAGTCACTGGTGCCGCACCGCCTATTATACGTAATTTCGCTGAGTCCAGCGACGAGCCCAGCGGTGGCGGCTCAGAAGCCGAAGCCATGGTGGCAAGGCAGTTACGTTTGAGGCAGAAAAGAGAACAGCTTGCAGCAATGGGCATTATGCTTAGCGAAGCCCAGGTAGCAGAAGGCGAAGAAGCTTTTGCACGTGCAGCTGTTGAGAAAAAACTCGCACCAACGAAAAGCCCACGCAAGACACCGCGTGCAGCTGCAACAACCGCGCCAGTTGTGCCGGTAGCCGCGCCAGTTGTGCCGGCAGCGCCCGCGAAGTCTGCGGCGCCAGCACCTGCGAAGTCCACAGTGCCAGTTGCAGCACTGGTTGCGCCCGCGGTGGCCCCACCTAAGGTCGCGCGCAGTCAGCCGGCCAAGACGTCAGTTGCGCGCAGTGCACGGGCCCCAGTTGCGGCGCCTGAGGTAGCACCGGCGGCTCCGACGCCTCAGAGCTCCAAGCCATCAGCTAGGCTAGTGGCTCCCACATACTATACTGCACCAGCGAGGGCCCCTAAAGCCTCAGAATCGCTTGTGACGCAGCCGCGTCAGGTTGCAAGTGGTAAGGCGCGGCGTGTGCCAGTTGTGCCGCGTAGCGTGCCAGTCGTGCAAAGTGCGCCAGTTGTGCCACGTAGCGCGCCCGTCATACCGCAAACGCCAGTTGAGCAACAAGCGGCAGAGCGACGGAGGGCAGTTAGGCAACTGCTCGAGTCTTCTGAGTCATCTGGTGATGAGGGTGGTGTGCCCTTTGATCCTGAGGGCACAGATGAGGCTTATGACCAGTGGCGTGAGGGCATCGAAGCTCGCGTCGAGGCACATCAGCGAGCTGCCAAGGCCGCCAAAACGGCTGCAACGTTCGCCGAAATTCACGAGCGTGCCCTTTACGAACGCCTTGGCGAGCTCCAGCTTCGCGTCACCAGAGCTCCTAGTGAGAGCAAGAACATGGTGAAAAACTCACTGCTGCCGATGGCGCGGACGTTCGCTGCGGAGCAGGCCGAAGAGGTGCGCCAGCATAATGTTGCACTTCTGGAAAAACGTGGTCATGACTTCAAAGCTAGCCAGTTCGGCGAGCTGCTGACCATAGGTGAACACCGTAAGCGGTCCAATAGTTGGCATCGCTTCGCCTTCGGCACAGGCGACGGTGAGGAGGCGGAACTCTGGCGAATGCTAAGGGAGTTCGAGAACACGCCTCTGGTCACCGAGGAGGCGCGCCTAGCTGCGGACACTTACCCGCGCGGCCTGGTGACGCACCCGTTCCTCAACACTGACGGGCACTCCGACACGTCGGACGACGACGCAGCCGGCGCAGCTGCGAGTCCACGTGAAGATGGCGCAGTGGCCGGCGTAGCCACCAGCGCATCGGCTCTAGGTGAGAGCATTAGGACTGCGGGGGCAGTAGAACCCTCGTACTCCTCGGTTGCCATGACGGCGCGGAAACCCAAAGTTGACTTGAGGGGTTTCGGCGGCACTGGCGTCGTCATTGTAACGCAAGTAGGCAGGCTTGAAGCTTCCATTAGAGCTTTTGAGCGTAGCTGCAACACGCGTGGCGTGCCCGAGTCGGCCTACTCAGAAGCGCTGTTGCAGAGTCTGACCAAGAGTCAGTACGCTGATCTGACCAGCGCAGTCACCAATGAGCGCACGGGAATGCTAGAAACTCGTGCGTTTAGTGATTTGTCTTATGAGCAGATGGTGCAATGCCTTACGGCAGCGTACGATAGCACATCTGCCAGGCAAATAGCACTTCAAAAGTATCATGAACTCACGCGTACCTCCGGTACCAGCCCCGAAGTGTGGGGCAGGGAGGTAGTTGCAGCCGCGCACGACGCCGGCTGCGCGGACAACCAGCAAATTGTTCGTATGAAGTTCGTTCATGAACTGCCATTATGCTGCCGTCAAGAAGTAAACGGCATGTATGAGACCTGGGATCTAAAGAACACCGCTTTTCCCAAGGTCGTGGCAACTGCCCAGCAAAAGTGGCAGGCAGCGCCTATTGACGAGCGCGAGACTCGAAATGTTGTGTCTGCAATGGCCGCGGCACACATCTCAACCCCCCCCTACTCTGACACAGGCAAGCGCCCTGCCAAGGATGGGTGGAGCGTGGTCAGTAACGACCATCGCTATAAAAAGAAGAATAAGCTTTCGGCTGTTCGCGCTGTGTTGGCGGGGCTGAGCGCTAACGAGCGTCGCCAGCTTGGAGTCAGCGACCGCGCGCCGCAGGGCAAGGCTGGCTCTACAGGCGGTAACGGCGGCGGCGGAGCCAACCCAAGAGCAACTTCAAGTGTCTTGGCTGCAGAGTGGACCAGGGAGACTGGGACGCACTCATGCGGCACAAGACTACCTGCCCTCAGTGCATTGCGCACCGAAAGAGGATGGCAGAAAAGCACCGCCAAGGTGAATCACACTTGCAGTTGTCTGCTGCCTTGGTAGAAAGTGACTTGCCTACTGCAAGTTCAGCACCAGCGATCAGTGAATTGCCTGGTGTGGTTACAGCAGATGCACGTTCAGCACGGGTAGCTGAGCATGCCACTGACGCTGTTTACGATGTCTCTTTGCGCGCGCAGATGGCGGCAATTGAGGGTGGGCCAGAGCCACCACCCAGAGTTATCAAACACGCGTCTATCTGCTGTGGGGCGCTAGGGGGCGCCATAGCTGGGGGTAAGTTGACCTCCAGAGCAGGTTTTGTAACACGCACGGTGCTCGCAGTTGACAAAGACGTCAAGGCAATTGAGGCTCTGCATGAAGTACATCCAGAAGTGCCCACGCTCACTGCATGCATTACTGATGCGAAGGTTGTTGCACGTCTCGTTAACGAGAAACCTGACGTCACCACCATCTCGCCGCCTTGCACAGATTTTTCTGCGGAGGGCAAGAGGGTCGAGGGCGAAGCTGCCGAGTGCACGGTTCATGCCGCACGGCTCATCGTGCGAGCCAAGCTTCAAGTGGTGTTGTACGAGAATGTGCCCGGAGTGCTAGTGTCACGCGCGTTTGCACGCGCAGTGCGCATTCTTAAGGCTGCTGGTTACATGCTGTACATTGCCAAGTTAAAGGCTTCTGAGTTTGAAGTGCCTTGCAGGAGGCAGAGGGTGTACATTGTCATAGTACCAGCAGGGGTGGCCTCACGTGAGGCACTCCAGAGGTTTGGTGCGGTAATAAATACCAAGCGTTTACACAGCAGACCCACATCTGTTCGCTCTCGCTTGCGCTGCCCCGAACGCACATTCTTCTTGCAACCACGCAGTGCTCAGCACCCTGGTGTTTTGGATGCTGATGGCTTGTTGCCTAGCCCAGTGCGCAGACTGCCTGGTAGGCCCACTGCGAGTTATGTTGCACATGCAAAGGACGCTGGCCCAGTGGCATCTGCCCGCTTGCTGTCGCTTGCGGAAATGGCGGTGCTCATGACGTATTATCATGAATTACCGGCGAGTGCATGCAGTAGTGATGTACGGCGTTACATTGCAGACTTGTTCATCCCAGAGATGGCATTTCACTTGTTCGTGGCAATTGAGGCCTCGGGCCTGTGCACACTGCCAGAACAACAGGTACGTTTGCCGCGTAGGTCAGACTCTACGTTGAGGCATTCAGTTGACTGCCCGCCCCCATCTTGGTTGGCTGGTCAGAGTGGTTCGCTGGTGCAGGCCGCTACCGCGGTACACGCAGCGCCCACGTCAAGTGCACACTGCTCAGCAGCAGTGGCGCGTAGCATACATGCAAAGGCGCATGATGCAGGGTATGCAGAGGTGCCCATAATTCCGATGCGCAGTGCATGGGAAGAGCCAGAGGTAGACTTGGCTGTGGTGCAGCCCGGCATGGCTGACATCGTGGAAGTCGATGACTCTGACTCAGGGTCTGACTCTGAGTGGGACTCACAGTCAGTTATGAGCGTTTGCAGTAGCGCAGACGACATGGACATTGACACAGAAATCAGTGCTCCACCCATTGCGGCCGCAGCGGCACGCAAGAAGCTCGGCGGCGGTACAGACCCGCGCCTTGCCCCAGGTGAGTTGAAGGCAGCGCTCAGGCGCGCTGGCCTTGATGCTCAGTCTCTAGGCATATTAGACCATGTGCCAGGTGTCAGCAAGTTAGACACAGCCACACCAGTGAGTGTGGCAGAGACAAGTAAGAATCTCACAGAAGAGATCACAAAACCGAGGGAACCAGTCAAGTTACCTCATGTAGACCTTGCAGTAGGGTCCCCTGAGCCTAGCTCGGTAGAGCGCTCCAAGTCGGAGGCTCCAGTGGAGTACATACGCCCAGTAGCCGGTGTTGTACCTCCAGGGCAGATGTTTGTGTCCGCGTCGTTACGTGTACAAAGCAACTCTCAGACGCCCAAAGAACTCTATGTGCGCGCCATGGTAGACTGCGGTGCGACCGTAACCATCATGGGCAAGCGCATTGCAGACAAGCTCCCCAACAGCTATGTATGTACACCTCAGCAAGGTGACTACACTGAGATCCTCTTGGCAGACGGCAAGACGTCGCTGCAGATCAGTGGTGTGGTCAATGCATGGCTGCGGTTTAAGAACAAGATGTTCTTGCACAAGTTCTATGTGGTGAACGCACCCATGGACGTACTCTTAGGTACGGATTTCTTTGCCCCGCATGGCTCAGTCATCTCGTATCACGGCGGTAGCCCAGCCTTCTTCCCAGGGGGACTAAAAGGTGTGGCCATACGCCCCATGCACGACAAGAATCGCGCAGACAACGCGAACGCGCGTGCGGCAGCACTAGCCAGTTGCAAGGGCAATGGCAGCGCTGAGAGCACTGAGGCACCAGACAAGCCTCAGCAGTGCTCAGCTAGGATGGCATATAACACTGTACTGGCACCATCGTCGGAGACGATTGTGGAACTCACGCTGCTACCAAAGCCAAAGCGCGTGCAGCCCTATGAGGCATTGCTCATACCAGAAGAGACAGTGACTACAGAAATGATGAGAGGCAAAGGTGTTAAGGCAAATATCACCGCTCTCACCGTAAATGCCAGCGGCACGATATACGCTACATTGAGCAACACTTCAATGTGCCCGGTTTACGTGCGCCGCAACACGTATTGGGGAAAAGTGACTCCAATTAAGGCTGATGATCTGCTAGAAGTGCAGACAGCTACTCAGCAGGCTCTAGAAGCCAAACTGCTAGTAATAGCAGCCAAAAGGCACTCTGAAAATGCTAAGTTAGTGGCAGAATTAGCTGCTAGCATAGGCAAGACTGCCAAAGAGGTTGCACAAGAAGTGCAACGGCTGGCAGACCTTAGCCAGCGCCACAATGACCAGCTAGAAAACTGCACGGATGCAGAGCTGGAGGAAATCCTTGTGAAAGATGGCAGGCTTGCGCCTCATTTGCAAGGAAGGGGGAAAGATGGGGTACTTTTAAAAACAAAAGCACTTGACATGCTAAAAAAGCACAGGAATGTCTTTGCTAAGGACCCTAAAAACCCTCGAGTCACTCAGCATTTTGAGATTGATGTTGACACTCAGACGGCCGAGCCGGTGGCGGACAAGGCACGCCATTGGACTTTCAAAGAACTTCAAGCCGAGTACATCATGAAACAGATTCAGATGATGGCAAAGTGCCAACAGATTGAGCCATCAGCTAGTGCATGGGCAAGCAACCCAGTACTAGTGGTTCAAGGCGACAAGATCCGCTTCTGCATAGACTTCAGGAAGTTGAATGCGGTCACGAAGCGTGATAGTCATGGCTTAGGCAACATGGATGACATGATGCGGGCTGTGCAAGGTGCGAGGATTTTATCTTCGTTAGATCTGGCAGCGGGTTACCATCAGATCCCGCTGGCCAAGACGGCTAAGGCCAAGACGGCCTTCAGAGCCCCAGACGGCTCGTTGTGGCACTACAAGGTGGCGCCATTCGGGCTAGTGAACTTGCCAGCGCAGTTCACGAGATTGATGCACCAAGTGCTGGGAGGTGCCTTAGGCTCCCACGCGCTAGTGTACATAGATGACGTGTTGGTGTATGGCACGGACATTGAGGAGCACATCGAGCAGTTAGATGATGTTCTTGGCCGCATAGGCGCGGCGGGCATGAGTGTATCTCGCCCAAAGTGTCAGCTGTTTCAAGCTGAAGTCAAGTTCCTAGGCCATATAGTTGGCGCCGCTGGAACAAGACCAGACCCTGACAAGGTCAAGGCCATGCTTGACATGAGCCCCCCACTGAAAGGCGGGGTACCCGACAAGCAGTTGGTACAAGTGGTTATGGGAGTGATCAACTATTACAGGCGATATGTACCCAACTTTGGGGCGATATCAGAGCCTATAGTGGCCTTGACCAAGAACAAAGCAGTCATGGTTTGGGGGTCTGCGCAGGAGCGGGCTTTCGAGCGGCTGAAGAGTGCCATGTGCGACAGTCGCATAGTGATGCACCCAGATTTCAGCTTGCCTTTCGTATTGTACACCGACGCCTCCGAGGAGTCCAAGACGGCGACGGCAGGTGTGCTTACACAGTTTAGACCTGTGAGTGAGGTCGAAAGGGCAACAGCGGGACAGCCATATGCTCACACGGGCAGGCGCCGCATAGCCGAAGGCGAGGAGGTCAGAGAAGTAGTCGTTGGCTACTTCAGCAAGCTGAACTCTGAACCCGACGCGAAGTTAGGAGCGACGGCAGTAGAGTGTCTGGCAGTAGTGCTGGCGCTCAACCACTTCAGGCCTTACATTTGGGGTAACCCTGTTACAGTGGTCACAGATGCCGCTGCGCTCAGGTGGCTGTTGACGTTGCAAGACTACAACGGCAAGCTACTAAGATGGGCCATGCGCATACAGGAGTATGACGTTACCATTCAGCACAGGCCTGGCAAAAGGAATGCCAATGCTGATGCCCCATCCAGGCTGCCACAGCAGGCAGAGTTAGATGCTGAGCGCTCTACGGAGCCAGCAGACGAACAGTGGCCAGATGCAGTCCCGAGCATGGACGCACCGCCGTCAGGTGTGCGCTTTGCGGACGAGGCCACGAGAACGCACAAGGTGGCCGACGTGAACAGCTGTCGTGGGTACACGGCGGATGCACGTTACGGGCCAGCGTTCAAGTTCAACGAGGCCGTCGCCATATCAGGCGCAGTGGCCGCCAGGTTAGCCGCTCTGACAGCTGTGGAGCTAGCACAGTTGTTGGACAGAAGGCTAGATGACTCCACAGTGGAGGAAGCTGAGGTTGATGAAGTTGAGATCAACACAGCGTACGCAGAGCCAGTCAATAAGTACACCGGCTCGTGGGAGCATTCCCAAGCGCAGCGACTCTTAAGGCAGATCGCATGCGACAGGCGACGCAGCATCAGCTCAAAGAGGGCCAAGTGCGGCGTCACCACGGCTCAACCGGCGGCAGACTCCTTGGAAGAAGGAGAAATTCCAAAGGTAGAAGCTGCTGCTGATGCAGATGAGGCAGACGAGCCACCGGATGGCGAAGCTGTTTTAGGCAAGCGCAAGAAGACGCTGCCAAGGCCAGAAGTAGTGCAGTTGCTGAAACGGGTGGCCGAGGGAGACTCGCCTGCCACGCCAGCAATGCTCAGCAGAGCCGCATTTCTTGAAGTTCAGAAAGCGGACGGTTTCTGTCAAGCAGTGAGCAAGATGCTCATTGGGGGTGACATACCCGAAGGCGCGGAGCTAGCCGCTCACGTCTTAGCACAGAGAGAGCAGTATACCATCGAGGAAGATGGCCTCTTAGTGCACAGTTCAACGAGCCACCTCAAGAGAGGTATGGTGTTGTTGCAGTGGGTCGTGCCAGTGGTGCTACGAACCCTAGTCATGCGTCTAGGGCATGATGACGCGAGCGCTATGCATTGCGGCATAGGCGCTACGCACACGCGTATATTCGAGAGGTATTTCTGGCCTGGTATGGGCGCGGACATACGAACGTACGTGCAGAGCTGCATGACATGCTTCGAGCGCAAGCGCGCCAGCTCCACTCAGTACAGACAGTGGTTAGCTGAGCCCGTGCGTATGTGGCAGCGGCTCAACATAGATATCACAGAGCCTGGTATACAGTCCACGGCAGGGCACAGGTATGTCCTGACCATAGTGGAAGCGAGGTCCGGCTTCGTGTGGCTCTCGGCCATGCGCGGCCAGGGAGCGCGCGATGTTACCCCGCACCTCATGACAGTGTTCCTTGAGATTGTAGCACTAGTGGAGGAGCTGTGCTCTGACAAGGGCAAGGTCTTCCTAGGCAATGTGGTCACGGACCTTTGCAAAGCGTTCAAAGTGAAACGCATAGAAACCAGTGCCTACCACCCCCAGACCAATGGTGTGGCAGAACATGCAAATGGTCGTGCCAAGAAGGCACTAGCGTCCTGGGTCAGCGCTCAGCAGACCAACTGGCACGAAGGCTTAGAGCTGGTGCAGTTCGTGCTGAGGACAACTCCCCGAGATGAAACAGGTTTAACACCCTTTTTCTGTGTGTACGGTCGGGAGGCTTCACTGCCACATGATGCGTTTATGCACGAGGATGGCAGCAGGAAGTTGGACCTGCACGAGGAGATTGAGCACAAGTTAGATATGCTTGAGCTTGCAGACAAAGTGGTGTCAAAGGCGCTGCAAGTGCGCGCCCAGAAGATCACCAAACGCAATGAAGCCATTACGCGCGCGGTGAAGTTCGCCGTCGGTGACTATGTCATGATACGGCTGCCCAGGCAAAGAGACAGGTCGGCTGCTCTTGATGCCAGGTATGTGGGGCCTTGGCAAATCGAGGCTCGCACAGGCGAATCAGGTCTCTCATTCATCTGCAGGATGATGGGCAGAAGAGTTAGACACACCACAGCTCATGTTGAGAACATGAAGCCCTTCCACATGAGGCCTAGTGCCATGTTGGAACCAGGTGTGCACGCCATGCTAAGCCCCCAACAGGTGGAGGAGCTAGCGGATGGTGAGAAGTTATACAGAGTTCTAGACCGCCAAGCGGGCCCCAATGACTCGTGGCAGTACAAATGGCAGTCCATAGATGGCAAGTCACATGCGTGGGTGTCAGAAGATGACATGCTGCAAGAAGTGACGCCATGGACCTTAGACGCTTTTCACGCGCTCTATGAGCTGCGCAACGAAGGAAGGTTGCCAGCATATGCTATCAGGCCCACACCCAAGGAGGATGCTGGCATGCGCCGAGAGAGCGCGCTGCAACTCTATCCCATCGGCACAGCGCTGGTCAGGGAGCACAGAACGGTGGTGGGCGGCCCAATCACTTACGTGTGGGGGGCCGTGAAGAACTTTGTGTCACCATACTGGAGGATCAGATATGAAGATGGTGAGTGGGAACAGATGACCCGTACACAGGTCAAGTCTGCCATACAGTTGGCAGAGGCGGTGCGTGACAAAGCCAAGAGGTTGCAGGCGCAAAGTGCGCCGGACAGCGCCGGTGGTGCAAGTCCCAACTCTCAGGTCACGCGAGGTCTGCCGACTTCCCGAACCAGTTCTGAGGCAAGCTCAGCCCAAGATTCTGCTCAGCCGCGGATCTCGCTGATAAGGCTACCCAGACTGCCATCTGATTTCGGATCAAGCTTTGAGGGTGAAGTGGTTTGGTATCACTTTCCGACAGGCTGGAGCCGCGGCGTCCTAGGCGAGTTTTACCCTGCCAGGTCGCAGTTCACGTTTGATGTGCTGTTCGACAGTGAGAAGACCGTCAGGCGGATGCGTTTACGTCCAGGTGACTACCGCACGCCAAAAGACAGTCCACATTCATCATGGAACGTGCTCGCCGCTCGCAGTACATCCTCAGAGGAGAGTGCGAAGTAGTTGTGGGGACTCAAGGTGAGTCAAAGCTGAGGCCGGCGACTCCCTTTTCCTGCAGAGAGGATTTCCCTGACTAGCAGGTTTGCCTCCCAGGTTTTTAATGGGGTTTCCAACCAGTTATATATTGGCCTCCATGCTTAGTAGTGCACATAGTGCGAGCATGCTGCAACTACACAAGGGACCGCGATCTGCTGCTTCGAGTTCAAGTCCGCATCGAGGGCGATGCTCAGCAAAGAAGGGGGATCTGATACAGCTCAAGGGCGGATCAGGTTCACAATGCCCCAGTTAGGGGTTCCAGTTAGACTTCAGTACTGAGTGGCAGTTGAAGCCTCAGTGTGGTGCCAGTTCCCAGTTGCATGTGAAAAGCCACACTGAGGCCTATAGCTTTTGCGCAGTATAAGAACCTCCCCTGCAAGCGGCAAGCCCGAGCCTTGCTGCGCCTGCCGTCGTCCAGCCCCAAGCCTTCCGTCTCTCAGCAACAGAATAAGATATCCGGTAAGCGCATCGCGTTTCCTTTCGCATAACATTTCATTTGAGTTCTCTGAAGCGTGTCTACTTGTTTTGCTCTTCCAGCTTGCTTGTTTGCATTCATGACAGCATCACAAGGTAAGCCGCTTCAAGTAGATCTGTACGATGGTAGTAGGGCTGCAGCATTCCTCAACAGAGCGAGATTTTTGAAGAGTCACCAGGTTGAGGTTGATGCCCACAAGTGCGTTCTGCGGCGCAAGGCATGTATCCATGCCATGTGTACGCTCTCACAGTTGTCAAGTCAGTGCTGTTGAAAAACAAGGCACTTCGCTGTTGCACTAGCGCACCAGGACAGGACATTCAATTTGGCATATGCTAGAGGTGATCATGCATGATACATGCAACAATTCAGAAAGTGTGCATATGCCATGATGGCATGAGGTTCCCGCATGAGTCTCCCAGAAACAACACAAAATATTAACAAAATCAACTCAAGACATTGGGAAAGAGGTACACGACGCCTGCTGCATCAGTCAGTGCCCCTTGCATGCAAGCGTGCCTTGCGCGGTGTCACACGGTGCATCTGGCAGTGAAGCTTCACTAGTGTACTCTTTGTTACCGCTGCTGTGCCTGTTGCAGCACGCCTTATCTGCATGCATTGCACGTATGCGCTCCCTTTCTGTGCGCCATGTGCCTGATGCTGAATGCAACCAAGTTCTGCGCAACAACACCCTTTATGCATGTAATGCAGAACAGGCAACAGCGCTCGGCAGCCGGAGGAACAGGTCTAAACACCAGTGGTTTTAAGCACATGTGACAACAAATATCATTGCAGGGTACACTGTCATTGCAAGTATTACGCAATCAGCTGTCGTTGCGGCAAGCCTGCATGCTGGCAATTTCTGCCTTGAGGGTTGCTGCATGTCTGGCCCTGCTGTGCGCCCAGGTGGTCAATGCAACGCATTTTTGTACAGATCGGAATGCGTTGCATTGACCACCTGGGCGCACACTGCGAGCGGACGCCTCCTCCTCTGCGCTGATCCTCTGCTTGAGCAACTTGACCGGCCGTCGGAGAAAGCGGCTCTCAAAGGCCCAATCAGTGCGCTCGTGTTGTGCTTTGACACTCTTGACACGGCGCAGGCTCCCACGGCAGGCGCGGCGGTGCTGCTGCATGCGTATCGACGACCGCCACGTCCAGCTGGCGCCGCAGGGCCCGATTGTCAAGTCTGAGTAGCTCCACTTCCTTTGTCAGCTTGCTGACCTCTGCATCCGGTGCAGGCTTGCTCATCACATTGTTGTTATCCAATGGGCATCGCGCAGCAGCCGTGCGCTCGGAGGCGGGCTTCACGTCTATGGGATTTTCGGCAACCGCCTGAAAGCCGGGTACTGGCAACATGAAAGGCGCCATAGGCTTTGTTAGGTGGTGCATCATAATTCGAGTCGCTGCTGTCGCTGTAGTCATACATTGTGTCCTCTGTGGCGTTGAAGTCATGTCCGCAAGCCAACGAGCCGCCTGAAGCAGAGCATTGATTGATCTCGTGGCTCCAACACCTGCACGCTGACTACTGTAGGTCCTGAAGCAGCGGCGGCTGCAGCGGCTGCAGCAGCAGCAGCAGCCATTTCAGCACCAGCCGCAGCCACAGGGTCAATAAAGTAATCCATTGTCGTCCTTGGCTCCGTTAAGGGCAGCTTTTGCGCGTGCCAGTCAGGTGCCACCGCGCTGCAGCTGCAGCATGCACAGCGCCAGACCAGCAGCGGCGATTTTGAGCTCAGTATCTAGGCAACTTTGTCCCGCTCGAGCTGCAATTCAAACGATGCTGGCGCACGGGCGCTGTCACTTGCTAATGCTTGCTGTCTTCCCCCTCGCCTGCACGCAGTGTACATATGCCTTCAGTAATTTAGAATAGTTTATACGTTACACTTGTAGTCTAACTATTTGACAAAGACACCGCACAGAGCCCCCGTCACGCGAGGCAGGGAGAACGACAGAGACGCTTACCCGCCTGCGAGGCGAAGGTGAGTGGCGATGGCACATTTGCAACGGCGGCGCGTAATAAAGCACTGCCTTACCATGCCGTGTTGAGCTTTGCGCTCAAGGCTTGTGTGCTCGCAGGTTGATTAGTTGCGTTCTGCCTCTCTGCGTTCGACGATGCAGGTGCTGATGGTGGCTCGCGCGAGCTTATGCTACTAGCAGCTGATTCCAAGGCTAGCGTGGCAGAGAGGGCCACTATGCTGCTGGTGTCCTGGCCAGGCGCTGGCAGCAGCTTAAGCTAAGTGAAAAGTGTCGCAGTCTCTAGCAGTACGTATGGACTTGTATTTATAAAGGCCCAAGGGAGGCCGGGTTGCCTATGCAATCGAAAAGCTTGCGTCAACGCAGCAGCCTAGTCTGCGCTGTGCCCTAGGAGTTTGGATACCGGCGCCGCAACACAGCCCAGCATTCGCGCTCCACGTGTGTATGCCATGACGCGCTCCGCCAACTCCCGCGCCAGCGATATGCTCAGCTCAATGTGGATCTGACGCTTAGCTAACCCGGCCTTGCGTAACACATCTGCCTTCCCCCCCCCTGATTTAAAGGTGCATGAAAATTGTTCTAACACTAAACAGTACACGCGAATGCTGGGCTGTGTTGCGGCGCCGGTATCCAAGTCCTAGGGCACAGCGCAGACTAGGCTGCTGCGTTGACGCAAGCTTTTCGATTGCATAGGCAACCCGGCCTCCCTTGGGCCTTTATAAATACAAGTCCATACGTACATGCCTCCATAGCAATCAACATTCACACAAGTTGTAAAGATACAGGAAAGATACAGGAGTAAAATTTGCACGCACATACCTCTTATTACAATCTAGAAGAAAAAGACGAAAGTGCTTTGGACACCGAAAAGCCGTCTCTGCATACCCGGGTCCATGCACAGCAAGTGACAGCCCATGGATAGCGCTGCATGAACTAAAGCATGAGCCCTGGAAACGTTCATGGCAGTTGAAAACAATGTCTATAATCATCAAGTAGCCTCTTTATGTTGTGTTTGCTGCTGCAATGGCGTGCATCAACACAGCTAGTGACTGACTGAAGTCGCGCTTCACCACTGTAAAGTTCAGAGGCATGAATGTGAGCGCGGATGGGCTCAGCACTGCCATCAGTGTCATGAGTGGAGTATGATCCTCGGCTGATCGTCTGAGCTGCATACCTGTGTCGGCACTTCCACTTCTGTGTTATGCAGCTTCAAGCGGCTGGCTGTGTGTGTGGGCTCCATTGCAGCGTTTTAAGTAGGAAGTTCCAGTAGACAAAAGTGCAGGCACTTCCGAAAGCAGAGGGATGGTCTTGCAGCAGCAGCGATAGAGTCTCGCGATACCCTTACAGGCCTGCATGCAGCTTGTCAAACGTCTATTCGCAGTAGCTCATTTAGCTGTTGCTTGTTGCTGCCCTGCACTTTGCACTGCATACAGATCTACCCATCATCATGGCACAATGGACTGTACTTGGGCGGCCAAGTGGTCCGCGCGGGTTCAAGCAGAGTGACAACGGCTTGTGACAGCAAGCTGTGGCATAATGAAGCTGTTTTAAAAATTGTGCCTGAGTGGTCACCCTTGCATGTGTTGTGTACACTGGTTTGGAGTCTGCTCAGCTCTGCTGCGGAGCTTTTGTACTTCAAATGGCAACATGCTACGCCACATAGTCGCCGCGTTGCTTCCGATATGACATCGTTGCACAGTCTGACTGGCAAGTACGTGAGCAACATTTTGCGGCACCTATGGTTTTTTGTGGCCAGGGGGCCAAGCCCTAGACGTGCACTACAAGGTCAAGGCCTAGGCGGAGAGTCACCGCCACAGCCCATCAGTCTTCTGTCCACCCCAGCAAGCATAGCTGCTGTGGCCCTACCACCACCAATCAACCAGTGTCAGCCTTCCTGTTGCTCCGTTGTTCACCTGCGACCACCGGCCTGGTCAATTTGGCAATTGATTCTTCTGCCGCGGAAGCCCCCTGCCAGTCCTATGGGCACGACGAAGAGTTCTCGACAAAGCTGTCCAGGGAGAGGCGGCAGCTGCAGATGGACAACAACGCTCTAAGGGGCCGGCTGGAGGCGAAGGCTCTTGAGCAGAGAGCACTGCAGCAGAAGTGTGACAGAAACAAGAAGCTCGCGAGGCGCATAGAGTGCCTGTACAAGCCAGCCCGCGTGCAGTATGACAACTGCGTGCTGCGCCGCTGCGCCGCTATGTGAGGTCGCTGACCAAGGAGCTGGGTGAGAAGTTGCAGGACGCCGAGGTTCAGACCGCTGAGCTGGCTCAGCTTCAGGTGCACATTGTTGACCTACAGCGCAAGGCCGTCGCGCCTCTGTCCAATCCCACTGCTGGAGCGAATGCCACACAGCACATGCCATCCAGCGCGACAAAGGGCCGCAAGGGCAGCAGGAAGCAGCGTTGCGCTCAACTTGGAGCCCAGTAGTATTGGAAACAAAGGTTTCAAGCAGCCGGGCCTCACAGACAAATCCCAATTTTCCAGGGGTAGTCACGAGTCCTCAAAACCTGAACGGCTGCGAATCCGCTCCATGGAGCTGTGACCCGTGTGCCTACGACTCCGACTCCGTTCCGGGGAGCTGGCAGCAATCGTTGTACGCCCCCGACTCCAACTCCAAGGAGCAATGAGCCGGCCCAAACGACTCCGACTCCGCTCCGTGACCCCTGCAGCTTCTTGTGTGTGTGTCATATGCAAGTGACTCTATAAACGAACATACCACTGCTTTGCAACAAGACATACCCCCTGAACTTATGTGGAGTGCTGTGCGTTGCACCGCTTGGTCTGATGCCATGGCCAGATATCTCATTCCTCTGAGCGGCAAAATCTGCAGCAATGATCATCAAACGTGTGTACAATCTTGCCCGGCCGGCAGTGCACAGACGACCGCGTGACAAACGGCATGGCATTGCGCAAACGTGCGGATGACCTGCAGTGCCAGCAAAAATATTGGTGCAACATGCACGCGTTCCAAAAGGTACTGTACGCAGTGCTCGTCACCTCTAGTCTTGCCGTGTATGCGCATGTCACTGGCGCGCATGTGCTCAATCGCCCTAGTGGCATGCCTGTGCGGTGCTATTCAATCTGGACATCACAATTGATTGGGAACGGATCAAAAGATCGTAGATTAGTCATACATAGACAGAGTCTGACATTCCAAATCGCTGCAAGGGCGCGCGGCACAACGTCATGTGTGCTACATTTGCTGCCTAACAACTGCGGCAACATGTGTTGCATGCGTAGAATCTATATGGGCATTGAAGATTATTATGTGAGGTGCATGCCCCCGAACATTTGTGTAGCCACAGCAATACCATGGTGCACTGCCTGCCTTTAGCCCCAGTACAAATGATGCAATTCCGTGTCACACGTGCAGCAGCGCACGACAACTTCATGCTGCCAAGTTGAACCGCACAGGCTGGCAGCTTCTGCTCTCATTGCTGCGTAATAAGAGGCGCAAACCACGAGGCTTTCCTCGAGGCTTTCCTCGTGATGTAGATGACTGTGGCAGCCAATGCACACGATGGATCGCACAGTGGTTACCATGATGTTGCGGACAAAAAAGAAAAAACACAAGCCCGAGAGTGATCACCCCGCCAAATGGAGTCAACGTGCCCCCTCCCCACCCCCCTCCCCCCCAGCTTTACCGTTCCGTCACTACCCACTGCCTCCATGGCTGAGCATGCCGAAGCTTTTTGCTTTTTTCGGGGAAGCCGGGGAAGGAAAATCTTCAGTGATGACGAATGGCGCAGTCGTGAGTGCTGGCAAACGCCCCCCCGCTGCGAGTACTCTTTGACGTTGCGAACAGGCAAATAGCATCGTATGCTAGTTGCTCCACAGGCGCGCTGGAGCTCATTATGTGTAGACTACAACTTAGTCTACAAAGTGTCCATTGTGACAAGTCCACTGTGACAAAAGATTTATGTCCACTTACTGGCAGTGCAGCAGCACAAGAACTTCAAGCTGCTTACCAACATGAGCGCAGCAGAGCAGTCATTGTAGGCAGTAAAACAGTTTGTGCATCATACACCCCACACACTTGACCAGCACGTCATTCATGGCACACTTCATATTGACATGTACAATTGGCTGATCCACAATGGGCTGGGCAATGAGCGAACTGGCCATGTTCGTGCATGCTGGGTGGTGCCCACTGCATTTCTCAACATCTGGCAACTAAGTAAATGCCTCTAAACAAATGTACAGGCTAGCTCACGGTTCACCTGGTTCACCTCCGCCTACCCTCCACACTGTAACCGCTTCAGCATGACGTCATGCTGGTCGCCGACCCTCCCTGATACTAAAACAACTCGCGCAGCGCGTGCTGCGCTGCTTCGCGCCTCGAAGCAAGCGCACAGAGAAATTAACAGGCCTCGCTTGCGTCCATCCAGAGCCCATGGTCACACGGCATTCTGCCATGACAGCATCATATCTCTGGTGCCTGCATGCTGAGACCGTGGTGACACCCATCTCTACAGCCCATGGTCACACAGCATTCTGCCATGATGGCATCGTTATCTTGATGCCTGCGTGCTGAAAGTGGCGCTCCCATCTACAGCAGCGCTCAGTTCCCGCAGTTTCACTGCGTGTCGAAGGTGTTCACCGCCATGGCGGTGGCCATGGCCTCCTGCAGCTTGGCCAGGCTCGTGTAGCTGGGCACGCGCAGCTCGTTGAAGCACGTCGACGCCTCGGGCAGCCTGTCCGGGAGGATGCTCACCGCGCCGTCGCTGGTGCGGATGCCCGGCTGCACCTGCACGGATGCAGAAGGCAACCGCAACGCAAAGAGAGGGGGTCAACAAACAGCACACTTCACATTGAAGTAGATTACGCGCCGTTGCTCCTGCACGGAGGCGGACGGCGACCGCAACCAAAGGGAGGGGGTCAACATACTTCATACTTCTAGTTGAAGCAGCTTTTACGTGCCGGCATTGGCGCGAATGCCCGGGTGCACCTGCGGCGCGGGGGGTAGGTGTCGCAACGGCGGGTCAAGCGCTATGATGAGCTGCGCTCAGAGGCTGTGTGCTTGAAGCAGTTCATGTGTCGGATGTTTTGCGCTTGCCAGTGTCCGTCATGAAAGACTAGAGTTGAAATCATGCGCAAGCGCTCAGCCTCGTGCGCTCTGAGCTGCAATTTAGTGCTGACGCGGAGCGAGTGCTCGATGGGGGGCGGGGAATGGTGGGGCGGGGCAAGTGGGGCAGTGCCTTCTTAGGCAGACTGCTTGCTTGCAGGTGACACGCATACGCCGCCTTGCACCGATTCCAAATGCACGCAATGGCGCACACGCGGCTGGGCCACAGACTCACCCTGATCATGAACTTCTTGTTGACGACACAGGGGATGGCAGAGTAGCCCGTGCTCCAGCGCAGCAGCTGCCGCCTGAAGGACTCGTCGTGCACCGCCTGCACACGGGCACGTCGCGTGAAAGTAGCAAGTCTGGGGCGGTCACCAGCAGTCCAGCAAAATGATTGTGTGCGCGTCAACGCTTCTCAGGGCTCCGGCACGCTGTTTGCTCCAATCGCCTTTGAGGAAGCACGCGCGCTCGGCAAGCACTGGGGCAGCATACTGGCATCAAACAGTGTACTTTGCTCCTGGCCTCTACGGCAACGTCTGGAGAAGGCCGACTGGAGCTCGTAGTGGGGCTGTGCCTGTGACCGCTGCCGCAACATCTGGGGAAGGCCGATTATGAAAAGCAGGCTCAGCCGCATGTCACCTGTTGACGCACAGCGCGCCAGACAGGCGCCTAACCCTAATCCTGAAATGCAAATGCCGGGTTGCACAGCACGTTCGCTTTGGCTGCAATCAGGAGCAGCTTCAGGGGTGATTATCTGAGTTTCTCACTTGATCCTTGCCTGTGAGCGCTGCAATTTTGCAAGGTCTCTGTGCTGTGCATGACATCCTGAAGTTAATGCTGAGGCGCAAGCGACATGGTCACAGACTTCAACGAGACTGATGAAACTTCAATCCGCTTCATCGAGGCACCATCTCTCGCCGCACCTGCAGCAGGTAGCCTCTCGTCGCGGTCATCTCGGGGCTGCCCCACTTGAAGTTGTTGGCATCTTTAAAGTTGAGGCACGCAACGAAGTCCGCCTCGCTTACGGTCTCATTGCCGCTGTACATCTCACGCAGCTCCGGGCGCGTGAACATCGACAGCGTCGGGAAGTGCGTGTCGTGGCGGCTGAAGCCCTGCCTGATCCAGTACAGGGCCTTGGCGCGCGGCCGCATGTACTGGTTGAAGCACAGCTTGCGCACAAAGTCCTCCACGTTGCCCAGCGTCAGCGCCGCCTGTCACATATCGAACACGTGCGTACACCTCGGTGAATGTTGACTTTGTGGCCGCCACAATGATTCAGAGTCACCAAAACACATGGGCACCCTGGGCGTCCTCGTGACTGATGAGCGTCAACAGCAGATATCTCGCAAATGCACACACAGCGCTTGTTGGAACAACACAAGGAGAAGTTCATTGATGTTTGAGGTGCCAGATGTGCCATGGTTGGTGCCACAAGGAGAAGTTGGACAGCTGTCTCGCCTGCCGTGCGACTCGCTGGCAGCTGCTCCAGCCACGGCGCCGATGCCCGTGGCAGCGGACCTCCAGCGCAACGCCCTGAATATCCGGCGTTGCGAAATTGTACTTGGAAGTATACAGGTCTAAGAGGTGAGCTTGTCGCATGCTGCGGCACAAATGGCAGCGGACCTTCAATGCCATGACCTGAACATTCAGCGTTACGAATTGTACTTGAAGTATACAGGTCTTAGAAGTGTGCTTGTCACATGCTGCGGCACCCATGTACTGTAAGGGTTATGTATGTTGGCCTCCGGCACGCACCTGCGCAGCGCTCGGAGACTCGTCCTCGACCATGTCCATGTCTATGTCGTGCGCAGCGGCATATGCGACGCCAGCGGCGTCCGGCGTGATGCGCAGGCAGCGGTGACTCTCCCCGCTGATGGCGGCAATATCTCTGTACACGTCCTGCAAGCGGGGCATACGCAAATACACTTTTCATCATCTGCGTGAGATGATCGGACAAGAGCGTTGCTGGTTGCGGCGGCGCAGCATGTCAACGTACGGCGCGGGCGAAACAGCAGTTCTGGGGCGATGAGCAGGCGGAGGTGACTCTCCCCGCTGATGGCGGCAATGTCTCTGTACACGTCCTGGAAGAGGGGCGTACGCAGAAAAAGTTTTCGCATCCGCGTGAGATTGTCTGTACAACAGGACGCATGATGACAGCTGTATCAAGCGGCGCAACAAATGATTCCCTGTGAGTTGATTTGTTTCTTGCAAAAAAAATACAAAAAGAACATTTTCTTGTGGATTCAACTCACAAAAGTATTTATAAAAATGAAAACTGTAAAAAATGATTTGATGAATCTTGCCTCAACAGTGGTTGTTTTAAAAAAAAAAGTTTTGTTTTTGAACTTTAGTTTTTAAAGGAGTAGATTGTAGTGGCACTATTTAGGAAAGACTTGATTTTGTGGCTGCACTCAGGCTGACTGGCTATTTCAGGGAACCTGTCAGTACTTGTGTTCGATGTTTTTTGTGCGAAATGCGCGTCACAAAGCGCCTGCACACATCACCTTAAGAAACACCGAGGAGCACTGATGCAGGCTTTCTCCTTCCACAGCAACATGTTGCCACGCGCAGCGGTGACCTTCTCCGTGCACGGCGTTGCAACGACTTCCATGCACGGACACCCGCAAGCTCAACTACAGACTTCAACTTAAAGCAACACACCACAAGCATTCCTACCTTGAGCGCCACTTGGCCGCCTGGCCCGTTGCCCACGTACGACTTGGAGCGCAGCTCAACTTCAAGCGATACACCAGGAATACCTACATACCTTCAGTGCCACCTGGCCGCCCGGCCCGTTGCCCTCGTATGACTTGGAGCGCAGCGCATCGTGCATGCACGAGACACCCCCACACGCTCAACTACGGAGTTCAACTTCAAGCAAGAAGTTCAACTTCAAGCAAGAAGTTCAACTTCAAGCAATACACCAGGTATACCTATATACCTTGAGCGCCACCTGGCCGCCCGGCCCGTTGCCTACGTACGACTTTGAGCGCAGCGCATCCCACAGCCAGTCAGGCAGCAGCCGCGAGGGGACCAGAGGGCCCGTCGTGCCCGAGTCCGGGTTGAGCAGCATGTGCGTCACCTGTTGAAGTGCGCGCGCACGGCATATGCTCAGAAGATGCAGGGCCAGCGAATCTGACATTCAAAGTTGCGTGCAGCGCGCGCACTGTATGCTTAGAAGATGCAGGGGCCGGCAAATGTGTCGTTCAATGCTGTGTGCAGCACGCATGCGGTGGCGACTCGTACTGACAAAACGCACGCGGAGGGCAGTGTGGCAGGCGAGCGACGTTTCTTCACTGCACGTGCTGTCGATGTACGGGTGGCGGTGTGACAGGGGACGAGCACTCATGCGTGCAGGATTCGAAGCGGCAACACCAATCTTGAAAAAAAAATTGCAGGTGCAACCTTCACGCTTGTTGTCTTAACATCAGGGCGAGATTGTTCATGCTCTCCCAGCACGTGCACATCAAGAGTGCGGTCATGCGCTGATGCTGCAGTCTGTCCAGTCGCCAGCGACGCATCCAGTAGCACACAAAGCCTGATCTCAAACCCTGAGGACTCTACAGCAGCGCTCAGGAGATACCTGTCTGCTTGCCTCAACAACAAACTTGGGGCACTGCATCAAAGGCTTGGCAGTTGTGGCACAACCAAAAAGCACAGACCAGCGAGGGGGTGCGGAGGGGGGCCGGCAGCGAACCGACTCGTGGCATGCAGATCCAATGCAGGCCACACTCTTGCAGACACGCAGCAAACAGCCAGCCAACTTCAAGTGAGGCGGCGCGTGGGCAGGACTCGCTGCCTAACCCTAACCCTCACTACGGCTCATCACCGCTATGGCGCACTTGTACCACGACCGTCTCTTGCAAACACGCAAGCACGCACAGCCAGCCACCGTATGTGCTCCGAGGTGGCACACGAGTAAAGGTTGCTGCCGCTGTCGTTGTGGCCGCTTACCTCCACGACAAACTTGGCCACCATGACGCCGAATGCGGTGTACATGTCCTGCGCGCTCGCGGCGACCTGCAGCAGCACCGCCGCAGCGGCGACGCGCACGGTAGCGGCGCATTGCATAAGGCGCTTCAAAAAACACATTTTCACGTTTGAAGTTCAACATGCACTGTGATGAGCGCTGGCATGTGCGCGCGACGGCCGGCGAAGCAGGCCAAACAAAGCGCATTGCATGGCAGACGTAGGATCATTGTGACAACCTCAATGTGCGATTTGTATGCTGAACGCATGCCACTTGCGCGCCTCCATCGAAGCGGCAGCGACCGAAATCGGTGCCCGCTACTGTCCTGTTCTGCGAGATCACAACCACCGACATCAGTCGTTTTATGTACACATGATTGACACTGCACGGCTGACAGCAGCTGCGCGGCGCGCATGCGCGCTGATGTCCGGTTGGCGGGCCTAGAGTAAGGGCTGGGGTAAGGGTCGAGTTAGGGTTAGGGTTAGATTTAGGGGTAGGATTAGCGCTGCGCGTGCCGTACACTGCACTTCAAGTACGGCATCGCCACAGATTTCGCTACATGGTCCCATAAAATAATCCTTTGCGAAGCAGATACTATATTGAAAGCTGGTTTGGACACCCTGGACATGCATCAATGTTGATACCTAAAGAAGGTACTACCAATGAACGCAAAAGAGCTCCTGATGAAAATAGAAATGTGATTATGCTGATTTGTAGGAAATTTGGAAGCTAGATTTCGAGTCTCCATCGATGCTGTCGCTTCAATCGGTGCTGAGCGTTGAATCAATAAAAAACAGTATTACATCCACCTTGAGAATGAAATAAACAAATTGTCAAAAGAGTTAGCGAAAGCTTTGATTGTGGCCACTCCTCAGATCAAGAACAGACGATTGCGCAATAGCAAATGACACACTGTGGAGGCCGCGTCCACAGCTTATGACCAGCTGTACCTCTGTCTGCTGTCGATTCCGTGTTTTGAGTTATTGCCAGCTGCCTTACCAGCATCTGTCAATCGCCCTTCCTGAGTGCACTTCACAGCTGATGGCGACGAACAATATACCTCTACATACCTCTGGGTCGCCCTTGATTTGCGCGTCGGTGAGCGGCAGCAGGCACTGGCTGCCCTCCTCGCACTCCGGCCTGAACCACGCGATGGGCTCGCTGGCGACGCACGAGAGGTGACAACGCTCAGCGTGAGCGCACCGAAGCGCGAACACGCCATGGTCCAACTTTCTTTCATACGCGTGATGGTGGGTCAAGAAAGTGCGGTGCAACCGAGAATTCTAGCCAATTCTGGCATGGCGATTGCTTGACGGCGGTCACAGGTGCTATGATGCACACTTTGCGGGCCCCTGTGATGACCAAACCATATACTTTGATGTATTTTGGGGTACAGCAGCTTGGGTACATATTTGGTCAGCGCGACACAGAATGTGTGCTTGAAAAGCTTACATGCAAGCGATGACCGGCAGACATGGGCCGAGCGATGGCATGGTGACGGTGCTTATTAATGCATTGCTCACTCCTCCCAATGTACCCTCAGAAAATTGTTCAGAGGTCGTCAGAGGATGCTCACAGCATACGCAATAATTTGCGCGACAACGATGTACTTTGAAGCAACATTGTCCCTCGTGAAACCGATGATCGACAAGGCCCCGAGAGCTCAGGTGTTTGTTGGGCTCAAAGTCACTGAACCAGAAGCTGCGCTGCGTGCAGGCACTCACAACAGGCACTCGTGTGTGGCACCGTAACAACTCCCCTCGGACTATACCACATGAATGAATGTGCAAGTTTGCAGTGGCGCGCAGCATGAGGGTGCACTGTAGTGGCTGCAAGCGGCGCGCACCTTTTGTTGCCGCCGGAGGAGGTCATGCGGTCATCGCCGCGCGGGCTGACGCCCTGCATCTCCTCCCAGAAGATGCCTGTCGAGAGGCAGCGGGGGGGGGGAGAGGGGGGGGGGCATGCCATTAGGAGGGGGGGGGGGGTATCATTAGCATCAGCGTCTGCACTGCGCTTCCCCAGACGAGTGACGAGCCGCGCCATAGCGCACACTTGGCACGTGCATTCGCGTGGTCGTACGCACACACGACAACAAGAAAGTACCGAACGCTCAGCGTTTGTGGATCAGTTGGACACATCTGTGAGGCTGAAAGGAAGCGCCGCTGCTACAGTTGCTGGTAAACTGAGTCACTGAGCGAGCAGTGCAGCACGCCTATACTGAGCGCTGCTGCGCACTGCGCGCATCGTCATGGAGCCTCACGGCAAGGGGCGGCGGCCATGGCTGCAGCGAATGGGCTGACCACCAAGTTGCCGACGCACACAGCATATGTTGGCATGCCATGATCTGAGTAGACCCCGGAGCTGAGCATTGACAAGGAAGACATCAACTTGACGGCAAACAGTCCATGTTGAGACGACCCACAGGCACTGCGTCGGCGCGCAGCTGACAACATCGCCTTGCTATCGTGCATGATGTCAAGGTTCGATGAGCGCCGATTGCAGGTGCTGCAGATGACATGCCATCACTTCTGTGACGACCGGTCTCCTACTTCAACATTGAACTTGTAATCACTGAACATCTCGTCCAGGGTCAGGTTCGATCAGTGGTGATTGCAGATGCTTCGAATGAAATGCCAGCACTTATGTGACACCGGTCTCCAACTTCTATATTGAACTCGTACTCACTGAACATCTCCTTGGTGAGCCCCCCGGAGTCGACGCCCTTCTCCTTCACCTTGCTGTTGGGCCGCGTGCCCGCGGCCACAAACTCAACGTGCACGGACCTAGCAGTCACGGAAATGTTGCGGCGGCGCGCGGCACAGCATGAGTCATACACATCAAACTGCTGTGCGCTAGCGGTATAGTGCGGGTTACGGTGCGACACTCTGCAGCCTTGACGTCTTGTCGCGGCGCAATAGTTGTCCTCAGCCTCAATACTAGCCCTCGTCCTAAACCGTCCTTATTCCATTGTGCTGCAGTTCCTTGAGGAAGGGCACAGCACAGGTTTACTGACCGCTCGGCTGCAACGCTGAAGTGATGAAAGCGTACTTCAAATTGGACTTGAATGGGCGGCATCGAATGCAACTTTTTGTGGTTCATTCTCAGCAAGCTCGCACTCCCAGACGTCCAGCTCCCTGCAGAGCGGAGGGGGTGGTATGCCTGATTGATTATCAGATCAGCATACAGTCGCCGTTGGGCAGCGGTAAATGCTTGGAAAAGAATAAAGCAGTGGTGTGAATTACAACATGTATGCAAACATCCAGATTGATGCTCGTCTGCGAGTGCCTCAAGTCTGCGCATGCCTCCTACCTGCGCAGTGATGCACAAAAATATCAGAACAGAACTCAAGACTGCTCATAGCCCCCCCCCCGCCTCCTCCCCTCTCCCCCCCCCCGTGCACTAACGTCAGAAAACATTCGTTTGATGTTGTGCTGCAAGTGCGGTGACACGATGGCAAGCACCCGCGGGCGGCAATGAGCAAGAGCGTCACACCCGGAAATAGAAGACGACACACTTGATGACACATTGAAGTTAATTGTGACCTCTGCTCACTGGACACAAACATGAAAACGCTTCAAGTTGAAAAATGACGTTGCACGAAGTGCACACACACGGGGGGGGGGGGGCACTGCACACACACAGGGGGGCCACGTCAAACTCACTGCTTCATCTGCGCAGGCTGGAGCGACAGCGCCTTCTTCACGATGGACTCGCGCTCCCTGCTGCGCTCGACCTGTGGCAACACGGATGGCAATGAGGGCTGAGCCACAGCACCTCCAGCGCTACGAAAACACTTTAAGGTGCACTGACTCCAAGTACACACTTCAAACTAGTTCAGGTGTGCACTTCAACTAGGTGCAACGGCAGCGTCTTTCATTACAAAGGACTCTCGGTCGCTGCCACGACGCAGGCGGTGCATGCGCGGCCAGCGCCATCCATTTATTTCAGTCTACAAAATTCATGCATCAAGTTTACATCAAGTATGTGTAGTGATAGCGCCTTGTTGATGCGATGGACTCCCGCGCAATTTCTCTAAGATTGAATGTGCATTCTGGCTAACTTATTCCAACCATTCGCCCGTGTTTTTCCCCAATACCATTTGCGTCTACAGCAGGTGCAATTCCTCATGGACGTAGACGTAGCCGCCAACAGCAAAGCCCATCAGCTGGTGCCTCTGCAGGTACATTCGCGCAACCTTGAGCATCGTTCCTTTCTTGCCGCTGAACCCAGCTAGGTCCCAATGGCCACGTTGTTTGTGCACTTGTGTCAGAGACTCCATCACCAGCAAATTCAGAGTGGCAACCTCCGTCACAATCCGTAGGTGACCAACAGGCAGAGCGCAGAATGGGCACATGGGACTTGTCGCTCAACGTCACTTCGGGCCTGCATTGCTGAGGAGTGAGGCCTCGACATGCCGCCAAGGAAAAGGCCAATCCCAGAAAATTCCTGCATCGCCCCAGCTTGCTGTATGCAAGTAGCCAAGAGCATCCGATTACTCAGCCACTAGATTGACTGCACATGGCCTGTTGCCGTGCCAGAGGCTGCGCAGAAGCAGGCGGTTTCTCAAGGCCTTCCCTGTTTCGGTCATTGAAGGCACCATGTTTGCACAATTCTCTTGCACTATATCGAAAAGGGCAGAAGCCATCAGGAGCCGTAACACAACAGTTCCTGGCTACCTTTTGCATTGCTAAGAGCAAAGGCACCTCTGAAACAATGAATGAACTATTCTCCAGCGGCGCCACCAGGACAGACTTACCCTGAATATCACCGATCGGTCCGAGCAGGTCTCGATGAGGCGGCACATGTACATGTTGTGGATCTGCAATGGAAACGGGCGGGCAGCGCGAGCGTTTGTAGGTGTCACCATATGTGCACAAAGTGGTCCTGAGACGCAAGCATGCGCGCGATGCGCGTGCACAGCAATGACTGGCACAAGTATCTGATGGAGTGTCACCAGAGCTGGCATGGGGTTGCGTGGTACAGCCATGCGCTGTTGTTATTATTACGACTATTGTTGCAATGATCACATAGTTGCACTGCAGTATAGGCGCATCCGTCAACCTGAAATGAATTCATAACGGCGACATTGTCCTGTTGTCAGGTGACTTCAAGCCATGCTAGCAAGTGGCACAGGCAAGGCAGCACTGTGGTCGGTTCAGGCATGCAGGAAATGAGTATACCTCTATACATGAAAAGCTTTGATGTTTGGACCTTGATGAACGTCTGCATCCCATTTTGAAATTCTTGCAGCTGCCTTAGACCCGTTCTGCACAGCCAGTTTGCGCCGTGAATCCAAGCGTGATTTCTAAACCGCCTTCTGTACAGCGCCCTAGTTTTCACATATGTGGCCAACGCGACGTCACTCGCAGCGCTAGCGACCAGCGCAGGTACAGCCCTGCAGCACACCGCTCGTGGCGCAGGCAGCAGCGCCTCTGTATCTAGCAGTCATGGCGCAGCACAGCCACTCTCGCCATGCCTGGGCGTGCTGAGTGACGCACGGCCAGCGGCCCTCATCACCAGCTGGGCGCGATCTGATTGGCTGGTTTTCTATTCATTCACTTAATTGTTCTTCACGGCCCTCGAAAGGGCGCTGTGAATCCATCTGCAGTATGCCACAACATTCACGTGTTTTTCATCCATATTCACGCAAAAAGCCTCAGCGCAGAACGGCCCTTAGACCTATACTCCGAAGTAGTATGTACAGCGGTACAGTACAGTACATTGGTGCAAAGCACAAGTTGAAGAAAAATAAACTTGAGTTTTCGATAACGTTCTGCAGCCCATGATGAAACCTCTGCAGCCCAGCTTACATTTACAAATAAATAAGTACAGCAGGACAGGTACAGTGTACAGTAACATTACCTCCCAGCGATGAGCATAGGACAGCGGCAGCGCGCCGCGCAGCTCCGGCGCAGCCTGGCGCACCACAGACAGCAGCGACATGACACGGCACCGTTAGATCTAGGCAGGCTGGCAGCGCACGCGTGTGCATACATACGGCTCAGCGTCATCAGACTGATCAATGGGGACAGATTGGCAAGTTGCACAGTGCGATGAACCTTCAGCGACGCACTATCTGATGGCAGCGCAGCAGGCGCTAGCGTAGCAAGGCGCTCGTGTGCTGAACAAGTACATCAGCAACAGTAGCGCCTTCCCCTCGGAGAAGCAACAACTGCAACGGTGGCGAGCGGCGAAAGCCCGCGTTGAAACATCTGGCGGCGATGCTCATCCTTTCTTGGTAGGTGTCCGCCCCACTCTAGTCATAGTGGTAGGCCGTCGAAAGCTTGCGCGCCGCCTCTTGCCGCATGCATGTTCACTCACGTCACAATCATTTACCTGAAGCGCACTTGTCTCCGGAGATACCTCAAGACAAAGCACATGAGAATCAAACAAGCAACCCAGCATGAGCACCATGGGGCAACCAGATAAAAGTAGGTATGCATCACAATGGACACAATCATCACCTCCGCAACGCGCTCGCTGCGCGACAGCAGCAGGCCGCGCGCCTCCTCCGCCGCCGCCGCCAGCCTCGCGCTGTCGGCGGCGGCGGCGGCGATGCGCCCGCGCAGCGCCGTCTTCAGCGCCGCCGCGTCCGCGCGCGCCGCCGCCACCGCCGCCACCGCCGCCGCCGCGGCGCCGCGCGCCGCGGCCTCCGCGTCGCTGAGGCGGCGCGCGCGCTCCGCCAGCTGGCGCTTGTTGTCCTCGTCCATGTTCTTGCGCAGCATGGCGACCGCGGCGGCGGTGCTCTCGCGCGCCTTGGTCGCGTACTGACGGCGCGGCGACGTTGGCGGCGGGGTGCAATTGCGTGAGCGCCGGTTTGATTTCTTCCGGCAACGGTGCTGCTGATGCACCTGCCTGCGTGCTGATGAGCTGTAGTGGCACCGGCACTTTCTGAGTATTGTGTGCGCGGGCACTGGGCGCAGGGTCGGTTGCGCCACGCAGCGGCGCCGGGTGGGCAGCGCAAGCTGAGCTTGTGGCCGCGTGTCCACTGCCACCGCGCAGCGCCAGCCGCGTGCAGCGCGGAATTTCTCTGCACCACTACATCGAGTCGTCGCCGCCGCGCACCGCAAGCATATGCTCGCCAGACATCGAAATCTCAAACATTAGAACGCTTGAAAGGATTGATTCTATCACTTGTGGTTACAGTATGTCGGCCTGACAGTTCTTGAATCTACTTCAAGCCTCAGCATGCACTGGATGCGTCCGCGCCCTCCCCTGTGGTCACCCGGTTCAGGCCATTCCGGAGTCATGTGCGCGTGTGCGTCGTCCCAGGTGCACCAGCAAACCGGATGAGAGGTCGGAGCGCAAACTGAGGTCGTCCTTTATGTAAATGTAGCGGAGCGCAAACTGAGGTCGTCCTTTATGTAAATGTAGGAGCTAACGAAGACAAGTCACTACAGTCGATGCTGGCAAACCACATGCAACTGCTTCAAAAAAACACACATATCAACAACTACTTCTGAACCAAACTTTCCAGTCGTACCTCTCTGAAACTTTTGTGGTACCTCCTCCTCTGCCTACATATATGACCGCACGGGCCTGCTTAACGCCAATGTAAAGCCCGAACATCGGATTCTCCAGCGTTTACAATTGGAGAGCACTTCAGTTGAACTTCACTCACGTGCTGGCGCAGCGCGGCCATCTGCCCCGCCGCGGCGTCCTCCGCGTCGCGCCGCGCCGCCGCAGCCGCTGCCCCTGCCGCCGCCGCCACCTTCGCATTGAGCGCCGCCGCTGCCTCGCGCCGCGCCGCCGCGATGGCCGCCTCCGCCGCCGCCGCCACCTTGGTGCTGAGCGTCGCCGCTGCCTCGTTGCGCGTGCGCACCAGCGTCGCGCGCAGCGCCGCCGCCTTGGACTCCGCCTGCTCGCGCGCCGCGACCTCCGTGTGCACCTGCGCGCGCGCTGTGCTCGCCGCCTCCGCCAACGCCACCCTGCGCGCGTTCAAGCGGCGGCGGTGGCGTGCAGCGCACATTTAAGACGCCGTGCACGCCTGCGTCGCACTCGCGTGCGCCTCAAAGAATCGTCACGGCGTGTCTAAAGCATGCAAGAGCGAGCCGCTGCGGAGCACTGCTGCGCCTGCGCGCGCGCCGTGCTTGCCGCCTCTGCCAGCGCCACCCTGTGCGCGTTCGAGCGGCGGCGGCGCGCGGCGCGCATGTGAGACGCCGTGTAGGTCTGCGTCGCACTAGTGTCAAAGAATTGTCACGGCGCGTCTACAGCATGCAAGAGCGAGCCGCTGCGGAGCACTGCCGCGCCTGCGCGCGCGCCGTGCTCGCCGCCTCCGCCAGCGCCACCCTGCGCGTGCTTGAGCGGCGGCGGCGGCGCGCGGCGTGCACGTGAGACGCCGTGCGGGGTCGGGCTTCGCGTTGCGCCGGCGTGCGCGTCTAAAAGTTGCCACGCGCGTCTACTGCACGCCATGTGTGAGACATGCCGCATCGCGGGCGGATCTGGCGGCCGCTGTGACCGCCGGAGCCTGCGCAGGTGCGCGCCACGACGCGGTGATGCTGCGATACGCGCGCAGGCGTGCAGGCCCCTACTGAATGATCCGGCACCTTGGAACGCAAGTCCCGGCAGCGCGACACGCAAAACAGACGAGCACCAGCGTTATACACATCAACGTGCCTGTGAGATGTCTCTGCCGCCCAGCGCGCTTCCGCGGCTGCCGCGGCCCTCCTCGCCTCCGCGGCAGCGCTCCGCGCCTCCTCCACAGCGCTCCGCGCCTCCTCCACAGCCCGCGCGTCCGCTGCGGCCTGCGCCTCCGCCGCCGCCCTCCGCGCGCCTTCGCGCGCCGCGCGCGCCTCCGTCTCGTGAACACGATCCTCAGCGTTGCTAACGCGCGCATCGGCAGCAGCGCGCGCTTCCGCCGCCGCCCGCTGCGCGCTCGCGGCGGTCTGCGCGGCGGACGCGCAGACCGCCGCGCTGCGCGCCTCCGCCGCGGCAGCGCGCCCCTCCGCCTCAGCCTTCTGCGCCTCGGCGTCGGCCCGCGCTGCCTCCGCTGCCGCCGCGGCGGCGACCTGCGCCTGCGCCGCCGCCAGCAGGTGCGTCGTCGCGGTGCTCTGCGTCGCGGCGGCGAGCGCCCCTGCGGCAGCGCCCTGCGCCTCTGCGTCTGCGCCGCGCTGCGCCGCCGCGGCGCTGCTGCGCTCCGCCGCGGCGGCCGCTGCCTCCGCCGCCTGCCGCGCGCAGCGCTCGCGCTCGAGCGCCTCGCGCAGCAGCGTCTCCTTGTTCCCCATGATGACGAACGCGTCGGAGACGGCGCTCCAGATCTGCTGCTGCGACGCCTGACTGGCGCCGCCGCCGACGCCGCCGCTGCCGCCGTCGCCGCTGCTGCTCAGTGCTGCGACGCGCTGCACGGCGTCCCTGACGCCCGCTTCTAGGTGCTCCAGGCGCGCCTGCAGCGCAGCGGCGTCGGCGGCCGACGTAGCAGCGTCGGCGGCGGACGTCTCCGCGTGCGCGGGCACAGCTGGAGCAGCGATGGCTACCGCAGCCGAGCGCTGCTTCTCACTCTCGGCCAGCTCCAACCGCAGCTGCTGCAGCTGCGCCTTGTGGGCCGCTGCCTCCGCCGCGTGCGCGCGCCGCTCCGACGCCAGCTCGCTGCGCAGCCCGCGCGCCTCGGTGCCCGCGGCGCCGGCCCGCGCGACGGCGTCGCGCTCAGCCACCCTGTGCACTGCATCTGCCAGAGCCAGCTCCGCGACATCATGACACGCACGATCATGCTCCGCAGCGGCTCGCTCTTGAAGCTGCGCTGCAAGCTGGCGCTGCAGCTGCTCGAGCTGAGCCTGCGCGGCGGCGCCCTTGGCGCGCGCCTTGCTGAGCGCTGCGGAGTACATGCGCGCCGCGGCCGCCTCCGCCGCCGCGTTCGCCTCCGCCGCCGCCGCCTCCTCGCGCAGCGCCTGCGCCGCTGCTGCGCCCGCCGCGCACGAGGCGCAGGCGCCGCCCGCATCGGCCTCGCCGCCTAGCGCGTGCTGCTGCTGCTGCTGCTGCGCGGTGGGGCTCATCGCGTCGCCGCGCAGCAGCCGCTTGCGCTCGCGCGCCGCCACCGCCGCGACGCGCCGGTCGCGCTCGTTCGCCTCGTTCGCGCGCGCCGCGGCGGCGTCCTGCAGCGCCGCCGCCGCCTGCTGCCGCGCCGTCGCCGCCGCGACACGCGCCTGCTCCGTCTGCTGCGCCGCCGCCGCCGCCGCCGCCTGCAGCGCTTCTACCTTGGCCTGCAGCACGTGCTGCTGCGCGGCGGCCTCGATGCGCACCTGCATCGCGTCCGTGCGCGCCGCGACCGCCGCCTGCTGCGCGGCCGCCGCCGCCTGCTGCGCATCTGCCGCCGCGCGCTGCGCAGCTGCGATGTCGGCCTCTGCCGCCTGCTGCGCTGCCGTCATGCCGGCGTGCTGAGCCGCCGCCAGCATCGAGCGTGCCTGGCAGAGTCACGGAAGTGATACAAAGTAGACACCAGCATGGCATGCTCAGTGTTATGAGCCAGGCCAGCTCACACTTACTATATGAGACGCACATTTGAAGTGGTTCATCAGCCTGAAACTCTTCATTGCTGCTGGCGGTGAGGCTGCGTGAGATACCAGCCTGCGTCCGCCATGCCATTCAGAGTCCACCTTAGAGTTAGGAGTAGGGTTAGGTTAGGGTTCACGATGCACGAGGTGTGCTCGCCACAGGTGTGCCCCCCCCCCCCTCCCCCCAGATTTCTGCAGTCCTACGGCATACCCCCAAGTGCAGTTGATGCGGGGAAGCTGCAGCTAGAGCATCTGCATCCGTCACACGGCAGTGCGTGTCAGGCTGTTGCCAGGCCTGACAACAGGGAACCAGGGTACGCTGAGTCAACATGTCAGGGTGGTATGTCAGTCAGGCTACTTCGTGAAGGTGGGCTCATGGCATTGGAAGCGCCATCGTCATTGCTACAGAAAATTGCGCAGCATCGCACAGCATGGTCAATCCAGCATCCCGCTGCACTGAATAGCCAAGCACCACCTGACCATCCATGAGTGGCAAGAAAAAGAGCCAATGCAAGGGGACGCCCAAGAGATCATCATCGTGGCCTTGGGTGTGAGAGCGGGCGCATTTGGGCATATTGCTGATTCGAGTTGAACTTGCCTTTTCAACCGCTGCAGCGGTGGCCAAGTCCGATGCTGCATCGCAGACTGTTGTTTCTGCTGCACTTGCAAGTGTAGAGAACTCTGCCTCTGGTCCAGGCCTAACGTCATTATGTTGTTGCTGCTGCTGCGGCGGCGGCTGTTGCTGCTGTTGCTGCAGCTGCGGCACTGGTGGCAGCGGAGGCGCCTCCTGCTGCTGTAACTGTTGGCTCTGCAGTGGCTGTTGCTGGTGCGGCTGCTCCTGCGGCAGCGGTGGCAGCACTCCCTGCTGCTGCGACGGTTGGCTCTGCAGTGGCTGCTGCTGCGGTGGCTGCTCCTGCGGCAGCAGTGGCAGCGGCGGCGCCTCCTGCTGCCGCGACTGTTGGCTCTGCAGCTGCGCGCCATGGGCCTCGTTCTGGTTCAAGCGTCCGGCATCTTCAGGCATATGCTGCACGTGGTCGCCGACAGGCGTCGTGCATAGCACCATATCCTCAGTGCACACCTCTGAACCAGCCTCCCGCTCATCGTGCCACTCCCTCTCCCGCCGCCCCGGCCGCTGCCTGTGCTGCTGCTGGCCTTCCACTGGCCCCCCCAGCTTCCGCTGCTGCTGCCGCTGCGGCGCCGGGTGATGCTCCGGCGGCAGCTGGCGCCGGCGCTGCGACGGCGGCGTCGCCACCGTCACCGTCGCCGTCAGCGGCGGCCCCAGAATCCTCTGCGGCTGCGCTGCGAGAGGCGCCCCCCGCCCATGGTGCTGCCACGGCGGCCCCTCGCCGGCGCCCTGCGGTCCCATCGCGCGCTCCCACCCGTGCGGCGGCGGCAGTCGCCTCCCCCGCAGCGGCGCTTCGCTCAGCTCGTCGTAGTGCGGCGGCGGCGGCATGCGCGGGTCGCGCAGGTGCCAGCCGCGCGGCGGCGGCGGCATCGCGCGCTCGTCGAAAAGCTCCGGCGGCGGCGGCAGCGCGCTGTCATCAAAGTACTCGGGGGGGGGCATGTGGTGCGGAGTCCGCAGCGGCCCGCCGCGGTCGTACAGCATTGCGGCGCCGCGCTCGCTGCCGTGCCAGCCGCGCCCGCGGCCGCGAGCGCCGCTGTCGTGCCATCGGCCGCCGCCACCGCCGCCGCCGCGATAGCCGCCGCCACGGCCGCCGCCGAGAGGCCCGTTCTGGCTGCCGCCGCCGCCGCGCTCGTCGCGCCATAAGCGCGGATCATAACTTCTCGACGCGGGCGGCGGGTGTGATAGCGTCCCGCTGCCATCCATGTGCTGCGCGGTGCTGCCGATGCGGGGGCGGCAGCGGCGGCCGCCGCCGCTGTCGTCGTCAGCGGCGCCGTCGTTGTGGGCCTCGCCCTGGGCGTTCAGGCCTGAATAGATGCGCTTCTTCGCGCCAGGTTCTGTAGGCTCTGGCGCGCTCTTACTGCTGGGGGCCTCGGCAGGTTTCGGAGAGCGCTTGCTAGCGGCAGCCTCCGCAGGCTTTGATGCAGGCTTGGGCGCGGCGGCCCCTGCAGGCTTTGATGCAGGCTTGGGCGAGCGCTTGCTCGCGGAGGCCTGTGCAGGCTTTGGTGAGGGCTTGCTACCAAAGGCCTGTGCAGGCGAACGCTTGCTCCCCAAGGCCGCTGCTGCTGCAGGCTTTGGTGAGGGCTTGCTCTTGGGGGTCTGTGGCACGACGACAGGTGCTGTGTGATGGCACTGGTAAGATGATCGCAGGGACTTTGTGCTCATGCATGGCACACTGACCTCGCGTGCTGCGTCACGTGAGACGTTAAGCACCCTGTACTTGGTGCTCAAAAAGCCTCAGAGCAAGGTGGGTTTGGTTGGTGTACATAGTAGATTGTCCACTAGAACATGAATTCCCATGCCTCAGCACTGTGAGGACGTGGCACTACATTCTTACCATCATCATGCCAACAATCAACTGCTACTAATATACATCATAGTGGACATCAAGCATGCGCGAATGAGGACGACAGGTTGAAAATTAAAAATCGCTATCCTGACATCTCACCAACAAACAAGCAGTGAATGCGTATGATTTGCAATTCAGCTTGCCTTAGGAGCCTTGGACTTGGCGGAAGGTGATTTAAGCTGTTTCTGGGCCGGCTCATCCTTTTTCTGGTCTGGCGCCATCTCTTTGCCAAGTCTCGTGTATACGATTTGATTGGTCACCACCCGGACGATGGCTGCTCAAATGATTCTATCTCGAGCCACACGAGGAGCCGCAGTGGCGCTGCTCTCAGGTGGTTGATGCAGTGGCGTTTCTCTCAGAGCTTTGAGAAACACACACTTCTTCACACTTCCCTCCAAATTCGAACTGTTCAAGTGTGTGACTGGCCTCTTTTTTTGTGTGTGAAAAAAACACCTGGTGCCGCCGTGAGCTGCCGAAGTGCACGGAAAGATTGCCTCGAGTCATTCAATAGCCCCAGCGCCTGGAGGTGGGGTCGGCGATGGGCTGCTGATTCCAGGTCGGTCCAAACAACACAACTCAAGCGGCTTTAGGTTGAACAGAGTTGTGGATCAAGTCTTGTCGGCAAAGCAAGGCAACAGGATGGCATTCAAGCCAGAGCTCAGAACCAATTCCTCAAAATCACCACCGCAGGTGGACGCAATGCGCAACCATCATTCAGAGAGCAGGGGACAGCAAAGTAGTGTGGCAGAGTAGCTTCAACAAGCTGGGAAGCTCGGTGCGCACGCAGACGATGTCGCTCTGATGACATGCGAAGCAGAAGCAGCAGCAGCGACGCAAAGGCCTGTGGGTGTGGGGAAGACTCATGCCCGCAGCTTGAGTAATAGAGCGTGATTAAGACAATCAGAAATGACACACATGAATCGCAGTTATGCTTGCAGTGGGCATGTGCGCAAGCGCAGTGCCTATGCACTGCTGCTGTATGGCCGCATGTCAGGGTTTGTGGTGCTCAAACATTGTCCGCCATCTATATCTTGAAAGATTGTTGATGACTCACTTCGCCCTGTGCCGCAAATGACTGCCATTTGAACGCGCCTGTTGCTGCCAGAGCTTGGCCTCGCTGACGAAGCGACATCAACCAACTTTACCGTGTGGAGGACTGCTGCACCTGAAGAGATGCAACGCAGATCGTGGCAGCAAAGGCGATTGTACACAGATGACCACGAAGCACATTTGCAGGTGCGTCACCGACATGAAACCTCAAGTACTAGTACGAACTGGCGTCGCGCCATCGTCAGGCACCGCCATGCAGGTGTCTCTAACCATCCTGCAACTGTGTCAAAACCTGAGCAGAGAACCTTGACATGGCCCTTCTGTCTTCTTATTGAGTACGGCGATGCTGCCACAGCCCTGACAAACAATGGTCAGCATCAGTGGCCAAGTACTCGCAATGCCACAGGCTTGTGTCCATGTTCAGGTCGGTCCATTCCGCAAGCAAGAAGCTGTGGCCTTCTCAAGAGATACTTTGTCGGGTGCAAACATGGTCACGTGATGCTCATATGCAGTCCATGATGACATTGAGCAAGCAACGTCCAATGCTGTAACGGGACGCCGCAGTGCTTTGCTCACAGAGGGAGCTGGGAGTGCGGTGCGAACCGGCATCACTTGCTGAGCGTGCCCGCGCACACGGGGGTTTTGGCGCTAAGGGTCGAGCTCTTGACGAGATTGGTGTTGCACTCCGCATGCAGCTGTGTGGCGCTGGCTTGCTGTGGGCGTCGGCCATCGTCACTGCTGAGCAATGCGTGCAGTGCGCGCGCAATGATTCCTGGGCAGATCAGCTAGCATCCTTTTTTCTAGAGTTTCTGATGACCCTGGCGTTGCTATCCAGGCTGCGTATCGTACCCATACCCATGCCGGTACCGCTGCCGCATCATGGCCATGACCCCGCGCAAGCAGGTCACTGAGCGCTGTTGCCGAGACCATGTACCCTGGGGGCACATGTCGTCAGTTCCTGGGCGGCAGTGCGCGTTGCGCGTCGCTCCTCAAGGCAGAGAACAGTCACACGCGAAATGCCGCAGCCACACCCCTTTATAACCTTGCACTCATCCGCACCCAAGCCCGCTTCCGCCGCGCAGTGACCCACAAAGTTTTGACTGAACTTGCTCCTTGCGATGACCCCCTCCGCAGGCCGCCGGGCACAAGCGCCCCCTGGACTGGCCCCGTCAGTTGCCCAACAAGCGCTGGTCTCCCACCACGCCTCCTGAGGCTGCATGGGGCGGCGGCGGCGGCGCAGCTGGCGGCTACGCTGCTCCCGATGCCTACGGCGCGTGCGGCGTCAACGCTCCATCCGATCAGTCGCTCCTGCCTCTGTGCATGCCACCGATGGGGCTGCCGCAGCAGCAGCAGCAGCAGCTGATGCCGTCACCGGAGCCCTTGCAGCAGTTGCCACCGCAGGAAATGCGCCCATTTCAGCCGCCGCTGCAGCCAGGACCGCCACACATGCCGCCAGGTGTGCCCCCGCCTCCGATGCAGGCGCCGCCGCCAATGCAGCACAGTGGGCTCTCGGCTGACAGCACTGAGCAACCGGCACCGTTGGGCTTCCAGCCACAGCAGTCATTCCACCTGCAGCAGCCTCAGCAGCAGCAGCAGCAGCAGCACCACCACCACCAGCAGCAGCAGCAGCACCACCAGCAGCAGCAGTGCTTGCCGTCGCCACCGCCGCCACTGCAGCAGCCGCTGCCGCCGCTGTACCCGCCGCAGCAAGCGCCGTCGCCAGCGCCGCCGCAGCAGCACCGCCACCACCACTTCCAACAGCACCAACTGCAGCAGGCGCCTGTCGACGTTCACACGGCAGCGAGCTCAGGCGATGCGCAGATTGTGGCAGTGACTCGCGCGCCTGTCGCATCAGTCTCAGCACATCTCAGCGCCGCAGGGGGAGTACAGGCGAGTTGAAGAGTTGGCGAACGAGCGCATTTGGCGACGCGTGCAATGACGTGATGAGGCTTACTTGAAGTATGTAGCTACAAAGTGCTTTTTTGGCTGCGCATATGTGCCCAACAGCCGGCCTCCCCGTCATTGCCTTCATGAGTACCTATACTTGACTTCCACAGTGCTGTATCAAACACTGCAGGGCACGAGTGCTACGCCACTAGCAGATTCAATCTGACCCTAACGCTCAATTTTCAAGGGCAGCGCCGCTTTGACAAGTCAGTGTTCAGCGTCATACAGTGCGGTTGAGTGTGTGCACTCAATGTTTACGGCATTTGAATTGCCAAATTTTCACACACGGTGGTGCACGCAACACCTTCACAGTCCATCCCACATGATCGCTCAGAGCACACGGGCGGACAAGATAGTGGTGATCTTTCCTGCCGTGCGCCGGCGCGCACGCCCACGCCGCCAGCGCTGCTGCCACCACGGCACATCACAGTGCCGATATATCGCGCACGCTCATCACTATCACATTTGCGCTGCGTGCAGGCCGCGGCGATGGCGGGAGCGCCACATGTCCAGTCCGTCTTCCACGACACCAGCAGCCTGCGGCCGCCCTTCCGCCGCGCTATGAGGGTCGTGGCGAGCATGGCGGAGTCCGCGGAGCGCTGCCACCGCGTCATCCGCGAGTGCTGCGCCGCCGTCGCGGCGCTGTGCCAGCGCGGCGGCCGCACGGGCGTGGACGGCGTACGCGAGGCCTTGAGGTAAGCGTCAGGGGCACGTTGGGGCCTCGTTTTTCAAGTAGAAGTATAGGTGCCAACCCTGGGCAGTGCAGGTAGCTTTCCTGATTCTACTGTAAACAAAGGAGGTTCAGACAGCGTCGCAGTGAATCCACGGCCGGTCAAAGCATTACTGCAAATATGATGCAACCTGACCTGCGTGCGCCATTTTTTTTATTCTTTCAGGGTGTCGTATGCAGTGGACTTCAGTTGCGCGTTCATCTCCTGCAACAATGCAAGCATTGCTTCCAATGTGGAGGATTCCCTTCCGTGTCAGGACCTGGAAGATTAGGCAGCCCATATCCCCATGGTGATGATGTTCATCTCATTGCGTGCTGTGCATGCGACACAACCAACATCAACAATCATGCGCTAAAGGTTTGTTGCTTCTTTGATGAGATTGGCGTGACCCTAATGTTGGCAAATCCCTATACAATGGCAGTCCTTACTTGCCGGGCAACTTTTAGGCCACATGTTCAAAGAAAACTGAGCATTCGCGATGTCAAACGGGCTATTGTCCTCAGGCAATATCATGCGCCCAAACTTTTTCCTGACCCGTGCGCTGCGTACATCGCTTGTATGCACAATCAGACCCTGGTGCGTGATGCTCCCGCCATTGCATTGATGTGAGCCCTTTGCCTGACAACCCCAACTACATCGCAATAACTCTGTCTGTGCTAGCCCGGTCTTTATCGGCGTCTGGACAACATAACTATGCAGTTCTTGCGTGGTCATTGAGCTTGCGAGACATCGCTGCCTGATTGCCGATGAGCAACCCGTTCGTACCTGCTGCGAGATGCACGTCGGCTGTGCTGCACGCATGACCGCGCTTTCACCCTCTGACACAGCTCATATACACATGGCCCTTGCGCAGGCGCATGGAAGATGCAGCCAGCGATCAGCTGAGCACCGCCAAGGCCGCAGCTGCTGCCGCGCAGCTGCTCGCGCACGGCCGACACGACGCCACGAGCGCCAACGGAGACGCGCCGCCAATAATCACAGTTGAAGATGATGTCGCCGCTGATGGAGGCGGTGCTGCGCTGGCGGCGGACGCGCCGCAGGCGTCGGCGTCGGCGTCGGCGGTGGCGGCAGCGGCGCGTCAAGAGCCAGCTGCAGCGTCAGCGGCAGCAGCACCGCAGGAGGCAGCGGAACCCAGTCCGGCAGAGCTGCGTGCCGCGCACGCCGCGGCGGTCGCGCAGCTGCAACGCTCGCTCGATGCCGCTCGGGGCGCGCAGCGAGCGGCGGAGGCGCAGGCGGCGCAGGCGCGCGCCGAGGCAGCCGCCTTCAAGAAGGGGCAGTCCGCCGCTGACGCGGCGATGGTCAAGGAGAGGCGGCGCGCGCTGGCCGCCGTCGCTGCGCAGCAGGCCGCGGAGCTGGAGGCGGCGGTGGCGCGCGAGGCGTGCAGGGAGGCGAGGGCGGCGCAGGAGGCCGCGGCAGCGGCGCGCGGCGGCGGCGGGGCGCGTGCCGGCAGCAGCGCTCAGCGGGCAGCGAGGACGGCAGCGGCAGGAAGGGAGGCGGCGGCTTCGCGCGCCATGTGCATGAGCGCGAGGGTAGATCAGCACGCAGCGGGCGCTGCTGCAGCAGCTGCGCAAACGGCGGCGGGGGCGCGGGGAACTGGAGACCAGCAGGCGGCGGCGGCCGAGGCAGCGGCGGCACGTGAAGCGTGCATGAAGGCACGGGAGGATCAGCGCGCAGCGGAGATGGAGGCAGCGGCGGCGCACGACATGTGCACGAGAGCACGGACAGAGCAGCGCGAGGCAGAGGCTGCGCTGGCGGCTCTGCGCGCCGAGGCAGCTGACGTTCGCAGAGCTCAGCAGGCGGCAGAGGCAGAGGCAGCAGCCGCCCGCAAATCGTGCACGGAGGCAGTGGAGGCGCAGGCGGCGGCGGAAGCTGCAGCGGCGGCTGCGCGCGATGCGGCGGCGCAGGCGAGCAGCGCTCAGCAGGCAGCGGAGGCAGAGGCAGCGGCAGCTCGCGCAGAGTGCGCAAAGGCCAAAGATGAGCAGGGCGCAGCCGACTCTGCAGCAGCGGCTGCCCGCAAATTGCGCACGGTGGCGAGGGAGGAGCAGGCGGCGGCCCAAGCTGCGGCGGCGCTGGCAAGCAGAGCCCAGCGGGCAGCGGAGGCAGAGGCGAAGGCAGCAGGCGCAAAGTGCGCAAAGGCCAAAGATGAGCAGGACACAGCCGAGTCTGCGGCGGCGGCCGCCCGTAAGTCGTGCAAGAAGGCGAAGGAGGAGCAGGCGGCGGCGGAGGCTGCAATGGCGGCTGCGCGCGACAACGCAAGCCGCGCAATCAGCGCAGTGCGGGCGGTCCAGGCAGAAGCGACGGCCGCTTGCGCAGAGGTCAGGAGGGCTAGAGCCGAGCAGAGCGCGGCGGAGGGCGCGGCAGCGGCGGCTCGCGACGAGGCCGCGCGCGCACGCAGCGCGCAGCAGGCGGCGGAGACGGAGGCAGCGGCGGCGCGCAAGGAGCACGCAGCGGCGCTCGCCAAGAAGATGGGCGCGGAGGCTGCCGCAGCGGCTGCGCGCGACGAGGCGCTGCGGGCAAGCAGCGCTCAGCAGGCGGCAGCGGCAGAGGCGACGGCAGCACGCGCGGAGTGCGCGCAAGCAAGGGCGGAGCAACGTGAGGCGGAAGCGGAGGCAGCGGCGGCGAGCGCGGCGTGCATGGAGGCGAAGAAGGAGCAGAGCGCGGCGGAGGCCGCAGCGGCGGCGGCGCGAAGCGAGGTGACTCAGGTACTGATGTAGACTCATGAGTAACTATGCCGAAGTGTGCTGTTTGAGGGACCTACTTGCATACAGACTTTCAAGTATCCAGAGCACCGCGGGTTTCCGTCAGCCTGACTGCCAATACGCTTAGTGTCCACTGCTAGATCAGTTGCAGGCGCTCCTGAAGAGCATGGTGATGAGGCAGCTATTGTTTTTTACGCCTCAAGTGCGCACAGACCCCATGTCATCTGCGCTGAGCCCAAACACGCCGCGCACGCAGCTCACTCCAAGATTGTGCAGCAGGCTCCATGTACGTCACTGCCATGTTGACATGACCAGGCGCTGCTATGGCGACATTGATAGGACGTCACCACGCCCTTTGCGCTGACGATCCCAAATGAGCATATGCTTGCAGCTGACAAATGACATGATCCACATAGTATGTAATGTGCGTTGATGTGAATTTTCCTTACCAACGCCATCTGCGCCATGCCCAACGATTCACATACTTCAAAGAATGCCGTTCTTGCTGCAGACAACGAGTGCTGATGCATCTGCTTTAGCCCCAATGGCTCTCTACCTCTCTTAGCAGTCATTGGTTCGATGCGCCTTTCTACTGTGTGTTGGGGGCTTTGTGCACGTGAGGAGGCTATGTTAGGCTGGCTCGTGCCGCACATTCCCGCAGGTGATGCCCAAGCAGCCACTCAGAACGCACCACGCCTGGCAGGCCAATGATGAGCTGCCCCGATCCTGATCACCCATCATCACATGGCGCCTCGCGCGTTGCATTACATAACATGCACTCATGAAGTTCGCCTTCTGCTCCACAGAAGTGGTTTGCTGCACGCAAGCACCCCAGATTCACAGGCATCGCCTCATGTCCGACGCGCGCTGCCTGCCCGTCACGCCGCAGGCTTGCCAGGAGATGGAGGAAGCGCAGCGCTCCGCAGACGCGGCGGCGGCGGCGGCGCTGCAGCGGCAGCAGGCGGCGGAGGCCGCGGCCGAGGCGGCGCGCGCGGGCGCCGCGCGGACGTGCCAGCAGGCCGCTGCCGCGCGCAAGGCGGCAGAGGCGGAGCTGGCGGCAGCGCACGAGGACGCAGAGCGGCTGCGCGCCGAGGCAGACGCCGCGCTCGCCGCCACGCTGGGCGACGCGGAGCGCCTGCGCACGGAGGCGGACAGCGTCTTCTCCATGTGGAAGGCGGCGCAGCGCGCGGCGGCGGACGCGCAGGCGGCGGCGGAGGCGCTGGGCGCGGCCGCCGCGACCGTTCAGGCGGCCAAGGGCCAGGCGCGCGCGGACGCGGCGGCGCTGCGCGGCGACCTGGCGGCGGCGCGGCAGGACGCGGCGGCGGCGCGGCAGCGCGAGCAGCGCGCCGCGGGCGACCTGGCGCGCGCGCACGAGGCGCACAAGCGCGCCGTCCACGCGGCGTTCGCGCAGCGCAACGCGGCGCTCGTGGAGCTGCAGGAGGCGCATGCGGCGTGCGCGCGGGAGCGCGCGACGGCGGCGGAGGCGGAGGAGCGCAACGGCGCCGCGGCCGTCGCAGAAATGTCAGTCTAGACGTCAAATTGAAGTTGCCATGAAGCCGGGTGTTTACATTTTAACGGTAATCTTTGCGCTGGGTGCTGGTATTGGCGAAGCAGGAATGCTGGCCAATCTTCAAGTGGCAACCTGAGTCAAGTGGCGGACATATCTGACTGCCTGCAGCAATGCTATGCTCATGGAGTGATTTGCCCTTACAAAGCCACATACATCTCATTTTCATAGCGGCGATCCTCAGTACTTGCGGCGCGCGAACATAACGCATCATACGCATTCGTGTAGGCCATGCTTCAAGTTGAAGTGTACGACAAAAAGTCTCATGCTCCGGAGGCGTTCAACACTGTGGTTGTTATGCTCCTCATGCCTGTAATGACAACATTGCTACTGTTGCCGTTTCTGTCGCTTGCGACAACCCCGGCAGAGCCGCGCAGGCGCAGGCGGCGGAGACGAGCGCGGTGCGCGAGCAGGCGCGCGCCGACGCGTCAGCGCTCCACGCAGCTCTGGCGGAGGCGGAGGCGGCGTGTGCGGCGCAGCAGCAGCGCGCGCACGCGGAGGCGTGCGCGCTGCGAGAGGCGCTCGCCAGTGCGGAATCGGAGACCTCCGCGCTTCGCGCCGCGTTCGCGGAGGCGCAGACGCGGGATGCGGCGGTCCGCGGGCGGATGCATGCTGAGGCAGCGGCGCTGCACGTCGGAGTCGAGGCTGAGGGCGCTGCGCCTGAGGACCGCGCGCGTGAGGAGGCGCACGTGCTGCGGGCAAAGCTCGCGGAGGCGGAGGCCGAACTGACGGCGCTGCGCTCGCGTCCAGCGGCGATGAACCTCGTGGCGGAAGATGAGGTATGTGTGAACCGCAGGTTCATCTTATGTTCATAGCAGTATTGGAACCTCATTGCACGTATGTTTCAACTGCAAGTGGTTGTGGCGCAGAAGGCGGCACATGACTCATGAGACATCACAGTGATTGGGCAGTGAGCACCGTCGCGGGTAGCACGCAATTTAACGTATCACAATGGCCTTTGACAAGAGCTTAGACACTGAGGTCAAACTATTTTGCGCAAGGGCTGATGTGGCTTGAACTACTTTGGGATCAGTGCTATGGTAATGCATTTTTTTTCCAGTAGGCGTACTATTTTTGTGGTTCTTCTCCTGCTGTGATGGTATTTTGTCAATCATGGCAAGTTAAAATTCAAGAACCACTTGGGCCTGCCAGGCGTAGTCTGGTCCACTTGCTGCCGTAAGTGTTATTACGGTTTCGCATGTGTGCTTCTGTCATCGGTGTTGATGCGAAGTGCCATGTACCTACGCATCAAGACTTGCACTTTGTGAAACAATGACCATGTGTTGACTGGTCACATGGCCATTTTGAGATGTAATGTCGTGTTTACTGGTTGTGTGTGGCAGGCGGACCCAGGCCACGAGCGCATGCTGCCGCTCTCGTACGCGAGTCGCTGGGAGGCGAGCACTGAGCACGCATGCATGAGAATTGACCTTCTGGAGCGATTATTACTTCTAATACAAACAGCAAAATATTATAATTATGCACGTGATAGTTGCAGGGTAGGTTGGTAGTGCAGGGCTCAGGCGTGCTTTCTCACACATGTGCGAGCCAAAATGCAAGGGCCTGTGGTGGCCATGACAGCATAGTGCATGCCGCCTCTACTCTGCTGTTTCAGCGCCATTTACATGCAGCCATGCATTTGGTACACGCACGTCACAAGTGCTTGCAGACTGCAGAGAACTAGTGTATGCAGCATTCTCATTCTGATTGCCCAGTGACATGTGTGGCAGATACACCACGTCATGCAGCAGCCCCCAGCCCCCCCCCCCCCCCCCCCCCAAGATGGCATGCATCCTTTTTCTAAATGTTTTGAGCGACCCACATTCAACCGCTGAAATCGACAACCTACTCTTCTCTGGCCGTCTGTGTTGGCACGTTCTGATTTTCGCGCGTTGGCGCTGTCTGCTTGTGACAGGTGCACACCATGTACATGTGCAGGCTGCTGCAGACGTGCGCCGACAAGAGCGTCATCTTCAGGGTGAGCCTTGCCGCAAGAAGTTTGTTGCAGACTCGCGAGTTTCGCAGTCAAGCTGTACGTGCGGGCGTGCTGCACCGCTGCCGTATGCTCTGAAAAAGGCGAGCTTCCACAAAAGGATTAAAATTGGGGTTGGAACAGGGTAAGAGACAGTAGTAGCATCAGCACCTTCCTCCTGCAAAAAACAAATTTTATTGGCATCGCACCACCGTAACGCTATATGACTCCTTTGCACAGGGTAAAGCAAGCGTGGTCGAACAAGCATGCCGCTGAATATGCTAACATGCCCAGCTCAGCAACTACGTCACTGGAGGCAAATTCACCTCTGCCTGATCGAAGTTCCTTGTGAAACAGTACACTGAAAGGCAGCAGACATGAGCATCTCAAAGCAAGAGGCTTCCGGCACCACATGACGACACTGGCAAGACCGCCAACTGTGAGTACATTCCTGCTGCATGCTTGAATTGAGGCGCAAGGCGCAGTTTTTTGAAGTTAGTGGTTAAGCGCTGCTCACCTTCAAACCAAAATTATTAGATACCAGGACACCACGAATGTTTCAAGTTCATCTTTACTACGCGCCTGAAAAGCGCGTTTCTTGAAGTTGGTGATTGAGCTCACCTCTGCAGCGTCGAGCTCCTTCTGGAGCACGTCCCAGGCCGCAGCATGCGCATCGATCAGCCTCGGCACCTGCACACAGAGCAGCGACGACGCGCGTCACTCAGCGTCAACACTTGAAGTACAACTTCTACTGCAACCTTTGGTGTTAGAATTGAGGTTAGGGTTGGAGAGTCCGGCTGGCACTGTGCTGTCGTGTACTTACATGCAGGGTAGGTATCATCTCAGCGTCTGTTGCATACCCCTCACTTTTGCTACCTGGACACCTTCGAATCGCAGAGGGCAACTACACTTTTTTTTTTCCCTTGCATTTGTTGAGCACATGCCTTCGTCACACTGAGCACATGCCTTCACCACACCAGATAATGTTTTCACGCATGTGTCTGATGCCTTCACTATGTGTTTGTTGCCCCAGGTGGAGCGGGGCAAGGAGTTGGAGTCCATCATGAAAAAGGCGCTTTCACTTCAGCCTGCACAGCTGAAACAGTAAGCGAATTTTGTTTAGCACGATGCGTGTGTACGGCCTAAACCAGTCAGGAGAACACTTGCATTGTATACACGCACAACAGACTGAATTTGTTTGCGCGGTCATCAATACTAATGGCTCTCATTTGATTTGCAAGTCTGTCGTTTCATGTGCCCCCAGGCCTACTGTATTTTTTGAATTATTTTCCGAAAATTACCATTAAATTCCACTCGGGCTGGTTGAAAAGCTTCATTTTGGGGAATCACACTTTTTTGTGGACAATGGTTATCTAAAGGTTGATCATATTTTGAATTTGTGAGAGTTTTGAAGCCTCTGTTTTGAAGCCTCTGACAACCACACAAGGATCATCACCTATTCGCTACGTGCACATGTGGTAGCTGTCTCTAAGTAGTGATCAAGCAGGGATGCCTATCAGGTATAGTGAGCGGCACAGCGCGTTCGTGCAGGAGCTTGCTAAATTAGGGTTCGACACTGCAGAATCGCTGCAGTTGCTGTCAACCCTTGTACATATGATGCTGCCATGAAACAACGCACTGATTGCATGCCAGACAGCTGCACATTGCGGCATGGTCGCAAAGGCGTCACAGTATGCAAAGGAGTCAAAGTGCGAGAACTCCGCGGCAGCAACAACGCAAGGCTCAGGCAGGCCTGGATTTAAGGACCACAGCATGCATGAGCCAGCGTGCTTGCCGAGTCACATGTACCACAAATGCATGTGCTGCTCAAGTGATGATGGCACACGCGTTGCTGATCTCATACAGAACTCATACAGAATACACTGATACGGAACTCATACAGCATACAAAAGACAACACATTCAAACGCGTCACCTCTGTAACAGTCCAATGTCTAAAGTACCATAGCAGGTGGCTCATTGAGGCAGCCTCGTGAACCTCAATCAAGATGGCATGCACGTGCTGACCCAGTCCCCTGTCGCGCGCACGCAGGTCCAAGCGTGTCGAGTTTGTGGCGGCAGGTGCAAAACCAAACAGCAAACTCAAGGAGAAGGGCGTCGACGCAGGGGGTCTTACCAAGGAGATGTTCAGTGAGTGTTGAACTTAATTGAGCATAATCAGCTCTGCTGATGGCCACAAAATCAATGTGCGACATGCTTTCACACATTAGCTTATGTCAGGCAACTGCTGTCTGTCGCTTTAGCGACCTGCGTTGATTGAGCGATAGCATATAATGTCCTTATTATCTCATTGGGTCCACGCCGCTGAAAGGTATGCGCAGATTTAGGTGCAACGTATACTGGCTCGTATTCAATTCCTTGCTCAGTTAGAATATACATGTTTGCTACTGTGATGAGGCTAGTCGAACCCAAACTGTCATCGGGACCACTGTTTTCTTTTACTTGTTGAGTTGCGTCAGCAGCATGATGCCTCCTAGGTCTCTGCTGATTGAAGTCGACGACGCATATTTGTGCGTCATAGTTTACTTGACATGTTGTTGGTGTTCATGTAATTGATGCAGATTTGCGCTTTTGCTCGCTTTCCAACCGGGCGCATCAATTAAAGTTTACGTCCTGTCACTGACACATTACTAGTAGCTTGAAATAGAGTAGCCTCCGCCTCCGGTGCGGCATTGCGATCATGTCATCTGTGATCCCTGGTGTCGATGCTTCACACCCTATCAGACGTCACGACGCTGCCAGCGGCTCTTACTGCATTGTTGCTGTGGCCTGCTCCTCTTGCAGGCCTGCTCTGGGATGAGATGCAGGGAGTGGGGCAGCAGCGCTCGGTAGCTGTGACAGGGGGCGCCAGGTAAACTTTGAAGAGTGAATTGCAAACTGGACCTTCACCTTCTCAAACCTAACTTGCGGACCTCCGCTACGTGCAGCCGGCTACCTCTAAATATATGTATACATGCACATGCGTTCAGCAGCCACTGGCGCAGAGAAGGCCCGAGAAGGCGAGCGTGTCGCATGCACTTCCTATCCATGTAAATGATAGCGCCACGGCGCCTTCCAATTTCAACAGCATGAATGGAGCTTTTTAAACACCAGTGTTGTTGGCTGTACCTCAACAGGCTATGTGATGTCACGGTTGTTACGTCACATCCAGCCACCAATGTCGCTGCCTCGCTGCACGCAGCTGTTGCGCTTGCACCGTGCTGTCTGGGATGCTAGCACGGCGGCTTCCATGCAGTTTTTCGACGTGTGCTTGTCAAGCATTGACATAGAGCAAGATTTTCAGGCGGCCACTTGCTGAGCCCCTTGTCGGCCATGCATCAAATTTGGTGTTGCGCGTGTCACAACAATGCAGCTCTGACTGCTTCACCAGGTCTGAGTCGACGGCGTGGTTCCGGCCAGAGTGCGAAGAGGGAGCCAGCTGCCTGCTACCGCTCACAGACGCAGAGATCGAGCGCGATCCCAAGGTAGGCACTCATGACAACAACATTTTATTATTCTGCACTTCTTTTGGACAGACGCATGGTCAAGTAGAGGAGCGTTTCGTCGGCCTTTTGTGAGAGCGCCAGGGTAGATTGCCTCAGCGGTGCAATCACCGCTGGCTCTGATGCTTTGAACACGTCAACTCTATCAGTCTCATGAAAATACTGGCACCGGGATCTGATGTTTTAAACACGTCAACTATGTCAGTCAAATAAATTTGCTGGCGGTCAATGCCTCCCCGCAGTTAACACTTCAATCTCAATCACGCACTTGAGTGAGCTCCGGTGTCTCATTGGGCCCCTTACCTCGCAAAAGACAATCGCATCAACTCATCAGCTCAGGCCATTGCCTCATTGCAATCAGCACTGCACTCTACATCTTGCACTTGCCTGAACTCAATGTGGCTCATGCGCCTCGCTGGTGCAGTACAATGGCTCACAACATTGTCACGTCGCCCACATCGCAAGGCGTCAGTGCAATCAGTTCCTCAGCCAGCATGTCAGTGTGGTCAGGGTTTCAAGTGCTCAATTGACAAGTTCAACTCGGTGCATTGATTTTAAAATCTGAAATCAGTGACATGTTTTGAAATTGTTTAAAACATATATTGAACAACCCCCCAAAGTGTGTTGCCTCGCAACTTCAGTGTAGGCGCATTTGTCAAGCCTGACAACCTGAGCTACTGAATAGAATCACGGACTTTGGTTCAGCAATATTTTTTTTCGTCGGGGGGTGCTCACCCCAGTGGTCACTGCTTCCACTGTACGCTTAAGCGCCTCACTGTGTCCAATATTAGCAAGATCACAGCATACTGCGCATCAATGAGGGCAAGTGGATTTCGACACATTGAGGACGCTGAACACCCCAGAGCATCATTGAGCCGGCCGCCAATCGACAGTGACAGACTCTTAATGCAGCAGTTGACTTCTGACAGTGTGCTTTATGACAGAGAATGTGTGGACTTATTGGTATGTCTATGACGATATTTAAATACAGCGCTCTTGACTTCTGTGTGGTACACGGCACTCTGCACCCTCCTGCTGACCATTGTCAATCTGCTCTGCGCGCGACTGCAGGTTGCTGACCAGGCACAGGACGTGTACACCGCGTTCGGGGTCATGGTGGCGAAATTCGTTGTTGAGGTATGTACATAATGTTGGTGGCACTGCTCAACGCATGTCGCCCTAACTACATGGCATGTCTAATTGAGAGTATGTGAAAGCGCAGGATTCGTTAGACTACACTACTGTACAGCATGAATGGGATACCATGCTGATGCAAGCGCCAAATGCACAAAAGCAGCGCTCCACTGCACACATGCAACGGTGGCATGTTCCCGCCAGTAGCGCAGCACGCCCCGCATGTTGATGCCCACACACATAACGAATGGCATGCAAGTCCTTCAGCACACGAGCAAAGTGCGCATGGATTGCACGCAAAATTACAAAATTTGCACACTGAAGCTGTTTGCTTCGCAGTTGCTGAAAATGCGTAATTTCATGCGGGGTCTGTGGTGCACTAGCATTGAAACCAACTAGAGAAGCGCGCTCGTGCAGATGACACTACGCGTAATGATGAGTCCTTGAATCGCATGACCAAGTACAAGCACTTTCCGCTGCTCCTTTATGCTCAGGTGATGCATATGCTGTTGGATCCGGACACGGGCTCCCTGGGCCCTCTTGTACCGTCTCGGCTTCTGCCCGCGTGGCTGTGGGACCTGCTGCGGTCCCGCGCGTACGTCGGCAAGGGGCCCGGCGGCCAGGTCCCCCTTGAGGTGATGAGCATCACCGTGCGTCAGATTGTTCTGAACGCCTCTGCTTTGCGAGTAGGAAAGTCCCTGTGTTCTGTGGGCAGTGTCCTTGTGGATGTATGTTGTGCAAACACTCAGCGCTCCACATCCCCTCTCTCCTGGGGGCTCCCGTTTGTGATGCCATCATGAGCACTGTGCAATGGCCTGGGCGCAGCATCTGACCTGTATTGTGCTGCAGCACCCAACCTCTATTGTGCATCTCGGAGCAAATTTCCCCTCTCGATTGTGTCGCAAACTTGATGCAACTTCCTGATCTGTAAAGCAGGCCCAGCTCATCTGGTTGAAACACTAGACCTGAATGCAGTGTTACTCCTCTGCGAGGATTTGTGTCATGACGGTGCCTTGACTCACCGCTTGCATACACGACTGCTTCACACTTCCCAGGCGATGCTGAAGCGTAGAGTGACCATCTGTTTTCACTGGCTGCAGTGTGCGCAGGCACTGTACTAGCTGAAACCCTGCTTCCATGCCTTGAAGCCCGATTATCACTGGAAGAAGAAGTATGTCTTTGCGAGCGTTCGGCTTCGTGCCAACCTTCCACCCCGCCGCGGCCGCACCCTCGCAGGATGTGTACCGCGACATTGCGGCAATCAGCGGCGAGAACCACGCTTGCCTTCGCATGACGCCAGACGCGCAGGGCTACCTACTCAGCGCGCAATCAGATCGCCATGGACATGGTCCTGGACGATTCCGCAGCGGTTGCTGGGGCACAGGTCAGCACGCCGCCACACCTTTCGCCGTCATGCGCGCCGTGCATCACTCATACACTGTGCACGCATACTCATGAGTGCGCAGGGGCGTGCAGCCTTTCTAAGAACTCTACATCAAGTGCCAGCTTGCAGACCATACCTGCCATGCGTGGCACAGCGCTCAGCATACCACCTTTCACGTGCATGCCCTTGTGTGCTGTTGTCATTGCCGAGCAAAAGTACACTCAGAGCTTGTTGTTAGATTTGATTATTGAGACATTGCTGGCCCTCCCATGCCTCCTCACGGAATCCAATCCGACTGCTAAGTATTATGTATGCCAGCTTGACCATGCTGATGCTGCTCTAAGACCAAGACGACATCAGCAGCTGTGCATGTTGCTGAGCTATGTACCTTATCTGCATTGACACGTGCTGTATTTTGCCAGCATTCGTCAGCTCATGTGAGGCTGTATACTCTGCCGAGGCAGGCACGGCTAAGAACATGGCCTACTGTATTACGCACCCGAGGAACAAACCAGCTTTCATGCGCATCGCCGCGGTAGCTGTCTCACCACCTCTGTTTTCGGCCTTCCTTTTCCCAACCCTTCACATGCCTTTGCGCTTCATCAGGCACCAGTGACGCTGGACAATGTAGAGGACTTTGTGCGCAAGCTGTGCTTCAACCAGTACATGAAGCCGCGCGCCAAGGCCCTGTACTGGATCACCCAGGGCTTTGGCAGCCACGACACGCACTTCCCGACGCTGTCCATGTTCACACGCGAGGAGCTGCGGGAGATGTACAGCGGCAACGAGACCGTCAGCGAGGCCGACTTTGTCGCATGCCTCAGCTTTGAGGACGCCAATAGTTACAAGTGGAGCAGCAGGGCGATGAGGGCCACACGAGGCTACCTGCTCGAGGTCCGCTGAGCTCAGTGATGACAGCACTCGATTGGATGCTGCATACTAGGTCCATTGAGGTTACTGATGGTGCTGTTTTAGCCAATGATCGACTGATGCGTACCATCCAAACGCGTTGCTCAAACACCAGTCGCGTGCACTTGCATTGTGACTTGTAGTGGGCAACATGATGGCTTTTACACTCTAGGGGCGCAGGATGCTGGGGTAAGTAGAGCAGCAAATGACAGTAGGTTATTGCATGCAAACACCAGCTAGGTGGCTTCAAGCCTTGCATTTGAGCTTCTGTATATGTATTCTCCTATCCAAGATTTGCTGCATCCATTGCCACATGATCTCTGCCATTGGGGCATCTAATGAGTCACAAGCTGGCACTGACTCGCTGGCACACAGCGCTCTCAAACGCAAGTTGATGAGTGCACTCTCAGTTTTTTGCTCGTTCGAGCACAACCTTTGAAATAGATTCGGCAGCCAGTATACGTCCTTCTCAACAGCAGCTACACCATAGAGGCAGGTATGCATCACTGAGTTTTGCTGTGCGGACTGAGGTGTCATTGACGCACAATGCAGGTTGCGAAGGCATAAGGACGGCACTGCTTGAACCATTCAGGTGTGCTAGCAGCGCATCACCTGCTTCAGATGCACGTGTCCAGTCACGGTGCTGTTTTTTCAGGTGGAATGTACACAATCAAACTGAGAGCATACTCATAGACTCAAGTTCTTGACGTGAGCAAAGAATGCTGTGTGTCATGGCTGCCTTCAACAAAGCAATATAAACAACTGCTAGCTCGCTGACACTCTGTTGTTCATTCGGTTGCATGTGAGACATGCAGGCCATTCAGGACGAAGCGTTCAGGAAGCAGCTGCTGCGCTGGAGCACCGGCTACACTGCCATCCCCTATGCCGTCAACAAAAAATTCATCATCAAGGTCAGCTGCATCCCGGCGCGCACTGACTTTTGTGTACAACTTACTACAGTCATTAGTTAACAATCGGCAAGTCAAAAGTGCAATACCGCGCTGACCCCATGCTCCTGCTCCAATTCTTGCGCTGAGCAGCTTTGCACATGGCTTCTCTTTGAGAGTGGCCGTTGACAATTCGATAGCCAATTGATGTTTGAAAGCATGACAAGAATATCACAGCTTCACAAACGTCTCTTTGGAATATTAACATGTCCCACTAACGGCCACAATTGGGTACGCGCTTGCTTCTCTAAGAACAGCAGCTTCCAAAACAAAGAAAAACGGAGTCTTGATGGCATGATGCGCTGCACTCCTCGTCACACACATGCGCGTTGCAAGTGAGACTTGGCACGCGCCAACTGTATCTGTACAAACAGACTCCTGAACATAGTGCCGTGGTCAGTGCCTAGATGCAGTGCAGCATGACGGATACTTGAAAGCATCAAGGTGCCCCGAGGGGCGCAGCGTCGCTGCGATCTGGCCTGCTGCAACATTGTGCGGCTTTTGACGCACCGCCGTTGCCGCCTGCCAATTACAGGTGCAGCCAGGCATTCGCACCAGCGACGGCAGAGTGACCATCCACCAGGACAGGCTGCCGGAGGCGTCTACGTGCTTCAACGAGCTGCGCCTGCCCAGTTACTCGAGCCTGGCCAAGCTCCAAGAGGCCATGGCCACCGCCATGGCGGTGAATACATTCAACGTGCAGTGAAGAGGGACCGCTTCGGCTGTTGCCACACGAGGCAGGGCCGCTTGTACTACACGGGTAGCGGGCCATGGCCGCCAGCACTGCATCTGATGTGCCTGCGCTGTGACACACGGCTCAGCAGATCGAGGCGTTGCAGTGTAGGGATGTGGTCAGGGAAAAGAGCGCATACACTTGAGATGAGCAAAGCTCACTGTCACTGTCAACGGGACTTGTAGAGGGAAGGAGTAGTATGAGAGGGCAGCGCACACATCTTGAGGTGAGCAGGACTCACAACCAACAGGACTTGTAGAGGCACACATACTAGCAGTACGGGAGGAAAGCGCATGGGCATGGCATGGGACGGGAGGACAGCGCATGCATCCTGAGGGCAGCAAGTGACTTTGCAGACCAAACAAAATTGTATCAAGCGCCTGTACGCGAGGGTGCCCCGGGAGTGCACGCTTTTGGTCACGTAGGGTTTCTGGTGTGAGGAGACTGGGTCCATGGACTTTCTCATGATGAAGTGCGGCCCCTTTGCGCTGGCTATAGTATACGCACAGCCGTACGCAGGTGTCGATGATCGGATAGGGGGGATTCTAGCATGTGGTGGACGGTTCATGGATGACTTGTCAAGGCACAGTGATGAATGCATGGCCACCTTTACCATGGTACGGTGGGTAGTACGCACTGCCCAGGCGTTTCTTGTCAGTTTCCCTGCACGTCATCTTTGAGCTCAAGCAATCAATGCAGCCAATATACTGAGATCCTATGGTTCCCGATGGCCATAGCTGTACCCACTGGGCACCCAGTAGTAAGTCACGGGCCAAGCGCTAGCAGTAGCAATGTTTGCTGATGTAGCTCTGGCTACTGACTGAAGTCATTTTGCCGGAAATGATAACACCTACTTCAACTTCAACAGATGTGAACTTCTTAACTCACCGATGGCCTGAGTAGTTGTGGCGGATTGTGGATCATGCAGTCCTAGCTTCTTGAGATCATGCATTTCTCGCATCACGGCAAGCCTGAGGTGATGAAAGTGCCCAACCCGAGGCCTCAACAATAGCAGTACAAACGCACATGGCGGGGCAGATGGACGAGGACTTTGAAGAGGGGCAGCTGCCATATGGCGATGTCGTTAAGAAGTGATCGGCGATGCGCACTGAGACTTTCAAGGTGTTCACAAAGAACATGTAGATTGTGCAAGTCCATGGACACCCCATCTGAGCTTTTTTTTTGTTTTTTTTTTTTAATTTTTCAAAAAAGAACAAAAATACGGAGAGACAGATTTTACTTTGGGGGGGCCTGTCGACTGTCGACAGCCCAAAAATGAAAAAAACTGGACTGCCATTTATTCTTGCGATGTCGCCTTTGTGGTATACGCGAGAGAGGAGCTGAGCAGAAGCATGCGCCGAAGAGGAGTGCGTGAGAACTGCATAAAAGCTGTGCTGCAATCGTCGACTGGGCGGCCGGGCGCTCGTCACGCTCAGGCCCATGCTGCCAAGTACAGCCATGTGCCATCGTCTCCAGAGAGCTTGCAGGCCGAGCTGGTGTGAACGTCGCTGCAACAGCATATAACTGAAGCACAAGTGCACTTGACGAGCTGCCGATGACAGGCAAAACCAACAAGAGAGCATGCACACTCAAGCGACGCTCCCTTGAAGCGGAAGCCGCGAGGTGCACCACTTGTGCGCCCGGGTGTTGTCGATACAACGCATCTCAACACCTGGGCGCACATGCGCTGTGGAACGTTGAGTAGAGCATTGCTGAGGTGCAATACTCTAGCATCATCAAGAAGACAGACAACCCCATGAACTGCTGCAACCTCCGCCTGAGGCGGCCTCGGCCGTCATCTTATAGCACCTCAGTATCCATCGCAAGGAAGGCAGGTGGGCATGTTCGCTTTGACATTGGGCCCTTGAAGTTTGCTGCGATGCAGCATCTGCAAGGCTTCTTGCTTTGTTGGTCACAAAACCTGCTGTTGCTGTTTAGCCATACAAAAAAACAAATTCGGCAGCAGCGCGTGGGGTAATTATTGTCAAGGGCCTGCTGCAAATAGCACTCAGTCTGGCAGCTTTAGCGTCAGCGATACTTGCCGCCTTGGTGTGCCACGGCGTAGTCACTACGATCTGCAGTGAGTTGCAGTGATGACAAGTGCTGAACAAAAACTGATTTGGGATTTGACGCTCCTTTGGACGCTTGATATGGCGCAGCTGGCAGTTGGAACAGTACTGTCCCATGGTGTGCATGGGACCGCCGGCTGTGTGCATTCTGCAGCGGGTTTTCAGTGCTTTATACAGCGATGGTCAATTTTTAACTGTTCCCGCTGCCAATTTTTTGTTCGACAGCAAGAAGCTGTTCCCGCTGCCATTTTTTTGTTTGCCTTTTTTCTTGTTTGACAGCTATTATTAATTTGTTCCCGCTGCCATTTTTTTGTTTGACAGAAGAAATAATTTCTTGTTGACACACTGCCATTTTTTTGTCTGATAGCAAGAAAAAAATCCTTGTTGCGTGTCAAACAAAAAAATGTGTGTCAACAAGAAGTTATTTCTTGCTGTCAAACAATAAAATGGCAGCGGGAACAGTTAAAAGTGTATCGGCGTCCTGGCTTTAACGCAATAAATTGAATCTGAGGTTATAGCAATTTGTGATGCGTACTAGGTATTACTACTGCTAGTGAATATACAGTTCTGCAGCATTGTCAAATTTGCTCAACAAGTGCTTGCTCAAGCAACTGGCAAAATTTTGCTATAGCCTACTGAATAGTCTGTCATGTATGCTACAGTATGCATATATGCTAGACTGAGTGCACTGGCAAGTATTCATCTTGCTCAAGATACAACTATAATTGGCAGCTGCAGCTGCAGCAAGTGCAGCTGCTGGCGCATTTGTGTGCTGCACACAAATGCGTCATGCTGAATATCAGCCTGAGCCAACGGTATCAGGCTGAGCCGCGCTCCGGCATTGCATTTAATTTGGGACTTACACTGCTGTGCCTACTAGTAGTACAGTCAGACGTGCAATTTGAAGGAGGCAGCGAAGGAGGAGCCGCTGGCGGAGCGGCGGCGCGGAAGGCGAGGATGCACAGGGGACACTGAGGGCACAGCAGCACCGCACGCTCAACCTGTCGGCCTGGCTACAGCCGAGGACTAGAGAGCGGATTTTCGCTCCACCGCGGGCCTGAGGCGAACAAGGCCAGACACGCAGCGTGGGTCGCCGGTGTAAGCAAGTAAGCCTCGCATTGATATTGCTAAAGCTACCTACGCACACAGCGACATCGGCCGAAGCACAAGAAGGGCAAACTAAAAAAAAAAAAAACAAAAAAAACATCAGACGATATCGCCGTCGACGGATCGGGAAGGGGGAACCTAGGGCACACTGGATCGCAGGGCAGTAGATAGCAGTTCACCAGATTAAGGTTTGAACGCTTGCTGACCAGCTTGACTTGCAGCCGCACAAGGGACCTCGCCTGGCAGAGACTGACTGCATTCAGCACACGCACAGACACGACAGGACCACGACACTGCAGCGGCAAGGACACGAATTGCACAGCATTGCATTCAGCCCAGCTGCCTTGTGTTGGTCAGAGGCAGAGAGCTTGAGCACACCGACTCGTTCCACCACCGCTCGTTTCACGACGGCGGGAGAAGCACCTCAACAGGTACACCAGAGCAGGGCGGGATCTTGAACTGAAAGTGGTATAGTTGTGCAGGGGAGTGTTCGCGGTAGGCAGCCGCGCATTCGAGACCGAGCCTGGGCTTTTTTTTTTTTTTTTTTTTTTCTCGCGCCTCAAAGTCGCCTTTCAAAGCTATGGCTCTCCACTGGCTTACCAGCCCTGCCTCACGTGGGGAGGGGTCACCTCTGAAACGCAAACGGGAACAGCGCAACCACGGGCTGAATACTGGCTTGTGGTGGTGGCAGGTCAAAGCTGCACGCCAATCTGACACACGCCGCAGACGCCGCCATGGTGTTGGCCGTTGGGTACGCCTAGTGATACCGCCGCCGCCACCGATCCCGGCCCCGCCGCCAATCCCGGGCCCGCCGCCGATCCCGGGCCCGCCGCCGATCCCGGGCCCGCCGCCGATACCGGGCCCCCCGCCGATACCGGGCCCGCCGCCGATACCGGGCCCACCGCCGATACCGGGCCCGCCGCCGATACCGGACCCGCCACCGATACCCGGCCCGCCACCACCTCAGCTGATGGCCCAGAGCTCTAGACCGCGGCCGATGCCAGAGGTGCCAGTGTGCAGTCAGGTTGCAGAGCTGTGCAGAAGCATGCGCAGACTACACTTGTCGTCAGCCGACTCGGACGAGCCTCAGGGCAGTGGCAGCCACGCGCACGTCAAGAAGCGCCGCCGCCATCTGTCTAGCCCAGGTGCCGCTAATCACTGTGACAGGGGATGCTCACAGACGAAGCGCCCGCGGCATCAGCCTGCCAGTGACTCGGAGTCTCAAGCGGCGAGTTTACGGGAGGCACTGCCGCCAGCAGCGATGATTGTACTGAGCTTGGTGGTACTACCGCCACCAGCGGCAAATAAACGCCGTCGGGCGACACTGCCGCCGGATTCACCAGTAGCGACAACGCCAATGCCAAAACGACGTTCGCGGCGGAAAACGCCTTTAGTGACGGCTGCCACTGCCGCACCAGCGGCGGGGCCCGCACCGGCCAACCCGGTGGTTGCACAGCCACGGACGACTGTCACAGCCGCCGCTGCATGCGGTCGCAAGGTTACCTCCGACTTAACGGCGGCGGCAACGCCACGTGCGGCAGACATGGTGCCAAAACCGCCGGCAGGCGCTGCCGCATCAGATGGCCAACGCGGGGCAGCTGCATCCCGGCGGGGTCGGCGTCGCGGCGCCAGCGCCGGGCCGCCCCTGGGACGCCTCGGAAGCATTGGCAGCATCAACCGCCCAGAGTCGCCGTCTGGCAAACTGAGTGCGCTGGCAAAGGCGGTCACCACGACCGTGCCCGTACCGATGGAAGTTGGCGAACCTACCAGTGGGCCAGCGGGTCACCAGAGACGGATCACGTCGCGGCCTTCGCAGCCAGCTAGCAGCGGCGCCTCTCCCCAGTGGCATCCCGGTCCTCAGCCGATGGAGGTCACCGCAGCGGAAACCCCATGTACTGCAGACATGGTGACAACAGCACCAGCGGCCGCAGCGGCTGCTGCACCGGGCGGCGAACGTGGGGCGGCTGCACCCCGGCGGGGTCGGCGCCGCGCCAGCGCCCAAAGCACTGGCAGCGTCACCCGTCCAGAGCCACAGTCTGGCGGTGCGCTGGCAAAGCCGGTCACCGTGACCATGCCTGTACCGATGGAAGTTGGCGAACCTGGGCCGGCGGGTCACCAGAGACGAATCACGTCCCGGTCTTTGCAGCCAGCTGGCAGCGGCGCCTCTCTGTCAGGCGGCAGCGTCACCTCTGACGGTAACAGTCGCAACGGGCACCCAATATCCGGCAACACCGCTATGACAGTTTTGGCGCCCGCCAAGACACCCGCTGCCAACCGGAAGGTCAATATCCCGGGGCTGGACTGCCGCATGTGCGACAAGTTCATAGTGCGAGCAAATCCTCGGGCCCCGGGAAAGAATTGCCCAGCGGCACACGCATGTGCACACCAGCGCACGCGCCACACAGGGAAAGGGAAGCAATTTGCAGAACTGCATGTTCAGCTTTTCCTAGACCACCGACCAGTATACGGCGGCCTGGAGCAGGTCTGCGACGGGTGCGGCAACCTCTTCATCAGACGCACAGCAGCAAGCGCCACGACACCATCTGGTGATCTAGGGGCCCTGGACCAGTGCGACGTGTGGCGCTGCGCCGACTGCCTCGCAGGCCCGGTCGCCGCGACAGCATGCACACTGTCAGGCTGTGACCGTGCATCAGGCCATGATCACATTGCTGACATACACACCCGACCAACGACATGCGCGGCGGCAGCGGGTGGTGCAGCTGTCGGTGGGGGGAATAGCCTGAAGCCAACAGCCGCGCTGCTCGCCGCCGCTAGCAAATGTGGTCCCATACGCAAAATCCTCGGATGCGAGCACCTGGGGGTAGACCCCAGGCAAGCCCATGCATCTACGTTGGACGGTGTGGCAGATGCGCCGCTGCCGAGACTGACCCGGAGCAGCACAATGGGTGTGCTGCCTGGCGAAAGTCGTGCTAGCGATAGCGGCGCAACGATGTCAAGCAACGATCGTGTGCCCAGCACACCTGGCAGTGCCGCAGCTGCTGTCGCAGCGGGCGCTCAGTCTAGCGAATGCCCCAGGGACCCGACGGGATCACACTGGCAAGGCCTGCTGGGGGCGGCTGGCGCACTCGCGCGCAGGGTACGTGCACTGGCCCTTGCCCCCAATCGGGCACGCGTCACGGTGCTTTGCGCTTGGCCGACGGGTACCAAGCTTGGACCCTGCCGCACGTCACGCCGACTGCATATGCGGCCGGCGCCCAGCGACGCGCCAGCAACACAGACCCTGCTGGGCCGGACTTCCTGCGCACCGCTGGTGAGTCAGATGCATGACCTGACGGTCACGTTCAGCTTGCTCTCCCTCCGAGAAGAAGGTAATGACCTGGCAACGGTGTTTGACCAACTCTCCCTTAGGGAACCGGTCGTTGCCAGGTCGCCTCGCCAGCCAGCCGGGAAACGTGGTGAGTCAGACGTAACGCAGGCTGGTGATAACAGCACCCACGCAACAATGACCGAGACAGCACCTGTCACGGCTATGGTTGCCAGTGGAAAGCGCAGTCGACGCAGAGGTAAACACAGACGGCGGACGCAGGAGCGACAGGCCCAGTGCGACAATTCTCGTGCACCCCTGGCACCAGCCACCACACCGCCGAGGGGCGGTGCCTCTGCCCCCTCAGCACCAATATCCGGGCCGGCGAAGGTCACCACCGTGACGGTGGCGACCCGGATACCCTCAACCGTGTGCCATACAGTCACCGTGGAGGAGCAGCAAGACGCGCTGGCAAAAGCCACCAACTATGGTTTTTCCACTTGGCACACGGGCCTGCAGGCACTCCACAAACAGGCGCTTGGGGAAAACACAGCGACGCTAGCACGTGGTGGGGAGCTTCGCCCCGTGAGCAACGTGGGCAACGGCAACTGCCTGATTCATACAGCTCTACACGGCATAGGCAGCGTCGCAGTTGAGCACGGACTGCCGGCCCCAGCACTGGTGATTGCCATGCGAGAGGCACTGCTGGACGGGATGGTGGCATACGTCACGCAGGGGGCGGGCAAACAAGGGGCCAGCATGTCATCGATGCGTCAACTGACCGCGCATGCAGCAGCCCAACCTGCGTGTACACGTGAACAATTCGACACGTACGGGACACGCGCTCGCTGCCTCGCAATCGAGTACGGCACAAATGAAACGGACAGCGCGGACAGCGGGCACACGCTCCTGCTGCAACGCCTACAGGAAGAGGGCGTGTGGGGACGGCCCCTCGGTTTGTCTGTGTGGGCCATTGTTGCAGCGGTCTACGCGGTCTCGGTGACGGTGTGGCAGGCCGAGCCTCAGGCCACTGGCAGCACGCAAAAATCAACAGGGCTGGTGCTGGCACAACTGATGGGGCTGCCAGCGGTATTCGCACCGGCAACTCCAGCTCAGCCTGACTGCCATCTGGATGTGCTGTGGACGCCGCCTGGGCTATATACAAATGTGGGACACTTTGAACTGCTTGTCGCCCCTGCGGCAGCTCCGCCCTTGCCAACCACTATGACAGCGTCGGCGACCACTCAAGCTAACAGCACCCACATCACGGCTCCGAGTCGGACACAGCCCCGTACTGCGCTGCAGTTGCCACAGCAGCCTGAGCCACTGAGGTGTCCTTTATGCACACTGGCATTTTGGCAGCTTGGTCAGAAAGAGGACAGCAAACAGCGAGGCAAACTGTCAGCTGCGAGCCGCATGGCACCGGTAGTGGCCCACTTCAACGGTGGTAGCTGCACGAGGTCGATGCTGAACCCTGAGGCGAGCACATCACACTGTCAGCAAAATCTGGCGGCAGCATACGCCAAGGGCATCCGGCAGCAGGTTGATCACGACCCATCCGGTGACCGTGCCCCTTCAGGCAGCAGTACCTGCAACACTGGGGCACACCATGCCAAGCGTGTGCAGGAGATGAGCACCATGTATGGTTGCACGGCAGAAGACTTCCTACGGGCGGTAAGGAAGCTGAGTGCATGCACAGGTGCCTGCGGTCTGGTCCATATGTCAGCCAGCGCGGGGCAGAGGCAATGCGCGCTGACCTCGCCATGCCACACGTGTCGACGGAATGGAAGCGCCCCCACGCGCGCACGCCCGGCAGTACCCCCGGGCCAGTCCGAGGGCGGGGGTGCGGGTAGCGACGGCGCGGCCGCGGCGGCGGGGGCTGCCGCAGCGACACCTCCAAAGCCACCGGCGGCGCCGGCTAGTGGCGCTGCCAACTCAAAGTCCAGCAAGAAACGCCCGGCGGCCACGGCAACCGGCGCGCAACGCCGGCGCCGAACGGCAGCTGCTGCGGCACCGCCTGGCAGCGCCGGCAGCCGCACTCAGTCTAACAGCCTAAGGCTGCAGGACAGCAGCCCCCCCCACGGGACGGCCGTGGGATGGGCGGACATGGACTTGGACCCGCCGGACGATGCCGCGTCACCGCCCCCCCCGACCACCACCACCAGTGGCAGGCCCTCAAAGCCCCAGTCACGAGCATCCCTGGCTTGGGACCTCTCGACGCCCTCGGTCGTCCACGCACTTGACCAGACCAATGAGGCGGATCTACTGCTGCTACGGTTCACCACGACTGCCAACCCCTTCCGCACTCAGCTGCAGTGCACCCAGTGGGCACGGCTAGTGGAGCACGCCACACGACTACTGGCGGACGCCACAGACAGTGCACGTGAGGCGGCACGGGTGCGCCTCCACCATGGTGCCGGGGCGTTTGCTCATCAGGTTTCTCAGACTCTAGTGCAGCGCGGCTACAGGCTGCTGCACCTGCTAGCAGCAATGGCCTTTGGTAGGCAACCGGAGGGAACCGGTATGCCGCCTGCGGCCCGGCTGGCAGCGTTGCTGTCTGGCGACTTTGCGGAGCTACTGAGAAAGACGCTGTCAGCAGCAGCGGCGCTGCGGGCCCCCAAACCAAACAACGCAGCTACGGCGTCGGCACAAACGAACTTCGATGCCGACTGGACGGAGGCTGACTCCAGGCAGCAAACAGCATGCGCTGCCCTCTCAGGCAAGCGACGGGGGGTAGGCCTGGCTGCCGCACGACTAGAGGCGCGTGAAGCATGCGCCCCAGCAGACGAGGTCACGGCACAGGTGCTGGCAGCAAAGCACCCTGAAACTGGCACCCGGCCCGGGGTAGTCGATACGCCAATGGAGCAAGTGCGCGGCCTGGTACGCGACGCCCGGCGGCACTGCTTGCACGGCGCAGGGGTGGCAACGACCGCCGGGCCCGCTGGCAGCGGCAGTCCCGTCTTCGAATCGGGTCAGGCGCATGATCGCAGCGATAGGCCTGAGGATGCTGCCAGCGCAGCCGGACGGCGCCTCGAGGTGGAGGCGACAGACATACTGTCGACCTTGTCCGCAGCAGGGGCGGGGAAGGCAGGAGGGCTGGACGGCCTACGCTATGAACACCTCTTGATGGCCGCTGGGCCTGGTGCACCAGTGAAAGCAGCCACCCGCCCCGTGGGCAGTGCCTCGCCAGGACTAGCTGGTGATTCAGAATCGGATGTGATGGAACCGGCATTCGCCCATCACCTGGCCAAGGTGTTCACGACGCTGCTTGTTGAGCCCGAACTGCTGCCGGAGCAATCGCAACGGCTTCTCCGCGCCGCGGCCCTCTCAGGCATAGGACAGAAGCGGCGTCCGATCGCCTGCTCCAGTGTCTGGCGCAGACTCCTCGGGTCCACAGCGGCACGGGGTGTCAAGGGCAAAATATCGGGGCTGCTGGCCTCCATGTCGCAGTTTGGCGTAGGATACCGGTCTGGCGTCGAGCATGTGGCAGCGCGCGCGCGCGTGTGGCACGAGCTGTATGGCACCACAATCCAGCTGGACTGTGAGAACGCATTTAACAGTGTGGATCGCGCCGCCATTGTGCGGGGACTTATGCTCTTCTGTCCGGAGCTGCTCCCGCACTTTGAGTCCGTATACTGTGGTGACACTGCCCCAGAGATGCGAGTGGAGGTGAACGGTGAAGCTCGCATTATCTGCTCCCACCTAGGGTGCCAGCAAGGGGACCCTCTAGGGCCGCTGTACTTTGCAGTGGCAGCGGCATTCCTACTCTTCTACCCTGATGGAGTGAGTGCGACGCCCGGCAGTATGCCGGCCTACGGCCACAGCACAGCGGAACCGCCAGCCCCGCACTGCGCTTTCCTGGATGACCTCAACGTGCTGCAAGCTGCCTACTTCGACGATGCAGCGGCCGCTGGGGTGGCAGAGGTGATCCGTCGGCTTGCGGCAGGGGGCCTACGCGTTCGACCAGACAAGTCGCTGGCCATTGCCATGCGCGGCACAGTGTTTGATGAAGCGGCCAGAGCACGCCTGCGCGCCCTTGACATACCGTTTGTGGACGCCACCATGCCAGAATCCAGTCAGGGCTTTACGTCGGTCGGGGTACCGGTAGGGCACCCAGCCTATGTGCATGCTGCCATGAGCAAGCATCTTGTTGACGCAGGGACATGGCGATTGTCGTGGCAGCTAGCTGGGATGGCGCGGCATCACCTACAGGCAGCACAGTTCATTCTGCGCAGGTCACTGACGAAGCGCATGGGCTTCTTAGCTCGGGTCGTTGACACGGCTTTGAGTGAGACATGGCTGCACGCATTTGACGGGTTCTGTGCATGGACGCTTGAACGCATGCTGCACCTGCACGGCTGCGCTACCGCGGCAGTCATGAAGTCACACCTGCTGGCCGCCTGCACTGCTGGTGACAATGAGGTAGCCAGCAGTGGCAGCGTGCTGGTATTGCCGCGCTTGGGCCCGCCAGAACTCACGGACATCGCAGTGCCACTGCGGGCGTCACGGTTGCCGGAGCGACGAGGCGGTCTGGGCATGCCGCTTTTGGGGCTACTGGCACCAGCCGCATACACGGCCCAGGCATGCACAACACTGCGGCCTGCAATAATTCATGCCACTGTGGCAGCAGGGGCCCTGAGGCTCGGCACTGACGAACACGGCGCAGTCACCTGGTTCGCGCAGCACTCATGCGCAATACGCGAGGACCAGGGACTGCCGCCAATCATCGAGGCCGTGCGACGCTCTACGCGAGCGCTGACAGCTGATGGCGGCGAAAAATCACGCACAGCTGTGGCCGAGCAGCTCCCAGCATCGTTGCTACGGTGGGCAGCGGATACAACGGCCGCAGCGTCGACGCTCCCCACTGCGGTGCAAGCGATCTACGCCGCAACTGCCGTCACGGAGACGGGGACCACTGAGCCAGCCCCACACACCCACGGCATTGTGCCTGGCGCCGAGGCGGCCGCTGCGGCGGCGACCGTACCTGGCCCTCAAGCCGCTGCCGCGGCTGCCTCTTCCACGCCCGCTGAAACACAAACTAGCGCGGAAGAAAGCAGCTGCAGCGGCGGGCAGGAGGACGACGACGACGACTGGGAGGCCTATGCTGACGAGATCTGCAGAAAGGTAGTGCCCCGCCGCCGGCGCGGTCACTTCACGCACGGACTACAAGCCGGCCTTTCAAATGTTCTTCGACGTCAATACGAGGACTGCCTGGTGGAGGACCTAGAGGCTGCCTCGGCTGGTGCCGTGGGCAAGCCGACGCAGGCTACACTTACTGGTGACTTGCGTGACACCAGCCGCCGCCGCCAACAGGCTAGCGCGCGGGTCCTGGCGCAGCTGCGCAGCCAGCGTGCGTCCGGGGCAATGGCGTGGATGAGCGTGCCACCCGCTGCCAATGACCGCCCGGGTGCGGCGCCCATGTCCAGTATGGCAGCAGCCACGATGATTATGGTTGCGATCTTTATAGACGGGTGGGGCATACAGGGCGAGGTGTGCCCATGGCGGTGCAGTGACGTGAGCCCCACCTCCACGCATGCGATCAGCTGCCCCAGCCAGCACATACGGGGGCACAACGCGACACACACTGCCCAAAAGCGGTGCCTACAGCGCATCTTGAGACAGCACCATGTCTCTATTGTCCGCAATGAGGACGCTAGCGTCTTCAAGGTACCGGGGTATCGGGCGGACACAGTCATTGACCCAGGGTGTCTGCACTTTAGCAGTGCATACCGTAACAAGGGAATAGTGCTAGACACAAGTGTGCGCGCACCCACAGCGAGCTCGTACCTGACAGGCAAAACAAATGCCTCGAACACGGACGGCTATGCTGCTGGGGTGGGGGAGGACGCGAAGGTCAAGCACCACACCGGCACCTTGACGTCATCTTGGGCTTTTGTGCCGTTCGTGCAGGAGTCGTACGGACGGCTGGGCAAGCAGACAAGCCTTTTTGTTAAGGAGTTGGCAATGCACTCAGCACTGTGCTCAGGGGGGGGGAAGGCAGATGTGTTACGCAAGGCCGGGTTAGCTAAGCGTCAGATCCACATTGAGCTGAGCATATCGCTGGCGCGGGAGTTGGCGGAGCGCGTCATGGCATACACACGTGGAGCGCGAATGCTGGGCTGTGTTGCGGCGCCGGTATCCAAACTCCTAGGGCACAGCGCAGACTAGGCTGCTGCGTTGACGCAAGCTTTTCGATTGCATAGGCAACCCGGCCTCCCTTGGGCCTTTATAAATACAAGTCCATACGTACAGTTACTGGCAGTAGTAATTTAAAAATATGTTGAACGTGAAAACTCTGTTGGAGGATATTCGTGGGTGTCAATGTGACCTTTGTGGCGACTCAAGTTTACATGTTTTCCTAAGACGTCTAGTTGGCTTGTGTTTCTCTAAGGCGCCTGTGCCAAGTTCCGTGGCTCTTTTCTGCATGCATATATGCACTGCGGCAAGCACCACTGTAACAGTGTCATGCGTGCGATAGTAGAATTTCAATTGCCATAGTGCGTCATGATGATTGGTGATAGGGTCTCATTTCTCAACTGCTCAGACAAGCTGTTATTATAGCTGCTTCACATTCGTGCGCCACATTCACATCTGCTGATCGATGTTTTGTCACACGATTGTTGTTAATGTTTGATGGCTTGGCCATGAACATTCAGTTCAAGTAATTCCACGTGGTGCCATGGTCTTAATGGTTGAATTCTAATACAGGGGGCTGAGTGCCCGCAATGCAAGTGAGCTTCCCAGGCCCTGGGGTTTCTTAAATGAGTTGTTGGGCAGCCCCTTACCTTGTCTCTCAACAAATTTGCTCCACAGCCTTCATGAAGAGCTGCATCATGTGTACACTGTGATGTCTCAACTGCAAATATCGCCACGGGTGTGCCAGTGTGAGCCAGCTGGGAGAGCCAGACACCTCCCACATGTGCAATGACAACTCTAGTACCGTACAGTGACTTTCAAATTGCAGTATTGCAGCCTCACACGCATGAGCTCAAATTTAAAGCTCGAGGATGCACGTGCACTATACACTTCAAATGATAGTAGTAGTGCATTATTTATAATCGTGTTCAACCCTGTACTGCGCTGTTCTATGCAGAATACACCAAGAAATGTGCCTCAGCAGACGCAGCAGCAGCAGCTAAATAAGGAGCTAAATCTTCCTCTTTTCTTCCCCTTCTTTTCTCTTTTTTCCCCCAGCCTGCCAACCCTACAAAAATTTGCCAAAATACGTTGCTTACATGAACTTCAAGTGGACATAATATACAACTTCAAGTGACAAGTGACAAGTTGTACAGCAGCCGCAGCAGCTGCTGCAATCAGAGCAGGTGCTAATGTCATTGACAAGTTACTTGGCAGGCAGGCTGCCTCCTGATCTAGTAAGATTTTCGCAGAGTGGTGAAAATGCGGACGTGCCAGAGCACTACGCCTTGTGCAACACAGGCGGTTGTGTGGTTTTGCGATACATGGTCCCTTCCAGTAGCCTGGGCCGTTCTGCCTGGCCGCGGCGCACAGCTGGGACTGGGCTGTTTGTGGTAGCAGACCTCAACTGTCCCGGGACCTCAATCTTCCGCAGATGGTTGTGTACTCGAGCACGCGACATGGCCCGGTGGCTGGTACTATCGGTGTGGCGAGCCACCTGCAAAAGCTTGCTGCTGATAACAGGAACTACAAATCAACGGCGGTGTTCATTTGGATGGGCACAGGCATGTGAGTGTCATGCTGGCCATTGCACAATCTCGAAGCCAACAGCAGTTTGAACATGATGTTGCGAAGCTAAATGTTGACACTGCCATGGTGCTGGGTGCGTGTACTTTGGCAGATGGAAGTCATGGGACAGCAGATTGAAGCAGGAGCATAGGGATCGTCACCCGCCAGAGGGGCATGTGCCGTTTCTAGCCTGCACACTCTCGGTGCCGAAAAGCGCCGCCCCTGCAGGTGATTGCTGGCTGCCCTTGAATAACACACACCTGCTCACATACCTGCTGCTGAGAGGGCTGCCGCAAACGGTAATGAACTGCTGAAGAATGCATGTGCCATTGCTGTCGCATGCACGCCCATGTAGTACTGTGCAGGATGTACGCACTGTATGTGATGCAAGTGACATGTACCTATCAGTAATCCCTGCCAGGCCTGAGGCTGTTTGCGCGCTGAAGATGCAGCAGCTGCATACCAGTGCTGCATTCACGATGTAGTCAGCGAGACCAGACATGCTGACACGCTGACGGATCCTCTTGTTGTGCGACAGTCGAGGGGAGTGCGGAGCGAGCCGCAGAAACTCGGGGCTTGACGTGCTCTGAGGCGCTGAGGGCTGCAGTGGTGCAAGATGACCACACCACTGGCAGTGAGGCTAACGCAGACCGCCACCATCATACACCGCACAGCAAGCGACGACGCAGCCATATTAGTGGCAGCAGCTGTTGCTTGCGAGCAGAGAGCAAGCACGAGCGCAAGCGTGTGGGCCTACGTGAGGGGCAGACTGGTGAGCGGAAACTGCAGTGACACGAGGGGTACCGAACATGTCATGGTGCTCAGGCTGAGCCTTGCTTCGGGGAATGAGGGACAAGTAATGGCATCCGTTGGGCGGCATTTACGGCATGGGTGCCTCGAGAGAGCTCCGTGCAGATGTTGCATGTGTGGTGCTCGTCGTTTTCTTTTACACCAAATGCAGTTGGTTAGGATTCCACGATGAGCTGGGAGAAGTTTCAAGCTTCAATTTTGGGTTGAACTTCCTATCAATACAGGTTCACAATTGAGACTCTTGTTTAAAGTCTAAGTTCAACAAGCCATTGGGATCTTGTCAAGATCCCGAGCGTACAAAACAATTACGTTTTTGTCACGTTTGAATAGAAGTAAACATGTTTATAGGCAGGACTGTTGAACCCATATCCTCACAATTGAATACAAGTCCATTCGTTCACGCCTGTGGGTCCCGCAAAGTGGATAGAATAGGCGCTGTGTGTGGTCGGCAACTGACTGACTGCCAGATCGCGGACAGAAGCCCAGGTGGTCCTGGCGGTTTTGGCTGGCCGTCCCGATCTGTCTTCAGATCAGCGGGAGCTGTAGTTGTACTGTGCATACTGTTGAATCCAAGCAGCTTAGTCAGAGGCGAGCAGCAGCTGAGGAGTATGCAAGCTTCAACCACCCAAAGGCAGCAGCAGCAGCAGAATATGGAAGGCGCGAGAACAACCAGCAGCAGAGGGCAGACAGGTGTGCAGACAGTGACCATCACAGCTTACAGGAAAAACCTACTGTGTAGTGCGCTCGTCGAAGCACATGTACCGTCTCCAGAGGCAATGTGAGCCGTTGAGGTGTTTCAACGGCCACACACACCTACATTTTCCTGTTGTGTCATTGGCGCAGCTGAGGTGTTGCAGCAGTCAAGCCGGCTGAGGTTGCAGGTACGCGCCGAGGCGTCAGCAATCCGCGCAGCTCTGGCGGAGGCGGAGGCGGCGGGCGCGGCGCTGCAGCAATGCGCGCACGCGGGGGCTCGCGCGCTGCGTCAGGCGCTTGCCAGGTCCGAAGCCGAGTGCGCGGCGCTGCGCGAGCGTGCGCGCAAGGAGACCTCCGCGCTGCGCGCCACAATCACGGAGGCGCAGGCACGGGACGCGGCGATCTGCGCGCGGACGTATGCAGAGGCAGCGGCACTGACCACGGTAGCTGAGGCTGAGGGCGCTGCAACTGAGGATCGGGCGCGTGAGGAGGCGCACATGCTGCGGGCACAGCTCGCCGAGGCGGAGGCCGAACTGGCGGCGCTGTGCTCGCGTCCAGCGGCAATGGACCTAATGGGGGACGACAACGAGGTCAAGGTGCGCGTGAACTGCAGTTTTCTTTGGTAACAACAGAAGTGCACCTTTGAGCTGCATTGTACGCTGCGTGGTACATGGGTGACCAGGAAGTATTGTAACAGTGCAGTGGCGATCGCTCTCTGGAGTGTGTCATGCAGTGCCTGAGGTTGCTGCCGAGGTCCACAACCTATGCACTTGATGTTGGCCAGGAGTGCATAGCAAGCAAGCTTTAGAGTAGCGGTACTGGGCAGTTCCAAGGCAGATCTCATGATGTTCTGTTTTAGATGCAATTAGTAAGGCACATGAGACACTGAGGTGTTCGGCACTGAGCACTGTTGCAGGTAGCAGGCTGTTCAACGTATCGCAAAGGTATTCAACAAGAGCTCAGATACTGATGGCAGACTTTCTTGCGCGAGTGATGATGTGGCTTGAACCTCTACTGAAATTAGTGTTGTGGAAGCGGCTTCTTTCAGTAGGCATATTAGCAGTGTGGTCCTTCTGCTGCCATGATGGTATATTGTTGGCAATAGTAAGTTATCCTCAAGAAACACACAAACGTCCAGATCTGGACCTGGTAGGCGTAGTGCTGTCCTCTTGCTGCCGTCTATGTGGTTGTGTTTTCCCATGCGTGTTCTTGTCAACGGTGTTGAGTACTAAGAGCCATGTAAGCGCCAAGACTTCGGGACACTTTGAGACATGAAGAAACTGTGTTTACTGATGGCATGGTACTTTTGGAATGTAATTATTGTGTTTGCTGGTGGCTTGTGGCAGGTGGATCCAGGCCACGAGCGCATGCTGCCGCTTTCGTACGCGAGCCGCTGGGAGGTGAGCCTTGAGCATGCATGCATGAATGTTGACCTTCAGGATTGATGGATTATTTCAAAGATGAACATTGAGTTTTTCCCTCACTTTCTTTCCAATGCACATGGTGATTGCAGGGTAGGTAGGTAGTGCGGTGCTCAGGTGTACTCATTTGCCAGCCAGCATGCAAGGGCCTGTGGTGAGCCATGACGGCAGAGTGCGCGCACCACCACTGTACCGCAGTGCTACAGGTTGCAGCCACGCATTTGGCGCGCGCACATGTCGTGGGGTTCACTTGCTGTCGGATGCTTGCGCACTGCAGAGGACTCATCTGTTCACGCAGCATTCTCATTGCCCTATCATAATGTCATATATGACAGGTGCAGAATGTCATGCAGCAACCCCCCCAGCCCCCCCCCCCCCCCTGCCAAGCTGGCATGCAGCCTGCTTAAAGCTTTGAAGCAACCTACATTCAATCGCTAGTACTGACAACATGCTCCCATCAGGCCGTCCTTCTTGGCCATTGCCAGCACAATCTGATTTTTGCACGGCGGCGCTGTGTGCGCACGCCCCCGTCTCGTCTGCTCACGACAGGTGCACACCATGTACATGTGCAGGCTGCTGCAGACGTGCGCCGACAAGAGCGTCATCTTCAGGGTGAGCCTTGTCGCTCGATATTTTGTGACTTGTGCATCTCACGGCCAATTTTTGCAGCCATGCTGCGCCGCTGACGAATGCTCTGAGAGGGCGAGCTGCCACCCCAGGGTATGTACCAGGTCCGTGCATGGACATTTAGTGCCAGAAGCTTCTTTAAGATGATCAGCTGTGCTGCCGTTCAGTCTACTGTTTCACAAGTCACTTCGATCATGCAGAGGTGAAGTTGCCTCCAGGGATATTGTTGTGCAGCAATGCATGTTAGCATATTCAACGGTATGCTTTTCGACCGCGGTTGCTTCAGCCTGTGCGAAGGAGTCATATAGCGTTGTGGTGGTACGAAACCCAGAAACTATGAATCATTTCTCGCATGAGAATGGTGCTGATGTTACCACTCTTTCTATCCCTAACCCCAACCCTAATCCACCCCTAGCCCCTTTGCTACCTTGATGCCTTCAAAGCACAGACGGCTGGCTGCAAGTACAGCAAAGTTTCCTGCACTTGTATTTGCTGAGCACACGTGTTCACGCATGTGTCTGATGCCTTCACCATACTTGAAGTACTAGATATCGTGTTCACACATGTGTTGATGCCTTCATCACTAAATGTCGTGACCACGCATGTGTTTGTTGCGCCAGGTGGAGAGGGGCAAGGAGCTGGACTCCATCGTGAAAAAGGCCCTTTCACTTCAGCCTGCACAGCTGAAACAGTAAGTGAATCTCCGCAGTAGGATGCATGTGTACAATCTGCATCAACCAGGAGAGCCCTTGCATTGTAGACAACAGGTTGACCTGGTTTGGCGGCTCCTCAATGGCTCTCATTTGATTTGCAAGTTCGTCAATGAATCTTTCCCAGTCAAATTATCTTTTCAAAAACAAAAGATTACTTACTCATCATGTTTGTTGAGAGTATCTCTGAAGCCTGTGCCCACCTACCACACAGAACAAGCAGCTGCGCACTATGTGCAAAGGTTGTGGCTGCCACTGTTGTTTTTAAATGCAAGCGGGTCTATCAGGTTTAGCGAGCAGCACAGCGCGTTGGAGCAGCAGCTTGCTAAACAGTGCTTTGACACCAAAGTGTTGCTGGAGTTGCCGTCACACCAGCCGTACATGTGTCACTGCTTCGATACAAGGCCACTCAAACGCGCCACGTCTCATGTATGCACACGCACTGGTCACATGCCAGACAACTGCATCTGACGGCCTGCCAGTGGCTGCAAATGCGTCACAATGCGTACTAAACTCCACGACAGCAACAACATAAGGCGCAGGCAGGCCTACAGTGAGCACCACTGCATACATAAGCTAGCGTGCTTGCCTGCTGCCAAGTGCTGATGGCACCCTTGTTGGCTGATTTCAGATACCATGTACAAGCATTTAAATGTGTCACTTCTGCAACAATTCAATGTCTTGAGTACAAATGACAGGTGGCTTATGAAGGCAGCATTGAGAGCCTCACCGCAGACGGCATGCACGTGCTGACCTAGTTGGCTGTCATTTGTACGCAGGTCCATGCGAGTCGACTTTGTGGCGGCAGGTGCAAAACCGAACAGCAAACTCAAGGAGAAGGGCGTCTACGCAGGGGGTCTTACCAAGGAGATGTTCAGTGAGTGTCAAACTTAATTGAGAATAATCAGCTGCGCTGATGACCACAAAATCAATGTGCGACATGCATTCATAAATTGGCTTTTGTGAGGCAGCTGCTGTCCGTCGCTTTAGCGGCCTGCATTGATTGCGCAAAATATATCACTACTTCAAATAAGTAGTTATTTGAGTAGTTCCACATCGCTGAAAGGCATGCGCACATTTCGATGTATCGTTACATGGCTCGCATTCAAGTGCATCCATGGTGAGGGTAACGTATGCTACTGCTACGGGGATAGGCAAACCCCAAATGGTCCTTGGCACCGCTGTTTTCTTTCACTTGTTAAATCGCATGAACCGCATGATGCCTACTGTGTCTCTGCTGATTGAAGTCGGCGACGCATACCTGTGCCGTTTTATTTGAAGCCTTGACATGAGGCAGATGCCGATCTGCGTTCTGTTGGTCATATACTGCAGCAGGCGCATCCATCAACAACCTATGTCCTCTCACCTCGCGCATGGCTTGAAACAGACCAGCCTCCGCCTCCGGTGCGGCATTGCGATCATGTCATCTGTGATATTTGGTGTCAATGCTTTACACTATTCTTGGATGTCACAACGCTTCCAGCGGCTCTAACTGTATTGTTGCTGTGGCCCGGCCCCTCCTGCAGGCCTGCTCTGGGATGAGATGCAGGGAGTGGGGCAGCAGCGCTCGGCAGCTGTGACAGGGGCCGCCAGGTAAACAGTGAATTGGAGAGTGGACCTACTTGAAGATGAAGTTGTGGACCCCCAGTGTGGTGCAGCCAGCTACGCTCCAAATTCACCATCTGGCAGATCAAGTAGCTGATATGTGCGGTCAGCAGCCTTTGGCGCAGACAATGCCAGAGAAGGCTAACTGTTGGCATGCATTTTCTTTCACATGAGGAGGATAGCTTCACTCAGCACTTCAATTTCTCAAGCATGTAGAAGTATGGTACTCACTACCAGTGTTGATACGACAGGCTGCACCTCAACAGGCTGTGCGCTGTCATGGCGGTTACGTCACAGCCAGCCACCAACGTCGCTGCCTTGCTGCACGCAGCTGTAGCATCTGCACCGTGCTGTCTGGCTTGCTAGCACGGCGGCTTCCGTGCAGTTTCACATGTGTGCTTGTGAAGTGTCAAGTCACACAAGATTATTTTGAGCACCGTATTTGCAACATGTCAGATCAGATTATGCGTGTGTCACAACAGTGCATCTCTGTTTGCTCTACCAGGTGTGACCCAGTGGCATGGTTCCGTCCAGAGTGCGAAGAGGGCGCCAGCTGTCTGCTACCGCTCACAGACGCAGAAATTGAGCGTGACCCAAAGGTAGGTGCTCATGACAATGCATTGTTTAATCTTTCACTTTTTTTGGACATATGCATGGTCAAGTAAAGGAGCGTTCTGTCAGCCTTGTGTGAGAAAGCCAGGGTAGACTCGCCTCAGCGGTGCAATCACCTTACTGGCTCTGCTGCTCTGAATACGTCAAGTCTACCATCTCATGACAATACTGGCACCAGGATCTGGTGCTTCAAGAATGTCAACTACACGAGTCAAATAATTTGGCTGGCAGGTCAATGCCTCCCCGCAGTCAGCACTTCATCGGTATAATTCGCTAGTGAGCTCAAGTGCCTCATTGGGCCCTACACCCCGCAAAAGACAATCGCATCATTTCATCAGCTCAGGGCATGATGCACATGCCTGAACTTCAAGTGGCGCGTGGTACAGTACCGGTGGTCGATCATGCTTGTGCCTCAGAAAATTGTCAATTCAACCACTTCACAAGGCCTTGGTGCAATCAGTACCTCAGCCAGCATCATGCATGTCAGTGCGCTCAGGGCTTCAAGTGCTTAATCGAGAAGTGCAACTTGTGACAATTTTTTTTTAATCGGGTATCAATAAAATTTCCTGAAATTGTTTTACTCATGTAAATAGTACTAGTTTTGCTGAATAAGAATTTGTATATTAAATCTGAATGAATATTGCAGATGGTATCATTGCTTAATATCATTGCATGCACTCAGGCATTGCCTCAAGTTGAACTGGCTTGTGCGCCTCACTGAGTTGTTCCCTCTAAATTACTAATTCTACCCTCAATTCAATCAATGAATGTTGAAAATAGCATCAAACGCTCATTGAGCTCAATGCCTCCAAGAAATAAACCAGTTTCACTGCTGTGAGGACCTCTACCAGTACAAAACACTGCAGTGAAATCAAGCGGCCATACTGTTTCATGGTGCCCAACAGCCCACAAAGCCTGTAACACTCGCTTTGTCCAGGACATTTGCTCAATGCAGGCCACCCCCAAATTGGCATCATGTCCTCCACGCGTACCACCGCCACTGTATAGCCTGTTAATCTTGAAGTTTGGTGCTGTGCAACTTGAGGACAGGTGCACTTGTCAAGCCCGACAGTCTGCGCTACTGAACACAAACAGGGGCTGTGGGTCAACAATGTTCTTCGTAGTACCAAGGGTGCTCATCCCGGTAGCCACTGCTTCCGAAAAACAGTAACTTGAAGCTCAAGCGGTTCAAGCGCCCCAATGTGTCAATTGCTAGCAACTTCAAAAGCCAACCATATCATAGCGTCATGTGCTTAACGAGGGCACGTGGATTCCATTACATTGAAGATGTATGACACCCCAAGGCAGCATTGAGCCCGCAGCTGTTAATTCATGGGCCATGGCTGACTTATACCGTACAAGTTGAACGAACTACAGCTGCTTTTGGTCAGAAATGCATTGACTCATTGGTATGTGTATGGCGACCTATAGATTCGATGGTCTTGACTTTGCAGCTCAACACTCTGCACTCTCCTGCTGCAGATCGCAGACGAGGCTCAGGACGTGTACACCGCGTTCGGAGTCATGGTGGCAAAATTCGTCGTTGAGGTATGTACAGGGAGTTGGTGGCACTGCTCACCACATGTAGCCCTCAATGCATTTCACGTCTACCTGAGAGTATGCGAAAGCGCAGAATGGCTTTTACTGTACCACAACATTGACAAATACCAAGCGGGCGCTAGCGCCAGCTATATGACAACAGCCCTCCACTGTACAAATGCAACGGTCGCATTAAGCTGCCAGCACCGCAGCACGACAAGCATGCTGATGCCTACAGATCAAAAAGGGCGTTCAAGTCATTCATCACACTGAGCAATGGAGCGTATGGAGCGAACGCACAAGCACCAAATTGCGCCATCAAGGATGCTTGCTTTGCAGGTGTTGAGAACACGCCTTTAACGCGGGGTCTGCTGGCTCGCTTATATCAAAGTCAAACGGAGCGACCCTCACACACAGAGGACACTGCGAGCGATGTTGTGTCTATCAGTCACGTGCCCCAATACTATAGTGGCACGCGCGTGATAAGGATTTCAGTGCATCAGGACACGTGGCCTTGCCCGTAGCACGCCTCAAGTGACTGCCCGCCGTCATGCACCAAATGCAATTTTTCTCAGCACGCAGTCTGCTGTTTCACAACTGTCTACAGGTGATGCATATGCTGCTGGATCCCAACACGGGATCCCTGGGCCCTCTCGTACCGTCTCGGCTTCTGCCTGGCTGTGGGATCTGCTGCGGTCTCGCGCGTACGTCGGCAAGGGGCCCGGTGGCCAGGTCCCCCTTGAGGTAATCAGCATCGCCGTGATACAGATTGTTGTGAATGCCTCCGCACTGCGAGCAGGAAAGCCTGCAGTGTTTGTGTGCTCTGTATTGTCAAGGATGTCTGTGTTTGAATGCTCAGCGCTCTACCCTCCCCGCCTCTCCCTCCTGGGGGTTCCCGCGCACAAATGCTGCATTGTTCCTACTGCACTGTGCAATGGCATGGACGCAGCACCCATACCTATTATTTGCAGCCAAAATTTGTTTCCTCCTCTCTATCACGTCGCAAATTTGACGCAGCCTCCTGCTAGTGGTCAGAGGATCAGCCCAGCTCATTTGATTGAAGCATGCAAACCGAACAGTGCTGCACCGCCCGCGAGGCTTTGTCTCATGGCTGTGTCTTTTACGCGTGGACTTGTGTACTCGAACTGCTGACAGTTCCCAGGGATTCTGAAGCGTCGCACAACCTCTTTTTCTCTGGCTGCAGTGCGCGCAGGCACCGCTGCAAACACTGTATGCATGCCTTGCACCATATGGTCACCACTTCAATGCGAGCGTTAGCCTCTTGTGCCGACCGCCCAGCCTGCCGCGGCTGCACCCTCGCAGGATGTGTACCGCGACATTGCGGCAATCAGCGGAGAGAACCACGCGTGCCTTCGCATCACGCCAGACGCGCGGGGCGTCGCCTACGCAGCGCGCAATCAGATCACCATGGACATGGTCCTGGACGAGTCCGTCGCAATAGCTGGGGCACAGGTTAGCGCGCCACCACACCTTTCGCTGTCACGCGCGCCCTGCATGCTAATGTGCACCCACCCATCATGATTCTGATGATTACATGGGGGTGTGCAGTCTTTTTGAAGGCGCATCTGACAAGTGCCATCTTATATAGCGTATGTACGTAACGTCTGTGGGGCACCACTCAGCATTCCCGCCCGTCATGTGCATGTCATTGTGTGCTGTTGTCATTGCTGAGGAAAAGGTATATGCTCAGAGCTTGCAGAGTTGGCCGTTGCGATGTTGCTGGCCCTCCCATGCCTACCCACAGATCAAACTGCCAAGCACTATGTGTAGGTGTTCAAGGCCGACCGCGCTGATGCTGCACTAGAGTCAAGACAACATCAGCAGCATGTTCATGTTGCTGAACTATCCAGTCTGCCTGCATTGTCACATGCTGTATTCTGCCAGCATCCATCAGCTCATCATGAGGTGTATACTTTGCCGAGTCAGGCACAGCCAATACACTGGCCTACGGAATTATGCACCTGAGGACTGCAACAAGCCAGTTTGCTCATGCGCATCGCCGTGGCATCTGTTAAATCACATCTGCTAATAGCCTTCCTGCTCTGAACCCTTCGGCATGCCTCGGCGCTTCATCAGGAACCGGTGACGCTGGACAACGTGGAGGACTTTGTGCGCAAGCTGTGCTTCAACCAGTACATGAAGCCGCGCGCCAAGGCCCTGTACTGGATCACCCAGGGCTTTGGCAGCCACGACACGCACTTCCCGACGCTGTCCATGTTCACACGCGAGGAGCTGCGCGAGATGTACAGCGGCAACGAGACCGTCAGCGAGGCCGACTTCGTCGCGTGCCTCAGCTTTGAGGCACGCCAATAGCTACAAGTGGAGCAGCAGGGCGATGAGGGCCACACGAGGCTACCTGCTCGAGGTTCGTTGAGCTCATTGATCACAGCAGATCATCATGATGGTTGGGTGATGCATAATTAGGTCCGCTAAGCTTACTATTTATGTTGTTGCAGCTGAAGATTGAATAATGTGTACCATTCACAGGTATTCTCAAGCACCAGTTGAGCACAACTGCATCGTGACTCGCAGTGGGCAACATGATGGCACGTGCACTCTACTTAGGGGCAGGATGCTGGGGTAGGTAAAGCAGCAAATTACAGTAGATTGGTTGCATGCGAACACCAGCTAGGTGGCTTGTATCAAGGCTTGGTATGCGTATGCTTCAGTGCACGATTGGCTGCATCTAGTGCCATATGATCTCTCTATTTTGGCGCATCCGATGAGTCGTAAGTTGGCACTACACACAGTGCTCTCAAGTGCAAGTTGACGAGTGCTCGTCAGAGTTTTGCTCACACAAGCATCACCTTCGGAGGTATGGCTGCCAGTTTACGTCCAATTCAACAATAACTTGCACTGTTGGCCGATACACATCATGGCAATACCACAGTCCTGGCCGCAGTAGCAAAGGCCCAATCAAGGCGCAGCGGTGCTTGAGCCATTGAGATGCGCTTCTTCAGCGCATCATCTACTTCACATGCATCTGTCCGGTGCCGTGTTCTCAGGTAGATTGTATACCAAGTAGACTGAAAACATACTGGTAGAATCGTGTTCTTATCATGAGCCGAATAATGCTGTGTGTCACTGCTGCCTCCAACAACGCATCTTGGCCAGCCGCCAACATGCTGAATCCCTGTTGTTTATCTGACTGGGCGTGAGACATGCAGGCAGTGCAGGATCAAGCATTCAGGAAGCAGCTGCTGCGCTGGAGCACTGGCTACACAGCCATACCCTTTGCCGTCAACAAGAAATTCGCCATCAAGGTCAGCTGCATCTGGTTCACCACTACTGTACTCAGTCTAGGCTAGCGCTTACTTCATGATTCATCGCTTCTGCTGAGCAGCTTTGCACGCGGCTCCTCATGGATAGTGGCTGCAACATAAGCAGCCATTTGGCGCCAAGAAGATGAGAGAACATGCCACCGCCGCAACCTGGTGTGTGGACACTGACCTGTCCCGTTATACATGCCTGCCCATTTATTGGCGCACTTGCCTTCCCTGTGACCGCTTGTTAGAGCCAAAATTCAACACCCATGACCCGCTGTAGTTGACATCATGCGAATGCGCCGAAAGAGAGACTTGGCACATGCTTGGCCGCGGAGAGGCAAGTTGAAGATGTTACTTGAACCTGGTACCGGTCAGTGCCGTCATTATGATAGTGTGCCCCTGCCAGTGAGGTTTAAGGTACTCTTGCGTATTGCATCGCTGCTGTCTAGCCTGGTACGAGACGGTGCGGATTAATCAGGCCTTCATGCGCCAGAAGCTACCAGAAGGCAGGTACTGTACAGTCTTTGATGCACACCGCCATTATCATCTGCTGATTCCAGGTGCAGCCAGGCATCCGAACGAGCGACGGCAGAGTGACCATCCACCAGGACAGGCTGCCAGAGGCGTCTACGTGCTTCAACCAGCTGCGCCTGCCCAGCTACTCGAGCCTGGCTAATCTCCAAGAAGCCATGGCCACCGCCATGGCGGTGAATACGTTCAACGTACAGTGAATAGGGACCGTTTTGGCCGTTGCCACACGAGGCAGGGCCGCTTGTACTACACGGGTAACGGGCCATGGCCGCCAGCACTGCATCTGAATCAGATGTGCCTACGCTGTGACACACGGCTCAGCAGATCGAGGCGTTGCAGTGTAGGGATGTGGTCAGGGAAAAGAGCGCATACACTTCAGATGAGCAAAGCTCACTGTCACTGTCAACGGGACTTGCGGAGGGATGGAGTAGTATGAGAGGGCAGCGCACACATCTTGAGGCGAGCAGGACTCACAACCAACAGGACTCGTAGAGGGACACATTGTACGGGAGGAAGGCTCGAGTGATCACGACACAGGAGGAAAGCGCTTGGTACGGCCAGACAGCGCATACATTTCAAGGACAGCGACTTTGCAGACCAAACAAATTTGTATTGAGCGCCTGTACGCGAGGGTACCCCAGGAGTGCACGCTTTGGCCAAGTAGGGTTTCTGGCGTGAGGAGAATGGGTCCATGGACTTTCACATGATGATAGGCGGCCACTTTGCGCTGGCTATGCAGCTATACGCAGGCGTCAATGATCGGGCAGGGGGATTTTTGGCATGTGGTGAATGGTCCAAGGATGATTTGGCAGTGACGCAGTGATGCATACATTGCCACCGTTACCATGGTATGTGGGTCGCATTGCCGTGTGGTTTCTTGCCTGTTTCATTGCACTTTCTCTTAAAGTTTGCGAGCTCAAGACGTCAATGCATGCAATATACCATGACGCACTGTTATAGTAATAACTTGTGATTCGCAATGGCCACAGCTGTGCGCATGCGACTGCAGTTGCATGTCGCAGGCCAACTACTGGCACGAAAGGAATGTAGTACTGTTTTAACTTGCGTAACTATGGCCGCTAACTTGTTCTGTGGCGGGTGATCATTGTGCAGCATTGCTGACAGGTGAAAGTGCCTTTTCAGACACTATGAATGTTATTTTCATATCGCACACCATTAGACTACCAAGTACAGTTTTTGTGGGGAAAAGTTGGGATCGCGTTTCTGTTCTTCCTTAGATGATGACATGATGGTGGGGAAGTGCTCAAACCCAAAGCAATATTGCAGCACAAACACTGTAGTATTGGGCTGCATTGGGAACATAATGGCATGCCAAAGTGTCCGGTGCACGATGAGAAAGCCTGCGATTTCCAGCAATTGCTGTCGCATGCGAAATGGTGCATGTCAGTGTGCAATTCCACAAGCATCCAGCTGCGCATGCACAAGCGCAGTGCCATGTCCATACAAGCTCCTGCATTGCACAGCCACGCTACCTGCATTTGACTTGCAGCCCGCCGGCAACTAGCAAGCTGTGAGCGGCCACTGAGCTCATTAGCAGCTGTCTCGGTTGGAGTATGTACATGATCGCTAGCTGTTAATGCTAGCAGTTGGTGATGAACCAGACGTGAACCCTCGGCCGTGGGCATACAGAGCAAACCGGCATCATCTCATGCATGCACACAATCAGAATGCACATGAAATCTACCAGTCTTGCAACATTAATGCGCAGCAGGACCATGAATGCACATGGCTTGAAGTTGCAGGGTACATTAGCGGTGTCGGTCTCGTGATGTGACCATGCTGCTCTAAGACAGTCCTGTGAAACGCTGCTGCTGTTGTCGTGCAATCATGATTTAAGTGCCTGCACCACACCACCAGCAGAACAAACTCAAGTCAGCAATCTGGGGTAGCATAACCAAAAAACACCATGAAAGTGCTGCAGAGCCTAACCGCACTACTGAAGCAACTCCACAAGAGGCACAGAAGGCTGTTTACGTCTTCGATGACTTCAGCTGACGTACACTTCGGACACAATTTATCGACTTTGCCTTCCGATGGGCACTGCCTGTTTTTGCACTGAAGTGTAAAGGCAACATAATGTATGCTCTAGGCAACACCATGTATGCTCTTTCAGTTCACCAACAGGTTTGTGCGTCAAGTTTGTGTCTAGGCTAGTAGCCGACATGTCGCAACCCTGGAAAGTGCGCCGATACATTATGTTGCAACCGTTGATGTCTTTGTCAACGTGACAGGCTAGTGCAAGCTCACATCTCCAGGGAAAGGTCGTGTGTGGTCAAGCCTGAAGTCAGTGTCGCTACATACATGATGCATGCTCAAAAGTCTATGACTCAAGCTGATGGTGACGTGCTGCGCAAACAAGTGGCGTGGATCTACATGTGGTCTACAAACAGCGTGACGCTTGCTAATGCACTAATGGTGACGGCTGCAGCTTATAGCGAGGTGCGCATTTGCATTGTACAACGACAAAAAATCAGATGCCACGTACTAATATTCGCGCAGATGAAGTGCAACAGTGTCAATTGAACGAGCAATGCCTATATGCGACATCACCACAGGGCACAACGCGGCTAGCGTTGAAAGCGACATTAACATCACCGCGATGCACCAGCTCGGCAAATTCTAGCAGACATTATCCAGGCATCGTCGATGCAATGCATGCATCTCGGCGCGCCACCATCTCTGTGCAGGTAATAATCACGGTGCATGCATATAGCTGCGACAATATGTACCTGCGAAGTGCGTGCATGCACCGCATTGACAACGCTTGGACAGCACAGGCGAAACAAAGATACTTTGAGATTTCACTGGGTTGAAGGTGAGACAATTACAGTGCTTTGTGCATTACCTGCTCCTGGTATTTTTTTGGCAACTTGCTGATTCTAGGGCACGATGCAGACTGCTGTCCGCGCTGGCTACATGGGCTCCATGATGTCAGCACGGAATGTGCGGGTATGCCAGCAGGAGGCAGCATCCCTTTCCGCTGCAGATCCGGCACGAAGTTGTCGCACAAGTGTGCAGCAGTCGGACAGAACAATGGTTAGTATCCGGAGAGCTGCGACACGGCATTGCCATCAGCAATGTGCACAGCTGCTGGTGCATCACTGCCAAGAAAAAAACAGCCTGGCGTTGTACGGTATGTGTGTATGTACACGCATGATCAGCGCGAGCAGGCAAAGTGCGGTCAAGACTTTGGGCCTAGAGCGAGTAGCGTCGCACAAAGTCGGCCCACCATCAAAGGCAGGAACAAATGCAGTGACATCAGTATTTGGGAGAAACTTTACTGGCATTGATACGGGCGACAGCAAACGAACAACTGGCGTTCGGCGGGGGGGCCACGTCTGGAGAGGTGGCATAGCCATCCACTCTGCACTACAGCACAAGTACTACAGCAGTGCAGTAGGAGCCTGAAGTCACCCTGCCACCTTTTCCCCATGCACACTGCCGGCGCAAGCTACGACAGTGTGCATCTCGGGCATACTTGAAGCTGCACTGTCAAAACAGACACTGTGCGGTACCTAATCAGGGAATGTTTGTTCTTACCTGAGTGCGTCTCATGCGTCGTGGCGAGGGCACCCGTTGACCAGCGCCCAGCACAGCAGCTCCACGTTGTAGTTGGCCGTTGCAAACTTGCACGTATCCGAGTCCCACGGGCACCCGTTGGCGCGGGCCCACTTGAGGATCTTGAAACGGTTGGAGCGTGCGGCTGCGGCGCATGTCTCTGCATCCCATGGGCACCCATAGGCGCGAGCCCACTGCAGCAGCTCTAGATGGCCACTCAACGCGGCTGCGCTGCACGTGTCCGAATCCCATGGGCACCCGTTGGCGCGGGCCCACTGAAGGAGCTCCAACTGGTTGCCGTGCGCTGCAGCCTTGCACACGCTCGAGTCCCATGGGCACCCGTTGGCGCGAGCCCACTGCAGCACGTGCAGGTGCCCATCGAGTGCTGCGAATTCGCAGATGTCCTCGTGTCCGGGGCACCTGTTGGCGTGCGCCCACTGCAGCACGTGCAGCTGCCCGGTGCTCGCCGCTGTGCAGAGCGTCCCCTCGTCCCACGGGCACCCGTTCGCCCGCGCCCACTGCAGCATCTCCAAGCGCCCTCCGCCCGCCGCGTTCGCGCACACCTCCTCGTTCCAGGGGCACCCGTTTGCGTGGGCCCACTGCAGTAGCTCCAGCTTTCCGCCAAACGCAGCACGTGCGCATGTGTCGTGATCGCTAGGCACCCGTTTGCTAGAGCCCACTGCAGCACCTCCAAGTGCCCTTCGAAGGCAGCGTACGCGCATGTGTCTTCGTCCCACGGGAATCCGTTGGCGCGAGCCCACTGCAGCACCTCAAGGCGCTCGCCTCATGCGGCATACGAGCAAGTCGTGAGCAACAGCCCACTGAAGCAGCTCCAGCTGCCCTTCCTCCGCAGCACTTGCGCATGTCGACTCGTTCCAAGGGCAATCGCTGTGCCGTAGCTGCTGTAAAAGCTCTAAGTGTCCATACCGCGCAGCGAGACAGCTGTGCTCCACGTCCAACGACAAGTCGAAGAGCGAGCGAAGCCGGCGCAGGCCATCGAGGTTGCCGGAGACGATGCATGATTTCTGCGCAAGATGAGGACAACAACTGTTGTCAGTTGCCCACTTGATAAGCATCGTGCTGGCAACAGCATCTGCAAACGCCGTGCAATGCTTATCCTCGGCCTGGCGATAATCTACAGCGCTTCTAAAAGCGCGGCAGGTGCTTCTGATCATGAGAGATGGGCGAAGGAAGCCCAGGATGTGCTGAGCTAGCGTCGGGTCGAGTATCGGATGCGCATCCGCAATCGCCCTCCTGACGGCCCTGGTCTGCATCGTTCTGTAGCCGTGACGTCGCACCTAAGTAGGTGCACCTCACAAACTTTCACAATTTGTCGAACTTCAACTCCACACTTGAACTTTTTTAAGGGAGAGAGGGGGGGTGGGGGTGTCACCCTTGCTAAAGTGTTGCTTGGATATGCCCCATTGTCGGTCACACCTCAAGAACACAATGTACAATGATCGACCGCTCCCTGAAAAAGGGGCGTGAATCTTATATAGACAGAGAATGTGTTGAAAACCAAAGACGTAAAAAAGCACCTGCCTTGGGCGTCGAGGCTTCACTAAACAAGGACGTAGGGGAGGACCCCGAGATGCCATTTGGCGGCGGCGGCGTTTGAGTGGTTGTCGTTGCGACACTAACAGACTGTCATACGACATGTAGATTCGTTACAGCTAGATGCCAATCATCTGGGCTTTTTCGCGCCCTGAGCGAGAATTAATAAAAAGTACAGTAAATCAGGCGGGGGGAGCACAGATGTGTTGCGCAAGGCCAGGCTTGCTAAGCGTCAGGTCCTCAGTGAGCTGAGTATATCATTGGCGCGGAGCTGGCGGAGCGCATCATGGCGTACACAAGCGCGAATGCTGGGCTGTGTTGCGCCAGTACCTAAGCTCCTAGGGCGCAGTGCAGACTAGGCTGCTGCGTTTGAGCACACGTTTCAACTGCATGGGCAGTCCGGTCTTCCTTGGGGCCATTATAAACAAGTCCTTATAAGCACAGTCAGCGAAAGTCCTTGAGCACTGCAGAGCTGCATGCTAAAAATGTTTTCAGATACACCTTACACATACGACTCGATGATACGAGGTACTTTTCATTAATTCTCGCTCAGGGCGCGAAAAGCCCAGATGATTGGCATCTAGCTGTACGGAATCTACAAGTCGTATGACACACAGTCCGAACCTTGGAGTGTCTCAACAACAATCACTCCAACGACGCTTCTATAAGCCTTCTACAATATTGTCTGACCTGTGAGAATCAAGCGCAAAAAATGCTGTGGGCTCACTATGAAGTCCACATCAGCATGTAGAAACACGCAAATATACATTCTGTGCTACCCCAGTTCACCATTGCAGTAGGCAGCATTTGAAAGCATGGGAGACGCTGAGCTGCAATGGCAGAGTATAATTGCTGAATGCAATGCTGTGCGGATGCATGCGTACGAGCTGACAGAGATGAGCGGGTGGAGGAACAAATGACTGCCAAAACAGTGGTGCCGGCCAAAACTAACATGCAAAGCAGCGGGCGGTGGGGTGATCATCATGATGATGATGATGTGCATCATGATGTGGGATGTGTGAGATGTTGGGATGAAGGTGACCCCTTGGTTGCAGTCCGAAAAGAGAGAGAACCACCAAGACTCAGGGATCACCTGCATTGATGTGGGTGTCCTTTACTGCTTGCTGCACAGTCCAATGCTTGGGTGGGGCTTCCCTAGGGCGAGAAGTGGGGACTCTCAGTCTCTGACCAGCTAGAGCCTAGGGTTAGAGCTACGAATGGGAAGTTGCATACAAACACCTAGAGACATCGTTTTGGGAAGACCTGGTACCTGGAACTCTCTGATGGCATGTCATCCCGTCAACTAAGGTGCACATACCCAAAGCCGTAACAAAAATGACATCGTGCCTGAGGTGACGACACACACAACTAGCAGAGTACATAGACAGCTAAGAATAAGACTTGCTGCTTCAGTAGGACTTCTATGGTTCCTGATACGCACAGTGTGGACATTGATGGTTGCAACACACCATGCAGAAAGCAAACACAGTCAACACGCGCCCACAATACGCTTGCATCGTGATTCATATATTTCATTCCATCATGACTGCGAAACGCCAGTCTGACTGAGCCAAGTGCTCCACAAGCACACACGTGTGTTGATGAACAGCGAAGCGAGTCAAGCATTCCAATGTCATGATAGATGAACAGCGAAGCGAGTCAGGCATTCCAATGTCATGATAGAGCACAGCATCAGCCAGGGTCAAGGTGTGTAATCATTATTCATGGTGCCATAGCGTGGCACTGGGACAACACAAGCATGCACAGATGAGCATTGGAACGCCCCCGGGGAGTGATCATGTATGTTCATTGATGGACGTGCTACATGGGTTGCCAACAGTGATTGTAGGCGTCCAGTTCCGTACAATGGCCAATGCCACAACTGCCTCACCCACCTGCCCTGCGCAATGCACAAACTCTACGGTGTAATACGCCGCACATCAGCGACTACTCAACTGGCTGTGCCTCCAACTGGCACGTTGTCGGGCAGCCCCTACTGAAATCGCAGTGCAAGCGCCGCAACATGTGCACGCGCGCGCGCATTGCGCAGCAGTCTCGAACTTGAGGTCCAACAGCCCATCTCAGGCTACACCATGCCTCGACACGACGGCGCTGGACCGGCCGGCCGTCGATCATGCTGACATGGAGCGTGCGCGTGGCGACCTCATAAGCTCCGCAAGTCCAACACAGGCACTGACAGCACGTGATGACGAGACACACAGCTCTGCTGCGCCACCAGTGCTGCCGCGAACAGCACACAGCTGCCCGGCGGATAAATGCACCCCTTCCGCGCCGCCAGAACTGCACGAATATGGCTAGTGCATGTGCAGACCATCTCCTTCGAGGCCGTGATGACGTTGGTGACGCACCGCAATGTCGCTGCAGCGCTCCGCAATCCTCCCTTCCCCCGCCACCTCCCCTCCCCAGACAGGCTGCAATGGCGTTGCTGCCATTCGCGCCCTCCAGCGTGACGGCTGCTGCTGCCGCGGGCCTTTGACAGCCGCCTTGTTGCGGCCAGCTGTCCATGTCGTCGGGTGCTGCATGCATCCTCTCGCAGTCCCTTGCTGCAGCTACTGCCACACGCCCGCTGTGGCAGGGACACCTGGTGCTATGCACTGATGCTGCTGCCGTTTGAGCAGCCGACAACCACGCGCAGCTCCGCACGACAGTAGCTGCCGCAGTGCTCAGTACCCCCCCCCCCCGCGCGCCTCCCCTTGGCCACTGTCTTCAAGTTGAACCTCTGCTGCTCTTGGAACCAACAACATCGTGGCCTGCCATTGGTGCGTCCTTGGACCACTTCAAATGACAGCACAGATTGCACTGCATCTACTGGCACTGTCGCCATACACGCCTCGCACTGCTACTGCTGACACGGTCTGCCCCGCAGGGCGTAACATGCGTGGGAGCTGACGCAACGCCAGCGCCAGTGCTCTTGCATCTGCTGCAGCAATTGCTGTCAGGTACATGTCATCAGCCCCCAATGCAGAGCATCCGATGCTGCTGCCGCTGCCAACCTGCTGTGGCTGACAACGCTCTGAAGGCACCTGCTGCATGGCTCGCCAACACCACGCACTGCTACTGCAGCTGCGGCTGGTAGCCCATGGCGAACGCCTGCTGCGGCAGCGGGGGCGCCGCGTTCTGGTGCTGCGGCATGTGCTGCTGCTGCTGTGCAAGAGGGTCAAACGTTGGCAACGGCGGCTGCACCTGCCCCTCCTCATAGCTGCCCCGCTGCTGCTGCTGCTGCTGCTGCAGTGCCTGCCCTTGCTGCTGCTGCTGCTGGTACCCCCCGTGCCCCGCTCCACTCCACCCGCCGCCCCCACCTGCTGCGCCCACCGCCTGCTGCTGCTGCTGCCACTGCTGCCACGCTGCCTCCGCGGCGCGCCGCCGGTCCCGCTCGAGCGCCTCGTCCTGCTGCGCCACCGCCACCGCCGCGCGCGCCGCCGCCTCGAGGCGCCGCGCCTCCGCCGCCTCCGCATGCGCCGCTGCTGCCTCTGTGCGCGCCGCCGCAGCGTCGGCGCGCGCCTGCGCCTCGCGCCGCTGCGCCTCCGCCGCCTCCGCACGCGCCGCCAGCGCGTCCGCCTGCGCCGCCTGCTGCGCCGCCGCTGCCGCCGCGGCCTCCTCGTGCGCCGCCTGCGACGCGCCGCGCACTGCGGCCAGCGCCGAGTTGACGCCGGCGGCCTCCGTCGCGCTCGCGGTCGCCGCAGCCTCTGCTGCCTGCTGTGCCGCCTGCAGATTCGAAAATAGAATCCAATGCTTCAACTCCAGTGAGCAAACCTGCGGTGGTAACCTTTCAGCTTTTGAAAGCATCAGAAACTGGTACTTTGCTGATGCGTGGCAGTTGACATGTGGGGGCAGAAGTGGCATCGCCGCAAGCTCCTGCAGCGCGTAGCACATGCGGTGCCGCTGCCGACGAATGCATCATGGGGAAAAAAATGGCGTTTATCCGGATGTCACAGACAGAAAACGCTTCCGCTGCGCGCTGCTGCTGCGCCGCCGATGCCCCCAGCGCCGCCTGCGGCCGCGCCACTCAACTACTCTTCCTCCACGACACGCCGACAAAACCACCCTCGCAGGCGCCCTCACTCCTTTAAAACCTCACGCACAGCGTCACCAACTACGCGCCGCCACGCTTCGAGCTACCTGAGCCGCCGCTGCGCACTCCTGCGCCGCCGCCAGCGCCGCCTCCAGCTGCGACACGTACTGCTCTGCCGCCGCCAGGTCCTGCGGGAGGCGCGTCGTCAGCGCGCCGGCGGTCGTGCGCGCGAACCGCGCCGCCGCGACCTGCGCCGAGATGGCGGCGTCCAGCTTGTGCAGCGCCTCCTTGGCGGCGTGCGCGGCGCCGCGGCTGCGCGCGGCGTCGCCGCGGAAGGCCGCGGCCTGCGCGGGGGCGTGCGGCGGCAGCGGCGCGGGCGGCGGTGACGGAAGCGTGTGAGGAATTTGAGGCTCCGACGCCGAACCAGTACGCTTGAGTTGGAGACTGACAGCGAGGGGAGGGGGCGTCTGAAGTGCCGCCGCCCAGCTTGCAGGGGGGTTTGCTGAGCGGTGCGTGCGCTGCTGCAGCGCGCAGCTGTTGCATAAGTGTGTGGGTGGGGGGGGGGGGGGAGGGGGGCGACTCATGAACGAAGGTGCAACCGTATAATGGGCACGTGCCGCCGCCACGTGAGGTGGCTCAGTGTGATTTGCGTGATGCAAGGTATGCTTTCTGCATGGAGATACGTCTCTGCTGCCAGCTCGCCTTGGTGTTGAAGAAGACGCGTGGCTGCGATGCTCCATCACACCACATTTTTGGTATGCAGGGTGCACTGGCCGGCGCTGTTCAGCTTGCGCAGGTCCTCATGGGCAGCGTGCACAGCGCCATCGCTGCAGAAGGCAGTCAGGTGCCAGGTGTGTGCGGCACGAACGCATGCGTGGACTTGGGCCAACCACCGTACCACTATTGTGTCTAACAACTTAATGACCACTGCAATATGATTGGCACAAAAGCTACCCTTCTCCCCCCCCCCCGCGCCGTGAGCCAAAGGGTAAAGTACCGCAGCGCAGGGCGCATATCGCGTAGCCACAGCGCATCGTAGCAGAACGCTGCACGCCATGCACAGGTCTGCCGCACGCACAAGCTCGCTGCCTACGCGCTCAGACGCAGCGCAGCAGCTGGGGGGCGGGGGGGGGGCACAGCAGAGAAACACGCGCAGCAGGAGCGCCGCTGCATATTGACCGCCCCCCCCCCCCCCCCCCCCTCCCCCGCTTCAGCAACCCCGCGCAGCAGGCGGCGCGCGCACACAGCAGCGGACAGTAACGTATCGAGGCGTGTGGCACGAGGCATGCGCGCCGCTGCTGCTGCTGCTGCTGTTGGGGCTCACCGAGGCCGTCGCCTCCGCACGCGCGTGCCGCGCGCGGTCGCACTCCAGCGCCTGCGCGGTGGCCGCCTCGGTCGACGTCTTGGCGCGCACCGCGATCGCGATCGCCACCTGGAACCTCTGCCGCAGCTGCGCTCCGGTTTGCGTCAGTGGCGGTGGCGCCTGAGGGAGTGGTGGGGGGGCATGCGGGAGGGGGTTTATGTTGATGGCTGCTTTCATCGCCATTCACGTTTGGGCAAGCTAATATCGAGATGCCACGGATCACGTACGATCGCTGGCGCGTTCGGGCGCAGCAAGGCGCTGTGATGCGCATTGAGCACTGCTTGTATGCGAGACAGTCCTCATCTCCGCGCGTCACGCGTCGGCGGGCTGGAGGCGTGCCGTGCGGGGAGAGTCACCCTCCGTGAGGTACGTCAGCCAGTGCGCAGCTCACTGCACGTTCGAATGCGATCGACAGTCGTGCAGTGCACCGACAGCGTGAAATGTGCCTCGCGTCTCGCATTGGCAGCACATGGGCGTTCTGCGGTTCTGATCAGAGGAGACTCCTCCAATGTGCGCAGTGCTCCGCGCGGCATACCACCTATGCGCTGTGAGCACAAACGCGCAAGTTCCGCAGAGTGCGGTGTCACGGACTTACACAGCTGTTTCGCCTCCTCATGTACAGGAAGTGCTCCGTTGCCAGAGCATACCGCACGGCAGCGCTCCGCAGTGCGCGCGCATATCCACCTATGCAGCGCTGAATGGCTTGCGCAAAATGTGACGTGTGACGATGGTGGCGCACGACGTCAGATGCGGCAAAGGCCGCCGCTGGAGCATGACACGAACGCACAGCACGCATGGCGGCTCTCACTCCGCCACATGCCAGGTGCCAGGAAGTGGAGTGGGTTCATCCGCCACCCCTCTACTTCAACTTCAATCAAGCCGTTTTAGCCACGACGAGTCCCTGTACTGCACTGCCGAGAACAGAAGCCGGTATCGGTACACACCTTAGCCTGCGTATCATCCGCAGCACCGGCAGCTGGTGGCGCAGGATCCGGAGGCGCGGCCGCTGACTTCGCTGGCTCCGCCGTTTGAGCAGGCGCATCTTGAGGCGCAGCAGCGGAAGGGGCGGGCTGCGGCGGCTGTTGCGGGATCTGGCGCTGTTGCTGCTGCTGCTGCTGCTGCTGCGGCGGCGGCGACGGCTGGCTCTGCTGCAGTGACTGGCGCTGCTGCGGCGGCGGCGGCTGCTGCTGCTGCTGAGACGACTGCCGCTGCAGATGCTGCTGCCGCTGCTGCTCCTGCTGCTGCCACTGCTGCTGCTGCTGAAACTGAAACTGCTGTTGCGGCCAAGGCTGCTGCTGCTGCTGCTGCGGCGGCCCTTGCCCATGCTGCTGCTGCCAGTGCGGCGGCCCCTGCTGCTGCTGCTGCTGCGGGTACAGCTCCGGCGGGCCGCCGCCGCCGCCGCCGCCAAAGGACGCGCGCCGCTCCATGGCGAGCGACGCGCGGCGCTCCCCCGGGAACGACGCGCTGCGCTCTATCGGCAGCGGCGGCCCAATCCCAATGCCCAGCGCTTCCGTCGAGAGGCTGCCGCTGCCGTTGCGCGGCCGTCCGTGGCCGCCGCCGCCGCCGCCATTGCCCATATGTGGCTCCTCCCACATCCACGGCTCCGGCATCACGTGCAGCGGATGCGGCTGCCCATTGACGGAGGGCTGCAGCATGGCGTGGTGCGGCGGCAGCAGCGCTGCGGGGCCGCCGCCGGTCTCGCCGCCCGCCTCCGAAAGGCCGTGCCAGAGTCTTTTGGGGGGTCCTGAGGGGCGCGGCGGCGATGCGCTGGCGCTGTCAGCGGCGGCAGCGGTGGCGGTGGCGGCAGCGCCGTTGCTGCTGCTGCCAGCGCTTGCGGTGAGCGGTGCTGCTTTGGGCTTGAGGAAGGCGCGGTTGGGGCCGGAGCGTGCGATGCCAAAGTGGCGTGTGCCAGTATTGCGGGGCTTCTTCTGTTGCGGGCCCTGCGGGGTGGGGTGAGGGGCCGAAGCCGAGCGCGCGGTGTGACGTTTAAGGCGACAACCTGTCATAGCAGGAGCCGAGTGAATGACATGATCGTGGATAGTGGGGGGGATTCGCATCCATCATGTCAGCGGGAAGCAGCAGGCTTGATGCTCAAGGAGCGAGCAGCAAGTTTAGTCGTAATTTGATTCCGAGTGACAGGATCAGCTTCGAGTCTATGGCAAAGCTTCCAAATGTATCCAGAGCGGATGTAAGTTTAGCGGGGCCTTTGCACAAACTGTGGACCTGGCAGCGTCAGCTGGTAAAAAATTACAACAAGCGTGCAGGCCCGCCACTATTGAGTACGACGATAGCTCCATCAGTGACCTCCTGCGTGCACCGTAAAGCCTACGCACTTGCTGACCAGATGTGGTCCACGACCCATCAGCAGGCAAGAGATATTGCAAGCTGGAGCAGCAACGAACAGCGCAGACTGTTGGCACACCGACTATATGCCAGCAGCAGTTTGGACAGCGCCCCGTGCCCGCAAATATGCTCAAATCGATGCAACCGCGCACATTCTGCTGTTCCACCCACTGCTGCTGCTGTTGCTGCTGCGGCTGTTGCACCGGTGGGGCACTTGTTGCAACGCCGGCATCATCACCCTCGCCATCCGCGGAGGTGCGCCTCATATCGCAGACGTATCGCGAGGCCCGTTCGTGCGCAGGACTGCCTCCAGCAGGTGGACTGAAACTGTTTCTACAAATTCAACTTTGAAACTTCAACAGTGGCTCGCAACTTCAACGTGTCTGTTGAAGTTGCAAGTTGTCCAACTAAAAAGAAAGGAAAAATGCGCTGTGTCTGAGGACAAAGGAATGGTGGTGACACGGAAGCGGGCCCGGGCGCTGGCTGCCATCGCCTCTTGTGATGCGAAAGCGGAAGCGAGCCAGCAGCAGCATGGTAAATAACAGTACATGTCATCTTTTTTTTTCATTCAGTTGATCAGTTGATGCAAGGGGGTCTAGACCCCCTTGGCTGATGCATCGGTCCCTTCGCAGCATTGCAATTGTTGCATGACGGTGCGCTGCAACTTCTTTGGCTGCGCATGGACGCATTCAGTTGCTCCTCCTGATTGCAGGGTGTAGCTTGTGACCTGCTTCACTGCGCGGGTATCGGCATCAATGTGATTGACTGAGAGAAATCCTCCCTGATTTGTACCCTCAGATCTGTGGATGAAAGTCTTTGAGTTCTTGCCACACGGGCACTACCTCCAGCTTTCATCCGTGAGCACGGGGTGGCGCACTCTTTATGCCAGTAGCATGCAACTAAGGGGGCTGGCAACTAGTGAGAAACACACCACCGCGCTAGCCATGGTCGCATCAGCGCCCCTCATACAGTGGGCATTTGCCAATGGGTGCCCGATGAACTCAAAGCTCCTGTACAACGCCGCCGCATGCGGTCCTTTAGAAGTGGTGCAGTATGTATACCTCAAGGCAGTGGGGCAGCGCGTGGACCCTATAGCAAACTTTTCTGTATGCAGGACCTCAGCTGAGCGTGGGAATCTTGAGTTGTTGCAGTGGGCACGCGCCCAGGGGTTTCAATGGGGCACACATACAAGCGCAGCAGCGGCGCGGGGGGGGCACCTGGAGGTGCTGCAGTGGGCACACAGTAATGGTTGCCTCGTGGGCTCGAGCACATGCGCTGCAGCAGCCAGCGGAGGGCACCTGGAGGTGCTGAGGTGGGCACGCGAAGTCGGTTGCCAGTGGCATGAAGATACATGCGATGGCGCCGCAGCAGGCGGCCACCTGGGCATTTTACAGTACGCTCGCAGTCACGGCTGTCCATGGAACAGCGTGACGTCCTACAATGCGGCCCTCCACGGTCATCTCCAGCTTTTACAATGGCACACACAAATGGCTGCCCCTTTGACACAGGCGTATACTCGGCGGCCGTGCGCGGGGGCCACCTGCATGTCCTTCAGTGGCTGCACGAGGTAGGCTGCCCCTGCAACGAAAGCGCTTGCGCGTGTGCCGCAGAGAGCGGTCGTCTGGACATCCTGCAGTTGCTGCGAGTGCAAGGCTGTCCCTGGGACGCGACGGTGTGTAGAAAGGCGGTTCAAGGGGGTTTTCTGGAGTTGCTACAGTGGGCGCGCGCCAATGGCTGCCCATGGGGAGGAGAGGCACGGTGGGCCCTTATGTTCCTCAGCTGGGCCACTGTTGCAGATTGCGGGTTTGACACAACACTAACGGTGGAGTGGGCGTTGGCAAATGGCTGCCCGAGCAGCGACGCACGTAGGTCCCGCTTCACTGACTTGAAGCGCAGGGTGACGGCTGCTCAGGCGCGCCGCTCCGTGTAGCATTAAAGGGAGTCGCCATCACTCTCGGATTACAAAGTCACCATAAGGTTGTGTGTGCGAGCTTCACATACTATGCACCAATACACAACAGAAGGTACAACGTGTTCGCGTCTCTCTCTTTAAATCGATGTGCGTTGCCTCGTTTGCATGTTTTCAATGGCACGCAGCAGGTGTGCGACTCATGTGATTGCATGACAGCATTAGATGTTGATGGTTCATACAATAGTCATTGTTCCTCACCGAGGAAATCGATTGCTAGCCTTGCACCCCACTCGCCCCTCTTAAGCACAAGACTGCCAGCAATGCTTGCATGCATGCATGTTGGTTGGATCTGCTCACATGTAGTCGGTTTTGTTCGCTGGCGATCTCTGCAGTAGCTGACTTGCAAGCAGAAAGCGCAAGTTGCATGCATGTTGAAGTATTTATGCTTTGGACAAGAGCACTGCGCATGAGGCGGCTAGCAATGCGTGCAAGCATATGCTCAGAGTACACATGGTGGTTATCGTAGGTGTCAAAACGGAGCCAGCATACCCGTGCCTCAACACCAAAGATCTACTACTACAGTAGATTAGGTATGATGCATTTTTTGAATCAGAGACACGCCTGTATTGTGTGCAATCGATACCTATCAGTACTGCAATTTGCACATGAGAACAGGCAACACCAAGGAATCTGGTACGTGATAATTGTGACGGGAGCCACGTGCACACATCACGGTGCAGGTAAGCTGCTGCCTGAGCAGCGCCACTGGGGGGCATGCCAGTTCTCGCTGGTCTGTGCTTAGACTAGTGGTTCGAGTTTGCAACTGCGAGGGCACTGTGCCATACATCCATGTCCTGTACCAGCATTCTGAGCAGACACATCGTGGCAGCCACTTGACAAATGTCCACGTGGCATGTATGAGCAAGTCTGGGTGGACCCAAAGTAATGCGTCATGCATTGATAATTATCAGGTAGGACCTGTACGCATGTGTAGCCAGTGGTACCTCCGATGCCGGCGCGCACATTGCTGTCATCTCACTCCAAAAGCATGGTGCGCATCACATGAGAGTCGCAAGCACTGTGGAATATCATTCAAATTTGTCATCACGAGTGGTGCTGAGCGCTGTGCATGTCCACATGCGACCTGCCACCGTATGCCCCAACTGCAGAGTGTGCAAGTAATGTCTGGTGCAGGATGCATGAGGTGAGTCACAACAAGGCACTAAGTAAAAAATTGCCAGCCACATAGTCACAGACTGCACCAGCACTACAAACCACGCGTCAAATGGCACGTGCTACAAAGAAGCAAAATCACTTAGTTTACCACTATGGCATTCGGGGGGGTATAGGTACATGGCAACGCAGCATGCATGCATGCTGGGCAGCCTGAGCGCCTGTGGCTCCGCCAGCCGGCTTTCACATATAAGTAGAAGAATGCATTGACAGCACACCCTGCCAAAAATAATGCATCCCACAGCATGGCGGACAGAGACAAATGTTTGTGCATGCCATCAGCGAGCAAGCAACGACACATAAAGAGCACCAGCAACAAAATGCACGGAAAAGTAAGCCTTGAGATTGTTCCTGGCAGTGCTCAACAACCTGTCAGCTGCGCAGGCGTGCAAGATTCACGCGGGGATATGCAACCCCACCATTGAGTGCTTCAAGACTGCGATGTCGTCGTCGGCGACGCACTTTGAGTCTCCATATATGCAGCCTCTATGGCTGCAGTGTATGAGCCGGCATTGATGCACAGCCAGCGCCTGTTGGGCTCATGCTGCGCAAGACGCACTGCAGCCTCAACCGCACGCCGTTGCAGGATTTCATCATGCGGGAAATGTTGGTTGGCTGTGCGCACTGCTATGCAACCTGAAATGCCAAATCGGGCGGCACATGATGTCGTGCTCGCCAGAGCAGCAAGTGCTGCTAGCGCTTCCTGCTGGATTATGGACAGCTTGTAGTCATCAATATCTGCACTTCCGCAGTGCGTATCCATGGCCGCCACCAAAGCCTCACAGCACCCAGCAGCAACAAGTTTTACCGCGTTGCCGTCATGCTGCGCTAGCCTGACAGCACCCGACACGCATGCTTGCACCACGCAAATGTTTGAGGCATGCCTGTTGAGTGCCGTCACCAGAGCTTGACAGGCTCCGCAGGCGCCAAGCCTTACAACATTTTCCGCGCAACTGCAGAGCATGTAGAGTGCCAGCCAAGCATCGACTTCCAGGCTAACCCAATCACACACAAATTCTGCTGATGCCATCACCGCTTCACAGGCTCCTTTTAAGGCCAGCACCAAAGCGGTTGTGGCATTGGAGGCCATGCTTTCTATGACATTGAGACAAGATGCCTGTACGCATGCATTGACAACATCCACTGGAGGAGTGCTGATAGCCGTCACCAGTGCTTCACATGCACCTGCAGCGCAGAGCGCCGTGTGGTCGTCCTCGCAAACCAGATGCTGCATCGCACAGACTGCGTATTTCTAAACTCTCTTATTGTCCGCACAGCAGGTCAACGCTCGTACCACAAAGACAGCGCCGCCGGCCGTCAAGACCTGTCTACCCGCATGTGAATCACGAGCGTGGTCGAGCACAGCGGACAAGGTGATCATGCCCTCATGCAGCACCTCTGTATCGCCTGGGAATGATCGTAGGGCTTCAACAATAACTTCAACAGCACCTCCGCAGCACAGGTGGCGGTGCCAACAAGGGGCCCTGGCGAGTTCTCGGATGGCTAGCAGCCCCGTCAGCCATACTTTCCGGTCGCCGCGGAGGATGACCATCGCTGCGACCACCCTCTCAGCGGCACCTGCAGCGTTGAGTGCCTCCGCCTTGGAAACATGCATGACCAGTTCTGCGATCGCATTCACGCCATGCCGTTGAACCTTGGGGCAGGTGGGGTACCTGCGCATGCATTTCACCACCGCCTTCGCTAAGTTGCTTGCGATGACCATAGCGCCGGTGACCAAGGGATGTGCTGTCTGGCAACGGCGATGCCTGCGTGGAAGAGGTGGAACAGCAATGTGCGGAAGCGAGTGTTAGGGCATCTATGCAATGGTGGGTGAAGGAGTAGGCAATGCATCCTGAAAATGAGATGTGCTTGTATTTATTTATTTCAGCGCGTCAACCCGCACGTGTGTGAAGCAGCCGGCAGGCCGTCGATGACATGATGCCGCATTCACGTGCGCAAGAAGACGTAACAGGGGAAGCGAATTGAGACCAAACATTGGTCAAGTCATAAACAATGGTTTTGCTGACTGCTGCACATGATACATTATGTTTGCATCCGTCAGTCTGCTGTCCCTATTTCAATGCCAGATGCAGTGCTGTGGAGCCTCAGTGGTGTCCGCACTTCCAGAGTTCTCTGGGCTATGCGACCCAGTCATCAGCAGCAGCTGAATGCTTGCAAAACCTCACAATTGTCCGGCCGCACGGTGTTAACATGTTCTACTCGATCGAGGGGCGTTTACTCAGAAGACAAGTTTACAGCTGATGCGCTCAGTGCGAATGAGACAACTGCTGCCAGGCACGGCACGCACCTGTTATGAGCAATGCGCGGCCAGTCGTTGTCGTGTCGAGGTCACTGTTCTCTGTTCTCTTTGGATTAGGCAACCGAACTTCAACTCTCTCTATGAACTTGAAGTTATGGGTACCGAACTTCAACTCTCTATATGAACTTGAAGTTGAAGTTCTCTATTTTTTGGGGAGGTGCACGTGCACGTGCGTAACAACAGGTGCGTGCGTTCATCGAGTTACGCCTCTACCTGACAATATTGTTCACAGGATGGTGGACGTAAAGCAGGTATAACGCTCACACTACCCACCTGACCAATTTTCAAATCCTCCCGCTTGATTCCAGGACACGGGCGCCGGCGCGCTCGTTGAAGATTCGGAGCATGAGCATTCCACGCACTGCCGATGCTGTGGTGGATTGCATGCGCAAGTATCCTGCCTGCCCGAGACTGCAGCAGTACGGGTGCGAGGCGATTGCACAGCTCGCAGAGGATGACGCGAGCACAGACTCGCTTCACGCCGCAGGCGCCATTGAGCGAGTGGTGGCAGCGCTGCTCATTCACCGTGGCGATGCGCGCGTGCAGATTGCAGGGCTGCAGGCTGTGAAGTTCCTTGCCGAGTCTCCTGTCATTCGCCCCCACCTGTGCCAATTGGGCGCTGGCGAGGCGATTGTGGCGGCGATGCGCCAGCACACACAGAACGAATACATTCAGTTGAGGGCCGCGCGCGCCATGCATGCTGTGCTATGCGACGGCAACGAATCCACCAGGGCGAGGTTGGTGAAAGCGCACGCGTTCACGCCCCTGACGTCAGCGCTCATACGCCACACAGGCACCAGAAACATGTTCACGCTGAACATCGTGGCTCACTTGATCGCAGACCTGCTTGACGACGAGACCTGTGCGGCGCTCACTGGCGCGGGCGTCGAGGCGTTGCTGGCAGCCCTGACCGCGGCCGGCGCGACAGCGGCGGTGACGGGTCCGTGCCTCGCCGCCATAGTGAAGCTGTGCTGCGGCGGTGCTGGCTTGGCAGCGGAGCTCGCCACGGACGGAGCATGCGATGCGGTGATGGCCTGCGCGCGGTCCTGCGGCGGCGACCCCACAGTACACGCATGCGCGTGGGGAGCCGTTGCATCGCTCTGCCGTGACGCAGGCAACGTCGCGCGGCTCGGCGCGCGCGGCGCGTGCGAAGCTCTGGGGGCTGTGCTCCGCGACCACGCGACGTGCCAGCAGATACAGCTGGCCGGCGTGGCCGCCGCGCGTCAGCTCGCGATGCACGACGGCAACGCGGCCCGGCTGGCAGCGGTGGGTTGCTGCGAGGCTGTGGTGGCAGCCATGAATCTGTGTCACGGCGACGCAGATATGCAGCAGATGGCGGTGAGCGCTATCGCGATGCTTGCGGGCTCGCAGCAGCGTGCCGCCCAGTTTGGCGTCCCCGGCTGCTGGGCGGTGCTGTCGGCCGTGCGCGCATTCCCCCTAGATGACGTCATACAGCAGCGCGGTAACAGGGCGATGCTCGCCCTTTGCAGCTTGGACTCCAATAACCGCTGGCTGGAGCGCACAGAGCTGGCTGCAGAAGAGGATGGAGCTGCTGATGACAGCAGGCAGGAGAGCGCATTTGCTGCCACTGATGCCGGCAGTACAGAAACCAGCGCATGAATCGGAATGCTGACCACAGTTCATTATGTCAGATGCGAAATTAGCCATGAAATGCACACTTATATTCATTTCAGACCAGTTTGCAAAAGACTTGGAGATGCATTCTGCCTCTAACTTTTTGCTTTGCTGATGCTGCCTGCTTGACGAGCGGCGTGTAGCCAAGTCAGGCCTCTGGCCTTATGTGAGTCCACGTTCTGCGGCTGTGCACTACACATTGGCATGCTGCGAACTTGTCACTGGCGGCTTGTTGCTGCTCAGCGTGTGCGAGCTCGGCAGCATTTGTCAGCAATTGCCTCTTGCCTACGCTGTGCTTTGCATGTGCATACTGTTCAGCTGTAACGCTGCATGCGCGTCGTGCGAGTAGGCTGGGCCTATCCTTGGCGCTGTCGCGAGGGGTGCACGCAATGATGCACGCGACGATGGCTACTCACTTGCGGAAGTGCATATAGTAGATGATGCAAATGATGTAAGGAAGCACCCACCATCCTGCAGCGCATGTCATGCTGGCGGTCACAGAGGTATTTCAAGACCATACCTGTTGCACCAACCTTTGAAGCATACTTCGAAGTACGAATGCATGTCCTGTAATGTAACCACATGCACGCATGTTCACGATGACCAATCCTTCTGCTTGGAAGTACTTGATGAGAGAATCTAACATCAGCGACCATCGAGTTGGGCACTTCCACACACCCCAGTGTAACATGATTTACTCCAACTAAACATCAAAGTCGGGCGCACTTTCATTAATGCCATTATGCCACAGGAGCCATGTCTGACATACAGGTACATGGGCTGAGGTTGGTGCACCTACGTACGCTAGTATAAGATCTGAAAGTGAAAGAGGCAGTAAGAGCCGTCTGCAGCCTGCCAGATGGCATACTACCGTCACTGTGTCCCAAGCTGCGTAACGTCATGTGACTGCAGCGATGCATACATGCAGACTAAGCAGCTTTGAATGCTAATGCCACTTCTCACGAGGGTCTCACGACCAGTAAAATAACAGCAGGTGCTCTTCAAAGCAGTATCACCAAGCATCCTAGAGTCAACACAAACAGGCAAGCCGCCGCAGCGCTTCTAACGCAAGTGCACACTTGAGTGTGTCTGACGCAGCAGTATCATCCCACCAATGGCGGATCCCAAAAGGACAAGGGCATAGTGCCAGTGCATGACCTAAGGCGACAAGCGTACATTGCCAATACACATACTAAAACGATCTACACAGACAGAGCAGCAAACAGCAGCACGAGCGCGACATGCCACCTGGTGTCTGGGCAAGTGCAACCTCCTTACGTGGTGTATATCAACAAGCCCTCCCGCCAGAGCTGCCACGCAAACCCCGGGCCCCGTGGGCCTGCCTTTTCCCGCGAACCAATGTGGTGGTGTCCATGTGAAAGTGGCTCGGATGCAGAGCTCTCGAAAGCAAAACTGGTGCTGCCGCAGTTTTATAAAGAACAGGTGTGCGCCCTTCTGGGACCAGAGGCGGTGCTCCCCCCCCCCCCCCCGCGCCCCCTCTTCTGATCCCGCGTGGCTCATCCTTTGGCGTCAACGCCTGCCCTGCCAAATCAGAGGCCATAACCCCCCCCCCCACCCCCACCCCTGCCAGCGCACCGCCGAAAAACGTCGTGGGCACTGCGCAGCTTCCCCCTTGCACTCCCTAGCCGCTACTTCCTCAGCGCCTCGATTTTCGCCTTCAGGCCGCTTGGGTTGGCGCCGACAAACTCCTCGATCACCTCGCCGTTCTGCGCGGCAACAGCAGCGCTCGGCGAGTCAGACGGCGGAAACAACGGATTGCAGCAGCGGCAGCGCTGGAACGTGCAGCAGTGCACGATGGTGATGCTCAGCGCGACTCACAGCAGCAGCGGGGTATCATGATTGAAGTTAAGTGTTGCAGCAGTGCTCAGTGCGATGAGCAGTAGCAGGCTCAAAGCATGCATGATGATGTGACGGCGTTGCGCTGCCAATTTCCCAGTGCGAGTTATAACGCGATTGGCGGTCAGTGGCGGCACAGCTGTGCCCCAGCCTGTGTGGGTGTGGTACGACACACGATGAATGCTCACAGCGCACCGGCGATGGGCTACACACAAGGACTTGAGAGAAGACCTTTCCACGCCGCCCTGCCTGGCGAGAGCAGCGCCGCACAGCGAAGTGGCCACTGACCTTGATGAACTTGAAGGTGGGCATAGCCTCAATGCCGTAGTCCTCCGCTGCGTCCTTGTTAATGTCCACGTCCACCTGGATCGGGTGCACACAACAGCAGAAAGGTGCGCACACACACCAGCCGGCATGCGCTGTCAGCAATGATGCAGCGGAGCGACATCCCAGCAATTGCAGAGCGTACAGGTGCCGTTGAAAGCTGCGTGCTAATGGCCGATGCAGGGTATCAAGGACTTGAAAAAACCTGCAGCACCGGGGCAGTTTCGGCCCGGTGTTGTGCACATTCTTAGGGGAGTGGTGTGAGAAGCACAACTGCGGTTGAGATGTGTCTGCCTCACTGACCTTCAAGTAGACGACGTCCGTCATCTCATTTGACCATTGCTCCATGAGGGGCGCGATCTGCCGGCACGGTCCGCACCTGTAGAGCATCACCACCAGCGGCAACATCACGCATGTTGGCGTCAGGGATCACATCATTGCGGGGTCGAGGCACGTTACCTGTGAGGCGGCCACTCGTGGCGTGCGCTCGCGCAGGCACTCACCATCTGCAGCAGCACGAGCATGCAGAGAAACAGGTGTCGTCAGTGGGATGTGTGGAAAACAGAGAGCGAGAGAGCATGCGAGGCACTGCTTCGCTCAGTGATGCCTGCGATGCGACAAATCTCTCGTAGGCACTCACGTTGCGAAAAAGTCGATCACAACCTGTCAGGTGAAGAAAAAGGGGCACCAGACAGACACAAAGTCGCAACAACAACGTCAGCAAACTGGCAGCAAGCCCGAGTTAAGTCAGAACAAATCCCTGTAAATGTGTGCAGTCTGGACAGTCTAGCGACTTTACGACAATGCACTGGCAACATCGGATGCAGACGCACGCTAATACATCAGGAACAACCTTGACGCTACTGTGTCTGCACGCAAATATGCTGCTTGGACAGCGCGCACCACGTTGCCTGCTTCTGCTGGGTGTAAGCAACTCAACAGGATACTGACCAATTTGCCTCCTGCGCCATCGATGGCGCTCTTGAGCTCCTCGGTGGTGCCGCAAGACTTGACCATAATCACACAAACGCTGTATGCCTATGCCTCCTTCAGTGGTTTTCTGAGTAGAGGAACGGGGAACGAGGATCTTGATCTTCGGCGGGGCCCGAATTTGAAGTAGCGTCGGGGCATCGGGTGGATAGTGCACGTGAGAATGAGAAGCTTCGAAGTCAACGATTTTGCATCGTTGCATCGTTGCTGTGTAGACCTAAATGGCAAAGGCTCAATGTTCATATTGCCATGAAGAAGTCGGTGATATACGTATTATGTACGTGCACGAAAGGTGTGTGCATCTGGTTTGCCACCTGAAACGGGTTGCTGGCTGCAATCGCCGTGTCTGGCTGCAGTTTTGTGCTGCAATTTCTTTACCATGAGTAGGCCGCGCTATAATCAACTACACAAGATGCTGGACGCCCAGTAACAATCAATGTTCACAAATCTTTGGAATCAAGCCAGCTGCTTTGGAAGCATTATCCACCATCACTCCCAGACAGATTGTTCCACATTCTCCTGCTTTTGACAGTGTGAACACTCCTAGCATAAGTGCAGAAAGCCATGGCATTACATAGCTTTGGAACAATCACTGTTTGCATTGCCTACACGTGTGACCTACCAAAGCGTCATTGCTCCTGTATGGCTTTAGGTGCAGCCGCCAAATAAATGGTCTCGCAAGCCAAGGCGCATATGTATACATACAGTGCACTATCCGAATTTGAAAAAAAAAACAGTGAATGAAAGGTGGCGCGTCGCCGAGACAGTTCGGGTTGAGGATACAATCACTGTTTGTTGCCTACACGTGACGGTGCAGCGGCGGGATTAATGATTTTTTCCAAGCGCATTCCAAGCGCATTCGTAGAACAGTGTTTCCAACCGGTAAGTGATTAGCAAATTGCCATCCCCCATCAAGATCATCATCATCATGATCACTCACCATCATCCCTCACCATAAAAAAGGGCGCGTCGCCGGCGACAAGTTCGGGTTGAGGTTGCCAATCCCTTGATCATTCATAGCTGATAGTTGCTGCAAACGTGCAGTACGAATGGTGGCATCCACATTACAGCTGCTGCTGCGCTGTGTGTGCCTGGTGGCTCTGTTGCAGAGATCAGAAGCGCTCACTATTTCCAGTGAGCTGCACGCAGCAGCGCCGCCGCGATTCCGCGAAGCAATACGCCAGCAGCCATGGCGAGGCGGCCTGGAGCCAGCTGTGGATCATGAACTTTTTGAAGTTACAGATATCGAGGGCAGCATCCCCAAGGAGCTGCAAGGCACGCTTTTCAGGTTAGCAGTGGCTGTCTGCTGGCGAATCATGTGTGTTACTGCACGTAGCAAAGGCATCGCCGTGGTTTCTCGTCAGTAATTTCATCACACCATATGTTGAAACAAGGCCTCTCTGGGCCAGCAGAAGCGCGCTGTGCAAGCAGCAGTGCACCACACACCACCAGATCCATGCAAGAGTGATTCATTGTGCAAGTGCATGCAGGGCAGGTGACGCTCCCACTTGTCACTGCAGCCCTATAAGCATAGGGTACATGTGATGCTACCACACATAAACCATATGCAACTTACTATAACAACCATCAGCACATGCAACAACCTTCAGGCCAGGACGAATGGGTGCACACACGGTATGTCCGCACACAGATGAGATGACCAGCTAAAGGCACTCACAATGCAGACACCCTCGCGCTTCATAGAAGCAGCTGCTGCGCTGCGCATCGCCCCGCATCACCCCTACTCTCGCGCGCATCACCGCCCTGTCCGCATGACCGCCACGCCGCCGCCCCCGCCGCGCCGCCTTGCCCCGCCTAGAAACGGCTGCGGCCGCATCCGCTGCGGCGACGCGCTGTACGGCCACTGGTTCGACGGCGACGGCTACGTCACGCAGTGCACCTTCCGCGACTCGCGCGTGCGCTTCCAGGCGCGCTACGTGCGGGCCGCGCCCTTCCTCGCGCAGCAGCGCGCGGCGGCCGCGGCGGCGGCGGCGGCGGCGGCGGCGGCGGCGGCGGCGGCGGCGGAGGCGGCGGTGGCAGCGGCGGCGGCAGCGTACCCCGTGCGCCGCGCGTGGACGCCGCGCGCCGGCGGCTGGCTCGGCAACTTCGCGCGCACCCCTCAGAACCCCGCGAACACGAGCGTGCAGCAGCTCGGCGGGCGCCTGCTCGCGCTGTGCGAGGGCGGCGCGCCCGTGGAGCTCGACCCCGCGACGCTGCGCACGCTGCCGCGCCCCTTCGACTTCGGCGGCGCGCTGCGCAGCTTCTATTCTGCGCACCCTAGCGTGGACCCCGTCAGCGGCGACGTGTTGAACGTCGGCGTCGCGCTGGAGCCGCCGGCGTTCCCGGTGCGCGCGGTGCGCGCGGATGCGCGCACCGGCGCGCTGTCGGCCGCGCGCTGCGACGTGCCCGTGCCGCCGCTCGCGTTCGTGCACGACACGGCGCTGTCGTCGCGCTACCTCATCTTCGTGGTGAGGCGTTTGAACATCGTCGCCTGTGTGTTCTCTAAAATGCACATACCCCCTTGACATACCCCTCAAGAGGGGGAGGGGGGGGTGCGCGAACGTTGTGTGCTCCGGAGTGCGTCGCCGTGTTCTGCCGCGCGCGTGCACGTGCGGTCGCACAGTCGTGGGCATCGAGAAACCAGGATGGGTTTGGCCACATGCAAATTCCATTGCGGTTGACATTGATGAAATGTGTCAGAGCCAAGTTGATATGTGTCATGTCTTCACCTAGTGACATTCATTCAGCTTCTGACAGTTAGATCCTGCGAATCACTCGCCCGCCGTGGCGCAAGGCCCATCATCAAACGCTTTGTATGCGGCAGGCGGGCTGCGCAGCATATCTGCTGTGCCTCACGCGGGCACAAAGCGTACAATTCACGTCTGTGCCTTATGGTATGCAACACTGCCCCTGGCTCTGCGCAGCTGCTTTTTAGTTGCGTACCATGGCCGTGGCCTGCACCACCAGCAGCCTCTGTGCCTAACGCCTCAATGATCTGTTTGCCTCTTGGAGTGTCAATTGCCAGTACTGCACAAATTGTCCTTGCAGTACTTCTCCAAGTCCATCAGCGCCCCCACCACCACTTGCCCCCCCCCCCCCCCCCCCCTCCACCCGGTTTCCCCCCCCCCCCCCCACCCCCCCCCACCTCACCAGGTCCCCCCGTACAAGGACAACAACATGATCGTCACGGCGCTCATGGCCACGCCGCCCGGCAAGGCATTCAGGTGGGACGCGTCGGCGCCGACGCGCGCGTACTTTGTGGACCGACGCACCATGACGCTCGCCGCGGCGATCGACGTGGCGCCGCCGTTCAGCGCGTACCACCTCGTGAGCGCGTGGGAGCGCGAGGGCGACGGCGCGACCGTGGTTATGGTGTCCAGGGTGAGTGCAGCGGTGAACCTGTGGGTGGGTACGCGTGTACTCGCCGCTGTGTACTTGTGGTGTGCGCAGCGGTGGCGTCGGTGCCGGCACAGCGGTGCATCTGTTTCGGGGACAGGTCAGCAGAATGTGTTGAAGCACCATTTGTGACGGCTTGTGGACAGTGTCCGAGCCATGGTAGGCAGGTCATTGCATCGGGCGACTGCGCGACTGTGGTCATGGTGTCCCCAGGGTGAGTGCAGCGGTGAACCCGTGGGTGGGTATGCGTGTACTCAATGTGTACTTGTGGTGTGCGCAAGCGCTGCGGTGGTGTGTTCGCCCGCTGAGAGTCACTTCCGCATTGATGAAGTACAAAGCTCTGTATGCTTGAAGTTGGCTCCAGCCCGGGTCTACCTACTTGACGTGCCCCCTTGACAGCTCTCTCTTGCTGTCTCGGATTTCAACGCACCACATGCCTTGGTCACAGCTACACCTTCAAGAAGTTGTGACAGCAACATACGAGGCGCGAGACTCGCAGCAGTGACACGTACCATCGATCTGTTATGCTTGTAGCCATGGTCACTGTTAGTGCGCAGGCAGCGATCGACGCGGTGCCCCCATTGCGCGCATGCCACGCGGTGAGGCACACGTGAGTATGGCGGCGACGGCGCTGACGAGGCGGCGCATCTGTTCAGGGAGAGTTCACTTGTACTCCACCACACGCTGCATGCAACAACTGTTCAAGCCGTGGCAAAGGCGTGACGAGACACGCACCGTTATGTAACAACATTACACACCCCTTGCTTATAGGCCTGAGCATTGTGTAACTGCGACCCTCACCCCTCCCCCCCCCCCCCCCCTCGTTCACACACACACACTCGCGCAGCACCGCGGCGCGCGCGAGGACCTCGAGGCCGCCTTCTCCGACCTCTACGCGGGCCAGCTCACGCCGGACTGCATGTGCGACCTCGTGGAGTACGCGTTCGACGTCGAGCGCGGAGCGTTCCTGGGCGTGTCGTCCGTCGCAACGCCCCCTGATGGCAGCGGCAGTGCTCCGCGCTGCGGCGAGCTCACCACGCTGGATGCGCGCTTCGCGACGGGGACGCGGCGGCCGCGTCGCCTGTTTGTCAACGCGCTGCTGCGCGACGACGCCGGGTTCGCCAACGGCGTGCAGAGCATCGACACGGAGACGGGTGAGTGAGACTGTGAAACTCGGAGGGCGCGGCGGCGTGCATGCTTCGGCGCGTTGTAGCTGACGCAATATTCAGACAGAAGTGACATGAGGCTTGGCAATGGAATATGCAGTGCTCATGTGAGCGCAAACGTCGTGCCGCCGTGAGAGACGGCGCGTGCTGCGCCGTCGGCGTGCAGGGCGGCGGCAGTGCTTGATGTGTGATCATGCGGGGGCTTTGAATTGTGGGCTGCATCATTAGTCTGGACACTTCACCACACAGCGACTTCTACAGTGCGCATGAGCTCCTTTTCGGCACGGCAGCAGTTGATTTATTCACCCAGCAAACGCACTGAGATGCGCGAGTGGTTCTGCGGCGCAGCTCTTTGCAGCATTTGCTGTCAGAACACACTCGACAATATGAGGACAATGACGGCACCACAATCACGTTTTGAGGGGACGTGCGGCGCGCTGCATCACCGCAGTCGTGATGAGTGCAAACAGCTGTACAGCAAAGGGAAAGCTGACATGCGTGGCCGCCTTATTGGTTGAGTGCGCAATCCAGTTGCTTTTGTTCCAGTCCTGTGTTTCTCTGCTCGCTCGTGCCTCACACCGCCACCTGTCGCGCTCCCCCACGCTGCACACGCCGCTCATCCTTACCGCTCATCCTCACCGCACACGCACACGCGCGCATGCGCCGCCGCCGCCGCCGCACCCCCCCCAGGCGCCTGCGCGATCCACGACTTCGGGCCCGGACGGTACGCCGGCGAGAGCGTCTTCGTGCCGCGCAGCGCCGCCGCCGCGGAGGGCGACGGCTTCCTGCTCACTTACGTCTACGACGCGACGACGCATACGAGCGACGTGGTGATTCTGGACGCAACGGACGTCGCCGCGGCGCCGCTCGCGCGCGCGCGCCTCCCGTTCCACGTCCCCTTCAGCTTCCACGGCTGCTTCACGCCGGAGACGTTCGTGTGAGAGGTTTCGGCGCGCAGCACTGCTGCGGCGCGCGCGCATCGCGCAGCAGCGGCGGCGCTCGTGCCGCGCTGCTGCTAGTCGGCAGTGACTTGGTGACTCGACTGTGACTCGATTCAGGCACTCACTCGATGACGCCGATTCAGGCGGTCAGAGTGAGGGGCGCATGCGACAAGGGTCGTGCGCCTGGCACCGTGCCGTCAGAGATAGACTTCCAACCTGCCAGCGCGGACAGGAAGTGGGGCGAGGCGAGCGCGCGCGCCATGATCAAGCGCCTGGCCCCGATGCCGATTTACCGGCCACGTGGAACTATTACACCGGCACTGTACGGCCTTCTGTGGCGACCAATTTTGCTCGTGCACGGCGGCTGGCACGGCAGTATGTAGATTGCTGTGGCTCACCGCAGTTTCTGCGCAGCGACGACAGGCATTTTGGCGGTGCGCATGCGGCAGAGCCATTGCCGGCATATATAACGCCATCGCTCTCATATGGTCCGTGTTTTCCACCCGCGCACAGTGCGCGGTACGGGACCTAGTACCGCTTCGGCTCCCTGCCTGGCTGGGCTGGGTGCATTTTAGATGGGTTACGCTACATGACTTTAACTTGAAGTCAGCGGTACTTACTCCAGCACCCCTGCCTTGGCAGGCGTGCCGCGCATCAGACATGCGGTCGCTGCACATGGCTGCGTGTGATAGACGCGCCATCGCCTCTGCGGCCGCACGCGACTGTGCCTGCGGTGCACGAGGAGTGGTGTGCTGCAAAACATCCGGTAACAACATCACCAAATAAGCGTTCTGGTCCGAAAGGCATGCAGATGTAATCTTGTCTTACTTCTAGTGCTGATGCATTCTCCGTTTGCTCCGTGGTCGCTTGTTTGGATAAGCGCACTATCAGCACATGACACTCCGAAGTAGATGTTGTCTGCATATGTAGTTGGGTGTGCTCAATTGGCGCTTGGCAAATGCATCCATTGATTCGGAGCACTGCTGGGATAAATGTTCACATGAATGTCATGAATAACATGATGAATCTGATTGAGTCGTTGTGTGCTGCGTGGTTGTGCTCCAAGAATGTGTCAGCATTACATGTCTAGGGCACAACGCACTGCACAAGTGACAGCAGCAGCATTGCAGATGGCATACAGCAAGCCACGCGACAGGCAATTGCAATACACTAAACCTTTAGCTATACTTTTGACAGCTATACGGGCATTGCCTTTACATGTGTATATCCAAGCGCTGATGCGTTGTGCTCTGCGTGCAATGCATCTCAAGTAAGCTTAGGCCCTACACACGCATTTCACGCACAGTCAGGTAGCGCAGAACCGCAGCAGCAGCAGTTGAAGTGTTTACTGTACAAATGTCAAGTCAAGTCGCCCCCCCCCCCCCCCCCCCCAGCTTGGCGTTTTTGAAATAGCGTGCAGCTTCCGCACACGCATTATGCAGGACAGTGCACACACAGCCCTGCTCTCAAATTCATGAACATCCCCGAGTGCACTAGTGCTGATGGTCATCACAAAGTACCAAACCAACAGGGCTATATTTAACTGTTCACTGTGATCACAAGAACTTGGTGGGTGGGGGCAAGGGGGGTGCAAAGATGCCATGGACTCTTCTTTCTTCGTTGTGGCTGTATGACAAGCAGTGCAGCGTCTGATAAGGCCTATGAGCACAATGACAAGCCCAACCTGCAGACCCATCACTTCTGAATAGCGTGCCGCCCTGTGCTTGCGCATTTAGATAACCCCATGTGCAGCAGTTACATGCGGCACCCGTTGTTGGCCATGACTTTCTGGCTCAGGCAGGCACGTTTGCGCATATGAAACAGTTGCGTGCACTGACTGTCGACGCCATAGGCGTGCATTGCTGCTGAGCATAATTGTGTCTAAATGTGTGGCAACCAGTGTGCAGGGTTCTGTTATGTACATGACATAGGCAAGCAGCTGCGTACATCATTACCAGGAGTTGCTGTCTACATCAGTGCCATGCACATTCGCCATGTACACCTGGAAAAGTGAGGCATAATCGAGTACACGTGGTGGTGCAAAACGCAAGTGACACGCCAGTTGGCTGCTCGTTCTGCATAAAACGGAGATCAGAATATACATATTGTGGGCAGTTACCCGCGGCAGTGTGGCGGGCGCACCGAGCTGGGGAGTAAGTACTACTGCAACATCCGGGAGAGTGCGTGTGTGTCACACGTTCATGAACTCCTGGAGCGCACAAATGCACAGTCGCGAATTCACAACCAACGCGTTCTTCACCGATGAGACCGCACTGTCAAAACCACTGATAACCTGCTCTTCGTAACCGCCGACAACGAATTTTCAGAGGGGGGACGGAGCGGCGCCAGCAATCTGAAGGAGCTGGCAGATGGCCTTGGAGCAAGTGCTGCCGTGATGCAGCCAGAGACTCTGCAACCAGCGCACAGGCGGGTACAAACGGCAGTCTTCAGAGGGCACACCGCGACCCGTCCGTTCTCAATGTACGCTCACAGCGCTGAGGCAGCTTACCACGCCGCCGGCCGCTGACTTGGCGGTAACGAAAACGCGTCCTGTAGACATCGGTTAAGGCAACCGTGATGCTGTGCTCATGAGCTCCAAAAAGCGCCTGACGCAGCCTGTGCCAGCGACCCCCCCCCCCCCCCTCCCTCCTGGATGCACCCCCCTCCCCCCTCCCGCGCCCCCCACAGCTCTCCCCCCCGCGCTCTCACTTCCCCGCGGAAGACACCTTGGCGACGACGACGCTGCCCGCCATGAACAGCGCAATGCCCAGGCCGGCGACGAACGACAGCGCGCGGTACGGCTGCGCGCGCACGCCGACGTAGAAGAGCACGTGCGCGTAGCGGGACGCCGTGTACGCGAGGACGAGCGCCGGCGCCGCCGCCGACGTCGCGCCCGCGACGGTGCCGTACGCGAACGCCGCCATGGCGAAGAAGGGCTCGTTCTCCGTGGCGTTGCGCTCGAGGCCGGCGAGGCGCGTCACCGTGTCGGGGTGGGTGCCGAACTTGAGGTCCGAGAGCAGGACCGTTTGGAGGAGGCCCTTGAGGGGGAAGGGGCGGCCGTCCTCGGGCAGCGCGGGGGTCTTGCTGCCTACGCGCGCGCGCGCCATGGCGAGGTGGAGGAGCAGGCTGGGGGGGGGGGGGGGGGGGGCGGCGGAGGAGGGGGCGGGGGGTGAGGGTCACGATTGTTGTGTGCATTTGACAGCTCGGCCTGCAGCGAAAGCACACATGCATATATGGTTGTGACAGGCAGGTGCCGCGCATATGTTACATCATCAGGCTGCTGCTGCAGCAGGTCGCCTCAGAGGTTGTCAAAAATCTGGCAAGCTTCGAGGTAGATTCCGAAAACATCATTGGCTTTGTGCAACTCCAGATCACGAGCCACGAGCTTGCACAAACCAAAGCAAGTTTGCGAATAGCACATCACACATGGTACATGTCAACACAATGCGTCTACTTAAGGGGGTGCGACATCGTTCTCGGCCTGACGTCAAGGTGCGTGGCTATGCGTACCTCTTGCCCGCCAACAGCCCCATCGATAGAATGAAAGCATCTTCATAAGCGCTCATGATGCCAGATAGGAAGGGGTCTTCTTCGCTGGTGCTGGTGCCGCGCCGTGTGTGTGTGTGGATGCCATCGTTGCCAGTGCTTTTATTCTGTTGAAGTTACCAGACGTCCCGATCCCCCGAAGAAGGCAGGGCCGTCCGGGTCATCTGACTGACATGTTTGAAGTTTGTGTCCAGACAAAACGCACATGTTTTCCAAATCAGCCAGCACGTCAGGCATACATACACAACTGCGCGAATGATCAATGATTATGCATTCCGTACCTGGCAAAGAGACAAATAAGGGGTTGAAGATCTGAGGATGAGGCCTGTTGAACTTAATCTGAGTAATTAGTTGGTGTAGCTCACAACTTCCAATCACACTGCCAAGCAAGGCAGCAGGACTTAGCTACGTCATGCGCAACAGTTTGGACCTATCTACTTACCTGCTGTATTGGTGGAGAGTAGGTGAGTGAAGCTAAGTCGAATCGACCAGCATTGTGGGCCTAAGCTTACTACTGGGTTGCAAAAAAAACGTACTTTGAATGTTATTTCTGAGTTCAAGTGCCCCTTTTGTGGTGGACTGAATGCTCGGAAGCGGGCAGACTCACCACATTTCCCATAACTGCGCCCTTCGCGCAGTATGTTATTCATGTTGAGGGCTGCTCAAAGACGTGTTTACTGGTTGCCAAATATGCCCCAAATACGCCGTATTTTAAAGATTGTGTGGCCAAATACGTTTTTTCTTTTTGCAACCGCACCGAATACTGTGATCACTAATGCAACGGGCCGAGAGTCCTGTGTGCTCCGTGGCATGATGCCCGCAAAAAGCATCCCCTATTCACCTTTGTGACACATGAAGTGCTAATTCTGTACTGGATAATATATTGTTGCTTGAAGTGTAGTTCTGGTGTGCAACTGCAAATTCCGATTGCATCAAGCAGATGCACACACTGCAGCGCCCTGCAGGATGACTCCAGTTCCTGGACCGGATTGACGAGTATCGACACGGGGCTGCTTTTGAGCAATTGTCATGTTGGTGTAGTGAGCAATGACACGGGGAGTCAGTCTGTTTGCTGGGCCCCTGCCCTCTCACCTGAGGAACGGTAATTTTGTTGTTGATTTTCGCTTTAAGCGCGCGAAAAAGCCCAGGCTGTACTTTTTCTTGATTTTCGCTCAGGGCGTGACCCAGGCTGTACTTCGCACGAGGGCGCGAAAAAGCCCACGTGAGTTTTTTCAATTACCAACGAATATTTCACATGCAGTTGCCCACCAGAACATCGACAAGCACAAGGGATTCTTTCATCAACCGCTACCACACAGAGGACTTGGTATTCTGTCATGAACTGACCCCATGCTCAGCCGAGCTGATGCCACTGCATCCCCGGCCCCACACGGCCTCGTCCATGGCTGCATCTGCCGCCCCCTCTCAACTCCGCCACGTGGGTCTTTGTCCATAGAGAGTGCGTCAAAGCGTTGCGTCATGCAGACTGCTGGATGGTACAGTAGTTACAGGACAGTCAGTGAGAATAAACTTCTGCAAGAGTACATTCGCATGACGTACTGCCTGCGCACCATTCCCACTACGCAGACAGCGCCAGCCGCCAAGGAGTGGGATCGGGTCACGCAGTGGGTGCTTGAGCACTCAATGGGCCTGCAGCCACCAGGCCAGACCTGGCGCCAGTTTGAGCAAAGTGGGGCCCACTTCCATCTGGCAGCGCACGGCCCAGCCTTACAGCAAGCGCGACTCCCAACACGGCATGGCGGCCTTGGCATTACCAGCGCCTGCGACATCACTGATGCTGCGTATGTGGCGGGCACGTTGCAAGCGCTGCAACCAGCACTCTCTGGATGGGCGGGAGTGCTGCAGCAGGCGGCTCCTCAAGCGGCTGCAGACAACGCTGCTGAGGATGCGGCAACACAAGCGGCACCGGCAGCAGCGGCAGCAGCACCAGCACCAGCAGCATCAGCAGCGGCAACTGTTGAAGCGGCAGCGGCGGTTGCCAGTGGAGGCGCGACCGCTCCGGCAGCGGCAACTGCATCAGCGGCTGGCCGCGCTAATGGCGCAGCCATTCCGGCAACACACGACGCAGCTGCCGCTGGATCAGGGGCCGCGGCGGCAGCACAGGCGGCACCAGCGGCAGCAGCAGCAGCGGCGGCGCACGGCGCAACTACTCCGGCGGCAGCAGCAGCGGCGGCAGCAGCAGCTGCTCCAGCATCAGAGGCTGCTGCAGCAGCGGCAGCACATGTTGCACCTCAAGTGGCCTCGGCGGCATCACTAACTGCAGCATCAACAGCAGCGGCTGCGGGCATAGGCAATACAGCTGCTACAGGCCCTACTAGCCTAAGGGCTGCTGCAGCACCTGCAACAGGAGCAGCGTCGGCAGGCGGCGCCGCAACCGTGCCGGCTGCGACAGCGGCAATGGCGGTGGCAGCGGCCAATGCGGCAGGTGCTGCACCAACACCTGCGGCAGCAGCAACACCACTGGCAGCAGCAGCAACGGCAGGCGGCACAGCTGCAGCACCAGCGCACGCAGCAGCGGCAGCCGTCAATGCAGGCGCTGCGCGTTCCACACCAGCAATGCTACAAGGCGCAGCAGCAGCAGAGGTGGCGCGCCTGCCCCTCATGCGGACGATCGCCACAGCTGCCACATCTCTACGTGCAGCAACAGGTGACAAGCTGGAACATATACTGCCACCAGCGCTAACGCCACTGCAGCAGCAACCACCTACGCAGCAGCCGCCGCTGCGGCCGACAGCAGGTGGTGGCACTGGTGCGGATGCTGCTTGCGTACTTGACGCCAGTGCTCTGCAGTTGCAGTGTAGCCTGAAGCGCCCCAATCAGAGTGCGCTTGCAGATGCCGTCGCTACCGAGCTTGCAGATAAGGTGGAGGCGGACCTGCAACAGCTGCCGCAGGGCACGCAACGCACGCAAGCACTTGCTCGATTCCGGTCGCAGCGCCACATGCACTCGATCGGCATGGCATTCCTCAACGAGCCCATGTACTCCACAACGGCTTCGTTCGATGGCCTATCCTGGCAGCTGGCCGTCAAACGCGCCATCGGAGTAGAGGAGCAGACGGCAGGCTGCAAGCTGTGCGGGAAGTCGCCGGGCGGCACCCTGCATGCACGGCTGTGTCAAGCGCCACGCGTCAAGGCGCACGACACCATTGTCCACAATAGCGTCAAGAGGGCCACGCAGCGCCTCCTGCGGCAATACCTCAAAACGGGACTGGTGGACGAGGACTACACGCCGTTTCTGGGGTCCGCCGGGCCGCCGGGGAGTCGCAGGATGGACATCGTGCTGCCTGCCGACGCCTTCCCGGTGACCGGCTACGACGACCCGACACGCCACCTACCGCTCATGGTGGACGTTACCTGCTTCGAGGCACAGGTGGCGTCGCGGGCGGCGAAGACTGCAGCAGACCCCGAGCGATGCTGCCGCGACCAAGAGGCCGCCAAGACTACCCACTATTCTGGTCATTATGATCAGAATTGCTACAAACTTGCCACATTGGCAATAGGGTCATTTGGCAGCATCGGGGAGCAGGGGCGGAAGCTGCTGGAGGCTGTGGCGACGGAGTATGCCAGCAGGATGTCAGTGCCCGGAGGAGCGCGCCCTAAAGCTCTCAAGGGCATCGCCCTGGCGCGCTTACGCTCGGCACTGTCGGCAGCGCTCCACATGGCGTACTCTGGCCGTGTCATGACACACATGGCAGAATCCAGGGGGGGGGGGCACATGGAGGAGGACGTAGGGGAGGACCCCGAGATGCCATTTGGCGGCGGCGGCGTTTGAGTGGTTGTCGTTGCGACACTTTCAGAATGTCATACGACATGTAGATTCCTTACAGCTAGATGCCAATCATCTGGGCTTTTTCGCGCCCTGAGCGAGAATTAATAAAAAGTACATTCGGTGACATGTTTTGCTTTTTGCCTTGCAGACCACGTATGCCCTATCCGGCGAACGACCCGGCAATGACGCAAATGTGAGCCCCACTGTAAGTCTTCGCTCCCAGGCAGAGATTGACGGGCAAGCCTTCCGGTGTGCCAACTTCACAACTTGCCAATTTCAAACGTGAACTTTCATCCACGCGCTCCTAAAGAAAGAAAGATGGTGGCAACAAGGAAAGAGGCCCGTGTCTTGGCTCTAAATGCATCTTGTGACGCCAAAGCGGAAGCGAGTCAACAGCAACATGGTAAGATGCGTGCTCCAACTGTATATTGACGTTCAAGTGTTTAGTTGAATTCCGCTAAAGCAATGGACGACACCGCACATGTTGTGTTTTGCAGCTTGTGGCCTGCGCTCTTACTGGTCATCTTCGCTGCATGTGACTGACCTTCAAACACTCTCATCCGCTGATGATCTCAGACATGTGGACGAGAATCTTCGAGTTCCTGCCACACGGGCACTACATCCTGTTTTCATCCGTGAGCACTGCATGGCGGGCGCTATATGCCAGGAGCATGCAGCTGAGGGGGCTGGCAACTCGTGAAAAACAAACAAACCCGCAAGCCATGGTGGCATCAACGCCCCTCATACAGTGGGCGAGCACCATCGGGTGCGAGATGACCTGGAGGGTACTGTACAACGCCGCCGCAGACGGCACTTTAAAAAGTAGTGCAGTTTGTGTTAGCAAATATTGCGCAAAGGCGCGGCGTCAATTTGTTGAACCTGCCAGTGTGCGATATTGCGGCTGGGCGCGGGGATCTGGAGATGTTGCAGTGGTTACATGCCCGGGGGTTTTACTGGGACACAGACACGAGCGCAGCAGCAGCTCGGGGGGGGCACCTGGATGTGCTGCAGTGGGCACGCGCCAACGGGTGCCCCTTCGATTTCAGCACCTGCGCTGCAGCAGCCAGTGGAGGGCACCTAGAGGTGCTGAGGTGGGCGTACCACGCAGGATGTGAGTGGGACGAGGAGACATGCAATGGAGCTGCAGAGGGCGGCCATCTGCTCATCCTCCAGTATGCTCGAAGCCACGGCTGTCCGTGGAGCACCAGGACGTCCTACAAAGCGGCACACCACGGTCATCTCCAGCTTCTACAATGGGCGCACGCAAACGGGTGCGCCTTTGACGCAGGTGTATGCTCTAATGCCGTGCTTGGAGGCCACCTGCACGTGCTTCAGTGGCTGCATGAGGTAGGCTGCCCCTGCAACGAATACGCGATCGTGTTTGCCGCAGAGACGGGTCGTCTGGATATCCTACGCTGGCTGCGAGCACAAGGCTATCCCTGGGATGCGAGGGTCTGCACAGGGGCGATTGATCAGGGTCACCTAGAGTTGCTGCAGTGGGCACGCGCTAGTGGCTGCCCATGGGAGGCAGACGGATGGACCTTTCATTTTCTAAAATGGACCCACTTTGATGCAGATCGCCACACTAGCGTATTGTCAGCGATGGAGTGGGCGCTAGCAAATGGCTGCCCGTGCAGCGACGAGAGTAGGGATCATTACATGCAGCTGCGACGCAGGGTAGACGCTGCGCAGGCACACGGCTCTGATCAGCAGCGATGACTCATCAGCACCACACGTGAATTGCTGCAATAGCACCTTCTGCTGCACCAATACACAGAGGCACATAGTTCATGTAATTTGTTTCAGAGTTTTGTCTGGTCTGCTATGTCTTTAAGGTGTACAGCAGCTGTGCACTTGACAGCACCATTTGCATGTGCCGTGTGATGCTGTGAACAGGCAGTGCGCGCGTTCCACAGGCAAGATGCAATGGTCGTTTGTATTTCTTGTGCAATCCCGGAGTGTTGAGACTGTTGGCCGTTCATGCCTGCGAACATGTATAGCGTGCTTGTTCGGACTGCTCTGCTAGCCTGAGGCTGCAGTGCCCACAAGACAGTCAGGTTGCCATTGTGGTGAGTTCAACAAGTTGTTGGCAGTGTGTAGTTCAGCATGCAGATGCGGTTACAAAGATCATGTGTGTCGCAAGCGGGAGCTTTATGTACCAAGTCCATACCAATAGGACAAACTACAGGTATGTACCACAGTACTAGCACGGTCGCAATGGGCGCCTGTTGACAGATGCGCAACAAATTGCAGCGCACCCAAATATCATTGAGGGACGTTGCTTGCACACCGCGCTGACCAGCAGGATATGTTAGTCTTTCAAGAGTATCAGTTAATCAGCTGATTCATGATGCCCAGAAGGTCAGAGCATGGCTCAGGGTGTGAGGTAGTGCCAGGTCTGGACCCTGCAACGGAAAGGTACAACTAGGGCCAGATTCCCACATGCGCCACATGAATTGTATGATGACTGGAGACAATTGTACATCCATGCTAAAGTGTAAACGCCAGACACCAGAGTGAGACGCGCTGCGGCGAGCATATATATTGTATGTTACTGGTGATGTCAAAGTGGAGGGATTTGGGGGAGACGTAATGCAATCTCGCTGACATGCATTGCTGAGTCACACACAGGAGGCTGGCCAAACAGTTTGCCACTGTCCCTGCAGCCCCGCAGACACCCACTCACACAGCATGCACTACCACCTCCGAGTTCCCTCGAGGGATCCCGCCCATTCCCCCCCGCCCCCCCCGCATTCCATGATTCAAGGCCGACCCAGGCCAGGTCACTGCTCTTGTACACAACTCAGTACTGTTGCAAGTCCTGGCGCGTACATGAACAGCCAAATGAACATGCAACGCAGCAGCACAGCGCAGTAGCGCGTGGCAGGCCCGCTGCCGCTCCTGCGACTCCGCGCACAGTAGCACTGCTTTGCGCCGCCCGCGCAAAAAAGGAGGGGGCCCCGCGGGAGGGAGCGACTGCGCATCGACTAGACACAGCAACAGTGGCGGCAGTGCGCCGCGTGCATGGGGGGCGGGGGGCAGGTGGGTACTGAGGGGCCCGATGGTTGTCAAAAAGTGCGGCATGAACGCACGCACGCGCGCGTGGCGACATGCACTCACGCATGCTGTCGCCCGTGTGTCGCATCATGATTTCGTGTAGTGATCATGATGCCGCCCCACCGTGACAGGCATATCTGCTCTAACCCTATCTGTCGTGAATTGCAGCAGAACTGCAGCGCGGCTCAGCAGAGCGAGTTCTTGGCGAGCACACCAATCCTGTTGCGGATCTCCTTGCGCTGGTTGCGTCAGCGCGTGCGGAACGCCGAATCGCGGTTGAAGACGCACACAAAGGCCTTCTGCAGATTCTCCGCAAGCGCTTGTGCCTGTGGGTTCTTCTTGATAAGCTTGCCTGCGCAGTGGCGGCAGCGGGGCGGTGGGTGTGGGGTGCCAGTGGCAACGTATAAGACAAAGTGTTTCTGGTGATGGCACCACACTCGTTGAGCTGCGCCATTGATGCCTGTTGAAGCGTTTCAGCAAGACGCGCTTCAACCTCAACCTCACATGATTGAGCATCAGAGGAGAGCTCCCAAGACCGCCTTCCTCACCAGTCACAGACGCACAACAAACTCGCAGATCACCCAAGGCTCACAGGGAACTTCGAGTTGAGCTTGAGTGCACCATGGTGAGTAGTGACGCACCTATACTTTCTGCGACGCGCTCCTTGACCATGCCAAACTTGATGGCCTGCTCCTTGAGGCAGCTCACGTTCATGTCGTTGATGGAGTAGCCGCGCCGCAGGTTGCGACGCACAAACTTGTCATAGTCCTGCAACAGCCTGCCAGTGGGGGGTGGGGGGGGGGGCACACGCGTTTAAGCTGCTGAGGGAGGTTTCTTGAGGTGTTGACGTAAAGGACAGAGATTACAGTACTACTAGTAGTAGCAGACATCACTTGTCTGGAATCAGTGGGCGTTGATATGGGGGGGGGGGGGGGAAGGGGGTGATAATCACAAGAAGGCTGTAGTCCTGCAACGGCAAGAGGGGCAGCGCACACTGATTGAAGTTCTTGAGGTTGGCATGTCAGAGGGCAGGGATTACGATCGAGCAAATGACCAGCGACATGAAGTTACGCAGTGGGCACAGCAGTATCTTCTTCTTTGTGCCACCACGATGCTGATTTCGTATCCTACCGCAGCTCTGAGGAGTGTACTGGTGGAACACTCATGAGGCAACAAGGGGCAGCGCACAAAATGGAAGGGAGGGGGAGGGGGTCTCAAAGGTATTGCTGGTGGGGAATGGCCCCACCCCGTTGCATTCCTGACGTCTTCTGTCGTCAACTTTGACCGTACTCGCAAGGGAGGAGCGTGTCCCCATGAGCAGGGCCACATGCTCTGACAAGTCTTATTGTAACCCTCAGTGAGGCATCCACGGGCCTCAACTTACCTACAGTGGAGCGCCTTGAGCCTACCGCTGCGCACAGCGCCTGCCTCTTGCCACCCCAGCTGCGTGGCGAACGCACGGGATAGAGCGAAGGTGGCTGCCGGCGCAAGTTGCATGGTATGTCGCAACGCGTGCTTTCACTGCAATGCGGGGCGTTTCTGAGTACCGCTGCACTGGCGCAGCGCAGTGAACAGTCGCAAATGCAGCAGCGGCAGCAGCGGCGTCAGCGGCAGCGCACAGGCGCACCTGTAAGATGGACGTGATGATGTCGCTGGTGGAGATGCCCTCCGTGCGGCGCGTCTCAACGAAGCGCCCCGCGCGCTTGAGGTGCGCGTACACGTCGCCGTTGTCGCTCACGCCGGATGCGTCGATGTACGGCAGCGCATCGTGGCACACAAAGTCGATGCTGTGCGCTCGCAGGAACTCATCCGTCACGACCCACGGCGCGTCCTTCACGACCTGCAGCGCGCACACGCGGGGTGCATGCGGCGGAACGGGGCGGTGAGTAAAGTGCAGTGCGCGGATGCTATGAGGCGCAGCGCGCATGCAGCGCCATGCGCGACAGGCCGGCGGGGCGGCGGAACGTTCATGTACGTTGCAGGGGCGTGTGTAGTGATGCCCCACATACGCAGCGGTCGGTTGTGTGCGCGAGCGCATGCGCTCCATGGAACGTGGCGAAGCAGTGTTGAAAACGATTGCGCGGGGGGGCAGTGCGACGGGGGGCAGGGCGGGCGTGGTGATGCTTACCCTAGGCGACATAGTCAAAGCCGGCTGTGCAGCTGCTGCTCTGAGATCTGCTGACCACGCGATGCTGATGAGACCAGCTTCCTATGCTTGAAGAGAGTTGCGTGCGCGCATGCAGGGGTGAGGTGGGCGGGGCAACGGTAATTGGCAAGCTTCATGACGTGCTTGTTGATGAGGCTTACTTGAACATGTGTGAGGGGACCTACTTCAAGTGCATGCTAAGTGCTGAAGTGCACACGGCTGCGATGAACCAGCTGTGGCGCAGTCTTTGCGCGACCTGCAATGTCTTCGAGGCGGTGTGTACACGCCAATCGATGATGTTCAGCTGCTTCGTACAGCACAGCAGTCCACACAGAAGCGTTGCTAGCACAAATCGCCGCACATCTGTGCAACGCAAGCGCCACCAGCGACGGCACATGCGTAGCGGGCAGCCCTTGAGCGCAACGCTGCTGGGCAGCAGTGCTCAACCTGCTGAGCGCTAGTCATAAACTTGCATTGACAGTGAGCGTTCGCCACGCAACTGTCGTCGGCAGGAGCCGCAAGTCGCTGCAGAGTGCGTGATGCGCTGCGCGTGGTCTCACAAGACCCAGGCACGTGTGTGACAGCAACAAACGGGGGTCGCTGAGATAAGGTGAAGCTCATCGGCTGGGCCATCATGCTGCAGAGTGTCCACTACAACTTGGCCATGCCCCCCTTGACCGCAAGGGCCGAACAATGATGCATAGTGCGTAAGCCACGCGCGCTGTCGCATTTGCAAAGTGTACAGGGAGCATGAAGAGAGGGTGCACACATGTTCTGAGGTGCTGCCTATGCTGATAATATTTGACTGTTGCTGCAGAGTGCTGCACTGCTCAGCAGCGCACGTGCACTTTACAAACATGTTCAAGTCGTCAAATTATGAGATTCTTGAGCACACGCTGCATGCGCCAGAGTCACGACAGCGGTAAGAATGACAAGTTGAGCTGGCGAATTTCTGCAGGAGTTAAAAGGCTCCAGAGCGCACAGGCCGCCCGCGGTAAACGCGTGCGACGTGCCGCGGAGAGGGGAAGCACGCTGCGCATCTGGCAGCGACAGCAGCGCTCAGCAAAGTAAAATGCACACACTTGGCTGCAGGTGTGCAGACACGTGCAGCGCTCAGAAGGGGTGCCGCCTTGCCTGGACACTTCGTGGTCATTGCACTGAGCCATGCCGGCTCGCACTTCATGATATACATACAACTGCAGCCAGCCAAGGGCACGCAAGACGGGGTATGTGGTTTAAGAGACCCCCCGTCTAACTGACAAGGGCCGCATGCCACAACCAGACCGTGTGTGTGTGTGTGTGTGTGTGTGTGTGTGTGTAGCCCGTGATGTACGGCACCTGCGGTGGCATACCTCTCACTAAGCAGCGAAGACAGCCTGCTGGTATGGCGTAGCTACACCAAAAACACCATAATCACAGCACTGGGCTGACAGCAAGCAGCTCTGCAAGAACAGCATGGTGCGTGGTTTCAGATGCGGCAGCTCTGCAAGAACAGCGTGGTGCGTGGTTTCAGGTGCGGCATGGCCAGTAATTGGCGAGCATCAACTCTAAAATACTGTCACCAGCCCATCGGCCACTCAAACGCATGCAGTCTGCTGTGTGCCGGCGATGCTACCTGCATCATGGGTATTGTGCTCTCCCAAAATTAGAATTGCGCATATCCGCCTGCCGCCGTCCTTGTAAAGTGTTGTTGAAACACCGGTGCACATTTACACTTATGTCATGTGCTGCTGACTCGCCAAGCCCATTATCAAGCCCTTGCACAGAGGCCCCACATATTCCACACGAGTGCAATCGCTTAAGCGCTGCCATGCAGCTTGCTCTACAGTTGCAAAAGGCCAGCGACAGCTTCTTGATGCAGCATATAGCTGTGCCTAGTGCATGCTTGGCTTTGGCACTTAGATCTTTCACCTGGCGACTGCGCGGCCTCAGTGCTGCTGCTGGTGCATGCCACGGCGTTGTGCTTTGACGGGGATGACCCGCTGTCGGGCCCAATGCTAGCTACCGCCACACTTGCGGCCGCACTTAGCCCAGCTCGCGGTCCAGCGGGGGGCGCATCTGTTTGGCTCCCGCACGTGAAGTTGTGCACTGTCTGTGCGCCTTGTAGACCACAGATGCCCTCTCCGGGCTTAGCGACCCGGCCATGACGCGAACGTGAACCCGACTTTGCAGGAGAAGTTGGCGCGCAACGAAACTTCACACACACACCTGTTGTCATGCAAGACTTCAAACATGAACTTCATCCCAAACGCTTTGTAAGAAGAATGGTGGCAACAAGGAAGAAGGCTCGTGTCCTGGCTGTCCTGGCTCTGGCTGCTTCGTGTGACGCCAAAGCGGCAGCGAGCCAACAACAACGCGGTAAGAGCGTGTGATGACACTCATTCGTGATCATTTTTGTTGCGTGGCACATGAGCGCAAGTTTTGGAAGCGGCTAGCCTCGATTGTCTCATGCGATGTCAAGACTGCTCCTACAAGGCAGTGCAGAACCCGATCGTGAAGAAAGTCTGCATCGAATGACACCGCGCATGTTGGAAGCGCTTTTTGAGCGAGAACTTCTTTAGGCTGCGTGGCCTATTTCTCGTCGTGTACCTTTTGAGGGCATGCAATTGACCTGTCAACACTCTCATCCGCTGATGCGCTCAGATATATGGATGAAAATCTTCGAGTTCCTGCCAGGTGGGCACTACCTCCAGCTTTCATCCGTGAGCACTGCGTGGCGGGCGCGTTATGGCAGGAGCATGCAGCTGAGGGGGCTGGTGAATCGTGAGAAAGAAACGAATGCACTAGCCATGGATGCATCAGCACCCCTCATACAGTGGGCATTCACAAACGGTTGCAAAATGACTACGAGTGTCTTGAGCCACGCTGCCACTTGCGGCACTTCGGAAGTATTACAGTTTGTGTTCGCCAACATCACGTACCGGCGCGGCGAGATCTGTCAGACGGCACCAGTGTGCAAGGCTGCAGCTGTGCGCGGGGATCTAGAGATATTGCAGTGGGCGCATGCCCAGGGGTTTTACTGGAATACATTGACAAGCGCAGCAGCAGCGCGCGGGGGGCACCTGGAGGTGCTGCAGTGGGCACATGCCAACGGGTGCCCCCTAGATTGGAGCACCTGCGCTGCAGCAGCCAGCGGAGGGCACCTGGAGGTGCTGAGGTGGGCGCGTGACGTTGGATGCAGCTGGGATGAGCGGACCTGCAGTGAAGCGGCAGTGGGCGGCCACTTGGACATCCTCCAGTACGCTCGAAGCCACGGCTGTCCATGGAGCCGCTGGACGTCCTACAATGCGGCACGCAACGGTCATCTCCAGCTTCTACAATGGGCGCATGCAAATGGCTGCCCCTTCGACACAGGCGCTAACTCGGCGGCAATTCGCGGAGGCCACCTGCATGTGCTTCAGTGGCTGCACCAGGTAGGCTGCCCCTGTGACGAACATGCATGCATGTATGCCGCCCGGGCCGGTCGTCTGGACATCCTACAGTGCCTGAGGGCGCAAGGCTGCCCATGGGACGGGAGCATCTGCACAGAGGCGATCGAGAAGGGAGCCCTGGATTTGCTGCGGTGGGCCCACGCCAATGACTGCCCGTGGGACGGAGAGAGGACCTTAGACTTTCTAGTGAGGGTGGAAGACACTGATTCAGATAGCCTCGTCATCGTATTGTCAGCGGTAGAGTGGGCGCTGGCACATGGCTGCCCATGCAGCGACAGGAGTAGGGCTCGGTTCACGCAGCTGCGCCGTAGGGTAGACGCTGCGCAGGCGCGCAGCCCTTCACAGCAGTGACAGCTCATCGGTGCATTAATCGCTGCAGTGGTCCGTTCAGCCCAGTTGCCACACCAATACACAGAGGCACACTGTTGATGTCATTTCTCCTGAGTATTGTCTGATGTGCCATCTCGTAAAGTTGCGCAGATGCTGCGCGTCTCATGCGGTTGACAGCACAATTTGCATGTACCGACTGATGATGTGAACAGGCCGTGCGCGTGATCCACAGGTAAGATTGACATATTGTCTGCACCCTTGTGGTATCCTGGAGTGTTGAGACTGTTGGGCATGCATGCCTGCGTGCATGGATGTTATGCTTGGCCAGACATGCTCTGCTAGGATGCCATCTACACAAAAAGGCCAGCTTGCATTTGTGGTGGTGTATAATTCAGCATGCAGATGCATTCATCAAATAGCACGGGCGCAGCAGCTGTCGCAAGCAGAAACACTGCAAGATGCTTACCAAGAGGGCAGGCTACAGGCATGAACCGCAGTGCCAGCTGGGCCGCAATCAGCACCAATGGACACACCAGCAGCAAATCGCAGAGCTTAGGAGTATCGAAGGACACTGCATGTCTATCGCGCTGGCCTGATCATGGAGCAGCAGCATATTCTTCTTTCACGACTGTCACGTCCTCATCTGATGCAGGATGCCTGAAGGTCATATGTAGCATGCTTCAAGGTGTGTGGTTCTGCCAGGTCCAATTTTTAATTGAAATGTAAAGTAGGGTCAAATTCACACCTGCGACACCACATGTATTGTTTGATGAATCAAGAGAGCCGTTCATCCATGCAAAAGCGTAAACGCACGCCAGACACCAGAGTGAGACGCGCTACGGCGAGCGCATATATTGTATGTCACTGCTAGGGTTGAAAAAGCGTACTTTGAAGTTTATTTCGGAGTTCAAGTGCCCCTTTTGTGGCAGACTGTATGCTCTTAATTGAGCAGACTCACCGCATGCCCCACAAATACGCCCTTCACGCAGCATACCATCATGTTGAAATTTGCTCACGACGTATTCCTGGTTGCCAAATACGCCCCAAATACGCCGTATTGTGTGGCCAAATACGTTTTTTTGCAACGCTAGTCACTGCATATATTGTATGTCAGTGCAGTGAAAAATTCAAACTGGCAGGAATTGGTGGAGACGTAATGCAATCTCCTTGACATGCATTGCAGTCACGCAAAGGGGGCTGACAAAACACTTTGCCACTGTCCCCACTTGGCACATGCAGCCCCACAGACAAAGAGCCACATGGCATGCACTACCACCCCCCCTCCCGCCCACTCCCCCCCCCCTCTCCTCCATGAATCAAGGCCAATTGGCTAACCCAGGCCAGGTCACTGCTATAGATTGTACACAACTAAATATTGTTGCAACACTTAGTCCTGGCGCATACACCAACAGCACGAGTGAATAAGCGAAGTTGAGCCTCGCAGCAGCACAGCGCAGTAGCGCGCCGACATGTAATCATTGATGGGGGCGCGCGGCAGGCCCGCTGCCACCCCTGCGACTCCGCGCACAGTAGCACTGCTCTGGTCGCCCGCGCAAAAAAGGAGGGGGAGGGTTCAACTGCGCATCGATCACGCAGCAGCGACGGCAGTGCATGCTCGTGCATGGGGGGCGGGGGGCGGGCGGGTATGGGGGGGGGGGGGCAGATGGTCATCAAAAAGTGCGGAATGCAAGCGCACGCGCGCGCGGCGACATGCACGCACGCACGCTATCGTGATCATGATGCCGCCCCCACCGTGACAGGTATATCTGCTCTAACCCTATCCGTTGTGGTCCGCAGCAGGGCTGCAGCGCGGCTCAGCACAGTGAGTTCTTGGCAAGCACGCCAATCCTGTTGCGGATCGCCTTGCGTTGGTTGCGCCAGCGCGTGCGGAATGCCGATTCGCGGTCGAAGAGGGTCACGAAGGCCTTCTGCAGGTCCTCTGCGAGCGCCTGGGCCTGTAAGTTCTCCCTAATGAGCTTGCATATGCAGTGGCGGCAGCGGGGCAGTGGGGTGGGGGCGCCAGTGTCAGTCAATGTTGAGATAAAGGTGATGCAAGTGATGGTTCCACACTCTGTGAGCTGCGCCATTTCTGCGTGTTGAAGTGTTTCAAAGCCAACTTCAACCTCAACCTCACATGATTGAGCATGAGAGGAGAGCTCTCAAAACTGCCATGCCCACCAGTCACTGTCGCAGAACAGATTTGCGCGATCACCGCATGATTGCACGCAACTTCAAGGTGAACTCCAAAAGTAGTGACTTGCCTATATTTTCTGCGACGCGCTCCTTGACCATCCAAACTTGATGGCCTGCTCCTTGAGGAAGCTCACGTTCATGTCCTTGGCAGAGTAGCCGCGAAACACGTTGCGACGCACAAACTCGTCATAGTCCTGCAGTCACGGTGGCAAGGGGCAGCGCGCACAGGGGGGGGGGGGTTGAGCTGGTTGTCAAGCTAGAGAAGAGAGGCTGTGATCATAGTGAATGATTAAGTGGGGAGCACAAGCGCAATCTCGTCGTTGTTCTGCGGTCGTAATAGTGCCAGCATGTGGGGGGAGGGAAGGGGGGCCTTGAGTCTGGTGAGCAGAAGGAGCGAAGTCGTGGCCCTCAGTGACAGACGAACTATGCAGCACTTTACACTCCCTGGGGCGTACTATCAACCATTTCAGGCTTCTTGAAGTGTGGGCGTGCGCCAGCGGTGCTGGAGAGAGCCAGAGACCTGACGTGTATGTCGTGCACACAAACAAGCCTACGAGACAGGAGTGCGTGCCCAGGAATACCGGAAGCCTCAGGGAAAGCGCGAGTGCAGCGCCAGGCAGCCCGTTGAAGGCGGCATGGAATGGAACCGTGTCTGCCATGCACCGCATTGCGGCACAGCGGCGCTGCCACACAGAAAAAGTGATGCCCTGACGCTTCCTGAGCGCTTCAGAAAATCGGCGGCGACCGCTTCACGCCTGATTGATGATCAAGATGGTGTCACATGGAGATGGCCTGTGATCTGCACGGCAAAGACAGGGCCTGTTTCTGATCGCTGTCGATGCCGCGCAGCGCAATAAGGTTTAGGGTTAGGGTGAGGGTTAGGGTTAGGGTTAGGCAGCGGGGCAGTGGGGTGGGGGCGTCAGTGTCAGTCAATAATGGACACCATGATTCCGAAGAGTCTGCTGCCCTGCAGCTGAGCGCACCGTTGGCGGCGCGCCCGCTGCATCAGAGTGCCGGCGCAACCGATTCATGAGCACTGCTGCAGCAGCAGCGCAGCGCAACACGGCGCTGCATGAGGCCGCGGCGCACCTGTATGATAGACGTGATGATGTCGCGCTGGTGGAGATGCCCTCCGTGCGGCGCATCTCGATGAAGCGTCCCGCACGGTTGAGGTGCTCATACATGCCGCCGTTGTCGCTCACGCTGGACGCATGGTCGTACGGCAGCGCGTCGTGGCACACAAAGTCTATGCTGTACGCGCGCAGGAATTCGTCCGTCACGGCCCACGGCGCGTCCTCCCTGACCTGCAGCGCGCGCACGCAGGGCACGCATGCGGCGAAATGGGACGACGGCGCACGGGGCGTAGTGGTGAGATTGATGCAGCGCATAGATGGTCTAGGCCCGGTGGCTGGCGCCGGCGTGGTGCGCAGTGCCACGTGCAATAGGCAGGCGGGGCGTGGGAACGTTAGCGTATGTTACAGGCAGGGGCGAGTGCGTTAATGCTCCGCATGCGCCGCGCATGCGCAGCGGTGGGCGCGCGCGCGCAGGGGGGGGCGGGTGGGGCGGCCAGCTCAGGGGATTAGTGATGGGCATGGTGCGTGCGGATGCGCTGCATACAATATCAACTTACGGCGGACGTCGCCGCGCATGCTGCGCAGTGGGGCTGACCGTGCGGCTGCTGCTTCACGATGTGCTCATCGCATGCTGATGAGGCTTACTTGAAGGTGTTTGAGGAGACTCACTTCAAGTGCATGCTGAGCGCTGGAGTGCACATGGCGGTCATGACCAGATGTCACGCGGCGTTTGCGCGACCTGTGCTGTCTGGGGGGCTTTGTGCACACCAGTTGATGATGCTCAGCTGCTTGGCACAGCACACCAGTCCACACAGAAGCGCTGCTAGCGCAAAGCGCCGCATGATTTGTGCAACATAAGCGCCGCCAGCAACAGCACATGCATTACGATAGCAGACAGCCCTTGAGTGACACTGGTAGACAGCAGTGCTACACCGACTGAGCGCTGGTCATGACCGTTCAAACTGCGATTGAAAGGTCCAATGGTGAGTCTCCTCGCGTCTGTAGTCGGCTGGAGCCGCAAGCCGCTGCAGAGTGCGTGACGTGCTGCGAACTGCTCCCATGAGACCCAGATGCGCGTGTGGCAGCAATGGACAGGAATCGCAGAGATGAGGTGAAGCTCATCGGCTGGGCCATGCTGCAGAGTGTCAACTATGACTTGGCCATGCCCTACCCCGTTGTGAGGGCCTGGCAATAATGCCCAGCGCGCAATGCACGAGCGCTGTCGCGTTGGCCAAGTGTACAGGAAGCATTCAAAGAGGGCACAAACATGTCTCGAGACGCTGCCTATGCTGGCGATCATCCCTGAGCGTTGCTGCAGAGTGCTGCACTGCTCAGCAGCGGCACATGCACTTCACCATCATGTTGTCAGACTATGAGATGTTCGAGTACACACGCTGCATTCGTCACAGTCACGACAGCGGTAAGTATCTGGCGAATTTGGCAGGCTTTGCAAGGCTCCAGAGCGCACCTGCTGCCTGCAGTGACAGCGCGCAATGTGCTGCGGGGAGGGGGAGCACGCTGCACATCTGGCAGTGGCAGCAGCATTCAGCAAAGTAAATGCACACACTTGGCAGCAGTTGTGTAGACGCGCGCAGCGCTCAGAAAGGGGGTGCTGCCTTGCCTGAACACTACGTGGTCATTGCACTGAGCCATGTCGGCTCGCACTTCATGATATACATAAACAACTGCAGCCAGCCAAGGGCACGCAAGACGGGGCGTGTGGTGTACAAGGCCCCCGTCTAGCTGACAAGGACCTCAAGCCACAATCAGATTATGTGTGTGTGCGTGTGTGGCCCGTGATCTACGGCACCTACGGTGGCATACCTCTCACAAAGCGGAGGAGACGGCCCGCTGGTATGGCGGTGCTGTGCCAGAAACACCATAATCACACCACTGGCTGACAGCAAGCAGCTCCAACTGTGTGGCTTCAGGTGCGGCATGTGCCATATGGCCAGTAATTGGCGAGAATCAACTCTAAAATACTGTCGCCAGACCATTGCCCACTCAGATGCATGCAGTCTGCTGTGTGCCGGCCATGCTACCTGCATCATGGGCATCGTGCTCTCCCAAAATTAGCATTGCGCATATCCGCCTGCCGCCGTCCTTGTAAAGTGTTGTTGAAACAGCCTGTGCACATTTACACAATGTCATGTGATGCTGACTCGCCAAGCCCATCATCGAGCCCTTGCACAGAGCCCCCACATATTCCACACGAGCGCAATCGCTTTAGCGCTGCCATGCAGCTTGCTCTACAGTTGTATCAGGCCAGCGACAGCTTCTTGATGCAGCAATAGCTATGCCCTAGTGCATGCTTGGCTTTGGCACTTAGATCTTTCACCTGGCGACTGCGGCCTCAGTGCTGCTGCTGGTGCATGCCACGGCGTTGCGCTTTGATGGAGATGACCCGCTGTCGTGCCCAACTTGAATGCTAGCTGCTGCCAAACCTGCGGCCGCACTTAGCCCAGCTCGCGGTCCAGCGGGGGCATGTTTTGCACGTGCTGGTCGACCCCGTGAAGTTGCGCGCTATGTGTGCTTGCAGACCACGGATGCCCTCTCCGGCGAGCGACCCGGAGATAACGAGAATGTGAACCCAATTTACAAGTCTTCCAATCGAAGGTTGGGAAAGATACACACGGAAAAAAACTTCAAACTCACGGTGTGTCCACTTCCATTGGAAGACTTCAAACATGAACTTTCCGGGATTCGCGGAGGAGTGCCCTCAAGCTTAGGCTGTAGCTATACGCTTTGAAAGGAGGATGGTGGCAACGAGGAAGCAGGCTCGTGTCCAGGCGCTGACTGCTTCGTGTGACGCCAAAGCGGCAGCGAGCCAACAACAACGTGGTAAGATGCGCGATGCCATTGTGTACTGCTCCCACATCCTGGCGCCCAACCGGGCAGTGGCAGTGCAATATCCCGTCGTGAAAAATCTGCATTCGCTTGAATTGCACCTCACATATTGGACGCGCCTCCAGCGCGTGTGTATTTTTGTAGCTTGTGGTTTCTCTTGGTGTGTATTCTGAGGTGCATGTGACTGACCTCTGAATACTCTCATCTGCTGATGCCCTCAGATATGTGGCTGAAAATCTTGGAGTTCCTGCCACACGGGCACTACCTCCAGCTTTCCTCCGTGAGCACTGCATGGCGGGCGCTCTATGCCAGTAGCATACAACTGAGGGGGCTGGCGACGCGTGAAAAAGAAACGAATGCACTAGTCATGGTTGCATCAGTGCCCCTCATACAGTGGGCATTCACAAACGGGTGCAGAATGACAAAGAGGTTGCTGGTGCATGCTGCCACGTGCGGCACTTTAGAAGTGGTGCAATACATGTTCGCAAACGCCAAACACCCACGCATCAGCTTGTTTTCAGGCTCGTCCGTATGCGAGGCCGCTGCTGCACGGGGGGATTTGGAGATGCTGCAGTGGGCGCATGCCAATGGATGCCCCTTAGATGCCAGCACATGCGCAGCAGCAGCTAACGGAGGGCACCTGGAGGTGCTGAGGTGGGCACGTAATACAGGATGCGAGTGGGACGAGGACACATGCACTGCTGCCGCAACAGGCGGCCACTTACACGTTCTTCAGTATGCTCGAAGCCACGGCTGTCCGTGGAGCCGCGCAACCTCTTGCAATGCGGCACGCCGCGGTCATCTCCAGCTCCTGCAGTGGGCGCACGCAAACGGCTGCCCCTTTGACATACTTGCATACACGTCGGCCGTGTTTGCAGGCCACCTGCATGTGCTTCAGTGGCTGCATGAGGTAGGCAGCCCCTGCGACGAAACCGTGTGCGCGTATGCGGCCGAAATGGGGCGTTTGGACATCCTACAGTGGCTGAGGGCGCAAGGCTGCCCATGGAATTGGACGGTCTGCTTCCGAGCAATCAAGGGGGGGCACCTAGATGTGCTGCAGTGGGCGCGCGCCAATGGCTGCCCGTGGAACGGAGAGAGGACTTTGGTATTTCTAGAATGGGCCCACCTTAGTGAACCGGATCGCCACACTAACATGTTGTCAGCACTGGAGTGGGCTCTAGCAAATGGCTGCCCATGCAGCGACAGGAATAGGGCTCACTACATGCAGCTGCGGCGCAGCGTGGATGCTCGGCAGGTGCGCAGCACTCTGTAGCACTGTTGCGCAACCGTCAGTTGCTGCAGTAGTTCTATTCATCACCATTGGCCGCACCAAATTGAATACAAGAAGGCTCATAACTCATGTCATGTTCTCCCAAGTATTGTCTGGTCTGCAATGTCTTGAAGGTGTGCAGCAGCTGCACAACTCATGCGGTTGACAGCACCTATGCTCAGCATCGTTTTGAACAGGCAGTGCGCATGCTCCACAGGTAAGATTGCCATGTCGCTTTGCGCCTTTGTGCTATCCCGGGCTGTTGAGACTGTTGGCCGTGCGTGCCTGCGTGCATGCACTATGCTTCTGCAGACTGCTCTGCTAGGATGCCGTGTGCACAAAACAGTCAGGTTCAGGTGAGTTGTGATAGTGTATGATTCAGCATGCAGGTGCTTGTGTAAACAAAAGAGCGTGGGCGTTGTTGCAAGCAGGATTTCACCCCAAAGTCCTCACCAGTACGGCAAGATACAGGTATGTGCACCACAGTACCAGCACGATCGCATTGGCCATCGGCAAACACTTCAGCAGCATTGTGTAGTGCACAGGACAATTGAAGGACACTGCATGCCCATTGCGCTGGCCTGATTATGGAGCAGCAGCATGTTCGTCTTTCACGACGATCAGGTCCTCATCTGATTCATGATGTGGAAGGTGTGAGGTTCTGCCAGACTTGCAACTCCTGTGACACCTGCACTGCTTGACAAATCAGGAGGGGCTTACATCCATGCAAAAGCGCAACGGCAGACACCAGGGTGAGACGCGCTACGGCGAGCATATATATTGTATGTTGCTGGGAATGTCAAAGTGGAGGGATTTGGTGGAGACGTAATGCAATCTCGCTGATGTGCATTGCTGTCACACACAGGGGGCTGGCAAAACAATTCGCCACTGTCCCCGCTTGGCACATGCAGCCCCACAGACACAGCCACACAGCATGCACTACCACCCCCCCCTCCCTGCAACTCCAAGTGGCACCGCTGCTACGCCGCCCGCGCGAGGGGGGAGGGTGCGATTGCGCATCGATCACATGCAGCAGCAGCGGCGGCAGCGCGGCGCGCGCACAAGGGGGGGGCGTGGGGAGCAGCAGATTGTCAAAAAGTGCGGAATGCAGGCGCACGCGCGCGCGGCGACATGCACGCATGCTGTCGTGATCATGATGCCGCCCCCCACCGTGACGGGTATATCTGCTCTAACCCTATCCGTTGTGGCCCGCAGCAGGGCTGCAGCGAGGCTCAGCACAGCGAGTTCTTGGCAAGCACGCCGATCCTGTTGCGGATCTCCTTGCGCTGGTTGCGCCAGCGCGTGCGGAACGCCGAGTCGCGGTTGAAGACGGACACGAAGGCCTTCTGCAGGTCCTCCGCGAGTGCCTGCGCCTGAGAGTTCTCCTTGATGAGCTTGCCTGCGCGGAAGCAGCAGCCAGGCGGTGGGACGGGGAGCGTCAGTCTCAACGTTGAGACAGAAGTGTTGATAAAGATGGTACCACACTTTTTGAGCTGCGCCATTGTTGCCTGTCGAAGCGTTTCAGCAAGGCCAACTTCAACCTCCACCTTACACGATTAAGAAAGAGGAGAGCTCTCATAACGCCTTTCTCACCGGTGACAGTCGCGCAACAGTTTATGGCGATCCCAAGAGCTCACAGGCAACTTTAAGTTGCGCTCAAAGAGTGTGACTCACCTATATTTTCTGCGACGCGCTCCTTGACCATGCCAAACTTGATGGCCTGCTCCTTGAGGAAGCTCACGTTCATGTCCTTGGCAGAGTAGCCACGCCGCAGGTTGCGGCGCACAAACTCGTCGTAGTCCTGCGGTGCAATGGTGGCAGGGGGGTCGGGCGGGCGGCAGGGGGGGGGGGGGGGGATCTTGAGGCTGGCGAGCAGAAGGAGAGAAGTCGTGACCCTCGCCAACAGATGGACCACAAAGCACTTCCTACCCCCAGAGGCATACTACAGACCATTTCAAGCTCCTTGGGGTGTGGTCGAGCGCAGGCAATGCGAGAGAGTGGCGGAGACCTGAGGTCTAACATCATGCGACCAAAAAAAATGCACAAGACACAGGCGTGCATGCGCAGGAGTTGAGGCATGTATGATGCTGCTGCTGCGTGCCTCAGGAACAGCACGCGCACACAGAGGCAGGCAGCCCCTAAAAGGCGGCGAGGAGAGGAACCTCGTCAGCGATGCGCCTGGCTTCTCCACCCCTCGCCCGTCTAGCACTCACTGTCCCTCAGATTCGTCACGGCGCTTCTGAACGTGTGTGTTGCGGCACAGCGGCGCTGCAAAACAGAAAATGCGACACCCTGCTGCTTCCTGAGCGCAGCGGAGAACCGTCGGCGACCGCGTCGTGCTTGAATGACGACCGAACTGGCGTCGCATGTGGATATGCCCTGCGCCCCGCGCATCGATACGGTGCCTGCTTTCTAGCACAGCTGCAGCGGCGCAGCGCGGATGCCGCATGCGCACCCAAATGATAGACGCCATGATTTCGCTGCCACAGCGGAGCGCGTTCGTGGCGGCGCGCCCGCTGCTTCAGAGCGCCAAGCAACCGATTTACGAGCACTACTGCAGCAGCGGCGGCGGCAGCCGCAGCACGCGCGCGCACCTGAATGATGGACGTGATGATGTCGCTGGTGGAGATGCCCTCCGTGCGGCGCGTCTCGACGAAGCGCCCCGCGCGCTTGAGGTGCGCGTACACGTCGCCATCGTCGCTCACGCCGGACGCGTCGCCGTACGGCAGCGCGTCGTGGCACACAAAGTCGATGCTGTGCGCACACAGGAACTCGTCCGTCACGACCCACGGCGCATCCTCCACCACCTGCGGCGCGCGCAGCGGAATGGTGCGATGGACCAAGCAGCACGACGACGGTGAGATGATGTGTCGATCAGAAAGCGGGCATGGATGCTATGAAGCGCGGAGGCGGGCGCCAGCGCGGCGCGCAGCGCAAGGCGCAACAGGCAGGCGGGGCGACGCAACGCTCGTGCGTGGTGCAGGGGCGTGCGTAGTGATGGTCCGTGTGCGCAGCGTTCAGTCGGGTGCAACCGCAGGACGCGGCATTGGAGCGCAGCGCAGCAGTGAACGGCACAGTGCTGCAAGGCGTGTGCGGACACTTCGCGACGCAGCGCAGTGCGCGACGTGATTCAGTGCCGAACGTGCAGCTGCTGCTGCACAAGATATGCTCGCCGCCCACTGATTAGGCTTACTTCAACATGTGAGAAGGTATTTACTGCAAGTGCATGCTGAGCGCTGGAGTGCGCATGACGGCGATGATCAGCTGTCGTGCGGTGATTGCACGACCTGTGCTGTCTACAGTACGGGGCCGTGTGCGCGCCAGTCGATGCTGGTCAGCCGCTTGGCACAGCACAGCAGTTCACATTGGAGCGCTGCCAGCGTCAAGCGCCGCACGAGCTGAGCAACACACTATTAGTCGGCGCCACCAGTGACGGTACATGCACAGACAGCCCTTGACCGTGACGCTGCTGGGCAGCAGTGCTCCTCTGACTGAGCGCTGGTCACGAAGCTTGAGATTCTTGACCACTGGGCGCAGTGGTGGGCAGACACTTTGTACTGATCACAAGCCTCTAGCTGTGCTAGTCGGCAGGAGCCATGAGCCACTGCAGAGTGCGTGGCGCGCTGCACTGCTTCCATGAGGCCCGGACGCGCGTGCGGCTGCAGCGAACGGGCGTCGCTCACATGAGACCAAGCTCACCAGCAGCGCGCTGGACAGTGTATAGTTACAATGCTTACTTCAGCTTGTCCATGCCCTCGCAGATTGCAAGGTCTGCTTGCTGAGCGCTGATGCACTGCGCGCTGCAGACGTGTTGTCAGTCAGGCGGTTGATTTCAATTTGGCCATGGTCAACTTGGCGCCACGCCCTCGCCAACCGTCAGGTGTGGTTGCTGAGCAACTATGAACGTGTGGAACCCACGCGCGCTGCCACATTGGCACAGACTACACTACACGGGTCGTTCAGTGAGGGAGCACATGCATCCCCGGCATTCGGCAGGTATGCCTGTGTAGGCAATGCCCGCCTGAGCGTTGTTACAGAGTGTTGTGCCGTCAGCGGCGCACGGACCTGCGTGCATGTGTAGTCGGACGATAAGGTGATCGAGTTCACACTGCATATGTCAGGTCATGACAGCACTCAGAACATGAACGTTCTCTAGCGAATTGTTGAAAGTGCTGCGAGGCTCCAGTGCTGCCTGCGGCGACAGCGCGCAGTGTGCCGCGGAAAGGGCACCACTTGGCAGCGGCAGCAGTGCCCAGCGATTTGAAAAGCAGATACCCAACAGCACCGGACAGGCGCGCGCAACGCTAAAGAAGGGGACGCTGCCCGTCCTTCGCACGCGGTCCATGCACTGAGCCATGCTGCCCTGCCGCCGCTGGCACACGCGCATCGCGTGTGCGTCCTTGCGTGCTGCTGCTGCCATACGTCACTGCGCACGGCGGCGACAACCTGTGGATCGTACTCCAACAATAGGCTCCAGCTAGTAAATCGCAGACCCTTGGCGAGAACGAAGATGCGTTGCGCCGGTGCTGGGATGCACGATGTGCCGCCTGCACTGGGATACTGCTGAGCAGCGCTGTACTCATCGCTCAGGACACGCGTGCACTGAGGCGCACAGGGCTGGAACGCGCTGCGCAGACACTCGACACGCACGCTCAAAACGCGTGCATAATCACAAACCTAACGCCCTGACGTGTCAAAAGCATTAACGGACGCATCTAGGAGCATTGACCAACGCATTGGCTGCGGCAGCGGTTCCTCTGCAGCACCAAAAGTGCTTTGTGAGGGAGTTGGCATACAGGCAGTGCCAACTTCATTGACCATGATGCAGCACTGGCGTGCTGGGCCCACTAAAACCGCTACAAAGCTGACAACACACACAATGGCGCATGCCTGGGATGGGGCCGGGCTGCATCAAGCGCTTGCATCACACGGGTGCGGTGTATCGCCATTTGGCTCTGACGCCAGCTAGGCCGCTGCCACATTTTCATGTATGCGGGCCACGCGCGATGCCACCATGACGCAGCAATGTATACTTCTCAACTTGCACCTACCACTGGAGCTATACGAATTGATCCAGTTGCACAGCAGTTGAACTCACCTCGTCCACCCATTTGCAGTGCCGCAGGCTCTCATACCGCTCCGTGTCCTTGAGAACGGTCCTCCCCTTGAGCCTGTGCGTCAGGGCATCGCTGCAGCACCCCACCAACAGGTACACATTGGGAAACGCCCGTTTCGCCTGCTCCAGCGCCTTCGCGTGGCCGTAGTGGAAGAGGTCGAAGATGCCGTCTGCATACAGCCTCATGGGCCGCCCCGTGAGGGTGCCAGGCTCGCCCTCCTTCAGCTTGCTGAGATCTGGGAAGAAGCCACCTGGCAGGTAACTGCACAGCGTCTCGACGGGCGTGAAGGGCTTGCCCAGGTTTCTTTCCTCCTCCTCGAAGAAGGCCGTTTCCTCGTGGGTCTCGCTGGACCAGGAGTCGTCGACTGAGCCACAGGAGTCCACATCAGGGCAGCCCGCTGCCGCTGCCGCAGCTGCAGCGGCGGCCGCAGCCGCCACGGCCACTGCCGCGGCACTTTCGGCGGCTGCAGCGTGGCCCTTGGCCCTCCGCTTGGCAGATGGCACTGCCGAGGGTACATCGCGATCTTCGTGATCTCGTGTCGCTGCTTCTGCGCCTGTCGCTCGCTCCTTCGGGCTGCTGGCGTGATCCAGCTTGCGTTTGCCTGCCATCTTGCCAGCCTGTTCAGAGCCAGAACTGAGAGACTGAGCCTTTGGCAGCGTGCTCACCGCTGCGCTTGCCGAGCTGCGGTACCTGGCTGCGTTGTCGCCCGCAATGCTATCGCCATCTGACTTACGCTGTGCCTGTGACTTTTGGGGGCTCCATGGCCACATTTGAAGTTGGAGTTCAAAACTTGTGAAGAGAACACTGTGGGTTGTGTGTGCAGATTGTTGGACCAGCGTGGCACCACGAACCTGGGCGCATAAAGGCAGCAGCAACATTTGCAAGCGCGTCCTTTGACCACAGCTGTAGCGCAAACCTGTGTCGGAAGAGGTGGTTCGCATTCTGTGCTTCAAGACGAGTGCCTCGGTGAACTTGGCGGCATCTGCTAGCGCTTTTGTGTGACCTGCTTTCGGTTGCGAGTGCTGCTGGCATTGCCGGTACGGCTGCTGCTGGAGCGTAGGACAGGAGTGCAGCGGGCTGTGCTGGCAGGCCTGAGGTACTGAGGCGAAGAGAGGCGAGGAGCTGCCAAGCACATGTTCGAGGCCTGCGAGGCGGCACTGGGGCTTCTGAGGTCTGTGTTCTGCGGCCTCTTCTGCTCCTGCTTTGGATGCTGCTGCGGGGCAGAGGCTGACGACGATGTCATACAGGAGCCCCCGATTGAGAGGACAGGGAAGCGGCCTCCTCAGGATCTCAAGGCATATCAGTGGCCTCGCTTTTTCTCAGGTGAGACAGGCCGCACTGAAAACATCAGTGGATCAGATCTGGCAATCAATGCAGGTCAGTGTGTCGTCTCACAGCTGACATATGCAGAACTGGTGTGTCACAGCAGGTGCTCGACCTCCCGTCGCTGCTTTGCTGCAATTGCACATTTCCTGCAGTTGCTGTTTTCTTGCAGTCGCTGTTGCTGTGGCTCCAGCATGCGAGGTCGCAATTCGCATCGCAATGCACATCTAGATCGTCAGCGCAATACGTCCAAGTCTGCTGTACACGCACAGTCAACGGAAGTGTACGCAACCCACAGCGTCGCCGCGTTCAAGGGCTGTGCATTTAAAGGAGCTGTTGCCTCGCATTCAAGCAGCATGCTGTGGTGGTGCGTTGCACTCAGGCAGGGCACGAGAGCATGGGCCTCAATGCGCGCATGCAACAGCCATGCGATCACAGTGCTCAGTGCACTTAGGCAACCTGTGGCGATGCAGTTTGACTGAGGTTGTGCATCGTAGATGAGGCTATCACGGCGCTGTTCTGCCTGCAGGCATGTGTGCTGCATAGTCAATTCATGCCCACTCACGCCACGACGCGGTATCTGCATTACTGTCACCATAAACCATAAGCAATCCTAGGTGAGTTGCGTGCATTTTTTTGACCCAACAGCGCTGCCATCAGCTCTGTCTACAGAGCCGGCAACCCCTGCCTGCCGTGCCCGTACGCTCGCAAAAGCGGAATATGTTTCTGCCCTGTGCGATGCAGGCAGTTACATGTGTCATATTGTCACAGGGTATTCAGGCGTTGCGGTAGCGATAATAGCACCATTCATTAACTTCGACTCGTGTCGAGCTAGCTGGCATCGAGCACTGCCGTGAAGTCCGTGGAGTGAGCTGGATGCCTCGGTTGAAGAGCCCCCCGCCCTTCTTAAGAAAGCCCACGCGCTCCCGCTGCTGGTGTGCTCTTCAAGCGCCTGCAGGGCCCGACGCGGGCACAGAGGCGCTCCTCGCGCGGCGGCAGACGCACACGCACGACGGCGCCGAGGGCCAGCGCACGCCCACCGCCGACGACCTGAACCGCCAGTACGAGTCGCTTGCCACGATACCCGCGCCGCCGGGGGCGCTGCCCGCCGCCACCGCGGACGCGCTCGCGCCCAGCTTCCGGCCGCCGCTGCCGCCGCTGGCAGCGGGCGACGCCGCCGCGCTGCCGCTGCCGCAGCGGCGCCCCTCGCCACGCAGCATGCTGGAGGGCTCCGGCGGCGGCGGCGGTGGCAGCGGCGGCGGACGCGACGCGGAGGCGGCGGCGGTGCTGCTCAAGGACAGCCAGGTGCAGAAGCAGCAGCAGCGCGCGGCGCGGTCGCCGGGGGTGGCGTCCTCCCCATCGGGCTCCGCCGCGGCCAGGCCGCCGCGGCAGCGCGGCAGCGGCGCGATGAGCAGCGGCGGCGGCGGCGGCGGCAGCGGCAGCTTCGTCACGTGCAACTCGCACGAGAGCTTTGTGACGTGCACGGCCGCGTCCGCCGCGTACGCGGGCAACGAGCACGACCTAGAGGGGTTCGAGGACGCGCTGACGTTCGGCCCGTCGCCGCCGTCGTCGCCGCCGCCGCGCATCGAGTCGCGCACGCCGTCGCCGCTGGCGCCGCCGCCCGCGCAGGCGCGGCGCAGCTGCGGCGGCGGCGCTGCCGCCGGTCCGATGCTGGTCGCGTGATGGTCTCATTCGCGGTCGATGATGCGCTCTATTTATATAGCCCTGGTGCTGGGCCGAAACGGCCGCCTCTGGTGCAGGCTGCACGCTCTTGAGCAGCAGTTGACGACAGCGCTCATCTGGACAGCCTGCCGGACATGTAGGCCATGCCTTTGTGCAGATGGCCCCATTGACGCTTTCGGTGGCGCGGCGGCGGCAATTTGCAGCGGCGGCATTGCGGCTGCAGCGGCAACGCGGCGGCAGTGGCGGCGGCGGCGTGATGCCGCTTGATGGCGGCAAGCCTTTGTGGAAGCGCGCATTGCACTGCCCATGTGGCAGGCCAGCAGTCAAGCGCTGAAGGCCACACACGTGGCGCCTGTTCTGCTGCAGCTGCGCTCTTCCGCCTGTGTAGATAGCGTACCATCTACTACCGGCCGCGGCGCGCACACGGTGCGCGCCCCACGCTTTTTTGTGTTTTGCGTGTGTGCGTGGCTTGCAGCTCTGCAAGCGCATCATCCGTACCCTAAAACTGAGAGTTCCTTACGTGTTCATATGTATGTGGCTGCGCGTCATGTGCCTCTGCGTTTGTCTCTGCTGCTGCTGCCATGTGCAGTATGTAGGTCCGTCGAGCGTCGACTTGACGCCAACACAAAAATACTTGCCGTGCTGCTATCATGGTGAAAATTGACAACACACGGCACTGCGATGCTGCATGTGTGCTATGGCATTCAACTGGGGAACAACAAAGACACCTGCATGCAAACCATGTTATCAGGGAATAATGTAAAGTGACAGTTGTAATTGATGCCAGCAAAACGAGAGCAGTTCACGCTTGGCAGCAGCGTTGACAACCACTGCCATGCCGTAGGCGTTCCTAAATGCAGTGCGCGCTCGAATGTAAACCACGCCGTCAAACATGACTCCCTTCATACGTAAACTGCTGCCGCAGGCAGGTGGAAATCTGCGATGCTGCGCCATTACTGCTGCGCACCGCAGCTACCCCCCGTCGCCGTTCCCGCCGCCGCCACCGCCGCCGCTGCCGCTGCCACCGCCGCCACCGCCGTCGCTGCCGCCGCCACCGCCGCCGCTGCCGCTGCCACCGCTGCCTCCGCCGCTGCCACCGCCACCGCCGCTGCCGCCGCCACTGCCATCCACCGCACGCCACACGCGGCGCGCGACCATGGCGTCCTGCGCCTCGATCAGCGCGTCCACGCAGCGCCGGATCGCGTCAATGTCGTACGGGTCGCCCGCGAAGCACGCGCGGCACACGGTGCGCGCGCGGCCGCGGCACGCGCGGCACTCCACGCGGCGCCCGTAGCTAACGTAGAAGCCGTCGCCGTCGCAGGCGGCGCAGCGCTGCAGGCCGGCGCCGCCGCACGCTGCGCACGGCTCAGGGGGGCGCGGCCGCCGCTACCTTCGGCGCACGCATTAGTGGGCAGGGGGGGGGGGGGGGGACGGGGCGAGGCGAGTGAGCTCGACGCACATTAGAAGTTTACGGGGCGATGGTCGACACGTATAGTTGACGCCAATATGTTCCATGGATGCACGAGGCACGCGCGCGATGCATGCATCGCTGGTCGTGCCTTCTGTACATGCGGTGCGATTCCCCAATGGGATGCTGGCGCTGGCATCGCAGTTCCCAGCTTCGAAGCATGTCGTGCGATGCAGTGCGCGGTGCAGCGCTCGTGCTGTGCATGTCTTGCACCCTGAGCGCTGGTGCGTGCCGCACTCTCCAGCAAGCTGCTGCATGCCCTGCTACCCGTGCTGGCGTAAGCGACGGCGCACCGTGCGCACGGCATCCAATGTAGCTACTGCTTCGTAGCACTAAGCGCGCGGACACTGGATGGGTTTCTGTGTAATGGTAAAAGGCTGCTGCTGCAGCCTGGTCACTGCTGCAGTGCGTGACTCCCTCCCCGCCCTCCCCCCGCCCCCACATGCGCTCCATCAGAGCCCCGCATGCACCCTCACACCAAGCACGCGCGCGCCGTCGCCGCCAGCCCCCTTCAGCGTCAGTTCGCACGCGCCTTGCTCTCAAGGGCGGCCATGCAACATCTGAGCACTGCCGCCGCTGCCGCCGCTGCTGCCGCCGCCGCCGCTGCCGCCGCTGCCTCTACCGCTGCGGCCGCCGCTGCCGCCGCTCCCGCTGCCTCCGCCGACGGCACTCACCTTCTCCGCGCCCGCCGCCGCCGCCGCCGATGCGCCCGCGAACCCCGCGACGGTGCGCGCCGTCACCGCCGCCTGCTCCAGGTGCGGCACGTGCCCGCAGTCCTCGACCCAGACGAGCGACGCGTCGCGCATGAGCGCGCCGTAGCGCTCCGCGTACGCGCGCGGGTCGAGGATCTCGTCCTGGCGCCCCCAGAGGACGAGCGTGGGCGCGGCGACGTCGCCGAGGCGCGTCGACACGGCGAAGCCGCCGCTGCACATGTACGACAGCGACGCGCCCTCCCAGCCGGGCTGCAGCGTGTGCAGCCTGCGGCGGCGGCGGCGGTGTGAGAGCAGGCGGTTGAGACAAAGATAGATGAGTTCGGGGCGCGCAGGTTTGCGGGTCGGAGGCGCGAGTCGCATGCGAGCGTCGGTCGGGTGGAGTTCATTTGTGATTCTCGAAGTGCGTGTAGGAGCGGCCTGCAGTGCGATTGCACACTGCGCGTCATGGTGCAGTTTTCAATCTCAGCGGGAGCTACACTTTTCCACTTGAACTTCACCTTCAACACACCAGACGCTTGAGCACATTGCATAACCCCCGCCAATATGCATACACACGCCAGCACACCTGCTGATGCGCATGGCGTCCTCGGTCACCAGGCGCTTCTTGCTGCAGTACACCATCTTGCAATCTCAGTCATGCCCCCCCCCCCCTCTTACTCGTCCTGTCTCCCGCACAAGCACACATACATATACACACCCCGCCATCATGCACACATACCTGCCGATGCGCATGGCGTCCTCCGTCGCCAGGCGCTTCTTGTCGTAGTACGCCATCTTGTTGGCCATCATGCGCAGCGGCTTGGACCCGAGCACGCGGATGCCCAGCTTGGCCAGCGGCCCTGGCAACGAGGCGCCGGGGCCGGACCCGTCTATGAGCGCCTGGCCGTCAATGAGAATAAGCTTCTCTACGGCCTGCAGCAGTGGTATGGGCGGGCGGGGGAGGGAGGGGTGTAGCAGAGCGAGAGCGTGTCGCTATTGAGAAAAGCGAATGCTGTGTTGAAGCCTATACGTGAAGCTCGTACATGTGAGGCGGCGCAAAGCAGGGGCCGGAGGCGTCGATCAGCCCCTGGTCTTTGATGAGGCCCGTGGCAGCATAATGAGAGTAACACAGCTAGCAATTTGCTGCCTTGTAGGACGGGCTTTTCTGCGGACCGTGGCAGCATCATAATGATGGTGTCACGAGTAGCGAGTTCGGTGCAGCGTGGTGTTTGCTGTGCATGCGTGTCCGCGCGCATGGGCCTGGGACAAGGGTTGCTGCAGAGCACTGTCACGTCATTGGATTCAGTCCTGACCCTAACCCTAACGCTAAGGTGGGTTCCCTGCTCTGCAGCAGAGAGCTGAGTGCGCCGTGGAGCGCCTGGCCATTTGCCTCATCATGTGAGACACGACCCGGCGCAGGAGCTGCATTTCGTGCACGCACATGCAACTGGAAACTGGTGCTGCGGCTTCTCCACTACAAGTTCAAACCCATCATCTCAAATTGCCCCAGATCAAAAGTGCCAATCACTGGGTCCCCATATGGTCCTGCAACACGCCGCCCTATTAACCCGCTTGTCCACACTGGAACATTTGAGCACTGCACCTCGGGGTACTCCAGCGCAAAGTCCACGGCTTCTCCATTACAGGTGCACATACACAGCGTCACAACGCCTCAGAGCAAGAGCGCCAATGCCTTGGTACCCATTTGGTCCCGCAACACTTGACCCCAGCACATCACCCTAATAACCCGCTTGTCCACGCCAGACAGCTGAGCACTGCACCTCGGGGTACTCCAGCGCAAAGTCCACGGCGATGGCGCCCCCCAGCGACGCGCCCGCGAGCACCATGGGCCGCCCGCCCAGCACCTCGCGCCAGAACGCGTGCAGGTGCTGCCGCTTTGCCTCCGCGCCGAAGCTGCGCACGCCCTCGAGCTGCGTGAAGCCCCAGCCCAGGACGTCTACGGCGTGCGCCTGCACATGCAAATCAATTCACATAGCGGCGCTGCTGTTGTCAAAATGGGAGAGCAGCGTCGCAAGTGCATTGAACACGAGCCCCTGTGTCGAAGCTGTGCACGCCCTCGATCTGCGTGAAGCCCCACCTGAGGACGTCGACAGCGTGCGCCTGCGCATGCAAATTAGACAACCTTTAGCGGCATTGTTGTTGTCACAATAGGAGGGCAGGGCGGGAGGCACTGTTGCGTCGCGCGTGCATGGAACAGGAGCCCTGTGCCAAGCTGCACGTGTCCGCGAGCTGCATGGAAGCCCCGCCCAGGACGTCCACGGCGTGCGCCTGCACACGCACTGCATACAGTCAACTGTTGGTGCGGGCCATCAGTGATGGCGCTTTGCACAACCGAAGCGAGCGCCGTATGCAGTTTGACGGTTGGTGACGCTGCCGTTGAGGAAAGAAGCGCGTGGGGAGGGCTGCATCGTCTTGCGTGTAGTGGCGAATCCGCGCATGCTGAGCTGCTGCTACCACCAGTGCGCGCAAAGCGGTCAGTCAGCCTTGCATGTAAATGCCAGCGCCGTGCGGCTGCCTGCCGCCACTGGCAATAGCATGAGAGGGGCGAGGCGCGCAGGGCGCACGCGTTGAGGGGCTGCCAACGCTCTACGACGCGGCACGTGGGCGTGCGCGCCTCGCAGCTGAGCGTTGCTGCATTGCGCAGCTGCAGCAATGCTCAGCAGCGGCAGCAGCAGCAGCAGCAGCAGCAGCTGCAGCAGCAGCAGCAGCAGCAGCAGCAACACTCAGCTGCTGCTGCTGAGCGTTGCTACAGCTGCGCAACGCTCAGCTCGACAGAATCTGAGCGGCGCTGCACGCACATGCACATGCAGCGCCGCCACTGAAGCAGCGTTGCCGCAGAAGGCAGAGGCACCAACAACTGCCCACAGCCTGGCATTGGCACGCCCATTGCTATCTACGTTCAGCATGCATGCCTGCTTCTGTAAGGTCACACTCAGAGGTACAATCTGAATTCCGGCTGTCAGGTCGCCAGTTTACCGCTAGCGGCTGGGCAGCCGCCATCGCCACCAACATGAACGCCAGCTTCCTGGATCACATACATCCATCTATACACGTGTGCATACTCACCTCTACCCCCAACTCCGCCAGCTGCGGCAGCAACCGCCGGAACTCCAGGACGGAGCTGTCGAACCCGTGTATGAGCAGTACGGGGGGGTCGCCGCTGCCGCCAGCGGGACCCACGGAAACGTAGTTCGTTTCGATGCTCCCACCCGCGACAATGCTCTCCGCAACCGCAACGCTCCTGCGCCGCATGTTCCTCATAACCTCCACTGCGTCCGGGTCCTCTATTTCAGCAGCTGCCTGCAGGTGAACGCCAAAGTCCGTCAGAGTGATGAAGTTGATGTGTATGCGAGTCAGCATCTGCGCCGCCGCCACAGAGCAGAGATTTTTTGTTTGTATGTCGGTGTTTGAAGGAGTAGCTGATGCTATTGCCAGAGCGGCCGCTGAAGCATACATTCCTTGCAACTGACGAAACTCTGCTGCTTGCAGCTGCGCTGGACATGAAGGCAAGGCACCGCTCAACTATTCCTAGTTGCTGAGAGCATTGTAGGGGCTGTCGCCCCTACGGATTTCAGCAGTATGCACACTTTGGCAACAACCTGTAGCAGTCTCGTGACACAGCCACTTCAGCGTTCAAGCAAACTTAGGATACGCGGCAGCTTGCACGCCATTAACGTGAGATCGGCTCTACATGGAACGCATATGAGTCGCTGGAATGCCTTGCACGTGGCGTTACCTGTTGAGGAACGTAGTCTGGAAAAGCCTGCATGCGTGTCCTGCGAGCCCGAGCCGCATCGTGCCACCTGACGCCGCTGACGCCGCTGACGGGAAGCCGGGGCTGTACGAAAGCATATGCGCGGATGAAGCACACAGCTGCCACCACCAGCGCCCTACACCCTGGCGACCGCATCGCAACACCACGCGCGACTAGTGAACTTCAAGCAAGTGACGCGAACTTCACTTCTGGAAGAGGTGAGTATTTAGACCCCTTGACATGTCCGGTTTAACAACATGCGGCTACATGCCACCTATATGCCATTGCTTCATAAGACACTCTGGTGCATGACGTTGCGATAGTGCATGGGTGTGCCATTACATTGAGGCCTGAATAAAGAAAGATCTAGGTGTCGTATGTCGACACCGTGGCCAAACTCATACTCCAAAGTACTTTTCCATCGCAGCAAGTCTGACAGTCTGATGAATTTCCTGTTACTCGACAGTCAGGCCTTCATGGTGGGGAAATAGTGTCCCTCGATTGACAAGCGCGCTATAATGTGCTTCGGTTGTGTTCCAATCTTACATGCGGCCATTGTGACCGTGCTGGCACTGTGGTGCATACCTGTAGCCTGCCCCAATGACATGCACTGTACAGTACTCTTGCTTGCGACACCATGCATGCTGTTTAAGAACGCATCTCCGTGCTCAACAACCAGCCAGTCACCACAACGTGACCAATTTGGGGTACATTGAATCCTAGCACGGCAGGTCCGGCCAAGCATGCCATGCATGCATGCATGCACACCAGCACGGTCGACAGTCTCAACATTCTACAAGGGTTGCAAGCGCTCAATCTCACCTGTGAAGCAAGCACGTGCACGTTCTCTGTTGTTTACTTAATTTTAAAAGCATCTGCATGCTGAAGTATACACCATCACAGATGCAAGCTGACCACTTTGTGTACATGGCATCCTACCAGAGCAGGTCTGCAGAAGCATAGCATGCATGCACGCAGGCATGCAGGCCAACAATCTCCACACGCCAGGATAGCACGAGGTGCAAATCAACATGTCAATGTTACCTGTGGATCACGCGCACTGCCTTTCATGGCATCACTCGACACATGCAGATGGTGCTGTCAACCGCATGAGATGCGCAGCTGCTACACACCTTCAAGACATGGCAGACCAGGAAAAACTCGGACGAAACTAACATGAACAACGTGCCTCTGTGTATTGATGCAGCAAATGGTGCTGAATGGACTACATACTGCAGCTTCTGCTTGACTGATGAGCCTACACTGCGACGCAGCTGCATGTACTGACCTCTCCTCCTGTCACTACATGGGCAGCCATTTGCCAGCGCCCACTCAACTGCTGCCAATACGTCAGTGTGGCGATCCGGGTTGATGCGGTGGGTTCACCCTAGAAACTGAAAGGTCCTCTCTCCATCCTATGGGCAGCCATTGGCGCGCGCCCACTGCAGCAACTCTAGGTGACCCCGTTAAATCGCATTTGCGCATACCTGCCCGTCCCACGGGCAGCCCTGTGCCCTCAGCAACTGCAGGATGTCAAGACGCCCCGCCTGTGCGGCATACATGCACGCATCTTCATCGCAGGGGCAGCCTACCTCATGAAGCCACTGTAGCACGTGCAGGTGGCCTCCTTGCACGGCCCCCGTATATGTGCGTGTGTCGAACGGGCAACCGTTTGTGTGCGCCCACTGCAGGAGCTGGAGATGACCGTGGCATGCCGCATAGTAGGACGTCCAGCGGCTCCACGGACAGCCGTGGCTTCGAGCATACTAAAGAACATGCACGTGGCCGCCTGTTGCGGCAGCAGTGCATGTTGCCTCGTTCCACTCGCATCCTGTATCGCGTGCCCACCTCAGCACCTCCAGCTGCCCTCCGCCGGCTGCTGCTGCGCACGTGCTGGAATCTAAGGGGCACCCGTTGGCGTGTGCCCACTGCAGCACGTCTAGGTGCCCCTCGCGTGCCGCTGCATCGCTTGTGGATTTGCTCCAGTGGAACCCCTGGTCACGAGCCCACTGCAACATATCCAGATTCCCGTGCCTAGCCGCACATTCGCACATTGGCATGTGCAACAATATGTCGTTGTGATTGTGTGCAATACTTCTATTTGCAAACGCAAACTGCACTACTTCTAAATTGCCGTACGCGGAGGCGTAAACCAGCACCCTCAGGCTCATCTGGGACCCGTTCGTGAATGCCCACTGTATCAGGGGCATTGATTTCACCATGGCTAACGCTGATGTGTGTTTCGCATGAGTTGCCAGCCCCCTCAGCTGCATGCTACTGGCGTATAGCGCCCGCCATGCAGTGCTCACGGATGAAAGCTGGAGGTAGCGCCTGTGTGGCAGGAACTCGAAGATGTTCATCCACATATCTGAGGCCACAAGTGCGTGGAGGTATTTGCAGGTCAGTCATATGCACTTCAGATGACCAGTGAAAGAGGAAGGCCACAAAACACAACATGCGCAGTGTCGTCCAGTCGCTTTAGCAGATGACAATCCAGGACGCCAGCGAGAATCAGTCATGTGGCCAGATGCAGATTTTACACGACCGGATACTGCACTGCCTGGCTGCCTGGCGGCGCCAATGGGAACGAGATTTGTGTCTGGGCAGCCATCATCTGACACAGTTGGGAGTCGCGCATCTTACCTCGTTGCTGTTGGCATCGGTCCGCTTTGGCGTCACAACAAGCAGCTAAAGCCAAGCCACGAGCCTTCTTCCTTATTTCCGCCATCTTTCTTTGCAAGCGCTTTAGCTTTATCTTTGTCGGTTGACGCAAGGCCAACTTCGACACTTCGGTGAACTCTTGTGGAAGTTGAGCGACTGCGGACCTTGGAGGAGATGCCGCTGTGCAGCAGTACGGACATATCGACACCGACCTCTGAGAGTCCACAAACCATCATGGATTGGCTGCCTCAACTATCTGCCCGTCACTGCGCCAGGTGCGTTTTGCTGTTGAACTTGGCTGTATCTGTATCAAGCTCGCTGTTATTCCGCCTGTGTCAGCGTGCAAAGCTTGTGTCGAGCCTCTGATGCTGCTGTGCGCTGGCTCATTGGTGAGCTGGCACGCAGCTGGCACTAGTTTTCACAGCCATGAAGTCACTCATTGCACCTGGTGGATGTGGTTTTGATCAGTCCTCCCCCCCTCCCATGTCGCCGTTTTTTTGACACTGCGCATCTGCCCTTCTCGCAGAAAGATCTTTTTGTACCATATCTGAAGCCGGAGGCAGGCACAGCATCCAATTATTGTTATGGTGCGCTTCCAGGTGTGGCACTCTTGGTTGTGACCAAAACTGTGGTTTGCAACGTCATGTAGCGTCTCTGTATGTGTAATTTCACGGTGTGTTGAATCCGCTAGCATATATTCATTCAAATCACCACTTCACAATAATACGGCAAGATTTGTCTGCATCGACGTGCAACACGTTCTGTGACGACACGGTACCAATCATAGATGCAAGTTGATGATTTCGCACGCAGCGCATGCGCCACAGGCGCACATGACGCTGCAACTAATGTGCGCTGAAGAGCAACTTCATGCCAGCGCACGGTGGAAAAGCTTACCGGATGCCGACCGGTTTTCTTACCTAAGGTCCGACTGTGCATGTGCAACGCCAGCAAGCGCTGTTGCTACAGCGGTCCGTTTGACATGCACAAGTCGGCAAGGGCAGCAATGCCCTATTTGAGTGCCGCATGAATGTACCGTCATGTGTAAAATTAGGCCCGTTAGTCAAGAAAAAAGACCGTACCGAGCACCAATCCCAATTGGGCCTGGGTGTTTTATCATGCATTCCTTTTCAGGCCTGGTGGCAATTTTTTGTTATCACCCTATTGCTGGCGAGGCACACGAAGCACAGCATGCAAAAAGATGACGGGTGCCATTGCACTGATGCACACCTTCATTGCACCCTGGTCTGTTGTGGGTCTCTGGCTGCAGCCTGCTTGGCCTCATGGACCTTCTGTTTATGACCCATTACGCAGTGTGTGAGAAGTGGTCACCTCCTTGACAGCAATTTCAAGAAGCCTGAGTTTGTTTTCAATCCAACAGAGGAGACAGAAGCACACCAATGACTGCTGATAGTCATATAGTGCCCATTTGAAGGTACTTTGAGGGCCCTGGCTTAACTTCGCCTGGTGCTTTTTTCGCATGATCCTTATCCAGTGTCTGAGTGGTATGCGTCATCGCTTCACCCCAAGGCACTTTGCGCCATGCCTGGGTTCGCAGGACCAAGGACGTGCGAAGAACAACCGGCATCGCTACCGCGCCACGCGATGGTTATAACTGCGCAGGCGGCAGCGAGCCGCCAACGCCATTCGCTGCAGCGCGCCCTGCCGCTGGCACCACTGCCCGGATGGAGCACAGGCGAGTATCGCCATCATTGTTGTTTGACGTATTTGTTGTTCTAGCCCTGACCCTGCGCCCCTCACAAGAACGCTCTGAAGCAGTGCAATTTTTAGTGCACCACCGCCGCAGCTGTGCGCCTCGTTGCTGGCGCCTCTGCCTGGAGCACGGGTCAGCATGATTCGACGCGTGTACACACACACACACACACACTTACCACGGAGCGGGTATTGAGTCAAGTTTGCTGAGCGCTGTTGCGCACATTTTGGTCGGTCAAAGTGGCTGTTGCAACCCACATTGAAGTTGTTCCGTCCATTATGCTAGTGAAATCCGACGCGCCCATCAAAGTGTGTCCAGTGTTGACTATGACCGTCGGCACCTGTCACTGCCCTGATGGGGGACAGCCTGTTGTTGTGCCTTGATCGTTGCCCGACACCAGAATTACTGTGCAAGTGCACCCTTTCCCATGCCCGAAACGCACTTTTGCACGCTTTCAGTAGTCACAGAGCTGCTCCAAACGTTGCAGGCAGCGCGCAGCGCAACCGCCAATGTGTGTCAGTCACACATTTTACATTGCTACTTTACAAGTGGTGCATCGATGAAGCCGCTATACAAATAAAGCAATGGATGGGAGTAGCTCATGACACCAGGACTGGCCTGAAAGTTAAAGGTTGCCATGAGTGATATGTGCATGTACAGTAGCCGTGGTTGGGGTGGTTGAACAAGGTCGAACAATTGCTCACCGGCTCTGAGTGGTATCATAATGTTCATGTTCAGTAGCCGTGGTCGGCGTGGTCGACTAATTGCTCACCGACTCTGACGAGGTACATGCAGTATGGCATTCCTCAACGAGCCCATGTACTCCACAACCGCTTCGTTCGATGGCCTATCCTGGCAGCTGGCCGTCAAACGCGCCATCGGAGTAGAGGAGCAGACGGCAGGCTGCAAGCTGTGCGGGAAGTCGCCGGGCGGCACCCTGCATGCACGGCTGTGTCAAGCGCCACGCGTCAAGGCGCACGACACCATTGTCCACAATAGCGTCAAGAGGGCCACGCAGCGCCTCCTGCGGCAATACCTCAAAACGGGACTGGTGGACGAGGACTACACGCCGTTTCTGGGGTCCGCCGGGCCGCCGGGGAGTCGCAGGATGGACATCGTGCTGCCTGCCGACGCCTTCCCGGTGACCGGCTACGACGACCCGACACGCCACCTACCGCTCATGGTGGACGTTACCTGATTCGAGGCACAGGTGGCGTCGCGGGCGGCGAAGACTGCAGCAGACCCCGAGCGATGCTGCCGCGACCAAGAGGCCGCCAAGACTACCCACTATTCTGGTCATTATGATCAGAATTGCTACAAACTTGCCACTTTGGCAATAGGGTCATTTGGCAGCATCGGGGAGCAGGGGCGGAAGCTGCTGGAGGCTGTGGCGACGGAGTATGCCAGCAGGATGTCAGTGCCCGGAGGAGCGCGCCCTAAAGCTCTCAAGGGCATCGCCCTGGCGCGCTTACGCTCGGCACTGTCGGCAGCGCTCCACATGGCGTACTCTGGCCGTGTCATGACACACATGGTAGAATCCAGGGGGGGGGGCACATGGAGGAGGACGTAGGGGAGGACCCCAAGATGCCATTTGGCGGCGGCGGCGTTTGAGTGGTTGTTGTTGCGACACTTTCAGACTGTCATACGACATGTAGATTCCTTACAGCTAGATGCCAATCATCTGGGCTTTTTCGCGCCCTGAGCGAGAATTAATAAAAAGTACATGCAGTACGCGCAAGTGTAAACATATGAAACACTTCAATGACACGCTGTAGGCTTTATTATTGCGCTTCAGAAGTAGATGAACTTGAAGAATGGTCGATTTACAGGTACTGGGTTCATCAGCCCTTCATGGCGCGATACCAGATGTCTTGGGAGGCATCCTTCACACAGCCACATAACACCAATCAACAAGATGTCAACAGCGCGCTGATGCATGTGGGGGTTTCGTTTTCTCATCTCTTACCTAACCCTCTGCATAGACGTCTTCATTTCTTGTCCCCACTGCTTGGCATTTGTCGTCAATAGATGGCTTGATTGCAGTGAAAGCAATAGTAGCGCAAAGTTTGCATCACTTCAAGCTGGTGGGGGCAAGGCACCTCTTGTTGCGGTTCCAACTTCACATGCACAGTGCGTCACCCCCCTTTTCAGGTCCCGTGAGCCGCGGTGTTCACAGATTGCATTTCGATTATTGTGTAAGTAAAGTATTACTTCCTAGAAGTACTAGACACATATTCACTAGACTATGCTTCCAATAATGCTAATGAACATGAATCAAAAGATCGTAGAGCTCTACGTGACAAGGGATGGTTAGCTGCAAGTGCCTTCCACCAATAACCGTGGTCGCCGCTGCTGCAGCAATTGGCTACGAGTCAAACAGTACCACCGTAGCCACCAGTCAAAAAAGACTTCTGTGTGCAAGCTTTTAGCGTTCGAGGCATGGGTGTTCAGTATTGGAAAGGTCTCACGTGTTCGGTAGGCCAGCTCCAGCCGGCAGCCCAACACAGAGGTTCAGCAGCTAGTGAATGCGCGTAGCGTAGAAGGTGATGACGCGGGTTTTGAACCAATCCATGCGGCTACATAATAACAACAATAATTAACAGTGTTTATGCTTTTTTAGTGTCTGAACAATACAATCACAAGTATCATCAGATATTTTTGTATTCTTGAAAGGAATTGAAACAAGGGATTGCACGCGCGTTTGCTGCCACAGGCGACATCGACTACACGCTGGTGGAGGCTCAGGAGGCGCATCGCATTACTGACAGGTACAAACCTCATCAATCAGAAGGGTATGGGGTGTGCAGTAGGGTTAGGGCCAGGGATCCTCAATTAGGCAGGTCACACTCGCCCTAAATTTGTTCAAGGCGTTGACCCCCGGGGTTCGAATTATGAGCATAGGTTCACCCTAGCTCTGATTCGAAGTATAATTGATGGGCACTCAATGTGTGGCAAACGCCAGAACTGGTCAAGACATTAAAGCAGGGAAAGATACTAGGGTTGAATGCGGCGACTGTTAAAGTGGTAGTCATGTTTAGGGCCAGATCAGGAGGTTGAGCAATGATGTTGCCATGTAGAGTAGGGTGATGCTCAGGCCCCGTGTCGAGTTTTAGACATGCGCCGCATTCATGGCCTGTACTTCGAGTAGTGGGTGCCGATTTGTTGTAGGGTAAGGTGGCGTGCAAGTCCATTGCCTTAAGATCAGTCCACATTCGGACTGTATCGAGACCGTGTTTGCATCAGGGTCACCAGTTCGGTGCAGCCTAACACTGCGCTCTCATTCAGACGGCATTTGCATCAGACTCAACAGCGCAGTGCAGCCTGCCTTTAAGCTCTCATTCTTTAAACCTCTTGCTTTGCTGTGGATAACCCTACAGGAAGGGTTGGTTTGAGTAGGTCTTGAGGTTAGGGCCAAGCGTTTGCTCTTCACCGGCACTTTGCATGCCGTCAGAGGCATCATTGAATCAGCGCAGCTGAGACAGTTCGCGCATGCACGTCTTGGCCAGGCATCGCTTGCACCCGGAGTCAGTGGCCGGACAGCTCTGCTAGGGCTTGCTTGGGGTTAACTCGCTTCAGGCACATCCTGCCCAAAGGTCAGGAGCTTTTATCTCGAATTCACATTGGTTACCGCAGTGCTCCGAGAATGACTGGATGCATTCACCCATGACCTGCACAATGGATTACACATGTTGACTTTAAACCCTGACCCCAAGTAACTTCTACTTCTATGTTGTTTTAGCCCTAACCCTAAGTATGTGTATACTTCAGATTGACATTGGAGGATGTGCCTACATCTCGGCGCAACAGATCAATCGCATGAGCGAACATCACGCACGGGCTTCCCGCTCTTCTGGATCGAGAATCAAAACAAGCTTGACCAAGCTCTATCGCGAGTGTTTGCAGAGTATTTGCCAGCAGCTGTGCACACGGGTCATTTGCCACTTGTGCGTGTACTGCTTTGTCCATGATACGCAACACATCCATGGCTCCGCATCGCAGCTGCAACATTCATTGATGGTAGTATTCGTGCATGAACGCATGCTTTTACTTCTTCTGTTCAAAAGCACCTTTTCGCAATATGAAATGACACATGTCACAGACATGGTATCTGACGTCAGAAGCAGCGCTCGCAGTCCATGTAGAAGTACTTTCAAGTATATGTTCCCATACACGTCTTGTGGCTCATAGATGGTGATGTTGCCACCCGTGGTTTGCATCCTTACCCCGCCTTTCAAAGGTGCTGCTTTCAATACCTGCAATGTGCATGTTTAGAGCTAGCTGTGATGGCTGATTAGTGTTTGTGCACTATCCAATGCGCTCCTTGCTGACAGGTTAACAGCAGCGTGCGCGCTCAACAGGTGCGCGACAGCAGCACACGCGGTGCGCAAGGCAGGCAACAGCTGCTGCAGCAGCCTCTGATCTGAAGCACAGTGCACGCACGAAGGGGGCAGGGGGGTTGAGGGGGACACTGTTCCCTGTACTGGTCGAGCTGCCACGGTGACGCGCATGGAGGCAATGCAACACGCATGCGCATGCTTCTTGAAGACTACGATAGAAAGTATGTTTTTTGTTGGTCTGATGTGAGTACACGAAGTTGCTAACTGGGTGTGTAAGGGGAAGGGAGGGGGGGGGGGGGGGGCTGCAGATAGTACTTCGAGTATCTTTTACACATGTTGATGTGCACATTGTAGATGCCATGCATGTAGATGCTTGACATGTATATGTGCAATCATCGCACGATCGCACAGAGCAGCGCTGACATCACCACGATACACATCAAATATACATGCGTTGAAATTTATGGCGTTTATGGTGTGTCTGCGAGCCCGCATGCTTTCAATGCATGCACGCGTTCTCGTATGCTTGATGCTGCACTGTGCGCGTGCGGCGTGCCACAAGGTGTGTCGTGCTGTAGCCCTTGCATGCTTGTATGCCTTCTCATAGTGCTCCTGGATGGCCCTTCCATAAATCTTTAAGGCGTACACCATGCTCATGGCGCTTTCAACACAAGCATACCAATGGCCGCTGCTTTCATGGCCTGAGGCAGGAATAGGGATCTGAGCATGGTGACTTCTTGCTCAGTGAGGCTTTTGAACTTCCACGTGCTCACGCCAGCAACTGAGGGAAATCTAACAGCATGACAGCTGCAATATCTTGAACTTCCACTCTCCCCGGTCGCCAACGCCCGAACGCCCATCCCCTTCCAATGAATCTTGACTCTTTGTACTGGCAGTATCTGCAATGTACTCTGCATCATCAGGCCCAAGCAACTCTATCACAAACTCAACGTCATTGACGCGTCTGCCATCCTCCAGCACCGATGATGCCGTTGTGTAAGGATCACCGAAGTGCGCCTGCCTGACCGCGGATGTGGATGTATGGATGGACGTGTCCAGGGCATCTATAATCTGACCTCCAGAGCCGTTGAGCGACGCCGGCTGCTGCGCAAAGGGCTTCGCTGACTTGGGTAAAATGCGTATCGCACCAACATGCTCATAGCTCTTCAGGTACAAGATGGTCACCTTGGTCGGGTGGCCTTCCGCAGGGGCAGCGCAGCGCATGCGGACAGATAATTGCGCCCCAGGGTGCCGCTTGCCTAGCCCGATGATGCCCATCTTGCCTTTGCTATCCGCATAGAGCGACCAAGGGACCTGGTCATCATGATGATCGCGAGGTTGTTGTGCCTCTGATTGGATGGGGACCTGCAGACCCATTTGAAAGTCGACCTCTCCCTCCATCGTTCGATGCACTTCTTGAGTGATGTTCACGTTGCGCATTGTAGTCCAGTTCTGCCAGAGTCAAAGCGCAGCCATCACAGACAAGGTGCATGCATTGATGAGGCGATACGCCACTTGTCAGTGACCACCTAATGGCCTGTATCACTTTCAGGTAGAAACACGTTGTAATGGTCAGCAAGGAGCTTTTGCATGCAAGTACACTAATGACTCCATGTACTGTCTGTACATGCACATTCAATCAAAGTTCAAATCAGCGTGGCAACACTGACAGGCAATGCACCGACAGTCCAAGGCAACAACTTCAATGACGAACGCCTTCAGATTGTAGGCAAACCTCAACTTGAGGGTTGAAACCTCAACTTGAGGGTTGACTTGAACGTGTGATTTCAAACTGTGACAGTACATTTTGCAAGTAGGATGTGAGCTCAAGGAGAGCTGGTGGTACAACCATTGCCTGGCTCGGCCACGGTTTGTCAATTCTTAACGTAATCAAGATCATTTATATTGCAAGCTGTGGCATAGATTCATTGACCATTCAAAGGTGCCTTTGTCTAACATTCGTATACAGACTACACCAGCAGCTTCAGATTCTGTATTGGGCTATAACATCTGTCACGTTTGCGTCCGTCACTTTTGATGGTGCTGTGTACTGTTGGCATGCCAGTCGCTCAGTTTGTGTTGGTGCATGCGTGTTTGTGCGGCCACGCAGGCTCACTAATAACATATGACAGAGTCTGGGCAGCTGAAGGTGAGCGGCAGCAGATGTTGAGTGTAACACTTGCCAGTGCACAGGGCCAGCCGTGCTGAGCCTCGCTGACTGTCATTTGGTCAAAGTGTACAGTCACTGTGGCAAGAACTTCGTTAAGGTGATACCTTAGCACTTTATGCCAAACATACGTGGCGGGACCTGGACAAGCATGTAGATTACTATCAAGTGCGGCAAGGCACAAGTGACAAAGGAGTCACGGTGACTGTTGAGGTGCCACTGGCAGGACACCCGCAGCTGGATGAACTCTGCTTGCTGAAGCAGCTACAGCAATCTTTCTTGCATGCACGCATGCAGGCTTTTCAAAAGCACACAATGAGGGCTGGACAGCGAGAACTGTTACAGTTACTGCCAGTGCGCTACGCATTGAAATGGTCACCCTCAAGCTAGAGGGAAGAATCATCTCGCGCGCAACCCGGGCACCAGAACGCAACCCAACACATAAATTCAGTGATCGTGTTGAAGAAAGCAGCAAACACTCTCAGACAGTTTTGACGCAGAAGGCAACGCTCAAGCACGGCAGCGCTGAAAAACGCAGACTACGCTTCCGTGTGCTACAGTACTACATTATAGGTTAGCTGTACTATACACAGTACCTCAAGAGCAGAGCATTGCACAAATCCTGTGGCTGCTGCCAGAATCACCTGTGCCTCAAAGAGCCCAGTTGGTGCTTTGCCGTCGCAAAACAGGTGCTCCAGTGCGCGTGTGAGGGGCATGAGTGGAGTGTCCGTAGACGACAGGAAGTGTGCAGAGCCGGCGGCTGAATCGGATCCATCATCCTGGCACGCTTTCTCGACCTCCAAGTCCAAAAAGTGTGCCAGTGTATCGGCAAAGAGCTGGTGAGACCTAGTCGAGAAGCATTTGAGAGAGCAACAGATACCAATTTAACGCCGAGGAGTTGGTGAGACCTAATCGAGAAGCGTTTGAGAGAGCAGATGGGAAAGCAACACATATCAATTTAACGCCGAGGAGTTTGCATTGATCACTGCCACACCGACAAATTGACAACAGACAATGGAACTCATCATGTCCACCACAAGGGTCAAATTGTGAATGTATGCCCATTTAGATCCCATATTGGACTTGCATTTGTTTGTTTGTTGTGGACTTCTTCAAAGCAGGAAAGTGTCAATTCCAACCTGCCACCGAGAGCTGGTTCGAAAAGTGCTCGATGCTCATCACGGAATTATAGTCAACTTCAACACCAATACTTCACATAAGTTCAACATTAATTTGAAATGCAGCAGCGAGCGCTGGAAGGGATCATACAGACTTGGCCAATTTGAAAGTGCTGTAAGGATGGGTCAGACTCTTGTTTGCCAGTTCAGGTCCATAAGGTGAACATTTTGAAATGCAGCAGCGAATGCTGGAAGGGATCTTACAGACCTGGCCAATTTGAAAGTGGTGTTGAAATGGTTCAGACTCTCGTTTGCCCAGGTCAGGTCCTGCTTTTTGTAATTTGAACCTGTGACGTTGTTGTGCCATACTATCAATGATATTGTTGCTGACTGATGCTGCTGCTGTTAAGGTTTGCAATTCCTTTCCACTAGCCTGCTGTTGCGCCGAACGGGCATTTCTGCCTGCTAGACAAAGCTGGCGTACACCGGCAGCTAGGTCTGACAAGCCTACCAGCTGAGCATGCGGTTGCTCTAGTCACTAAATTTGCAGGGGCCTGGTGTATCCAATTTAACTGCAATGAAAACGAATGAAAAGATCATAGTACTTGTTGATTAATTGGCCGGCAGCGGTGCCTTGTGGTGAGCTCAAAGCGCTAACTGTGATGGTGAGCTCAATGGCTACTGTAACGCTGTTCTGATTCATGATCCAGCCACAGAAAACATGTTCTCAGACAAAAGCTGCCATCAAAGTAAATCCATTGCGAATGGAATTCTCAAGCGGTTCAGGCGTTGTAAAGTGGCAACGTCCATCAAGGCTTCGCCATTGCTACACGCGCTATACATTGCAGGTGTGCACAGTGACTCTGACTCACCGCCAATGAGGATGAATGCCATCACGCGAATCCAAAAACACAAAAGGCACCTCCCGGCTCCTTTCGGCGTAAACGGGCCACACTGCATCGCGGTAGGAGACCATGTGTGCCCCGTAGGGCTGCGCTATTGGTCTGTGCATGTCCTGTGCGCTCCACCACTGTATCCCCGGCCAGTCCAGGAATGCCTCCAGGAAAATGACAGCTGGTTTTGATGGCAGCGACAGCGCTCGCCTGATGATGACTTCGATGGCTGCAAGATGGATGTCGATTGAGTCAACGTCGGTTCCGGCATGCGTCAACGCAAAAGCGTCTGGCACTTGGCTCTGACGCTCTGTACGATGGCCTTCGTTGTCATTTGCCGCCAGCTCGATGATGACCATGTCAACGTCCATGTCTTCCGGCAGAGTCTTGGAGAGCTCGGTGAGCTGGCACCGGCTTGAGCAGGCAGCTAAGGGCAAAGGAAAAACAGAAAAGCACCTTTACCTTTTTAAAAATGGTGCAAGGTTATTATCAATATAGTTTTGTATAAATGATATGTTCATAATGATCGTACTTGCTTCGCGTCAGGTCCTGCATATCATCGCATTGCAACTTGTCGAGCTTTGGCGCTCAGCCTGCTAAAGCGTTATGGCCCAGGGAATGACTGCACTGTGCAGCCTTGCTGCAACCAGGTTCAACCATTGGCAAGTATGCAGCGTCGTTGCAGTTGATCCAGGGTCGCGTACGCACAACAGTTACTGAGCAATGCATTCGCCACAATCATTGCAGCTCTGTTACTTGCTGAGGGAACTGCATGCAACCATGAGAGACTCACATATGGCAGCATTGGTCAAGGAAACGTCGGCGTCAGGAAAGCGAGCTTGAAGCCACTCCTTGGTACGAGCTGGCCAGGCGCACTCGTGGCCGCCTCTTCCATCTGGTAGCTGGCACTCATGTCCTGCGGCCACACTGCCGCCTATAACAAGAACTTTTAGGCTCTGGCCCTGGCCTGCAGCTCTTCGGAATATCTCGTGTAAGCGTTGTGTGTCGCCCTGATAAGGGGTGCTGCGCGAAAAGTGTTCGGCAGTCAGCGGATACTCAGACCAGCCCAGGCTCTGTGTGTGAACACAGCCCACTTGCCCACAGCGAGGCAGCGCCACCGGCTCGCCGCTGAACCAGCACCGGAAATCTGCCGCCAGCGTTCCCCACGCAGGTGCCACGCTTGCGATCGCTGTCATTATAGTTATAAGCATCGACGGCCGCAACAGCAGGACCGCCATGGCGGCAGCTGATGTCAGTTGTGGCAATGTTCATGTTTCAGAGTTTTTTAAGTTGAAGTTTGAAAGAGTGGTTCAGTTAAAGTTTGTAACTGAAAATCATCTGTAGCACGACGTGCAGACACAGATAGGTTCTCAAATGATGGACCGCGAAGTGGGTTACGTGCGGCAGCAGAGCGGCAGCAGCAGCTGCAGGGCACCACAATGGGCCACCTGCAGGAACGTACAACGGCAGGGAGTGGAGCAGCAGCACGAAGGCCGCAGTCGCCAGGTGAAGGATCTAAAGCGCCAACGCCAAGCATGCTTATCTCCTACCGTCATGTGCCTATTTAGGCCGACAGGGCCAACAATTGGCGTGTACCGGGCACCAATCCTAATTATGCCCAGGTGTTTTTTCTGGCATTCTCAATTAGTCCTGGTGGCACATCCGCCGTGTTGACCTAATGGTTGCGTGCCCTGTTGTGTGCTCGCACGGTCAAGTAAATGAACCGGAACGCCATAGCAGACAAGCAGATGGCGAGTTCCATGCTCACGAGTGGCGTGATATTGATTGTGCAGTCTGTTTGCAGCCGCACAATGAGGCTTCCCCCGTTCACCAAAAAATTCGCAAAACAACTTCACCTGGAAGTTGATTTTTTTGCCGATCTATTCAGAAGGAACGCATCGCGCTCATGGATGGTCATGTGTGCTCATGTGGGGTGTTCCTGAGGCTCTGTCCTAATTAGGCCTGGTGCTTTTTTCGCGTGACCCTAATTCAGTGTCCGAGTGCTTTATTTCACGATGCCTAATGTTGGCCCGGTCGGCCTAAATAGGCACATGACGGTACCGTAGGCACCGCTATGAGCTGCGTTGACACGTCAACTGCAGCTGCCTAGCAAGCTGCATCGCAGCATTTTGGTGATTGCGCTCATGTGGGAGTGGACCTCTGTGCAACAGCTAGCTGATGGGCTTGGCGAGTCAGCATATAGTATGTGAGTTGGCACCGGCTCTTTCGACAACACCTTTAAAGGACACCGCGCAGAGTGCCAGCCAGCGGAAGCAATATGTCCTCCTCACCTTCGTGTTGCACATCATCTTGACCAGGCATGATTGCAGAGCACCAGAGGCAGCCTCCTCACCTTCGTGTTGCACATCATCTTGACCAGGCATGATTGCAGAGCACCAGAGGCAGAAGAGAGAGTTCCAACTTGTGTGGATGCAAAGGAAGTGAGGTATTCACAGGATGCACAAGACACAAGGTGGTGGAATTGCTTCCCTACAGCACGGGGCACTAGAACTTGCCAGAACACGCAAGAACGTGCCAGAACTTGCAAGGGAAACCTAGAACACTCCTGCAGAATACAATGACCCTTCTACATATTCCAACACCCTCCCCCAGTCAACGCTCCATGCCCTCATGAGCTTGACTGGATTAAACTGCACACTGCCACAGAGCCTGGTTCGTTACCTCTGCGCAATTGCAAATACCCTAAAATCCCCCGAGCAATGCTGCCGAATGAAACATGTGCTGCTCAGTGCTCAGCGACTTGGTCAGCACATCTGCATGCTGCGCCTGCGTGCGCACTGCTTCTACAGCAATCTTCCCCCTGGCAACCTGCTCGCGCACATAATGAAACTTAACATCTATGTGCTTGGTGCGCTGCGACGCACCCTCATCTGCTGCCAACCTGATAGCAGCAGTGTTGTCCTCAAGGATCCGCACTACCCCGTGTGCCTTCCCCAAGAACCCCAGGAGCCGTACCATAGATGGCACCTCCTTGCTCGCCGCGCACAGCGCCACGTACTCCGCCTCCGCCGTAGAAAGCGTAACGCATGGTTGAAGCTTGGAGCTCCACGCCACCGCCGCGCCACCAAGCAGAAACGCATACCCGGTGTGACTGCGCCGCGTCTCGCGGTCGCTCGCGAAAGATGCGTCGGCGTATCCGAGCAGCTGCAGCTCCGCGCCCTCCCGCCTCTGGAATGTGAGGCCCGCCGGATGGCCCTTGAGGTACCGCAGCACTCGCTTGGCTGCCTCCAACAGGCACGCCCGTGGCGCCACCAGATGCCGCCGCAGCTGAGACACCGTGTAACTGATGTCCGGCCGCGTGCATGCGGTGACCCACCCCAGCTCCCCCACCAGACCCTGGTACTCCCGAATTTGAGCACCGTCCAGCAGCGGCGAATCCTCCACCGAAACGGCTGCGCTTGCTGCTGGTGTCTGCGTGTGATGAGCGTCCTGCAGGCCGTACTTGGCCAGCAAGCTGTTCACGTAGTCGGTCTGCGACATGGTGATGCCGCCATCGCCGCTGCGCGTGAACGTGATCCCCAGGAACTTGGTTGGAAAGCCGAGGTCCTTGAGGTCGAACTCCGCCCCTATGTCGTCGACTGCCGCCTGCAGCACGCCCTGGTCGCTGCTGCCCGTCATGAACACGTCGTCGACGTGCAGCAGTATGATGGCGCCTGACTGATGGTTGCGCAGCACGCACGGGTCAGCAAGGCACTGCTTGTAACCGCGCTGCTTGAGGGCGATGATGAGCTTCTGATGCCAAAGCCGTGGGCTCTGGTGCAGCCCGTAGAGGCTCTTGCGAAGCCTCATGACGAGTGGCTGGCCATCCTTGCCGCGCTTGACGAACCCCTGCGGCTGATGCACGAAGGTGGGCTTGTCGATGTCCGCTTGGACAAAGGCGTTGTCGAAGTCGCATGCGTGAAGCTCCCAGTTGTAGTACGCCGCTAGCGCCACCAGTACCCGAAGCGATCTGATCTCGGCAGTGGGTGAATGCACCGCATCGAAATCTACGCCGGGTCGCTGCTGATCGCCGCGAACAACTATGCGCGCCTTGCGCCTCGCCACCTCGCCATGTTCCCCGAACTTGGTCTTAAGCACCCAAGTGGTGCCCAGCACCTTAGCTCCCTGCTCCACCTCGCTCTGCTCCACCAGCTCCCACGTCCCCCGCCCATTGAGCTGGTCGTACTCCTTGCTGCAGGCTGCGCGCCACTCACTGCTGTGAGCCCCCTCTACCGCCTCGTGGTAAGACTTAGGGTCCTGTGCGCAAACAGCCGCTGCTGCAAGCAAAGCAACGAAGTGGGCTCGTGAGTACCCACGCCCGCTGCGTGTGCGTGAGGGCCGCGTTGCTGCATCTGCTGTCGAGTCAGCATCCGCAGCATCTCCCTCCCCAGCTGCTGGCCCCTGGCCTGCTGCTGCATCGCCGCTAGCCTCGCCAGCAGCCTCGCCAACAGCACCGCCCTCCTTAGCAACTTCCTCGGGCCCCTGCCCGAGCTCCTGTTCGGGCCCCTCCTCGGGCCCCGCCGCCGGCTCCTCCGCATCAGGACCCTCGCGGAACGTCACGTGGAACGCCGTGACCACCTGGCGCGTGCGCGCGTTGTACACGAGGTAACCACCCTTGGTGTCCTCTGAGTACCCCACCAGCCGCCCGCGCCACGCCTTGTTGGTGAACTTGCCGGGCTCTCCCTCCGCGCACACGTACGCGAAAGAGCCGAACACCTTGAGCTTGGACAGGTCCGGGATCTGTCCCGTCCACGCCTCGAACGGGGTCTTCCCTCCGAGCGCAGAGTGAGGGCTCCTGTTGACAAGGTAAGTGGCATGGCGGAGAGCAAAAGGCCACAGTGACCCAGGCAGAGCTGCCTGCAGCATCTCGCACCGCGCCTTGTTGTGCAGCGTGCGCAGCGCACGCTCCGCGATGCCGTTAGACTCGTGCGTGTACGGCGCCGAGTAGCTGATGGCGTAACCGGCTGAGACGCTGTGCTCCTTGAATGACGCCGCCCTGAACTCCTTGGGCCCGTCCAAGTGCACCTCAAACAGGTGACGCTCCTTGGGCGCCAGCACGTCGCCTCGCAGCCGCTCAACATCCTCCGCCATGTCTGCTTTTGACCTGCGACAGTACACAACATGGTAACGCGTGTGCTCGTCGACGAACACCCTGGAGTACCAGCTGCCGTCGTGGCCGCGCTCCTCGTACGGCCCGGCCGTATCGCTGTGCCACACCTGCCCGGCGGCAGTTGCGCCCTGAGCGGCGCGCGGGGGGTGCGTCTGGTGTGTAGCCTTGCCCAAATGGCAGGTCTCGCACGGTGGCAACTCCCCGTCGGGCAGCTCTAGTCCTGAGCCTTCCATGCCCGCCAAACGCCGCATGTCCGCCAAGTTGAGGTGCCCTAGCCGCTGATGCCAGCGCTCCAGCGACACTGAGGCTGCAAACGCCTCTGGGCGACTACCTCCGCCGCCGGCTCGAAGCGCTCCTTCGCTGCAACCCCTGACCCGAAACTTGTAAAGGCCGTTCTCCTGCCGCAGTGGCACTGCTACCCTGGGGCCGCCTGGCACTGCTGGCGGCAGCACCAGGGACATGGCTCCTGGCGTGAGCACGAGCTCGCCCCCTGCCGCAACCAGCTTTGACGCGCTCAGCAGCAGCGCCTGGCCTGAGTGCGGCACAATGAGCGACTCCCAGAGGTCCAGCTTGACCTCCGCTCCGTTGCCTGCAATGCGCACGTGCAAATCGCCAATACCTGACGCGTACGCACCCTCGCCAGGGTGCGCCGTTGCGAGCGCCACGCGCTCCTGCCGAACTGACGACATGAATGCGGAGACATCGCACCCAGGCCAAAGTGCCGGGTCGATGACGTGCCTGTTGGCGCCGCTGTCCACCAGGACCTCAACGTAGCTACGCTGAGCTGAGGTCCCTCCGGCTGCTACCATCGCAGTAGCATCTTCCTCCGGCTCACCAGCTGCCTTCATGTAGCAGCCATGAGCTGGGCCGTCTGCGGGCGCGTCGGAGTCGCCTGACCCCTGCTTGCCTCCCCGCTTCTCCTTGCGCTTGTTGCGCAGCTCCGCGACAGAGCCTGCTGCAGGCTTCTTGCCGGCCTTCTTGGCGGCACAATCGCGTTCCCAGTGGCCTGACTTTCTGCAATAGTTGCAGGTACCCCGTTTGCCACTGCCGTGAGCCGAAGCAGCACCCGCATCTACGGCGTAGGCTGATGGGCCCTTGCCGTTCTTGCGTGCCGCTCGCTCACTGTCGTACTCCGCCTGCAGCCGCCTCTCAGCCTCGTCCAGATCCGCTGAAACCATGCAGCGAATCGTCCGGGCTACAACTCGGTATCCTTCCGCATCAGGCAGTCCTTGCAGTAGCCTTGACAGCAAATTGCCGTCCGCCACCGCCTCCCCCTGACTTGCGAGTCTACCGCGCAGATAGCGCGCTTTCGCGAAATACTCCATGGGCGACATGTCACCCATCTCCAGCCCTCCCAACTCATCGTGCAACGCCATGCGTGACGCGATAGTATTGGGCTGATAGCGCTCCCTGAGCGCCCGAAAGGACTTCCTTCCCTGCCGCACGTTGCTTGGATGAAGTAGCACGTAGCCGATGTCGGTCGCCTTGGTGGAGATGACCGTGACCAGCGCCTGGTACACCTTCAGGTCGAGAAGGTCGTACACAGTAGTTGCGCTGTCATGCAGTCCCTGGTCGTACCGCTCGTCCCAGTCCACCATCGGCGGTGGCACTCCCTCGAGACAAAGTGCCGACTCGAACGCCATGGCGAACATCGCCCACTCCTCCTCCTTGCCGCTGAACTGCTGCACTTTGAGCTTAAGCTTAAGGCTCATAACCGTTGATTTCTTGACACCGCGCAGAGTGCCAGCCAGCGGAAGCAATATGTCCTCCTCACCTTCGTGTTGCACATCATCTTGACCAGGCATGATTGCAGAGCACCAGAGGCAGAAGAGAGAGTTCCCACTTGTGTGGATGCAAAGGAAGTGAGGTATTCACAGGATGCACAAGACACAAGGTGGTGGAATTGCTTCCCTACAGCACGGGGCACTAGAACTTGCCAGAACACGCAAGAACGTGCCAGAACTTGCAAGGGAAACCTAGAACACTCCTGCAGAATACAATGACCCTTCTACATATTCCAACAAAAGGACAGCCGCAGGCAGATCTGCGCAATGCTACATCTGGAAGAGCACGATGCTCATGATTCAGGTAACATGCCCGGACACAGCAGACTGGATGCATTTGAATGGGCGACAGGCTGGTGACAGCCGTCGAGAGCTGATTCTCGCCAGTTGTTGGCTATGGCACATGCCGCGCCTGAAGCCGTACACCACGCCAGAGGTGTTTGCTGTTGTCTAAGCCCAGTGATTATGATGCTTCTCTTATGTCGTCGCCGTACGGGTCTGTCTCCCCCTTGTGAAAGGTATGCTACCTTAGGTGCCGTAGATCACACGGGGGGTCCCCCCCTGGCTCAAGACCCTTGTCAGCTATGCGGGGGGCCTCAAAAACCATATGCCCCGTGTTGCATGTGCCTTACTGGCTGCGGTTGCATATATATCATCATGTGCGAGCTCAAGGATGCTTCCGGCAGCTCCTGCATGACTAATGCAGACAATCTTGCAGCACTCTCCTTCCACCCCCTCAGCCCCCCCCCCCCCCCCCCCCCCCTGCACGTGCGCGTGCTGCACTGCCACCGCTGCTGCACATGATGGATGCGCCTTTGCGCCCTCCCCCCTCCTTCTTGAGCGGCAACGCGGAGCAGTCGTACTGGCGGCGGGCTTGCCCCCGCCGTGCGCCCCGTTGATGACATGTTGCTGCGCTACTGCACTGTGCTGCTGCAAAGCTCACAATTGCATGTTTGTTCGGGAATGCTCGTGTTCGCGCTGGTACATGCAACAGTTTCTGTACTGACTGTGCACAAGAGCAGTGACCTGGCCTAGGCACTGGCTTAGGCACCCGTCAGCCTTAAATCATGGCGGGCGCCGGAGGCGGGGGGGGGGGGAGTGTGCGGGTGGCGGGAAGGTGCTGCATGCTGTGTGACTATGTGGCTGTAGGTAGGGCTTGCACCCCCTGCATGTGCCAGACGGGGGCAGCACTGCCAGTGTGAACCATCGCCTGCGCGTGACAGCGCTGCATGTCAGCGAGAACGAATTAAATGTATTATGTCTCTTTTATGTCATTATACATTGTGTCTCCACCAAATCTCTCCTCGTTGACATGTCCAGTAACAATGTACTTGTACGCTCGCCGTTGCGCATTTCGCCCTTGATGTTTGGTGTTGACACTTTTGCATGGATGTGTTATTGTCTTGAGTCATGATACAATTCATGTGGCACATGTGGGAATCTGACCTTACTTAAACCTTGCAGTTGCAGGGTCCGACTGGCAAAACCTCTCACGCTGAGCCAGGCTCTGACCTTCTGGGCATCGTGAATCCGATGCGAAACTGATGGTCTTGACAGCAAGCAAGAGCTACTGCTCTACAACCAGGCCAGCGCAATGGGCATGGAGTGTCCCTTGATTGTCATGTGCACGGCAATTCGCTGCTGGTGTGCAAGTAGGCACCCTGCAGTGACTGCGGGGCATATTTCTAGCTGGTCCTATTGGTATGGACGTGGTGGTGCTCTTGCGACGACACACATGATCTGTGTACAAGTATCTGCATGTGGAACTATACAGTACCAGCATTTCACCTTAACCTGACCATTTTGTGTACATGGCACCCTAGCAGAGCAGGTCTGGCCAAGCAAGCCATGCATGCACATAAGCATGCTCAGCCAAGTGTCTCCACACGCCAGGATAGCACGAGGTGCAAAGCAATATGTCAATCTTACCTGTGGAACACGCGCACTGCCTGTTCACATCACCATCGCTCAGCACATGCAATTGGTGCTATCAACAACATGAGACGCGCAGCTACTGCGCAACTTGAAGAGATGGCAGAACAGACAATAGTGGGGAGAAAATGACATCAACAATTTGAATGCGCCTCTGTGTATTGGTGTGGCAAATGGTGCTGGATAGACTACTGCAGCAACTGACTGATGCATTATCAGTGCTACCGGGGGCCGCGCCCCCGTGCAGCGTCCACCCTGCGCCGCAGCTGCATGTACTCAGCCCTGTTGTTGTCGCTGCATGGGCAGCCATTTGCCAGCGCCCACTCGACTGCAGACAATGCGTTGACAAGGCTGTTTGAATCAGTGCCATCCACCAACACTAAAAAGTCTAACGTCATCAGATTCTCTCCGTTCCACGGACAGCCATTTGCGCGTGCCCACTGCAGCAACTCTAGGTGACCATTTATGATCGCCTCTGCGCAGACCCTCCAGTCCCATGGGCAGCCTTGCGCCCTCAGCCACTGTAGGATGTCCAGACGCCCTGTCGCGGCCGCACACGCGCACACAGTTTCGTCGCAGGGGCAGCCTACCTCATGCAGCCACTGAAGCATGTTCATATGGCCTCCTTGCACAGCCCCCGTATATGCCGGTGCGTCAAGGGGGCAGCCATTTGCGTGTGCCCTGTTGGAATATGGGGTATTACTGGTAGTTCAGGAAGAGCTCAGGATCTTTCGCAGGTTGCTCTTGGAAGCACTGGTTCAAACCAAGTTGCTCTTGGAAGCTTCTTTGCAAGTTCTGATAGGTTCTGTCATTTTCTGAGAGGGTTTGTGCCCCCACCGAAGGGGAAGCAATTGTGTTTGCATGGTTTGGTGTAATGATCACTTCTCTGCTTTCGCACCGGCCAGCGTCCCCTGCTTCCTCTGCTGCTATGCAGCGTTGTGCCTGCCTGCATAGCCCAGATTTCCAACGGTTATGAGCCTCTAGCGCAAGGGCTGGAGAGTCAGAGGTCCCGCGGCTAATCCAGGTTTGTTTTAGCGCGGTTGAATTGTTACGACTGTAGAAGATGCCAAGGGCGGCACAGCAGCAGCGTATTGCAGAGGAAGAGGGGACCGATAGCGACAACGAGCAGCTACGCCTCGTGTCGTTCAAGACAGTAACGTTTTCGGGCAAGCATGCAGATGATTACCACGAATGGAGTGGGAAATTTCTGGCGCTGCTGCCAGCTTCAATCAAGATAGCCCTCATCGACCCGGAGACCATCACCGCCACCGAGCTGGGCAAGCTTGGTTCAGAGAATGCCAAGTTATACAGGCAGCTGCTTCTCTCCACAAAAGGACTCGCCAATGCTATCGTGGCGAGCGTGGAGGAAGGGGACGGGAGGCAGGCCTGGATGGAGCTCAAGGAGAAGTTCGCGGCTCGCACGCAAGCTCGGGCGCTTGAGCTCGTGCTGGAGCTGATGAACATGAGGTACAACTCCGAGATGGACTTTGATCTGTTCTTTCTGAGAGCGGAGTACCTCCAGCGGCAGCTCAAACTTCTCGGAGAGCCCGTAGGAGACCTCATGCTGCGCGGATTCGTCATCAACAGCCTGCCGTCGGAGTTCGACGCGGTCAGGTCGATCATTCAGGTACAGGAGAGCCTGAACAACAAGGAGCTTAAACGCATGCTGCGCGCCCACTACGATTTCAACTACAACAAGCACTATCAGCACTTGAACGGCATCGGCTACATCAACGACACGCCTTCGAGCTACGCCGCAAGAGCGTACGACACACCCAAATTTGGAGGCAAGTGCGGCTGGTGCTCGAAGCTGGGGCACAAGGAGCGGGACTGCAAGCAGAAGGAGGCCGGACACCCATTCGCGGAGGGTTCATTTGCGGAGAAGCGGGAGGCCCAGAAGAAGCAGCAGCGGGGCAACGGAGCCCCAGGAGGCGGCCGCATCGACGGCGGACCAGTATATGGATGCTAACCAGCATGCCACGGAAGGAGCGGCGCTCATAGGATGTGTTGATTGGCTGCTCATGTGATTTACTTAGTGCCACGAGATTGTTCAGCATTTGCCCTCAAGTGTACGGCCACCCCTAGGTTTAAGGCATACACGGGGAAGAGTGTTGCAGCATATGGTAGTTGGAGCACTAAATGGGGGGGAGCCCTCCCAGAAGCTGCGGGCAGCGGCAGTTGGTAGTACGACGATGGCAGCAGTATGCCTAGTACATTGATGGCAGCACACGCCACGATTTGCACAGAAGAGGTGTTTGGGTCCTCAGCAGTGTAACAGTCGCAGAAGAGCGGGCTCTCGGAATCTGTGCAGTGATTGTGTAGTACAGAAGAGCGAGTGCTCAGCAGTACAGCTTTTGTGTGTATGCTTTTGCACAGAAGGGGGTCCAAGCAGTGCACTGAGTAACTTGAAGTTTGATTGCAGTAATGTGCAGTTTGAAGCCAGTTTGGCGGTGCACTTGATTAGGCGCTTTGAGCCGGGGAGAGCAGTACAGTAACTGTAGTACAGATGTGCGCAGAGGATAACGCGCCAGGCTCAGTGTTTGAGTCGGATTATTGTTTTGAAGCATTGCTCCCTGCACACACGGTCGCAATGGGGGAGAGTGTTGGAATATGGGGTATTACTGGTAGTTCAGGAAGAGCTCAGGATCTTTCGCAGGTTGCTCTTGGAAGCACTGGTTCAAACCAAGTTGCTCTTGGAAGCTTCTTTGCAAGTTCTGATAGGTTCTGTCATTTTCTGAGAGGGTTTGTGCCCCCACCGAAGGGGAAGCAATTGTGTTTGCATGGTTTGGTGTAATGATCACTTCTCTGCTTTCGCACCGGCCAGCGTCCCCTGCTTCCTCTGCTGCTATGCAGCGTTGTGCCTGCCTGCATAGCCCAGATTTCCAACGCCCATTGAAGAAGCAAGAGATGACCGTGTTGGGCCGCACCGTAGGACGTCCAGCGGCTCCATGGACAGCCGTGGCTTCGTGCGTATTGTGAAATGGCCAGGTGGCCGCCTGCTGCGGCGGCACTGCATGTATCCTCGTCCTACTCGCATCCTGCGTCATGCACCCACCTCAGCACCTCCAGGTGCCCTCCGCGCGCCGCTGCAGAGCATGTACGCCAATCTGAGAGGCACCCGTTGGCGCGTGCCCACTGCAGCACCTCCAGGTGCCCCCCGCGAGCCGCTGCTGCGCTTGTGTGTGTGTCCCATTGTAACCCCTGGTCACGTGCCCACTGCAGCATCTCCAGATCCCCTCATGCAACAGCGGCCCTGCATACTGGCACGTTCTGAAACATGCGGCCGCGCCGGGACGCCATGTTCGCAAACACAAACTGCGCCACCTCTAAAGTGCCGCACATGGCGGCGTGGTAGAGCACCCAAGTGGTCAGTTCGCACCCGTTTGCAAATGCCCACTGTATGAGGGGTGCTGATGCAACCATGGCTAGCGCAGTGGTGTGTTTCTCGCGATGTGCCAGCCCCCTCAGCTGCATGCTCCAGGCATACAGCGCCCGCCATGCAGTGCTCACGGATGAAAACTGAAGGAAGCGCCCGTGTGGCAGAAACTCGAAGATTTTTATCCACATGTCTGTGGGCATCAGCAAGAGTGCAGGTGTTTTTAAAGTCAGTCACATGCACCTCAGAAACGACACGAAGAGAAACGGGCCACCAAGAGAAAAGGGCCACGAGGCCTAGAAGTTTTCGCTCAAAAAGCTTGTCCAACATGCGCGGTGTCATTCAATCTCATGCAGGTTTCTTGTCACGCCGAACACTGCACTGCCCACTGCCTACACACGGCCAAGACGAGTGTTGGTGTCTGAACACAGTTCTGGCAACTTACCACGTTGCTGCTGGCTCGCTTCCGCTTCGGCGTCAGAAGAAGCAGCTAGAGCTAGGACACGAGCTCGTTTCCTTGTTGCCACCATCGTCCTTGCGGACGTTGAGCTTAGCTATAGATTTCAACTCATGTCAGATCTCAAGTTCATGTTTGAAGTCCTGCATGGGAAGTTGACACAACAATCCTGAGAGCTGTGAGCGAAGCCCTTGCAAGTTAGGTTCATATTGTCGTCATGGCCGAGTCGCTCGCCGCAGAGGGCATATGTGGTCTGCAAGGCCAGAGAGCGCACGACTTCACGTGCGGGAGCCAACGCAACAGCAACAGGTGCCCCCGCGATGTACGTATGGACTTGTACTCCGTGTGCAGCTCTACCGCGAGCTGAGCCCCAGGCGGCAGCAGGTGTGGAAGCAGCAAAAGTTGGGCACGACAACGGATTTACACCAATCAACAACAGCTTGGCTGCAGCAGCAGCACCTGCATTGAAATGGCTGCCGCCAGGTGACGAATCTGAAGCGCCAACGCCAATGATGCACTAAGCCCAGTCATGTGCTGCATCAACACATTGTCGCTGGTCTGGTGCAGTTGTATGGCAAGCTGCATAGCAGCGTTTAGGCGATTGCACTCGTGTGGAATTGGGGATCTATTCAAGAGCATGATGATGGGCTGGGCAAGTCGGCATCAGTTGTGCTTGTCCCTTTGCATCGGCTCTTTTGCCAACACTCTAGAAAAACGGCCGCAGGCAGGTCCTTGCAATGCTGACTTCAAAAGAGCACGATACCCATGATGCAGGCACACAACAGACCGTGGGCGTTTGAGTGGGCGATGGGCAGGCGACAGTATTTCAGAGTTGACTCTCGCCAGTTACTGGCCATGGCACATGCCGCACCTGAAGCCACACACCATGTCATTCTTGCGGGGCTGCTTGCTGCCAGCCCAGTGTTGTGATTATGGTGTTTTTGGGATTGCACTGCCATACCAGCGGGCTGGCTCCTCCGCTTCGTGAGAAGCATATGCCACCGTAGGTGCCATAGATCACGGGCTACACGCACACACACACACACGCACCATTGGTCTGGTTGTTGCTTGAGGTCCTTGCCAGCTAAGAGGGGGGTCTCATACACCACACAACCCGTCTTCTGTGCCCTTGGCTGGCTGCAGTTGTATCCAGATCATGAAGTGCGAGCCGGCATGGCTCACTGCAATGACCACGTAGTGTCCAGGCAAGGCAGCACCCGCTTTCTCGGCGCTGCACGCGTCTGCACACCTCCTGCCAAGTGAATGCATTCTACTTTGCTGAGCGCTGCTGCCGCTGCCAGATGCACAGCGTGCTCCCCCTCCCCGCAGCACGTCGCGCGCTGTCACTGCAGGCGGCATGTGCGCTCGGGAGCCTTCAAAGCCTGCGCTTGGATCTTGCATGACCGCTCGCAGCGCGTCACGCACTCTGCAGCGGCTCACGACTCCTGCCGACTTCAGTCGCGAGGAGACAGAGCTCATCATTGGACCTGTAAATCAATGTTCATGACCAGCGCTGGCAATTGCTGGAGCACTGCTGTCCAGCGGAGTTACTCAAGGGCTGACTGCTATGCATGTGCCGTCGCCAATGACGCTTACTGATAGTATATTGCGCAACTCCTGCGACGCTTTGTGCTAGCCGCGCTTCTTTGTGAACTGCTGTGCTGTGCCAAGCAGCTGAGCATCATCAACTGGCGTGCACACCGCCTCGCAGACAGTTCCTATGTGAACTGCTGTGCTGCGCCAAGCGGCTGACCATCATCGACTGGCGCGCACACGGCCCCGTACTGTAGACAGCACAGGTCGCACAAGCACCGCGCGACAGCTGATCATCGCCGCCATGTGCACTCCAGCGCTCAGCATGCACTTGCAGTAAATACCTTCTCACATGTTGAAGTAAGCCTTATCAGTGCGCGGCGAGCATATCTTGTGCAGCAGCAGCTGCACGTTCGGCACTGAATCACGTCGCGCACTGCGCTGCACAGCACGCTCAGCGCCGATCGCTGCATCCCAAAGTGTCCGCACACGCCTTCCAGCACTATGCCGTTCACTGTTGCGCTGCGCTCCGTTGCTGCGTCCTGCGGTTGCGCCCGACTGACCGCTGTGCACATGGACCATCACTACGCACGCCCCTGCACCACGCACGAGCGTTGCGTCGCCCCGCCTGCCTGTTGCGCCTTGCGCTGCGCGCCGCGCTGGCGCCCGCCGCCGCGCTTCATAGCACACGCCTTGCAGCGCCATACCCATCACTAATCCCCTGAGCTGGCCGCCCCGCCCGCTCCGCTCTGCGCGCGCACGGCAGACCGCTGAGCATGCGCCGCGCTTGCGGAGCACCAACACACTTGCCCCTGCCTCCGACATACGCAGACATTCCCTCGCCCCGCCTGCCTGTCGTGCCTAACGCTGCGCCGGCGCCAGCTGTCGCCCCTCATAGCATCCGTGCACTGCATCCATCTCACCACCGCGCCCCTTGCGCCGTCGTCCCGTGCCGCCGCATGCGCGCCTGCGCACGTGCCGCAGGTCGGGGAGTAGGCGCCGTGAGTTGTGACAGACGCCGTGTTCTACTCCGTGCGGCGACGCATCCGGCGTGAGCGACGACGGCAACGTGTACGCTCACCTTCAGCGCGCGGGGCGCTTCGTCGAGACGCGCCGCACGGAGGGCATCTCCACCAGCGACATCATCATGTCCATCATGCAGGTGCGTTGTGGCCTCGCGCAACACCATGTTGCGCTGCGCTGCAGCAGCAGCAGCAATTATGAATCGGTTGCGCCGGCGCTCTGATGCAGCGGGCGCGCCGGCTACGGTGCGCTCCGCTGTAGGGCAGCAAAATCATGGCATCCATCACTTCAGTAACTGCGCTGCACCTCAGCGATAGCGATCAGAAACAGTCCCTGTCCTGCCGTGCAGATCACAAGGCATCTCCATGTAACACCATCTTGATCATCAATCAGGCGCGCGGCAGCAAAATCATGGCATCCATCACTTCAGTAACTGCGCTGCACCTCAGCGATAGCGATCAGAAACAGTCCCTGTCCTGCCGTGCAGATCACAAGGCATCTCCATGTGACACCATCTTGATCATCAATCAGGCGCGAAGCTGTCGCCACCAGTTCTCCGCAGCGCTCAGGAAGCAGCAAGGCGTAACTTTCATGTGTGTCAACGCCGCTGTGCCGCAACACAGGCGCTCAGAAGTGCATGACATTGCTCAGGACAGTGAGTGCTAGACGGGCGAGGGGTGGAGAAGCCAGGCGCATCGCTGACGAGGTTCCACTCCGCGCCGCCTTTGAAGGGGCTGCCTGCCTCTATGCTCACGCTGTCCTTGAGGCGCGCGGCAGTATCATACCTCAACTCCAGCGCATGCACCCGTGTGTCGCCGATTCATCATGATTTTGGGCAAGTGTCGTTAGACTTCAGGTCTCTTGCACTGCCCGCGCACGAACATACCTCTAGGAGCTCGAGATCGGCAATAGTATGCTGTGGCAGCGATGCATGTCAGCGAGATTGTATTATGTCATTGCCAAATCCCTCCACTTTGACATTTCCAGTGACATCAACACATATGCTCGCCGTAGCGCGTGTCCATCTGGTGGCTACCGTTTACGTTATTGCATGGATATGCGATTACCTTCAAGTTGAGCTGTAAATCAATACACGTAGCACATGTGGGAACCTGACCCAGTTTGACATTTCGGGTGCAAGTTCGGCCTTGGCAGAACCTGCCACCTTGAACCATGCCCTGATCTTCCGAGCATCATGAATCAGATGAGGAATTGATAGTCGTGAAAGACACTGTCAGCTGCTGCTTCAAAATCAGGCCAGCGTGATGGACATGCAGTGTCCTTTGATTGTCGTATGCGCTGCAATTTGCTAGTGTGTTGATGGGCGCCCATCGCGGCCCTGCCGATACTGTGGTACATGCCTGTGGCTTGCCGTATTTATGGACTTTAAGAAGTAACTCTTGCTTGCAACAATGCCCATGCTCTTCTGTTTACAAATGCATTTGCATGCTGGATTGTACTGTAATTTGTACACCATGTACTGTACCAGCAACTCACCACAAGTTGACCACTTTGTGCACATTGCAGCCTAGCATAGCAGGTCCGGGCAAGCATGCAATGCATGCACGCAGGCACTGCAGGCACAGCCGACAGTCTCAACACAGCGGGATAGGACAAGGGTTGCAAAGCGACCAGTCAATCTTACCTGTGGAACACGCGCACTGCTTGTTCACATCATCGCTCAGCACACTTTGATGAAGCTGCCAGCCACACAAGACAGAGCTGCTGCGCAATGTCAAGACATCGCACACCAGCCAAGAAAGCAAGATGCTGAGCAGAAAAGACATGATTAACGTGCCTTGGTGTATTGGTGCGGTGCACGTGAAACTTGCGCGCTGTACAGCAACTGTGACGAACAGACTACTGCAGCGATTTACGTCTGCTGACTGGTGACTTATCTGTGCTACAGAGGGCCGCTCGCCTGCGCAGCGTCTACACTGCGCCGCAGCTGCCTGTACTGAGCCCTACTGTTGTCGCTGCATGGGCAGCCATTTGCTAGAGCCCACTCCACCGCTGACAATACGCTGATCTGCTGATCTGGAGCAATGCGGTGGGCCCGTGCTAGCACTTTCAAGGTCCACTCTCCGTCCCATGGGCAGCCATTGGCGCGCGCCCACCGCAGCAACTCTAGGTGACCCCCTGCGATCGCCTCTGTGCAGACACTCCCGTCCCATGGGCAGCCCTGCGCCCGCAGCAACTGCAGGATGTCCAGACGACCCATCTCTGCGGCATACATGCATGCATATTCGTCACAGGGGCAGCCTACCTCGTGCAGCCACTGAACCACATGCAGGTGGCCTCCTTGCACGGCCCCCGAATATGCGCCTGTGTCGAAGGAGCAGCCGTTTGAGTGCGCCCATTGTAGAAGCTGGAGATGGCCGTTGCGTGCCGCATTGCATGACGTCCACCTGCTCCATGGACAGTTGTGGCTTCGAGCGTATTGAAGGACGTGCAGATGGCCGCCTATCGCGGCGGCACTGCATGTCGCCTCGTTCCACTCGCGTCCTGTATCGTGTGCCCACCTCAGCACCTCCAGGTGCTCTCCGCCGGCTGCTGCTGTGCATGTGCTGGCTTTTAAGGGGCACCCGTTGGCATGCGCCCACCTCAGCATCTCCAGATCCCCCCGTGCAGCAGTGGCCTCGCCTACGGACGAGCCTGAAAACAAGCTGATGCGTGGGTGTTTGGCGTTTGCGAATATATTGCACCACTTCTACAGTACCGCATGTGGCAGCATACCCCAGCAACCTCCGTGACATTCTGCACCCATTTGTGAATGCCCACTGTATGAGAGGCGTTGATGCAATCATGGCTCGCGCATTAGTTCGTTGCGCACGAGTGGCCAGCCCCCTTAGCTGCATGCTACTGGCACAAAGTGCCCGCCATGCAGTGCTCACGGACGAAAGCTGGAGGAAGTGCCCATGTGGCAGGAACTCGAAGATTTTAATCCACATGTCTGAGGGCATCAGCGCATGAGAGTGTTTGAAGGTCATCACACGCACCTCAGAATACACACCAAGAGAAACCACAAGCTACAAAAATACACGCGCTGGAGGCGCGTCCAATATGTGAGGCATCATTCAAACAAATGCAGATTTTTCATGACAGGATATTGCACTGCCACTGCCCGGTCGGGCGCCAGGATTTGGGAGCAGTCTGTCATCGCGCATCTTACCACGTTGTTGTTGGCTCGCTGCCACTTTGGCGTCACACGGAGCAGTCAGCGCCTGGACACGAGCCTGCTTCCTTGTTGCCACCATCCTCCTTTCAAAGCGTTAGCTATGTGGCCTGAGAGGGTGTTGAAGTCCTTCCGATGGAAGTTGACACACCACACCCTGAGTTTGAAGTTTTTTTTGCCGTGTATTGTCTCTTCCTGCAATCTTTGATTAGAAGACTTGTAAATTGGGTTGCATTCTCGTTATCCCCGGGTCGCTCGCCGGAGGGGGCATTCGTGGTCTGCACAGCACATATAGCGAGCAACTTCAAGGGGTGGGGCCAACCAGCACGTGCAGAAAACATGCCCGCTGGACCGCGAGCTGGGCTAAGGGCGGCCGCAGGTGTGGCAGCAGCTAGCATTGGGCACGAGAGCGGGTCATTTCCGCCAACACACAACGACGTGGCATGCACCAGCAGCAGCACTGAGGCCGCAGTCGCCAGGTGAAATATCTAAAGTGCCAAAGCGAAGCACAGTAGGCACAGCTATATGCTGCGTCAAGAAGCTATCGCTGGCCTACTTCAACTGTAAAGCAACCTGCATAGCAGCGCTTAAGCGATTGCGCTCGTGTGGAATATGTGGGGGTCTCTGTGCAAGGCCTTGATGATGGGCTTGGCGATTCAGCATCACGTGAGTCGTTGTGTAAATGTGCACCGGCTGTTTCAACACCACTTATCAAGGACGGCGGCAGGCGGATCTGCGCAATGCTAATTTTGGAAAAGCGCAATGCTCATGATGCAGGTGACATGCCGGCACACAGCAGACTGCAGGCGTTTGAGTGCGCGAAGGGCTGGCGACAGGAATTTGAAGTTGATTCTCGCCAACTGATGGCTATGGCACATGCTGCACCTGAAGCCACGCCATTCTTGCGGAGCTGCTTGCTGTCAGCCCAAGACAGTGCTGTGGTGTTTTTATTTCAGCAGCGCCATACCAGCGCGCCACCTGCTCCACTTCGTGAGAGGTATGCCATAGGTGCCGTACATCACGGGCTACACACACACACACAACCGGCCTGGTTGTGGCTTGAGGTCCTTGTCAGCTAGACGGGGGGTCTTATACGCCACACACCCCGTCTTGCGTGCCCCTTGGCTGGCTGCAGTTGCATATATATCATGAAGTGCGAGCCGGCATGGCTCAGTGCAACGACCACGTACTGTCGAGGCAAGGCACCACCCCCTTTCTGAGCGCTATATACGTCTGCACACCTCTTGCTAAGTGTGTGCATTGTTACTTTGCTGAGCGCTGCTGCCGCTGCCAGATGCGCAGCCTGCTCCCCCTCCCCGCGGAGTGTCGCGCGCTGTCACTGCAGGCGGCATGTGTGCTCTGGACCCTTACAAAGCCTGCAACAAATTGCCAGCTCAAGTTATCATACTTACCGCTGTTGTGACTCTGACGCATGCAGCGTGTACTCAGACGTCTCATAATCCAACAACATGTTCGTAGTGCACGTGCGCTGCCGAGGAATGCAGCACTCCGCAGCGACGCTCAGGTATTGCCAGCATAGACAGCACCCGAGAATATGTGTGCGCCCTTATGAATGCCTCCTATACACTTGGCCAACGCAACAGCGCGCGTGGCTTGCGCACTGTGCATCATTACTTCACCCTCATGATGGGGTAGAGCACAGCCAAGTCATAGTTGACAATCCGCAGCATGGCCCAGCCAATGAGCTTCACCTCATCTCAGCAACCCTTACTCCGCTGCTGTTGAATGAGTAGCGGGTCTTGCATGACTGCTCGCGGCGCGTCACGCACTCTGCAGCGGCTCACGACTCCTGCCGACTACAGATGCAAGGTGACTGCTCACCATTGGTCTTGTCAATCAGAGTTCACGACCAGCGCTCAACCGGTGGAGCACTGCTGTCCAGCGGAGTCGCTCATGAGCTGCCTGCTACGCATGTGCCATTGTCAATGACGCTTGCTAATGGAATATTGCGCAGCTCGTGCGGTGCTTTACGCTAGCAGCACACCTAGGTGAACTGCTGCGCCAAGCGGCTGAGCATCATCGACCGGCGTGCACAGCGCCTCGCAGACAACAGCTCATGCAACGCCGCGTGACAGCTGATTGATCGCCGCCACGTTCACTTCGGCGCTCAGCGTGCTCTTCAAAGCACTCCCTTCACTTATGTTGAAGTAAACCTCATCAGCATGCGATGAGCACATCGTGCAACAGCAGCCGCACGGTCGGCCCCACTGCGCAGTATGCTCGGCGCCGGCCGCTGTAACTTGAGATCGAATGCATCGCATCTGCACGCACCACGCCCATCACTAATTCCCGCAGCTGGTCGCCCTGCCAGCCCCGCCCTACGCGCGCACGCCAGACGCATGCGCATGCGCTGCGCATGCACAGAGCATGAACACAATCGCCCCTGCCTGCAACATACGCTAAATTTCCCTCGCCGCGCCCGCCTGTCGCACGTGGCGCTGCGCACCGCGCCGGCGCCAGCTGCCACCCTTCATAGCATCCGCGCATTACACCACCACGCCCAGTGCGCCGTCGCATCGTTACGCCGCATGCACCCCTCACACATGAGCCGCAGGTCGTGGATGATGCGCCGTGGGTCGTGACGAATTTTCACGCGCGCACAGCATCGACGTTCAAGTTGTGTGCCACGACGCGCTGCCGTACGGGGCGCTCCGTCGAGACGCACCGCAAGGAGGGCATCTCCACAAGCGACATCATCACGTCAATTGTACAGGTGCGAGCGCGTGCTGCCGCTGCTGCCGCCGCTGCTGCTGCTGTCGTGGCTCTTCACTGCGCTGTGCTGTTGCAGCAGTGCTCAGAAATGGGCCGCAATCGCGGTGAGAAGCGCGCTTCGTTATACAACATGCAAGGTGCGCTGTCTTCGCTTCATCTTGTGCGTTTTCCACGCGGCTGGGGCGGCGAGAGGCATGCGCTGTGCGCAGTGAGGTTAATAGTCAAGGCGCTGTTTGAGGCCTGTGGACGCCTCACCTAGGATCAGGGCTAAGCTTGTCAGCTTGTGGCCGCACTCATGGGAGCATGCGCCTGCCTTGCGTATATGGTCAAAGTTCATATAATGGATGATACTTTTAATGCAAACCTTGAAGGCTTGGGCCGCTCACCACGGCCTCGCGCAGCTGCTGCCGCCGTGTCGCGCTGCCCTGCGCTGCGCTGCGCTGCAGCTGCAGCATGCTCATGAATTGGTTGAAGCAGCGGGCGCGCCGCCAACAACGCGCTCGGCTGAGGCAACGACATCATTGCGTTCGCCACGAGGCTTGGGTGGTGAGTGGCAGGCGCTGCGCGTCGGGTTAGGGTTGGGCCTAAGGCGCTGCTGGACCACTGAAGGTGAGGCCTGTGGATGCCTCACCTAGTGTTAGTGCTAGGCTTGTTAGCTCGTGGCCGCACTCATAGGGGCCACTTTCCTGCCTTGCGTGCACAGTCAAAGCTTATGAAAGGTGGCCCAAATGCCACCGCCAGGTGAGGGTCCTTAAGGAGAGCGGAAAACGTCACCCACTTTCATCTCTCTCTCCCCCCCCCACACACCCGTTTGTGCACCGCTCCTTGTTGTCTCTGGACTACGCCGTGATGATCACTGCTCCACGATCACACTCATTGGAGCTGCAGTAGGATACGGAGTCAGTGTTGTGATGGCACGAAGAAGACGGGCTGTGTGCACACTCTGTAAATTCATGTCCCGGCAGCTGTAATCTCTAGCTTCTACTAGAAGCACAAGACAACCTCAAAAACCCCAATGCGTGTGCGCCGCCCCTGTTGCCGTTGCAGGACTATAACGGTTTTTGTAATTATTCTCAACTGTTGCCGTTGCAGGACTATAACGTTGTTTGTGACTATTGCCGTTGCAGACTAAAACGTGTTTTGTGATTATTCTCAACCTGTAACCTTCCCTTCCACTGTCAACGCCCACTGATTCCAGACAAGTGATGTGCGCAACTACCGTAATTTCTGTCCTCCACGTCAATGCTCTCAAGACACCCCCCCTCACCAACGCGTGCCCCCCCCCCCCCCCCCCCCGTTTGTCGCAGCACAACAGCGCAGCTCCAAGAGTGTGGTACCATCACTACTAGTAGAAACACTTCTGTTGTCTTCAGCTTGGTACTGTGGTGCCCCCCACCTTACCGCCCCTCTGCCGCCGCCGCCACTGCGCAGGGAAGCTCATCAGGGAGAACTCGCAGGCACAGGCGCACGCGGAGGACCTGCAGAGGGCCTTTGTGTCTGTCTTCAACCGCGACTCGGCGTTTCGCACGCGCTGGCGCCACCAGCGCAAGGAGATCCGCAACAGGATCGGTGTGCTTGTCAAGAACTCAATCTGCTGAGCCTTGCTGCAGCCCTGCTCTGTGATTCACGACAAACAGGTTTAAAGCAGACACAACGGTGGGGCGGCATCAGCGACAGCGCGCGTGTCGTGCCGCACGCGCGTTGATGCCGCACTTTTTAATGACAATCTCCCCCCCCCCCCCCCCAATGCGCGCGCCACACTACTGCTGCTGCTGCTGCACATGGTCGATGCTCAGTGGTGGCCTAGGGAGCTGCCCCCCCTTGCACAGGCAACGCAGCAGCATGCTATGCGGCTTTGCAGGGGCGGCAGTGGGCCTGCTGTGTGCCCCCATCGATGATGATGTGTCGACGCGCTACTGCGCTGTGCTGCTGTGGCACTGAACGTTGCATGTTCATTCGGGCTGTTTGTGTACACGCCAGGACTTGCAACAGTACTGAATTGTGTACAAGAGCAGTACCTGGCCTGGGTTGGCCTTGCATCATGGAAGGGGGGGTGGAGGGGGGCAAGTGGGCAGGAGGGGGGTGGTAGTGCATGCTGTGTGGCTGTGTGTCTTTGGGGCTTGCCCCCCCTGCATGTGCCAGGCGGGGACAGTGGCAAGGTGGTTGGTCACCCCCTGTGTACGACAGCAATGCATTTCAGCGAGATAGCATTATGTCTCCACCAAATCCCTCCACTTTGACATATTTCCAGTAACATACAATAAATACGCTGCATCTTTATCTGATGTCTGTCATTTACGCTGTTGCATATGTACGGCTTTCTTGACTCGTGAATCAATACATGTGTCACAACTGTCACAGGTGTGGATCTGATCCAACTTGTATGTTTCAGCTGCAAGTTTAGACTTGGCAGAACCTGCCACCTTGAACATTCCCTGACCTTTCGCACATGAATCAGATGAGGAAGTGATAGTCGTAAAAAACAAACATGCTGCTGCTCTATAATCAGGCCAGTGCGATGGGCATGCAGTGACTTTCAATAGTCCTGTGCATGGCGATTTGCTGCAGGTGCACTGATAGGCGCCCATTGCCGCCCTGCTGGCACTGTGGTGCATACATGTAGCTTGCCCTATGGATACGGACTTGGCACATCAAGATCCTGCTTGCGACAACACAGATGAACTTTGTAACCTCATCTGCATACTGAACTAAACACTTAGTCTACCAGCAATTGTTAACTCACCACAACCTGGCCATTATGTGTATGGTGCATCGTGGCAGAGCAGGTCTGCAAAAGCATGCCATGCTGCACGCAGGCATGCACAGCCAACGTCTCAACACTTCAGGACAGCACAAGGGTTGCAGAGCGATCAGTCAATCTTGCCTGTGGAGCATACGCGCAATGCCTGTTCACATCATTTGCTAATGGTGCTATTCACAACATGAGACGCGCAGCTACTGCGCAACTTCGAGAGATGGCAGACCAGACAATACTTGAGAGAAATGACATGAATGATGTGTCTCTGTGTATTGGTGTGGCAAATTGTGCTGAATGGACTACTGCAGCAACCGACTGATGAGTTATCAGTGCTACAGAGGGTCGGTCGCCTGGTCAGGTACAACACTGCGCCGCAGCTGCATGTACTCAGCCCTATTCCTGTTGCTGCATGGGCAGCCATTTGCCAGCGCCCACTCCACTGCTGACAATACGTTGACAAGGTGATTTGTATCTGCGTAGTCCACCCACACTAGAAAGTTCAAGGTAGCATCTCCCTCCCAAGGGCAGCCATTGGCGGTTGCCCACTGCAGCAACGCTAAATCACCCTTTTCGATCGCCTGTGTACAAAACCCTCCCATTGCATGGGCGGCCTTGCGCCCTCAGCAACTGTAGGATGTCCAGACGACCATCCCCTGCTGCACATGCGCACGCATCTTCGTCGCAGGGGCAGCCTACCTCGTGTAGCCACTGAAGCACATGCAGGTCGCCTCCTCGCACTGCTGCCAAGTATGCTCTAGCGCTGAGAGGGCAACCGTTTGCGTGTGCCCATTGTAGAAGCTGGAGATGAACGTTGCGTGCCGCACTGGATGACGTCCAGCAGCCCCATGGACAGCCTTGGCTTCAAGCGTATTGAAGGATGTCCAAGTGGCCGTTCACTGCGGCGGCATTGCATGTCGCCTCGTCCCACTCGCATTCAACGCCGCGTGCCCACCTTAGCACCTCCAGGTGCCCTCCGCCGGCTGCTGCTGCGCACGTGCTGGCATCTAAGGGGCACCTGTTAGCGTGTGCCCACTGCAGCACCTCCGGGTGCCCCGCGCGAGCTGCTGCTGCGCTTGTTCCTGAGTCCCAGTAGAACTCCTGGGCGCGTGCCCACTGCAACATCTTCAGATGCCCCTGTGCAGCAGCGGCCTCGCATACAAGCGAGTCCTGATACAAGCCGTCGCACCTGTGTGCAATATTCGTAAACACAATCTGTACCACTTCTAAATTGCCGCCTACGGCAGCGTGGTACAGTACCCTCCTGGTCATCGTGCACCCGTCTGTGAATGCCCACTGTATGAGGGGCACTGATGCCACCATGGCTAGCGCATTGGTTTGTTTCTGACGAATCGCCAGCCCCCTCAGCTGCATGCTCCTGGCATAGAGCGCCCGCCATGCTGTGCTCACGGATGAAAGCTGGAGGTAGTGCCCGTGTGGCAGAAACTCGAAGATTTTCATCCACATATCTGAGGCATCAGCGAATGAGAGTATTGAGAGGTCAGTCAAATGCACCTCAGAAGACACACAAGGAGAAACCACAAGCTACAAAAATACACACGCGCTCGGGAGGCGCTCGCTTCCATCGTGTGCGTTGTCATTCAATCAAATGCAGACTTTCGCCACGATCGGATTCTGCAGTGCCATGTAGGTGCAGTCTTGACATTGCATGAGACAACCCAGGCATAGCCGCTTGCGAACTTGCGTCATGTGCCACGCAAACAAAAATCGTGTCAGTGTCATCGTACCAAGTGGTTGTTGGCTCGCTGCCGCTTTGGCGTCACACGAAGCAGTCAGAGCCAGGACAGCCAGGGCACGAGCATTTTTCCTTATTGCCACCATCCTTCTTGCAAAGCGTGTAGCACCCCCCCCTGAGCTTAGGTTAGCTAAGCTCAGCGTCAGATGAAAAGTTCATGTTTGAAGTCTTGCATGGAAGTTGACACACCTGAGTGTGAAGTGCACTGTGGCATTGACCAGTGCTGCGCCACTTCTCCTGGGATCGAAGACTTGCAGATCGAGTTTACGTTCGCGTCATGGCCGGGTTGCTCGCCGGATAGGGCATATGTGGTCTGCAGGCGCAGACAGCGCACACTTCACGTGCGGAGTGCAGAAACGGAGCCCCGCTGGACCGCGAGCTCGAGCTGGGCTAAGTGCGGCCGCAAGTGTGGCGGTAGCTAGCATTGGGCCCGACAGCGGGTCATCCCCATCAAAGTTCAACGCCGTGGCATGCACCAGCAGCGGCACTGAGGCCGCGCAGTCGCCAGGTGAAAGATCTAAGTGCCAAAGCCAAGCATGCACTAGGCACAGCTATTTCGTCTTATCTGATATAATGGACACTGTCCGACATTTACGACGCTCTAACTGCGTGACCGAAATTGCAGGTCACCCCTGCAACTGGCGAATCCTTAATGTGGTCACGGGGGGTCAAGTGTAGAGCCACCGCGCTCCGTGGCCATCGCTTGCATCTCTTGCGACACCGCAAGCTTCAGGTTTGGCAGCAACAGCGGCTGAAACGATGGGTCTAAACCGAGAAGCTCTTTCTGAGAGCAATTCCCACCTACAATACATGTTCTGGCACTCAACCGCCACTCATAGGGTGGAAACGAGTTCATGTGAAAGTTGAGTGCTGCATCCTCCGCCTATGCCCAGAGGCCGCTTGTGAGAGCGTTCCATAATTTGGTCACCCCTAAAACTGGCTGTCCCAAATGCGCGGTCGCCCCCCTTTTCTACTGCCGTGCCGCAAATGCTGGACAGTGTCCATTATATCGGATAAGACGGTATGCTGCATCAAGAAGCTGTCGCTGGCCTTTTGCAACTGTAGAGCAAGCTGCATGGCAGCGCTTAAGCGATTGCGCTCGTGTGGAATATGTGGGGGCTCTGTGCAAGGGCTTGATAATGGGCTTGGCGAGTCAGCATCACATGACAAGATGTAAATGTGCACCGGCTGTTTCGACAACTACAAGGACGGCGGCAGGCGGATCTACATGATGCTAATTCTGGAAGACCACAATACCCATGATTCAGATAACATATCAGCACACAGCAGACTTCAGACATTTGAGGAAAGCTGACTCTCGCCAATTACTGGCTATGGCACATGCCACACCTGAAGCCACGCACCATGCCATTCTTGCGAAGGTGCTTGCTGTCAGCCAGTGGTGTGATTATGGTGTTTCTGGCACAGCACCGCCATACCAGCAGGCCGTCTCCTCCGCTTCGTGAGAGGTATGCCATCGCAGGTGCTGCAGATCACGGGCTACACACACACACCCGGTCTGGTTGTGGCTTGAGGTCCTTGTCAGCTAGACGGAGGGTTTTACACGCCATACTCCGTCTTGCATGCCTTGCATTGGCTGGCTGCAGTTGTACATATATATCATGAAGTGCGAGCCGACATGGCCAGTGCAATGACCACGAGTGTGCAGGCAAGGCAGCACCCCCTTTCTGAGCGCTGCACGTGTCTGCACACCTGCTGCCAAGTGTGTGCATGTTGCTTTGCTGCGCAATGCTGTTGCTGCCAGATGCGCAGCATGCTCCCCCTCCCCGCGGCATGTCACTGCAGGCGACATATGCGCTCTGGAGCCTTACGAAGCCTGCAAACATACGCCAGCTCAACTTTCATACCTGCCGCTGTCGTGACTCTGACGCCTGCAGCGTGTACTCAAACATCTCATAGTTTGACGACTTGAACATGTTTGTGAAGTGCACGTGCGCTGCTGAGCAGTGCAGCACTCTGCAGCAACAGTCAAATGTTACCAGCATAGGCAGTGCCTCAGAACATGTTTGCGCCCCCTTTGAATGCGTCCTGTACACTTGGCCAATGCGACAGCGCTCATGCGTTGAACACTGTGCATTACTGCTCGGCCCTCGCGATCGGGGGGGGCATGGCCAAGTTGTAGTCAACACTCTGCAGCATGGCCCAGCCAATGAGCTTCACCTTGTCTGAGCGACCCTTACTCCACTGCTGTTGAATGCACAATGGATCTTGTGTAACTGCTCGCAGCGCCGCGTCACGCAATTAGCGGCGGCTCATGGCTCCTGCCGACAAAGTTTAGTACCAAGGTGACTGCTCACTGTTGGGCTCGTCAACTATAGTTATACTATAGGATTCATGATCAGTGCTCAGCAGGTTGAGCACTGCTGCTCAGCAGTGCTGCTCAAGAGCTGCCTGCTGCGCATATGCCGTCGCTGATGACGCGTGCATCGCACATCTTGAGCAGCACTATACGCTAGCAGCGCTCAACTGCGTGGACCGCTGTGCTGAGCAGCTGAATACAATAGACTGCCGCATACAGTGCCTTGCAGACAGCACAGGTCGCGGCAAAAGCTGATCATCGCTGCCACATGCCCTTCAGCGCTCAGCGTGCACTTGAAGTAGACTCTCCTATGCACATTGAAGTAAGCCTCATCAGCGCGCGAGAAGCAGCGGCCGCATGGCCGGCCCTGCAGCACATTACGCACGACACGGTGCGCAGCACGCGCGGCGCCGCCTGCCACAATGCAGCGCATCCGCACACGCCTTGCACCATGCCCAACATTGTTCCCCTGCGCCGATTCACAGGGCCGCCTGCCCCGCCCTGTGCGCACGGCCGACAACTGCGGGTACAGCGCATGCGGAGCGCCAGCTCACACGCACGTGCCTGCAACCTACACTAACACGTTCCATCGCCCCGCCTGCCTGTCGCGCGTGGCGCTGCGCGTCGCGACGGCGCCAGCTGCCGCGCCTCATAGCATCCGCGCGCTGCATCTATCTCGTCCGAGCACCCTGTACTCCATGTCATTTCCGCTGCATGTGCTCCGCGTGCGCGTGCCGCAGGTCATTGACGATGCGCCGTGGGTCGTGACAGACGAGTTCTACTTCGAGTCCGGCAACGCGTCCGGCGTGAACGATGACGGCGACGTGTACGCGCACCTCAATCGCGCGGGGCGCTTCGTTGAGACGTGCCGCACGGAGGGCATCTCCACCAGCGACAGCATTGCGTCCATCATGCAGGTGCGTGCGCACGCTGCCGCCGCCGCCGCCGCTGCCACTGCAGTTGCGGCCATTCGCTGCGCTGCGCCGTTGCAGCAGCGCTCAGACACAGGCCGCGTCACAGTGAAGCGCGTTCCATTAAGGAACATGCAAGTTGTGCCACCTTCGTTTCATCTTGTGTGTTTGCCACGCGGCGGGGGTGGCGAGATGCAGGCGTTGTGCGCAGGGTCAGGGTTGAGTTTAGGGTTAGGGTTAGGGTTAAGGCGGTCTCCGTGAGACCCTTAGATGCCTCACTGAGGGCTAAAGTTAGGCTTGTCAGCTCGTGGCCGCACTCATGGGGAACACGCTCCTGCCCTGCGTGTACCGTCAGAGCTGGTGACAGAAGACGTCAGGAATGCAATCGCTTGGGTCACTCGCCACCACGAGACCTTCAAGACCCCCCCGTCCCCTTTGTGCGCTGCCCCTTGATGCCTCAGGGCTACGCCGAGATAGTGTGGTGACTGCACGAATGCATTCATCAGAGCTGCGGTATAATACAGGATCAGTGTCGTGACGGCACGAAGAAAAATACCGGCTGCCAACTTTGTCAATGCATGTCCCTGCGGCCGTAATCTCTAGCCTCTACTAGGCAACCTCAAGAACACCAATGAGTGTGCGCCGCCGCCGTTGTTGCCGTCACAGGACTACAGCATTTTTGTGATACAATGCCACCTGCACCCCCCCCCCAACATTAGCGCCCTCTGATTGTAGATAAATCACAAGTGCAGATACCGTAATCTCTGTCCTTCAAGTCAACGCCCTCAAGACCCTCCCCCCCTCACCAACGCGTATGCGCCCTTTCCTGCAGCCGTCGCATAACTACAACGCATTTGTGCGTCGCAACCTGCGGCGTGGCTACTCTGCCAAGGACATGAACGTGAGCTTCCTCGAGCAGCAGGCCATCAAGTTTGGCATGGTCAAGGAGCGCGTCGCAGAAAATACTATAGGTGATTTTAATCACCACTATTTGAGCTCATGTTGAACTTGAGTGCAATCATGTGGTGATTGCGCAAAACTGTTGCATGACTGTGACTGCTGACAATGGTGGTCTTGAGAGCTCTCCTCTATTCTAATCTTGTGGAGTTAAGTTTTGAGTTGGCGTTGCTGAAACACATGAACGCGCAAAAATGGCACAGCTCACAGTCTGAGAGTGTGGTACCATTACTAGCAACAATTTTTGTCTCAACGTTGACACAGGCCGCCCCTACTTCACCGCCCCGCTGCTGTCACCACGCAGGCAAGCTCATCAAGGAGAACTCGCAGGCGCAGGCACTCGCGGAGGACGTGCAGAAGGCCTTTGTGTCCGTCTTCGACCGCGACTCAGCGTTCCGCACGCGCTGGCGCAACCAGCGCAAGGAGATCCGCAACAGGATCCGTGTGCTCGCCAGGAAGCTCGCTGTGCTGAGCCACGCTGCAGCCGCGCTGCAATTCACAACAGACAGGGTTAGAGCAGATGCAACCGACGGCGTGCGTGCGTGCATGTCGCGCCGCCGCGCATGCGTTCATGCCGCACCTTTTGACGATTTTCTGCCCCCCCCCAGTGTCCTTCCCCCCTTCCCCCATGCGCGCGCCGCACTGCCACCGCTGCTGCTGCACCTGGGGACGATGCGCAAATGCACCCTCTCCCCCCTTTTTGCGCGCGCGGCACAGAGCAGTGCTACAGTGACACATGTGCAGAGCCGCACGAGCGGCAGTGGGGGCCTGCCGCGCGCAACTGCGCTGTGCTGCTGTGGCACTGAAACATTGCATGTTCTTCGGGCTGTTCGTTTACGCGCGCGCCAGGATTTGCAACAGTACTGACTTGTGTACAAGAGCAGTGACCTGGCCTGGGTCGGCCTTGAATCATGGGGGGGGAGGGGGGGTTGGGGAGGGGGGAGGCGGAGGGGGGAGGGTGGTGGTGCATGCCGTGCGGCTCTTTGCCTGTGACGCTCGGCCCCCCTTCATGTGCCACGCGGGTTGAGTGGCAAATTGTTTGGCCAGCCCTGTGTGTGACAGCAATGCACTGCATGTCAGCAAGATTGCATTACGTCTCCACCAAATCCCTCCACTTTGACATTTCCAGTAACATACAGTATGTACGATGCGTCTCACTCTGCCGTCTGGCGTTTACGCTTTTGCATCATGGTTGTACAATTGGCTTGCGTCATGACACCATTCATGTGGCACATGTGGGAATTTGACCCTAAGGCTTGTACTGTTCCGTTGCAGGGTCCGGACCTGGCTTATTATACACTATGAGCTATGCTCTGACCTTCTGGGCATCGATGTTCAGAATCAGATGAGAAACTGTACCAAAGTTTACGTAAACTATCGTACAGAAACTGATAGTCACAAAAGACAATCTTGCTGCTGCTCTACAATCAGGTCAGCGCGATGGGCATGCTTTGTCCTTCAATAGTCCTGTGCACTGCAAAATGCTGTTGAAGTGTTTACAGACGACCATTGCGATCCTGCTGGCACACTGTGGTGCACATACCTTTAGCTTGCCGTATTGGTGCATGTGGACTCTGTAGTAGGTAATTCTGCTTGCGACAACGCCCATGCTCGCCCATGCTCTTTTGTCTACAGAAGTATCTGCATGCTGAACTACACACCACCAGCAACTCACCTCAACCCGACCGTGTTGTGTACATCGCATCCTCAAAGCAGGTCCGACCAAGCTTTTCAAGCATACACACGCAGGCATGCATGGCCAACAGTCTCAATACTATCCAACTGCACAAGGGTTGCAAGGCGACATGTCAATCTCACCTGGGAAGAACGCACACTGCCTGTTCACATCATCGCTTGGTACATGCAAATGGTGCTGTCAGCCGCATGAGATGCGCAGCTGCTGCACACCTTTAAGACATGGCAGACCAGACAATACTCGGGAGAAATTGACATCAACAATATTTTATTTTTATTTTATGTGCCTCTTGTATTGGTGTGGCAAATGGTGCTGAATGGACTACTGCAGCAACTGACTGATGCATTACCTGTGCTACAGAGGGTCGCTCGCCTGCACAACATCCACCTTCTGCCGCAGCTGCATGTACTCAACCCTGTTGCTGTCGCTGCATGGGCAGCCATCTGCCAGCGCCCATTCCACTGCTGACAATACATTGACAAGGCTATTTGTATCAGTGTCATCCACCCACACTATAAAGTCTAAGGTCCTCTCTCTGTTCCACGGACAGCCATTGGCGCGTGCCCACCGCAGCAACCCTAGGTGACCCCGTTGAATCGCATTTGCGCATACCTGACCGTCCCACGGGCAGCCCTGTGCCCGCAGCAGCTGTAGGATGTCCAGACGACCGTCGTTGGCGGCACATGCGCATGTATATCCGTCGCAGGGGCATCCTACCTCATGCAGCCACTGAAGCACATGCAGGTGGCCTCCTTCCACGCCCCCCGAGTATGTGCGTGTGTCGAAGGGGCAGCCGTTTGCGTGCGCCCATTGTAGAAGCTGGAGATGGCCGTTGCGGGCAGCATTGTAGGACGTCCAGCTGCTCCATGGACAACCGTGGCTTCGAGCGTATTGAAGAACGTCGAGATGGCCGCCTGCCGCGGCGGCATTGCATGTGTCCTCGCTCCACTTGCATCTAACGCCGCGTGCCCACCTCAGCACCTCCAGGTGCCCTCCGTTGGCTGCTGCTGTGCATGTGCTGGAATCCCAGCGGCACCCGTTAGCGTGTGCCCACTGCAGCACCTCCAGGTGCCCCCTGCGAGCTGCTGCCTCGCTTGTGTATGTGTCCCAGCAAAACCCCTCGTTACGTACCCACTGCAGCATCTCCAGATCCCCCCGTGCAGCAGCGGCGTTGCATACTGGCACGTTCTGAAACATGCGGCCGCGCTGGGACGCCATGTTCGCAAACACGAACTGCGCCACTTCTAGAGTGCCGAACATGACGGCGTGGTACAGCACCCATGGGGTCAACTCGCACCCGTCTGTGAATGCCCACTGTATCAGGCGCATTGATACTACCATGGCTCGCGGGTTTGTTTGTTTCTCGCGATTTGCCAGCCCCCTCAGCTGCATGCTACTGGCATACAACGCACGCCACGCAGTGCTCACAGATGAAAGCTGGAGGTAGTGCCCGTGTGGCAGGAACTCGAAGATTCTCGTCCACATGTCTGAGATCGTCAGCGGATGAGAGTGTTTGAAGGTCAGTCACATGCACCGAAGATTACCAGTTACCAGTAAGAGCGGCAGGCCATCAGCTGCAAAACACAACATGGGCGGTGTCGTCCACTGGCTTTAGCAGATGACATATTTGAAGGATAGCGGCAATAATTTACAGGATGCGGCCAAATTTAGATCTCACACAACCGGATACTGCACTGCCTGGTCGACGCAATGGAACGAGATCAGCGGGGAGGAGCAGTCAACTCACACAGTTGCTGTAGCAAATGAGAGGAGATCATCTGAACACAGTTGCGAATCGCGCATCTTACCATGTTGCTGTTGGCTCGCTGCCGCTTTGGCGTCACAAGATGCAGCTAGAGCCAGGACACGGGCCTTTTTCCTCGTTGCCACCATCGTCCTCAATTCGCCTTTGTCAGTTTGATGCGAAAGTTCACGTTTTAAGTTGGGAAGATGTCATCCATATCGCTCGCCGAAGAGGACCTTTGTGGGCTCCAAGGCGCGCAGGTCAGACGCAACGCAGGGCAAACACACAGAAACAAGACGATGCTCCAGGCCCCCACCAGCTGCGCGAATTCGAACTGCGGCGGGCAACGAGTGTGCCGCCGCCAAACCTTGCGGGAGCGAAGACGCAAGTCGGGGTCAAGTTCTCGTCATCTCCTGGTCGCTCGTCGGAGGGCCTCTGTGGGGCTGAACAGATGCCCTCCCGGGACGCTTGTACTTCGTGTTCACATGCTGGACCGCAGCTGCGCTAAGTGCAGCAGCAGATGTGGCAGCATCAAGCATTGGAAGCGACAGCGGGCCAAGTACGTGAATCTGCAACGGCGCGAAATCGAGCAGCGGCAGCAGTAGCAGCACATTGAGGCCGCAAGTCGCCAGGTAAAGAGTCTGAAGCGTGAAAGTCTGAAGCGCGAAAGCCAGTCATTCATCAAGCACAGCCATGCGCTACACCAACACGTTGTCGCTGGCCAACTGCAGCTGCAGAGCAAGCTGCAAAGCCAGTACATGGGCTATTGCGGCTGTGTGGAAAATGTGTGATAACGAGCAGAAGCATGCTGATGAGCTTAGCAAGTCGGCATCAATTAAGCTTTGCGGCTTTGCATCGGCTCTTTTGCCACTGGCAATGCTTTACAAAAACGGCCGCAGGCAGATCTTCACAATGCCTACTCTGGAAGAGCACACGATACCCATGATGCAGATAAAATGCCGGCACACAGCAGACTGCAGGCGTTTGAGTGGGCGATGGGCTGGTGGCGGTATTTTAGAGTTGACTCTTGCCAATTACTGGCGATGGCACATGCCGCACCTGAAACCACGCACCATGCCATCCTTGCGGAGCTGCTTGCTGCCAACCCAGTGTTATAAATATGGTGTTTGTGTTGTAGCACCGCCATACCAGCGGGCTGTCTCCTCCGCTTTGTGAGAGGTGTGCCACCATTGGTGCCGCAGATCACGGGCTACACGCGCACACACACACACGATCGGGGGGGGCATGGCCAAGTCATAGCTGATACTCTGCAGCATGGTCCAGCAGATGAGGTTCACCTCATCTGAGCAACCTCATCCGCTGACGTTGAACGCGTGTCCGTCTCGTGTGTGACTGCTCACAGCGCGTCACGCACTCTGGCGTCTTGCGCTCTGCAGCGGCTCACGGCTCCTGCCCACTACCATCACGAGGCAACTGCGTGCCATCATGATTGAATCTGTCCCGTCAATCAGAGTTCATGACCAGCGCTCAGCAGGCTCAGCACTGCTGTCCAGCGGAGTCGCTCAAGGGCTGCCTGCTACGCATGTGCCGTCGTTGGTGACGCGTACGTTGCACAGATCATGCGTTGCTTTGCGCTAGCAGCCTGAGCGCTCCTATGTGTACTGCTGTGCTGTGCCAAGCAGCTGAGCTTCATCGAGTGGCGCGTACACCGCATCGTACTGTCGACAGCACAGGTCATGCGAACACTGCGCGACAGCTAATCATCGCTGCCATGCGCACTCCAGCACTCAGCATGCACTTGCAGTATGTAACTCTCTCTACACTGTTGAAGGAAGCCCCATCAGCACGCGTCGAGCACATTGTGAAGTGGCAGCCGCACACTGGCAGTCAGCCCCGCAGCACATTATCCACGGCGCTGAGCAGTTGGCAGCCTCAACCGCCATACGTATGCCAACCATCACCCCCCCCCGTCCCCCTCCCCCCTGCGCAATGATCACCAGCACTCCTTCGCCCCATTCCAGCGCATGCGTCTGCCCGCACAACTTATTGCTGTGCATAAGGAGCATAGGACCATACGCCCCTGCAACATACACAAATGTTCCGTCGCCCCGCCCGCCTGTCGTGTATGGCGCTGCTCGCTGCGCCTCATAGCATCCGCGCATGCTCTCAGCAATACATCTATCTCACCATCGCGCCCTGTACTCTCTCGCCACATTCCGCCGCTGTGTCCCATGCGCACGCGCCGCAGGTCGTGGAGGCCGCGACGTGGGTCGGGACGGACGAGTTGCTCGCACAGCATCGACTTTGTGTGCCACGACGCGCTGCCCTACGGCCTCGCGTCCGGCGTGAGCAACAAACGTGGACGTGGACGCGCACCTCAAGCGTGCGGGGCGCTTTGTTGAGACGCGCCGCACGAAGGGCATCTCCACCAGCGACATCATCACGTCCATCATACAGGTGCGCCCGCGCGCTGCCGCTGCCGCCACCGCGGCTGCTGTGGTGCTCACTGTTCCACGAATGCACTCATCAGAGCTGCGGTAGGATACGGGATAAGTGTTGTGACGGTACGAAGAAGAAGGCGGGCTGTGTGCACACTCTCTAAATTCATGTCTCTGCAGCCGTAAATTCCAGCCTCCACTCTAAGTACAAGACAACCTCAAGAACTATAATGCGTGTGCGCCGCCCCTGTTGCTGTTGCAGGCAGCATTTTTTGTGAACATTCCACCTTTGTCCCCCCCCCCCCCCACTAATAGTGCTTACTGGTTCAAGATAAGTGATGTGTGGCACTACCGTATTTTTCTGTCCTTGAAGCCTTCGGAAGCCAACGCTCTCAACCCCCCCTCTCACCAACGCGTATTCCCCCCCCCCCCCCCCCCCCCCCCGTTTTATCGCAGGACTACGACGAGTTTGTGCGTCGCAACCTGCGGCGCGGTTACTCCGCCAAGGACATGAACGTGAGCTTCCTCGAGGAGCAGGCCATCAGGTTTGACGTGGTCAAAAAGCGCGTCGCAGAAATAATAGGCGACTCACCATGGTGCACTCTCTCAGCGCAACTGCAAGTTGCCTGTGAGCTTGTGTGATCGCCCGAAACTGTTGTGCGCCTGTGACTGGTAAGAAGGGCAATTTTGAGAGCTCTCCTTTTCTTATCGTGAGAGGTTGAGAGTGAAATTGGCCTTGCTCATTACATAAGAGAGTGATATCATCACCAGCGCCACTTTTGCCTCAAGCTTGGCATTGGCGCCCCCCACATCAATGCCCCGCTGCTGCCACCGCGCAGTGAAGCTCATCAAGGAGTACTCGCAGGCGCAGGCGCTCGAGAGGACCTGCAGAAGGCCTTTGTCCGCACTTTCTGATGAATCGGATCTTCTGCCATCTTCTGCCGCAGTGCCCCCCCCCCAGTGTCCCTCCCCCCCTCCCCATGCGCGCGCCGCACTGCCACCGCTGCTGCTGCACCTGGACAATCGGATGCTCAGTCGTGCCCTCCCCCCTTCTTCTTGCACGGGCAACGCAGCAGCAGTGCTGCAGTGTGCGGAGTCGCAGGCCCGGGGCGGCAGCGGGCCTGCCGCGCGCTACTGCGATGTGCTGCTGCGAGGCTCAACGTTACATGTTCATTCGGGCTGTTTGTGTACGCGCCAGGACTTGCAGTAGTACTGAGTTGTGTACTAGAGCAGTGACTTGGCCGCGGCCTTGGCCTTGAATCATGGAGGGGAGGGGGGGGGGGGGGGGGGGGGGGGGGGGGGTGGGAGGGGGTGGGAGGGGGGCACACGGTGGTGGTGCATGCTATGTGGCTCTTGTCTGTGGGGCTTGGCCCCCTGCATGTGCCAAGGGGGGACAGCGGCAAACTGTTTGGCCAGCCCCCTGTGTGTGACAGCGATGCATGTCGACGAATTGCATGGTGATCACGTCTCCACCAAATCCCTTCACTCTGACATTTCCAGTAGCATGCAATATATACGCTCGCCGTAGCGCGTCTCGCTCTGATGTCTGGGTGTTTACAAAATGACTTTTGCATGGATGCATGATTGTCTTGAGTCGTGTTACTATTCATGTGGCACACGTGGGAATCTGACCCTACTTGAACCTTTCACCTTTCAGTTGCAGGGTCCAGACCTGGCAAAACCTCTCACGCTCAGCCATGCATGCTCTGACCTTTCGGGCATCAATACCGCATCATGAATCAGATGAGAAACTGATGGTCATGAAGGACGAACATGCTGTTGCTCTATAATCAGGCCAGCGCCTTGGGCATGCAAGCCCTTTGATTGCGGTATGCACTGCAACTTGCTGCTGGTGCGTATACAGGCACCCTGCAGTAACTGTGGTGCGTAATTCCAGCTGGTTCTGGTAATGCAGTGCGCTTGCAATGACACACATGATCTTAACACATGCATCATCATGTGGAACTATACAGTAACAGCAACCCACCACCAACCTGACCATTTTGGGTACATGGCATCTAGCAGATCAAGTCCGGCCAAGCATAGCATTGATACTCGCAGGCATGCAAAGCCAATGGTGTCAACACTCCGGGAAAGCACAAGGATTGCAAAGCGCATCTGTCAATCTTACCTGTGGCGCAAGCGCACTGATTCGCACGAGGGCCACAATGCAATCTGTCAGTCTTACCTGCGAAGCATGCGCACTGCTTGTTCACATCACTTGGCACAGGCTAATGGTGCTGTCAACCACATGAGACGCGCAGCTGCTGCACACCTTCAAGACATGACAGACCAGTCAACACTTGGACGAAAACGACATGAACATCGTGCCTCTGTGTATTGATGCAGCATATGGTGCTGAATGGACTCCTCCAGCTTCTGCTTGACTACTGAGTTACCGGCACGAGCCTACACAGCGCCTACACTGCGCCGCAGCTGCATGTACTGACCTCGCCTCCTGTCACTACATGGGCAGCCATTTGCCAGCGCCCACTCAACCGCTGACAATACGTCAGTGTGGCGTTTCGGCTCAACAAGGTGGGTCAATTCTAGAAACTGAAAGGCCCTCTCTCCAGCCCATGGGCAGCCATTGGCGCGCGCCCACTGCAGCAGCTCCAGGTGATCCCGTTGGATCGCCTTCGCGCAAACCTGCCCGTCCCACGGGCATCCCTGTGCCCGCAGCCACTGCAGGATGTCAAGACGCCCCCCCTCGGCGGCAAATGCGCACGCGTCTTCGTCGCAGGGGCAGCCTACCTCGTGCAGCCACTGAAGCACATGCAGGTGGCCTCCTTGCACACCCCCCCAGTGCACGCTTGTGCCAAGGGGGCAGCCGTTTGCGTGCGCCCATTGTAGAAGCTGGAGATGCCCGTGGCGTGCCGCTTGATGGGACGTCCAGGAGTGCCATGGACAGCCGTGGCTTCGAGCATATTGGAGGATATCCAGGTGGCCGCCTTCCGCGGCGCCATCGCACGTGTCCTCGTCCCACTTGCATCCGACATCGCGCGCCCACCTCAGCACCTCCAGGTGCCCTTTGCTGGCTGCTGCTGCGCATGTACGCCAATCTAAAGGGCACCCATTGGCGTGTGCCCACTGCAGCACCTCCAGGCGCCCCCCGCGAGCCGCCTCCTCATTAGTGTATGCGTCCCAGTGAAACCCCTGGTCACGTGCCCACTGCAGCATCTCCAGGTGCCCCCGTGCAGCAGCGGCCTTGCATACTGGCACGTCCTGAAAACTGTGGTCGCGCCAAGGCTCCAGGTTCGCAAACACGAATTGCGTCACTTCTAGAGTGCCGTACCAGGCGGCGTGGTACAGCACCCACGGGGCCATCTTGCACCCGTTTGTGAATGCTCACTGTATGAGGGGCACTGATGCGACCATGGCTAGAGCGGTGGTGTGTTTCTTACGATGTGCCAGCCCCCTCAGGTGCATGCTACTGGCATATAGCGCCCGCCATGCAGTGTTCACGGATGAAAACTGGAGGTAGCGCCCGCGTGGCAGAGACTCGAAAATTTTCATTCACATATCTGCGGGCATCAGCGAGTTGAGGTATATAAAGATCAGTCACACATGTTGCACCTCAGAAGACACACGTACGAGAGGTAGGCCAAAAGACACACGCGTTCGGTGGTGTGTCCAGTCACGCATTCAGCGGTGTCGTTCTTTTGCTGTAGCAGATGCCTGTTAGGGCGAGAATCGGTTTATGCGGCCAAATGCAGCATTTACACGATCGGACACACTGCACTGCCTCGCCAGGCGCCAGAATGTAGGAGCAGTCATCATCTGAACACAGTTGGAAGCGCGCAACTTACCACGTTGCTGTTGGCTTGCTTCCGCTTTGGCGTTACAAAAAGCAATCAGAGCCAGCACACGAGCCTTCTTGTTTGTTGCTTCCTCCATCGTCTCGTCCTCCATCGTCTCGTCCTCCATCGTCTCGTCCTCCATCGTCTCGCAGCGAGAAAGTTTGGAAACTTGTCTTTCTCAATGGATGAAAGTTCACATTTGAAGTCTTCGTTGACACACCCGTGATGGCGAAGACATCGCAGTCTTGTTGTCGTTCTCGTCATCTCTGGGTCGCTCGCCGGAAAGGGCCTCACGCAATTTCAGAGCCACAGCGCAGCTCGCGATTCAGCATTTGAGACACAGAGTACACAACGCACGCAGAAAAAAATTTGAGACACAGAGTACACAACGCACGCAGAAAAAAACGCGGGCGTTGTGTACTCTGTGTCTCAAATGCTGAATCGCGAGCTGCGCTACGTGCGGCAGCAGATTTTTTTGCGGCAGCAAGCATTGGGCTACACAACGGGTCGCGTACATGATTCTGCAACGGAGCGGCATGGAGCAGCAGCACGGCAGCACCACGGCAGCGGCAGCGGCACTAGCAGGAGCATCACTGCAACGCGTACTGCAAGAGCGATGGTTTGAATGCGTGTGCAGGTACCCTGCCTGCCCCACGGTGCAGCGGCAAGGCGTCCATGCAATCGCTAGACGCACCACAGTCGCCTACAATGCAGACATACTGAAAGCTGCAGGTGGACCCACCATGAGTGAAGCTGTGCCACCGCCAAACCTCTGCGGGAAGCGAAGGTTTGCAGGTCGGGTTGTCGTGGTCTCGGATAACCTTGCCAGCGAAGGCCTCTGTGGGATCCAAATCGCGTAGCACAGACAGGCGTTACTCAGGGCCAATCACGGCACGCAGCACAATTGAACAAACAGGTGCCCCGGCTGCCAGTGCACTCTGTGCTCAATTGCTGGACCCCGAGCTATGCTTTGTGCAGCAGCATCTAGATGTGGTAGCAGTTACTGTAGCTGCTGGCAGGGTCATCTACGCGAACGTACAACATCGTAGAGTGGACAGCAGCAGCACGGAGGCCGCAGTCGCCAGGTGAAGCATCAAAGCCAAGCACTCACTAGGCATGGCTACGTGCTGTACCAACACGGCGTCGCTGTCTTAGTGCAGCTGTAGAGCAAGCTGCAATAGCAGCGCTAAGGCGACTGTGCTCATGTGGAAGATGTGTGATAGTGGGCATCTGTGCAAGCGGTTGATGATGGGCTCCGCGAGCTGGCATCACATATTATGTATGTCAACTTGCGCCGGCTTATTTGTCAACACTCAACAAGGACGGCTGCAGGGAGATCTGGGCAACGCCACATAGGGAAGAGCACGATACCCATGATGCAGGCAACATGCCGGCACTTGGCAGGTTGTACGCATTTGAGTGGGCGACGGGCTGGCCTCAGTATTTAGACGAAAATGCCATACCGCAAGTTCTTTGGTAATGGTTTGCTTTCTTTATGTACCATGTAGCGTTCATGCACACTACGAGGGGGGAGGGAGGGCAGGTGGTGGCGCGTGCTGTCACCCGGTGCGGCCGTGTCTGTCGGGCGCGCACCCCCTGCGTGTGCCAGGCGTGAGCAGCGTTTCATATCAGCGACATTGCGTGACCACCAAATCGATCCACTGTGACGTTCCAGTGAGATACCGCATGTATAAGCTCGCGGTGGCGCATCTCACTCTGGTGCACTTGTCTGCGTTTACGCTTTTGCATGGATGTACGATCATGTTTAGACGACTCAATGATCATGAATTGAGACAATGTGGCACATGTGGAAACTGTAGCCAGTTTTACCCTTTCGATTGCAACAGGTCGATGTTCTGGCACCATAGCTCAGACGAGTCTGATTGACTCCCTGCCGCTCCACCGTGACATTTTAATTAACTTAAAAGGCCTCCGCAGTGGGTATAGAGTGGCCCTTAGATTGGTGCATGTGCTGCGATCATAGGACACCCGGCCTCCCTTGGGGCCATAATTATTTTAAGTCCATAAGTGCAGGGGGCCTTGCCTTGTTGATGTGTGAAGAATTGCGCAAGTCTATGTGTGCATTGCACTCTAGCAGGTCCGGCCGAATATGCCATGTGCACACACCGGCAAGCATGGTCGATAGCCTCCACAGTCCAGAATTGCAACTCTCAATCTTATTGTGGGGCACAAGCAATGCCTATTGACATCAACGCTCAGCACACGGATGGTGCTTTTCGACCGCATGAGAGACAGCTGCTGTGCGACTTCAAGACATGGCAGAGCGAGGCTTTCCAAAGAACAGAACATGAGGAAAATGCCTTGGTGTGTTGATGTGGTGCGTGTGGTGCATATACCATTCACACCAGCAGCAGTAACAAACTACTGCTGCAGTGCGCACGTGCCTCACTTCTGCAGAGTGCTGCGCGCCTACGCAGCGTCCGCCCTGTGCCGCAGCTGCATGTACCGAGCCCTACTCCTGTCGCTGCATGGGCAGCCATTTGCTAGAGCCCACTCCACCGCTGACAATATGTGAGTGCGACGATTTGGGGGAAGGTAGTGGGTCCATTCTAGAAACCGAAGGGTGCTCTCTCCTTCCCATGGGCAGCCATTGGCGCGCGCCCACTGCAGCAACTCTAGCCGACCACCTGCAATCGCCTCTGCGCATACCCTCCAGTCCCAAGGGCAGCCTTGCGCCCTCAGCACCTGTAGGATGTCCAAATGCCCCCGCTCTGCAGCATATAAGCACGCAGATTTGACAGATTTGGTGCAGGGGCAGCCTACCTGGAGGGGCAGCCACTGAAGCACGTGAAAGCGGCCTCCTGCCGCGGCCTCCTCGAATACGACGTTGATGTCGAAGGGGCCATTCGCGTGCGCCCATTGTAAAAGCTGGAGATGGCCGTGTTGTGCCGCGTAGGATGCCGTTGTGGTGTCCCACGGACAGCCGTGGCTTCGCGCGTACTGGAGGATGTCCAAGTGGCCGCCCCTCGCAGCATCACTGCATGTGTCCTCTTCCCACTCGCAACCGGCGTCGCGCGCCGACCTCAGCACCTCCTGGTGTCCTCCGCCGGCTGCTGCAGCGCATGTGCTGGCATCTAAGGGGCATCCGTTAGGGTGTGCCCACTGCAGCACCTCCAGGTGCCCCCCTTCAGCTGCTGCCCGGCTTGTGTCTGAGTTCCAGTTAAACCCCTGGGCGCGCACCCACTGCAATATCTTCAGGTCCTGGCGCCCAGCAGCGAGCGCGCAAGTTGAATGGTCCCGATTAAATTGGTCGCGCCGGTGCGCAATATGCGCCGACACAAACTGCACCACTTCTAAAGTGCCGTCTGCGGCGGCTTGGCTCAGTAGCAACGTGGTCATTTTGCACCCGTTGGTGCATGCCCACTGTATCAGGGGCACTGACGCAACCATGGCTAGCCCATTAGTTTGTTTCTCACCAGTCCGTTGCGTCCAAGTCCTCCGCCGACTCAGCTGCATCATGCTATCGGCATATAGCGCCCGCCACGCAGTGCTCACGGATGAAATCTGGAGGTAGTGCCAATCTGGCAGGAACTCGAAAACTTTCATCCACATGTCTGAGATCATCCTCGTCGACAGCTATGATTCATAGGCTTTGACACAAAACGTTTTTTTTTCTGGCCTAATTCCTTTTTCATTTCCTTTTTCATTTCCTTCTTGTTTTTTGTCGTCAAAACAGCCCCAAAATCACAAAATCAACTGCACTAGCTAGGGTTAGGCCTAGGGTTGGGACCTAGCCCTAGCACTAGGGATAGGGGTAGGGTTAGGGTTGAGCCTAAACTTCACAGGTTTTCCTGGAAAGTGGCGCATTGGATGCAGCTCGGTGAGTGCTATCAGATGCACTGCTCGGAAGGCAGATGCGAGCACAAGAACAGCACTTAAGAGACAATTCCTTATTTCCTTTTTGGCTCTGAAATGCCCCCTATTTCCTGCAAAAAGTCCTGCACGTTTTGTGTCAGAGCCTAGCTATGAAGAAGAAACTTGATTGAAGTTCATGTTGAAGTTTTTCGCCAGAGTTCGGTGAGAGAAGGCGCGCAGCAGACAATCTTTTTATGGGTTGCTGAAGCTAGTTGTTTTTTACTGCTCATTGTGCTCCCCGTAGGAATTGAATTCATGAAGTCGCGTTCAAGCAAGAGAACAGGTGCGCCGCTGTACTGTGCTCAAATGCTGGGACCGCGAGCTGCTACTTGCGGCAGCAGATAGGGCAGCAGCAGCTTTTGGGAATGACAGCGGGGCATCGCCATCTAGCCATCGACACCTATGTACGGGCCAACAGGCCATCTACAGCTCTGTCCGCCCATGAACGACGTTGTGGCATGGAGCAGTAGGCAGTGAGGCCGCTGTAACCAGGTGAAGGATTAGTAGCGCCAAAGCCAAACATTCTTCGGGCACAGCTACGTGCTGCATCAACACGTTGTCGCTGCCCAATTGCAGCTGCAGAGCAAGCTGCATAGCAGTGCATGGGCTGCTGCGCTCTTGTGAAAGACGTGTGATCACGGACACCTTGTGCACAGTGTACAGGGCTTGGTGGCATTTATGACATTGGCATCTATGGTGCGAAGTTGCACTGGCTGTTTGGCCAACACTTTGCAAAATCGGCCGCAGGCCTACGCAATGCTGCATCTGGAAAAACGTGCTGCTCATGATGCAGGTAACATGTCGGCACAGCAGACTGCTGGAGGACGGGCTAGCGATAGTTATTTAGAGCTGGTTCTCGCCAATCATTGGCTGTGGCACATGCTGCACCTGAAGCCATGCACCATTATATGAGTGCAAAGGTTTTTGCGGTCAGCCCGCCAGTGCTGTGTTTATGGTGTTACCGGTACAGCACCGCCATACTGGCCATCTCCCCAATGAGAGGCAAGCTAACATAGGTGCCATAGACCATAGGGTACACCCCCCACCCCCCTGGTCTGGTCGTGGCTCAAGGTCCTTGTCAGCCAGACACGGGGTGTTACGCAACGGGGGGTCTTTGTACACGTCTTGCACGCGCTTGGCCGGCTGCGGCTGCCAGTGCATGCGTATGATCATGTGCGAGCAAAAGGACGCTGCCGTCAGCTCTAGCATGGCACATGCAGACATATGTGCAGCCACAGCCAACGGTAGCACGGTTGTTGCGAACATCTCGAAAGCACTGAACTCATGCCTACAGAGCAACGTGTGCATGCACCAGAACACCAGCGCATGCCTCTGGGCACAACTCGCATGCAAGCAACAAGAACACTTTGTGCCATGTCATTTGACCTCTTGCAATGGGGGCAAGCCGAAGTGGACCCGGCCGGGTTCCACCACAGCAACATCAATGTCTCGTCGTTCTAGCCCGGAGCAGCAGCTCAGCAGCGTATCGACCGCTAATTGCAGCGCAGTGTCGCGCGTCATGTCCCCCATTACAAACCCCACCTCCATCTGCGCCATGGCCTCGGCGCTGCGTTGCCCGATGGCTACCGCGCGCCACTTGGAGTGGTGTCCCGACGGATCCAGCAGGTAGAGCGCGGGCGCAGCGCCGCCGCTGCTCGCGCCGCTGTGAATTTGGCCATCGACAACAGTATCATCGCTATGTTGGCTGCCGCCGTGAGAGCTGCTGGCATCATCCCTGTCATCGCGGCTGCCGCCGTCGACGTTCAAGACGCTTCCATCAGGCCCGCCGCTGTCGCGCTGCCCAGCGCCGCCTTCACCGGCACATCCGTCACCGCCAGAGTCCGTGCCGCCGCAATCGCTGTTGCCGTCATCGCTGCCGCTGACGTCCTTTTCCACGCCCGCCACGAGCACGCTCACGCCAAACGGCCGCGCCCCGCCCGCCTGCGAGAACGCCTGCATGACGCTCGCGATCTCCGCCACTATCGGCTCCACCGGCACGCCGTCGCCGCTGCCGCCGCCGCTCTCCTCCTCGCCGTAGCGCCGCACATACTCGGCGCAGAACGCGTGGGCGCGCGCGACTAGGACTCGAGAATCGGGGCTGAGGCCGGCGTACGTGAGGCACACGGAGCGGGACAGGGGGGCGATTTTGGGGGTGCCGAGGGCGCGGATCAGGGGGCTCTGCAGCTTGCGCGCGGTCGCCAGGACGACCCCCCCGTCGAAGGTCACGCCGAGCGCCAGCGCGCCGTTGTAGACGGCCTTGCCGGCGTACTCGAGCTGCGGGATGCGGCCGGTGGGGCTGAAGAGGGTCTTGGACTGGGAGTAGCGCTGCTCTCTGCAGGGAGGGGCAGAGAGCAGGGCATGCGAGAGAGGCTGGCGGCTAAGGTCGTGGTTGCATATGGGGGAACATTGATGGCAGTCAGGTGGCACTTGCACGGGACGTCTTTCAAGAATCCTCCTGTATACTACGTCTGTGAAATGGTCGCTGTACCGTGATGTACTTGACTTAACCGCTGAATTCTGCATGTTGCCTTCTCAACAAAATTGAAGTTTCTTATGCACGGTTGCCCTCGATGAACAAACAGTGTCTGCGACTGGGTTCTTTGCGATGATTGTGAAAACTATGCTAGAGCAGGTGCGTCTAAAGCATTATGAGCCCACCTGTCGCCACCTCGCAATCGCAACAGGATTCGCTTGTGTTGTGTTGCGCAGAAGCTGCCTGTTGGTGCTGATGGCGCGATCGACTCAGCTGCTGTGCTTTCGAGTGCGTAGAGGAGCTTTGCCAGCGCCAACATTTTCATCCCGCATTTCGCACACACCATCGTCTACTCTGCTTCGGATCTCTCATTCTTCAAGTTGCAGTAGGCGAGTCACTTCCGAAACTTGAAACGTTTACTGTGTGTGTGTACACGATCCGTGGCGAAATTCGAGGAAGCAGATTCTGGCGCATCAATATTAAAGCATGGCGGTGCTGTCGCGCTGCAGCGCAACTTTCAAGGAGGCGCCGAGAGGAACCAACGCCAGTGTGGTTCTCACACGGCGTTATCCTATAGACGTTTGTCGCCTTAGCATATCACATGACGGCCGGACGATGGCAGTCGGCGTTGCCGACAAGTCCGTTTACGTTTATGACGTCATCAGCGGTGCACAGGTGAGTGCTGTTGCACTAAGTGCTCACAGGCACTTCAACTTCAACAACGCGATTGGTTGGACTCTCGCTGCGTGGTGCACACATGCTGACTGTGCCGGCAATTCCTGCACGCTGCTGCCAACAGAAACTCTGCATGGAAGGCGACAATGGAGTGCCACATGGCGGCGAAGCCGGGTTCTTCAGAAGCGAAGTGCTCAGTGGCCAGCCATCCGCCGCCGGGCGAGTGTACATCAGGTCAGCACGGTGCACACTTTCGCTTGATTAGGACCTAAGGCACAAACCGAGAAGCATCTGCTCACAGACACCTCTAGCATTGTATTGCAATGCAGCGATGACTCAAATTTGACTCCAATGGCTGTCTTGAGTCGAAAAGCCCAGACCTTGTTCAGACAGGTGACGCTACATAGTTCTGATGTTGGCCCATAGACTTTACACACAGAATGTCAGCATGTGATCTCGTCCATATTCATGTTGATTCATGTGGCAATTGTGATCATCCCCTGTGCAAAGCATTTCAGACTCTGACCAGCCAAATGTGACCGTAGCATGATTGATGTGTGTCCGCGTCGCACCACTGCCGCAGCGGCACCAACAACGGCGTCGTCAAGTTCACGGACCTCGCCACGGGCGCCGTCACGCAGATCCGCGGCCACGGCTACGGCGTCGGCGTGGGCCTCGTCGCGCTCGCCAGCGGCGACGACGCGATCGCCGCGACAGCGCTTTACGGCCGCTCCCCCCTCAAGGGGACGACGGTCGTCGTCTGGAACACGCGCGCGCCGCAGAGCGCAGCGTCGTCTTTCATCGTCGACAGGCCACTCTGGTGCGCGGCGCTGTCGCCCGACGGCCGCTACTTCTACGGCGGTGGCGAGGAAACCGCGCTGGAGGTGGAGGCGGCGCTCGAGGCGGAGACGTGCGCGCGCAGCCGCCGCCGCCGCCGCTGCCGCCGCCCCGAGGGCGTCATCGTCGTCTACGCCACCGGGAAGCGGCGCGGCGGCGGCGGCGGCGGCGGCGGCGGCGGCGCGTCGGTGCGCGCGGTGCTGCGCGGCCACGGCCTGTGCGTCAAAACGCTCTGCGTGAGCGACGACGGAGCGCTGCTGCTGTCGGCGTCATGGGACGGCACCGCGCGCATCTGGGCCGCGCACCACAGCGGCAGCAGCGCCAGAGCGGCCGGCGCTGCCGCCGCAGCTGCCGCCGCCGCTGCAACGGGTGGCGAGTGCTTGCACAGGCTCTGCCGCAGCGGCGGCGGCGGCGGCGGCAACAGCAGCAGCGGCGGCAGGCGCGGCAGTGGCGGCGGCGGCGCAGACGGCGGGCGTGGCATCTGCACGGCAGCGTTCGCGCGCGGCCGCGAGTGGGCGGTGACGGGCGCCTGCGACGGCGCCTTCCACATCTGGTGCGCGCGCAGCGGGCGCTGCCTGGCGTCGCTGGACACGCCCGACTTCACGCGCGCGCGCGCGCCGGTGCCGCTGGCGGTCGGCGGCGCGGCGCGGCAGCTGCTGGCGCTAGCGATCGGCAACTGCGCGCACGTGCTGGATTTGGGCGTGCTGTACGAGGAGGCGCGCGCGCGCGGCGTGGGAGACACGGGGCTGGGCGAGTATTTGCGTTGCTCGCTGAGGTATCTGCTCAAGGCGAGGAGCGCTGCTGCGGAAGCGGTTCCCGGCGGGCGCGGCGCCGCTGCGAAGGCCCCCTCATAGCATGCGCGTCTGTCGCGCTTATTGCACCGAGTGCGGACTCTTATGTGCTCTTGCTGTGACATTGCCGCTCCACAAGCAGAGTACTGTTGCACAGCGGTTATGATGTCATCATCTCTGAGCCTGCCTTGCCTGTTCTACCTACAGTAGTCAACGATGTTCATCATGATTGCGAATGGCATCGTGCGCGAGGAATCAACAAATGTCGTGAATGCCCCACAACGCTCTTCCTCACTTGGCGTCAACATCAGGGCCCCCTGCAAGCGAGCAGCAAGCAGCACCGCAAACACATGCTGCCGCAAATGGTAATCGCAGGTTCTGTGATTTGCACGCTATATGCGACAGCCCCTCCCGCAACACGCTGTTGGCTCGGAGTGGTCATGTGTTTGCCACCCCTCTATGACTCCCCCCCCCCCCCGCGCCCCCCTCACTTGCCCCCCGCTGACTCCCCCCCCCCGTGCGTGAAACGCACCTTCACCGCCCCCTCCCCGCCCCCCTCGTACATCTCCCCCGCCTCGCCCCCCTCCGGCTCTGGCCCGTATGCCTCAAATACGGGCAGCGACGACGCAGCGGGCGCCTCGCCGTTCACCGCCGCGTAGTGCTCGCGGAACGCGTCGCGCCGCGCCGCCTCGCGCTGCGGCGGCCGCAGCATGACCCACGGCCGCACCGCGCCGGCGACGCCGCGCCAGAGCTCGTGCGCCCAGCCCGCGGGCTTGGGGGGGGCGCTGGCGCGCAGGCACGGCGGCGCGGACCAGCCCCAGATGTCGCGCCAGAGGCGCAGCAGGGAGACGCGCAGGGGCTGGCTGCGCGCACGGAAAGGGGTGGTGGGGGGGGGGGAGAGGGGGGGGGGCAGGAGTAGGGGGGCGTGAGCAAAGTGACGCGATGCAAGGGGCAGCCGCCACGGTCAATGGTAATGGTCGCCATCAGAGAGCGCTGCGGGACTGGTCGCGGAGCGCATGCACAACGCAGGCAGACGCTGGCCGCTGAGATTGTATATGGCGCGGCGCGCCAGCCCTTGTGTCTTGAGCGCGCTGCTCGGCGGACGTCGGCGTCCGCGACGAGCGCTGCTGCGGAGTGGTGCGCGCGCTTGACGCGCTGTCACTGCTCTTTTCGACCACCCAGCTCTCTGCTAAATACCTGTCTGCGCTGACCGTCACAACCACAATTGTTACCATGCCTGTGCGCTAGTAGTTGTGCGTCATCGCTCTACGGCAGCGGCTGCGGCGGCACGGCGCCAAGAAGTGCAGGGCACCAGCTCCTCCGGGCAGCCCTCGAACCTGCGTGATACACAGTAGGAACCCACGTTGCAAGAGTGCCTCTAAGTTCTGACCGCAATCTATGTACAAAACGATCCTGTTGTCATGAGATGCCACAGCTCTGTAATCGACCCCGCAGGCCCTGGACAACCCCGTGATGGCGCGGCTGAGGTCCTGTAATCATGCGCACACCACTGCGCTATATATAGATTCACAAAGACTGCTGCGCATCATGGCCCGCCACAGCTCCTCAGCAGCGGAGGCAGCAGCAGCAGCAGCAGCGGCACCGACGGAGAGCCTGCGCAACAACGGCAGGCAGTGGCAGCCCATTCAACACGGCACAGCACCGCCACCAAACGCAAGCCCTGCCCCCATCACAACCCCCCCCCCGAGCCTCCCCCCCCCTTCTCTCACTTGTACGACGTCCCGCGCGTCATGAGCCGCCACAGCTCCGCGGCGGCGGCGGCGTCGCCCGGGAACGCGCGCGGCAGCGGCGCGTCCGCGCGGTACACAAAGCCGCGTGGCACGCTGTCGAGGCCGCCGCGCGGCGCCGCAAAGACGTGCGCGCACCACGGGTCGCGCGCGCCCAGCAGCGCGTCGTCGCTCTGGAAGCGCGCGAGGTGCGCGGCGCGCGGCGGGCGGCGCTCGAGGGCGTCCAGCAGCAGTTCCACGGCGCCTGCGCCGTCGGGGCGCGCGTGCAGGGCGAGCGGGGAGGGGGGCAGCGAAGCGGGGAGGCATCTCAGCAGCGGCGGCATTCAGTGGGACGGGGGCAGTGTGCGCGTTCCCATGCGCTGTAGGCGGCGCGCCGACGCTCGGCCAGGCCGGCGCGCGGTGCCAGCAAGCACAAGTGCACGTGCAACACATTCACGCACGACCACTATTGCGTGGCAGGCGGCATTCCAGCGCGACCAGCAGCAGCTCCACGGCGCCTGCGCACCGCGTGCGCGGGTGACGATGCGCGTGGGAGATGACGATGCATGTGTGTTGAGGGGCGAGCGGGGTCTCAGCAGCGGCGGCGGCGGCAGCATTTGGAGGGGCAGGGATCTGAGTGTGCGGCGTCGCTCTGAAGCGCTGTTGGTGCGTCAGGTTTAGTACCGGTGCCAAGTCCTGCACCTGCTCGACAAATAGCGGCTGAGCCTGCGCCTATAAGCTTTGCTGCTATGACTACCGCAGCGGGCGCTGCGTGGCACGCTGTGAGGTGACTCACTCAGCAAGCGCACGCGCACCAGAAACAGCAGTCGCTCCCGCCGCAGCGCCGCATAGGGCGGTCCTCACCACTGACGTCCGCCTGCATGACGGCAGTCCACGCAGCAGCCTCGCGCTTCTTCGACGCATCAACTTCAATGCATCAACTTCAACTCCTGTATCAACGTACATACCTGCCCTCACGCGCGGGTCCGCGTCGCCGCCCGCGACGCGCAGCACGTACGCGAGCGCCGACGCGAACCCCGCGCACGGCCCCGTGAACTGCTGCCCGCCGCTGCCACTGCCGCCGCCGCCTGCGGCATCGCTGGCGGCGGCAGCAGGCGGCAGCTGCGCGGAAGACGGACCGGGGTCTGGGTCTTCTGCCAAGTAGTGCTGAATGATGCTCTGAATGGCAGCGAGGCGCACAGCGATGGGGTAATGGATGGCGGCGTAGCGGTGGAAGGGGGTGCGCGGGGCGTCGCCGAGGAGGAGCTCCAGCTGGCTGAGCGCCTGCGCGCAGTGAGGGGGGGGGGGGAGGGGGGCATGCGTTTAGGGAGGGGGGAAGGGGGGGGCATGAGTTAAGGGGGGTGAGGGAAGGGGGGGGTCGATGCATCCAAGGGGGATGGGGGGCATGTAGCCAACAGAGTTGAGGCTGCCTGGTCACGGCTTCGTCCCCTCTGACCGCAGCGCGGCCAAGCGCGCGTTCAACTGCAACCGGCCGAGAACGATTCGGCGAAACCGTTTTCGCTCCACTCTCTGCGCATGCAGCAGCGCATCACGTGCGGCCTCGACATTCATATGGTCTAGACCATGGCGCAGCGTGCCGCCAGGCCCCTCAACACGTTGAACATGGACGCATTGAGCTGTGGTGGCCATCGAGAGGCCTATATGGCAGAGAACCGCCGCCTGCGAAGGCAGCGATCGAACCCAAACCGCGCCCTCCGCTGGCACATGAGAAGTCTTGCCTGTGGCGCGCACGGCGCGCACGGCGCCGCTGCTGCCGCCGCCGTCACAGCAAGAAAGCGCGCACTGCCGCTGCTACAACGGCTCAAACCGAATGGCGCTCATGCACTCATTCATGAATTTTATTCGTTGTTGCAGTTGTGCGATAAGTCAGCACGCCCGCGCAGCAGCACCCCGTCCCAGGCGTCAGCGAGCACTGCGCACGGGCGGGCGTGGACCCTCGCCCTGCACGCTGCCGCGCATTCTTCACCTTAGAGTTAGGGTTGGGGTTAACATCGATTGGCTGACTGCGGCTCGTACGACTGTTGTCACGTTCGTCGCACTGCTTTACCTGCAACTAGTCTATCGTTGCCTTTGTCGCCCTGCTTGGACTAGACACCCTGCATCCCGTGGCACCGACAACGACAGTAAACGGCACCGCCGTTGTCGCCCTGTTTCGACCACACACCTGGCACCACGTAGCACCGACACCGACGACAATCGCCATCGCCATCACCACCCCGCTCCAACTGCAGCACGCGCACTGCAACCCATGGCACAGACAACTCTCAATTTACCGAGCGGCGCCACAGCGCCGCCGCCTCACCTGCAGCGCGCACGCGGCGATGATGCCGGTGCGTCGACGACAGTAGACAGACACGCCCTGCACCCCATGTCACAGGCAAACCTTTACTACTGAGCGTTGCCGCAGCGACGCCGCCTCACCTGCAGCGCGCACGCAGTGATGACGCCGTTGTGGCTGCCGCGCAGCGCATCCGCCTCCAGCCAGCGTGTGACCTCCGCGTGCAGCGCCTCCGTGCTCTGCCGCTCCGCCGCGGCGCCACGCCGCGCCGCCGCCCCCGCGGGCCCGCCGCGCGTCGTCACCGCCGCCACCTGGCGCGGCAGCGGCGCGAACGAGGGGGGGGGGTGGGAGGACGCTCATACACGACAAGGTGTTTCGATGCGCCAGCGTGCGACCTTGAGAATATAATGTGAGGTGCCTAATTATAGTAGCAACGGGCACGTCGTATGATCCCGTGCAATGGCGGCGGGGACACGCTGCGGAGCGCTGCTGCACCCGCGCAGCTGGCGGCGAGGGTATGCATGCATGCAGCGCGCCGCTTGAACAGACACCTACATGCCCACCGCAGAGCGCACGCAATGCGCGGCGCGTTACGCACCTGCCCGGCGGCCACGAGCACCTGCGCGACGTAGTAGTCGTCGCGCCACGCGTTCTCGCTGTTGTCGTTGTCGCGCAGCAGCGCCGCCAGCAGCGCGCGCGGCGCCGCGGGCGCGCCGCCGCACACCGCGCGCACGCACGCCGCCGCCCACACCGCCGCCTTCTTGAGCGCGTACTCGTCGGCGTCGTCGAACCAGTTGGGCAGCAGCACGGCGCCCGCGCCGAGCGCCCCTGCCGCGCCGCCGCTGCTGCCGCTGTTGCCGCTGTCGAAGCCGGCGACGGCGCTGCGGCGGCGGCGGGCAGTGCAGAGAGGAGGGCGCCGTAAGCGAGATGCGGATAACACGTCAGGTGTTGTGAGGCGCATCCTTGATGCGAGTGGAGCGTCAGCACAGCGCCGACAATGACCACCACCGCTGCTGCTGCCGCCGCTGCTGCTACTGCTGGTCGGATAGCACAATGACCATGGTCTTGTCGATAGCGCCAAGCGTCCGAGTGATGCGTGCTGTCAGTGCTCAAGCTGTTGGACGCCGCTCCTGCAGCGCCCCCTATGACACGCAGGCGAATGCAGAACGCGCCATTTTGCAGCAACCGCGCCGCTGGCACCGCCACGCAAGACACACGCACACCGCCGTACCTAACACTTTCGCTGGCGCCGCTGCTGCCGCCGCCCGCGCCCGCGGCGAACCTCTCACCGAAGAAGCGCAGCAGCGCCGCGAGGCCGTGCCACAGCGGCGGCGCGTCGTGCAGCGCGGGCGCGTGCGCGCTCTGCCACGCCGCGAGCGCCTCCGCGGCAGCGGCGCGCACAGCGGCGGCGTGCTCCATCTGCGTGTGCGCGACGCGGCCGCGCAGGCACTCGGCGAGCGCGCGCACGCCCAGCGGCGCGGGAACGGCTGGACGGTGGGTGGGGGTAGGGGGGGCGGGGAAGGGGGCACATCGCGGGGGGGGAAGGGGCTATGTGAGTGATTAATATGTGGCTTTGCAGAGGAGGTGCTGGGGGGCAGCTGCGTCGGCATGCGCACGCAGGGGAGCGCCGTAGGCATGCGGTCAGGGTCGCGGAAACAGCTCAGCTTTGAGTTGAGGAAGCACTTCGGTGAAGTGGCAAGGAGGTAGCGGAGCTATTAAGTGCTTTGGTTGGACAGCGGCACGTCGTGAGCAAATTGCATGTTAACCGCACTGTGCCTGCGCAGCCAAGCACGACGGCAAGGAGAGGACTATCATGGCACAGGGGACGAATATACGATGAAGAAAACGCCGAGGAGCACTTGAGGGCCGCGCAAGTGGCGATGCGGCGCTGCACACGGTGCGCGACAGCAGGCCCAACAGCGTCACGGACCTGGGAAGCAAACAAACACACTAGCAATCGCTGCAGCGGCGCCTGCATGACTGTCGGACTGCATGCGCGCGCGACCAGCATCAACGCAGGAGTGACAACGCGGCCGAGCGGCAGGAGCGTGCGGCGTATCAGCACTCGCGCCGCCGCCAGCGCCACCGTGAGCTGTGCTCACGCATGGAGTTTGCGTAGCACCGGCTACTGACGCCAACGCCGCTGCTGCGCGTATGTACATACCTATTCCGCCGCCGATCTGCGCCTGTGCGGACAGCGGCGGCTCCGCCAGCGCATTCACGGCGTCCAGCTGAGCCTCCACCATGTTGTCCTGCAGGAGCGCGCGCGCGCATGCGCGTGGGGTGCGAGGCCGTCGGTCAGGGTGAGGGTTAGGTTAGATTTAGGATGAGGGTTAGGGCTAGGGTTACATGTACGGGGTTGCGACGCCATGGGTCAGGGTTAGGTTTAGGGTTGAGGTTACGGTTAGCAGTTTGAGTGGACTGCGCAGGACGTTTCAGGCGACTGCGTAGGCAGTTCAGCGGAGGCAGTTGGAATGGACTGCAGAGGCGCAGCGCAAGCAGCCGCCTGATGTGAGAATGTACCGCCGGTATCGTAGTGATGGTTTGCTGTAGCTTGCTGTGGTTTGAACTGGAAGTGCGGCCAGGACTGAGCCGCATTCTGCGTGAATATACACAATTCGTACTTTGTACACGTGCTTCTTGTGATGTGAGTATACTTTTTCAAGTGGCACTCTAAAGTATCCAAAAGTGCATATGATGGAGGCGAGATGACGACCCTAACCCTAAGCTGCAGCGGCTGCGAGACCTGTGATCTGCTGCATGCTCATATGCCAGACACTCGCATGGAAGCACACGCTATGGAACGATCAAGCACTCTTCGTGTGCGCGCAGCGACACTCAGGTCGTGCGCGACCAAGCTCATGTCATGGGGTGCGTAAACATTTGCGCACTGCATTCGCTACGCCGCCGCCGCAGACCCGCATTTGTGCTCCCAGACATCACACTCCAACTTCAAATATAGTGACATCCCCCGCAGCCGCCGCTGCTGCCGCCGCATCATCTGCGCCCCCAGGCACATCACGCTTCCACTTTAAGTACGCACCTGGAACAGCTGCTCCACCCACTGGTAGTCCGGCTTGCGCATCATGATGCGGCGCAGCCAGCGCCGCTGCGGGTCTATCTTCACCCACAGCACCGGCGTCGTGTTCAGGTCCTGCGCCTCCACCAGGGACTCCAGCTCTGCGGCGCCGCTGCCGCCGCCGCCGCTGCCGTCTGCGTCCGCGCCGCCCCTGCCCTCGTCAGCGCCGTCGCCGCCGCCGCCGTTGCCGGTTTCCGCATCCCTGCGCATGCGCGGCTGCTGCGCGGCCGCAGATTCGCCACCACCAAGAAGCATGACAAACTTGTGTTGGTGCTACCGTGAACTGGCAAACAATTCTGGAGTGGATGAAGTGCCACTAAAAAGAATAACAAGAAAGGTGTCGCCTCGCCTGCCTGCGCAGTGCAGAGGTGCCGGCACGTTACGGCGTGGCACGCTCCGGATCCAATGCACGTCAGCGGATTCACGCATCGTATCGAAGACGAACATGTCTCATCTAATCAGTGCTGAATGTTGACCGGGCTGCGTGCCGTGTGTTACCCCAATCGTAACCCTAACCCTAATCCAAACTCTGAAACGGCGAGTGCTGATTGCCAATGCCGGCGCTTGCCGCTGATGGCTTGCGCCTCACGTGCATTGCAGCGTGCGCGGCACTGCACATTATGGCATGCTCAAACATGCCTCAACGCCGAATACTGCGTATCTGACATGTGGGCCGCTGAACGTGAATAAACAGAAGAACATGCATGCATGGACTGACATAATCCTCATCATTGACATGAACACAAAACACGAGAAAGCATGAATGAAAGCGCGGATGCGGTAAGCTCAATGAAACACTACCACTGCATGTTCACACGCGGAGACAATGTGATGCGGTCACGCAAGCACCCCCATTGCTGTGAATTATCAGCACCAACTAACCCTAACCCCAATGCCTGCATAAGGGCGGCACTCACCGTCGGCGGCTTGCGCTTTCTGCACGCCTTGCTGATCATCATCAATGCATTACTAACCCTAACCCTAATTACAACAAGCCTGCATGGCGGCAGTGCTCACAGGCGGCGGCTTGCGCTTCCTGCACGACTTGCTGATCATCATCAACGCATTACTAACCCTAACCCTAATTATAATGCCTGCATGGCGGCAGTGCTCACAGGCGGCGGCTTGCGCTTCCTGCGCGCCTTGCTAATCATCATCAACACATCACTACCCTAAACCTAACCGTAATGCCTGCATGGCGGCAGTGTCACTAGCGGCGGCTTGCGCTTTCTGCGCGCCTTGCTGGTCATCATCATCAACACATCACTAACCCTAACCCTGACCCTAACTCTAACGCCTGCACAAGGGCGATGCCTGCATAAGGGCGGCACTCACCGGCGGCGCCTTGCGCTTCCTGCGCGCCTTGCTGTGCACTGTGAAGCCCCACATGGCGGGCGCGCTGTTTGTGCTGTCCACCTTCTCCGTGTACTGCCAGCGCCCCTCCACCTCCCAGACCTGCAGCGCATGCGTTCGAGTCAGTGAGTGAGTCGATGAGTATGTGAATAAGAAAAAGACCTGCAGCGCACCTCCTCCCTGCAGTACCGGCGGCCCACAACATCCCAGACCCACAGTACGCATGAAGTTGTGAGGGAGTGAGTAATTGCGTGAAGGAGCAAGTACAAGACGGTGCTGTCCGCCGTTGCTGCCGACGCCCCGAAAACATCCCAGACCTGCAGCGCGCACCGCCGGCTCGAGTGGACGAGTCAATTAGTGAGTCGATGAGTGAGTGAATGAGTAACTGAGCGACGCGCCATGAGCAACGTGGAGAAGAACGGGTACTGTGTGTGTGCGCTGCCCCAAGTGGAATGTTTGAAGAGCTTCGAGCCAGTCTCCGTCTTCGACGGCAGTCATACCGCGCCGCCTGACCCATCATAAAGACCCAGCAACAGGGAATGGCCAACAAGGAGTGCCGCGGCGGGCGAGCACTGTGCACGCTGCCTTCGGCACGGTGACCAGCGTTCGCGGGACTCCGCCGCGCAGCGCGCACACACAATCCAGGCAAACCGCCGACTAGGGTACCCGCTCAGGGTACCGGGTGTACGCGCACCGCTGCGGCGGCCGCCACGGACCACACGGGCACTGACTTGCCTAAAAACTACCCTCTTTACCCTACCCTACCACCAGCCCCTCCCCAGCGCTCACCACGACGTCGAGCTCGCCGCGGAACTCCGCCGCGGACCACGCGGGCGCGACGGCCTTACCAACAAGATAACCCTACCCTACCTACCTACCCTACCTGCCCCCCCCCCGCCACATCGCTCACCACGACGTCGAGCTCGCCGCGGAACTCCGCGGCCGACCACGCGGGCGCGACGGCCTGCAGCGCGACCTCCGCCTGGCGCGAGCGCCGGTTGTACGCGTAGCCCGCGCGCAGGTGCAGCGCGCCGCCGCCGCGCACGTACTGCTGGCAGAACTCGTCCGCGGCGGCGGCGCCGTACTCGCGCCCCGCCGCGGCCGCCGCCTTCACGATATCGTCGAAGAACAGCGGCGTGCTCAGCGGCGGCTGCGGCGGCGGCGCGGCGCGCGCGTCATCCAGAGCCTCTGGCTGCGGCGGCAGCGCGGCGGCAGCTGCGGCGGCATCTGGCGGCGGCGGCGCGAGCGCGTCCATGCGCGCGCGCAGCGCGCGCTGCAGCGCGTCGCGGCCGATGCGCGCGCGCAGCATGAGCAGCAGCAGCGCCGCCTTGGCGCGCGTGAGGCGCGCGACGCCGCGCTCGAGCGCCTCGGGCGCGTACAGCGCGGCGTCGGGGGGGCGGATGGACGCGCCGCCGAGCTCCGCGTCGCGCGCGATCACGGCCTCCATGAGGCGCCACAGGCGCGCCTGCGGCGGCGGCGGCGGCGGCGCGGGGGGCGGAGGGGGGGGGCGCGGTGAGGGCACGCATGCAGTGGCGCCGGAGAGAGGGCGTTGGGGAGTGCGCGGTCAGGTGTTGTTGACTCCGCGGAGGGGCGCAGCGGATGCGCCTACGCGCGCTGAAGGCGGCGGCAGTGGCGGCGCCGTTGCGGCGGCAGCGCAGGCGGAGGTGATGCGCGCTCGGAATGATGAGACAGCTACATTAGTAGTAATACAGGTAGGGTGATGAATGGACAGGTGCGCTGTGCAGCGCTTCTGCCCCTCCGTCGGGGGATGCACCTGTTGCCTACACACGTTCGCAAGACGATGCCAGCGAATGGGCGGTAGCTGGCCGTAGGGACTCACGCGACCAGAGCGCCGGTGCCTGTGGGTATGCAATGACGCATGTGAGCCTCATCGACGCGCAGCACCTAGCTGCATCACCCAGTCAGGCTGCCACTCTAACGGCGAGAAAGGACATCTGTGCGCGCGTGCGTGGAGTGTTGAACTTGAAGTGTCCGTCTATACAATATGCACATGCGCGTGGGCTGCAACTCGGCTAGAGATGCTGCGTGGTCCCTCATACACGATCGTCACAAATCTCCTGCGCATTGTGCGACGCCGCTGTGCCCTGTCTGCGGGCAGTCTCAATCGCAGCCGCTCACCAACCGGCAGGCAACGCCTCACCAGCAGCCTGTAGCCCAACACTTGCGCCGCGAGCCTGGAACTAAGTGTCTCTGCTCTTGCACCTCTGCCCGACAGTCCGCACGACGGCACACCGCGCCCGTGTGATGCTCCGTTCACAGCCATCTTCCACCCACATGCACTTATACATACACACTGCACTGTCACCTGCGCGAAGTCCCTGCTGCATTTGGCCTCAATGTACACAAATACCTACATACATACTGCGCATCGCTGCGCGCCGTCACCTGCGCGACATCCCTGCCCCTCTTGGCCTCGATGTACAGCTCCAGCATGTAGCCCGCGAACGCGTGGTGCAGCCAGCGCTCAAAGGAGTGCGCCAGGCGCAGCGCCGTCTGCGCCCAGCCCAGCAGCAGGCCCTCCGCGACCGCCACGTGCGCGTCGCCGGGCGCGTCGTCGTCCGGCAGCTGCGGCGGCGCGCGCGCAGCGCACAAGGGTGGGCGTGAAGCTAGGTCATGCAGTAGTGATATACATCATAATGAAAGTTTGGTGCGTGTTCATGAGTTTTGCCAAAGTGTTTAGGCCTTCGAAGATGATCGCGTGCGCGTTGCCGGGCGCGTCATCGTCCGGGAGCTGCGGCAGCGGCGCGCGCAGCGCAGCAGCGCAGGCCAAAAAGTCAGTGCGTGCGCACAGCAGTGGGCGTGACGCTGGCTCCCATGCGTCAGTAAATGTATGTGGTGACAGCAGTTTGCCCAGCAGCAGGCCCTGCGCGACAGCAGGCCCTCCGCGACCGCCGCGTGCGCATCGCCGGGCGCGTCGTCGTCCGGCAGCTGCGGCGCAGCGCGTGCGCACAGGGGTGGGCATGAAGCTAGGCTCTCATGAAGCAGTGACCATCACGACCATCAAGAGTTCGGTGTGTACTCATGAGTTTTGGCCTTCGGGCGTGATCGCGTGTGCGTCGCCGGGCGCGTCGTCGTCCGGCAGCTGCGGCGGCCGCGCGCGCACAGTGCAGCAGCGCAGGCCAAACAGTCAGCGCATGCGCACAGCAGTGGGCGTGACGCTGGCTCTCATGCGGCAGTAGATATACGTGGTGACAGCAGTTTGTCAAGCAGCAGGCCCTCCGCGACCGCTGCGTGCGTGTCGCCGTGCGCGTTGTCGTCCGGCAGCCGCGGCGGCGGGGCGTGCGCACAGGGCTGGGCGTGAAGCTAGGTCATGCAGCAGTAATAATACATGGTGACGGAAGGTCGGTGTGTGTTCATGAGCTTTGGTCTGCGACCGTGCTCGTGTGCGCGTCGCCGGGCGCGTGTCATCCGGCAGCTTCGGCAGCGGCACGGCTCGTTGAGAAGCTAGGTCATAAAGCAGGGACATCGTAATGACACAGGGTTGTCGCGCATCATGAGCTGTGGCCTTCAGACTGCGCGACATCGTCATGCTGCGGCGCGCGCGCACAGCGGTGGGCGTGAAGCTAGGTCATGCAGCGGTGATATACATCATGATGGAAGTTCAATGTGTGTTCATGAGTTTTGGCCTTCGAAGGTAATCGCGTGCGCGGCGCCGGCGCGTCGTTGTCTAGCAGCTGCAGCGCGCGCGCGCGTGCGAGTAGTGCGCGCGCACCGGGGTGGGCGTGAAGCTAGCTCTCATGCAGCAGTGATATGTGTGGCGACACAGGTTAGATCATGCAGCAGTAATATACATGGTGACGGAAGTTTTGTCGCGCGTCCATGAGCTGCGGCCTTCGAACGTGCTCGCGCGCGCGTCGCCGGGGGTGGCGGCGTTTCCGGCAGCGCGGCGCACCGGGCGCGCACCGCGCAACACAGACCGGATGGGCTGCGCTTTGCACGCAAAAGTGTATTGTGGGGGGTGCGCTGCCATATGTGCGGCGCTGCTGAGCACTGAGAACATGCGGCGCCACAGCGCGAGCACGGAGCAGCGTCACCAGCGGCGTGCGCAAGATGCAGCTGGTGAACCGTGGTGCTGTGCCTGTCAGCGCTGCTCAGCGCTGCATACGTCCTCGCTCACGGGCGCGCGCGGCAGCTGCACATGAGTGCGCCTTCGCAGCGCTGCTGATGATATGACGGCGTCGGATGAGCATGTGGCAGCGGCAGTGGTGCCAGCACTCCGGAAGTCCGCATCTATACATCCTATTGGCAACCGACGATTCCAGCAGGACATCAGGCATGCGTTCCCTATCCTCTGCAAGCACTTGCAATCGCCGGCGCCAAGTAGCAGCAGCAGCAGTAGCAGCGTCAGCAGCAGCAGCAGCAGCAGCAGCAGCGTCAGCAGCAGCAGCAGATTCCGCATCAGCAGCAGCAGAAGCGGCAGCAGCAACCGGCACTCACGTCTATCGGGCACAGCAGCTCGTCGCGCAGCAGGACGAGCCCGCCGAACGGCGCATGCCGCCCCTCCAGCCCCCCCACGAACACGTGCGTCGCCGTCTGGAATGGGTAGTCCACGTTGAGCCACTCCTGCGCAAACGTGACGACGGAACGCAGCGCCGCCAGCGTGCGCGCCACCTGCTCCGCCCGGTCGCGCCGCTGCCGCCGCCGCCGCTTCCTGGCGCGCTCCTCGCCGCCGCCGCCGCCGCCATCGCCATCGCAGTCCGCGCCGCCGCCGCCGCCACCGCCATCGGGCACCAGGTAGTAGCCGTGCAGGCGCGGCGCGAGGGGGTCCACCCAGTGCTGGAAGGGGCCCACCGCGAGGCCGACGCCGCGCGCGGTGGTGCACGTGTCGGTGGCAAAGTGGAGGCGGCGCGCGCGCGGCAGCGGCGGCGGCAGCGGCGGCGGCGCGCCCGCGACGGCTGCAGCGGCAGGTGGCGCCGCCTCCTCGCGCAGCAGGGTGCCGCTGAACAGCACGACGAGGTCCGCGCCGCCGCCGCCGCCGCCGCCGCCGCCGCCGCCGCCGCCGCCGCCGCCAGCGCCGCTCGGCAGGTCGAGCACGAGCTCGAAGACGCACGACTGCGCCGGCGCGTCGACGCACGGGAACCAGCAGCGAGGGCCGTCGACGTCAACGGCGCCGTGTGCGTACGTCGTGCGGCAGTGCGCGGGCAGGCGGCGCGCGGCGGGGCCCGACTGGTTGCCGCCGTGGCACCAGATGAGGCCCGCAGCGGGCTCGTACAGCTCGTAGCTCACCTCCACGCACAGGTAGCGCCAGCAGGGGCCGCTGCTGGGCGCGTCCACGGCGGCGGCGGCGGCGGCGGCGGCGGCGACAGCTGCTGCTGCTGCTGCGTCAGCTGCTGCTGCTGCTGCTCCGTCAGCTGCTGGTGCTGCTGCTGCTCCGTCAGCTACTGCTGCTGCTCCTGCGTCAGCTGCTGCTGCTGCGGCAGCAGCCGCTGCTGCTGCTGCCTCCGAGTCCGGCAGCGACGGCGGCGGCGGCGGCGGCGGCGCGTCAGGGAGGGCCTCGGCAGCGGTCAGCTGTTCCGCGGCGGCGGCGATGGCGCGCGACACCGCGCGCGTGCGCGCAATGGCGAGCGGTGAGGCGGTGCTGGGAAGAGGTGCAGGGGGGGGCGGGACGTACGCTGTTGTGCCGCGCGTTTTGGCCGTGGGAGGGCGGAGCAGCTTGCGCGGCAGGGCGATGCGGAGCTCCGGCTGTCCCGTGTTGTCCCCCGTCGCCGCAGTCAGCAGCTGGGTGCGGTAGAGAACATCAAATGTTTCCGCGTCCTTGTAAACATTCTCAGGCACCACCACTGGCCTCAGCATGTCCATGTAGGTGAATGTGGCGGCCTCGTCGTTGACTTTGACTGCCGTGATGTAGCACTGCCGGCAGTGCAAGCTCACGAATGCGGGGCCCGATCCCGGGGAGGCGTCTGGCCTGCCGGATAGCGGTTGCCTGAGCCAGATTAAGCTCTTCCCCACCAGGCCTCTTTTTTCGAAGTCCATGCATAATTCCAGGCGTTGATGCAGGAGCTCCATGTCGCCTGTGCTGATGCCTGTACAGCTGCTGTCACAAGCTGTTCCGTACTCCTCTACCTGGACTTGTTGTGCATACCACCGTCGCACCAGCTCAATGAGCTGTTATGCGCCCAGCAGGCTCCACACCGCTGCGAACTAGTGTCGGCCAAGTATGGTACTTCAACTTGCGATTGAAGATGTGGTTGAAGTTGAGGTTGATCCCAAAAGCATCAAACTGAACAGGCTTCAGCATCCTCGAGCATGAGAGGGACTCAGTCAACAACTTTTTTCCAGGCACGCCCTCTACATGGTCTTGCCATGAAGGCCATCACCTACTTGCCTGACAGCATACCTCTTCAAGCCTCAAGGCGCACCGCGCATGCAGCATAGCACTATTACTGCGTACACTGCAATCTAGCGTTGCAGACTCGACACCAAGCGCGCACGCAAACGAGCAAATGGAAATGGTAGTCCTGGCCTCCAGCGTTGCGATGCAAGCATGTTACGACCAGTGTGTCTCAACCGGCAAGGCACACGCAACATGCGTACGCATGGCTCAGCAGCAGCCAATCATTATGGTGCTGTCAGCCAAGTGGGCCTCAAAACTGCTGCGCTGCTGAAACTCAAGGAAACTGGGCATTACAAACGGGTGAGGGAAGCACCATTGTGAGAAGGCACAAAAACCTTCAAAGGTCGTCGTCTGAGTGTATTGATGTTCGCGATGCCAACAAGCTGCACGCGCAAACGACCGCGACGCGCTACTGCTGCAACTCAGCAAGGGCTCAAGCTTGAGGTGTCAGTGCTGTGCGGAGCTGCGCGCCTGAGCGGCCGTTGCCTTGCGCCGCAGGCGCCGGTACAGACCCCGGCAATAATCGTCGCACGGGCAGCCATTGGCCAGCGACCACTCCACCGTTGACAATATGTTCATGTGGCGATCCGAATCGGTGTGGTCGGTCCATGTTAGGAATTCTAAGGCTACGTCTCCCTCCCACGGGCAGCTGTGGGCACACGCCCACTGCAGCAACTCTAGGTGATCCTTCTCGGTCGCTATTGTGCAGACCCTCCCGTCCCAAGGACAGCCTTGTGCCCGCAGCAACTGTAGGACGTCAAGACGACCACTCTCTGCTGCATACACGCACACGTAGTTCTTGCAGGGGCTGCCTACCTCATGCAGCCACTGAAGCACGTGCAGGTGGCCTCCTTGCACGGCCCCCGTGTATGCGCTTGTGTCAAAGGGGCAGCCGTTTGCGTGCGCCCATTGTAGAAGCTGGAGATGACCGTGGTAGGCCGCATTGTACGAGGTTGAGCTGCTCCACAGACATCCGTGGCTTCGAGCATATTGTACAATACCCAGGTGCCCGCCTGCTGCGGCGTCGCTGCATGTCTGCTCGTTCCACTCGCGTCCGGCATCGCGCGCCCACCCCAGCACCTCCAGGTGCCCTCCGCGCGCCGCGCCAGCGCACGTGTTCTTATCTATAGGGCACCCGTGGGCATGCGCCCACTGCAGCACCTCCAGGTGCCCCCCGCGAGCTGCTGCCTCACTTGTCAAGGCGTTCCAGCGAAACCCCTGGGCGCGTAGCCACTGCAATATCCTCAGATCCCCCCGTGCAGCAGCGGCCTTGCATACTTCTGCTTGCTGATGCCGAATATTTGCGCCGCGCTGGTGCTCGATGTGTGCATATGCAAACTGCACCACCTCGAGAGTGCCGCACACGGCGGCGTGGTACCGCACCCTCGCACTCATCTTGCCCCCATTAGCCCATGCCCATTATATGAGGGGCGCTGATGCAACCATGGCTAGAGCATTAGTTTCTTCCTCACAAGTCGCCAGCCCCCTCAGCTGCATGCTCCTGGCATACAGCGCACGCCACGCAGTGCTCACGGATGAAAGCTGGAGGTAGTGCCCGCGTGGCAGGAACTCGAAGATTTTCATCCACATGTCTGAGGGCGTCAGCAAGTGCAAGTGTGGAGGTGTTTGAAGTCAGTCACATGCACCTCAGAGGACACACGGAAGAGATATAGGCCACATGGCTACACACGCGCTTGGAGGCGCGTCCAACATGTGTGATGTCAGTCATTTGCTGTAGCAGATGATTCAGACGAGAGCAAAAATCAGTTCATGCGGCCAGATGCAAATCTTACACGACCGGATACTGCATTGCCTGGTCGGCGCCAACGAAGGCATGCTCAGCCGCAGCGCTCAACAGATTTGTCAGAACACACAAGAAGTAAGCAAGGCAGCGGATGGGACATCATTCTGCTGCGGAAGCTCAACCAACAGCAAGCAACGAGCGATGCAGGTAGTCGTCTTGCAGTAATTTCCTACCCACTACCGTCCCTCCTGTCATGAGAGAAGGGGGGGGGGGGTCTGACTGCAAGGGAGGCTCCGGGCACTAGCAGCACCAGGGTCGGTCCTTCAACCCCACACAATGGCACACCATCATGAACAATAATGTTTCTGGGGTTTGCTTTCTGTCGTTTCCTTGTTTGCTGGTGCTCGTGCTCGCTCGCACAAGTGCGCGAGAGATTGTGTGGGAGACATGAACACAGTTGGAATCGCATCTTACCACGCTGCTGTTGGCTTGCTTCCGCTTTGGCGTCACAAGAAGCACTAAGAGCCAGGGCACGAGACTTCTTCCTTGTCGCCACCATTGTCCTTGCGATCGCGTTAGCTTTCGTATCTCTGGACGAAAGTTCACGTTTGAAGTCTTGCGATGGGGAGTAGTGACCGTGAGGAAAGTTTGCCGCCATCTCCGGATCGCTCGCCGAAGAGGGCCTCTGTGGGCTGCAAGACGGACAGCACAGCGCGCAACCTCAAGGCCAACCACTGCACAAAACAAAGTGCCCCGCTGTATCATGTGCTCGGAATGCTGGACCGCGAGCTGGGCTACGTGCAGCAGATGGGGCAGCAAGCAATGGGCACGACATGGGCCAACTACACGAATGTGCAACGGCGTGGGATGGAGCAGCAGCAGCACCACTGGCAGCAGCAGCAGCAGGCTGCAGCAGCACTGCGGCGCGCACCGCAACAGCGGTGGTGGAGTGCGTGAGCAGGTTCCCTGCCTGCCCCAAGGTGCAGCGGCATGGCGTCCGTGCAATCGCTAAATGCACCACAGCTGCCTGTCATGCCGACATGTTGCCTGGCGGGCTGCCAGCCAACAGGTTCCTGCCCAGCACCACTCACTCTGTTACACGCCTACTGCCACCCTGTATGTGCACATGAAGTGACATTAGAGGCTTACTCTTTCCCCGCGAGTATTTTTTGCGACCCGACAAGGATGAGCGATGTGATTGGGTGATAGTGACCCCTTCTTAGTGTGCCCTACGACAAGGCCATCCAATCAGATCGCTTGCTCTGCGACAAGCCTCCTGGGTCGTCCAAGTCCTGGGTCTGGCAAGCTGCTCGCAGCACCACCAGGCGATGCACAAGCGCTTGGCACGTGTTGTGCGGTTGGCATCGATGTTAGTGAGTATTGCATCACTGCTGCAGGTCTTGGGCGCTCTTGGCATGGAGTGAACCACACAAAAAAGCTGCTGCGCCGCCTTTGAGGATCACACTTGCTGGCGCAGCTGTGCGTGTACAGTGATCGCAGGACGTGATTGCTGCTGGTGCGGGTGCTGAGGATTTGCGAAAAGTCGTGGGGGGAGCGCTGCTGCTGGTGAGTAGAGTGCGAAAGCGGAGGCAGAGGCGGAGCTGCCTGGTGGGCGCGTTGCGCGGTGGCAAACCTGGTCAGACCGCACCAACTCTCAAGGTAATGAGGATCATGTAAATGCTGGTGTTAAGAAAGGGTGTATAAACTGCAGCAACAGCACTTTGCCGAGCGAGCATACCCATAATATTGTCATCGCAGGGCACCGATCGGCGTAGACTCCGGCGCTTGTATTGAATGAGGCTTGTATGCCATTGCAGCCTGTCATGCAGGCCGCTCCGGTGTTGCACGGGCAGCACGGCGTCAAAACATTGTTCCGTGATGTGTTCGCAGTATTGCACTGAAGGTAGCTTTAGAAGCCACCTGTTCAGCACAGAAGTTGATGTGTACTGCCCCCTAGCAAAGGATGTCAGAATGCATGTGCACATAATCTCTTGACAATGTGCTACGTTCAGGAAACTGCAAAAACCGATAGCTTTTTGCAGATCTGCATCATCCGCTGTTGATAAGAGGTGCTTGCGGCCCTGGGGCTACAGCAAAAACTACAGAGAAAGGCACTGGTCCTAACCGATCGCGCGTGACATGCGAGAAGCAAGTGCAGACCACTACGTAAACAGCGCAGTCACAGTTATGTGCTTGTTGAAGGATGAACTGTATCAAATTTATGACATAATGCCTGGGCACTTATCAATTGCCACTGCCAGAGCACAATCGTCAATTTGCAGCGTACCAGTACAGCCTGGTATGCCACCTTGTCACGCGATGTACTGCGAAATATTAAAAGCAGATGCAAGCACTTATTGTTTCACTCAGTTGTGCTTCATCGACTGCATCAGCCTGCCATTGTTCAGCGTGCTACCAGCGTCATAACGATCTGTGGCGATCAGTCACCATAGCCAGGCTATAGCATAAATTGAAGATGAGCAATTCGCAGATTGCCCTCAAGTAGTTACAAGCTTCAATACCTCCAAGTAACATAGAAGAGGTGTACGTCAACAAGTACCTCCAAGTAACATAGAAGAGGTGTACGTCAACAAGTACATACGCGCATGACTGTTCACTCTGAACACAGGACGACTAAAGCAGCGATGTAGTCTTGTTGATGCTGCTGCGCCGCACGTGCTGTGCAAGCTGCTGCTGCTGCTGCTGCTGCTGCCGCCACCGCCGCCGCCGCCACCACCATTGCTGGTGGTGCTGGCGGTCGTCCCTTAACCCAGATTGTCATGAACTACGATCACCATTGCTGTACAGGGCGTTGCTGGTATGAGCGTATGAGCGCGCGCTGCATCAGCGGAGCACACCGAGTCTCCACCGCGGTGCGTTGATGGTCAGCTGATCAGCGCAAAAACCGGAAGTGTGGCTGGTGCGTCAGCAGCGGATGTTTTGGCACGCCTGCTGTCTCAGTGCGGCTGGGCCTCGCAGCCAATTAGCAGGCGTGCCACGACGGAGCATGCGATGCAGTCGCAGGCGGTTACCAGCATTTGAATCAGCCAGCATCTGATGATTAGGCTGATCACAAGCCCCTCTGTTTTAGTTGCTTATGTGCGCGTATCAGGTGCTTAAGGTCTTGTGCCAGCTAGAACTTGCTTGATGACTCCTTACTTGGCACGGGCAGTCTTTTACATGAGAGTGAAGCCGCTGTTTTGTTGGCACACACACCACATTACTGATAATGAACAAGTTGAATCCTATGGGATAATTGCAGGGTTTTTGTGTGATGCTTGGTTGTCTGACATGCCATTTCTGCTTTGCTGCATGCTGCAACTGCCAAAAAAAGTGCAACATTGCGGTGCTGTAGCAACTGATTAGCCAAGTGTTCGCGCCTGCTCTGACAGCCGCTGCAAGCTGCTTGTGTACCACTGCAAGAAAATGCATTCCCTTTGCGCCTGCTGCTCATTTGTTTCCCTCTTTAGGCCTCCTTCTCTAGCTCTCTTTCCTTGTCCTTTCTCCCTTCCTTTTCCCCCTTCTTGATTAATTCCCAAATATTCTGCCCTGCTACATGAAAAATTCGCCTCTTTCCCAGGCAATGCACAGGTGCTCTGCAAGGGCCTGTACACCATGTGCTCAAACAGGGCTGAGGAAATAATGCTGGCAGACAGATCCTGGAGGCCGGTGGTCGGGCGTTTATGCTGAAAACAATCACCTGCTTTGCAAGAGACAGGACCGTTTGGGAAAATGCAGTGCTTACGCTGCTGCGTCTGGCCCCCCAGGAAGACCATGCGGCGCTCTGCGCAGCAGTCGCATGTGAGCATTGGTGACGGCTATCAGCAAAACTCCAGTAGATCTGCCAATGAACGTGATTTAGTGTAATGCAGTGCACCGCGTCTCCATGCCATCGAAAATCTGTGCTGTGAATCCCCTGCCCCAGCTTCAAACACACAGGGCTATGAACCTTTCAGCACAAAAAGGATCTCGCAGACAGTTCTCAACTGATACTCTCGTACGCTGAGCAATGACTGAACGTAGGGACCCTCTCATCAATGCTCCAGGAAGTATAACACACACAGTGTACATACATGAAATTGTGTCAACGGGTCCAACAAGACTTGTCTGTGACTGGTGGCTGTCACGACATAGCTTTGCTCAGATGGCACTGCATATGGAAGCATGGCACAGAGCACTCGTGGTCGCGGACTTCGATCAAGCAGCACACACCAACCAGTATTGGTTGCCCCATGGCACTGCTCACTGCCATGGCAGGCATCAGCTGACTGCACTCCGTGTGAGGCTCCCGTCACAAGCATCCGATCCCAATATTCGCTGTATTGCTTTTTCCTAAAGATGTCCGAAGTCAGCATTGGTGTCAGCCACACACAAGATTGATGGGATTGTAGTTGAAGTTGCGGTTGCACCTTTGGTGTGTAATCATTACATGTTTCTTTCAAGCAGCATGTCTGGCATGTAGACTGTGCAGGCTTGAGCATGAGAGGGACTCAACCAACAACTTTCTTCCAGGCACGCCCTCTAAATTGTCATGAAGACGATTGAAAGTACATGCTGACAGCAGGCCTCTTTAAGCCTCAAGGCGCACATGCGCATGCAGCATGGCATAGGGACTGACTGTGTTCACTGCAGTCTAGAAGTGCAGACTCGACACCAAGCATGCACGCAAACGAGCCAATAGAACTGGCAGTCGTGGCCTCCAACATTGCAATACAAGCGTATTACGACCAGTGTGCCGCAGCGTCTCGCAGGCAAGGCACGCGTGAAATGCGTGAGTGAATCGCTCAGCAGCAGCTAATTATAACGGTGCTGTCGGCCAAGTGGGCCAGAAAACTGCTGCACTGCCACAACGAAAGCCAAGTGGGCATTACAACGGGTGAGAACAGCAACTTTGTGAGAAGCACAAACTGGTTTTGTCTGTCTGTATGTATAGTTGCAATGCCGACAAGCTTGCACACGCAAATGAACTTGACGCTCTACTGCTGCAATTCAGTAAGTGCTAAAGTGCAAGGTGTCAGTGCTGCGCGCCTACGCAGCGTCGACACGGCGCCGCAGCTGCATGTATTGACGTCTGATTCTGTCGCTGCATGGGCAGCCATTGGCCAGCGCCCACTCCACCGTTGACACCATGTTCATGTGGCGATCCGAATCGGTGTGGTGTGTCCACATCATGAATTCTAAGGTGATCTCTCCATCCCACGGGCAGCCGTGGGTGCGCGCCCACTGCAGCAACTCTAGGTGACCGTTTGCGATTGCCCTTGCGCAAACATTCCCGTCCCACGGGCAGCCTTGCGCTCGCAGCAACTGTAGGATGACAAGACGACCCCTCCCTGCGGCACACGCGCACGCATATTCGTTGCAGGGGAAGCCTACCTCATGTAGCCACTGGAGCACATGCGACTGGCCCCCTTCCGCAGCGGCCGGGTATACGTGTGCGTCGAAGGGGCAGCCGTTTGCGTGCGCCCACTGCAGAAGCTGGAGTCGGCCGTGGTAGGCCGCGTTGAAGGACGTCTGAGTGCTCCACGGACAGCCGTGGCTTCGAGCGTACTGTACAATGCCCAGGTGGCCAATTGCTGCGGCGCCGCTGCATGTCTTCTCGTCCCACTCGCATCCGGCGTCGCGTGCCCACCTCAGCACCTCCAGCTGCCCTCCGCGCGCCGCGCCAGTGCATGTGTCCTTATCTATAGCGCACCCGTGGGCATGCGCCCACTGCAGCACCTCCAGGTGCCCCGCGCGCGCCGCTGCTGCGCTTACTACTGGGCCCCAGTCAAACCCCTGGGCGCGCGCCCACTGCAACATCTCCAGATCCCCCCGTGCAGCAGCGACCTTGCATACTTGCAGATGCCGAACATTTATGCCGTGCTGGTAAGCAATGTTCGCAAACACGAACTGCACCACTTCTGGAGTGCTGCACACGGCAGCATGGCGCAGCACACTTGCGGTCATCTTGCACCCGTTCGTGAATGCCCACTGTATGAGGGGCGCTGATGCAACCATGGCTAGCGCGGTGGTTTTTTTTTCGCGAGTTGCCAGCCCCCTCAGCTGCATGCTCCCGGCATATAGCGCACGCCATGAAGCGCTCACAGATGAAAGCTGGAGGTAGTGCCCGTGTGGCAGGAACTCGAATATTTTCATCCACAGGTCTGAGATCATCAGCAAGTGGAGGTGTTCATAGTCAGCCGAATGCACCTCAGAGGACACGTACAAGAGATACAGGCCACATGTACACACAACACACACGCGCTCGGAGGCGTATCCAACATGTGCGATGTCATTCATTTGCTGTCGCAGATCAATATAGGTATTTAGGCCCTGTTTCATCACAGACGAGAGTAAGAGACAGCTCATGCGGCCAGCTGCAGATTTCACACGAGCTGACACTGCACTGCCTGGTCGGCGCCAATGGAATGAGAGCCGCCATCATCTGAACAGGGAGTTGAACAATCGCGCATCTTACCACGTTGCTGTTGGCTTGCTTCGGCTTTGGCGTCACAAGAAACACTTAGAGCCAGGGCACGGGCCTTTTTCCTGGTTGCCACCATCGTCCTTCGCGATCGCGCGTTCCGCCGTTTATGTTTGAAGTCACAGTTGAAGTTGTTGTCAGAAAACGTGTGTGTGCTGTATACGTACTATTGCCGGCCGCAATCTTTCAGGCGGGGAGCGAAGACCTGCAAGCGGGATGCTCGCGATCTCGCCGAAAAGGGCCTCGGACTGCAACACGGGAAGCACAGCGCGCAAACACCAAGGCCATAAACACAAAAACTTGTACAATTGCTCGAAGCTGGACCGCGAACTGGACTCCGTGCGGCAGCAGACGTGGCAGCAGCAAGCATTGGGCACGACAATGGGCCAACTACACGAACGTGGGACGGCGTGTAATGGACCAGCAGCAGCAGCAGTGGCCAGCAGCACCATTATTACGCGTACGGCAACAGCGGCGGTGGAGTGTGTGAGCAAGTGAACTGCCTGCCCCAATGTGCAGCGGCATGGCGCCCGTGTAATCGTTGAACGCACCACAGCCGCCTGTAATGCCGACTACCGAAAGCTGCAGGTGCGACCAAGAGGGGGGTAGTTGCTCTCATCTGTCGGGTTGTCAGCACGTGTGCCTGGCGGGACTGCGAGCCATCAGGTTCCTTCCCAGCACCACTCTGTTACAGGCCTACTGCCACCTTTAAGTGCACATGAAGTGATCTTTGAAGGCCTGTGCTCATGCCCAGGCGATGCACAGGTGCTTCGTGAGGGCCTGTACACCATGTGCATGGTGCGCGAATAGAGCTGAGGTGACAATGCCGGCAGCCGGATCCTGAAGGCCGGTGGTGGGGTATTTGTACTGAGAGCGATGACCTGCTATGCAAAGGACAGATACGTTCGGCATTATGCAAGCTTGCGCTGCTGCGTCTGGCCCCCCAGGAAGACCATGCGGCCCTCTGCGCAGCAGTTGCATGTGAGGCATTGGTGACGGCTATCAGCACTCCTCTAATAGACTCTGTTGATGAAGGTGGCACACTGTACAGTCATCGTGTCCCAATGCTATGGGACATCTGTGCTTCAATGCCAGCGCTTTGACGCTGGCCCCGAATGGGGCCTCAGGCTGCCGGTGCAGTAGTGGTGGCATCAGTTAGGGTACTGGGGTACGTGACTGGGCTGACTTCAATGCCGAAGTGGCTTCTTGGTAGACCGTAATCCAGCTGTGCAGTCACCCGGATATTTGATTGTCGTGAGGCTTGCCGGCTGCGGAGCGTCTCAAGCTTTGGTGACGGCACTCCCTCAAGAAGCACGTTTTGAGTGCCCGAGTGCTGCAACCGTGCATCATGTCGGCTGCCGTTCAGCTAGCGCAGCATGACAGAGCCAGGTGCTGCGAGGCTTTGGTGGCGGGCATGAGTGCGCACTGTGGCAGTGTAGAAGGCAAACACTAGGTACAAGCCGATATCCAGCAGTATCATGATGCGCTACAGGCCATTGTGCTCTGGCGCGCATGGCAACATGACATTGTGCCTCCTTATTTGGCATCCCAGATAGCCTAGCAGTACGCACAGCCATTCATTGACAACCCGCCCCGCATCATGAAGGTTTGAAACAGTGTGCTGTTGAGGCAGGCAGCCCTGCTTCTTGCACAGCTTGAGCCCCAACAGGCACTGGCTCTTCTGTAGCACAATTGTCTGCGTACATGCTGCCATTCTAGAAGCTGTATACGCATTGAAAGAAAGGCATCACCGATGAATCATTGAGCCTCCGAGGCTTATGAATGAGGTAAGGCCACTCTATGACTCATGGAGCATTTGTGGAGATGCATACCCATGCATCTCCATGGCCACGCGTGCAGTTGGCAAAGTCACTATTGTGGATCGGCACAACTGGCAATAATGTCTGTGACTGTACTGTACATGCCACAGCTACATTGGCCATGCACAGAAGAGCGTGCTGCTTACCAGCGATGCAGTCTGTACACCACTTAGGTGCGCAGTATTGGCATGCACCTGCACTCATCTTTGTCCGCCAGACGGCGTGTGATCATGATGTGGTGCAGGTGATTTTGCAGGAGCCTGAGGTCCTTGAAGTCGCATGCTGAGCTGACTGTGTGCAGCACTGATGTTGATTTGAACTTGTGATGCTGTTGGTGCCCTCTGCAATAAGGTGACTTGTAGTGTGGTTGGTGCCCTCTGCAACAAGGTGGCAGGCTCACCCGCACGAACTGCGAAGGCATATGCCTATCATTTGAAACATGTGTTAAAGTTTTGGGCATGCAGGTTCAAGTTCAAGTTGGTTAGCAAGGGTGCATACCACCAGGGAGTTCTGAGTACCAGGGGTGCTTTATGATGTCGCACGCACTTCATGCATATCAGCTGATATCATAATGATGCGGTAGATTCTCATCGCTGAAGAATGTCAATCGATGACTGCTGTCAGACCAAATCTGGGCCCCCTGGACTCACGCGTGCAGTAATTTTCATTGCCTGAATGTGCTGGCAAGAATCCATCCAAAAATACACACGCCATGCAGCATAGTGTGAAGACTGCCGCTATATATACTGCACTGTCGGTCAAGCAGGTCTGGTCGCACGTGCATGTCTATACAGGCATGTCATGCAGGCACACAAGCATGCGCAACCAAGACTTTTACCTCCAGAGCTGCGAGCAGAATGCAGCATCATGATTATCAATCCGTCTCAACCATGTAACTTGAAGATGCCTGTTGATGTGACTAAAGAAAAGCAATGGCGACGTCAGGCATGTGATCCACACACTTGCTGCATGTGCAAGTCGGTGCAGATCAGGAAACACAGACCACTGTCAGATTCCTCAAGGGGAGATCATCAGAAAATGCCTTTTTGTGTATTGGTGCCATGCATATGAAACTTGCAAATGGTTACGCACTGTTACAGCACTCCGCAATTGTGTCGACAATTTGACTTGTGCTGAGTAATTACTGCTGCGCTGCGCCGCGCGCCTGCGCAGCCATTAGCTTGCGCCGCAGGTACCTGACCCGCGACCTATGTTCATCAGTGCACGGGCAGCCATTCTCTAGTGCCCACTCCGCCGTCGACAATATGTCCATCCGGCACTCCGCAACAGAGATATATATGAAAAACTCAAGTGTCCCTTCTCCCTGCCACGGGCACCCTTGTGCCCGCAGCCACTGCAAAACGTCCAGATGCCCTGCCCTGATAGCCCCCGTGCATTCAGTTCCGTGCCAGGGGCAGCCTATCTCGTGCAGCCACTGAAGCACGTGCAGATTGCCCCCGTGCGCGGCATCTGAGCAGACCAACCTGTCCAAGGGGCAACCGTTTGCGTGCGCCCATTGTAGAAGCTGGAGATGGCCGTGGTAGGCCGCGGTGGATGACGTCTCAGCGCTCCATGGACAGCCGTGGCTTCGCGCATGTTGGAGAATGTCCAGGTGGCCGCCTGCTGCGGCGTCACTGCATGTCCCCTCAACCCACTCGCATCCGACGTCGCGCGCCCACCTCAGCACCTCCAGGTGCCCTCCGCTGGCTGCTGAAGCGCACGTGTTTCCATCGAAGGGGCACCCATTGGCCTGCGCCCACTGCAGCACCTCCAGATGCCCGCTGCGTGCCGCTGCGTGGTTGGTGTGTGAGTCCCAATGGAACCCCTGGGCGCGTGCCCACCGCAACATCTCAAGGTCCCCACGCGCAGCAGCAGCCTCGCACACGCAATAGTTTGTTGATGTTGGGTCCATGCCCCGACGCATTGTGTATACGTATAGGTACTGCACCACTTCTAGAGGACCGTACGCGGCGGCGCCGTCCAGCAACATTATGTTTTCCTTGTATCCGTTTGCAAACGCCCACTGAATCAAAGACACTGATGCTAGCATGGCTTGCTGAGTGGTTGATTTCTGTGACTGGGAGCGCCCCCTCAGCTGCATGGTGCTGGCATATAGCGCCCGCCACGCAGTGCTCACCGATGAAATCTGGAGGTAGTGCCCATGGGGTAGGAACTCAAAGATTTTCATCCACATGTCTGAGGGCACAAGCACATAGAGGTGCTTCAAGGTCAATCACATGCAGCCGATACCCGCACCGCAGCATGAAAAGCAAGCCCCCATTAGCACCAAACCTGCATTCATGAGATGCGATGTCCTTCAATTAGACAGCTTCATGGACCTGCAAGCTTTTCTAAAGACGCGCAGTTCACAAGCAAACGGCAAATGCGTTGCGGGAGACCATGTATTCAACTGACGAATGACAACAAGACTTCCCACGCTGCTGCTGGCTCGCTTCCGCTTTCGCCTCACAAGCTGCGATGACAGCCAGCACCCGGGACCGTTTCCGCGTTGCCACCATCCTTTCCAGCAGCGCTGCAGTGAACCTTTCAAGTGTCTCAGATCACGAAGAACGTTCAAGTTTGAAGTACGCGAAACGGTACCGGTTGAAACGCCCCAAAATCTTGTAAACAAACAGTATCAATGTAGCGTGCATACGGGGCCGCACCCACAGGTGCAGGTGTAATCTACTGCAAGTGGCGATCTGCCGAGTTCGGCCCATTGCAATATATATATACATGTATGCTGTATGACCGTAGCAAGGTGGCACACAGTGGCGCCTGAGCCTGCCAACTGCATCTTTCTTTATGCAACTGTATATGTGCCGTTGGATGGCGCTGCACTGCTGATAATGAAAGTCTTATGGCAGTTTTAACGGCTGCCATCTCCTGTAGAGTTAGTTCGTTCTTCTGCGCTTTGCTTTGTGAAACTAGGCAGGTTCGAGAAAGCTTTCCAGTTACTCCTGAGAAGGGCAAGAGCAGCAAGCATCCAGCAGCTCATCGTCCCCCCAGGTCTGGGAGTGTCTTCATCACCTTTTCAAGAAATTACTTGCTGGACCTGCCAGGCATTGCTCCCAGCAAGCCTGCTCTAAGACTGATGCAGAAGCAGAGCTCGGCGCCCTCCCTCCCTCAATGTACACTTGACAGCATCCGATAAATACTTCGAAGTATATATATCACTGCTCGACCTTGCTGGGTCATGATACTGATAACGCGTTCCTACTGAAGACTAGCCAGAGAGTGGCTAGGGAAGAGTTGCACTGCAGGTCTTGGAGCTCCAGCAACTGCAGCATACACTATAGTGGCTGTTACGCTGAGAGTTGACCGAACTTCTTGAAGGCCAGCGGGAGCTCAAGGGCAGAGCCCTGCTCTACTGGCGCCCCATATAACAATTTCAGTGGACTCCGAGGCGCACTTGCCAATGGCGCAGAGCATAGAAGCAGCGGTGTGTTACACGCACACTTCAAGAAAACACAGGACCTCCAGATAGCCTCAAGAATCATGCGTGAGTCCATTAAAATTGCCAATTGGCACGCCTTCCCTGTTGCTGCCAGGCTTGACGCCTTTGCGGGCGTGGACTTGCTGGTCGTCTTGGGGCTGCTTCCACAGACACCGGCCTGCCTCAGCTTTGGAGCTGCACCAGGACATTGTCAAGCACACAGTACATATGTATATTGCAGGTGCAAGCTATGTATGAAAACGAATCAAAAGATCGTAGAGCTCTAGGTGACAAGGGATGGTTAGCCGCAAGTGCCTTCCACCAATAACCGTGGTCGCCGCTGCTGCAGCAATCGGCCACGAGTCAAACAGTACCACCGTATCCACCAGTCAAAAGACTTTGCAGGCGAGGGACCCTTCAGGGCGCGAGACTTTTTAAGTCATGGCGCGCGCAAGTCTCCGCACTACCGATGCATCTGGGCTTGCTAATTTTTGCGGTGTGGGTATGCGTACGTGCGTATCGCTACAACCGTTCACCAATCAGCACGCTGGGGTATAGTTGCCGCTCCCAGCGGCAACGCCCAGGAAGCTGCGAGCTTATTCTGGGCGCTGGCTCTCCAGCTCGCAAGGTGTTGCTGCACAGGCGGCGCTGACTGCATGCAGCGGTGCAGCGCTTGGCACGTACCGTACTGCAGTCTGAAGCCTGCGGCCACGCTTCGCAGCCTGCAGAGCTCTCGAGGGCTCACGGTCTCTACTTTCAGTTCGCAGCGTCTACTTCAAGCCGTTGCGCGCAACTTCACTTTTGGCCTAACCCACTGAGGGTTAGGGCTACATATGGTTTGGCCAGAAACCCTTTTTGGCGCTGATCGCCAGAGCGTGATGGTGTTGATGTGCTAAGCGTTGCAGGACGGCTTACTGGGCAATGCAGATGTAATTCCGCAGCATGCGCATAACATGATCTCAATGCAGCAGAAAACATGAGGTGATGCATATGTTTCAGATTCAATCAATGCTGAGGTGATGGTCTCTGACCTGCTTTAAGCGCAACTTGCACAAGAGGCTGTCTGTTCCCGGGTCGCTCGCCCCCTATTCCTTTAGGAGGAGGGTGCTTTCTTGTGTGCAAGCTTTTAGCGTTCGAGGCATGGGTGTTCAGTATTGGAAAGGTCTCACGTGTTCGGTAGGCCAGCTCCAGTGTATACTCTGGGCACTGCCACAAATCTGCGTTGAAACAAATGAGAAAACGAACAGCGTCGTCTGTGATGCTTGTGGACTCTTTGTGCGGCTTGTGCCACAGGCACAGGGGTTTGAGCTGCTTTTATGATATCAGGAGACGCCAAGGCACTTCAGCGAGACAGGAGTCACATCATCATGGTGACTCAATCGGATTCAGCCAGTAACCACATTTCACAACACCCCAGGAACATCAACTCAATGCATACAGAAGGCAGTAAGGACCATGCACAACACTACACAGGTCCTGGAATGCTACTTATGTCGTAGTACCTGCAAGGGCAGCTGACCAAGTTCATTTGTAGTACCAGTACACATGAACTCGCACGCTAACCAGCTGGCTCCCCGCAGCACGTGCATGGGCACATATGTCGTATTCAGCATAGCTGAAAACTACGAGCATAAACTGCAACACTTACAGCAAAAGGCCTGGCCGAGCATTGCATGCACATTTAAACATTCTATGCATGCTCGAGAGCGATGGCGATGAACACTATAGTTCAAGAAAGCAGCAGGATGCAGCACGATTGCTGAGTCTCGCCGGCCGGTGGTGAATGCTTACCTGATCTCACACCACAAGCTCACTTCCATGATCCGCATGCCTGCTAGGCAGCACCCGTACTACGCGATGCAGATCAGGCAACACAGACTTTCCCAAGAAAAGGGCATGGACCACAAGCGCAGGCGGACATGACCACTGGCAAGTATTTGTGTATTTATGCGATGCAGAATGCATGTGAAGCTCACACACATGAGCGGATGGTGACTAGGTAATTCCACGAGTGATTATGCCTCTGGCAGTGCTACACATAGCGGCACGCCTGAGCGGCCGTCATTTTGCGTCGTGTTGAAAGTACCCGCGACCTACACCAAACGCTGCTCGCCGAGCAGCTGTTCGCCAATGCCCACTCCGCCGTCGACAGCATACTAACCCCGCCATCCGCAACAGTGAGCCACGTAAAAGAGTGAGAAGTTACCTCTCCCTTCCATGGGCAGCCATTGGCGCGCCCACTGCAGCAACTCTAGGTTATCCTCTTTAACTGCCTTTGTGCAGACCTTCCCGTTCCAGGGAAAGCCCTGTGCCCGCACTGGCAGCAACTGGAGGATGTTCAGACACGCCCGCTCGGCGGCAGCTGCGCACGCACCTTCATCGCAGGGGCAGCCTACCTCGTGCTGCCACCGAAGCATGCTCAGATGGCCTCCGGTCCCCGAGCATACGCTCGCGTCAAGGGCAGCCATGTTCGTGTGCCCATTGTAGGAGCTGACGATGACCGAGGAGGGCCGCATTGTAAGAAGTTAAGCTGCTCCATGGACAACCGCCGCCTCGAGCGTATTGTAAAATGTCCAGGTGGCCGCCTGCTGCGGCGGCACTGCATGTCCCCTCGTTCCACTCGCATCCGACCTGACGCAACCACCTCAGCACCTCCAGGTACCCTCCGCGCGCCGCGTCAGCACACGTGTTGCCATCGAAGGGGCATCCGTGGTCACGCGCCCACTGCAGCACCTCCAAGTGCCCGTTGCGCGCCGCTGCTGCGCTTGTGCGTGCGCTCCAGCCAAACCCCCAAGTGCATGCCCACTGCAGCATCTTGAGATGCCCACGCCCGGCCGCAGCCTTCCATACGGACAAGTTGTACCTTGGGTTCATGCCCCGACGCACTGCGTTAACGTGTAGGTACTGCACCACTTCTAAGGCGCCGCACGAGGCGGCGTGGTCCAGCAGCATTGCGGTTTCCTTGTATCCGTTGGCAAAAGCCCACTGAAGCAAAGGCACTGATGCAAGCACGCCTTGCACAGTGGTTACCTTCTGTGACTGGGCACGCCCCCTCAGCTGCATCGTACTGGCATACAGCGCGCGCCACGCAGTGCTTACGGATGAAAGTTGGAGGTAGTGCCCGCCTGGCAGGAACTCAAAGATTTTATCCACATATCTGAGGGCACAAGCACATGGAGGGGCTTCGAGGTCAATAATATGTAGCCGATACCCGTACCGCAGCAATTTATAAGGAAGCCCGCATTAGCACCAAACCTGCAATCATGAGATGCGAAGTCTTTCATTTGACAGCTTAATTAATCTGCGCCCTTCTAAAGACGGCCAGGTCACAAGCAAACCAGTTGCGTTGCGGGAGACCATGCATCCAAGGAACTGACGAACGAACACAAGAATTACCACGCTGCTGCTGGCTCGCTTCCGCTTTCGCCTCACAAGCTGCGATGACAGCCAGCACCCGGGACCGCTTCCGCGTTGCCACCATCCTTTTCCTGCGCTACGCTGCTACTTGAAAACTTACCACGGGGAAGTTAAAATTGAAGTACGCGAACGGTTCACATTGAACTTCACAACCTGCACACCCACGATCTCGCAGTCAACGCTGACGCAACGTGCGATACGAGGCTGCACCCACAATTGCAGTCGTGTCCAATTAAAGCGTGAGGCACGAAGTCCCTATGTTATTCAAATGGTGACTGCATGGAAAGTGCGACTGCAGGCGCAGTTCAGCATTACGCATGGACGCACACGACATGGCCAGACGCCAGTGGTCAAGATTATGGATCACATGTTGGCCACCATTAGGGTCACACTGGCAATATTCAGCTGAGCAGCAGCTACAAGACGGACAACGGACTTCACGCCTTGCAGTGACCGGATGGAGCAGATGAGGTTGGCAACGTGTGCAGTCAGGTCATCAGATGCAGCGCGCGCATTGCATGCCATGGTGATTCATGCACAAACTCTGCTGGACAATGATCGCCAGTGCTCTTCGTGCCTTCAGCTCAGCCTCAGAAGCTGTGCAGCCCATGTGATGGCGTGGAAGCGTCCGACATTACACACAGATGGTCTCGCTCCAGATGAATCATCCTAGTAGGATGGGAGATGTCAGAAATACCTGGCCTTTTGTGGGTTGCTGCTGACCACCGGACTGCACAAGATTGTGACTGCGGCAGTGCACTCAGAGATGCGGAGGTGTACACATGCACACACTTCAACTTTGAAAGTACGCATGTGGTCAACGCCTTCAAATGTGGTGCTGCTTGTCTGTGGTCAAATACTTGGAATGTGGTGCTGCTCTGCAGTTACTAGTAGGGGTACCACGTGTGCGCCGGGGACACTGCCTGTAACAGTGCGCCTGAGGGTCAATGTTCATGCTTTCAATTGTCATGCAATTGTGTCTGTATTGAGTACTCACATGCATTAAAACTGGGTTTTTGAGATCTGATTCATCTGCGGATCAGATCATTGCTTTTTGCCATGTCGAGTCATGCTGAAACCTTTACGTCAGCCCCCAGTTGACCAGAGAGTGATTTTGGCAGTTCCCTTCCAGCATGAGCTGGCCCATAGGGAAGTTGCATGGGTGCACCGAATAATCTGGGCCAACAGGCTCAGTGGACTCACCGACAACACTGGTGATCTGTGCCGGAGATTAGTTGCTTGTGCCACTTGTTTGGTCTCTCTGGCAGTCTTCTTCACTGCATGTTCATACGCGATGTGCAACAAAGTTCGGTTGATGCCAAATCGTTGTTGCCACTTGTACGTGCTTCATCACGCCACTAGTACTCTCTAAGAGTCACAGACCACACGTATATCACCACCTGCTGACAACTGCACCGGATTCGCACGCATCATCATGCATGGGATAGTGTCTGTGGTAGCTGGCACATGTAACTTGTTGTGGAATTTGAACACATGGATGCACCTGAAGCAGTGCCTAGTAGTGGCTGTGAACGCTGAGGATTGTCAGAGCTTCTTGAAGGCCAGTGCAATCTCAAGAGCAAAGCCCCGGCGGCCCGCCTGCTCTACTGCTGGTGCCCTATGTAGCAACATCAGTGGAGGTGCAGTTTGTGGCAGAGCACAGAAGCCCCAGCTTTGTGCATTTCTCACACACACTTCAAAAAAACATGCACCTCCAAAGATAGCCTCAAAAATCAAATGCAAGTCCATTTGGCACTCCCCGTTGCTGCCGGTCTAGACTTGCTGCTTTGGCGGCATGCACTTGGTGGTCGTCTCGGAGCTGCTTCCATGGACGCCTCAGCAGTGCTTTGGCTTTGATGCTGCACTGGCAGGACAAACGTAGAACGGTGCAGGTGCAAGCTGCATATGCACATCTCACAGACATGCATCTTTTCTGAAAACAAACTGCAGTCTTTATTACGATGCTTGTGAACTCTTCGAGAAGTTCGCACAGCTTTTGCCACAGAGCTCACTGACAGGCTTCTCTGGTTAATGTCAGCAGCATCATCTCATACGAGATCACGTTCACGTCAGCAGAGACAGGTCCTGGAGTCACATCTTTCATGAGGAGCCGCCTTCTAAAGCAGCCAAAGAGCATCAACCCCAACGCATACAGAAGGCAGTGCCGTGCACAAAACTACACAGGAATGCTACTAGTAGTACCTGGCAAAGGCAGCAGTATAACCAGGTTCATTCAATAAGTTACCATACACATGAACTTGCACGCCAATCAGCTGGCTCCCCTCAGAGCTTGCACTGAATGGCATGAACGCGTCCGATGAGGCAACAAAAGCGTATGCAGCATAGCTGAGAAACTACGAGCGTACACTGCTATACTTGCAGCAAGAGGCCTGTTTGAGCATGCATGCACATGTGAACATGCACATGTGCATGAGCCATACATGCACACAAGCAATGGCAACCAACACTGTAGTTCAAAAAAGCAGCAGCATGCAGCACAATTGATGAGTCTAGCCAGCCGGCGGAAAATGCTTACCTGATCGAATAAAAGCAGAGAGTGCAGCAGCTCTCAATTTCACTATCCGCATGCCTGCTGGGCAGCCGGTTTCAAACGATGCAGACCAGGCAACGCAAACTATTCTGAGGCAAAAGCATGGAGTGCTAATGGACTTGACGACCATGCAATTGTGTATTTGTGTGATGCGCCACGCATGTGAAGCTCTCACACACGAGCTGGTGGTGACTTCGCAATCCACGAGTGATGATGACTCTGGCTGTTGCTACACACGGCGGCGCGTCTGCGCAGACGTCACCCTACGCCGCAAGCAATCGGCCCGTGACCTACACCAGTCGCTGCTCGGGCAGCCGTTCGCCAACGCCCACTCAACCGTTGATAATGTGTTGATCGGGCAATCCGCAGCAGTGGTCCATGCTACATTTTGGGTGGTGATCTCTCCCTCCCACGGGCAGCCGTTGGCGCGCGCGCCCACTGCAGCAACTCTAGGTGACCCGCTATAATCGCCCATGTGCAGACCCTCCCGTCCCAAGGACAGCCGTGTGCCCGCAGCCACTGCAATATGCGCAGACGCCCCCTCTTGGCGGCACATTCGCATGCGAACTCGTCACGGGGGCAGCCTACCTCGTGCAGCCACTGAAGCACATGCAGGTGGCCTCCGCGCGCAGCCCCCGCGTATGCGCATGCGTCGAAGGGGCAGCCATTTGCGTGCGCCCGTTGTAGAAGCTGGAGATGGCCATGGTCGGCCGCGTTGAAGGACGTCTGAGTGCTCCACGGACAGCCGTGGCTGCGAGCGTATTGGAGGACACGCAGATGACCGCCCTCTGCGGCGCCATCGCATGTGTACTCGTTCCACTCGCATCCGACATCGCGCGCCCACCTCAGCACCTCCAAGTGTCCTCCGCTGGCTGCTGCAGCGCATGTGGCCCGATCTAAGGGGCACCCGTTGGCGTGTGCCCACTGCAGCACCTCCAGGTGCCCGTCGCGCCGCTGCCTCGCTTGTGTATGAACACCAGCTAAACCTCTGGTCGCGTGCCCACTGCAACATCTCCAAGTCCCCTCGCCCAGCTGTGGCCTTGCATACGGAATAGTTGCATGTTGGGTGCATGCTTCGACGCACTGCGTTTACGTATAGGTACTGCAGCACTTCTAAAGGACCGCACGCGGCTGCACGGAACAGCAGTTTATTGGTTTCCTGGCACCCGTTTGTGAACGCCCACTGTATCAGGCGCATTGATACCACCATGGCTAGCGGGCTTGTTTGTTTCTCGCGATTTGCCAGCCCCCTCAGCTGCATGCTGCTGGCATATAGCGCCCGCCACGCAGTGCTCACGGATGAAAGCTGGAGGTAGTGCCCGTGTGGCAGGAACTCGACGACTCTCATCCACATATCTGAGGGCATCAGAGGATGAGAGGTTTCAAAGGTCAGTTACATGACCTCAGCAGACAGGTAGGAGAGGAACAGTAGGGCGCTATGCTCTACACGAAGCCGCTCTGGGCGGTCACTGCATCGAGCTGGGACTCCCGATCTGGCTCAGGCCTCAGATAAACGTCCTGCCGTTGCGCATCCTATATCGCAGGTTCATCATCATTGTTGACTTGTGTGTCATGGTGTGCGTATTTTTCCAACGACTCTCGGTTCCTCGACATACGCGCTCGGACGCGCGTCCAACATGTGCGGTGCCATGCATTTCATTGTAGATATTCGCACGAGCGGGTACTGCAGTGCCTGCCTGGTGGGCACCACAATTGTGTGGGTCCCGGAGCGGAGCTCATATGTCTACACACAGGTGAAATCACGCATCTTACCACGTTGCTGTTGGCTTGCTTCCGCTTTGGCGTTACAAGAAGCTATCAGAGTCAAGAACCGAGTCTTCTTCCTTGTTGCCACCATTTTGCTTGCAACAACGCGCTCTCTCAGCTGGATGGTCGCAAGTTCATGTTGAAGTGCTGCTCGGGAAAACTCAAGTTCATGTTTGAAGTGCTTGCTGTTTTCAGTTACTGTGTAGCTCTGTTTTTGTTTTTTTGAAGAAACATCATAGATGAATAGTGTGCAGCTTGCTAGCGACAGGTTCTACCTGATGAAGGTTACTGTTTGAACTGACGATGGCTCAGACTAGATCTGGCGCCCCTGCACTCTTTTACATACGCCCTGATGTGATGGCAAGAATCGTCAGATATACACATGCCATGCAGCATAGTGTGAAGACTACCGCTGTACGTTGCACTGTCAACAAGCGGGGTCTGGTCACGCTTGCTTGTGTATGCAGGCATGTCATGCAGGCACGACCAAGTCTCTTTTGCCCTCCAGCGAGGTGCAAGCAGGACGCAGCATGATCAACCAGTCTCACCGCTGAAACAGGCAAGATGCCTGCTGATGTGACTAGGGAGAAGCGGACGGCGACGTCAACCATATGATGCACGCTTGCTGCATGTTCAAGACGATGCAGAACCAGACAACGAAGAAAACTTCAAGGATCCTCAAAGAGGAGATCATGATGGAAATGCCCTTCTGTGTATTGATGTCATGCATACGAAGCTTGCAAATGGTGACGCACTAATACAGCACTCCGCAACTGTCCACTAGTTGACTTGTGCTGAGTGGTTAGTGCTAGACTGCGCTGCGCGCCTGAGCAGCCATTACCTTGCGCAGCAGGTGCCTGACCCGCGACCTATGTTTGTCAGTGCACGGGCAGCCATTCGCTAGTGCCCACTCCGCCGTTGACAACATGTCCATCTGGCACTCCGCAACAGTGATCCATGTGGAAAAAGCAAGGGTCTCTTCTCCCTGCCATGGGCACCCTTGTGCCCGCAGCCACTGCAAGATGTCCAGATGCCCTGCCCTGATAGCCCCCGTGCATTCAGTTCCGTCCCAGGGGCAACCTGCCTCGTGCAGCCACTGAAGCGCGTGCAGGTGGCCCCCGCGCACGGCGCCTGAGCAGGCCCACCTGCACAAGGGGCAGCCGTTCGCGCACGCCCATTGCAAAAGCTGGAGATGGCCGTTGTGGGCTGCGTTGTAGGACGTCTCAGTGCTCCATGGACAGCCGTGGCTTCGCAAGTATTGGAGGACGCGCAGATGGCCGCTTGCCGCGGCGCCAGTGCATGTGTCCTCGTCCCACTCGCCTCCAGCGTCGCGCGCCCACCTCAGCACCTCCAGTGCCCTCCGTGCGCTGCGTCAGCGCACGTTTTCCTATCTAGGGGGCACCCGTGGGCATGCGCCCACTGAAGCACCTCCTGATGCCCCCCGCGCGCCGCTGCTGCGGTTGTGGATGAGTCCCAGTAGAACTTCTGGGCGCGCGCCCACTGCAGCATCTCCAGATGCCCGCGCACAGCCGCGCCCGTGCAGATGAACGAATCTTGGGACGGATCGATGTCCACATGTTTGGCGTTTGCGTACGCGTATTGCATCACTTCTAACGTACCGAACTTGGCGGCATACCACTGCAGTGAAACGTCCTCCTTGTATCCATTTGAAAAAGCCCAGTCAAGCAGAGGCACGGAGGCGACCATGGCTCTTGCTGCTGTTAGTTTGCGCAACTGGGCCTGACCTCTGCACTGCATGCTACTGGCATAAAGAGCGCGCCAGGCAGTGCTCACGGATGAAAGCTGAAAGTAGTGCCCACATGGCAGGAATTCAAAGACCTTTGTCCACATATCTGAGGACACAACAAGTGGAGGTGCGAAAAGTCAAATGACTTTGCTTGCGACAAGCTACAAACCTCCCAGCAGGAGGTGCGGTGTCGTTGAGGAGCAAAGCACATGTATGTGCGGCAAATCGTATCTACACAAAAACGCATTGACGTGGTGTGTGCAGACTGCGATGCTACGGGCGTCTTGCGGGGACGATGTCGTAGGTTCGGTTTCGAAACCACTCACCACGCCGCTGACTCGCTTCCGCTTTCGCATCACATGATAATTTGAGAGCCAGGACGCGGGCCCGCTTCCCTGTTGCCACCATCCTTCCACCACTCTCTCTGCGTCCTAAAAGCGTTTTTTCGCATCAAAGTTCACGTTAAACTTTGAAGTACCGGTCGTGAAGACAAAGACGCGCCCCTTGCGAGCAGGTGCCGACGCAACTCGAAACACGGGCGGCACCATAGCCCCAGCAAGCGCGTGCCACCGAAAGACATGGGCCGTCGATGCAGCAGTGCTGCAGCAGCACACTGAATTGCCAGTGACCTGCGCGGGCGTGTGGAGACAAGCTGGAGCGGACGCTAGCATAGGGAAGGGCGAGTCTCAGAGCAAGATGGCAGTAACCAGCTCATCTTCCTGGACTGGTTCAGCAACAGTTTTTGTTAGGCACCCACTGCTGGTACTTAGAGCTGCCACGGTGTGATGAGCAGGGACTACAGCAAGCCTGCATGAATCAAGCGAAAGCAGCAGCAGAGCCACAGTGGTCCGTCTGAGCTGCATGGTGACCAAGGTGCCCATGAAGTTTGAAAATTGCCTTGGCCTGCCAAGCGCCTGCGCGAGCATACAGACACTGTGCTGTGTGCCCCACTGGGATGCTCGATTCCTGTACTTCAAGTTGTTGGGCACGCAGCGTGGGACCCTAGTGCAGAGGTGACAACGGTTTGACCATGACTCTGCGTCGCCACTCGAAACCCAATTGCCACATGCCTGCGAAAATGACGGGAGCGCCATTGCTGCAGGAGGCTGACCGGACCGCCCAATGCCGCGGCGCAACCACAGAACCATAGCCCATGCTGATTCGTAACTTTGAGTGTGCGGCGCGCATTGTGTGACAGCTGATACCATACATGCTAACACTTTTGAAAATGACCTGCTGCTTGTTTGTCGCACTGGGGTGTGAACCCATAATTTTCTCCAAGTTGGTCGCAGAATGAGTTTCATATCCTACACTGTGACTGACGCTGGTCGAGCACATTACTTCCTGGCGAGTCTTGTTGATTTGATTGCAACTTTGCACACCCATGCTTTACTCACGTCAAGCAGCATTGTGGAATGCACCTCAAAAGTTGTAGAAGTACATGAGAGTTTTCAAACACTGCAAACCACTTGCCTCTCTCTCACCTAAGGTCAGCGAGGACGCTGCATTGCAACTGCATCACTTACAGTTATGTTGACGATCATGGTGCACGTTTGTAACCATGTCGGTGTTTTGAATGCGCACCTCGATTGACCATTGTGACAAATACTGGTGGCATGCAGAGTTTTTGTTGTTGAAGGTGCAGGCACCGATGAGAAGAGCCTGACAATTTTCCTTCTGAGACACACTTTGCGTCCAAATCATGCTGGGCCTGAGGTGACGCACTGTGATCATTTACAGCAGCAACGCACAAAACAGGACAACTGCGAGGTGCACCCACCGAATCGCTGCGAGGCAGCCTCTGTTGATGTACAAAGGGACATTTCAATGCACAGAATGATCAACAGCTTTCAACAAGTCCATGAGTACGCACATGTTTTGACTCTGCTCTACAGCTGAGAAATTGCCGTGGCCACCAAAGCACAACGCATTCACCAAAGCATACCCGGCCGAGTATGCATGCAATGCGATGCGCACAGCCAGTGCAGCTGACGCGCAAATGGAGTGCAAGACAATCAGGCACTCCTCTTTGATGCAACACATGTGACGCTGGCTTGCATGGTCGAGCAAATGTCAACGCACGCAAATGAGCGAGCAGAAGCCGAACGCGCGCGCCGCACTAGTTCACCAATGTTCTCGTCACCAAGCAGATGCCAGCAGTAGTGCGGCGCGCCCAGGTTACGCCTATGCACATGCTTGCATCTCAATGCCTGTACATGAACCACATGAGCTGCTGACCTGATGCACTTTCAAGACGACACGGACCACGCAACGCACGCCGTCACAAAAACAACGACAATATTGCGTGTATTGGGGGAATGAACACGGAGCTTGCGTGTGCAGGCACATGAACACGGAGCTTGCGTGTGCAGGCACACGGTGACTTTGTACTGCAGCCATGGAACAGTACTGACCAGCCGTCAGCGCTGCAGGCGGCCGCGAGCCAGAGCAGCCTCCGCCGAGCGCCGCAGCTGCGCAAAGAGAGCCGTGATTCTGTCGCTGCATGGGCAGCCGTTCGCCAGCGCCCACTCCACCGCCGCAAAAACTTTGAAATGGTGCTCTGTGTATGCCGCGGACGCTAAGCCGCTCAGAGTCCTGTCTCCGTCCCAGGGGCAGCCGTTGGCACGCGCCCACTGCCGCAGCTCCATGTGAACGTGCTCGACCGCCCTTGTGCAGGCGACATCGTCCCACGGGCAGCCTTGCGCCCGCAGCAGCTGCAGGATGTCCAGACGCCCGGAAGCGGCGGCCGCAATGCACGCGCCCGAGCCGAAGGGGTAGCCTGCCTCGTGCAGCCACTGGAGCACGTGCAGGTGGCCTCCGCCCACAGCGGCCGAGTAGATGCTGATGTGGAAGAGGCAGCCGTTTGCATGAGCCCACTGCAAAATCGAAAGCTGGCCATGCGTTGCCGCGACGTAAGATAATTTGGAGCTCCACGGGCAGCCGTGGCCCCGTGCGTACTGGAGGATGCCTAGGTGGCCGCCTGCTGCGGCGCCGTTGCATGTCTCCCCGTTCCACTCGCATCCGACATCGCGCGCCCACATCAGCACCTCCAGGTGCCCTCCGTGCGCCGCTGCATAGCACGTACGCCATCCTAAGGGGCACCCGTTGGCGTGAGCCCACTGCAGCACCTCCAGGTGCCCCCCGCGAGCTGCTGCCTCGCTTGTGAAGTAGTCCCAGTAAAACCCCTGCATGCGCGCCCACTGCAACATCTCAAGATCCGCGCGTGCAGCAGCGGCCTTGCATATTACGGTATTGCGAGTCGTGTCGATGCCCCGGTGTGTGGCGTTTGCATACACGTATTGCACCACTTCTAACGTGCCGCACATGGCGGCGTGAAGCAGTACCCTCGTCGTGCACCCGTTTGCGAATGCCCACCGTATGAGGGGCACTGATTCAACCATGGCTTGCGCGGTAGTTTGTTTTTCACGAGCCGACAGCCCCCTCAGCTGCATGCTGCTGGCATATAGCGCCCGCCATGCAGTGCTCACGGATGAAAGCTGGAGGTAGTGGCCATATGGCAGGAACTCGAAGACCTTCGTCCACACATCTGAAAGCAGAAGCGAGCAACAACGTTACAAGGTCACCCAAGCTGTGACGCCAGTGCAGCACGAGGCAAGCAGGCCATTGCTACACACTGCTCAACGTTTCTGCTTAACGTGAACATCCGCGAGATCCAAAACTCGCTCGTAGCATAAGCGATGGCACGCTTTACAAAGTGAACGTCCGAGCTCCAAAACTTGAGCTCACAGAATTGAAGCTGCGGATGCTATTCGATCCATTTGGATACAACCCATAACTATGACACCACCCCGTGCGGTTCGCGCCAAAGCAAAGGCACTTCTTACCACGCTGATGCTGGCTTGTTTCCGCTTTGATGTCGCAAGATAAAATCAGCGCCTGGACGTGAGCCGTCTTCCTTGTTGCCATCATCCATCATCATTTTTGTGTGCATGCCATCGGGACTTCAAACATGAAGTTTGATCCAGATCTTGTTCAAAGAGTTGTTGGCACAAGGATGGTGGCCACCAGGAAAGCGCGTATCCTCGCTCTCAAATCCTCTTGTGACGCCAAAGCGGAAGCGAGCCAACACCAACGTGGTGAGACGCGTGGCTTTGCCTCTGGTGGTGCTTTGAGAGTGGCGTCGATCAGCACTTCACTCACGTCCTGTAGCATCTGCATCATTCCGCTGCGATAGCGTCTCCCTTTCGCTTCACCAGACATATTTAAATGAAGGACGCCGCACATTCAATTGTTTGGAGTTGTTCTCAGCATGTGCTTGCTCAGCCGTTTGCGCGGTGCAGTGTTTCCTCAACTCTCCTCCGTTTCTACATGCCCCCAGATATGTGGGCAACGATCTTCGAGTTCCTGCCGCACGGGCGTTATCTCCAACTGTCTTCCGTGAGCACGGGATGGCGCGCGCTTTACGCCAGTACCATGCAGCGCAGGGGGCGTCCGGCCCAGACACAGAAAGTAACGGCTGCAGTAGCCATGGTTGCATCTGTGCCCCTCATACAGTGGGCGGTGGCAAACGGGTGCAAGGAAACCACGACGACGATGCTGTTTTACGCCACCATGTACGGTCCATTAGAAGTGGTGCAGTATCTACACGCAAGCATCGTGCAGCGGGGCATCGACCCGTCTCACAACACGCGGATGTGCAACGTTGCAGCTGAGCGCGGGCACCTGGAGATGTTGCAGTGGGTGCGCGCTCAGGGGTTTCTCTGGGGCACACACACATGCGCGGCAGCAGCACGCGGAGGGCACCTGGAGGTGCTGAGGTGGCTGCACGACGCCGGATGCGACTGGGACGTGAACACATGCGATGGCGCCGCAGCAGGCGGCCACCTGGACGTCCTCCAGTACGCACGGAGCCACGGCTGTCCGTGGTGCTACTCGACGTCCCGGACCGCAGCTCATCACGGCCAGCTGCCGCTCCTGCAGTGGGCGCACGCAAACGGCTGCCCCTGGTCCGTCAACATGCACTTCACCGCCGTGCGCGCAGGCCACCTGCATATGCTTCAGTGGCTGCGGGACATAGGTGAATCCATGGACCCACTGGCGTGCTCGCTTGCCGCCCAACAGGGGCGCCTAGACATACTGCAATGTCTGCGGGCGCATGGCTGCCCGTGGAATGGGGAAGGGACCCTGGAATTATTAACACGCACGGAGTACAAGGTGGGGGATCCCCACGTCAACAAGGTAATGTCAACGGTGGAGTGGGCGCTGGCGAATGGGTGCCCATGCAGCGACGCAAGTAGGTCCCGATACGCGCAGCTGCAGCACATGGTGTAGGCTGCTCAGGCATGCGCCTCTGTGTAAGAGGTGACGCTTGTGGACAGCTGTAGAAGAAAGCGTCACTGTCAGCTTGCGCATGCATGCTCGATGAGCATCACACCAATATGCACAGGCGTATTCACAAGTCATTTTCGAATTTTCTATTGGTCTCCTTTGCACAGTGTGCGCTGCTTGCAGTTGCAGTGTGCTGGTGTGCATGCATGTGCATCGACAATACCCGGACACATACAGCACCACAGAGGGTTCTCGCCATTCATGTTGGTGATAGTGCAGCAGTCTGGATTCGAGTTTGTGCTTGTTAGGCATGGATCCACTCAGCCGATACACTGCCCGCTAATCTGGTTGGTATGTGTACAGAGTAGTCAGCTTGGGGTTAGGGTTAGGGCTAGATGGTGTGAGTTGGTGGTGCAGACAGCTACATCGTCAACTGAGCTCTAAGCAGAACAGCTTTGCTGAGCTTGCAAGTGTCCTGCATCAACTGCTACAGCTTGGCGCTAGCTCTGTCCCTTTGACCTCAACGCACGCTTTTGCTGCAAACACATCACGAGCCAATAACCGGAAGACTCATGTTGTCCGTCATGAGGCAAGGCAGGCAGCCGTTGCAGCTGCTGTACAACTATTTTTCTTTGCCTGGCCTAGGCGCTGGCTCAAGTGTCATTGACGGGTACAACGATATTTGGCTGCAGGGGCATCGCATTCATTGCGGTCGGTGTTGGACTGGCTCATGAGCTTCTTGTAGGCCCTGTGTGGATACATATTGCGTCATGATAACATGTTTTTACATGTTGCTAGCATCCGATGAGAAACCCTGGTCGCTGCTGGCGGTGCTGCTGTCACTGCGCACCAGGTACTTCTCGATGCTGCTGCTGCTGCTCCTCTTCGCCATGGTGCTTGCCTGCTGCTATTGCTGCCTCTGTTATCAATTTGCCTTCGTTCGTTTTTTCTTCGCGCTCTTTTTTCTATCCCCCTGAAGTACCCGTGTTTTGGTGGATTGGAGTGGTGGCTCGGAGGGGGGGTTCATCATCCGTGGTCTATTTGACACCTAGGGCTTGCATCAGTCAGTGTTAGCATGTGTGCCAAGGGACACACTGGCCACACTTTGTGGCAACAGCACCCTGTGCCAGCCTGCCCCCAAAGTCACCAAGAATGCAGGGTTTGGGGGGTGCCCAGGGTGGCCCTTGAGGGGGGTGAAAAAAATGCTCGGTTTTGTCTTGTGTGTGTAAAAAAAGTCTTGAAGCACGACTTTGGCAACAGTTTTCGTGAGGCGCGACAGCTCTCTGGTGGTGACAAGCGCCACGCAGGTTGCTTAGACGGCTGTCCATATCACACACACACGTATACGTTGTTGTCTGCTCAGGTGCCATGTCGTGTGTCATAGTCAATATTTTGTATGTGTGTACATTAACCATGTTCTATACGTGTTCTACAGTATGCATGGTCTGCAGCTGAATATGTAGCACCCATGGTCAAAGCTGCAAATTTCATTGGCAGCGCTTCACTGCGGCAAGGAGACCTCCGGGACTGTGCGCACGCAGTGGCCATGCGCAGGCGGAAAGCAAGACATGTGGGGCACAGTCCACGCTCGGCAGACCCGCAAGAATGGAGTGACATACGCAGCGATGCTCAGCATGCAGCCCAACAAGGCACGTAGTACACCCGCGCGCTCAAGAGCGCACTTCACAGGCAATGCGCAACCGCAATGGGGGGGGGGGCGTTGTGTGCACGAAGGAGCTCGTTGTGCGCAGTTGGCATGGCCGCGTTATGGTATGACCTGGTATGCTTCCACAATGAACATCAAGCCCCAGCAGCAGCCTGCGATCTGTCACACAACACCGTCATAACATGGACCAAAAGCAGCACACTGGGAATCGCATGCACAGTCGCAAGGGGTTTATTTTGATCTTGGCAAGGAGGCCCTACTTGTAAGGATCTGCTTCAAAGGGCTTGATATCAGGTGGGCACAAGTGCAAATGCTTGTGGTGCCAGCAGCTGAAACGACGGGGGAAAATGCGCGGAGCTCGGGGAGGTGCGCGGCGCTGGGATTGCTTACAATTCGACCTGTCTCTGAAAGAAATCTGGTACAGGGCAGCACATATCTACCCCTTGTGCACACATACCCCCTGTGCCCATGGGTGCGGGTTGCGGCGCGGTGCGCGCCCGCCGCCGCAGATCTGACGGTTACATTCCGTGAAACGGCTCCTCCTCTACTTGTCCTTGTCCGCTTCTTCAAAGTCCTCATCAAAGATGGCGCCGACCACGGTGCACCCATTCTTTTCCAGCTCGCGGCGCGTGAGCTCCGTGCCCCGCAGCTTGGCGCCGCCAAGGAATGTCTGCGCGCCGCGGCAACGGACGGACGCGAGCATACATGAGCAACACTGGTAGCTATGGTGTATGGGTGCGCCGTCCGATCATGCTAGTATTATTAGCAGCGCATGACACATTAGAACAACATGTTGCACCGCGTCTGGGGGGGCTGTGCCGCCGCCAGCGGCCAAAGTAGGCAGCAGCTTCTGAAGTGCCTAGATGTGCTCAATACTGAAGAGTACGAGTTAGGCCCCTCAGGCGGAAGTAAATGAACTACAAGTGGGCGATAGCAGTGGGCGAGCTGTACCTTCTCAGACACTACCGGCATTTGTCAAGAAACCCACTTAAAGCCCGATCCTACAACAGCCACCCTTTACATTGTCGCGCAAACCTCCAAACTGGCCAGGACATGATGGCAGCCGTGTGCATTCAGCGCTGCTCGCTCACCACGCGCAGCATCTGCAATGGCGGCACTGAACGGCGGCATGCATGCATGTAGGACGCAATGTGAACGCGACATGGCGCTGCTGATTACCTCACGCGTGCGCGCAGGAAGTCGCACTGCCGTGAGCGCTCCGATGAGCACCCACTTGAACTTGCATACCTGCTTTTTGAACTCACTCGTCACCATCACACATGCTGCGCACCCGTTGAAAGCCAGACAACACGTGGGTCCGCGCCGCACTCTGACACACGCGGCACACATCCCTCGCTAAACCAACACACTGTGTGGGTTTGCTCCGCCATGTAACACACGTGGGGCACCACCCTTGTTAAACTAGCCTACGCGCACGTATCTCCGCACTGCCGGCGCACTCAAAAACAAACTTCAAGTCTCACCTGCTTGAAGACGGCGCCGCCGACGCGCGCGTCTGTCAGGTCGGCGCCTGACATGTTGGCCCCCGTGAAGCCCTCGCTGAAGCTTGCGCACCACCCTTGATCAGACTACAACTTCAATTTCACATGCGCAGTGGGTGACGCACCTGCTTGAAGACGGCGCCGCCGACGCGCGCGTCCGTCAGGTCCGCGCCCGACATGTTGGCCCCCGTGAGGTCCGCGCACACGAGCTTCGAGCCGCGCAGGTCCGCGCCGCACAGCTTGGCGCCGCTCAAGTTGGCAAAGCTCAGCGTGGCGCCGTTGAGGTTGCTGGCCGAGAAGTCGGCGCCCGTGAGGTCCGCGTGCGCGAGCGTCGCGCCGATGAACTGCGACTGGAAGCACGTCGCGCGCCGCATCGAGCACCTGGGGGACGGGGGGGGGGGGGGGGGGGGGATTCAGTTTGTGTCAAGGCGCCATTGACGATTCTGCCACTTGCAATGTGCGATCGCTTGTTGCTGTTCTATATGTGCTTGGGTAGGGGCCGTGTGCTTGCTTGAGCGATGCCGTGTGTACTTTGTCCAGCATTTAGGGGGGGTGTTGCTGTACAGGGGTGTGGGGGGGGGGCTGTTATGTGTGTGCTTAGGTAGGGGGCATGTGCTTTCAGAGGCGTTAAGTACTAATCGTTTGCGAGATGAGTGCAGCCGCACAGGCGGAGAGCTGCGCACCCCGCAGGGTACGCGCGAGCGCAGTTTGCAGAACTGGACTGTGGGTGAACGATCTCACAAAAGCTGCTCTTTTCAGTCAGCACTGATATACCGGCTCACGCAGCCTACTGTACAGTATGGCAGCCCCCAGGGGCCTTGACCCAAGGCAGCCCCCAGGGGCCTTGACCCAAAACACCCACTAGCGAGCTCGGCGGACTTTGAGAGGCGATCGCGCGCGCACGCCATTCAAGAGCACAATGACGAACTCACAACATTGCAGCGCCATGCGGGTGCTCCGCACAGGCGTGGCGCGACGCGCGTGCTCAGGTGCCGCGGAATGACCTCTTGCAGCGCTCAAATGCAGTCATGGCGCAGAGCATGTACGCAGGCGGGCGAGCGCGCACGCGCGCGCACACGCACGCAACGCGCGCGCAAATACTACGTGCATACTTGTATGGGCGTCCCGAACATACGCATCGACTGAGCAGACTGCCGCGCGCACAGTGAACCCCTGCCTGCGCCTGCCTCATCAGAACCATACACACTAGCCCCGCAGTCCATCTCACAAGTACTTTGTTTACTTCCACTTGAGGTGAAAATGCAAGATATGTAACTCTTCCTCATGTCAAGCGGTGACCCATTCGCATTTGTGACAGCAATGAAACACATGCGCTATCTACTCTGTTACAAGCTGCCCCAGACCACTGCCTCGGCGGAAAACTTGCACACAACTGAGTATGGACGCGCCGCACATGTTGATGCCGCGCATCATGTGTAAGTCGAGGACGAGGTATGTACATACATACATAGACATACATACATAGACAGACATAAATACATACATACCTGAGCATGGACGCGCCGCACATGTTGATGCCGCGCATCTTGTACGCATCGAGGACGAGGTCGTCCATGGCGATGCGCATCTTGTTAAGCACCTCTTACAGTTCAAATGCGGAAAGGCGCGCACATACCTAAGCACACGCAGATACATACAGTCTGTCACGGTGGGACTCATTGGCATGCTGCCAGTGCCCATGGGCACTCAGCCTGCAGTGCCGGCGGCCACTGGGCACTCGTGCATACTAGTAGGACAGAGTATTCAATGATTGGAGATTTGACAGATTTCCGCTCGAGTGATTGTCATATGCTGCAATTAGTGCATACGCACCTGAGCATGGACGCGCCGCACATGTTGATGCCGCGCATCATGTACGTGTCGAGCACGAGGTCGTCCATGGCGATGCGCATCTCGTTGAGCGTCTGCAGCGCGTAGATGCGCGGACGGCTGCGCACGTTGCCCTCGGCGCCGTCGATCGCGCTCCACAGCGAGAAGACGTACGCCGAGTTGCGCCCCTCCGCCTCCTTGCACCACATGACCTGCGGCGCGCGCATGAATTGGGGGGGGGGGGGGGGGGGGAGGGGGGGGGCAGTGCTCAACAACATTTATGAAGATGTTGTTTTATGCGGCTTGACTTGTTCACAAAGAAGTGCTTCAAGTACGATGTTCGAACATGATATGCGCCCCTCCTTGAACCACATGACCTGCGGCGGCGGCGGCGCGCGTGCAGTGAGGGGGGGACCGGGGGGGGGGGGGGGACAGTGCTCAGCATCGTTCACTCTCTTTATACCTGGGTTGCCTGCGATTAGAACTTCCACAACTATGACATTCCCGAATGAGGGGCACACCTCCACTGCTTTGAACCGTATGACAAAGGGGGGCAGAGGCGTCGGCGCGCGCGCTTAGCGCGTGCGTGGGGGTGTGGCCAGCAACAAGAAGCGTTGAAGCCTGGCCCTACAAACAAAGAAACTACCTACTTCAAGTACCTTGAATCGGCAACGATTTTTCAGCAGGAAGAATGAAGTGCGTGCTGCGTGGCCTGCAGCGGTGCAAGCGCGCAGCGCACGGGGGGTGCAGTGCAGCGCGCAGCAGCGCTCACCACATCGGGCCCACCCGCTTTCTGCGCCCCGCTCATGCTTGTCATCCGCAGCGCTGCTCTACAGCGCCGCTTGAAGTTGACGCGGGGCGCGCGCGCCCTAACCCTAACCCTAACCCCCACGAGCTGGCATGACGTAACGCCTGCAGATCTCATCATCTGCATCTTGCATGTGCAGAGCGCGCGCGTGAACAAGTTCATGTTGTCCCCCGCGCGCGCGCGGGCAGGCGCAGCTCTTGTCAGCGCAGCTGTGTGCGCTTCACAACAAAAGTTCTATATCATATTCTGGCAGCACGTGGCCGACGCGCTCGTGATCAGCAAGCTCCAGTGTCAATGATGGCTAGTGGTCATTAACCCCCCACCACCATGCAACCCTAACCCTAATGTTGATCCCAGCCCTAAGTGAGCGAGCTCCTAAACCAAGCCGACCATCCCCTTCCTGCGCCTCATTCTAGCCCCGACCATAGCCCTGACCGCAACACTTGCCCTGAATCGCGAAGTCACACACTGTAAGGATGGCCATCCCGTCCAGGTCATACACAGGAGCTCTGACCCTACCTCTGACCCTAGCCCGAGCCCTAACCCCAACTGCAACCCCAATTGCAACACATCACCAAGTGCTCAGCGCGCGCACTCACCACTGTGATGACGACGGCCATCCCCTTCAGGTCATGCACAGGAGCTCCTGCCCTACCTCTCACCTTACCTCTTGCCCTAGCCCTAGCCGTAGCTTTAGCCTTAACCCTAACTGCAACACTCAACCCTAAGCGCTTAGCGCGCGCACGAAACTCACCACCGTGATGATGACGGCCATCCCCTCCAGGTACCCGATGACGTTCACGAGGTTCGACCAGATGCTCAGGTGCTTCTCGAGCGCGCCCTCCGCGAGGATGAGCGTCACCGCGGCCAGGAAGTACACGGCGATGGGGATCTTCATGAGCGCGTGCGCGACGGCGCGCAGCGTGAGCGTCCACACGAGCACGATCACGTACTTGACGCGCTGCAGCGGCGTGAGCGGCGGCGGCGGCTCGTCGTCGTCATCCCCCCAGTCTCCCCCCCCCGTCGCCTTCAGATCGTGCGAGCTCGCGGCGGTGAGCGCTGCTGTGGAAGACGCGTCGTAGAAGAACTTCTTGAGCGCTGCGCCGCGCGTGTGCGCCGCCTCCGGCGAGCCCGGCACCGCGACCGAGTGCAGGCCCTCTATCATCATGCCGGTGACGGCGCCAATGGCCTTCTCCCAGCCGTCGCGCTTCGCAGTGGACCACGTCTCGCCGCTCATCTCCATGAGCGTGCGCAGCAGTGCGACGCCGACATAGCGCAGCTGTTGCGGCGGCGAAGGGAGACAAACATGTGTGTACCAGTCAGCAGATCAACTTTGAGTGAGCGATGCACGTCTTCCAGTGTGACGTTGCTGGCACGGTGCAGCTCCACAAGGCTCAGCGCGAATGACAAAAGCACCATACTTCAACAATGCACTTCAACTTCATGTAAGCGACGCACCTGCTCTTCCATCGCGCCATATCCGACGTGGCGCCGCGAGCGACGCAGGATTACACTTCAACGACACAGTTCAACTTCGAATAGGCGACGCACCTGCTCTTCCATCGCGCCATAGCCGACGTGGCGCCGCCCCAGCTCCACGAGGCTCGGCTTGAGCGACGCGGGGTCCCGCAGGCCCTCCACGCACAGCGCGATGGAGCTGAGCAGCTTGGAGTGCAGGACGACCATGTCGACTGTGTCAAACAGCGGCCGCAGCTCCGGGTGCACCTCAAATAAATTGTCGTAGAACTTGATGCCGAAGTCATCCTGCGCGATTGGTGGTTGGGGGTTTGGGGGGGGGGGAGGGTATGTTGAGGGGATTCTGCACAGTGAGACTGACAGCAGGTGCCGACGCAGAGGCTACAGGGTTGCACAAGGCGCGCACACGGACAGAACCCGCGCAGCTGGGGTTCCATAAGCGGTCACCGTACACCACGGCACAAGGACTTGTACAGAGTGGCGCAACGCAGGCCTCTTGTGTGTAGCAGCGTGCGTGATCCCAACGCGGCTGCGGTCGCCATCAGCGCCTGTGCACGGCGGCACCATAATCTCAAAGCGGCTGCGGTCGCTGTCACGCGCCATCAGGGCGCAGCGGCGCGTGCGCAGCGGCTTCGTGCCGCTGAGCAGCTGAGCGCTGCCGCGCTGCAATGGTGCTCAGTGGACAGCGGCGCAGCGGGGCCGCACCACTAGTACCAGGTGGGGGGGGCATGCAGCGGCGCGCGCTCTGCGAATGCGAGATTGCGTGGAGAGAAGGCTACCATGTCTGAGGCAGAAACAGTGAGCGCTGGCTGTGCACCCGCTGCAAGGCATGGACGCCGGCCTGGCGCAGCGCTCAGCAACGGGTGGTCACGGACTGCTGCTGAGCTGCCACGGAGAGCAGTTTTCACCGCCCGTGCTGTGCTGTGCCGTGCAGTGCCGTGAGGGCACAGCACAGCAGTGCAGGTGCAGCTGGCTCGAGTGCACTGCGGACATGCCGAAGAACAGTCCGATGTGAAGCAAGCGAGTGAGTGCATCGACGGTGCGCGCCTCTGAGCGGCGTGACGCCAGTCAAAACAGCTCTGCTTCTGATTGCTGCTATCAGAGCGCTTGCAGGGGCGAGTCACCTGCTGCTTGATGTAGTTGAAGTTGTCCGCGACCTCCTCCTGCCAAGACGGGATGCGCGTCAGCTGCTGCTGCGGGTCCCCCGCCGCCGCCGCCGCCGCCGCCACCACCACCGCGTTCTCGTCCCCCTTGACCGCCACCGGCACGCCCGCGGCGTTGTACACCGGAGCCGACGCGTGCTTCGACAGGAGCTGCCGCGGCGAGGACGTCGACGGCGGCGCGACGTGCGTCCCCACCCCCTCCTCAATCTGAACTTCAAGCGGGTCCTCCTCGTCCGACGGCGGCGACCGCGCGAGCAGGCGCACCGACGCGCCCCCCGCCAGCCCCCCCATGCGCAGCGGCGGCGGCACGGACGACAGCGGCGCCGCCGCGGCCGGCCGCTGCTGCTGCTGCGGCAGCCCCGTCGCGCTGTCGCGCCGCGCCGCGAGCGCCGCCGCCGCGTGCCTGCAGAAGTCATGCTGCAGCAGCGGCAGCCGCGGCTCCGCGGGATCCCCCGCGACCAGCGACAGCGACGTGCGGCGCGCGGGCAGCGAGCGCCGCGGCGCCGGCGGCGATGGCGGTGGCGACGCCAGCGCCGCCAGCGCTGCCGCGGTCCGTCCCTGCGACGTTGCAGCTCTTCCGGGGGTCGCGCCCGCCGCTATTGCCGCCGCCACGCCGCGCGCCGCCGCCGCCGCCGCGGCCGTCGGCGACGCGGCTGGCGACGGCGACGGCGACGCCGCGCGCGACACCACAGGTGACACCGGCAGCGACGGCGAGAGCGACAGCCGCGGCGCTGGCCTCTTGTTCTCGTAGCCTGCGAGGAGCAGGTCGGTGAGGCGGTTGTACGCGGCGACCCACTCCGCGGGCGCGTCGCCTGCGGCCCACGCCGGGCCCAGCACCTCGCACAGCGTGCCGAGCAGCGCTACGCCGACGCCGGCAAACATGTCGGACGTCACGCCGTAGCGCTCGTGGCGGCGGCCGACGCCGGCGAGCGTCTGCACGAGGTCGGTTTCCGGGTCGGAGCCGTCGCCCGCGCCCGCCGCCGCGGCGCGCATCGCGTCGATGATGCCCGGGATGAGCAGGTAGTGCTTGCGGCGCCGGTTGGAGCGCTGCACGAGGGACGTGTCCACGTCCGGCGGCAGGTTGCGCAGGAACACAGCCTCCATGTCGATCTGAGGGGGGGGGCAACATTGTGGAGGGGGGGGGGGAGAATCTCACTGTGTCACAGATTTTGTTGGTGCTTCAAATTGACGCGCCAGTGGAGCGGGTTTGCAGGAGGGGTCTCTGTCATGGGGCAGGGGGGGGGAGGTCTCACTGGGTGACAGTTTGCGTTGGTGCTTCAAGTTGACGTGCCAGTGGAGCGGGTTTGCGGGAGTAGTTTCTGTCATGGGGGGTGCGTGATGAAGCGGCGGCGGCGGTGGCGGCGGCCGGCAACACGTCGAATGCTCTGCACACTGGCAGTTGCTGCCAGGCGGCAGGTGAGAAACTTTGAGACCATGCAGCAGGCAGATTGTCAAGCAGACGATGGGATGCAAGCCAACAACCATAGAAGTCGGGATATGCAGCGATTGGGCAACGTAATATCACCGTGATGAGGGGCAGGATACGTTGGGCGGCAAAGTACACGTCCACTGCAATAGTGATGGATGCCGATGACATGTTATTTACGCCCTCAGAGAGCAGTCAGTGGGAAACATGTCAGCCACCTCGAGTATGGCGGCGACACTGCCTTAATCCCGGATTCGGACATTGCGATGTCAATGGGGGCTGCTGGTGATTGCAATAACAGTCAAGATACCATGAACTCGCACATGCTCATGTCATGAAGCAGCAAGGTGTAATTTGAGGAAAAGAGGAGCCCGGATCGTACTGCGTGTATGCTACATGTTGTGCAGGGCTATGCGTATGTTGACGCGATACCACCTACAGCAATGCACCAGTCATCAGATCATACAGGTGACCTGGTCAAGCAGCATCAATGGCTTATTTCCCAATGGCATCTCCGTTGTGAGACATCACGGCAGCGCGTGCTTTCTTGACAACACATCGGTGTGACACGGGCCGGGCACTCCATTTGGACGGCGCCTCCAGTGCGAGCTGTTGGTATGTCGAGCGCTGCAAACTTTTACCATGTCCACTGACCGAGCACATCAGCTGGAGATGTCTGACAACTTGCAGTGCAGAGCGGTTCCCTGCGTGCAATCAGCGCGTACCTTGTGCGCGTCCGCTTCCAGCAGAACGGCCTCCCATCGTTGCTCGAAGTTTTCGAACCACAGCGGTGGTCTCGTGCGCGCTGCTGGCGCTGCCATCGCCGCTCACCACCAGAAATTGTGGCTACGCTGTGTGTGCACTGGGTCTGTCGCGCTTCTACGGCTGCTCTATGCCCATGTTGAAGCGCAATGTATATCTTGCACAAGGTCCACGGCGGCCAAGCTGCTCAAAGCTGTGTGCTTGATGATCGAAGCTGTGCACGCCTGTGTGCAAGCATCGATAATTTGCAACAAGGCGCAACTCGCGCCATGTGCAGACTTGCTGCCACATTTTCCTTCTCCGTGCAGCATGGCGGTCATTTATGGCAGGTAAACTCTGTCAGCTTGCTCATTCAGAAGAAAACCTTGCTGCGGCGACAGTGCGGCGTGGCCACTGACGAACGCTGGCATTGTCCGGTTTGCGCAGAGCCTGTACGGCGCTCATGTAAACATCCATGTGCGAAGCAGGGTCTCTCTGAGGCAAATGGCACACACAGTTCATTCATTACCAGGCGTTTATTCCTCCGGTTGCCAAAGCCAAAGGTTTTGTGTCTTCTCCGCAAAAGCTGTACTTCAAGTAGGCCGTGCAATGCCAAGGTGCCACGCACGGGCTGAGGATTACACACTGGATGCGAACTGGGTAAGCGTTGTGTCTGTTGGCTGCTCTATTTCCCTGGGCACCGTCTCCTACGCAGCTGCTGTGGCAGGTGAATGACAGCTGGCTTCCACTCCAACCCCCCGCAAAGCAAAGCTGCGCGATGCTGTAGAAGGCTGACCCGGCCACACAACGCGCGAAGAGCGCGTGAACGCGCGAAGAGCGCGTGGGTCATGTTTGCGTCCGTGCTCTGGCACACGCTATCAGCTTCCCTTGGGACGACAGTCGTCGAACAAAAGGTAAATTCAGGCACAGTTGACAATATTGTCGCTGAAAACCAGAAACACACGCGAAAGCAGCGAGCAAAGGCCAACTTGAGCAGCAGTGCGTTCAGTTTGAACTGCAAAGGCAAATGGACTGGGGGCACGATGAGGTTGCGCCGCATGGGGTGGCCACTTGGTATCCCCTTGTAAGCGTGGAGCCAACTCCTGTGGTTACCGGTGCCGCCGTCGCCGCCGCGTGGACCGCCGCATGCTGCTACTGCGCTTGCTGCTGGCTGCTGCCGCAGGCGGCGCGGCGACAGCAGCAGCAGCAGCCTGCTGAGCAGCCAGAGCATCATTGCCGCCTATACTGATGCTGTTGTTGCTTACTGCTGTCTTGACCCACCATCCGCTGCGGCAGCAGCAGGCGCCACCGCCCTGCCCCAACCGCACACCACTGGCAGTGAGCCTCATCCAGGCCACAGTCACCCACCGAAGCAAGCACGTACACACCGGTCCCACTGCGCAACCATTAATGCAAGTCTGCCGGCAGTGATGCGCTGCACCTAGAGGACTTGATAATATGCACGATGCTTGTACTTTTTATTAATTCTCGCTCAGGGCGCGAAAAAGCCCAGATGATTGGCATCTAGCTGTAAGGAATCTACATGTCGTATGACAGTCTGAAAGTGTCGCAACGACAACCACTCAAACGCCGCCGCCGCCAAATGGCATCTCGGGGTCCTCCCCTACGTCCTCCTCCATGTGCCCCCCCCCCCTGGATTCTGCCGTGTGTGTCATGACACGGCCAGAGTACGCCATGTGGAGCGCTGCCGACAGTGCCGAGCGTAAGCGCGCCAGGGCGATGCCCTTGAGAGCTTTAGGGCGCGCTCCTCCGGGCACTGACATTCTGCTGGCATGCTCCGTCGCCACAGCCTCCAGCAGCTTCCGCCCCTGCTCCCCGATGCTGCCAAATGACCCTATTGCCAAAGTGGCAAGTTTGTAGCGATTCTGATCATAATGACCAGAATAGTGGGTAGTCTTGGCGGCCTCTTGGTCGCGGCAGCATCGCTCGGGGTCTGCTTGTACTATAGTATGAGCGTGGTTCAAGCAGCAGCGCTCACTGACAGGTTCAGAGGCTGCGCCGCCGCTGGCATTAATGCTGTGGTCTGCTGGCTTCAGATCATGATGCAGGCTCAGGTTCAGCCTGTCAGTGAGGCGGCCGGCGCACGCTCCGAGTCAGCTCCTGCTCTTTGAGGCTTCAGACCACTCGCCATGCCAGTGGCAATGTGCCTGCTCGACACAGCGCCTGTAGCGAGGCGCACTTCGAGCTGTGCAGCACCATATGGCATTGCCGAACGCAGCTCAATGTCCATCCAGCTCGAATGCAAATGGCTGCCTGGAGCTCGTCACCAGCTTACATTGTATGTTGGCAGCCATGCATCCGATTATCTGATGTCTTCGGGAGGCACTTGAACTTTGATTGAACTTCATTGAATGCACATGTGGTTCAGTGGCAGCAGAAAGCAAGCTTGGGCCAGGTATATATGCAATGGGCACTAGCCAGCTGCAGGGCATACGGTTCCCCTGCGACCAGTATTGCGTTCGGCTCGCCGCCGTCAGCAGACTCCGGAAAGCTTTCCTGCACATCATGTGACATCATGCATGATGCTGCTGCAGCAGTGGCTGCAACGCAAGGCTGCCCACAGGTTGGTGCAGTCCTTACGTCATCGACCAGAATGATCGCGGATGGCCATCAGCAGTGCAGCTGCTGTCTTGGGTGTGCGCCAGTGGCAGCGATCAACTTGCAGAGGTGGAGGGGGCGCTGAACTCAGTAAAGCCTGAGTACATACGACTTGGAGTATACCCGTACTGGCCCGAGCCCCTCTGCACCATTGCGTGCTGCTACCAGTGCCATGAGATCAGCATGTTGTCTGCGGCTCCGAGTCAGTGGTTGATGGTGCTTATATAAATACTGCTGCCCGTGCACTGCACTGGCAGCGACAGGTCTAGATCCCCGATGCAAGCAGCTGCATGTGGGGGACAATGGATACATGGTCTTGTGACATCTGCTTCAAAAGCGATTCTTACTGATGGCTGCAGACGCAGCTGTGGAGCCTGCTGCAGCGGATCGCCTGCGGCTGTCACAGATTTGGAGCAGTGAACTACACACGTCAAGCAAAAAATCAAGCAAAATCATCCAGAGCCAGCTCTTGATGTGCGGCACTTGTGCCAGCACAGTTGCGTCCCTGTGTCCGAAAGTGGCCGCATTCAGTGCCGTCTATACGCCTGCTTGGGTGAGAAAACCCACTTGCATATGATGCTAGTGGTGATTGCACCCATGAAGCGCGCCAGCTTCTGATTGACAGTTTCTGGGCTGGGCTGGCCCCCATTGTTCCCTCTTTTTTTTTCAGGGCAACTTCACAGTGAACTTTGCGGAAGTTTGGTGGCCGAGAAAACAGGCACCTCCCAGCGCTCGCCGTGTAGTTGCAGCAAGGTCGAGATGGTGAGATGATGGCGATGGCGCATCAGCTATGCGTGCGCTGGTTGCTGCTGCTGCCGTGTCGTGCTGTGCTACAACTCTGGCAACCTACGGCGGCGACACACCGTGCCCATCGCTTGTCTAGCTGGGTGCTGATGTACATGTCTGTAGCTTTAGCTCTGTCGCTCATCACATCATTGCTGTTGCTGCTGCCTTTCCTGCTACTGCTGTTGCATCTGGCCGCAGCCTTCCCACAAGACCTTCCGCACAAAGCGCACCCTGGCGGTGAAGCTTAAGCAGAACAGGCCCATCCCCAACTGGATCAGGCTGCGCACCGACAACACCATCCGGTGAGTAGTGGCATCAGAAGGCTTGGCGGCCAGGCCTTAGGTGCTTGCCAATGTTCACGCAGGTTGTCGCGTTTTGCATTGCCTGTGTTGTGTGATGCTTTGTGTTGAATCCTGTCGAACCAAATTTTCCATTGTCCTCAACACCAGCTTCTCATGCCCGTTGCTGCAGGTACAACGCCAAGCGCCGCCACTGGCGCCGCACCAAGCTCGGCCTCTAGGCGCGGCGCTCGCCTGTGCTCCGGGAGGGAGGAATGGAGAGCTGCTGCTGGTGTGCTGTGGCTGCTGGTGGTGGAGCGAGAGGGGCAGGGGCCCTAGCTGCTGCGGCGGCGCTGCGAGACCGACGCGGCAGAGCTCTGTGTGCCCGAGCGCTTAGTAAATCTCATTGACTCTACCAATGGCCCCGCGCTTATGGTCTTCCTTCCTGCTGTACCGTTGCCATCAGTTGCGAGTTTTCGGTGTCAGAGGTGTGGGGATGCGCGTGTGTGATGAGACAGCCCGTGCATCGCATTTTGAGCGCAGACAGCCTCACTGCGCGATGGCCAATAACATTTTTGCGGCAGCCAGCTCGGTCGAGCATACATCCTGTCGCTGGTTCACGAGTCATGACGCTTGAGGAGACGTTTACACGCAAGCGTGGACTGCATATCCGATGCCTGTCCCCCCTTTGCCAGTTTTTTGCTACTCTCGGAGTGGTGCATGCACTGGCGTGTCACTGGTGCTATTCTGATGGAAGCAGCACCGAGCGGGGCATGCGTGCGCATTGCAAGGCAAGGTAAGTACATGCGCACGGCCACGTGGGCAGGGGGTGACGGCAGCGTTCCACATTTCGATGATGCTCAGCAAACAACGCCAGCCACCCCTGATGATGCAGTGCTGGAGCTCCCTCCCACACACACATCCGCCCGGAGAGGATGAATCTCATCAGTTTTCGGGCCCCCGGGGCTCAGCCAGATCATTGCCGCAGCACGGTGGCTGCGAACTACGCCTAACCGTGCCCAACTGACCGTGAGGCGCTCTTCCAGACGACGGCATGCCGCGCCCACATCGATGGTGTCCCGCGCAGCAGCGGCGCACATGGGTCAGTTGTGTGCGCGGAACTGTGGTGCAGCTACATGGGTCTGTTTCAGACTGTCTGGCTATGCTTCGCCCGCCGCCACAGCGTATGGCGGCGCGCGCGCGAACTTCAGCAGAGTACTTAGTCTGGTCACGAATCGAATGAGACGCATGCCACGGCTCAGTGTGCCCATAGCAAGCTCCTGATGCTGGTACAGAGATGCATTGCATCAACAACAGTGAAGCGCACAGCTTCAGCGAAGTGCCTTGTCGATATGTGGGGTCTCACCTAGTCTGCAAGTTGTGCATTCAGCCCGTCATCTATGCAATTGCACGCATCCCAGTACCTGTACGACACTATGCACTTGTACTGGTGACGGTACGACACCATACACCTATAGCACATTGAATGCGTGCGCACAACTGCCGCACAGATGTTCAGCTTTCAACAAATGTTCATGCATTTCCTGAACAGCAGCATGCTGGAATGTGTTGTGGCAGGCTCTGAAGCAAAGACCCATGGCGCGTAGAGTGCCGACCAGCTCATTCGCTGCAACGCAACGTGCACACACGGGTTCTGTCACGAGAAGCACACAATGCATGACTTCTGTTGCTAGAAGCGCATGATGCTCTTGCAGGGGGGCGTGAGCACACTGCGCAGAGCAGTGCTCACACAAACAGCTCGAATGGCCAAAGGTCGCACACATGTTGCAACTACAATCAGGTGAAGCATAGCGTGCTCGCAACCACGTTTGAGAAGCAGAAACAAGTGCAGTTCACTGCAGCCGAAGCTAAGCGCAGCAGGATGGCAGCAGCACAGCAAGGCACTTGAAACTTCAAGTGCAGGGAAGGGTATGTATGTAAGTCGTTCATGCGCGCCTGCGCTGTGTTGCGGCCTGCGTGATGTGCTACATGTACGCATTGAAGCACACTTGCCGTGTGCCAAAAACCTTCGCCTCCGCTACGGCCACCGCCCAACCGCGCGCCGGCTGCCCCTGCTGCAGCCAACTTTGCAACGATTAGGCGTGTGCCATCACCACCTCTACACAAAAGACGCCTGTTCGCAGCGCCGGAGCTCTGGCGGCGTGGGCTGCGGCGACGACACGCTGCGTTCGCAGCTGTTGCACGACACGCTCATCCACCCTCTCAAGCAGCCATGTGTCGTGCCGCATTGAACACACCTGCGCTTATGGACGCAAACGGCCTGCCTGACTGCGCATCGCGCCAACTCCGCACGGAGATGCTATCGCCACTTGTACGCTTATGGCAGACGCCGCCGCCTGGCTCAAAGGCGCGTGCTGCGCTGTGTCGCAACATGCGCATGACCATGCTGCAGTGCTGTGCACAGAGTCTGGGATCCGAGAGCGGCTGCAGACACAGCGTGACAGCGCCAGCCCCTGCCGACACAGGCGCATGCGCACGCACGGCAACAACGCAGTGCGGCTGCCGTCAGTGCGCCGCCGCATACCGCGTCGCGACTTGAGTCCGAAACTCTTGGTCAGCCACTCTTGCCCTGTATCTAGCTCGCAATGCCTCCGCCAGTCACACACTGGGGCGTGAGGCACCGCATCTGAACGCTGCCGGCCGAGACGCCGCGTTAAAGCTGCGCGCATCGCGTGCCGCTGCGCAGCGCGACAGCCGCTGCTACGCGCCGCGTGCACAGCACACAGGACCAGCCGCCGCTGCCGTCGCCGCCGCCGTCGCAGCTGCGCGACAGCCGGTGCACCACCGCGCCGCGCCGTGCTATCCGCTGCCAATCTTGATGCCCCCGTCGAAGCGCGCGGCGGCACGGCGGCGCGCGGCGTCCACGGGGTTCGGCACGTCCAGCCCCAGCGTCGGCAGCGGCAGCGCCGCCGCCGCCAGCGCCTCCGCCGTCTGGCACGCGCTGTCCGCGTAGTGCGCCGCCAGCGCCTGCCAGAGGTACGAGACCTCGCGCCCGTCTATCACATGCCGCGGCGGCAGCGCGCCGTCCGATGTGTCGGGTTGCGGCGCCGCGGTGGCGGCGGCGGCGGCGGGGGATGCGGGCGGCGTGGCGGCGGCAGCGGCGGCGGCGGCGGCCGCGGCAGCAGCGGCGGCGGACGCACGCTGCTGCTTGACGTACTCTGTGCTGACGCGCCGCTGCTCCAGCTGCGGGGCGCGCGGGGAAGGGGAAGTGCGATGGCGTCAGCAGACGTGAGCGCTCTGGAAGCAACCAGAGCTGTGCACCTGCGCAGCGCAAGAGCCTCCATGCCAAGCCACGACAGGGGCGCTCAGTGGTTGAATGGTCACTGTCACTGACAGCAGCGGGACAGAGCGCAGCGCGGCAGTCATACACAGGGGCAGGGTTTTACGCCCCACGCTCTGCAATACCTTGTCCACATAGATGGCGTTCGACAGCGTGGAGAGCGACAACGGCGTCAGCATCGCCACGCGCGCGGCGCGCCGCGGCGTCGTCGCCGCCGCCGTTGCCGCCGCCGCCGCCGCCGCCGCCGCCGCCGTCATGCTGCCTTTCTCGCCGGCCGCGCCGCCGGCGCCGCCGCTGCCGCCGCTGCCGCTGTCGCGGACGTGCGGCTGCAGATCCGGCCGCCGCCGCGCGACTCTCGCCAGCACGTCCGCCTCGTCGTCGTGCGGCAGCACGTACGTGACGGCGGGGATGCCGTGGGACGTGGGGAACACGCGCGGCGCGATGCTGAACTGCACCACCTGCAGCGCCATCCACAGCGGCGGGCCCGCGCCGCTGAGGACCTCCAGCTCGTCCTGTCGGGGGCGCAAGGTGGGGGGGGGGGGGGGGGGGGGGGGGGGGGGGGCGTCAGGCTTGTATGGTGTCGACAAGGGCGGGGGAGGGGGGGGGGGGGCTTGGCTTCAGGCTCGTCGTATGTAGTGTGGACATGGCATGGACGACACGGCCTTCTTGAGGTTCGCAGAGCATGAAGATGACAGACCATGTCATTAGAAAATTCATGAGTGTGCGCTGCCGATGCATCGGGCTGTCGAGCGCGTCAAAGGCAGTCATGGCACGTCACCCATCGGCGTCCGCGTCGTTGAGGAAGACACAAGGGGGGGGGGGGGCATAAAGAAAGGGAAAAAGTGCGCCTGCCTGCCTGCCTGCTGAGGCGCGTGCAATTTTGCACCGCACCGCCAGACGCGGGTGAAGCACCTGAACAGTGTGTGTGCACGAGTTGGCGTTTACCGGTTGCGATAGCGGCGCTGCACCTCTGGCAGCCGCTCTGCGGGCCGCTGTGCCTGCGCGCGCACGCGCACAAAGACTTCAACTTCACCATTGAAGAACAAGGGGGGCGGCGACGATGGGCCTCTGGCATCCGCACTACGCGCCGCGCCGCGCCGCGCCGGCGCGCGCAGCGCGCGCGTACGCGGACTTCAACTTCAACATCGAAGAAGATCAAGGGGGCGCAGTGCGTCACAGAGCTCGGCCTCAGGCCCGTCAACGGCTATGACAGGCCGCCCGCTCGGAAGTGGTGAGGCAGCTCTGGCGACAGTTGCATACGACGGCCGTGCTTCTTGGGGCGTGCCGTGGGATTGGGGGGGCGTGCCGGGCGGAGCCGCGGCGAAGCCATCTGCAGAAGAGATGGCCGCGGCCCGTCAGGTGCTGCTTGCGAGAGGTGAGTCGTTGCCGACCGGCACGCCCCCCCCAAGCCCACGGCACGCCCCAAGAAGAACGGCCGTCGTATGCAACTGTCGCCAGAGCTGCCTCACCACTTCCGAGCGGGCGGCCTGTCATAGCCGTTGTCGGGCCTGAAGGGGGGGGGGTGACGCACCTCCGGGACGCACTCCAGCAGCGCGCACGTCGAGGCCGCGTACTTCGCGCGCGTCTCGTACTGCGGCCCCAGCACCGGCCCGAGGTGCCGCAGCACGATGCACGCCTCGGCGTCGCGCGCCGGCGCCGCCCGCACCCTGCCGCTCTCCACGGCGAGCACGCGCAGCGCGGGCGGTGCCGGCGCCGGCGGCAGGCGCAGCCGCTCGCGCGCCGCCGCCATGACGTCCTCCATTAGCGCCGCCGCCGGCATCTCGAGCGTGATGCTGCCGGGGGCGGCGGCGATGGCGAGGCAGTGCGGCGGGGGGGGGGGGGGGCGAAAGGTTGAGTGAGTGCTTGAAGTTGTCAACTACAACTTCTGAACCATGTTGACATGGGGTAGTGGGGGGGGGCGGGGGCGTTTTGTCCGCTGTGTGCGCGCGCGGGGCTGGCCCAGAGCGGGACGCGCAGTTCACACGTGTACACGGACAGTCCACGCATGTACACACACAGTACATGTGAGGTGCATGATGGATATCATCAGAAATTAGCTTGCCAACGACAGCATGCCGGTCAGTGTGACAGGGCACTGCCGCTGGGCGTCAGCGCTGCTCTTCAGGGTCGAAGAGGTGCGTGCGGTGAGCGACAGCAATGCTCAGCAGCAGAGCAGTCTGTGTCGCGCGCGCCGCTGCGGCACGTGGGACGACGCAAGGCGGGCTGTGCGGCCGCCCATGAAGCTGATTGGCTATTCCAAGACAAGCCTAACCGTAACCCTAACCCTAACAAACCAGCCGCGCGTCGCAACACGTGAGCTACAGCCAGATGCGCAGCACCACTTCACCCCCCTCTCCCCCTTCCGGTGCACGCGCAACCAACATTAAAACCCACAACCTCGGCGCCCCCACTGAGACTGACTAGGCTGCCGCATCGCGAGCGCGCTGCAGCAGGAGCCGTGCGACTGCCGCCGCCGTTGCTGCCCCCGCCGCCCCCGCCGCCGCTGCCGCTGCGCGCAATCGGCGCCGCCGCGCGCATCAGAAGCAGCCCGCAGCGTCACCTGTTGAAGTGCTCAAAGAAGTCCGACGCGTCGAGCCCCGCGAACGCGAAGCCGCGCCCTGCGCTGAGCCCCTCCGCCGCGGCGGTTTCGCCGCACAGGATGGACAGCGCCGCCTGGGCGCGCTTGATGAGGGGCTTGTGGCGATCGGCTTCGAGAAGCGCGTTGACCAGCGGCCCGTCGTACAGGCGCAGCGTGACCATGAAGACGTCGGGCTGCTCGTTCTGCGGGGCGGCGAAGGGGGGAGGCGAGGGGGTTGGGGGGGAGGGGGCTTCAAATGCCAGGCGTACCGTCTTGTCAATGATTAGCGTGCGTTGTTTGTACCCAGCGTACTTTTGTGTCTCTAGAGTAGAAAGGGGGGGAGGGGGGCATGGATGATATCAGGCGCAGCGTGACCATGAGGACGTCGGGCTGCTCGTTCTGCGGAGCGCGCGCGGGTGCGGTGAAGGGGGAAGGCGAGGGGGTTGGGGGGGGGGGGGGGGGGAGGGGTTAGAGATGCCAGGCGTACCGTCTTGTCGATGATTGAGGTCACTGGGCGTATTTGTACCCACTTCGCGTATAAAGTGAGGGTGCATGTGGGTTATATGGGCCACTTGAAAAGGTGGACGCATTCAGCGTTGAGCACTGAGATTGTCCCTCGCACTTCGCGCTTCTTGTGCCTGCTACCCTCACTCCCTGCGGCGCTGCAGAAGTTCTACATACCGTTGTCAACTATCCCAAAGACACATTAGCAGTTGCCAGCGCGCCTGGCGCGCAGCAAGCCGCTGTCAGGCTCGGAGACAGCCTAGACGTTTGCAGAGCAGTCACCGCTGCTCCTTGCTGCTCACAGTCTGTGTTTCTGAGGCTTCAATGCAGCCGCTAGCAGCAGCAAAAAGCCTCGGGCTGGCGCTGCATCTGTGCGGCATAACGGCTGTACCTTGGAAAATGGGGTGGGGGGGGGGGGGGGGTGAACGCATTTCTGCGTGGCTCAAGAAACGGTGAGATCTATTCATGTGCCTGTGATAACACTAATGATGAAATATCCGATGACCTTGATCATCAACAACATGGGAGCGAGGGGCGGGAGGGGAGGGGGGGGGCCCACATGTTTCAATTATACCACGATCAACCACTTTATACGTAGTATGATATGATAAATTTAATAAAAACTGAGAAACAAAATCATTATAAACTTTGTCGAAAAACCATTTTCGATTTAAAAAAGTATAAAGACTACGCCCTTCAAACGAAAATTTTAAATTAAACAAGTTTTTGCTTTGGGCTTTGCACGGCCCAATTGTGCCAGGCACACCGGTACGAAACGCACGCTTGTAGTCCAGCTTTTGAGCGCGCACATGATCCATCGATCACGATCTCCCTGCGTCAATCACACCAGGTCAAGACGCACACGAAGCTTCCTCCGAGCGCGTACGCATGCGACTCATGGCGACTCATCGAGAAGAGTGATCACCTTAATAGGCGGGTACGGCAGGACCTCGAACTGCGCCCGCAAGTACAAATTGCCGTTGCCCGGCAGGAACTGGCGCAGCGCCGCGCTGCGACTGCGCGGCTGCGTGGGCGCGCAAACGAGCAGGAAGGAGACGGAGGGGGAAGGGGGGGGAGGGGGGGGGGGGGGAGGGGCATTCAGTTAATGGAAGCGATTCAAAAGTTCGTAGAGCTTTAGGCGACAAGGTGTGGTTGGCCACAAGTGCCTTCCACCAATGACCGTGGTCGCCGCAGCTGCAGCCATCGGCCACGAGAGCCAAAGGCTTGTGTGTGCAAGCTTTTTAGCGTTAGTATCATCGCAAGGAATTGGGCGCAATGGCAACACGTGAGGGGCCGCGCGATTCTCCGCTGCGGCAAGGCTGCTGCTCGGTTCAGCGCGAGGGCCACGGCGCTCTCTCTCGGACGTGCGCGCGCACGCGCGCGCGTTCGTTCATTCGCGCTGGGCTCGTGCGTCGAAAGCCTGCATTGTGCCGTTGAGCACTGACACCTGCCTATCTGGGCGCGTGCGACAGCGCGTCGCACGCGCCGCAGCGAGGCTGCTGCTCGGCACTTCTCTCAAACGTGCGCGCGCACGCACGCGGTCAGTAATTCACGCCAGCTCGCGAGTCGGAACCCACGCTGAGACTCGCCCACCTGGGCACGGCGACCGCGTGCCGCGCATGGCACAAGCGCCGCAGCGTCCCGAGTTCGCGAGCGCGCCGGCACCTAACCCTAACTCTAACCCTGACCTTAACCCTAAGCACGTGTCGAGCCCACAGCGAGCGTACCCACGTGCCCCGAACAGCGCGGCGACGAGCGGGTACGCGCACACGCAGCGACATGCACGTGCTGTACACTTCGAAGTAACTTGAAGTATACTCCTGCGGAGCTATGAGTATGCGGGCTGCGGACGCTGCAAGGCGGCGGATGCGACAAGTGCGCAGGCAAACGGACGGCTCAGCAGTGAGGGTCAACCCCCAACCCCTAATCCTAACCCTCATTCTAACCCAGGTTTGTCCCTCAGGACAGTAAGAATCGTCATACACCGCGCAAACGCGGCACTCCCGCTGTCAGGTGCCTCAGGCTGCAGGGGGCCGTAGGGAGGGGCGAGAGAAGCATGCCTACATGCCCCGATCGCCATGGCAGCGAGCAGCAACATGCGGAGAAGGCAATCTGGACATGTGCATAGTAGGTACGCCTAGGGATTTGCAGACAGACCACGTGCCTCGCACCCTCACTCAGCATCTCGCAAATGCACTCGTGCCGCCTTTCACGCGGGGGACCGACAGAGGTGCTGAGGCATATGAGTGTTGTTGACAGTGTCTGCCTCGCATGCCCACGACATGAGGAGCCAGTCCCCACGTGTACACCTCTGTTTTTAGGTGCGTGAATTCAGTTTCAAGTGCGTAAATTCATTGACGCGTGTAAAATGTGTCATGCGGGCAATGTGAGGCACTGAACGTGACGTCGTCACATGCAACAAAGTATTGGACGCCTCTACAGTGCATGCATGCACCCCAAGATCTGCAGGCAGGCCATTGCACCTCTGGCCCAACACACAGCGGCAGTCGCGCGACGGTTACGGCAGTTACCGGCACTCACCACCAGTTGGGGCCCCAGGCTCGAGTACGCCCTGTCGGTGGAGGTCGTGTAGAGCCGCAGCTGGCTGGGGTGTTCCACAAACTCAAGGTGCTCCATCAGTGTCTGCGGCAAGGCGGCATGCGCACGTGCGTCAGCACACGACGCAGCAGCAGCGCTCGCGCATGCAGCGCGTCCTACGAAGTGATACCGGCTCGGCGTACTCGGCATGCGATTTGTGCGCGACGTACCCTGGGCAAACGACGTGGCGCGGCACGGCGTTTGAAGGCAATCCCTCGGTGTCTGCAGCAAGGCAGCACGTGCGCGCGGGCGTCCGCATCAGGCTGCAGCGCTCGCGCGGCTCTCTGCTCTGGAGATTGTCACGGGGTTAAGAGCGCGACGGCGAGCACAAATGATGCCAGAGCACCGCATCGGTGCGCGCGCCTAAGGCGAAAGCCGCATCGAACACCTACTGCGCTCCTCCTGAGACGGTGCAAGTGCTGCCCCGCGAAGCGCCGCGCGCCCGCGCGCTCTCTGCCGACCGCAGCGCCGACGAGGGCGCTTCTCGGCGCCGAAGGAGCGCGCGTCGAGGCGTACGAAAGAGCGTGCGCAACGACTGGTCTCCATCGCGACGGCCATTCAGTGGCGAGTCGACCGCACGCGACGTCCGTCCGCACGTGCGTGACCTCACGCCCCCCCCGGCGGCGGCGGCGGCGGCGGCGGCGGCGGCGGCGCCGGCGGCGCCGGCAGCATCCGCGGCGCCGCTGCGCAGCGCAGCTGCACACGCGCGCGCCGCCGCGCGGCAATGGCCGCGAAGATCGCAGCAGCTCACCTGCATGACGTCCTCGTACGGCGCGGAGGCGCGCAGCTCGATGGTCACGCCCGCCGGCACCGGCGCGTCGCTGCCGTCCGCGGGGAGGGCGTCGGACAGCGCCGCGGCAGGCGCGCGCGCGCGCCCGGCGGCAAGAACAGCGCGTATTCCGGCGCAAGCGGCGTGAACGTCACGAAGTGCCGCGCGCTGCGGTAGCGGATGTACTCCAGCGGCTTGGAGTGGCGCTCCACGACGCGGCTCACGCCGTCGACGACGACGCGCCGTGGGCGCTGCTGCGTGCGTTGCCGCTGCGACGGCGGCGCCGTTGCGCGGTGCAGCCGCGCCCTGCGGGGGGGAGGGGGGGGGGGGGGGGGGGGGGGGGGGGCGGCGGGCGGCGGCGCGGGGGTCGGCTACGGCTTCTTCAACTTCAAGCACAAATGGCGGTTGTCATCTGCGCATGGGGACGAAACACAAGCTGCGACGTTGTGACTTGATGCGCTCGATGAGCGCTGCTGCAACCTCAACATCCACATGCCCCTCCTCCTCAGGCCCCCCGCGGCATATCGCCGCCGCCGCCGTCTCTTCTGCATCGCCGTGCGGGCGGCGCGCCGCTCGGCGGCACTCACGCGGCAGCCAGCGGGTGGCCGCATCTAACATGGCTGCAAGACGACTAGCTGCTCTGCTTGTTGCTCGCTGTTGGTTGTGCTTCCGCAGCAGAGTGACCCATCCGCTGCTTGTTCACCCCCCCTTGGTTTGTGACAAAGTGTGTTGAGCGCTGCGGCTCGACACGCCCTTGGCGCACGCGCGCGCCGTTCTCTACCGCTGCTGCTGCGGCGGCGACGCACCTCTTCCTCGCCCGCTGAGCATCATCGCCATCTTCAACTTCATCTTCAACTTCATCTTCATCCTCCTCCTCCTCCTCCGTCACGTCCACAGTCACGACGTCCATGGTGGGCGCTGCCGTCTCCTGCGGCGCGGCGCCGCTGCCGTCGCTGTCGTCCGCCGACGCGCCGCCGCCGCTGCCGCCGTCCGCGCGCTTGAAGATGATGATGTCGCCCGTCTGCAGCTCGTTGTCCTTTAGCGTCCTGCACGGGCGCGCACGCACAGAAGCCAAACAAGGGTAGCGCGTGATGTCCCTGGAAGGCTGAGAGAGAATGCAGTACCCACAGCGAGAATCGATATGGTCTGCGCTGCTGCTGCTGCTCCCGTCCGCGCGCTCGAGGAACGACGACGTCGCCCGGCTGCAGCTTGGAGGCGATGAGCGTCCTAGAGCGCGCAGGCGACGGGCGCGCGCAAGAAACAAACAATCAAAACGCAGTATTTGTTGAGTCCCTGGATGGAACTGAGGAGAGGATGCAATACGCACAGAGAATCGTTCCGGTCTTCGAGCGCCCTGGCAAAACAGACACGCATAGTCTTTGGGCCCCTGGACGGAACTGAGGCGAGAATGCAATACCCACTGAGAACTGATTCTGGTCCTTGAGCGCCCCGGCGCGCGCGTGTGGGCCCCTGGACGGAACTGAGGCGAGAATGCAATACCCACTGAGAACTGATTCTGGTCCTTGAGCGCCCCGGCGCGCGCGTGCAGAGGATGCGCACGTGTGCAGGGAGTCAGCGCGCGCCGCAGGGTGCGCAGTCGGCAGCAGACGCGGCGCGGCGGCAGCAACGGCAGCTGAGCAATACGCGCAGAGACTCGGTCTGGTCTTTAACCGTCCTGACGCGTGTACACATGTGGGGAGTCACTGCGGGCCGCAGGGTGCGCAGTCGGCAGCGGACGCGGCGCGAGAGCGGCGGCACGGCAGCAGCAGGTTGCGTGTGGGCAACCCAGAGCCCGGCTGCGGCGGCAGTGTGGCGTACGCATGCATGCGCTTGAAATGTGCAGTGCAGCTGAGCCGTGCTGCAACCGTCATCTCCTGAAAGGCCGCTGCCGCATGTATGCTGCTGGCGGCGCCGCCGCGACCCCCCACCAACCCCCACCCCTGCCCCTTGCCCCTCCCTTCATCTCAATATTGAGATTACAACACGCAGCGGCCCCCACATCTCAACCCTCATGGTGTATGCGCCTTCCGAGTTTCTTCGCTTCAAGTCGGCCACGCCCTTGCCCAACCGCAGACCTGACCCTAACTCTCCCCCTGCCTCACCAGCTTTGCCAGTCAGCAACAGAACTGTGTTTGTTGCAGCGCTTGCTCGAGGCGCGCGCAGCGCCCGCGCACGATGCGCAGTGGCGCGAGTGTGCGCCGTGGTCACTGCGAGTACTCCCTGGAAACTTCAACTTCCCTGCCAACACGGGCTTGTGGAAATCAACCCATGTACCGTCTTGTGCCTAATTAGGCCGACCGGACCAACATTAAGTATCGTCGAAAAAAGCACTCGGACACCGAATTAGGATCACGCGAAAAAAGCACCAGGCCTAATTAGGACAGCGCATCAGCAACACCCCAAATGAGCACACAATGACCATCCATGAGCGCTGTGCGTCCATCTGAAACAGTTTCGTCACAAAATTCAACTTCCAGGTGAGGTTGGTTTGCGAAACGAGAAACGGTGTGTCGTGAACGGGGAAGGCCATCAGTGTGCGGCTGCAAATAGTCTGTGCACCAGTATCAGGACACTCGTGAGCATGGCAGTCGCCATCTGCTTGCCTGTTATGGCGTTCCGCTTCATTTAGTTGACCACGCGAGCACTCAATCGGGCCAGGCAACAATAAGGTCGACACGCGAATTGTGCCACCAGGCCTAATTGGGAATGCCACAAAAAAAGCCCAGGCATGATGAGGATTGCTGCCCGGAACACTCCAAATGTTGGTCCGGTCGGCCTAAATAGGCACATGACGGTACTACAGCTGGGCATGAGAGAATATGCAGACTCGCAGTACCTATGTGCGCTATGTAGCTGAGTATGGGACAGACCCTGCATCAGAATATATTACATTACTTCCATATATTTTGCAGTATCATGACACATTATCTATCTTTAAGTTGAAGTGCTGAAAGTGGCAGCGCGGCCTCACGTGACCAAGTCCTCGATCCGCTCAACTTTAGATTCCCAGTATCCACACTAGCTGATCAGGCGACAGAAAACTGCACCGCATCGTCACCAAACATACATCTTTTCACACTGAAGAGTAACCTGTATACACATCAACTTCAAGGTACAAGTTGAGGTGTTGAGGGTGGCCTCACTTGTCCAAGTCCTCGATCCGCTCCACTTTGAGGTGCTCCACCTGCTCATACAGAAGCAGCGGGGTTCCTTCTGGCCAGTCGACCAGCTCACGCGCAGCACTCTCCAGCACTGCGCAGCGCTTGGAGGTCTTGATGTAGCGGCAGCCGATGTACGACAGGTAGCAGTTCTCCTCCGATTCCTGCGCCGATGGGGGGGGGGGGTGGGGGGGGGGCAGGGGGGTTGTCAGGCCTGTAGTGCTCACATGAGCTCATGCAACCAATTGGGAGGGGGGGGGGGGGGGGAGGGGGGGGGGTGACTGCGCTGCTGATGTTGGCTCTAGTGACCAAAAGAGAGAACAACAAACACGAGCGACACATGCGTAGCGGTGCTCCACTGATCGCTGCACGGAGATGCGGGGGGGGGGGGGGGGGGGGGGGGGGGGAGTGAGGCGTTGAACATGCACTTGTACCTATGAAGGGGGGGGGGGGTCGTGTCGTGACGGTGCGAGACCAGCGCTGCAATGTGCACAGTTCGCGCGGATCCGTGTGGCTATACCTACCGGTATACATGTAGCGACGCACATCGTGCCCGCAGTCGTGGGGGGGAGGGGGCGGGGGGGGGGGGTCGAGTGGCAGTTACAGCAGCAGCAGCAGCAGCAAGGGGGGGGCACACGGACCAGCACTGGATGTCCGCATCGCGCGACCAGCCTGCAGCGCTCGCGCACGCGCAGGTGGCATGCAAGAGTGCGTCCCGGGAGCGGGCGAGCTCTTAGGGCTAGGGTAGGGTTAGAAGAAAGGCCCTGAACAAGGGGTAGGGGCGGGGGTGAGCATGCACAATAACGCATGGACATAACCGAGAAGCGAAACTTGGAGTACAAACTTCTACTTTGAAGCATCAGCGTCAACAACACCTGCGGGCTTGCGGTCTCCTCACCTCGGACGCCTCCCGCGGCGTGAACGGCAAAGACACATGTAGATTCTGGTTGCAAGTCCATCCATCTGGGCTTTTTCGCGCTTTGAACGAGAAAAAATGAAAAGTACAAACTTCTATTTTGAAGCATTTATTACAAAAATAGCTGGGAGGTAGTCTAGGTAGGTACGAATGCTAGTGAGCTTGCAGCCCCCTCTCACCTCGGACGCCTCCCCCGGCGTGTACAGCTTGAAGAAGATTAGCGCCATGGAGGCGGGGACGGGCGGGTGGACCACGGGGTTCGCCATCACTTCCAGCAGGTGCTCCGCCTGTGCAGGGCGACAGCGGCACGGCTCAGCAGAGTGAGCACAAGAAGGGTATGTACGTAGCAGTATTAACGGTAACAGCGGCACGGCTCAGCGAGTGAGCTGAAGGGGGCATGTATGTTGCAGTGACAGTTACTTGGGGTCCTCCAGCAGGGCCCTCCGCCTGTACAGGGCGACAGCGGCAGCGCTCAGCAGAGTGAGCTCAAGGAGGGGGGAAGGGGGGGGGGCGGGGGGGGAGGGGGGGGGTATGTAAGTAGGAGCAGTGGTGACTCGGGGTCCACCATCACCTCCAGCAGCGCCTCCGCCTGTCGACGGGCAGCGCGACAGCGGCAGGGCTCAGCACAGTGAGCTCAAAGGGGGGTGCGAGTGACGGTAACAGGGGCAGGGGCTCAGCGAGTGAGCTCAAGGGGGTATCTTTGTACGTAGGAGTGACGGTAGCTTGGGGTCCACCAGCACCTCCAGCAGGCCCTCCGCCTGCCGACAGCAGCGCGACAGCGGCAGGGCTCAGCAGAGTGGGCTCAGGGGGGGGAGGGCATTTACGTAGGATTGACAGTTACTCCGGGACCTCCGGCGGCGCCGCTGCCTGTCCATGGCAGTGCGACAGCGGCAGGGCTCAGCAGTGTGAGCTCAAGGGGCTGGGCATGTATCTAGGTGTGGCAGTTACTCGTGTTTCTCGGGCAGCGCCTCCGTCTGTGCACGGCACTCCGAGGGAGCGTCAACCGCAACTCTCCGTGCTCCAATCCGCAGCTGCCCTGGGCGGGTCAGGCGGTCAGTGGACGCGTCGTCGCCAGCGCCGCTTGCGGGGGCACTGCGCTATGCGTCTCCAGCGCGCGTCGCCAGGAGCCATCGCTCTGCAGCCCCCGCCGACCGCGCCGCGAGGCTGCGGATCAGTGGACCCCCCTGCCTCATGGCTCTGACCCTTTTTGGTGTACTCGCTGCAGCCGCGCGCTCACGCACCTGGTCCTCAATGGGCTCGCTGTCGTTGCCGTCCGCCTTCGCCGCCGCCGCCAGCGCCGCCGCACGCATGACGCGAGAGCCGAGAGAGGGACGTGCCGTCGCGACAGCATCCATCGCAACGGCATCGCGACGGATCGATTCGACGACGCGCTGCGCGCTCGCACGCACCTGCTCCTCGATGGGCTCGCTGTCGTTGCCGTCCGTCGTCGCCTCCCACTCGGCCACCTCCGCCACCACGCGCGCGACGCCTTCCGTGCGTATGCGCTCCGCGTACAGGCGGTACGGCGGCGCGGCGCCGTCGAACACCTGCGCGCACCGGGCGAGCTGCGGCGCATGAGGCACTTGAGGTTATCCTGTTGAGATGCGTGACGTTCCGCCTCCCCCGTGTGTCTCACGCTGAATCCCCACGAGCGGCGGAGCTGCTGCGGCGCATGATGCACTTGAAGTTGTCATATTGAAGTACGTGACGAGCGCGCATGCACTCCGCGTACGCGCGGTACGGCGGCGGAGCTGCGGCGCATGATGTACTTCTACTTGAAGTTCGTTGGCTGAGGTACGTGACGTTCTGCCGACCCTGGGTCTCACGCTGAATCTCCACGAGCGGCGGAGCCTGCGGCGCATGATGCACTTCATTCACTGCCGCTTGAGGGGCGGAAACCCTATGAAACACGCAAAATGTGCAACTCGTGTACACATGCGCTGTGTCATGCGTGCAGCACATGCGCTATCTGCACTGACAAACGGTCACCGGCCGCCAAGCCAACTACAGATGGGCTTCCAGGAGGACTTCGTCCATGATGTACTTGAAGTTATTCAGTTGAAGTACGTGGCGCGCTGCCGCCCCTGGGCCTCACGCGGAATGGGAAAGCAGCGCCGGTGCTGCCTCTGATGTCGCATGTGCGCGTGTCGTCTCTTGAACGTCAACTCGTTTACACGCGCCTCTGACGAAGGCCATCGGTCATGCCGTCTTGACAGCTTACCCCCGACCTGACCTACCCCACCCCTGAGCAAATACCCCCCACAATCCCGGAAGTGCTTCGGTTGAAGCACGTGACGAGCTGCCGCTCCTCCAGGGGCCTCACGCTGAATCCCCCATGCGAAGAAAGCAGTCGCGCTGCCTCTGCTCTTGGTGGCCATCATGCGATGGCAGATCTGAATTCAGCGCGACGTCTGGAGAGGGGGCTGGCACCCAGAGATGCAAGTGCTGCTTCGGTGCGTCTTCACGGTCGGGGGGGAGGGAAGGGGGAGGGCAACGCGTGCGACGTCTCGAAAGAGCGCAGCCTCCACCGCGCGCACGGCCGAGCACTCGTGTGCCTCCGTCTGAGACTCTGCTGCGCGCGAGAGCTGAGCGCTGCTGCACACACACCGGCAGCAGCTGAAGCGCGCACTTCCGACGGAGCGCGCTGCGCCTGCGCAGAAACGAGCTGAGCACTGACTGTTGTCGCCGGCAGCTGCAGGCGCTCCGCGTCCAGCGGCGCGTCCAGGCGCGGAACCCCTGAGCACTGATGCGCGTGCCTTCCGACTGAGCGTTGTGGCTACGCAACGAGCTGCTGAGCACTGACCGTTGTCGCCGGCAGCTGAAGGCGCTCCGAGTCCAGCGGCGCATCCACGCGCACCGTCTTGTTCTCGCGATCTATGCACTCCCACAGTCGCACCTCCACCGGGTGCAGGCCGAGCTTGGCCGCCACTTTCTGCAATGAGTATTGAGGGGGGGGAAGGGGGGGGGCGCGTTCAAGGGGGGCAGGGGGGGTCAGCACGAGGGGGGGGGGGGGGGGGCGGATGATCGCTGACTTGTGAGCAGCCGCGACAGACGCTTACACGCATGCATACGCACATGTGTATGGCCGTTTCGCGCCAGCGGGCAGCGGCGGTGACGGGGGCTCGGGATACATACGGGTATGTTTGCCAAGGCAGCCTTCCTACCTGCCGGTCAAACCAGCTGATAGACGCTCTGTCCGTGATCATGAACGCCACCGCTCGCGATACAGCTGCAAACAGGCGGGCATATCTCAGGGCGTCAGCGCAAGGAGAGGGCGGGCGTTCGCGGAGGCGTGTGCGCGACGCAGTCCCCAAAAGTTATGCGGGTAGACCAGGCAGTGCATGCTAAGGGTTTTGTGCTTTTGGCCTCTGATACAGGGGAAGGGGGGGGGGGGGGGGGGGGGGTAGGTACGTTGGGCGTTACCACGGCTCAGCAGGCTTCGAGGCGCACTCACCATGTGGAGCTCCACGAGCGGGCGGTCCTTGTACACTTGCACCGGCATCACGGAGGTCCACGGCACAAAATCCTGCGCGCGCCGGTGGGTCAGGGCACGAGTCACGAGTCGTGAATCACTTGACGCAGGCAGGCAATGAAGATGAATGAATGCTGAAGTCACAGAAGTATGGACGGCGACAGACGAGCAGCAGCGCTCGCTCGCGCGTTTGACTTAACCCTACCCCTAACCCTACCCTAGCCCTAGCCCTAACCCTGACCCTGACTGACAGTCGCCGTGATGCGCAGCGCGACAGCCGACGCTCACGCGTCGCTCCCGGACTCTATGCTCACCACACACACGCCTTAGGGTTAGGGTTAGGTCTGCAGGCTCGTGAACTGGGAAGAGATGGACAGATGCCGTAGAAATCATGGACATTGGCCCCTGCATTTTGAAAGACAAGCGCGTCCCATCGCACAGCGGGGGCACAGCCCCGCTTAACGCCCCTCCTACATGTATAATACGAGGAGGGGGAGGAGGGGGGACACTTGCTGTATCCCAATGTATATTTCACATACTTCAAGTATATAATGTATACACATAGTGCATTATTTGTAAACAAATTGTTGAAAACTTCCAAAGTATATTACTTCTATACCAATATATTGGGGTATGTATGCTCATGCTTCAGCACCTGCAGAGCCAGCCTCATCCACGACAGTGGCGTGCTGTACTGTCAGCCTGCTCTCAACCGCGAGTCTTAGAAGGCAAAACAGAGATCAGCGGAATTCAGGGAAAACCACACAGCAACAGGGGGTGGGGCACTTTGCGCGTTGCTCAGACACCCACCTACGCTGACGCTTCCTGTACTGTGTGTTTGGGTCCAGGACATGCAGCGCCTCAGCGCCAGAGCATCAGTAGCCGATGCATGGGTGTATTGGGGTCGAAGAATGCCACAAGCACATGGATGTATTTGGGTTGAACAGTGCCACAAGTGCTTGCTCATGATGCTGGTCTGTTTATGAGTCGTACCGCTGCGCCTGGCAACTCGCGCTATCGCGTCGTTCAATGCATTCACGCCGCATCTGCACTGACAGCCCCGCCTTTTGGCATGCATGTTCGGTGTACCAGCCCTACTGTGCTGCATTGGGTGCACCTACTTTGCATGTGACGGTGTGTGTGTGCGCGTGTGTGTTCGTGTGTGTGTGTGTGTGTGTGTGTTCGTGTGGTATCTGACCTCGCCCTACTTACATGCTGACATCTTGGTGTGTGCATGAAGAAGGAAATATTCCATGCATGAAATGACACTGGATTGACTTCTTTGTGCTGATGACGTTGCATGCCATGTACCATTGTGCAGGGTCATCTTGTCATTCGGCAAGATCCAAGAACCCACCGTTGACATCTGCAAGAAGATTGCCCAGGAGCTAGCCAGCTCGGGCATTGCCAAAATGCGCTTTGTGTCAAAGCAGAGCGCCACGCTGCTGCTCTCGTACGAGGGCAGCAGCACATACTACTTCCCACCGGAAGATACATACAATAATGGCAGCTGGAGTAGAGGGCGCTTGCACGCGCATAGCAAGCACGCGCACAGCAAGAAAGGTGGCACATGCAAGCGCTCTCTACTCCAGCTTGCCATCATTGCACGTATCGACTGGTGGGGAATAGTTCTAGTACAAGCTGCTGCCCTCATACAAGAGCAGCATCGTGGCGCTCTGCTTTGTGGGCGCTCTGCCTCGACACAGAGCGCATAGAGGCAATACGCAAGCTGGCTAGCGCCTGGATGATCTTCTTTGAGATGTCAGCGGCGGGGTCTTAGATCTTGCCGAATGACAAGTTGACCCTGCACAACGGTACTCCGAAGTACATGGGATGCCTACGCCGTCTCCCTGCAGCGCCATCTGCATTCAGTACTTCAAGTGCTTGAAGTACATTCAAGGTGTACACATTTTGAGGTATGGATGTGTTGCCTACCAGCTAATAGGGCTCTGCAACAGCCACGTGCCTCGTGTAACTGGCCTGTGCAAAACAACGAGTGATGGCGCGACGCTGCTGGCTGCCTGCACAAGTCTCTCCGGAAAAACTTCAAGTCTCGCCGTAAAAACTTCACAGTCTACCATACACCTGTTCCCCCTTCTGCGCCGTGTTCAGACACCCACCTACGCCAACGCTCTTGTAGCGCCATCTGCATCTGCTGTGGTCATGGTGGCGCTCAGTCAAGTGCCAACGCCTTGCTCAAACGGCGCCTTGTTTGTTTGTTGCCACGCACCGACAGTCGCGCGTGCAAGCAGGCCAGTCTGACCCGCCCCCATGCGTAGCAACCCCCCCCTCGCCCCCTCCTTGTGAACGAGCTGCGGGCCTTTGTATATACACAAGCTCTCCACCAGACAAGACCCCCAGGACATGACTAGCTGTCTTCACGGTTACAGGGGACGCATAGGTTGTCGCGGGCCGAGGGGGGGGGGGGGGGTCGCCCCTGAGACAAACTGAGCAACTCTCGGTGAAGGGCTCGAGAACCCCCCCCCAAGGACGGCAACCAAGGACGAGAACCCCCCCTAATGCGCGTCCGCTGTGGGTCACCGGGGGGGGGGCGGGGGGGGGGCAGCATCGTACGCATCGCTCACCATTGCGATGGAGCGGTACCCGTTGACCCTCTTGATGTCGTCCTCGGTGGCGACGCTGGCCGTGGCGCACAGGTGACGCTCCTGCGCGCGCAGCAGAGATGGCAGCAGCGCTCAGACATAGATAGATGGCAGCGCTCAGACAGAGATGGCAGCGCTCAGACAGATATGGCAGCGCTCAGACAGGGTGGTGCCAGGCGCGCGAGGCGTGCGGGGGGCGCGTCTCCGTGCGCGAAGGGCGCGCATGTGTTCAAATAGATGATTGTGGGTCCATAGTTGATGATGACATGAAGTAAGAGAATCGACTTTCTTGGTCGATACACGGCATGTATACCAAGAACGTCGATACACGGCATGTATATATATATATGCGTGAGGGAGCAGAGATGATAGCGCTCAGACAGGGCCGCGTCACACGCGCGAGGCGTGCGGGGGACACGTCTACGCGCGTGCAGGGTATGCATGTATTCATATACTTCAAAAAGGTGATTCTCAGTAGTTGATGAGTCTTATATATCAACTCTCTTGATCAATGGTGAGACTCACTACGTACGGTATGTATGTATGTGAGGTGTGTGCAGGTGACGCTCCTGAATGCAAAGGGGGGGGGGGTAGGGGGGTGCGCACGCGTGCAAGCGCCAGCGCCCGCGTTCACAGCACAGCCTCTCAACAGGATCTCCAGGGGCGATGGCGGTGAGGCGTACGTGGGACGCATGCATGCAGGGGTATGTATAGGTAGGGTTGGCAAATCCGTATTCCGTAGATGCACCGTATATCCGTATATACGCGTATATATACCCGTATCTCAATATTTGGCCTGCGAAATCCGTATAAATCCGTATTTTGGGGGGATAACAGCCTTAATGCACGTTGCGATGGGCACTACTGGTCATCCTGTCTCTGCTTGAGCTAACGGAGGCTGCGTACTGCAGCAGACACCTCCTCCAGCGAGGGCTTGACCTCTCGGCTCATTAGTTTCTTCTCTCTTGAAGTTGCGTGTGCTCGCTCGTGTTGTGTGTGGACACACACCGTTTACGCAACTGGACATCATTGAAATACTGCGCCTCGCAGCATGGCGGCTGGCGCTACCAGTGTAGTAGCAGCCGCAGGGCTGGGCCGGCGCCTGGCAGCTACTTAGTAACACGCATGCAGCTACCAGAAGGAAGGTGGAGGGATGTGTGTGCTGTTAGCACGCGCTACTGTGGTTTGGCGGCGACGATATGACGCGAGTTGCATAGCTATCGTGATATGACGCGAGTTGTATAGCTAGCGTGACCAGCCTCGTAGACCGGACAGTAGTGGCTCGGGTGTTTGCGAGTCCGCTGTGGCGAATCAACAAAGATCACGCGGTCACGCTTGCTGATGATGTAGACCTCACTATTTCTCATTGCCTCACTATATATATTTGTAAATTGCCTAGTTGCTGGGAAAGGGAAACCAGCGCATGGGTGGCGTCTTTGAGAGTTCAGTCCACATCTACTTTGAGTTGTTAGATAGGGCATGTGCCGCGCAGTGCTGTCTTGGGGGGGGGGGGGCTCCAAGGGGGGGGGGGCATTGGGCATGTGCTCATCAAACACGTCAACACCATCAGAATATCAATATCTTTCTGTATGGTCATCATATATTGCATCCAAATCACCCCTTGATTTTTCAATTTGAAGTTATGCCGGGAAGTGCCTGTTCCATCGATTTGGGTTTGTCAAATACGGATTCCATATACATATATACGGAAAATACGCAGAAATACGTATTTCTACCCGTATATGAAATCTCAATATACGGTTTTTGCCAACCCTATGTATAGGTATAGGACGTTAAGCCGCGGTGATGGACGGAGCGCTGCGATGCCATGCGGCCGGTGCAGACATCTTGAGGTGTTTTGTCGCGAAAGACCTGGTCGCCTACCTCTTGGAACTGGGTGCAGCTCCCTCTGCCGTATTGCTACCGATGCGCGTACCACTGTACAGTGGAGAATTCAGCCAACCGCACCTTTTGAAGCGGAAACAAACACTGCCGAGGTTGGTTCGCGAGTACCGTACGCGCGAGCGCGCGCGCGTGTGTTCTTGGCGGTCTGATCTGCCCCCATCCTCCCGCGTAGCGCGCACCTCCCTCCTGATTCAGGATTCAACACCTACATGCACTCCCAACGCAAGTCAGCCGTGGCCGACATCGTGCATACCAAACCTGCAAAACACCACCGTCGACATCTCAAAGATCAGCGCGCTCACGTTCTTGGCGGTCAGCTCGGCGTCCGTCCTCTCGCGCGACCCACGTGCCCCTCTCTCAACGAAAACGAACCTACACCCTCTTCCCCCCTCGATTCCCGCCGTGGCAGGCGCCGCGCAGTAAGCTCAGCGCTAGCGTTGGGATTAGGATTAGGGTGAGGGCCAGTGTTACAAACCAGATTGATCAACATCTCGGAGTTCAGCCGAAGCAGCCAAACAATGCAACACCACCGACATCCCGGAGTTCGGCGCGCTCACGTTCTTGGCGGTGAGCTCGGCCTCCGTCCTCTCGAGGTGCGCACGCGCCTCCTCCTGGATGGCCGCCGACAGCGCCTCCGGCACGCCCCCAGCGGGGTCCCCCGCCTCGCCGCCCAGGGGGCACATGACGCGCGCCAGGTCGCACTCGCGCACGTACACCAGCATGTAGGCGCTGCGGCGGTCACGGCAATTGAGGCGGTTACGGCGGATACAGCGGGGAGGCGTGTTGACGGGTCGCGCTTGCGCACGTGCACCGGCACGTCGGCGGCGCAACCGTTTCGGCGGCTACAGCGCAGAGGTGTGTCAGGCCACGACCGCACGTCAACCAGCAAGTTGGGGAGTTTTAGTGGATACGGCGGTGGAGCGGGGCGAGGGGGGGGGCATCAGCGGTGGGACACTTGCGGCAATGCGAACGAGTGCTGCCACTGGGGGGGGGGGGGGGGGGGGGGGGGGGGGGCGCGGGGGGGATCAGCCACCAGGAGGGCTGCAAGAAGTTGCAGAACAAGAGGGCTGAGATATGCGCGCGTACCGCGACTAAGCACGCGGCGCGGCGCGGCGCAATGCACACAGTGCGCGTGATCGCGGCCAGGTCAGGTGCGCGTGCACGCGCGTGCGGCAACAGCAGCGGCTCCGACACCCCCGTATGAAACGTGTGACCGCAAGGCAGCGGCGCTGCGGAGGTTGCGGCGGTTACAGCGGGCTGTGTCAGCGCTAAGTCGGGTGCGCATGCGCCCTGCGGCGTCATCACATGTCATCGGATATGGCCCCGTCGGCGTACCAACTGGACGCCGCAGGGTCACGGCCGCGCGAGGGACGCGGTGAAAGCTGGCCTTAACCCTAACCCTAAAGTTCTTTGTTGAAAGAACATCAAGCATGACTTTGGATATTGAAGAAAACTGCAAGTTCTCAAACCATTTTTTTCATTGTTGCTGTTTCGATTTCGACAACTGAAAAAATCACCTCCATGAACAAAATGTGGTGATTATGCTCACGCTTTCTTTGGTAATTTTTTTGCCCTAAATCGCCACACACCACGTGCGCCCCACAAAGCCACAGCGATCGCTGCCCACCCGCACCACGACGCAGGAGAGCATGCGTACCACAGCAGAAAAGCGCCGTAGCCGCAGTCTTGGCTGATCAAACATGGACGCATAGCAGTGCTAAGCTGCGGTTTGAACGCGTCAGCGCCATGCAAGACTGTACTGCCGAAATTCTTGAAGTTGGAGTACATCGACATTCCTGAGGTGGAAGCGCATCGAGATTCCTGAAGCTGAAGCACGCGCATCACGTGCGCACACCATAAGCCTGAGGCGGAAGTACATTGATGCAATTCTTCTTGACGTTGAAGCGCACACATCGCACGCACGCGCAACGTGATACACGCACCTTGCGAAATACGACGCGTTCACTTTGAGGCGGCGCGTGCCCCAGTAGTTGTTGGGGTCGAAGGGCTCCAGCGACTCGAACGAGAAGCCGTAGTTGCCGTGTATCGCCTGCAGGCATAACCGCCGAGAGGAACGACGAGGGTCGCGCAGTCATGCCACATACCCAGGGTGCATTGCTGACGAAGCCCAAAGCCACCGACAGCAGATGAGGCGGCGTGACGACTTGTGTAAAGAAGCAGCGCAGCGGTGGTTTCCAACTTCAAGTTGCCTATCCTTACCGTGCCCCCCCCCCCCCTGCACGCCGCAGCGGAAGTATCTACTGTGACTGGCGCAAGGCGGCAGTGAAACTGTTGCGCTTCGTTGCAGATGTACTTGAGAGGCGTGCCAGTGGCGGTGGCAGGGGGGTTGCGTGCGCGGATGCAACAGACTTCAACAGCAGCGGCCGCACTGCAATGGTGCCGCTGCTCAAGGCCACGGGGAGGGGGCAGTCGCGAGGGTTAGGGTTAGGGTTAGGGTTAGGTAGCACACGCTGTCGGCGGTCAAAACAAGACGGTCACAGCCCGCGCGCGTGTCACCGTGCCTTCCTCACTCCTACGGTGTCAACCAGCTGAAGGGGACCAGGCGTAGAATGGGTACATGTTTGCAAGGCGCTGGGGAATTTGATAGCGCGGCCACATCACACCTCGCGCTGGGGAGCAGCCGCCGGGCGTCTGACACAGCTGCGGTGGAGGCGATAACTGGCAGGCAAGTCTCCCGACGTCAACCAGCAAAATGGCCTCGTCGTCACGAGGCGCCCACGGAACACCAAAGACAGTTGCACACGCGCATGTGAATGTACAAAAACAGTGACAGTTACACGCGGGTGTCAACAGTGACAGTCACATGCGGGTGGCAACAGTGACAGTTACACGTGGGTGTCTCCAGTGACAGTTACACGCGGGTGTCGCTGTTTTTTGTTACAGTTACAATAACAATCGCGCGTGTGACTGTAACAAGTCTCCTCACCTCGTCGGCGTCGACGAGCAGAACACCAAAACAGTCACAGTCAAACTCCGCGTATGACAGTTACAGTGACAGTTACATCCCGTGTAACTGTTTACAAGTTGCTGACCTCGTCGGCGTTGACGAGCGTTACGGTCTCGTCGTCGAACTTGGCCCACTGCCCGCCGGTGGCGTCGCCGCTGGGCCGGATGTATGCAAAGTAGTGGCCCGATGACACGTCGCCGTTGTGCACCAGCACACTGTGAAGGACGTAGCGGTTCGGCTTGGCTGCGTGCGGGCGGAGGCGGAGGCGGCGGCGACGGCGGCGGTGGTGGCGGCGCGGGGCGTGATGAGGAATGGGTGGCTGCTCAGACAGTGCGCAGATGTTTATACAATCATGCGCATGCTTTGATGTATCTGTGTACATGATGATGATACTGGCATGCACTCCTGTTGTTCACAAAAAACACTCTGGATGATGGACGCCAACATGACAAGTACAGCCTCTCATCCCCTTCTCACTGCGCCTGCACCACGAGGCCGCTGCCGACCGAAGGGCCGTCCGGCTTACCACATGCACGAGCATTGGCGCGTTCGCGGCACAACGCTGAGCTGCTGCACCCACACACATAGGTAGGGAGGCACCGAAAATGCCCGAGTAAACGCCCCCCCCCCCTGTACAGGCCCATCCCCCTTGCAAACGCCCATGGGCGTGCTTGCCTGGGCAAATTGGGCAGCAACGCCCCCCCCCCCCTTGTAAATGCCCCCTAGCAACCATAATGACTGCAGGTTGGCATTGGGGCTCACAAAACAGCGGCAAAAAAAGAGTTAAGCGGAACTTCAAGCCCAACTTGAACTCGTTCTCTCAGGTACTTCTCTACTGCCGACGGATGGTCACACAGGCAACAATGCGCGCTTGACAAGAGCTGTCGTAGCTGCAGCAGCTTCGCCAGCACCGCCATTGCCGTTATCGGAGATGTCCGCTATCGCGACCACAACTTTGTGCTCGCCACCTTGTAAAAGCCCCCTCCGGGCCCTAGTCAACGCCCCCCCCCCCTTGTAAACGGCGTTTACTAAACGCCCCCTCTGCTAGCTGGCAATTCAAAATGGAGCAGCTAAGCCCCCCCCCCCCTGTACAGGCCCCTCCCTCATGTAAACGCCCATGGGCGTGCTGTGCAAAGGTCCAGGTCCGCTCGCCCAGCATTTACTCGGGCATTTACGGTAGGTAGGTATTTGGCCAACTTCACGCTACCACTGAGCGATGCCGCGCACGTGGGCAGGGCAGGCAGGTAGGTAGGTAGCCTTCACACTGCTTCTGAGCGATGCCACACACAGGTACGTAGACACAGGTACGTAGGTAGCCTCCACACTGCTTCTGAGCCATGCCACACACGCAGGTAGGCAGGGTAGGTAGGTAGGTGGCCCACTTACATGGGTCGCGCTCCGCGTCCTCCGCCAAGTACGGGTCCACGTCCAGCTGGAAGGGGAACTCGTAGCGGTCGTTCACCTGCATACGTACACAAAACATACATCAACCTGGAGCCTTCCATGTCGCCGCATGGATTGGTTCAAAACCCGCGTCATCACCTTCTACACTACGCGCATTCAAGAGCGCTGTCACTAGCTGCTGACCTCTGTGTTGGGCTGCCGGCTGGAGCTGGCCTACCGAACACGTGAGACCTTTCCAATACTGAATACCCGTGCCTCGAACGCTAAAAGCTTGCACACAAAAGTCATTTTGACTGGTGGATACGGTGGTATTGTTTGACTCGTGGCCAATTGCTGCAGCAGCGGCGACCACGGTTACTGGTGGAAGGCACTTGCGGCTAACCATCCCTTGTCACCTAGAGCTCTACGATCTTTTGATTCGTTTTCATACATCAAACATACATTAATGAAACGTACAGTAGACGTGTATACTTTTACAAGCATTGTACATTGTTCACGTTTGGATGAAGATGCGCGCGCTGTGTACATGTGCAAATCGAGCCGCGCAGCGCCTGGTGGCTCGCTCCCTCCGACCTGTACTGTTATGCGATAGTCAGAATTGAAGTCGACTCCGCACACACGCGCTGTCCGCAGCTGAGCCGCTCGAAGCTACTTGAAGTACGAGATTTTGGTGCTTGTGTGCCCAAGGCGCTTTGCTCATCCACAGACGCATGGCGGCATCGGTCACAGTGCTGACTTTGCTGAGCGCTGGCGCGAGGACAAGACGGAATCTCTAACCCTAACCTTAACTCTAACCCTAACACTAACCCTAACCCACCACCCCCCCCGCAGGAGACGACGGCATACACACATGCGGCCGCCGCCTGCTGCACTTGCAGAGCGTTGCCACGCATTAGTTATACTGCTCGCCAGACTGACCTTGCTCACGTTGGCAATGGTTTGATGGTGAATTGCCTCATGAAAACCTGCTAGCGCTGTCATAACCTCAACTGTGCGGTGTCGCAAATCGCCCACGACCGCGAGTGCCGTTAGCACAACCGTGCCCTAGCGTCAGGATGCAGTGAGCGTAACTGTCGCCGGACTTGATTGCGTCGGCGTCAACTCCAGACAGAGCTGCACACACCACGCGCGCCTTTTGCCTGCAATCTCGAGCGCCGTCAGCACGACTGCGGTGCCCTAGGGTCAGGGCTTGCGGCGCGCGTAACTGCCGCAACCGTCGCCCCTCACCTTGACCATGTTGCCCGACGCCATGTCGTACTCGAAGCGCTTCAGGTGGATGGTGAGTACGGGGGGGTATCGGAGGAAGCGCACCCCCTGGGGCAAACACGAGGCGGGGGGGGGGGGCGCGCGGCGCATGCCATCAGAGCGCGCAGCAGCGGCGACGGCGAAGATATATGGCACATGCATGCCTACGTTGAAGTAGCACCACGGTTGAGGCCTGAAAGTGAGGAACGCGCCCTCAAGATCCTGTGCTTTAAAAAAACAAAGAAAACACTATATGGAGTGATTTAAAAGGCAGCGCACCCCCTGGGGCAAACATGGGGCGACGGCGAACGTATATGGCACATACTTGGAGTACATGAACACTTTGAAGTCAGTAGTGCATGATTGAGGTCGAGGTTATGAGGAATGCGCCCTCCATTTCCTGTGCTAGAAGAAAAAGCAAGAAGCACGTCCGATGCGCTTGTCACGCATTGCTGTGCGGTCGTCAACCGCAGCATCTAGGCGAAGCAGCAGCTTTCTTTCAAAACACATCAGCGGCCCACCACCAGCGCGACTGCATGCAGCGCATGCGTTCAGCAGCAGGTGCGCGCTTATGGGCCTCCGGCGCATGAACCGCAACTTGAGGTTTGCAGCGCGCCGTGCTCACATCTGCCCACGCTCTCACGCATTTCAAGAGAGAGAATAATCAGTATACTTGTACGAAGTATCACCTTCTTTGCCTTCTGCTTGCCGTGCACAGGCCCTGCATCGTATTTGTCTTCGCCATCCAATACCTCCTCCTCTATGTAACGTGCAAAACTGGCAGATGAACGCAGGGGGGGCAAGGGGGGACGGGCGGGGGGGGGGGGGGGGGGGGGGGGGGGTAAGGGGGCAGGATCAGCAGGAGTACCGGGACACTTGCAAGCAACACCTCATATCCATGTACTCCGTCGCTACTGCAAGAACGCACAATCGCCAGCGCATGACCCACGCACACGCATCCATGCAAGGGCACCTGTCGCGCACTGTCACTGTCCGGCAGCGCTTGACGTCGCGCTGCACGTCAGGAAAGCAACATGCACGCGCAGTCCGCTTCAGCATGCGATACGCACAGGCGCACATATGTACTGCGCGCACGTGTCACCTGCCGCGTACGGTCCGACAGCCCGTATCCTCCAGCTGTGCGCTGTGGACTGGTGCGCCGCCTCTCATTGAGCGCATCGGCGTCAATGCACTTCAACATATACTTCAACATGCACGTCGTCCACCACTACTTCAGCTTGCGCGACAATCACGGTTCAGCGCGTGTGAACCCATGCACACCCTGCGCGCACCTGTCGTGTATGGTCTTACAGCCCTTAAGGCCGAGCTGTGGGTCATGGAACGTCTCGTCGCGCCGGCTCTCGTACAATGAAACTTCAACATATACTTCAACATTGCACACCTGTCGTGTATGGTCTTGCAGCCCTTGACGTCGAGCTGTAAGTCGTGGAACGTCTCGTGGCGCCAGCTCTCGTACGGCACGTCTGTGCACCTGATGTACACGCGCGTGCTGCCCTCAAACCACAACACTTCAACATGCACTTCAACATCACGCACCTGTCGTGTATGGTCTTGCAGCCTTGACTCGAGCTGGATGTCGTGGAACGTCTCGTCGCGCCGGCTCTCATACGACCGCACTTCAACACATACTCCAACATGTGTAGTCTCAGCGCACACTTCAACATACGTAGTCTACTACTTCACTTCTTCAACAAGTCGCACGCCCTCACCTGTCGTGTATGGTCTTGCAGCCCTTGACGTCGAGCTGGATGTCGTGAAACGTCTCGTCGCGTCGGCTCTCGTACGGCACGTCTGTGCACCTGATGTATGCGCGTGTGGAGCCCTCAAACAGCGCGCCCACGGTGCCGTCCACGGGCGTGCCCTTCATTATTGTCTCCAGCTTGTCCATCAGGACCTGAAACAAGGGGGGGGGGGGGGGGGGGGCAAGTGCGCACCACACCGTTCATGTCAGAAGGAAGAGAGGGGGGGGGGGGGCGGGGGTACATGTACCACATTGCTTTTGTCACAAGACCAGGGGGAGGGGGGGAGTCCGAGCCGCAGTGACTTCGTCAAGGGGAGGGGGGGGGGGGGAGGGGGGCGACAGGGGGGCCGGGGAGGGGAAGGGAGGGGGGGGGGGGGAGGCGACAGCAGCGTATATTGTAGCATCGAATCGCGTCCAGCAAGGCGCGCGAGAGGGGGCGCATCGCGATGTCGCGCGGTGTCGGGAATAGTGAGGCATGCTGCAATCGCGTGCCAGAAGCACAAAATGGAATCCATGTACGCACGCCCCCTTGAAGTCATGCGGCCGCGCGCGCATCGGCGCCTCTACCGCGATATGGGATTATATATGGTGGAAGGCGCTTGCGGCTAAGCACCCCTTGTCACCTAGAGCTCTACGATCTTTTGATTCCCCATTAACCCTGACCCTGAGCTAGCGACTCCGACTCACCCTGTTGAGCTCTTGCACGTCCTGTTGCATGTACGCCTCGTACGTGTCCCAGCCGAAGCTCTGCGTCAGGTGCTTCGTGGACACCGGGTGGTCCGACGTCTGCAGCCTGCGCCGCGGCGAAAGCAGCGCGGCAGCGGCAGCAGCAGCGGCAGCAGCGGTGGCAGCAGCAGCGCTCAGCATTGATAGCAACGGCCAGTGAAGAGCAGCGCGGCAGCAGCAGCAGCAGCGGCGGCGGGAGCCGCGCTCAGCATCGGTAGCAACACACGGTTGCAGCGCGCCTCTGCGGAGCGTGCGTCTGCACACAAACAGCGGCGCCTGGCGATGAGCGCTGCCGCGCAGCACGGCTCGACGAGATGCCTGCAGCGCGCAGCAGCGGCACAAGCGGCGGCAGCGCCAGCGCCAATGCAGTACAGCAGCGCGCCCCCACAGCGGCGCAGACGTGGCATAAACGGTCAATGAAAAACAACATTGTTGGCGGCGATCACTTGACTGCTGTGCGTAGCGGCCTGGCACGCTTGTAGTAATAGAGGCAAGCATCAGAAGCGCACAGGACCGCCACAGCGGCGGCGGTGGCAGAAGCAGCAGCGGCGGCAGCGGCACCGGCGGCAGCAACAGCGTTGCGTGGGCCCTAACTCCTCCGATGAAGCATGCGGCATCGCCTCAGCAACACAAACAATCTCGCCAGTTTGCTACAGTTACAGTCACTGATCCTGAGAAACATGCACCAGCGTTATTAGCAACTTCTGACGCAAGCTTGGATGCATACTCACATACACTTGGATGTATGCGCACATACACCATCGATGTCTACACGCACCATCAATGTAGAAGTTTACATGCATGCACCATCGATATATACATACATACACCAGCAATGCATACATACACACGCCAGCACGCACATGTAGAACGTCTTCTGCAGCGCGCACTACAATGCATACATACATGCGCCAGCACGCACATGTAGAAGGTCTTCTGCAGCGCAAAGGCCACGCCGCCCTCGCTGTCGCTCGCGGCCGCCGACGGCATGTCGTACACGGCCTTTCGCAGCTGTCTTAGGTGGTACAGCGTCTGCAGCAGCGAGTTCATGTAGCACGTGGCGCCCTGGTTGAGCAGGCCCACCATGCCCTGCACAGGGGGCCAAGACATACAGAGTCTGAGTCAGAGTCTTCGGTGGTGCAGCGTCTGCAGCAGCGAGTTCATGTAGCACGTGTTGCCCTGGTTCAGCAGGCCCACCATGCCCTGCGCGGCACAGGAGGTGCAGAGTCTGAGTCAGAGTCTTGAATACGCAGCGATGCTCGATTGAGCAGCCCCACGTGCCCTGCGCGGCACAGGGGTCAAGACGTGCAGACTCTGAGTCAGAGTCTTGAATGTGCAGCGATGCTCAGCAGCTGGTTGAGCAGCCCCACCATGCCCTGCGCGGCACAGGGGTCAAGACGTGCAGACTCTGAGTCATAGACATAGTATAGAGTCAAGATAGGGTCACACTCACGCAGCTGGTCGAGTAGTCCACCATGCCCTGTGCGGCACAAGAGGTCAAAACATGCAGAGTGCAAGTCAGAGTATTGAGTGTGCAGCCAGGCTCAAGTGCTAAGTGGGCCCACCCTGCCCCTGCGCAGCACCATGTTTTACGACCTGCACACTCTGAGTCAGAGGCTCGAGTATAGAGTCACACTCATGCAGCTGGTGCGGCAAGCCCGCATGCGTTGAACGGCCCAACATTGAGCATCACAGACTCTGAGTCAAAGGCGTGAGTACGCAGCCACATGCAGCTCAGCTGGCTGAGCAGGCCCGCCCGTGCCCTGCGCAGCGTGAGATCGAGACTCTGAGTCACAGGCTTGAGTATGCAGCTGTGCTCATGCAGCTGGTTGAGCGAACACGCCGCGCCCTCCGGCGAAGCGGGCACCACAGAATCTGAGTCAGAGTCTTGAGTACTCACATTGCAACAGCTGGGAAGGGCGGCATGCGAGCACGCGTTGCAGTTGGAAGCACTCACAGGAAATTCACACAAGAACATTCTCACTGCGTAGTGACTTGCTGAGCGCCGCTGCAGATGCAGCGGGGCAGCAGATGCACGACTACAGCGCGCCGCGACGGCGGCGGCAGCAGCGGCAGCGCAGCAGCGCGTGCGCAGCGCGCGTGCGCGCCACGCTGCTGCGCGTCGCCGCCCCACACCGGGGCGTCGCTGAATGTACGACCATATGCACTTGGGGTGCGAGGGGACACGCGCAACAGGCGCCCGCTCTGCTCTTGGGCGCACAGCCCTCCTAACCCTAACCCAAACCTAGGCTGCGTAGATGCTCCAGCTACTTGAATGACGAGCGCCGCACACAGAATGCCCGTGTTCACTGCTGAACAGACGCCGGCACGCCGGCGTGACGGCACACGCCATCGAGCCACGCCGCGGCGGTGCGCGCGTGCTGCGCCCCTCGCGCCGCTGCACGCCGCGCCGCGCCCGTTGCGCGGCGGCGCCGCTGCCAGTACCTGCGCAGCTCTCACACTGACAGACCGCAACAGTGGCTTCAACTGACTGCAATCAGAGGGACTTCAATAATAGCCAGCGAGACGACTTTACATTGCGCTGCCGAGCAACAATCAGTTAGCCAAGCCTTTGTTGTCCTGGTCCGCCTTCGCCTCACGGCCTCGTCTCTCAAAACCACGCCGGCTCTGAGACACGCGCACGTCAGAAAGCGCATCGAGCGGTGTGCAAAGCTGCGCCCCCCCCCCCCCCTCAACTCACCGTCTCCGCCTTGGACTTGTTGCCTAAGGACAGGTTGAGCGATGATGACGGCGGCCCGTCCTCAAGCACCACCGACAACCGCAGGCACTGCTCATCATCCAGGTACTTGAACTCCCCCGTGTCCTCCCTGTCGAGCGTTGACACGACGCGCATGAACCTGGGGAAGCCGTAGTCCGTGGTGCCTGCTTTGAAAACGTGGGTCTGAGGTAAGAGGGGGAGGGGGGAAGATGGGGGGGTCAGGGGGGGGGGGGGGGGGGGGCAGCACTGCACGGGGTCCCTGACGGGGGAGAGGGGGAAGCGAGTGGGGGCTATTTCATGTGCAGCATCACGCGACGACACATTCTTTATAAATATATAGCATATGCGTGCAGTACACCCACTGAGCCACGTGTGATGCGCGCGTCGGATTCGGCGTCGCCGTGAGAACACCGCAGCCCAAACAGGGCCGCGGGTCGCGCGTGACCAGGTCTCCAGCTGCAGCAGAGCTCAGACTGGAAAATGACGCTCCCGCAAGAGGCGATGAGGCAATCTAGAGGTACAAGTGCAGCGCTCGGCGCGGCGTGTGCAGTGCTGCTGCGGAGGGGGGCGGTGACAGGACAATCTGGAAGTGTTTTAGCGCTCAGAGCAGCGCGTCCGGTGCTGCTGTTAAAGCGTGACACGCTTCGAGTGCACGTGTGTGCGTGTGACTCTCCCACGGACCCTGAGCGCTGATGCGATACATCATGCAATTGCAAAGGCGTTGTGCAGCGGCAGCAGTGCGCGCCGCGTGGAGAGAGATGGGGCGCGCATCTGCAGCGATGCTCAGCAGCTGCAGCATCGCCGCGAGCTAGCTAGCTGCCGCGGCCCCTGTCAAAGGCTGCTGCACCACCGCTGCCGCGCAGCGCCACCGCTCGATTTGTCCAAAATGACTCGGCGGGGCTCATGGTTTCAGCACGGGGGCGTAGACGGACAGTGAGCGCCAGCGCCACGAACCCTAACTCTAACCCTGAAATGCGAGCGCACGCGGCGAGACGCTGCCTGTACCCAAAGCGCGCGCCACAGCACGCAAATGATGACGCAAAACAAGAGGAAACGCGCGCACAGCAGACAGCGCAGCCGCGACCGCAGGCGCACCAACGTCTCAGCAGGCGGGTGGCACGCGGCCGCGACGCTGGCAGCAGCCAGAGCACAGCTGCTGCCCCAGCGCGGCCGTGTGCAGGCGCTGCAGCAGATCGGCGCATGGCCGCGCGCCTAACCCTAACCCTAACCCTAACCCTAACCCTAACCCGCGCGCCGCGAGCGTCCCGTGAGCAGGCGCTGGCAGCAGCAGCGCAGCCCGCGCTCAGTGCGCGCAAACTGCGCGAACGTGAACTTGAGGGGATTGGCACATGGCCCGCGCGTCTCGCGCCACGGTGTGAGGATGCGTCGTGCGCAGGCAGGCGCGTGCCGCAAGCGGTGATGCGCCTTGCAGTTGTGATGTGCCGTTGCGCACACTCACCAGGGGCTCCCGCGCCAGCGACTCCACCACGTCGCGCCGGTGCAGGATCGCAAAGTTTATCACCAGCGACTGCGCGCCACGCGCGCACGCAACAGCGGAAACGGAGAGCGGCGACGGGCGTGCCGTGAGTAAGCGTCTCTGAGCGCGTTGCGGGCAGTGCCTCAGAGAGAATTGAAGTTATGGAGTGAGTTGAAGTCAGCCTTCAGCAGCAACGGGCGTGCCGTGAGTTGGCGTCGTCAAGCGCGTTGCGGGCAGTGCCTCAGAGAGAATTGAAGTTATGGAGTGAGTTGAAGTCAGCATGCACCGGTGTCGGCAGCGGGAGGGAGGCTGCAACGATCGCCGCGAGCTCCGCTTGAGACAGTCCTGTAAAGCGGTATGTAGCACGAGCGGCGTTATACTTCAAGTTTGCTATAGCGGATACTTCAAGGCTGCTGCAGCAAACCGCAAGCGCAGCTGGCGGATCCACGCCTGGCGCTCCCCAAGAGTCACTGCGGAGAGTCACCGCGGATGACGGCCAGCGAATCACTGGACCCGAAGCGCCGCAGCTAGAGGTCTGCGCTGCGCACTGCTTACCATCACCGTCTCAGGCATAGCATCATTCATCTCAAACATAAACGGCGTTCAACAGGTCGAGCCTGCTCGATTTTGCGCACGCATTCCGCCATCGCGGTGAACGTGAGCGTGGTGTGCGCCGGTGCATGTGATTGCGCAGCAGCTGCCATGCTCGCAGGCGGACAGCCTCGCATCGCATACGCACAGCTGTCAGCATGGCAACGTCAGCTGCTGTGCTCGACACAATGTGGAATATGAGCAAACGCACCAGCACATGCGACCCATGATCTGGGTAACAAGAGCTCCTAACCCTGACCCTAACTCTAACTCTAACCCTAGATGACAGCGCAGGAGTCGCCGTTGCCGACAGGCTCATGGGCGGCAGCATCTAGCGGAAGTAGTAAGCACACGGCACAAGTCGTGTCGTGCTCGTGCTGAGCGCTGCCGCATCAGTTGCCGGTGACGCTCCACTCCAGTTATCACAACACGCTGGTGCTGCCACAAGTGCTCCTCTTGGCAGTTCAAGCACTTGCGATGCTCGTCCGATCGGTGAATGCGCACTTACGCTCAGGAACGGCACAGACATCCTGAGTCTATGCCCCTGCTGATGCCGTCAGGCATACTGACGACGAGGTCTGCTGCCTGCCCCCAGAGAGCGACGTCTCTCAGGGCGCAAGGTAGTGGCGACTGGAATGCTGCTAATAAGGCGGCGCGCGCGCGCGGCTCACCTCCTGCGCCGCAGGCCCGAGCTCCTTCAGATTCTCCAGCGACAGGAACACGCTGTTCCAGTCCATGCTGTTCTGACTCTGCCCAAACCACCACAGCCTCCACACGCGCCCCTGCGCAGACCAAACGCGACGGGCGTTGTGAAACATATACATACCTGCCTGTAACTGACAACCGTTTGGTCTCGGAAAGAGCGCTTCACGCGGCATGGCACTGCGCGTGGGCTGTGCGGCAGCGCTGCCAGGCAGAGAGTGGCCCGTGCATGAATGGAGCGGGCTCATGGGGGGAAGCGCGTGCGCCAGGACATTGTGGAGAGATGTGATGCAGGTGATGGTGGTAGTAGTTTTGAGCCGACCGCGGTCACTCCACCAGGCGCGGTGCTCATTGTGTCGCAAGTGGCAAGTGTGCAGCGACGCACCATCGACGATGAACGGACGTCGTGCACTCTGTCCTCATTGACACGCAGCCTTGCACAATGCGCCATTCAGAGCCGATCCATCAGTGTACCATGAAATTACTATAATCCACAAGTTTGGTGGCACAGACATTTGCAGTTTACTCTGTCCAGTGGGCTTCGTTCAGCGACTGTAACTCCATGCCCATCATATCAGAGCGCGCACGGCAAAGCTGCCACGCTTGCTCCACAGTACGCTTGCTCCAGTACGCTCGCCATCACAGCGCGCGTGAATCACCTCTTCAGCCATACGCAAGCGACTGCAGAGCCCGCACCGCACATGCGTGCGCGCATGCCGCAGCGGCCCTAGCAATCAACTACAAGAGCTGAAAAAGTGAGAGAGCTCAGGTAAGCACGAAACAGCCTCTCTGCTCAACTTCAACTTCAATTACCCTACCTTGGCGTCGGTAACTGGTGGGGAGTCCATGCGCTCTGGCCTGTTGGCCGGAACCCGGAAGACGAAGATAGTGCGCGTGTCCGTAATCTGCAGTTTTGAGGGGTCACCCAGATCAGATGTGCTCAATGCAAGACAATTTTGAGCCGGCCACAGAGGTACAGTCTCGTACCATCACGCGCAGCGTCGAGTGGTGCGCTGGCACAAGATTATTGACGCAGTCATCCACTCTAGCGTCTCACAATGAGGACCACCGCGAGCCGCAGATGACATGCAAAGCTTTGTTGCCACCCACCACTGTGTTGGCCTCAAAATTGGGATCCGGAGGTGGCGACCTCCAAATGACAACAGGTTGCTGCTTTGAGCGTTTGGGCAATGGCTTCCCAGCCTGCGTCAACTCTTCTGATTCAACTCCCGCAGCAGAGGCCTCGGCGCCACAGTCTGCATCGCGAGGCCGCCGGTATGAGCCTAGGAAATCCAGAAGCCGCCTCTGTTTCTCCTCGGGTGAGATCCCCTCCTCGTCCGTTGCCTCATCTTCTTCATCATCCTCCTCCGCGTCCCCCATGTCCATGCTGCTGGTGAAGCCATCCGCGGAATCGTAGTCTGAAGAATCGTACGCCATGCTGGTTTTGTGTCAAGTCTCGGGCGAACGATGATTCGAAGATCAACACGCAGTTGAAGTAGCCAGTTGGTTGCCTCAACCTCAACAGACCAGCGTGGAGGCTGCGCTGGCGCATATGGCTGGCGCCATCGCGTGGCGGCGTGATTCTGGTGCGAGGAAATTCCGTCGCGGAAGCCGCACCCGTCCAGGCGCGCAGCTATGGTGCCTCACGGTTCTGCTCGTGCAATTAGGGCAGTGCGGAGCTCTGTTATCGCCAGGCCTGCCTCAGCAGGCCCCGTTGGCGGGGGTGATCAGGGCGCAGCAGCAGCAGCAGCAACAGCAGCACCACATGCCTGCAGTGCTGCTGGCAGCGAGTGCACCGGGAGATGCTGAGAGCAGCGGCGCCGCGCCCACATCAGCCGTGGCTTCGGCATCCGAGGAGGAGGAGTCAGCGACAGAGGTCAGCCAACACGCACATTGCATAACTGTAATTTGCCGCCGGCTGTACATTTGAGTCATTGATTAATGCACGTGAACGTCTGCTTGCCTACCTGCGTAATGCAGGCAGACGCCGGATCCACTTGCCGCAGGTGGAAAGCCAGGCGTCCTCAAAATCAGGTGATTGATTGGTGTTTAAAGCGCACGCTGCCGCGTCTACAATGGACAAATCAGAAAGTGATGGCAGTTCAAAGCTCGCATGACATTTGCAGCCCTGTGCGTGCTCTCACTTCACTGTCGCCATTGCACAAACTGCAATGCCAGAGTAACAAATTGACGCCATCACTGACTGCCACTGCCGTGCGCATGCTTCGAGGTGTAGCCTGGCGTCGCATTGACATCGCCTAGCCCTGGTCTGTGCGCAACACCACGTCAGCAGGAAAGCAATGTCTTCACGCCATTGCGCCTCGCGCTCGCCTTTTGCAGCTGCAAGTACCTAGCTGGACGCGCAAGCCCCGGCAGTTGGTGCCATGCAGCAGCATCGAGGAGCTGACACACCAGGTTGGTGGCGAGTCAGTGACTCAGAGTCGCTGACTCGCTGACTTATGTTCCGGTACATTGACGTGCATGGCAGTCCCGCAGCGCACTGCAAATGGAGAAGTTGAGGTTTTGATGTCTCATAAGAGTTGAAGTTTTGACATGGTCTCCTCACCAGTGCTCAGCCAATTTTGTGCTCGCCAGTGGCGGCGTGACCATTCAAAGCCGTGCAATCGCCTGGCGCACGTGAATTGCATCTCCTGAACAGAGCGACCGTGATGCTGCCTGCAAGCTTTCAGTCTAACGCATGATCTTTCGAATCGTTTTCATTTGATGCAGTACTCAAGTGCGCCGTCTCAGAGTGTACAACAAGTGTGCAGTCGTGAAATATGCAGTCTTGAATTGTGCCGAGACACGTCTGCTGCAGGCTTTGTCCTGTGTGCCAATGCTGACTCGCTTGTGCTGTGTACTCAGCTGGCATTCAGGTCGGTGCTATACAGTCTGCATTGCAGTTGCTGCTGGTGAGAGGATGCTACAACCTTCCTGTTCACATCGGATGCATACTTCCTTGCCAGAGTGCATACTTCAAGTACTATGGAATATACATGTATCGAGGTTCCCTGCATTTGGGTTTTCGGACGCATCACACGTGTACTCCCCCGTGTATGACCTAGAACTTCACACCTTTTGTAAAGGTACACGTTGTGATGAAATCATGATGACAGCGGCAACACTGCCCTTCTGCAATACCCACACTCCAGGCGGATGAGCTGAAAACGGAGCTGCATGACCTGGATCGCACGTGTACTCCCGTGTATGTGCTAGAAGTTCAAGCCTTTTGTAAATGTACATGTCCTGATGAAATGTCATCATGATGAGAGCGGCAAACGCTGCCCTTCCGTAATACTCGCACCTCAGGTGGATGAGCTGAAAACGGAGCTGCGTGACCTGGATCGCACGTGTACTCCCGTGCATCTGCTAGAAGTTCGTACACATGTGATATTTTATACACAAGTTGTAAAGGTACATGTTGTGATGAAATCATGATGACAGCGCCAACACTGTCCTTCCGCAATACCCGCACCTCAGGTGGATGAGCTGAAAACGGAGCTGCATGACCTGGACGTACGGTGTAGCGGCGGCCAGGGACACGCGGCGGATCACCCAATTCTTGAACTAATCAGGGCGCGCGTCGCAGCCGGGTGAGTGCAAGTACTTGTGCTTCCCACTGCCACAGCGCTCATGGCACGTTGCGCGCCCGCTGCCTGTGTGTGTGCGAGTCTTTGCATACTTACGGTGCGCTGCGCGCGTGATGCAGTAGTTCAACTAATCAGGCGCGCGTCGCAGCAGGGTGAGCACTGCCACAGTCACAGCGCTCAGCGTATGTCGCGCGCCGGCTGCGTTTTCCCCGTGCCTGCGCGCGGTGCGCTACGTGCGATGCGATGAAGTGTTGATGGCATCACGAAGATGACCACATGGTTCAATCACAGATGCATACGGGGTGAACATACTTCCATGCTATGAAGTAGAAGTGTATTTATGTTGTACTTGAGACAAAGCACTGCTCCAGCACTCATATGCAGGCAGATGGGAAAGGGCACACATGGCTCCCAATGGCAACTGACTGCACACGAAAAATGCAACATCGCTCCGCCTACACGCGGCTCGGTACGTGGCTTGGGTCATAGTTCTGACTGGGCCCTCCCCGTAGTGCATGTGCTACCAGGTGATGAGGTAGCCCCCCTGGCCAGCAAATGTCCAGCGAATCAAAGTGAATCAAAAGATCGTAGAGCTCTAGGTGACAAATGGTTAGCCGCAAGTGCCTTCCGTCTAGTATCATATGCGCCGCCAACACTTGCAGCTCAAGTAGAGATCCTGCTGCAAAGCTTCCCTGCCCTGTGGCTCTCACTCTGTAACTGACAAGATTGTAATCGCCAAGAGGCTGCCCTTGCGGCATTTGTAACCGCCAAGACTGTAGCCGCCAACACCGCCTGACCAGCATGTGGCCCTCGCGCAAGCACGCTTGAGGCAGCATCAGCGGCGGCGGCGTGCACGGTGACGTGAGCGCTGCCACAGCCACAGTGCTCGGCTGCAACTGCCGCAACCGCCGACGGCGCTCAGGCGCGCCCCCTCCCCCCCTCGTGCCACGTCCGCGGCGCGCACGTCGCCCTGGTGCCTGTGAGGGCGGCGGCGAGCTCCGCCGCTAGAGCGGCGGCGTGGCGACTGCGTTCTGCGTCCCACCTTGATCATGATGTTCCAAACGCCACACACTGTCATGCGCAATTCCGTCGAGGGCGACATGACAGCGCTCCGTCACGCGCCTCGCTCACAGCGATCAGACAGCAATTCTGTAACTGCCGAAACCGCCGCGCGCAGCACGCGCCCCTCGCGCCACGGCGACGGCGCGCGCCTCGCCCTCGCGGTCGAGGGCGGCGGCATGCGCGGCTGCGTGAGCGCGGGCATGGTGATCAAACAGCAGTTCTGTAACTACCGATCAAACAGCAATTCTGTAACTGCCGAAACCGCCGCCGCCGCCGCTGCGTGCAGCACGCGCCCCTCGCGCCACGGCGACGGCGCGCGCCTCGGCCTCGCCGTCGAGGGCGGCGGCATGCGCGGCTGCGTGAGCGCGGGCATGGTGACGGCGCTGCACCGCCTCGGCGCCGCGGACGCGTTCGACGCCGTGTACGGGTCCAGCGCGGGGTGCCTCGTGGGCGCGTACTTCATATCGCGCCAGACCAACGGCACCGCCGTGTACCACGACGTGCTGCCGGAGGCGGGCGCGCGCTTCCTCGACAAGTCGCGCCTCGTGGCCGCGCTCGGTGCGTGCATGCTTGTGGCAGGGTTCAATAGGGTTAGTGTTAGGGTTAAGGTTGCGGTTAGGGCCAGGGTTAGGGCTAGGGGGCTGGCATTAGGGTCAAGGTTAGGGCCAAGATAAGTGCCTCGCGGTTGTGGTTGAAGCTTCCTCGACAAGTCGCGCCTCGTCGCGGCGCTTGGTGCGTGCGCCGCGTATAGGGGTTGAAGCTGGGCATGAGGGTTAGGAGTAGGGTTTAGGGCATCTGAAGTTCATAGCGCGCTAGACCAACGGCACAACCATGACCACGACGTGCTGCCGGAGGCGGGCGCGCGCTTCCTCGACAAGTCGCGCCTCGTGGCAGCGCTCGGTGCGTGCACGCTTGTGGTAGGGTTGTTGGGGTTGGGGCAACTGTCAGGGGTAGGGCTAGGACAAGCATCTCGTGCGTGTGGTCTGAAGTCTGCTTCCTGGACAAGTCATGCCTCGTGGCGGCGCTCGGTGCGTGCGCGCGCGGCAGGGGGTAGGGTTAGGGTTAGGGCCAGGGTCAGGGTTGGGGCGAGTGGCAGGGTTGGGGCTAGGACAAGTGTCTCGCCATCGTGATCTGAAGGTTTCTCGACAAGTCGCGCCTCGTGGCGGTGCTCGGTGCGTGCGTGCGGTCGGGTTAGGTTTAGGATCAGTGTCAGGGTTGAAGTGGGGTGTGTAGGGCACGTGAAGTTCATCTCGCGGCAGACCCACTGCCGCCGTCGTGCATCACAACGTGCTGCCGGAGGCAGGCACTGTCGTGCGCTGCGTGCAGTGCACTCGTTTGCCTGCAGCTGCCGTGCGAGTGGCGAGCGCCGCCGCTGCAGCGCCGCAGTTGCGTCGTCACGCCAGCCCTGGTACGCTAGGGTTAGGGTTAGCATTGCGGTTGGCGCGCTCATGTGGCGCAGGCTGAGCAGTGCACCCACACTCACCCTATATCACACTGTCCCTAACCCTAACCCTAAGCTAACCCTGTCAACTGGTGCATCATCGTCATGACGCACGCTGCGTACTTCAAAGCGCCGCCACGCGGCATGCCTAATTGGGTAACCCTCGCCCTGATACTGCACCGCCTGCAGGCCTCGACTTCAGCCTGTTCCGCTGGGACTGGTGGAATCTGCGGCAGCGGCGCGCAGCTGCGCAGGGCGACACAACTGCTGGCGCAACTGCTGCGCCTGCGCCTGAGGCGTCGCCGGCAGATGCGAGCAAGGGCGGCGTAATGGTGCGTGGCCTACGAAGTCAGTCGTTGATTGACCTTGTCGCGCAGTATATCAAATGATTTGCTGTTCAGAAACTTCACCAACTGATTCTGGTGTTTTGGCTTTTCTTGAGGTTCCTCGGTGCCGCCGCTGCTGGGTGCGCTGCAGCAAGGTGCTGCATCGGCAGTTGCGCACCGAGATCAATAATCATCATGGCCGTTGAATGACCGGCTCCGTGCATCAACCGCGGCTCGCTCGCTCACGACACCGCTGTCCTGTGACGCCTGCGTCGCTCATGCAGCACCGATTTCCAGCGCATTCGCTCATTTAGTGATGACCGGGCCGCAGGTCTTCACCCTCAACTTTCTCATGACGACCGGCGCAGCGGGCGCGCACGCACCGGCGCTTCACACGCACTTTCCATGCTCATGAAATGTATACCTCTTGAAGTACGACGTCTATGCGGCCACGCGCGTGGGCAGGTCTTCGACCTCGACTTCCTCATGATGTCCGTCGTTGCGGGCGCGCACGCGGAACCACGCGCCGACGCTTCACACGCACTTTCTATGTTCATGAAATGAATACTTGTTTCACTACGACGTCTATTCGGCCACGCGTGCGTGCAGGTCTTCAACCTCGACTTCCTCACGACGACCATCGTCGCGGGCATGCGCGCGGACCCACGCGCCGACGCTTCTCACGCATTTTCCGCTTTCATGAGGTGAATATGATACTTCTGTTCAGGGGCGCGCTGTGTTCACGAAATGAATACGTCGTGTCTCTCCGCGCGCGCAGGTCTTCAACCTCGACTTCCTCATGACGACCGTCGTCGGGCGCCTGTGGCCGCTGGACTGGACGTCCTTCTGGGCCAACAACCGCCACCAGCCGCTCAACGTCGTCGTCAGCGGCCTGCTGAGCATGGACTCGCACACGCTCACGTCCGCCAAGGGGCACTTTGCGACGCTGCCGGAGCTCGCGCGCTGCATGCGCGCGTCCATGGTGAGGCCCCTGAGCGCTGCTGCTGCTGCTGCTGCTGCGTGGTGAGCTGCTGCCGCGGCGACGCCGCTGCTGCAACGCCGCCGCCGTAGCCGCCCGCAGTGCGATCAACGTGTAGTCACGTCATCTGTACACACTGCCGTCAGGTGATGCGTTGGAGACTTGTGAGGACCCTGAACGCTGCTGCTGCCGCTAAGACGGGGAACAGGCGCGTATGGAATAGAGTGTGAAGTTCTTGCGAAGAGACTGGCGGAAGCAGCGGCGCAGTTGCCGTCGCTTGTTGTCTGGCACAGGCCAGCAGCACGAGGCACGTAGCTGAACCAGAGCCCCTTGCTGGTAAGCAACACAGCAGGCTGCTGCCAGGCAGGGGCACTTTCAACTGTACTGCAGGAGGTCGCACACTATCTGGTCGTTCTTTCTCAACCAGATAACACTGCCGCTGCGTGATGAGGGTCTAAGCGCTGCTGCTGCTGCAGCGCCGCCGCCGCCCGCACCGCAGATTCGAGCGCGGCGCTCACCATCATTGCGCTGGTGCCCGCTGCGCGAAGTGACAGGCAGTCTGCTGCTGCGTGGTGGCGAAGGTCTGAGCGCTGCTGCTGCTGCAGCGCCGCCGCCGCCGCCGCCGCCGCCCACTCTGCAGAAACGAGCGCACCGCTCACCACGAGCGCGCTCGTGCCCGCTGTGAGAACCGACCGCGGTGCCGCTTGTCGTCATCAGCGCATCATCCGTCGAGCGTCAGCACGGAGTGTGCATGAATTTCAGTGTGTCCACGGCGAGGCCATTGAGCGCTGCTGCTGCTGCTGCTGCGCAGTGAGCTGCGGCGGCGGCAGCGCCGCCGCCTGCGGTGGTTGATTGCGCATGTTCACGCCATTCGCGCACACAAACGTCAGGCGATTGCATTGGAGGCTTTTGCCCCATCGCGCGGCCCTGACACGCGCCGCAGCTGCATCAAGTACACGTTATGTGGCGGCGTGCTTTTGATCCCCGACACTGATCCCTGACACTGTACATAACACCAGAACTTCACCCACAAAGACACTGCACTCACGGTATGCGTACATACCCCCTCTGCCTGCTGCGCGCGCAGCTCGTCCCCGGCATGACGGGCCCCCTGGTGACCTTCCCCGTGGGCTGGCACCCCTCCCGCCCCCCCGCACAAGCGCACGAAGACCCCCCTCCCCACCCCCTCACCACATCAACACCCCCCTCGCCCCCTCCCCTCACCGCGGGGGAGGGGAGGTGGGGCGCCGGCGGTTACGCGGCGGATGCGGCAGCGCTCGCCGCAGTTGACTTTCCGTACGCGGAGGGCCACCAGCCGTTTGCGGACGCGCTGATCTTTGAGCCGATGCCGTACCGGTCGGCGGCGGCGGACGGCTGCACGCACGTCGTGGTGCTGCGCACGCGGCCGGACGGCAGCCAGGTGGGCGCGTTTGCGCGAAGCTGTTATGAATAGCACGCCGTTGTTTCAGCACTGTGGGATTTAATTTACCCCTGGTCTTAGGCGTGAGGTCTGCGCACGCGGCCCGACGGCAGTCAGGTGCGCGCTTGTGTGCGAAAGCGTCAGTAACTGTCGGTAACGCCACTTTTCCAATCCCATGCATGAGATATAGCTTGCTCTCTGGTCTCAGCTGCTACGGTTCCCTTTCGACTGCGCGCGCGCACGTGGCCCGGCGGCAGCCAGGCACAGCATGTATACGTGATGGCGGCGCTCAACGATTGCCGCCTCGTTTGTCGGTGGTTGCACATCTGATGCGTTTTGGTGAGATGATGCGTTGCTGCGGCGCTCCCACCAGCTGCTGCTGTCAATGCTGCCGCCGCCGCCACCGCTTTGCGCTCGCCGCGTCGTCAAGGCGAGCGTCTACGAGCACCGCTCAGGACGTTGCGCCAGATGGCAGCGCCCCCACTACGAGCACCGCTCAGGACGTTGCGCGAGATGGCAGCGCCCCCACCGACTCCTAGCGTCATGATTGGCGATGCTTGACAGGTATCAACGTTACTCATATCATGCACGCAGATGAGCTCACATGCCGCGGCACCCCCGCTGCTGCTGCTGCTGCTGCCGCCGCCGCCGCTGCCACCAGTGCTGCCTCGCGCGTGCCGCAGGTGCTGGAGAAGCAGTCGATGATTGGCAATGCTTGACAGTTGTCGACATCACACATCTCATACACTTGAAATAGCTCACGGCACTCCTGCTGCTGCTGTCGCTGCCGCCGCTGCTGCCGCCGCCGCCTTGCGCGCTCTGCAGGTGCTGGGAAAGAAGGCGGGCATCTACGAGCGGCGCATCGCGCGCAAGTACTTTGAGGAGTTCCACACGATACCGCACGTGTCGCAGTTCTTAATACAGGTGAGCCTAGTGTGCTAGAGTAGCACTAGGGTTCAACACGATACCGCACATGCCACAGTTCTTGATGCAGGTGAGCGTAGCCTGCTGTAGTCACAGCTAGGATTCAGTTGCTTTAGTCAGGGTTTAGGGTTGGGTGTCGGAGGCAGACCTATTGCTCCCGTGCAAACTGGCGCTACTGTAGCTTTGCATCGGCTGCGGGCCTGCTGCCTCCAGCGCTGGCACCGGGCTCTCTGAGACGTTCGCGCTAGCTGGTGTGACAATCGCAAATTCATTGGCACCCCTCGTAAACTACAGTCAGCTCAGGGCTAGACAGGAGTGAGAAATTTGGTGTTCACCAAGCAAGTGCAGTTAGCATCTGATGCTTAACTGATGTAACTGAGATCTCAGAGTTGTGTTTGTTTGCACGGCCTGTGAGCTCGTCTGCATCGTCGCAGCTGGACCATACAGATCTTACTGGCCTTTTTGTGTCGTCGAGGCTCACTGGTAGGGACAGACAGCTAAGGTGGGCACCGGCTCTGCCGCATGTGCCGCAGTGCATGAACGCTCACAGGTGTTGTTGACCGACATGCCGCACGGTATTGGTATGTACTTCTACTACCGCCTGTGTTTGTATAGGTAAGACTTGGGCCCATCATCAGGTGTGGGCAGATGTGAGTTAGGGTTAGGGTTAGGGTTAGGGTTAGGGTTAGGGCGTCTCGACACAACAAGCGCGACATGCACACTGAAGTGTGCTTTTCACTCGCGATGCTCCTGCGGCACGTCACGCGCGCAGCGCCTTGCACACTTCAAGTTTGAAGATGGCAGCACGTGCGCGCCTTGGGGGTTGCACTCCTGTGCGCGTGCGCCTCTGCCGACCTTCCACCCGCTCACCACTCTACACACACATCCCCAATGGCCAGCCTTCGCGAAGTACTTCAACATATGAAAAACAGCTTTGCATGTGCCCTACCGCCACACGTGCGTCTCTGCTGCTTTTTCCGCCTCCTCACGACTCGTGCGTCACTGCTCTGCACATACACCACCAATGGCACCACAGCACGTATCAAAAGCAGTTTTGCATGCCCGTACCCCACCGCCGTCACCGCAGCTGCGCCACCTGCGAATCTATGCGGAGGACGTGCTATCGCTGGCCAAGGGGGGCCTCACGGGAGCCCCCGTCGACGTGCCGCGCGGCGGCGCGGGGGAGGGCAAGCGCGTGCACCTCCTGGCCATTGCGCCCTTCGAGGGCGCTGGCGAGGTTAATCAGCTCGAGATGGACAGAGCTGGTCTGCTCAAGGTGACTTGAGGATTAGAGTTGAAGTTGAGCAAGGCGAGGGGGGGCAAGCGCGCAAACCCTCTGGCCATTGCGCCCTTTGAGGGCGCGGGCGAGGTTATCAACTCGAGATGGACAGGGTCGGTCTGCCCAAGGTGACAAGGCTTAGAGTTGAAGTTCAGAATTGAAGTTGCCACCGAGGTTGCCGGCGAGGTTCAACCAGCTCGAGATGGACAGGGCCGGCCTGCTCAAGGTCAGTAGCTGGGTAGGATTTGAACTTCAGATAGAGAGAGTTGAAGTTGGCACGACGAACTCTTGTGGCCCGATGCTCACGCCGCGCGCTCTGCAGGGGGGGGCTGCGGCGAGGGTGTTATGGAAGCGTGTGAGGCGTTGGCGACCGAGTAACAGCGCACGCGCGTTGGCGATCAGAGCACTGCCCGATTTCAGAGTTCAAGTCCCACTGTGACGATCACAACGCCCTGTTGACTGTAGTCACCATGAGCTCACACGGCCCACGCACGACGCGCCTTGGTCCGCGCTCCCCAGGGCTGCCACGACAGCATCGTGGCGCGCTGGCAACCGCGCAGCAGCGCGACACTGCCCGATTCTGAGTTGAGGTCAACTCATTTCTACACTGTGTGTGACGAAGCAAAGCATTTGTTCGTGAGCGCCGCAAGCGCATGTCGCCAGAGCACGCGTGTTATGGCTACCGCCTAGTTCTCTGCGGCAGCTACGTGCCTACACTTGCTGGACGGTACCAGCCAAGAAGTGATACACGTACTGGTTCCTCCCCCTGGACCCTGCGCAAACAGGACACATTTCGAGGCCTGTTCCCGGTTTGTGAGCACCGCAAGCTCACGCGCCACGACCGCTCTGCGCGCTCCCAGGGCTGCGGCGACGGCTTCGCGGCGGTGTACGAGGCGCTGGGGACGGCGCACCAGCACGCGCATTTCGGCAATCGGAGGGCGCAGCCTGATTTCCGAGTTGAAGTCAATGCGGTGTCTGACGATCACAATGCCCTGTTGACTACCAACAGCTTACACGGCCCACGCAAAACATGCCTCGGTCCTCGCTCTGCAGGGCTGCCGCGACGGCTTCGCGGCGGCGTACGAGGCGCTGGCGACGCCGCAGCAGCGCGCGCGCGACGGCGGCGTCGGCGGCGCCGCGCTCGCGCGGTCCGTCTTCCCGGACTCCATTCTCACGTCCCCCGTCGACTTCGACGCCACGTTCTGGCAGCCGGGCCGCGCGTTTGCCGATGACGATGACGATGCCGGCGATGCCGCCGCGCCGCCGAGTCCTAACTTTAGCGACATGGCGGCAGCGGCGGCGGCGCCGGCACAGGTGCTGTGGGAGGGCGGCGCGCGCGTGGGCGCCGCCGCCGCGGCGCTGGATGCCTCGGCGGCGGGCGCAGCAGCAGCGGTGGCGGCGGAGCCGGTGGCGGCGTCGGCGACGGCGGTGGCGGTGGCGGCGGCGGGGCGCTGCAAGCGTGCGCGCCTGGGGCGCTGGCTGCGGCGCTCCATTAAGGGGCGCCACTGAGGCACGTCACTTCAACTGGTGTAATTGCCGTGGCACCTATGCTGGTGGTGGCGGGTGAGGGAAGCGACAGGATCGACAGCGCCGCGGCGCGGTGTGCGATGCGACCGGCACATGTGGCAGGGATATGACGGCATGCGTGGCTGCGTAGGGACGGCCGCCCTTAAGGGCGCGACAAAAGGAATCATCGACCGATCCATCCAGCAGCCGTGTCACGCACCGCTGCACCGGGTTTTACTTGGGCGACTGGCGATGCGGCTAACCGCCTGCGCAGCGGCAGCCACTGCAGCACGATTGCCGGCCGCCGGCGTTGCGATGGGACACACAGCACAGGGCGAACGGCGCCTATAAAAAAACAGCGGCGGTAGCGATGGCGGCGGCTGCGTCAGCACCAGCAGCACAGCAGCGGCGCCGCACCCGCACAAACATCAAAAAGTCGCCATTTATTGCGCGGGTTTCCTCACGTCCACTTAGAGTATTCCTTCAGCCAGCGCATGGCAGCATCCTGGCATAGAGAGTGTTGTGTTGTTACGGTGTCTCCGGTCGGTGCGCTGGCGCTCCTTCGCACGGCTGTGGCGCGTCCCACCACGCTGCTGTCTTCCTGTTGGTGGTGACGGTTCTCGGCAGGCCTATGCGTGCTTTCTCCGCTTGTATCTGAGGGACCCCCCTTTCATGCCCCCTCCCCCCCTGCTCATCTCACTTATTGCATACAGAGCGGGGGGGGAGGGGGAATCATTAAACAGCACAATATACCCATTGATGCGATGCCGCAAATTGGTGCAGCGACACACTCGTGCATGCCCTTGCTTGAACCGTGGGCGATGATGGCGTGATGCTTGAGGCGTTCGCTTTTGTTTGTTTGAGCAGGTGCATCGCCGTGTTTTGCCGTCGTGCACTTTGCGCACATTGCGTTTGCCGGAACAGCGCAGCGCCGCTGCAGTACTGCGCTCATTTCCAGCCATTGCCATTGGTGCGTGCTGAGCGCTGAGTCTGACCGTACCGTATGTATCTAGCAGCAGTTAGACATGCACACATGCCGGCAAACATGCACAATAATGTTCTCAGTGGCACACCGCATCAATGATGTGACATCATGCAGTCCTATACATCACGCACAGGCCTGAAGGCACATGACACGCTGACTACCTGATCGAGGTGCAATGCCGTTTTTGGTGGAACAAGGGAAGGATGAGGGTTCATTCGTGCAGCGTGCTCCATGCCGCAGTGACTCTGGCGAGCCGCACACAGTCCGCTGCATCTGCACGCAGCGCAGCAACCAACGCTTGAGGCAACAGCAGCACACGCACGTGACGCACAGAAAACAATACTCAGCCCAAGAAGCACATGTGACATTTTATTTCATTGGATACTGGGAACCGCCGCGACCGCTGCGCCACGCCTACGGTCCCCCCCCTCCGCACGCGCGCACGCAAGGGGCGGCGGCGGCGGCAGCGACAGTGAAGCCATGGAAGTGACAGTTACGCGCCTAGAAACCGTGCAGCACGACCTGCCCCGGCACGCAGATCTCCATGCCGTACAGGAAGTCGTTGATGTTGGTGCGCTGGTCGCCGCTGAGCTGGATGACCTCGCCCTCGTCCTTGTCCTTGACGATGGCGCCGTTGCACGAGAAATTTTTCTTCATCGCCTTGAGAATGCGCTTGAGGTCCAGGTCCTCCGCCATGCCCTCCACGGTCGTGATGCACTTGCGCCCTGAGCGCTGCTGCACGCGCACGTGCACCTTGCCCGCGCCCGCGCGCTCCTGGCTGCTCGATTCCGCAAACGGGTCTGCGGCGGCGAGGGGGGGGGGGGGGGGCACAAAGGTTGAGCGATGTTGTGAGCGGAGAGGTTGAGCGATGTTGCGCGTGCGCAGAGAGGTTGAGCGATGTCGCGCGCACAGAGAGGTTGAGCAATGTTGCGTGCGCAGAAACATTGAGCGATGTTGCGTGAGCAGAGTGGTCAAGCAGCGGGGCAGCCGTCGTATTTGCAGTTGCGCCTGGCTTTTGAACCGCAAACAGGTCTGCGCGGCGGGGGGCACGATATGGTCGAGTGGTTGCAGCTCCACAGAGTGAGTTTAGCGGCAAGGTAAACGAGTCTGCAATTGACGCAAGCACGCAGTCGAGGAGAGGTGAAGGCGGTCACCAGGTGTTAAAAACCGCCGACTCAGCTCCGCTTGGTTGGCAGCGTGGTGCAAAGGCCGGTTGAGCACTGCTGATAGGCATGTCACGCTTGTGTATTGTGCACTACATGAGAGAGGCCTCACAGGCACGTGACTGCGTCAAGCACTTCCGTGTCGATTGTGACAGCCTGCTCAAGCAGACGATGAGTGCGTACCAGTGCCACTGGTCCATCAGTCAATGTGTGCCGTGAGTTTGCCCACACTTCCCGCGCTTCAATGCAAAGCATGAAGCACACGACGAAAGGGGTGCACGCGCACTTGAACCCCTAGCCGCGAGCGGTGCATCGATAATTCAGAAACAGGGCGCAACAACTGGCGGTTGGTCAAATCCGAAGAAAAGGTGAAGTGAAAACAACCGTCACCGCAATTGGTGGTGCGCTGGCCAAATCACCAGAGAAGCAGCGTAAATTTGCCAGCCATTGTGGTGCAGACTGCCGTGAATCGGCCTGTGTGACGGCAACACAGCCAGAGCTAGGGCAGGGTCAAGTTGGTCTGGACTCCAACCCTAACCCTTAGCCTCTTCGCCGCAGCGTCATGCCAGGGCACGGCGCCGCGGCCTGACCGTCTGATGCTGTGTGCCCTCGTGCCTTGCTGAGCATTGGCGCATGCAGCCACCATTGACGCACGCTTACGGGGGGCACTTGAGTGTGCGAGGCAACGGATGCGCAGCACCCTGAGCGCTGCTGCGCACCAGCGCCGCCGGCTGCCGGCGCGATTGTCGAGCGAGGCATCACCGACGCTGGCGTGTTGCGAAACGCGCGGATGCGCCGTGCGGCAGCGCTCATGCGCAGTTGGCATTGCGCGAGCGCGGGCGCCTTATCCGCTGACACAGCGCCAGCCGTAGACCGACTTCAGCGGCCGCTCGCTGCAGATGGTTGCAGTCATACAGTCTTGGCAATGATACGCTCTTTTCTGCCACTGTCAGGAAGAGCAGCACGCGCCTGCCGCCACAAGCGTGCTGCCAGGTCTGCTATCGAACAGGGCGCGCTTTCGGTGGCGGCAGAGCCTTGCTGAGAGCACTGCGGACAACACCAGATTTCAAAAGGCGTGGCAGTACTTGGAGCGGCGCTCATAGGCTTGGAATTGAGTGACGCACCAAGGCGTTCTGACAAAACGTTCCCCCACTTCTCCAGAGTAAGCGACGGCTTGTGAGCACTGTGCCTACACCTGCAACTGGCGGCACAGAGCGCTGCCCATCGCATGAACCAGACTGCCGACAGCACTTATTGCGGCCTGCTGCTGAGCACCTCCGTTTTGAAAAACATCAAAGTTTGCATGCCCAGCCCCACGAAGGCGGGGCGTCTCTTGACGTCCGGCCAGGACGATCAGCGACTGTAGTGAGTATGATGAAGTGCCCTCAACATGGCTAGCGGCGCTGAAGCGATGCTCAACAGCGATGCTCAACAGCTGGACACAGGCCAGTGACGGCATCGGTACCCTCGAATGTCCAAGTAGCGCTTGCATATACAATCGTCGCGCTCTTGCTCCGTGGATCTGTTGCGTGGCAACACAGCTACATAGTACGCGTAACTTACTGTAACAGGGACCACGCGGCAGCTCGAGCAGCTGAAATTTCGCTGCTACATTTGTTGTTGCCTGCCCTGCAGGCAGTCTATGATGCCGACAAAGCAGCTGTTCTGCAATTTTGGCTTGAGGAGTAGTCTGCGTCTGTGCTGGTGAGTGAGCGCGGCTCGTCAGCTTTCACAGTGACACTTGGTCATGCTGGTACAGGGTCAGGTGCCATATTTCTGCGTGCGCCTACGATGCTCTGCTGCAACCAGATATGGCTGGAAGTCACTGTGGCAGGTGGCGAACTGGCGGTGACCAGAGTCCGAGGTAATTTGCAGGCTTCAGCGTCTACCTCTGTGCAACTCGCAATGCATACTGACGTGAGTAGGCCTACACACACTCCCAGTGATAAATTCGTCATGACTTTAGCTTTGTGTTACTACAAGCATGCTGACAATGTCACCAAACAGAAGGTGATGGCCCAGGACTGCAACCTCAACTTCTGCTGCCTGATACCTGCATCGGGCTACTGCAGTGGCCAACATCAGATGGCTGCAGTGAAAGCATGGCAAGAGCCATTCCAAGTTCCTGGATCAGCTCCGCGCTTGCTATTGGCGTGTAGTACTGCACAGCTTGGCCATGACAGGAATGCACCGACAGCGGCACACCGACGAGAACGAAGCCTGCATACAGCTTGACCGGCCACACTTGCAGCAGAGAGCTGAACCAAAACAATAAAGAGAGCTGAGTACTGCATTCAGCCAGCTGCTGGGATCACTCACCGAACTTAGAGAGGTTCTGTATGTCCGCGATGTCTGCCATTGGGATAGAGTACCGGTTGCTGCTGCTCGCCAGACTCAAGCCCTGCGCTGCTTCCGTGAGGTTAAAGTCTCTCCTGGTGGTGTGAGGTATCCAGCGACTTCGCTCCGCTTCCAAGCAGCCCTCCTTCCGGTGCTCTCTCCGTGCAAGTGTGTGATCAGATCATCAGACGCAAAACAGTGCTCAACCGTAAGGAGCAGAAAGAACTCTGTGTGTGTGAACTCTGAGGTTACAGGGGGTGTGTGGTAGGCGGAGGAATGTTCAAGCGTCCTAAGCAGCGCGCTGGCGGGCGACAATACCGGCGGTCCAGCGATGGCGGCAGCAGGAGCGGCGCTGATGGTGCAAGCATACCGGATTTGGATGTGGAGCTGCAACTGGCTCGAGATGCTGTTGACGACACTGGACTGTCAGAGAAGAAGGCCAGGCGTTACTCGCCCATTGGCTTCATGGCTCTGCAGGAGGATTGCACTGCTAAAATCATGAGGTCAGTTCAGCAACAATAAAAAATGTGTGTCACTGTGTGCGACATCCGGCTGCTAAATGGGGGCTAATCTATTTCGTCCTGGCGCCAGCAGTGGATTCAAGGTCACTGCAATCTGCTGATCTAGCATTATCCTGAGATGCTCGACCTCCATTGGGTTGCGGTGCAACTCCTGGGGAATAGGACATTGCATCTTAGGTCATTGCTACAGAGTGTTTTTTGCTTTGCCTTTTTTAGATAGCGGATTCAAGAGTCTTTGCAAGAGGTTTTGCTGTTTGCAGGTAGCAGAGGTTCCGCTACCGCTTCTCGCCTGCAACCTGATGCTCGAGACAAACATCACTTGTGCGTGTGGCACCTCTCAGCTCACCAATTTCTCCGCCCCCCTTCCCTCTGGCGTGCAGTTTCCTACCCGTGCGAGGGGTGCTCAAGTTCTCCGAGGCCTCACGGCGCGCGCATGCACTCACGTGCCACGATGCCGTGTGGGAGCACCTGCGCGTTCTGCGCCAGCAAGTGCACAGCGCAGCAGTGCCGCGGCGATCGAAGCCGGATACAGAGGCGTCATTTGGCGCTCAGTCGCCCGCAGATGTCGGCGACAAAGCACAGCAGCAGCAGCGCTGGTCTGCGCACGCAGCAAATCGACCCATAGGTCAGCAAGACAGCGTTCTCGACGCACAATTACTGACGCAGCAGCCGCCGCCAGCGCAGCGGCAGCAGCAGCAGCAGCAGCAGCAGCAGCAGCAGCAGCAGCAGCAGCAGCAGCGGCAGCGCGCGGCGACGGCCAAGTGCCGCCTGCTGCGCACGGAGCTGCAGCGCGCCGCCGCGCAGCTGAGCGCGGCGCGCGCGCGCTGTGTGCCGCTGCGCCGCCGCTGTGAGGAGCTCGAGGCGGCGCACGCGGCGGCGGCGCGCAGCGCGGCGCGCGCCGCGGCGCAGCGCACCAAGGCCGCGGCGGCGGCGGCGCGCATCGGCCGCGACGTCGCCGCCGCGCTGCGCCTGCCGCATGGCGCGCCGCTGCACGCGGCGCTGCCGCGCGCGCGCCTGCCGCGCACGGTGCGCGCGTGGCCGGACCTCGCGGATCCCGCGCGCTGCAGCGACGATGACGTGGGCCGCTTGCGCGCAGCGCTGGCGCCGCGCTGCATGGCGCTCGCGGACGCGTTGGCGGACGCGCTGGAGGGCGGGCGCGGCGCGGCGCGCGAGCTCGGCGGCGGCGGCAGCGGCGCGCTCATCGGCGAGGGGCTGAGGAGCGTGGGGGAGCTGTGCGCGCGCGCGGAGCGGCGCCACAGCCACCACCTCGGCGTGACGGCGGCGCTGACGCGCTGGCTCGCGCGGTTCGACGCCGCCGCGGCGTAGCGGCGCGGGCGGGGGGTTGTGCCGTAGCGGTGTCGGAGGCAGTATCACTTTGTGCAGCTGGCGAGGGCGTGAGGCGTCACTGCTTGTCATCACGAGCAGCGCATTCAGTGAAGAACACTGCATCCCATTTGATGGTGAGTTGCCGCTGCCTGCATGCATGCTACAGCTGGCGCGTGAGGTATGACGCGTGTCGGAGCGCAGCGGGCAGGGGCGTGCGTGGAGGGTGGGCCAGTGCCGGTGAGGTGCGGGGGTGGCGTCTCTCGTGGTGTATCACAGCACAGCACATACTGTACATTCCGATGGCTGCTCGAGCAGAGCGGTTAGCAAGAGGGCTTTGAGCGCTGATGCTTTCATGCTGTAGCAGTTTAGGCATGTGCAGTCTGCTTTCGGTGCGAACTTCTCACACGCCGTGAACTGCTTCAGGCCTAGACGCGCTGCTACAGCCGCAATGCTGCTGCCGCCAGCTGTGCACCGCTGGATGCGATTCGCAGCGGCTGCTGGTGTCACCAGAACCTGGCTCTGCATGGCCATCGCTATATGCATGTACAGAGAGCGGGGTGCGGTGGATACATGTACATCCCATAGTGTATATTCATTGTTGCAGTGCCAGCAACTTGTCGGCGATACAATGACACATATGCGAACATGTCTCAGACCAGTCTCGCATGCCAGCGGGCGCCATGCGCCTGCTGAACCTTGTTGTCTTTTTCGTGTAGCGCTTGTGATTGCATCTATCGTCCTGTGGCTGGCATGGCAACATGATGCGGCAGCACTGTTGTTGTGCCTTTGCTGACGCTCATTGATTATGCCGTGTTACATCCATATGATTTTGCCAGTCGGTTGCTGAGCATGGCATGCTTTTTTTCCGCACACGTTTCACCTTTTGAATTGGCTTTGCACTCAATTTGTGACTCTAATTGTATCTAATCAGGGGTTACACAGCTGCGCCATGCCAGCGCACACTCAACAGGTGTATACACGGGGGGCGCAGCGGGTGTGGCAACTAGCACTAGCGGCACAGCGGCAGGTGAGAGCCAGGAGGCTGGGCGGCGAAGCAGCGCGATATCGAGCAACGCGAATTGCTGCTGCTGATAGCAGCGTAGCGTCAACAACGTCTTCTCAGAAAACTGCGCTTTGTTCTGCTTATGTGTGGCGAGAGGCATGCAGATGCATGGGTTGGCACAGGAGCGTTTGGGGTCGGATGACTTGGCAATGCGGCGGGCTACGATGTGCTGGTGAAGGGGCGACGCAATACACCTCCAGCAGCCCTGCCTGCAATTTATTACCCGGATATACGCGGTGAGCCAGCGCGCAGTGCTGAATTGACCAACCCATCAGCCTGGCGGCAGCAAGGTGCACCAGCCTCCGCCTCCGTGCTCGCCGACTGCAGCAACTGCTGCAACCATCATCATGCAGACACGCAGTTACCAGTTGCTCTTGTCGTGCCTTCGTTGCTCATCGGTGCCTGTCATCTGACGACCTGGTTGTTGAAGCTCCTTCGCCCAGCATCAGATCATCACCCAGAGGCAGCAAGCAAGCTCCGCACGAGAATAAATCGTTGAAGTTTGCAAGTTGAACTGAAAAGGTTTTTTTGGATTCACCTGTTGTGATTTTTTCAGTGTAATGCAGCTTAGCAGCGTTCGCCTGCTACTGGCGGCAACGGTTCTGACATCATGCAGAGCCGGTCGCCTTACCAGGCAAACACTTTTCCGCAACGAAGCCGTCCTTACAGGTGCCGAAGCAACAGGATCGATCGCCTTCAGATCTGATGCACTGCACCGCTTGAGCAGCCGAGTGCAGCAAGTGGCGCCCCACGTGCACGCAAAGGCAAAACTTACAGCAGGGGCTAGCAGAGCGCGGATGCTAAGGAATGTATACCGCTATTCTGGGGGAGCGAGCGGAGACGCAGCAGGTGGGAAACCCTCGGAAGCAGAATTTCCACATTCGGGGTGCATCTCGGCTGCAGTGCAAATGCTGCCTTTGCGCAAGTTCGATAATGATGTGATACGGCCTCAGCTGATGTTGAAGGATCTGGCTGCTGGAGCTTGCCGATTGACTAGTGCACAGTCCACATTCCATTATTGCTTGTGATGTGCTGCCAAAAAGGGCTATATTCAAGCTGTGTCATAGCGGGTAACAGCACTTCAGATTATGAATCACGGCTATGGCGGCCTCAGTACTGGCCGACCCCTGAAGCATCTGTTGAAGTAACCAAACCAGCGCTGCGCGCTTGGTAATGGGATCGGCACCGCAATGGTGCTACACATGCGTGTACCATAGTCAAAGTCACCGCATTTTGTTGATAAAAAGTCTCTGTTTCAGATGCTGAGGCACCCATTTGTAAGTAGCTTAATGTCAGAGTCACCGCATTTCGTTTCTCCAAAAGTCTGCGTTTGTTCAGAGATGCCCCGTTAACTGGTAGCACCGGTACCCGTACCAGTTTTTGTACCAGTTTTAACCGGTAACTGGTTGCCGCTCGCTAACCGGTACGGGTAACTGGCCGCGTGAGGCAACCCGTAAACACGTACCGATGCCGTAGCTGATGACCGGCGCCACCAGTTTAAAACAAATGCAAGTAGACCGATTTCAAGCGAGTTTATTCTTTACGTGTCTTGAAGTTAGTTCAGCGCGGGCACAGGACCCAACACGACGACACGACAGGTGTATGGACGGTGTATACTGGCAGATATGGTTGTAATTCGACCTGCTGATGCTGCTGTTGACATATGGGTTCGGCTAGTGATGGCATGCAAGCGGTCCATGTGGCGCAAAAATCGAACACAGGTGGCAGTCTCCGATTGATGGATGCGCGACTGTTTGATGTCGCTGAATGCACAAGCAGCTTCTGCAGGCTGAGATAGCAGGCTGGATGTAAAGCATAAGCATCCATCAACCGACGTGGGACGCGATGCAATTATTTTGAACAACGCAACTCCGGGTCGGATTTTTCTGCTGTCGCAGCCAACGAAAGGCTCAAGCTTCAGCTGCGTAAAAATGAAAACCTGGTTTACACATATGACAGAGGTTGTTTGCTGATCCACAAGTGCAAGGGTGCCAATTGCAGAGCAAAGGTCGAAATAGGTGGCAGCAGGCAGAATGATATATGAGCATGCTGCCCATCCATCCTTCTGCTCAGCGGCTGCATGCTGCACACATGTTGCTGACTGCCTTTGCATCGTGACGGGTGCACTTTGAGTGTCACTTACAGGAGCAAATACTGAGCTAGTATACTGTTGGTAAGGCTTTGAGCTGTGCGCACTATGCACTTGGGTCCATTCGGCTGCATAAGCTAGAATCCTCGAGCTCCTAACAAGCATTGTTCCTGAAGCCTTTGTAGTTGTATGTACTGATCGCACGGTATACTACGTATGCTATGCAAATGAGAAAAGCCCTGGCATCACTAGTAAAAAACTGGTACCACAGGTGAAAACCGGTCAGACCAGTTTTTACCGGTTTCACCAGTATACTGGTACCGGTTGTTACAGCACACCCGTTAAACTGGTACGGGTAGCCGCTGGTACCAGTTATGGAGTACTGGTGCCGGTACCGGTTAAAATTTTTCGCGCGCTACGCGCGACTGATGCGATGATGGCAGTACGGGGCATATCTGGTTTTGTTCGTTCTAGAGCCCTTGAAAAGCGTCGGAGAGCACTTCATGAAGTGCCGAAGCACCGCTTCTTTCAGTGCCAGAGACCACGGTGCCTGGGGTGGGAATGACGTCACATTCAACTGTCCACATTTGATGTGCCGATGTTCAACATGCATGCATGCACACGAGACACCCTCACGGCCCCCGTCACAACGTTCCCTCACAGGCGAGGAAGCAGCAACACAGTTCATGTTGCTGCGTGCGCAAAACATTGGGACAAGCAAGCATGCTCAATAATGGAAAATGTCATGTGCTTTATGCGCGCCCCTTTTCTGTCTGTCAGCCGGGGACGTCAAGGATGTGGTCGCGGGCGGGCTGTACTCGTTCCTGCAGCTGCCGCCATCTGCTACCGCTGCGGAGGTGGGTGGGCAATTGATGCTGCGCATCGCCATAAAAACATATCTTTGAAAGAATCTACTCGTTGTAATGGCAAAGCGGGTCGCCACATGTCATCACTCTTTGTTGAGCAGTAGGTCATGTGAGGTGGGTGGGCACTGAGTCCACTGCACTAGGCATGAACACACCGTAATAGTCTACTTGCTTGAGGTTGTCACCACGGACAGGCGATTTGCTGCACGTAAGCGGTCTTGTGTGTCGTGTTAGATCACGCGTGCAGACTCATCAGGTGCAATTGCAGTTCTGCTGCCGCTGCAGCGTGCTCGCTACAGCAGCAGAGGTGAAGACGAAGTGTATTTTTTGCTTTCAGTGGTAGATATTGTAGCTGACAGTTCCCACCCATCATGGTTCATACCAGAGATTTGAAGTTCTTCAAGTCTTGTCGCTTTAGGATAGGGTTGGGGTTGGTGGCTAGGGTTGGTGCTTAGGTCTAGGGTGAGCGATGCATCATGCAAGACGTGATAGATTTCGGATGGCAGTGCAGTAACGCCGGTACTTGTTGTGGCTGCCCCCGTCTGGCGCAGCAGCAGAGGAGAGGTACAACGTTGGCGACAATTCACCATGCCTGATGATGCCCCCTCCCCCTCCCTCCAGTGTTATTCGTTTGTTCTTCTCGAAGGACAGCTACAGCAGTACCGAGTTAGTGCAATCAGCCCTCCGAAGGCAGGATGCCCTGCAGCCCCTTTTTTAAGTGAAGGCATTAGCGCGTCTTCGTGACTTAGGGGGCGGCACTCAGCTAGCTTTGCAAATTGTTCACGAATGTGTCGGACAACAGCATGTGGAGGCGTTCAGGGTTGTCGTAAAAAATCAAGGCTTAGGCTAAGGCTCTGGCTTAGGGGTAGGGTGAGGCCTAGAGTATTAGAGTAATAGAGTTAGGGCTAGCGTTAGGATGAGGGGTAGGGTTTGGGTTAAGGCTCAGCCTACACAGAGCATGCTGTTGCTGCAGTCACCTGTGCAGCTGCCAGCATCCGCTGCTGTTGCATATGCAGACATCATATACGAGCACTGATTGTTCGAGTAAGCGTGCAGAATTTTGATTGCAATCACCAGCGACCCCCCCCCCCTTCTGTCGGCGTAACTATGAAAAAAACGAGGAAGCAACAAAACCACAACTGCCTAGCATCTTACCTGCGCCTCAACCAAAGTGGTCTCGAAGTACCGGCAGCGGCGCCGTTGCAGCTGCTCTGCGAGCGCAGCACTGTTTTCAAACTTAAAAGGCACATTTTGATGGCACTTCGGAGGTAGCATCGCAGACGAATTGCGCGTGCCGATGCTGTAGACCAGCCTTCAGACACTCCCATCTCAGAGTCGCAGCTCGTTCGCATGCATCGGAACGCATCTGCACGCTCACATGCACGCGTGACATTGCACAGTATGCACCAGCTCTCAGCCAGCGGACCGGTGCCTTGCAGATATACGCACTTGCATGCGCAGTGCCCTAAAAATTCGCATGCACTCCGCTGGCGCAGACCGCACGCGTGATCTTCGCCAAGCTCGCGGGACTGGGCATCATCGTCGGCAGCATGGGCATGAAGGTGAGCGCAACGCCGCAGCTGTGCCCAGACTTGGTTTACTTCCTTTGTACACACACACATATGGAAGGCACTTGCGGCTAACCATCCCTTGTCACCTAGAGCTCTGCGATCTTTTAGGTCGTTTCCATACATTCATATACACAGAAAAGCATGTACTTCTAAGTATATGTCATGACGCAATGCACACGGCAGCAGCAGTGGTTCAGTCATTAGTCTAGTTTTGACGTAGGGCGCGGCACACGGTGAGGCGGCACGGCTGCGCTGAACACACCGCTCAGCGCACGGACAGAGACCGCAGCAGTGCTCAAGATCTACTTCAAATGCGAGGGGATGCACGGCTCAGCATGGCCCCAGCGCTCCGAGGGTGCTGTGCCACACCATCATTAAGATCAAGAAGTTATTGGACATGGTGGACAGCCCACGGCCGCCTTTGCGCGCTTGGGTGGTCTCGCCTCCACTCCGCCAGCAGGCTGCGCACGCGATGCATCCTGAATCAATCAGGCCGTGACTCTCCATCAGAGAGCGCTGGCTTGTTGATGCAGCATCCAGAAGGTGCAGCATCGAGTAGCGGTGTTGACGCGTTGCGGCAGCTGCATTCGCATTTATCTCTTGTGTTGAAGTCTGGGATCGGAGGACGGAGCACGGGCGTGTGCCTTTAAAAAAGCCTTCAAACAAAAAACAAACAAAAATCAGCATCACTTTATCCTTCATGCAACGTTCCTTGGGTTTTTGAAGCCCAAGTACATCTGCCAGTCAGCGTTGGGATGCGGCTTTCTCCGGAGACCCATGAGATGCTCTCATTTCTCAGTGCAGGTGCAGCCATGGAGCATGTCCATGTAGCGCCGCAGTGGCCCCATTCATACGTCAGCCTGAGCTGTTGGTGCCCGGTACTTTGACGTCTTTATCACGACCACTTTCAGGAAGCGCTGATGCTCGGCTGGGCTGCACTGCACTTTACACATATAACATGCATCGCTAATTCGCCTGCTCCAAGCTTTGCACATACTTTGCTATCATGATATGCTCGTGCACTTGGCGCTGATGCTCAGCCGACCTGCGCTGCGCTTCGTTTACGTACGTACACGCCTGCGGCGGCCGTTGATGCCCACCTGGCCTGCGCCGCTGCACTTCATGCATGTAACATGCGGCGTGGATGCTCAACTTCAGATCACAATAAAATTTCATATAGAAGTAGCATTTAATTTTAGTCCATCTGCAGGTGTGCACGCGCACACGTTGATGATGACCTGGCCAGCACTGCACTGCATGCACTGCATGCACTGCGGAGCTGATGTTCATCTCGCCTGCACCGGTGCTCCTGCAGCTGCCGCAAATCATGCGCATCCTTGAGGCCAGGAGCGTGCTCAATTTCAGATCACAATAACCTGAAGTATTCATTTTGATATAGAAGTAGCTTCAATTTCAGTAAATCTGCACAAAACGTTGCACGTACACACATTGATGATAAATGCATGCGGCGCTGATGCTCAGCTTGCGCCACACGTGCTGATCGCAGCTACCGCAAATCATGCGCATCCTCGAGGCCCGGAGCGTGCTGGGCCTGTCCCTCACGGCCAACTACTTTGAGGTGCCGCTCGTGTCCAACGGCGTCATCTACCACTTCAAGAAGGGCTATCCGTTCAGGTCAGCATCCAGTGACATGCTGTTGCACAAATATCAATGGCAGTGCCTCCCTGGGCATAGACATGTACTTTGAATAATTAAAAACGAGGAGGGGGGGTAAGTGGCTGGTCATTCATGAGCTTAATTTCCAACCACTGTGTGTCCAATGGCGTCATCTACCACTTCAAGAAGGGCTATCCGCTCAGGTCAGCCTCCAGGGGCGCGCCGTGTCCGTTGTTGGGGGTGCTGGCTGCATGGTAACAGAATGTATCAAAATTGATGTGTGTTGTCCCGGGGGGGGTCATGTATGTGCAGGCGTTGCATGTTGAGCAGTTTCTTGCCATATGCATGCCTCTGTCATCGTGTGAAGGCAATTGCAGTGCCTCCATGAAGTCAGATGTGCATTCAGCCGTTTAGGTTAGCGTCCAGTGGCAAGCTGTTGGACAATAAATTAACGGCACTGCCTCTCGGGGCAAATACATGTACTGAGAAGAATTGAAACTGATTGGGGGGACGGGGGTGAAGTGGCTGGTCGTGCATAAGCGCAATGTCACCCACTCTCGCAACACGAGTGCGTTTCTCGTTGATACATACTACTACCCAACCCAATGTTAGCCTACCTCTCAATAATGTCAACATCTAGTCATTTCTGTGTGCAGAAATTGCCGTCCGTCAACTTCACAAATTGCAAGGCCACATAACGTCCAGCACCGCGGACGTATCACGTGGACGGCTCTGGCCACCGCCTCTCTGTCCTCTGGCCTCGCAGCGCATATGGCGAGAATGCATTTCTGCTGGTCCAGAACCTAATTGTGGTGGCCCTCATGTGGCGCTACAGCGCGCCGCCCATGAAACACCGCGCGATGGCGGCAATGACGGCCACGTTCGTTGCGCTGTGTGGTGAGTTATCGTGATGCAAGTAATACCAACAAAAGTGCGTATCGATTGCAAGGCACAGGGCGCATGCACAAATCGCTGGGGGAAGGGAGCCTTTCGCACCCCTGGTTGTGGTGTCACGTGGGGTTTCAGCAATCCACAGGTGCAACACAAGCTTGATGGCGGCAATGACGGCCACGTTCGTCGCGCTGTGTGGTGAGCCATCGTGATGCAGCTGCAGGTGACACCAATAAGATACGTATCAGATGCAAGGCGCTGGGCGCGTGCACAAAGTGCTGGGCGAAGGCAGCCATTAGCATCCCTAGTTGTGGTGTGGCGTGGCGCTGCGGCAATCCGCCAGTGCGAAACAGCTCGATGGCGACCGTGACGGCAACATCCGTCGCCCTCTGTGGCGAGTTCCTGTGGTGCAGTTGCAATCAACACACCAACGTGGTACCTGCCGATTACAAGGCATAGGGCACATTCACAAATTGCTGGGTGAAGGCAGCCATTAGGAACGCTAGTGTGTCTACAGCGCTCCACCGGTGCAGCATTGCGCATGGAAGCGGCAGTGATCGCCACACCCGTTGCCCATTGCCCGGCTTTATTTTTGATTTATCGCAATAGAAACTTTTGGAAATTGAGGATTGGCTACGTGCAAGGTCTGGAGCTATAAACCGGTGAGGATCTTAATGAAATCTTAGATCAAAGTTATCGTATTTTCAATCACAACTGAAAACAACCATCTCAAAAAGAGGTCTGATTGCGTATTTTTATAAAATATGATCAATAATTCCAAAACCTCGGTGACCCTCGTCTTCTGCGTCGTGGATGGCGTCCATTGCGCGTGTAGCTGGCAGCGCACCATTAGACGTCCAAGGCGATGAAGCGTATGTACATACGTTACCAGAAATTCATGCATGTACTGTATGCATCTCGCCTCTCTCCTCAGCGTTTGCAACACTGCGCCCTTCAACGCTGATGTTGCTGCCATGCGCTGCGACCCGCTGCAGTGGGGACATACTCGCTGCCGGATCGGTGGCAGCCGCTGCTGGTGCTGTCATCGACGCCGTTGATTCTGTTGGTCACGGTGAGCTCTGCTCTCAATTCTTGCATCCTCAAACGGGCAATGCTTTCACAGTTGGTAGTGGATCACTTCAGAAGAGCAAAGTCAAGCGCTGTTGTTGGTCTTCGAGTGCTGCTGATGTGCACAGCTGCAAGATAGGGCAAGCCTCTGTTGTTTGCTCACAAATCAGCCGTGCTTTCACTCAGTACCCTGCGCATATTACCAGCAGCAGAGTTTTTCTATACGCTCCCCAAGATTCAGTGCTCATGCAGGCTCCAAGTCGTGCCACAGGTCTGTTGTAAGCACATTGCCTGATGTTGACGCACGCTCTTATGCCAGCGCTTTTGCACGGATGTGCATGCTGGACGCCATGCGATCTGATGTCAAGCCTTGTATGCATACATACTGCCTGGCATGTTCAACTTTAAGCTCTCATGGCAGTAACCGCAGCTCCCGCTCGCCTGTGATTCCCACATTAGCCTTGCACCGTCACTTCATGATGCCAAAACTATAATGCAGCAGTGATGCAGTACGTAGCGGCTTCAATACGCATGCTACTAGAACAGCGCCGGTCTCTCAGTCTCAGCACCTGCACATCAGACGCTTGACAGTCTCTGCAGCAGGACTTGCATGCTTTCAACCTGTGTGTCAAAGCCTGTCGGAGCGTAAGGTGGTATGCATCAGATTCCCCGTACGCTTGGGCTTGTGCGCAGTGGCGGTGGATGTGTATGACTGCAGCCTCTACTTTTTTATGGTGAGATGCCAGTTCTGTAGCATTATGCGCTAAACATATGGCTTGCACATGATTGCACCGCAATAGCCACAAGCAGCAAAGTCAAGATACATATCGTTATGATATACAGCACCAGTCCGTCACTGCTTGTGAGTCACAAGCGCGCCAGCAGCACGCCAAAGCGCGCACGCTGTCAGCATCCAACTTCAAATGTCGACATCTCAAGTGCAACACCCCCCCCCTCCCCCCCCAAAAACGCCATGCCCCCACACCATGCGCAGATCCCACAGATCCTGGTGAACGCGCGCCAGGGGCACACGGGCCAGATGAGCGCCATCACCGTGGCGCTTAAGCTCGGGGGCAGCGCCATACGGCTCGCGACGACACTGATCGAGATAGGCGTGGACCGCGCGCTGCTGCTCAACTATGGCCTCGGGACCGTCTTGAACGGCGTTCTCATGGCGCAGGTGACTCTTCGCTTGAAGCAGCGCTGTGTCTTGTGTACCGTGATATGAACATGTTGGGTCAGGACGAGAGCTACGATTAGCTGCGCCGTGTCTTGTGCAACGTGACATGAACATATTGGATTGGGATTAGAGTTACGATGAGGTGAGAGTTACTGGTGCGGTTGGAGCATGCGGGCAAGAGTAGCAGGGGCTGAGATTAGGGGGAGTGGGAGGGTTAAGATTAAGGCCCCTGGTGCAAGTCAGGGCTGCTACCGACTGCTGCTGCGGGAGGGCACACAATGTTGCGCTGCCGATACGTGCTTAGACAGTGCAGGGCCTGTGAGCTGGTTTGGATAGCAGGGGACGATGCTGCACTGCTGGTTGCCGTGGCAGCGCTCCACACGACAAGCTGCCAGTGACGCAGACTGTGCAGACTATGGCCATGGACGTCGGTATTTACTTTTTTTGAAATGGGCAACGATACGCCACTGATGGTGCAGGCGAGTGCTGTAGACTTGGGTCGCAAGCTGAATTTGCGCGACTCATATTCAAAGTCCGTGCATATCGCCTGTTGTGCCAGTAACAAGAGTTGACTTGCTTGCCTCTCAACAACTGTCTTGAGGGACCTGATGACTTCTAGCCAACTCTGAAAAAAATCCTCTTTTCAAGAGCAGACACGTTGTGCATGCGGAGGTCCATTCCGCAGTAATGTACACAACAGCTCATGTTACAGGGACAACACGCACTCAAGCGCCGCTGGTAGACACAGCTGCAATCCTCGTGTGAATTGCACGACTAATCGAGCACGTCAAGGCCTCAATGGACCTCTCTGACCAGCTGTTGGCACGGCCATGTCTGGTGTCATTGACTTGTCGAGTCACTGCTCATCTGCCACGTGTTGTGCTGCCCCACTGACAGCGCTCAAAACGGCCAAGTTTGCATGCCCATGCCCTCGCCGCCGACGCGCAGTTTTCCAATCACTTGCAATTTGACAGTGTTTGAGACTCTTGCTCCTGCCTGTGCTGCTGCATGCTGCTCCCCTCTGCAGTGGTACTTGATGAGGGACGCAACGCAAGCAGCGATAGAGTTCAAGGGAGAGCACTCAGAGTAAATGTCGGTACTCTAGGTAGTATTGTAGGCATTTCACAGACGTTTCACGCTCCGCACATGCACCGTGTGCGATCACATCACAAGCAGGATGAGCGAGTTGGCTGTACACCGGTGACAGCGAATCAGGAAAGCTGTGACTCATTGTGCATACGCCAGGCAGTTGGCCCGCAATGTTGCGTAATTCCAGGCTGTTGCCGGCTGTCGGGGATACACAAGCGAGGAATGCAGGCCAAAATTTTCTGCTGCGGAATCTTTGTGCACTTCTGTGCGTCTGTATGCACGGGCACCTAGCAAGTAAACCAAGAAACAGGTACTGTACGTTTGTGCCAGTAATACATAGCACGAAAACTGCGCCTTGACAACATAACCATCGTATCCTTTTGCTTCTTCGGCTGGGCAGTGTCAAGGCCATAGAAATGGCAAACCTCATCCTCTCTGGTACTCCTAGTATTGTGTACAGCTGTGCTGAAAAGCGGGGTGAGACTAGTGGTGATGTTGAGCCCTTGGCTTCGCACAGCCTGTAACCAAAGAGAGCGTCTTGCACGCGCATTCTGATGGTCTTAAGTACAACACTACAGCTATCTGTGACAGCGACAGTCGCTTGACTTGCATCTCTGGCAGCAGCCCCAGACCGTACATCACGGGGTATGACCCCGCCCCCCCCCATCTTGTCGTGCCTCAAGGCCCGTGTTGGCTGAACCGGGGGTCTGACTTGAGGGGGAGGGGGGTCTGATACAGCAGACCCCCTGTTGTGCGTGCGCGTTGTGCGTGCGCGTGGCTGACCACCCTCCCACTTGTATGTTGATGGTGGGGAGTGCACCCACACCGAGTCCCGCCTTCTGCCTGATCTCGCAAGTTGAACCTGACTGCTGGCTCAGCATGCTGCGCACAATGCACTCAGGCTTCAGCTCTGAGTGTCAAGGCACAAACTCAAAGGCTGCTCGCTGCCGCGCTTGCATATCACGTGCTATGGCCTTTGCTCTGAGATTGGCAGGCTCTAAGCCCCAAGCACTGCCCCTACAAAAGAAGTGGTGTAGAGGCACTTTTGTCTCCCGCCCCGTCACCAGCATAAATGACGAAAACCCTGTGTGGTGCTGTATGTGTCCGGGTATTGTCGATGCACATGCATGCATATCAGCACACTGCAACTGCAAAGCGGCGCATACTGGGCAAAGGAGACCACAATAAAAAACAAGAAAATGACTTAAGTTGGGAATATGCCTGTGCATATTGATGCGACGCACATCAAGCATGCATGCGCAAGCTGACGGTGATGCTTTCTTCTACAGCTGTCCACAAGCGTCAACTGTTACACAGAGGCGCATGCCTGAGCAGCCTGCGACATGCGCTGCAGCTGCGCGTATCGGGACCTGCTTTCGTCGCTGCACGGGCAGCCATTCGCAAGCGCCCACTCAACCGTTGAAAGTACCCTGTGGCTGCGGGGACTCACATCTGTGTACACGGTCCACTCTAAGAAATCAAGTGCGTCATTCCACGGGCAGCCGTGCGCCCGCAGACATTGAAGTACGTCCAGGTTCCCCTGTTGGGCAGCAAGCGAGCACACCGTTGGCCCATAAGGACAGCCTATGTCGTGCAGCCACTGAACAACATGCGGTTGGCCTGCAAGCACAGCCGTGAAGTGTATGTCGGGGTGCAAGAGGCAGCCGTTTGCATGCGCCCACAGCAGGAGCTGGAGATTGCCGCAACGTGCCGCAAAGTAGGACGTCATACAACTCCACGGACAGCCGCGGCTCCGTGCATACTGAAGGATGTCCAGGTGGTCGCCTTCTGCGGCAGCGTTGCATGTGCTTTCGTTCCACGCGCATCTGGCGTCAAGCACCCACCTCAGCACCTCCAGGTGCCCTCCGCGTGCCGCTGCCGCGCTTGTGGACGAGTTCCAGCGAAACCCCTGGGCGCGCGCCCACCGCAGCATCTCCAGATGCCCGCGCTCCGCTGCGGCCTCGCATACTGAGACATTTCGAGACGGGTCGATGCCCCAGTGCACGCTGTTTGCATGTAGATACTGCAATACTTCTAGAGGACCGCAGGCGGCGGCGTGGCGCAGTACCCTCGTGGTCACGTTGCACCCATTTGAAACTGCCCACTGCATGAGGGGCACTGATGCGACCATGGCTCGCACAGTCGTTTTTTTCTGTGCTTCTTCCCCCCCCATGTGCCGCATAGCACTGGCGTAAAGCGAGCGCCACGCTGTGCTCACGGACGAAAGCTGGAGGTAGTGCCCTTGCGGTATGAAGTCAAAGATCCTCGTCCACATGTCTGAGGGCATCAGCAAATGCAGGGCCGAATAATTAGTGACACAGCGCACTGCAAGCGACGAGCACTTTCTGCGTTCAGCAGAAAGCTCCGACATATGCGAACATTCATTTCATATCAGAGATGACTGGTGGTCCAATAGCGAGACTTAGCCGCTGCGGAGTGCCGCAGATGCTACAGGAAACGATCACAGTCTCACAGTCTCGCGTGAGAAATGCTGGATCCGCCACAACCGAGGAGGATACTTGAACACGCTTCTTACCCCGCTGCTGTATGCTCGCTTCCGCTTTGGCGTCACATGAGGATGTAAGAGCCAGAACTCGGGCCCTTTTCCTGGTGGCCACCATCCTCTTTCTATACATCTGCAAAAAACTCAGGTTGTGTAGATCAAGTTAAACTTCAAGTTTGTGAACTTCAAGTAGTGACAGACTGGCACCATCTGCGGCTGGGGAGCGGTGGCTTTGGCGTGCTGGGCGCGGCGCCGCTTGCATGTGCCGCATTTGCTGCACGTACCCTCGAGTGCATGGGACCGGAACTGGCGGCGTTTCCAGTCGCGGCACGCAGCCGCGTCCTGGAGCACACCCGCTACGGCCTCACCTTCACACAGATAGCTATCTGCCTGCAGCAGCTGCGTAGCAGCAGCGATGACGCTGCATCGGCCCTCGCACTGCTCCTGCGCTCGGTCTGGTACCGGGTCTGGCGCCAGGACGACGGCGCATGGCGGGCGCTGCGCGATCTGCTGCAACTGGCACTGCCAGGCGGAGGTGTGGGGCTGGGCATGCGGACTCGCGCCAGCGCGCGCCGCGCCAGGTGGCGCGAGAGCCAGGCTCTGCCCAGGCCCCGCCGGCTGCCGTGCTGCCGCGACGTCAAGCGGCGCTGTCGCGGGTGCTAGACGCAGCGCTCGCCGCCACGCAGCTGCGCCGGCTTGAAGCAGCAGATGCGCTGGAAGCAGTCGTGGCGCAGCGGCGCCTCTAAGGGGGCCATGGGTTTCTTTGTGCAATTGCCGAGCACTGACGGCAGCGGAGACCATGTCGCCGCCAGAAATTCCGCGAGACGCTGCGGCGCCACCTGGGCGTAGAGCGCCCCGCCCCCGCTGCGGCGCGGTGCCCCAAGTGCCATAAACCAGTGGACACAGGCGCCCACCTGCGCCGCTGCACACAAGAGCTTAACGTCACGCGACACAACATGCTCACAGACGCGCTCTGTCAGCTGCTCAAGCAGGTGGCCCACCTCCGCGGTCTCGACCGGGACACTCTTGCCCCCTTCCGCCGCTACGCGACGCGCCACGGGTTCAACAAGTTCATGGACATCGTCTTCGGCAGCAATTGTTGACCAGGTTTGCCTTCCGGTCCCTAGAGCGCAGCCGGGCGCAGACGCGGTAGCGGCAGGCCGGTGCACTAAACTGCGCGGCGGCTTTGAAGTAGCTTCAAGTTGTTGCATAGACGTCACCATACGCGACAGCTCATGCCCCTCCCGCCTCCGTCAGGCTCAGAGGGGCGCGCGTGATGTGCAGCTTGTGCTTGAATTGGCTTCCCAGGAAAAGATAGACACATCCGTAGTCTCAGGGGCCCTGGCCCCCACTACACACACCCAATTTTCCGCAGCCTTTGACCACTTCGGCGCTATGTCACGCGACACCCAAGCTCTGCTACACGCACTCGCCGAGCAGAGCTCGCAGGGCAGCTACAATATCGCGCAGCCCGTTGCCTTCTGGCGGCGCCGCACCTCCCTCGCGCTACAACACGCGCTCACACGTGTCGTGATCGACAACTGGAACGCAGTCACTGCCCCTGATGGCGACGTCAGCGCTTACCGCCGCATCGCACTGTTGCAAGTGCCGCGGCCCTCGCCGGCCAGCGCCGAACCGCTGCCCCTCCGTAGATTTAATTATTGCAAGCCCGATTTATCGTTTGCTCAGCCCATCCAGGACGTATTATACAACTTCAAGATTAAAGTCTTTGAGACGACCCCATGCATCCGCCAGTTTCTGTTCGCCTCATTCGGAGGGCTGATGCTGCGCGAGCAGCTTGGGCCGCACGCCTATCTGCTGCGACATGAGTCAGCAAGTGCTCGCGCCAGGGCAGGGCAACAGCAAGCAGCAGCGAAGAAGGTCTTTGAGAAGATTATGTAGGGCTTGCCAGGACAGTATGTATGCAATGCGTGCTGGAGAGTCCACTGCTGGTCGAAGAACTGCCAAGTCGTATTGATCAGGGCTCGAAGCAATCCTGCATCAAGACCAGCCAGAGCAGAAGCAGAGCCACTGTGACGTTGCTGCATGGTGACGAAGGGTGCCCCAAAGCATGCGGCACATGGATCTCGCACATTGTGTTGACAATCTTGTATTTGGCACGGATTAAGCTGCTTGTCCTACAGTGAGGCTCCCTAGTTGTCCACTAGTGATCAGCTCCCCACTGCAGGTAAACGCTCAAGTTGATGAGTTGATGGCGTGCCTACTAGTGCCGATATGTGTCACATATTATGCTTTCCTTGCGCCAAGAAGCATGGTACTGTAGCATGCACCTCAAGTTTGGTGGAATCCACATGCCAAACCGTCTGCCCCTCAACACCACCATCCCTCACCTGATCGGCGCACAATGCCGCATTGCACTGCATTGCTCACATTACTGATGCTCACCACATGCATATGCATGCATGCATGGTGACATACCCACTTACTCTTTAAAAGGAAGCTTGCTTCAGTGTTGGTGCATATACACTCAGGGAGAGAGGGAGATGTTACCAGTATTGTTGGTTGCATGTGTATACTCATTACATACTCCTATTCCCTGATGCATCTGTTGACTGGAAAAACGAGATCGTGAGAGCTGCAGCATTGCAGAAGGCTGAATCATCACACCACACTGGAAGGTGCCAGTAATCAGGCACAGCAGCAGCTTTTGTCACACACAACTTCAACTTGAACATACAGCAGTAGCACATAATCTGTTCCACAATGACAAAAATTGAGAACGGGGGCAGGAGACGATAAACTTGCTGGACGCAGAGGCGCCAGATTTGCTGGTGGAGCATCAATTCCTGGGTCGAGTGTACAACTTGGAGGGAAATTCAATGCACTGGCATCAAGTTTTGATACTAAGAACCCACAATGCGTGTACATCAAGGCGCCATTAGCACAGGCAATGGCACGACAGCGTGTACGGCACGGTCAAGATTGTGAACGGAACTTCGTGCTGGTCGACAGGGGCAGACATCACAGGAAGCAGGTGCACTGACGAAATGCCTTTAGACAGGCGGTCAATGTGCCAGATGATGCGGTTTAAGCGTGGAGTTTCATTGCCGCAAGAACATGCCAGCTGTTTTCAGGCTCTGCGGCCCAGCAGACGACTCAGATTGTCACATCTATACCATTTGGAGATACAGGGGATGACCAGGGTTGCTTCACTGCAGAAGCCACATCATTCATAATAATGAATGAATGCAGGCATTTTTTGTGAAGCGCCTACGCTCTGTGACAAAACGAAATAATGCACCTGACCTGAGCAAGATGCATGCAGCAGAAAGCAGCTTGACAGCAGTGCATTCACTGAGCAACACCATGCATCCTGTAGCTGTGTGATCGCTGCTGCAACCTATAATTCTCGACCGAGTACCATGAAGTTGCACGCTGCCCACTGCAACCACTTCTCAAGACGCAGCCCAATGTAGTCCAGGCTGTTGGGCCCGAATGCTGCAGCTGCTGGTGCAACAAAGCTGCAGTACTTCAACGCTTGCGCCGTACACTGATGCCGCGGGCGCACGCTGGCCATACCGCCTGTGCAAAAACGGATTTTGCAAGAGTCAAGTCACGTGCCCCGCCACAGCTCATCACCTGCTGTAGTACAGCAGGCACCATGCCTATTGCATGTAGAACAAGCCGCTGCTCGCAAAACGCCATCGGTGCGCAGGGCAGCAGAGGCAGGCATGCGCATGCACAGCACTTCAGCACTGTGCTATGTGTTCTGCGCCGACAATACGCAACGGAAGCGCTCAACGCGCAGCAGCGGATTTGACACGTAGCAGCGGCGCTGACGGGAACCGTGCTGCATCTCACTGTGTGCATAATATCATGCATGTGCTCGTGCACTGCTCATGCACCTTCAGCCCCGCGAACCTAAACAGCGCTGGCGCCCGGTGACGCCCAGCACCCCTGCGAACCACCACTGCATAAGCGCTGACAGCGTTCCGGGCAGCGGCACACAGCAGCTGTGCTTAGCACCACTGTCCATGTGGGCCTGGTGATGCTAGCAACCTGCGCGGCAGCACTGCTCAGCGCTGCCCGTGCGCACGCGTCACTGGCGCTCCTTGCCGCCGCCGTCCGCAAACCTGTCTGTGGCCGTTACGAGCTCGCTGATGATCTGCGCAGCGAGTCGGAGTCAGCGAGTCAGGGTCGCCGCGCTGATATCAGCCGCTGTCCTTGCCGACGGACAATGCAAAGAGCAACGCACCGCCGCAGCTTCACATACGCTGAAAATGCATGTGTGGATGGCACCGTGCGCAGTTCTAGGGACGGCTATCTGCGAGACTGCATGCATGATCTGTGCCATTGAGCTGGCCCCAGCCACGAGGCACCATATATGTACTTGCTGACCAAACATCGACAAACAATGTGTGGAAGGTTTACCCCAAATTATGTGTGCATGCTGGTTGCAGCTCAGTAGGCCGTTCAAGAGGCTGCGTGCTGGGCGGTGGAACCCCAAGTGTATGCGCACATGACCGAGGGCCTTGTTGCGCATAAACAGCAAGCGCATGGCATCTCTGTGTGCGGTTCGGGTTCACATACAAACATGATTAGGTCCATGACTGCAGCACCGCAGAGGGCAATGCCAAAAAGTGCTGAGTGTACCAGTAATTGGCTTTCTGAGCATGAGGGCACCTTTTCATTTGTCTGCCTGGCACCTTTTCATTCGTCTGGCTGAGGTGCCACTTGCGCCAATGGGCCTATCAGAAAGGCTCAAGTTGTTTCTTGCAGCTGCAGTGCATGCATGCTCACACGTGTGCCAGAACGTTCATGATGCTGGCTTGCCCTAACCTTTAATCTAACCCTACAGTATGCACACAACGCCTGCCACACTGCCACCAGATGGTGCACAAAACGCCTGCCACACTTACCGGGGGTGGTACAGCGGAGTGGCCCGTGAGCGAGCGCGCCTTCATGCTCTGATTCATCAACACAGCCAATGAACATAATGCAAGTACGTACTTGAAGTAACTGACTTGCCTCTTTTTCCAGAGCAGAGTGTCCAGACGTCGGTACCACTATGTACTCCGCCTCCGGCCATGCCCTGGGGTGCAGTCATGAGAACAGTTGCGGTGTTCACACCGTCAGTGATTCCCCCAACACAAGCAGCTCAACAACTGTGGTAGCTGCGCTGACGCTGCGGCATTGTGCTCTTAAGGCAAAGGCTCAACACAGTAGTAGAGTACTTCAATAAAGAATCTGCGCAGGCGTACCGCAGATGCAAATGCAGTTGTGACAGACGACACTGCGGAATGTATGCATGCACACCAGGCGCGCGCGATTAATTAACGTCGCCTGTGCAGCTCCAGCGCTTGAAGTACGCGGAGGCTCCTCCAACCTCAGCATAGTACTTCAGTTCATGAAAGCGCAAATGCCCACCATTTTTAGTATAAACACGCAAATGGGGTGCGGCGAACTGCAGTCGCGGGCGGCGCGCATGCGGGCTGTTTTGCGCGCGCGCGTGCGCGTTGCGTTCTGAGCATCATCACCTGTGCAGCTCCCAGCTGGTGATCATGGGGCACACGACGTCGTAGCGCCCCTGCACGATGACCGCGGGGATGTGGCGCACGCGGTCCACATTGCTCAGCAGGTAGTCCGGGTGCGGGAACCAGCCCTGGTGGATGAAGAAGTGGTTCTCGATGCGCGCGAACGACTGGCCGCGGCGGCGCAGCAACGCAGAGCAGACGGCGGGCGGTGTCAGCAGCGCTGTGCAGTGTTGGCCATTGCTAGTGCGTCAGGGATCAGAGTTGCTGCAGCCTGCGCTGGCAGGCAATGCCAGCCCGCCCGGTGGACACCAAAAGTGGCTGGTTAGATGAGAGTGCGATAGCAAGCAACCGAGCGTAGTAGTTGGCGGCGCTGTGGCGTCGTCAGTGACAAAGACTGCGTGAGCGCAAGGTGCCGAGTGGGTGCCCCCCTCTCCCTGATGGCAAACAGGTTCAGGTGCGAACAACGGCAATCGGGGGCAGCACAGCAAGAGACATCGGGCAGACAGAATTGCGTGCAGAAGGTGGAGCTGAACTGAGAGCGAGGCAGCCCTGTTCCGAGAAAAAGCGGTTTGCGATGCATGCGTGAACGGCATTTCTGCGTGCGTGAACGGCTTTTCTGTGCCAGTCGGAAAGGGCGGAGGTCATTTTATTTTCACGAAACCGTTGTTGCGACCCCAGCGTCGGCTATCGACTGCATTGTTAGAGTGTTGAAAAGTACCGCTTCATCCGGTACGGGGGTGCAGACCCAGCAGTGACATGGAACGCATCGGACATGTTCTCGGGCGATGTACGTTACCTGACAACTTTCTTCCTGCCATATGACTGTTCCATTTTTTCAAATTTGTGCTCTGCGTGTTCAGGCATATTGGCGCTTGTGAGCCCAGCACCCCTCAGCGGCGTGAGCAATGCATCGCAGCCTCCTCTGCTGCCTGCGCTAGCATGTACTGGTGAGGGCAGCGCATGTCCAACTGCACGTCATGCGCGACAGTATGCGCCAATGCGCCAAGCGATGGACGCAACTACAACATGCCAATGCGCACAGAAAAAGCGCGCAGTGGTGCTAAGTGCTTCCTGTTGCACAGCTGGGAGTGACCAGAAGCGGGAGTGCGTGCTAGCACCTGTTGGGCCCTGACAGATCCAGCATGGCAGCGCTGAACCTGCCTGACTAAGACCTAGGCGTGCAGTTCTGCACCGGCCCGTCAGCGTGTTTTGCTGGCGCTTCGCCAACATGTCGCATACGCGCACCGGGCACCCGTGACAATTATAATGCTTCAAGTATTACATCTAGAAACGTCGCCCCTCAGCCAGGACTCTGGGCGCGGCTGCATGTAGCTTGTGCGCTGCGACGTCGGCAGCGAGCAGCGTATTGTAAGAGACATGGCAACACGAAATTGAGAGAGAAGGAGGTGAACGCTTACAGCATGCGCACCATGATTGCAGAGGCTAGACAGTCGCAAAGTCTAACAGTTGTGCGGTTCATTTTGTCTCAGTCACTCCCTCTCAAAGCGCAGTAGCATTTAAAGGTGATTCAAGGACACGACAATTCCAGGGGGTGCAATTGAAACACAATTATCTACGAATAATGCACCATGAGATGAAAAGCAAATATAAATACCAAACTTGACATGAAATTTTACAACGAAAAAAACGATAAAAACAAACAAAACAAAAAAGATAGAAGTTAATAAATCATAGCAACTGCGCTGGTTCTTTCCACAACCTGAATTTACACAGTTCTTCAGTTGACACCATTGTGCATGACCAATTTTGTGCTTCAAGAAATATTACTTCGAAGTATTTGAGGCCAACACAACTATTTGGAGCTAATCTTAGCTTGCTGCCAATGCTCAGCAGGCGTATCAATAAAATATCAGCTAAAAGCTAAATCTAAACTGTATTTTAAGCTTGAGTAAATTTGAATTTGAGTGTAATGCTTGATCATAGTACTCTAATACATAGTATTGCTAACTCAGAAAATGTTCACTGTTGCTTGACAAATTAATCCTGCACTATACAGTATAAAGCTGTAGACAGGGAGGTCACCTTCAATTTCAAAGCCTCGTAGAAAATTTGGAGGCTTCAGCGTATTTACCAGCTGAGCTGAGCAGACATTCCACCTCTATGAACGTTTATCATACCTAAAAAAACCCTGCTTTTCTGGTTTGTTTGCTGGGAACTCAAGTTCCAGACTTTGATGTCGGCCATTACTGTGAAGGTTTTATTTGTCAAGTCACCTCGTCGCTCTGATTTTCCTAAAATAGTTGGTTGGAGTTCACAAAACTAATTGATTTGCGAAGCGTCCAAAAAATATATTATTACGCGCTAGAAAAAAATGTGTTTTTCTTTCTTGAGTTTGAGAAAATTGAAAATGTTCGTCCTTCACAAGAAGTGATAGCAAATTAGGTTTGCGTGCTCACTTAACTGATAAATGTAGTTTATTGACATTGCTGTTTATGGCTGCATCAGGCGTGCAGTACAAAGGCATGGCTTTGAATCGCACATGCTAGACAGCTGCTCACGGCCACAGTACAGCACGAACATTCTTCACACGCCTGGGTGCAGCGCAGATTTAATTGCTTTGTACTTCAAAAATATGGCGTTGCTATACACCTAGCGTTGATGAGGTTAAGTCCCCACACACACTGCAGCAAATTCGTCTGTGTGCATATGAACATCGGGGGAAAATAATTTGACAAATAATTTGCAAGATGTGTGTCTTCCCAGCACAGTCTGTCAAGTGCGTCTGTCGAGAATGGCACCTGCACCTTCCTGTCACCAGAAAATATCTCAGCGTTTTGACACGAAATGCTTCCAGTACAGATCAATCACACCTCCGCATTGTCAGTACACCATCCAAATCGTCAGTAACAATTATGGTGAGATATATAGACTCGTATCGCCCAGCACCACAGTTTTTACAGGTAGCACTTCAACAGCTGGACAATGATGTAGAAGTACATGAAAAGTGATTCGAAATCAGCGCAGATGTCTGTACACTGGGTCTCCCGCGCACCCCAGGCGAAGCCTCCCAGGCCATGAGCTCATGACACTAATGCTACGGACTCTTGTGAATGCCCCGATGGTCATCTCACTCTTACTCCCTCCACGCCTTGCGAAAGGCCATCACATTGAAAGGCCACTGCACCCAGTGCCTGACGAAACGTCATCTCTTTGAACCGGCAGGCTACTACGCAACTTCTGAATTGACAGTTGAACTCTTGTTGGGAGACGCACCATTTCCCACTTGCTCCACGCCTTGGCGGCTGCCAGGCGCACGGCGTCATTGGGCGACGTCAGCCGTTTCCTGCGGGCCGCACAGCGCAGCAGCAGCGGACACGAGGAAACCAGGCGATTAGAGCAGTATGTATGTACGGCCTGCCCAAACGAGCCGAACACTGAGCAACGCAGCAAGTGTGTGTGCTCATGTCAGCATTGGAGTAGAGTTTAGGGTTGCTAACACTAGGCCATGAACTGCACCATCTTCTGTGCACAGAGCAGCGCGACGCGCGGCGTGTTGTAGTTCATAACCGCGGCTTAGTGCACGGTTGCACGGCCAGCGTCAGTGCTACGTCGCACCTACACAGAAACAGTTGTGGGGCGACGTCGGCTGTGGCCTGCGCCATGCCGCACGGCAGCAGTCACAGAATAGGGCAGGGTGGGGCTGGGGGGTTGGGTATGCCGGGCCGCGCATGCGTTTGTGTACATGAATAATGGGGCGCTGAGGCATTTCACACAGCGCCAGGGGCAGTGTCAGCACTCTACCGTGGACCATGGCGACGATTGACACATACATCGTCGGAAGGGGGTGGGGGGGGTGGGGGGGGGGAGTGAGTGATTGATTGCACACGAAAATCAGGCATTGCGGCGACTCGCGCGACAACGTGAGCAGTGGCGCCAGTGCTCCTAAAGGAGAACCACCAGCCTCAAACTCTGCAGACAAGAGCGGCAGGGGGAGGCATTGATGAGCACAGCTCGCTGTTGCTGTGCGCCACTGTGACCAAGGAACAGCTGCAACACGCACTCAGAAAACAAGCGTGCCACGGCGCAAGTACGTTTACGAAAGCATACTTGAAAAAAGACGCACCGCAACAATGCGGCCGTAAGCACTGCGCAGCACGGCGGGGGCACGCGCCGCAGCTCTGCGCAGCACAGTGGTGGTGGGCGCGGCCGAATCGCTGCGACAGTAGTCAGCGCAGTGGCATTGCAGCGTGTGACGTCCACATGACGCGCGTCACCTCGCTGGCTGAGCCACACGCATGCAGGTGCGCGAGGCGCTGCGGCATGTCTACAGGACATTGTACACAGGTATATGCCTACCCTCGCATGCTTGCAAAGTGCGCACCTCCCCCCTTCAAAGTATGCGATGGTCTGTCTCAAAGAGCCGAGCACTGGGCAACAGAGCACATGCGTGCTTCTGTCAGAGCAGGCTATGAACGGCACCGACTCCCGTATGCAGATGACGCCAGGAGGCAGTTGATGAGCGTTGCTGCCTGCCTGCACGCTACCGTCGTGTCGTTAGGTATTTGTCATCATGCCGTTCACCTAATCAAAACAGGCATTTATATACCTCTGAAGAGCGAATCAAATGGAGCCTTTGTTTCCCAGGCTTATAAGTGGATCTGTACAAGACACTCTTACACACCACACAACAGGTCCCACACGATTGCTATATGCTGGCACGTACAGAGGCGCTTTTTGGTTCAAGTTGTGTTGAAGAATATTTTTGCTTGAGTTTTTTTTTTCCCAGCCCAGCCAAACACCATGGCTCCTTGCACGAAGCTGAAATTGGCGCAGAAGTGTGCCGCAACACTGGAGGGCAGTGCTGCATCACAGATGTGTTCAAGAGAGCACTATCTGCCACTCGTGCAGTGCAACAACAGCAACTTTCAGTTCACTGACAGCGACACCACCAATGCACCACTAGCAAACATGGGGAGTCGTATCATGTTGAATTGCAAATGAGTTACCCAGGCTTGAATACATTGCTTTGGCGCCAAATACCACGTTAAACAGGTGCCCGGCAGGCTTAAATAGCGACATGACAGTACCAGCACACCTGTACGCTAGCAGGTAGTCGGACCTCTCCTCAGGTGGTATGGCCTCTTTGTACGCCTCCCACGCGTCGGGGAAGATGAAGTTGGCGCCCTCTTGGTAGAACCACCTGAATGCGCCCCAAGACAAAGAAAGATGATTCACAGCGTTTTGGGCGTGTACGGTGGGCAGGGCAGCTTTCTTTGCTTCTTTTGCGGCGCATAGACAGTCCAAGTGATACGCGGATTACGTCTGTGGTAGCTGACGAGAGCCGATGTTGACATTAGAGCTCCAACTGAATTCTCGGTATGGCTCCCAGCACGGTCTGGAATGACTTCGCTGGCACAGGTTTGGCAATGTGAACTGTGCCTGCACGGACCAAATGCAAAATGATATAACAAGCACATTCAGGTCTGAGCGCGCGAGGGCTTACATTACACGACCACTGACGCAGCCACCTACCCGGGACTATATACACCTGACCCCACATGCACATGCCACCTTGTGTCGATAATTCAGGACCCTGGATGGCTTTGACGTGTGCAAAAGGGGGGGTGGACGTCCATTTTCGTGGCGCAAATATTCAAGGCTGGACGCGCAACGTGAGTTAAGAAAAAGTGCGTTATGTGCTCTCTGTCATGTGGATCGCCGGCTTGCCGGAGCTGAAAATGATCATGGAGCCAGAGAACAGTTCATCTCCAGCCAGTGTTCTGAGGGTCCGTCAGTGAGCGCATAGCGTAGCACACAACAAGCACAACACATGGGAGGCATGCGCAGCAGCGCCCTCCAGACTTCAAGGAAAGCCAATGCCCGCTGCGAGGGTGGAGGCTGAAGGTGGCAGCGCCTGCTATACTTCAGGCCAGGCAGGCAGCAGCAGTGCGCAGCAGAGCACCAGCAGCCAGATATAACGTGCGTCTTGAGTAAGAAAGCATCAAGTACACAACCAGAAAGAGGGGGGTGGAAATGCTACTGCGGAAAAAAAAGAACAATTTAATGTTGCATGTCTGTTAAGTGTTGAAACCAACAAAATGACTCTCAAGTGTCCTTGATCATCGAGAGCACGGGACAGTACATGCGAGGTTCAAAGAAGCCACAGTTTACGGGCCTGATGCAAACTTAAAGAAAAGATGAACCCTCTTTGTACTACCTCAGGTATCAAGCAACTTCTTTGTACTTCGAAGTATTTCTCATGAAAACCTAAAGATGGACTCTTTTTTACTCTCAAGCAATTACTGTTTATCAAAGAGACTCAACGACTCACTTGAGCTCCTGCGGCCTGAGCATGAAGACGCCGCGGAGCACCAGCTCCTGCACGCGCTCGGGATGCGACTCGGCGTACGAGAGCGCAAGCGTGCTGCGGGCAAGGAATACATACGGGCAGTGCTTAGGAGTGTGCACTTCAAGTTCAAATATCGAAGCGCAGCATTTGCTGCTGTCATTTTGGTAGAGCTCAAATCGAGATGGCTCGATGAAGACGAGTCATGGACTACAAAAAAATCACCAAGCGATACTTTCTCACTCATGATAAAGAAAGTATCGAGAGTGTCGGCATGCTGCAGGCAAGGGTTGAGGGCACGGCAATTGCCTGTTAGAGACATGGCTTCAAGTGTGAGAAATCTAGTGCTGATCGCTGTTGGCACTGGTCATCACGCACCGGTCGCACGTGTCCTGTGCAACGTGTGCGGCAGCATATGCGTAATCTAGAAGCAACAACTCTCTCGCGAATCTCGCAAGAGCAGACAGGCACAGCTTGTGTAAGACAGGAAGTACGTTGCACGCAGTCCCCGCATGCAGCATGCTGCTCAGTACTACATGGGGTGGGGGGGGTGGGGGCGCGGGGGGGCACGGGGGGCAAACAATGTGCGTGCGTAGCGTGCGTCTCGTGTCTGGATGGGTACACTGCCAGTGTAGTTCAGTGTGTGTGTGTTTTCGTATGCTTTTAAAGCCTTAAATGTAATAGTCACAGGTTTGTGACAGTATGTAGTTGAAGTACACCATTCTCATCCCCTGCGCTGGCAACGTCTGATAAACTGCGGGCGCATTCTCTGCTGGACCTCCTGCAACTACATGATGGCAGGGCACACGCCATGTTTTCACAACAAAGCCAGCTGAGGGGTTGGTAAGCATCAGGCAAACACACATGGTGACATGCATACATACCATGTACCTGTATGTAGCATACCCCACAAACACAAGACAGCGTTACGCACACGGTCAGCAACTCGTCCATGCGAGCAGCACCCAGAAGTACCGCCCATTGAACAACATTGCACTGAGTGCTGAAATCGGGTACGTGTATGGCTGGCAGCTGCATCTGCATTTAAAAATGGTCTTGCAGCTGCGCGAAGATGGAAAAGGTATTTGTACGTGAGCCTGCAAATTGATGCGCCCTTCTTGCAACTCGAGCAATTGCGACTTTGAGGAAAAAAGAGTACAGCACGGAGGCTTCCCACGTGGTCCCCCACCGTAGTACTAGCTCCGCTCAAGGGGGTCTTAACTTCAGTGATCGGACGAGAGCTGGTGCTGTCACCATGATATGGCCGTACCCATAATGAGTTGCTACGAGGCATTGAGAGTGCATGTGTGCTGCAGCATGCCGTGAGCACAGCGACGGCTACGATATAAGAGCGCTCGCTATAAGAGCGGTCACGGTATAAGAGCGGTCTGACGGCTGCACACGGATATGGTCGATATAAGAGCGGTTTGGTGCTGCTCGGGGCAGACCGCTCTTATATCGTGTCCACCTACCACTGGCGGCCTCATGAACAATGCCTGAACAGCGTCTTTTGCGTGATATTCAACAACGCTCAAGCGCATATCGATCAGTCACAGCGTATGCGCACGGTGCGACTGCTTTCCGGCTTATTCGTAGCCAACTTCAACTGTTGGAACACTAACCCTACTTAAATACTTCGAACCCTAGGTCTAGGGCTAGGGCTAGCCTAGGGTTAGGGCTAACCCTAGTTAAGCCAAAGGACGATATAAGAGCGGTCACGGTATAAGAGCGGTGGAGTTGGCGGGACGGACCCGCTCTTATATCGTAGCCCTCGCTGTATGTACAAAGCTCACCACCCTTGAATAACAGCACTCAGAAGTGTCAATCAGGACTCGACTTCTGCAGAGCTACAAGGTGTTTGCTCAAGGAGCACTTCCATGGGGCGCGCCAGAATGGGGCCAGAATACTGGTGATGGGCCTGCGTCCAGCATGGGGACTGTGAACAGGATGGGCGTGCTCCACAGGTACTAGTGGAGGTCAGAGAAAAAATTGACTTGTAGGTTCCACGTTGTTTGTGTATTTGATTTCATGAAATATGTACTCCCAATAAATGTACATGCTGTGAAGCGCACGTCTGGCCCAGCTCGCACACGCGCTCAATGCACGAGAATAATGCACATCGGCTGCCTCCGTCCCCCTGCCACTTCTCACCAGCAAGCAGCTCCTTGACGCGACCAGCACAAGCCTGAGGCAGTTGGGATTGACGCTGGGCGACGGCCATGTGCAGCCACCGCTGCCTGCAAGATGAAATTTATATCAGGACCACAGCACAACTGTGTCACTTTCAACTCAGCGATGGCCTACGCCACCCGTACATACCTGCCCCAGCTGCCCCCGAAGACCTGCCACTTGTCGATGCCGAGCAGCTCCCTCACGCGCTCAATGTCGGCGACCAGATGCCATGTGGTGTTGTCCTCCAGGCACCCCCGCGGGGTGCTCCTGCCATGGCACGAGGGAAAGCACGCTGCGTGAGCGAGCGGTGCGCGCGCCAACAAACACAGCCACTTTTCACACACGTGCGCGCACACACACAGCAGTAACGTTACATACATGCGCATACATGGGCACCCATTCATTCGTGGCCTAAGGCATTGCCGCTCCTTCGCCGTAGTCGAACGCGTTTCTGCCGATGCCCCCCCCCCCCCCCCCCCCCCCCCCCGCCTTCAGCGTCTCCCAGCCGCGCATTCGTTTACAAGCAAGCGTAAACGCGCAGACCCGCGCACCTGCCGGCACCGCGCTGATCAATGCAGACGATGCGGTACTTGGCGGGGTCGAAGAACTGCCGGCTGCCCGCGCTGCAGCCGCTGCCGGGGCCGCCATGCAGGAACACCACGGGCTTGCCCTGCGGGTTGCCGCTCTCCTCCCAGTAGATGGAGTGCACCTTGGGCACCTGCGCTCGCGGCGCGCGCGGCGACGGCGGTGTAGAGCAGCGCTGAGCAAGCTGCCGACAGCAACAGTGCTCGGTATCGGTGTTCGCCTGATGTCGCGGCGTGCGCCACCGCGGGCATGTAAGCATGTATGAGTAAGTTGGCACGGGAATGGAACAGGGTGCAATCCCGGCCAGCGCGTCTTTGCCGTTCGCGCGGCGCGCGGCGGTGCAGCCAACACACCGACGGTTTGCTTGAGCCATCGAGGCTGTTGCGTGGCGCTCTCTCCTCCCAGTAGAATGCGTGGACGATGCACCACCGTTTTGCGGCGTGCGCACTCAATGTTTCTAAGATCTGTTGTGTGCCGAGACTACATTGTGCGCCAGCACCGCTGTGGCACAGCCCATCTCGCAATGAGCAGGGATCAAGACAACAGTGACAGCACTCGGCGGTATGACACAGTGCTCAGGCCATGGGGAGGATTGCTGACTACTGCGTAACGCTGTCCTCGACTTTAGAGTAGAGTGGGGGAGGGTTAACTAGCTGTGGAGCGCAGCTCGCGCGACTGCCGCCGTTTGCAACGCTAAGGTGGAGAACAGGAGCCCTCACGAAAGAGACAACTGCTTGGCCATGTGTCGTGCGTTTGGCAGCAGCAGCACCAGGCAGATAGGGCGCGTGCCTGCTCCACCGTGCAGCAAGTCAGCGTCCCCTTGAGAGCACCGTGTGAAGGGACGGTGTCTAACCGTGCCCCGTCACTAACGTCCGCCCTGCTTTGAACGCCATGCATCTAGCTAAGCAACCCACAAGTGTGAGATCGCAGCGGACACAAGTGGCTAGGTGAAAACTCCGCTCACCCGCAGGCAGCCCGAGTTGTAGGGCTCCAGGGGCGGGTACAGCTCCTTCAGCGGTCCCTCCCTGCGCGTCTCCGGCGGCGCCGCGTCCGTTTCGTACGACGGCGGCACCGCGTCTGCCTCATGCGACAGCGGCGGCGGCGGCGACGACGATGATGCAGGACTGGATGCAAGCGCGACGGTTGTGGCCGCGCCGAGCGCTGCCGCAGCCCATGCGCGCCTGCGCCGTTGGCCAACAGCGCGACAGGCGGCGTGGCCAGGGGGTGGGGGGTTAGACGGGTGCAGCGAACGTCAGGAGAGCGCTGGGGGTGATGCGCGAGCGAGCAGGTACCGCCGGTGCGGCGGCGCTGGTGAAGCGCGTGCGAATATGGCGGTTGCGCTGGGGAAGAGCGCGCTGGATGCTATTGTGGCGAATGCCCGCGTGCCTGGCAGCGCAATGCGAGGAACTTTGCGCGCAAAAGATGGGCGGGTGCAATGCAATTCGAGCAGTGACACATCCTGATCACCTTGGAGCCCTGCTGTAGTGGCACGCACCATCGAGCTAATGCGAGCGCGGATAGTAAACCTGTACCCGCGGTGATTTCTGCAGTGCCTCTATGATTGTGCGCATCGCAAGTCCAAGACCACTCATTCAGGAAGCGAAACAGCGGGTTGTGTGGAGCAGCACTCTAGTGTGTGTTTAGGTAGCATGGTGGTTTTCAAATAGTCCACTATAAAAAAAAGCGTGCCAGCACTGCCACACGCGTAAAACGTCAGGCAGCGACATGAAGAGCGGACACGGTCAGACCTGATGTATATGGCATGATTCATACAGACTCTGTAGAATGCACAACTCAGGGCATGGACAAAATAAAACCTTACCTGCTCTTGCATGCATCAAGCAACAGCACTGAGTCTGCTTGCGACAGCTTTGCAGTGCCACTCCGATATCAGGTGGTGCGCACGGGCACTAGTGCAAACTCTAGGCACATCGTTGCAGGCCAAGTCATGCACGTGTCAATATGTTATCGCGAGGGCGAGTTGCATGGGGTGTACTGACAGTACCAAACAGGCATTGGGAAGCAACCAGGCTTGCAAGCAATCAAGAGCACCTGATGAAGCGCACAGATGGCTCTCTGGCAGCACCAATCCGCGCTGTATGGACTCCTCTGCCAAAGATCCGGGCTGGTTGTTGTGGACAGTGCAAACCCCGACATGACAGCGCAGACAACGCCGGGATGGCTGCCGACACTTTCATAAGCTGGTGTCGCGACACCATCTTGCCCGCCCGCCGATCCTCCCTCCTCCTACCTCCTTCGCTTCTTGAGGCCACTTCAACATCAACTGCAACTTCGGATTTTTCTGGATGACTTCTGTCTCAGCATCATGGTGGATTGGCAGTCACGCAAGGCTGGAGCGATGCGCACAAATTCTAAAGTTTCGAACGATTGATGGCGCCACAGCTGGCGAAGGCGTTGGGAGATCCAGGAGCAGGTCTTCAACCACTTGGTGAGTAGGAGCTTGATGATCACGTGAACAACACCGCTAGAGCACGCAACGCAATGTGGGTATGCCGCCTGGTTTGTCGGTTCAGTACATACTGCTGTCAGATTTAACGTGCTACGACTCAATGCCGCGACAACTCCCCCCGCGCATGAAGCCGGCAGATGGCAGCTGCTATGGAGTGGTACCGTGAGCCCTTGTAGCAGGCCTTGCTTTCGCCAACATTCATTTTCCACTGTACCACTTAGTATATCTCCAGACCTGGCGCAAATGGATGCCTGCTATTACCCACCTAGGCCAAATCTGTTCCCGACCCTGCTGAACTCCAACGTTTCGCTCATCTCGCTGCAGATGTACCGGACATCTGGATCTACATCCACCAGCTGGTCGGCTCCGGCTACTACCTACAGCTGGCCAGCGTATGCCGCGCGTGGCGCACCCGCTGCGCGCGCAGCCGCCAGCCGAAAGTCACCTCCATGCGCGAAGCCACCGCCAGCGTGGGCGCGCTGCAGTGGGCGCTCGCCAACGGCTTCCCCACGACCCCCTACGCGCGCTCCCAGATGATCGCGTGGGCGGCGAGGTGCGGCAGCGTGGAAGTGCTGCGGTGGCTGCGCGCCGCCGGCCACCCCTGGGGCGCCTTCGCGTGCAGCGCCGCCGCCGCCGCGGGCCGCCTCGCCGCGCTGCAGTGGCTGCGCGCACGCGGCTGCCCGTGGGACGCGTTCACGTGCGGCGCCGCCGCCGAGGGCGGGCACCTCGACTGCCTGCGCTGGGCGCACGCGCACGGCGCCGCGTGCGACAGGTGGACGTGCGCCGCCGCCGCGCAGGGCGGCCAGCTGCGCGTGCTGGAGTGGCTGCGGGCGAGCGGCTGCCCCTGGGACGAGTGGGCGTGCCGCTTCGCCGCGGAGCGCGGCCACGTGGCGGTGCTCGCGTGGCTGCGCGCGCGCGGCTGCCCGTGGGGCGAGGCCACGTGCCTCAGCGCCGTGCTGCACCGGCGCCTCGACGCGCTGCGGTGGCTGCGCGCACACGGGTGCCCGTGGGACCGCGAGTGCTGCGCGCGCTTCGCGGAGGAGGGCGCCGTGCGGGCGTGGGTGCTGGCGCACGCTTGAGTGAGTAGAGTGAGTGAGTGAGTCATGGGTGGTCGAGGGTCGGATCGGGGAGAGCGCACATGTGTGTGTGGACGTCTGGGTGCGCGTGTAGATTAGATGTGCGCCGGCGCTGGAGCGCATGTGTGTGTAATAGTGTGACGACGTGAGGCTGCATACGTGCGCACAGAGCTCGTGCTGTGGAACAGTGCGACAACTTGAGGCTGCATACGTGCGCACAGCATACATAGAACAGGAAGCTGTCAAGTGTTTGGCCATGTTGTGTACAATGACACAAGTACAAGTAGGGCAGGGGCAGGCTGCAGATGTCCTTGTTGTTCAGTAGCGCCGCCATGCAGGAAGGCTGGGATGTGACCAGGTGCACTTCGCGTCGAGTGAACGGGAAGTGCACTGCACTTCATGATCTGTGCAGCGACTGCAGCTGCTGCCGTAGCTGTCGCACTTGCAAGTGCGCGTACATATGTGTAGCGTACACCAATGAAAAATATTGTGTACCTGTAATGTGAAAAATGAACAGTGCATGTTGCACGGGTATTCTCTGTGTCTGCATGAGCAATATTTGTGTTTTTCTGTTACTTTGGCACACTCACCTGCTAGTGGTAGGGTGTCGGGCTCAGTCATGTATACAGTATACATATCGAAGTGCAGCAATGAAAGGCTTCGCTGAAAGCCAGTGCTCGATTAATGTGGTACAGCATGCCAATGCAGTGCACCACTGCAGCATGACCTCTATTTGACGAGGCATTTGTGCAGAACCTTGAGGACTTGCCTTGTCAACCTACTCTGCGCTTGCGTTGCTTCTTTCAACGGGTCTGAAGCACCTCTCTTTCCCTGTAACTTCAGACTTGAACTTTTCCTGCGTGAACTCTGATCTGTGCGCAAGATATTTTCGAAGAGTACGATGGTGGCAACAAGAAAACGGGCCCGCGTGCTGGCGCTTTAATCATCATGTGACGCGAAAGCGGAAGCGAGCCAGCAGCAGCGTGGTGAGTGGATCTATGAATCAATGCACCAAAATGAATCCGATCATCGACATCGACGCCCCGTAGTCTGCCACGACAATGCGCCTCGTAAGGCACAAGCTAGTCCCACTGGGTATGTACGAAGAATGTGGGGTGGCTTGGGGTCCACAGTTTAGCCCCCCCCCTGCCCTGCCAGGTCGCTGCCATATAGTGGCACGCAGGCTCGATACTGACAGTCTACGTCTTTGAGACTCTTCCAATCGAACGTAGGATACATTCGAGGCCTTTCGTCGAACGCGACTATCTATATATATATATCTCTCTTTTTCCTGCCGAAAGTTCGTATCCATCAGAGTCCATTGATAAACATTGCATGAACTGGTTACAGGTCGAGACACCTGTGCCAGCCTGAAGTGAGCAGCGCATGGACGCAAACAGAGCTCTGCAGCAGAGCGTGCAACTTTACAAAAGTCACTTCACATGTCACTGCGCCAAGTAATGCGTGATGGCCTGCAACAACACAGGTACGACGCACAACAGGGTGGATCAGAACAGGATGATATGTAGCGTCTTCAGGTTAGGAGCAACTTTGCAGCCTTTGAAGTGTGACCACAGATCAAGCTTGAGGCACTTTGCACCGTCGACAAAAGACACGGAACAAACACATAATATGACAACGCCATTGTACCAATGGAATATTGGGTCATGGAAATGTGCGCCTTTGATTTCTCCACATAAGGTCGTGCGGCCCTGAGACTCGTGCTGGGCAGAGCGTCACATAAACTCATCAATTGCCACGCTTCCCTGGCAATTCATTTATAACTTTCACCCATAACTTCCACGCTGTACACAATGCATTGATGTACAGCAGCTCCTGCACCAGTGCAATGTGCTCCAGAAGACCATGCAGCATTCCATCAACAGTCGCATATGCTATAACAATTATCGCCACCAAGCCAGAGCCCGGATTGTGCAGTACGCGTCCACCCGCTGACAGCCCATAAACAGTGCTTGAAGTTCGCTGCTGCTGCGTCTTGACCCAGCAGCAGCGGCACTGAGCCACTGTTGTGGCCAATGCGTTAAGCTCTCGCTTTGCATCGCGCAGCGGAGTGACAGTTGCCCTCTGTGATTTTGGGGGTTTTGCCACTTCACTTGCGTCGTTTTTCTTCTGCTGCCTGTATTATTCACGGCCACCGCCACCTCCAAAGGATTGCCAGCTATTGCGCTCCCCGAGTCATATCACGCGGTGTGTCTGACTGTGCTGTGGTTCGTGTGATCATTACGAAACTCACCCAATAACTTCAAGTGTTGTACTCAACTTTGTGAAGAGTTTACATGGTAAGTTCAACTATACATCCCTAATGCAAACATGATACAGAGGTGAACCCGCGCACGCGCCGGATGACACTGTCTAAGAAAAACTCATTGCCTGAAGGCCCCTCGATCGCCAATGATATGCTGCACACACAAACTGTAGAAGCGTCAACGACACTGCGCCTCCTGATTAGAGGTTTGTAGCATGTCGCCTGCTTGTCTCCTGCAGCGGTGTGAGCATCAGCAGCAATGTCATTGACTTTTACGCACCTCCATTCGCTTGTTATGTCCTCAGATATGTGGATGAAGGTCTTCGAGTTCGTGCCATGTGGGCACTACCTTCAGCTTTCATCAGTGAGCACTGCGTGGCGCGCACTTTATGCCAGTAGCATGCAGTGCAGAGGACAGGCCCAGTTGCACAAACTAACAGCTGCACAAGCCATGGTCGCCTCCGTGCCTCTGCTTCAATGGGCTTTTTCAAATGGATGCAAGGCGCACATATCACTGCAGTCGTATGCCGCCAGGTGCGGTTCTTTAGAAGTGTTGCAATTTGTGTACGCGAAAGCCAAACATGATGGCGTCGTTCCATCTCAAAACCATTCCACATGCACGGCCGCGGCCGCGCACGGGGATCTGGAGATGCTGCAGTGGGCGCGCGCCCATAAGTTCCATTGGGACTCATATACAACCGCAGCAGCGGCGCGCAGGGGGCACCTGGAGGTGCTACAGTGGGCGCATACCAATGGCTGCCCCTTAGATCAGAGAGCGTGCGCTGACGCGGCGCGCGGAGGGCACCTGGAAGTGCTAAGTTGGGCGCGCAACGCCGGATGCGAGTGGGACAAGAGCACATGCAGTGGCGCCGCAGCAGGCGGCCACCTGGGCACTTTACAATACGCGCGAAACCACAGCTGTCCGTGGAGCATCAATACGTCATCCGAAGCGGCTTACCATGGCCATCTCCAGCTTCTACAATGGGCGCACGCAAACGGCTGCCCCGTTGACAGCCGGGTGTGCTCAGAGGCCGCGAGCGGAGGCTGCCTGCATGTGCTCCAGTGGCTGCAAGAAATCGGCTGTCCCTGGGATGGATCCGCATGCACGGAAGCCATCATAGGAGGGCATCTGGACATCTTGCAGTGGCTGCGGGCACAAGGGTGCCCGTGGGAGGGAGAAGAGACCCTTCATGTTTTCAAATGGATCACTGTTGGACTGTGCCAGATGGACATGTTGTCGACGGCGGAGTGGGCACTAGCGAATGGCTGCCCGTGCACTCGTGACCAAAGGTCGCGGATGAGGTACATGCGGCGCAAGCTAATGGCTGCTCAGGCCCGCAGCGCACTGTAGCATTGGCCTCAAAGCACAAGTCCACCAGTGGACACAATCGTGGAAGTGCTGCATTAGTGCGTCACCATTTGCAAGCTTCGTATGCATGACATCAATACACAAAAAGGCATTTGCATCATGATCTCCTCTTGAGGATTCTTGAAGTTTCATGCGTTGTGTGGTGGGTCTGCATCGTCTTGAACATGCAGCAAGTGTGCATCATATGAGCACATGTGGTTGACGTCGCCATCCGCTTCTGCCTAGTCACATCAGCAGGCGTCTTGCATGTTCTTAAAGCGGTGAGACTGGTTGATCATGCTGTGTCCTGCTTGCACCTCGCTGGAGGTCAAAGAGTCTTGGTCGTGCCTGCATGACATGCCTGCATACAAGCAAGCGTGACCAGACCCGCTTGATCGACAGAGCAGTGTACAGCAGCAGTCACCTTTCGCTGAATGGCATGTACTTGGTAATTGCGATATATGACAGCACAAACAGCGCTACACACTGCAGTGCAGCTGCTTCATGCGCAGAGGAAACGCACCAGAGTGCAGCTTTTTTATACGCAGATGATATCAGTCTGACCAGGCAGCCATATCTGATGAACTCTTCCGCAATGCAACCACCGACCGTATCACATCAAATCCGACATGCATGATGATGTTGTTAGCAGGTGGACAATATGGGTCTCTCTCGGAGGCTGCAAACACATGTGAGAATTGGCAATCACAGCTGCCGAGGACGCGCGTTGCTGGGTTCTTGTCGGCACGCAGCAGCATTAAGCAGTGCCCTTGCCAGGGAGCACCGCCGTTCAGTAGCAGTGCGCGGAAGCTCAAGCTCCCCTTCTGGTGCTGGGACTCGGTTCCACCTAACTGCTAGCTCGTGATCGTTTTTTTTTTTCGTTTCGAACTCACTTCAAGTGCAGGTTGAACTCCTATGACCTCTGGAGCTGCGACCAAACCAAATGCTGAGGACATGGAGGGAGCAAAAGGCAGGGAAGGGAACGAGGCGGCAGATGGGCAGTCTTTCTCTGCCTCCACTGCCGCCCTGTTTCATGGAGCCAAGGGCGTGTTTGGCAATTGCAGGCCCGTCAGCACCTATGAAAAGCTCGGGAGGATAGGACAGGGAGCTTATGGCACTGTATACGAGGCCATCGACAAGGAGACGAAGCGGCCAGTGGCTCTGAAGCGCGTGATTCTGCACAATGAAAAACAGGTGAGCATGCCCTTAATCAACAGCATGAAAGTGTATGGTTTCAGCAAGTCATTGATGGCAGAGCCGACAAGGATGGCTAAGGATATCAAAGTATGGTGTGATGGCCCAGCTTTCAGTCTGACGTGTTGACTCGTCCACTTACCAAACAACTGGGGGCTGCATGACTGCCACAATACATGGAGCTCAGTCAGACCCAGCTACCATGACTCTTGGTCCATGAGTCATGGTCAATGACTGCCTGTGTGCCGTGCTGGCGGCGCCCACCTGCACCGCACCCACCATCAGCATGGACCCAAATAAACTATCTAGCTCAATAGGCAATAGTGCACTGGTGCAGAAGTTGAGATGATTGTCGAACACAAGGCAAATGACAGCTTGCGATGTGCTCCAGCTGATGCCCGCGGCCTCTCTGGTGATGAACGGTATGCAAGAATGCACGAGACCATTTGCCTCAACTCTCACGAGTCGGCGACCTTGCCCACCTATCAAGGCCTCGGCCGACTGAGTGGCAGAGAGCGGGGGTTACCGCGAGGTTATGGTCAAGAGCTAGAGCACAAGGCAGCATCGCGCAGGTGCGGCTCACACCTGAGCATCATCACACGGCTGAGCAGCGCAGGTCGACCGTGCTGGTGGCCGCAGCTCGTGTGCGCGCAGCAAAGCACCGCCGCCGAAACATAGCTGCATGTGGCCGCGCAGTGCCATCCAATGCGGCAGCGCTCTGCAGCCACCCGTAGCGCCTCCCTCATCCCTGTCACACAACACTCTCAAAGCGGTGCACGCATGAACGCATACATCATACCCCTCTGCCTTGCTTTGATCCTGACCCTGCCTCCCCCTCCCCCCCGGAACAGCCTCCCGCTGACTTTCCCGCTGACTTTACACCGCGAGGTAGCGCTGCTCGAATACAACTCTTCTCCTGACGTCAGCGCAAACACTGACGCTACCCAACAGCCCTCATGACAGCTGTTCGCTGATGCCACCGTGCAAGATGCCACTGCTTTATACACGACTTGATCGATTCCGATCCCTACGCGTAACCCTGACCCAAACCCAAACCCAAACCCCTGAGTGGTACCCCCTCCCCGCATATTGCCCTACGCGTAACCCTGACCCAAACCCAAACCCAAACCCCTGAGTGGTACCCCCTCCCCGCATATTGCCCCGGATGGCTTCCTGCCGACGTCACTCTGCGCGGCGGCGCCACTCAAGCCCATGTGTTGGCTTGCATCAAAGCCCAACCCTGACCAACTACCCCCCTCCCGCCCCTACCCTCTCCAGGACAGCTTCCCGCTGACCTCACTCCGCGACGTGGCGCTGCTCAAGCACATCACGCACCCGCACCCCCTGACTGACACCCCCCTTCACGCTCTATCGTCCAATCCCAATCCCCCCCCCCCCCCCCCCCCCCCCCCCCCCAGGACGGCTTCCCGCTGACGTCGCTGCGCGAGGTGGCGCTGCTCAAGCGCATCGCGCACTCGAACTGTGTGGCGCTGCTCGACGTCGCCGTCGGCCGCAACCGCGACGGCGTCTTCCTCGTCTTTGAGTACTGCGAGCACGACCTCGCGCACCTCCTCGAGACGGTGCGGCGCCCGTTCTCCGTGAGCGAGGTCAAGACGGTCATGCAGCAGCTGCTGCGCGCCGTCGCGTACCTGCACGACAACTGGATCATACACAGGTGAGCGCCACGTGTACGTGGGTGCGCGGGGGGTGCGGCGGGCGCATTCCGCTCTTTCACAGCTTGCGCTGGAGTCGCGAGCGCACGCTGCCTGTGCTGTTGAACTGGACTAGGTATGCACGGGTGCGCGCGGGTGTGTCACGCGTGCGTGTTTCACGTCCGGTGCTGGGTCGCGCTGGCGAAACTGCTGTAACTTCACCATTGCAGCACTTGAGAGAGTGTGTTTGTCAGAAGTGCTCACGCTTCGTATTGCGCAAGTAGTGGTCGTTCTGCTGCCTACAGCCTGTGTACTGGTTCTCCCCCTAGAGTGGGACGCAGGATGCGCAGCGGTTGCCTGCTGCTAGTCAACCCCACTGCTCACAGCACGGCTGTGTATACCAGTGTTGCTGATCGTGCAGAGGGCGCGTAGGCGCGCATGGAATGCTCACTCCCATCCGCAGATGTGCTTTTCAATCAGCACATGTCTACGGTGCACACGCCATGTTCCAAACAATACAATTGCAGCGCAGGTTTGCGCAGTCGCTGATGCGCTATGCGTACTACACACGCCCTGCAGCTCGCTCACCACACCGCTGCGTGCTCCGCTATAGCATCGCCCAATACTGCGCAATGCCCGCTTACCCCCCTCCCCCCCCTCGTCTTTCCACCGACGCCCCTACTACACCCCCCTACCAGAGACTTGAAGATGTCGAACCTGCTCTACACCAACCGCGGGCAGCTGAAGCTCGCCGACTTTGGCCTCGCGCGCACGTACGGCTACCCGCCGCGCCCGATGACGCCCACCGTCGTCACGCTGTGGTGCGTCACTTGAAGTTCAATAACTTGAATGCCAGGCACTTGAATTGGTCACGAGCATCCCACTGCGAAGGTACGTTCTGCACGCTGCACCTGATGTCCCCCCTACCCACCGTCCAAATTGCGCTCTGGTGCGTCGCTTATTGAAGATGGTCTGCGAAGCGCAAGCTCTTGGGCTACTCAGCAGCGTGCTGTACACGCACGAATACAGCACGTGTAGCTTTACAGGCACATGTACATGCCTGCGCACCACGCACATCAAACGTGCAGATATCGCGGGGCCGGAGCTGCTGCTGGGCTGCGAGAGCTACGCGGCAGCAGTATATCTTGGATACATGTAGACGCGTGAAAGATTTTAGTAAATGTACTACTCCCTGGTTATGTAGCTGCTTTCAAAATGCATATATTACATGTACATACCTGCACACCGTGCACGTGAATCGTGCAGGTACCGCGCGCCCGAGCTGCTGCTGGGGTGCGAGAGCTACACGACGGCGATCGACACGTGGGCGGCGGGGTGCGTGCTGGGGGAGCTGGTGCGCGGCGAACCCCTGCTGCCTGGTACGTTTCCTGTCATCGTCACTTCAACTGCTTCGGACACTTGCTTCTGACGGTTACTGAGAGCATTGAGCATCGCAGTGAATGGGAACCCCTGCTCCCTGGTACGTTTTCTGTCATCTACATGTGTGCCAGCTGCACGCATGCTTGCGCTGAGCGTTGCTGCCTGGCATGCGCGGTTGCTGCTTGGCAATCTGGCATGTCACTTCAACTGCTTGGGACAGTTGCCTTGGACGGGCACTTGAAACATTGCGCACCGCAGTGAATGCGAACCCCTTCTGCCTGGTTCGTTCTCTGTTAACCTAATTAGCGTTCTCTGCTAGCCCACCAGCTAGTAATCTGCTACAGCCTAGTCGTGTTGGTCGGTGCCAAGCAAGGAGTGATGCACATGCTGCTGCCTATCCCAGACCTCTTTGCAAAAACCTCACACTCTTTGAGGCGTGTTCCCCTTTTCTCTTAATCTAGATGTGTGCCAGCTGCGCACCTGCGCTGAGCTTGCTGCTTGGCATACTGGCACGTCACTTCAACTGCGTCGGACGGTCACTTGGAGCAACAAGCACCGCGGTGAATGCGCACAGAGGCAGTGCCGTCCTGGGAGCTGTCGCGGCGGCTTGTTGCTGCGCTTGCTCACGTGTGTGTTGGTATGGCTTGGCCACATGCGCACTGCTGCTGGTGACGTGCCACATGCCGCTACTTCAAGTAGAAGTTCATGGTGCAGGCGAAGCCGTCACCGGCAACTTGAGGCAAGGCGGCTCACGCTCAAACGCCTTCAGCTGACACGCGCCCTGTAATGACATCGTTCAATGCCAAAAAGCATCCTTCATTGCCGCGAATTACAGCTTCAATTCAGTCACTTTAGTTGTGGTGTTGCCATGTAAGAGGCACGCCATCGGCATTGCCTTTGCCAACATCAAACAATGCATGATTAGTACGGGAAACACCGTATGCTACCAACATGACGCGTGAGGCGGCTTTTATGCATACATGTGTGTGTGTGTATGCCAGTTGCCTTTAGCATACTTTTGCAAACATCACCTGAGAAGCCACTTCCCGGGCCGTGAGCTCCTTTCAGGCACCTCGCGTCACCACAGACGTGCCATATTCATGGCTTTGCTGACCGCGGCAGTAACGCTTACCCCGATGCACACACAGTGACGTTATTTTGATGTTATCATTGTTGCTTGGTGCTGGCTTTGCTGCGCGTGGCAGGCAAGACGCCGGTGGACCAGCTGTCGCTCACGTGCGCGCTGCTCGGCACGCCGACCGAGCGCATCTGGCCGGGCATGGAAGCGCTGCCAGCGCTGCGCGGCGGCACCATGACTGTGCCACAGGGGCACCAGGTATGTAGATGCTTTGAAGTTTGCAAGTGAAAGGGTAGGGGGTCTGCAGGTATGAGCAGGGGCACCAGGTACGTGGGTATATATGCACATTAGTTTAGTAGTCGCACGGGCAGCTACATATATGCAGGTATACGCAGGAACACCAGGTATGTAGTCTAGGTATGCACATAAATTGCAGGTAGCACGTATGCAGGTGAGCAGGGCCAGCATGTATGCATGTGTGCGCATTCTTTGTCGCAAGGGCACCAGGTGTGTGTGGGTATGTGAGTTCGCAGCCGCAGGGCCGCACAAGTAGGCACGTATGCACGTGAGCTGCTGAAGGGGCACCCGATATTGATGGTATGCATGCACGTGAGGTGCCGCAGAGAGATCGGGTACAGCGGTGTGCTCATCCTCTTCGCGCCTGAAACTGGGTGGCAGGGGTGCTGCCGCTCTCGTGATGCTACTGCGGCAGACTCGCTGCAGGGGACCGCACACAGGACTGCACAGTGCCGCTGCTGCTTGCGAATGCGCGCGGTATTGTCTGCGGCACGTGGTACGCGTTAATACTCACGACGCGCATTGCTCAGTATGTGCGAGGCTGTGGCGTAACTGTCGCGCACCTGTCGTCTGACCCCCGTGGAGCAGCTGAAGAGCTGCACCGGCAGCGGTGGTAGAGTTGTGCTTGCCTTGTGAGGTTGATGCCACTCTCCGGCATTGCGGACATCAGCTGCCACCCCCCCCCCCCCCCCCTCCCCCGCCCCAACCCTAGCCCTAACTCTGACCATACACCCTAACCCTAACCTGTAACCCCACCCCCCCCCCCCCCCACCCCCCCCCCCCGCGCCCCCGCTACCCCCCAGTACAACACCCTCGCGTCGCGCCTGCCGGAGCTCTCGCGCGCGGGCGCCGCGCTGCTCGACGCGCTCCTCACGTACGACCCCGCCAAGCGCCACACGGCGCGCGAGGCCCTCGCGCACGCGTTCTTCGCTGAGCATCCGCTGCCCAAGGAGGAGGTCCTCATGCCGACGTTCCCGGCGGTGCACGCGCAGCCGAGCGCAGCGCGCGGCAGCGGCGGCGGCGGCGGCGCCGGCAGGAGGGGCGGCGGCTGGGCGGATCTCGACCGCGACGCCGTGTCGGCTGCCAAGAAGCCACGGCGGTAGCGGCGCGGCGCGCTGCCGCTGCTGCGGTGGCAGCGGCCTGAAGTCAACAGACTGTTAAGAGAACGTGGATCCTATGCAGGGATGCGTGACGCTGCTCTGCATGATCGGGCACGGGGCCATCAGGCCAGAGCGGCAGCGGCGGCAGCGGCAGCGGCAGCGGCAGCGGCAGCCCCGGCGGCAGATGGCGACGGCGGCAGCAGCAGGAGTGGAGCGGAGTTACGGACGCCGACCGAAAAGCTGCGGCAGCCAGACAGCAGACGCAGTCGACACAGCGGTTGAGCACGATTGCTGCTGCAGCCAGTGGGTGCGGAGACTGTGCATCTCTGGAGCTGCAATGCCGTGGTCTGTGCGCATGTCTCAAGCGGTATGGTGGCGGCAGCGGCGGCGGCAGGCGCGGCGGCGGCAGGCTGGTTGGTGACTATTGAGGTGCCACGTGCTTCAAAGAACGGATTGTAACCGCCAGTTGCCCCAGCCGCTGCGCACGGCTGTTGTTGAGCATGCTGCTCAAGGGGACACACATTCGTGCCCGGGCTCCCAACATGGCCAATGACAGCTTTGCTGCGACTGCTGCGGCAGCCGGCGTTGCATAGATGCTGCAGCACGGCAACATGCAGCTCACAGCAGTGATAGCAGGCAGTGTGCGCTGGCGCAGCGCGCAGCATGCGGCATGTATCCAGATTGACAGTCAACTCAGCGGTTGTCAAGGGGCTGGTTTAGCAGCGGCTGTGCGCTGAGATATGTGCGTCTACGATCGAGGCCTCTAGTTGTCATAGACTTGTGCGGCTTTGATAGGGGGCCTCCAGCTGGATGCCCCGCGGCTTTGATGAGGCAGCCCGAGTGCGTTGGTGCCGCAGTGCTTAAAAGCCACAGCCGCGCGCGTGGCATTTGGGGTCGTTTGCATACATATGCCATTCCAGACTTTATGTGTGCGTAACAGCGGTGCCTTTGCCATAGCAGCACGGCAGCAAGTCGAGACGATTTGATGCACGCCCCAGGCACTGATAATGACGATCGCAAAGCACTCCCTATATGCGTCAATCTTGGCTCCGGAGCTCTCTGGGCGCTACTAGTGTGCTCAGATGGCACAAGCAGCTGGGGTGTGACCCTAATTATATAAGGTTCCTGGGGCAGGGTACATTTTTGCAATGGCACAGCCCCCAGCCGCCCGATGCACATGAATCCCCAGGCACGTAGGTCGGCGATTGGTCGCCGTTGTAGTCACAGCATCAGAAGTAGATCTCTCCAGTGAGTGATGGCATGGGGGATGTCACTGACAATGCTCATCTAATGTGTCGAGGCACAATCCAATCATACCTCTTCCTCAATCACCAGTATGGGATCACTGGTTGCCCCCCAGGCTCGGCCCCCCCTCCACACACACACACACTGCACTGTGCGCCTTCTTCTCGCTGCTTCTGCTGAGTGCCTACGCTACGTTTAGAGTTCATCAGAGACTCAGCGAGCCTCATGCTGGCGCAACTTTGCACAAAGTATACGTTCGACCATGCTGGACTCTGCAGTCTTTGAAGTACTTGACTTGGTGGCATCTGCTTCCATGCTGAATATACATGTTACGCAAGTGAGATGGCCATTTCTGGAGCACGCAGCCCTCCAGCTCTGGAAGGCCTAGTTTTGGCCTGCGTATAGCCTCCATTTTTTTTTTTTTTTGCAACGCTTAACATGGCCGCTACATACTAGCCGCATAGTAAAGCCGTCGAGAGGGGCGGGCAGGTAATTGGGGTGGGGAGGGGGAGACACTATGGGGGTGGTTGAGGCAGTTGCAACGTTGGCTGGCAAAGTGTGTGTGTGTGTGGTGTAGGGCCTGGCACAAAACGTGCAGGACGTTTTCGAGGAAATAGGCGACTTTTTGATGGCAATCAGGATAAAAAGGATTTGCTCACAACTCACCGCAAACGACTTGAAAATCGTATTCAAGGTGTGCATGCACACTGGCTGGCCACTGCGCCTTCATTTCTATGCTTTTCATGGCGCTATACCCCAAGGGAGCGCCATTAATGAACTTTAACATGTCAGCTTGAAGTAGGTTTTCGAGCACTGTCAGCAACGACTGCTGCTGCTGCCGCACTTCTGCTGTGTAAATGCGAGTGTGTGCGGTTTTCATTGAAAAATGTCAAAGCTATTCTGGACCATTTCTGGTCTCGCACAGCTGTGAAACGTCCCGCGCGATGCGATGTGCAGCAAATATGCTCCAAATAGCCATTTATCTGCGCTGAAGTCTGTGCGACGCCTGTGGCACTGGCTAACTGTGCTACGTCGCCATTCATGACCAGCAGCACCTCCTGAAGGGTGTTTTAGTGCCAAACAAAGTCAGGATAAAGAGGATAAAAACCAGGAAATAGGCTGCTTTTGGGGGAGGAGAAGAATTACGAAATGGGCACGGGAAAACGTTTTGTGCCAGGCCCAGTGTCAGTGCGGTGTGTCAACTCCTGGACTCTTCAAGTTGAAGTTTTTTGCAGGCCAACCTCGGTGTTTGGCAGCGCCTGCTGCAAGTGGAGACCACCTGAAGGCCACCTGGGTTAACGACCAAGCACATGCGCTCCAACGACAGGAAAGATTTGCACAGTGACTGGGAGTGCGGCGAGAGCGGGATACAGCGGTTTGGCGTGCGAAGCTTATCACAAGTGAGTAATCGCAGCCAATCAAGGCAGCAGTAGCAGGAGACTGCGAGCAGTACCAGCTAGTGCTAGCAACGAGTGTTGACCGGAAACAAGCACCCCACTTGTGACCCCAGTGATACACATAGGAGCAACGACAAGTCAATGTCATGGCAGCTGATGCTGCTTGATTTAAGACCGGTTTGCGCGCATTAAAGGGCACCAGCAGTCAAGTTGGCCATCAATCTGTGTGCCCGTGCTGCGCATGTTTTGACGTATGTATAAGCAACCTGTGCAGCGGCACAAACTCTGGTTGCTAGCAGCGGTGTAACGCCTTTGCTCAATTGCTCCCTTTTATCCTCGCCGCACGCAGGGGGGCAGCATGAGCAGCGGTGACATCATCTGCAGCCTCTGGCTGGTGGACGCTGAAAACAGCTGTCAGACGTTTCTGCCCAAGCAGTGGATGGCGAATGAATTGTCCAGGACCCAACCATGGACCTATCCACCTGCACGCGAGCCCCTTGGGGGCATTGGCGTGCTTCTGCTTCCAGAGATTTGACGAGCGCCACAGCAACACGTTCCCACCAGGCTCGGTCAAGGATTCCAAGTACAAGGGCCTACAAGTGAGGGTCGTCACGGCCTTGACAGGCGAGCCCGAAGCAGCGGACACTGTTCTCAAGCTCGCCGCTTTCAGCTTGCTACTATTGAGCAGCCACACCCACACCTTGTTAAACAGCTGGCCACTAGCAGGGCTTAATTTCGAAGGCTCTTCTGACCTCGAGGTCAAGTTAGTTTACGGTAATGAAAAGGGCTACGGTGAGACGCTTGCTCAACTCAGAAGGCAGGCTTCCCAGTTCAAGAGCGTGCATGCGGTAGTCGGCAGCAGCACTACAATGCCGGCATTGCTGAAGGGAGCAGGGAAGATTGTCTTGTGTGATGTGTGCCCGAACTTCGGGGGAGTATTTTGTGATGACGCGGCCCTCAAAGAGCACAAGCAAATCTTCATCCTACTTGCTCCTACTGCAAAAAGATCTTCACACCGAGCGACTTCAAGGCTCACCGTAATGGTGTAGTGACGTGTGACAGTCTGACGAAATACGCATTCTGCTCCGCCGCATGGTGCAGCAGAGACGGCATGCTCACGCACATCAAGCAGTGCCACCCCTCCCACAAGTTTCAGTGCAAGGGTTGCGCACAGGAGGGGCGCTGGATGGACGCCGAGCATTTTGAGCTGCATGTCATGTCCTCGCACTGGGACAAGGTACCATGTCTTGAGTGCGATGGCGGGGGATTGATCGACAGGCAGGAGTTTGCACACCATGTAAAGACAGAACACAACAAGCGCCTGAGATGTCCTCAATGCCCAAAGGCCGGGCCATTTGCATCAGCTGAAGCCCTCAGTGCGCACTGTACTACTAGTAGATCCAAAGGGCACATGTAGTCCATTCTCTGAAGCTGGTGACGTAGTAGCTTGTGTATGGCTTTGCGCAAGGCTCAACAAAGCGCAGGTCGGGTGCGATCCCCCCTCCCCGGGAGAAAGATGACCGGGTGCGCTTCAGCTGTTCACATTGGCTAGTACTGCTCTTACGAATTTTGGGCAATGGCGTGGATGAGCGTGCCGCCCGCTGCCAATGACCGCCCGGGTGCGGCGCCCATGTCCAGTATGGCAGCAGCCACGATGATTTTGGTTGCGATCTTTATAGACGGGTGGGGCATACAGGGCGAGGTGTGCCCATGGCGGTGCAGTGACGTGAGCCCCACCTCCACGCATGCGATCAGCTGCCCCAGCCAGCACATACGGGGGCACAACGCGACACACACTGCCCAAAAGCGGTGCCTACAGCGCATCTTGAGACAGCACCGTGTCTCTATTGTCCGCAATGAGGACGCTAGCGTCGTCAAGGTACCGGGGTATCGGGCGGACACAGTCATTGACCCAGGGTGTCTGCACTTTAGCAGTGCATACCGTAACAAGGGAATAGTGCTAGACACAAGTGTGCGCGCGCCCACAGCGAGCTCGTACCTGACAGGCAAAACAAATGCCTCGAACACGGACGGCTATGCTGCTGGGGTGGGGGAGGACGCGAAGGTCAAGCACCACACCGGCACCTTGACGTCATCTTGGGCTTTTGTGCCATTCGTGCAGGAGTCGTACGGACGGCTGGGCAAGCAGACAAGCCTTTTTGTTAAGGAGTTGGCAATGCACTCAGCACTGTGCTCAGGGGGGGGGAAGGCAGATGTGTTACGCAAGGCCGGGTTAGCTAAGCGTCAGATCCACATTGAGCTGAGCATATCGCTGGCGCGGGAATTGGCGGAGCGCGTCATGGCATACACACGTGGAGCGCGAATGCTGGGCTGTGTTGCGGCGCCGGTATCCAAACTCCTAGGGCACAGCGCAGACTAGGCTGCTGCGTTGACGCAAGCTTTTTGATTGCATAGGCAACCCGGCCTCCCTTGGGCCTTTATAAATACAAGTCCATACGTACTGCTCTAAAACTATGGCAGGTGGCCGTGTGTAATGAGTGTCACATCCTACCTTTCACGCCGTTATCGTGCATGGCAAAACTGCTTTAAATTAATAAATTAATATTTAAAAAAAAATTCCATGCGTGCCTGCCTCGCCTGACATTGCATTCAGTGTGCGGCACTTTAGAAGTGGTGCAGTTCGTGTTTGAGGAGAGAATAATTTGGGGCAATCCCCCAATACTAAAAGGCGCCACAGGACATTAATGCAATTATCGAGTTGAAGATTGCACAACCATTTGACCGAACATCAACAGTTTGCTTCAGCTCGCTCTGCGGATGATAATGCATACTTCAAACTTCAAATTGAAGATGATGGTCGATATTGAGCGGGACAGTTGATGTTAAACTTCAATTTGAAGTTATACTTCAATTACAGTAGCGCCTCGAGTCAACTTTGTCCAATTTGAAGTTTGAAAGTTGCACTATCGTCCGCAGAGCGAGCTGAAGCGAACTGTTAATGTTCGGTCAAATGGTTGTGCAATCTTCAGCTCGATCATTGAATAAATGTCCTGTGGTGCCTTTTAGTATTGGGGGATTGCCCCAAATAATTTTCTCCTTTTGCGAACATGGCGCACCAGCGCGGCACAAATTCTCGGCATCTGCAAGTGTGCAGCGCTGCAGCTGGGCGCGGGGATCTGGAGATGCTGCAGTGGGCGCGCACCCAGGGGTTTTACTGGAACACTTCCACAAGCGAGGCAGCAGCGCTCAAGGGGCACCTGGAGGTGCTGCAGTGGGCACACGCCAACGGGTGCCCCTTGGATTTCAGCACATGCGCGGCAGCGGCAGGAGCAGGACACCTGGACGTGCTGAGGTGGGTGCACGACGCCGGACACGACTGTGACGAGCAGACATGCAATCGCGCCGCAGCAGGCGGCCACCTGGACGTCCTCCAGTACGCACGGAGACGCGGCTGTCCGTGGGGCGCCATGACATGTTACTGGGCGGCCCGTTACGGCCACCTTCAGCTTCTGCAGTGGGCGCATGCCAACGGCTGCCCCTTGGGCACAGTCGTATACTCAGGGGCCGTGCAAGGAAGCCACCTGCATATGCTGCCGTGGCTGCACGAGGTAGCTTGCCCCTTCGACGAATATGTGTGCATGTGTGCCGCCTGGGCCGGTCGGCTCGACATCCTGCGGCTGCTGCGGGCGCAAGGCTGCCCCTGGAACGGGGCGGTCTGCACTCAGGCGATTATATGTGGTCACCTGGATTTGCTGCGGTGGGCGCGCGCCAATGGCTGCCCTTGGGAGGGAGAGAGGACCCTTTAGATTTTAGGATACTCTGATGCGGATCGCCTCACATTGTCAGCGGCGGAGTGGGCGCTAGCAAATGGCTACCCATGCAGCGACAGAAATAGGGCTCTGCTTACGCAGCTGCGGCATAGAGTGGCCTCTGCGCTGGCGGGGGGCGCTGGTCAGCCGTGACAAACTCCTCAGCGCGTACGGACTGCTGCAGTGGTTCGTCGCTGCTTGTTTGCGTGCCTACTATATACTTCTATATATACATATACATATATATCAAAGCACCACACAAGCGCAGCACCAATACGCCAAGACAACTTCCTCAATGACATGTTCTTTCTGCTCAGCGTCTTGCTTTGTCTGGTCTGCCATGTCTTGAAGTTGCACAGCTCAATCTGTGCGGAGCGATGATGTGAACAGGCAGTGCGCGCGCCTCACAGGTAAGATTGAACGTTTGCAACCCCACTAGAGTGTTGAGAGAGTAAACCATGCTTGCGTGCATGCATGCATGGCATGCTTGGCATGCTTGGCTGGACTTGCTCTGCTAGGATATAATGTACACCCAATGATCAGGTTGCAACACATGTGGTGAGATGCTGTAGTGTAGTTAGTTTGTTCTGCATGCAGATGCGCTTACAAAAGAACATGTATGTTGTCGCCAGCAGGAATACTATGAAGTGCACCCATAGGGCAGGCTACAGGTATGCACCACAGTACCAGCACGTGCGCACAGTCGCAATGGCCGTCTGTAAACACACCAGCAGCAAATCGCAGTGCACGCGACAGTTGAGGGACACCCCATACCCACCGTGGAGGCCTCGATGTGGAGCAGCAGGACAAAAATTAGGCTCATCTGATCATGATGCTCACACGTCTGACATGTTGCAACCGCGAAAGGAATTTCAAGTCATGTATAAGTTTGGTTACGATTTCCACATTTGACACTTGTCTTGATTCATGCCGCCATAAAATTGCACGTCCATGCAAAGTTGTAAACGAGTGTCAAATCAAAGGGGTTTCGTAGAGGCTGAATGAAGTCTCGCTGATGTGCAACGCTTCCACACGCAGGGCGCTGACCACACAGACCATTGCCACCTCCGGTGCCTGGCACAAGCAGGAGGTGCACGCCCCCTTCCCACAAAACCACACAGCGTACACCCCCATGCCCCCCCTCCCCCCCAGCTCCCCGCCCCCCGCCACCAACCAAGGCCGAGCCACTGCTAGCGTACTGGAGCACTGCCGGCCGGTACAACAAGACACACCACTGCAAGTCCTAGCGTATACACCAGCGGCCTGAATGCTCATGCAACTTCAGCACCGCAGCAAAACAGCACAACAGCGCCGCATCCATATCACCATTGCGCAGCGTTCGGCCAATTGCCGCCCCAACAACATGGTAGCGCACTGCTGCTGCCATGCCATTGTCATTGCCACAAAATGGGGGGTCGCGCGCTTGCGCGCCAATCACTGACAGCGCCGGAGGCAGTGCGGCGCGCGCAAGGGGGTGGCGGGGGAGAAGGGCAGGCAGAGCAGGAGATTGTCAAAAAGTGCGGCACAACCGCGGTACCTCACACGCTTCGCTCTCGAGTTTGTTGGCGAGCACGCTCATCCTGTTGCAGATGTCCCTGCACTGGTTGCGCCAACGCGTGTGGAATGCTGAGGCGCGGTCAAAACGACGACAAAGGGTCCTCCGCCACTGCCTGCACCGCAGCTGGGTCCAAAAAATTCATGCTGTGCTATAGGTTCATGAGGCAAAGTTCAATAGGTGACAAGTAGAAGATCAGTGAGGGGGGGGGGGGGGGGGGGGCGGCCATTCGGCGTGAGCATGCGTACAGCAGGTGCGGACATCAGCAGCGGATTTCATCGATTGCACTGACAGCAGCGACAGCGGCGGCCTGCACTTTGACGGAGAGCGAGGTGTCGGCGAAAGCGCTAGGCAGCAGGACAGCAGCAGGCCAGATGCGAGCATCTCGAACATCGTCGGCGGCAGCGGCCGCAGCGACAGGGACGACGCGAGCAGCTCGTGATCACACAGCAACAGCCAACCCAGCGACGACGCCATTGTCCAGCGGCCCGGAGACACGAGAAAGTGAACCCGACACTTGCAAGTCTTCGCTCCAGCACAGCTCACTCTCACTGTGTGTCAACTTCCATGCAAGACTTCAAACATGAACTTTCATCCCCCAAGACGTTTGCGAGCGTTTGCTAAGGACGATGGTGGCAACAAGGAAGAAGGCTCGTGTCCTGGCTCTGATTGCTTCTTGTGACGCCAAAGCAGAAGCGAGCCAACAGCAACCAGGTAAAATTGCGTGATCTAACTGTGTTCAGATGCTTCCTCCTGATCTCGTAGACTAATAGCAAGACCCCCTTGCTAATAGCGTCGACTAGGCAGTGCAATGTCACGGAGACGGGGACCACTGAGCCAGCCCCACACACCCACGGCATTGTGCCTGGCGCCGAGGCGGCCGCTGCGGCGGCGACCGTACCTGGCCCTCAAGCCGCTGCCGCGGCTGCCTCTTCCACGCCCGCTAAAACACAAACTAGCGCGGAAGAAAGCAGCTGCAGCGGCGGGCAGGAGGACGACGACGACGACTGGGAGGCCTATGCTGACGAGATCTGCAGAAAGGTAGTGCCCCGCCGCCGGCGCGGTCACTTCACGCACGGACTACAAGCCCGCCTTTCAAATGTTCTTCGACGTCAATACGAGGACTGCCTGGTGGAGGACCTAGAGGCTGCCTCGGCTGGTGCCGTGGGCAAGCCGACGCAGGCTACACTTATTGGTGACTTGCGTGACACCAGCCGCCGCCGCCAACAGGCTAGCGCGCGGGTCCTGGCGCAGCTGCGCAGCCAGCGTGCGTCCGGGGCAATGGCGTGGATGAGCGCGCCACCCGCTGCCAATGACCGCCCGGGTGCGGCGCCCATGTCCAGTATGGCAGCAGCCACGATGATTATGGTTGCGATCTTTATAGACGGGTGGGGCATACAGGGCGAGGTGTGCCCATGGCGGTGCAGTGACGTGAGCCCCACCTCCACGCATGCGATCAGCTGCCCCAGCCAGCACATACGGGGGCACAACGCGACACACACTGCCCAAAAGCGGTGCCTACAGCGCATCTTGAGACAGCACCATGTCTCTATTGTCCGCAATGAGGACGCTAGCGTCTTCAAGGTACCGGGGTATCGGGCGGACACAGTCATTGACCCAGGGTGTCTGCACTTTAGCAGTGCATACCGTAACAAGGGAATAGTGCTAGACACAAGTGTGCGCGCGCCCACAGCAAGCTCGTACCTGACAGGCAAAACAAATGCCTCGAACACGGACGGCTATGCTGCTGGGGTGGGGGAGGACGCGAAGGTCAAGCACCACACCGGCACCTTGACGTCATCTTGGGCTTTTGTGCCATTCGTGCAGGAGTCGTACGGACGGCTGGGCAAGCAGACAAGCCTTTTTGTTAAGGAGTTGGCAATGCACTCAGCACTGTGCTCAGGGGGGGGGAAGGCAGATGTGTTACGCAAGGCCGGGTTAGCTAAGCGTCAGATCCTCATTGAGCTGAGCATATCGCTGGCGCGGGAGTTGGCGGAGCGCGTCATGGCATACACACGTGGAGCGCGAATGCTGGGCTGTGTTGCGGCGCCGGTATCCAAACTCCTAGGGCACAGCGCAGACTAGGCTGCTGCGTTGACGCAAGCTTTTCGATTGCATAGGCAACCCGGCCTCCCTTGGGCCTTTATAAATACAAGTCCATACGTGCAATGTCCGGTTGTGTGAAATCTGCAATTTGGCCGCATAAGTGACTCCCGCTGTCGTAAAATGTCATCTGCTGAAGCAAATGCACGACACCGGACATGTTGGCAGCTTGTGGCCCTCTCTACATACTGGCCTTCTGAGGGCGTTTCGCTGACTATGAACACCATCGTACTTGCTGATGCCCTCAGACATGTGGATGAAACTCTTCAAGTTCCTGCCACACGGGCGCTACGTCCAGCTTTCATTCGTGAGCACTGCATGGCGGGCGCTATATGCCAGTACCATGCAGGTGAGGGGGCTGGCAACTCGTGAGAAGCAAACTAATGCACTAGCCATGGTTGCATCAGTGCCCCTCATACAGTGGGCGTACGTTGGCAAACGGGTGCATGATGACCATGGGGCTGCTGTACACTGCCGCCGCATGCGGCACCTTAGAAGTGGTGCAGTTTGTGTACACAAACATTGTGCACCGTCGCAACTTGAAGGACAGTTTTCAGAACGATTCAGTATGCAAGGCCGCTGCTGCGCGGGGGCATCTGGAGATGCTGCAGTGGGCACGTGCCCAGGGGTTTTACTGGAACACTTCCATAAGCGAGGCAGCAGTGCTCAAGGGGCACCTGGAGGCGCTGCAGTGGGCACACGCCAATGGGTGCCCCTTTGACTGGCGTACATGCGCAGCAGCAGCCGACGGAGGGCACTGCACCTGGAGGTGCTGAGGTGGGCACGTGATGCCGGATGCGAGTGGGACGAGAGGACATGCAGTGGCGCCGCGAACGGCGGCCACTTGGACATCCTTCAATACTTGCGAAGCCATGACTGTCCGCGGAGCAGCACGACGTCCTACAGCGCGGCCAACCACGGTCATCTCCACCTTCTACAATGGGCGCATGCGAATGGTTGCCCCTTCGACGCAGGCGTATCCTGCAATGCCGCATTTAAAGGCCACCTGAGCATGCTTCAGTGGCTGCACGAGGTAGGCTGCCCCTTGGATGAAGACACGTGCGCGGCTGCGGCTGCGGCGGGTCGTCCGGACATCCTGCAGTGGCTGAGGGCGCAAAGCTGCCCTTGGGACGGTAAGGTCTGCACGGAGGCGATCGCAAATGGTCACCTAGAGTTGCTGCAGCGGGTGCGCGCCGATGGCTGCCCATGGGAGGCAGACGGATCGACCTTTTACTTTCTAGAATTCAATGTTATCGTTCGACTATTATGCAGATCGCAACACTAGCATATTGTCAGCGATGGAGTGGGCGCTAACAAATGGCTGTCCGTGCAGCGACAGGAGTAGGGCTCAGTGCATTAAGCTGCGGCGCAGTGTGGACGCTGCGCAGGCGACTCGGAGCGACCCTCTGTAGCACTGATAAGTCATCAGTCAGTTGCTGCAATAGTCCATTCAGCACCAGTTGCCGCACCAATGCAGGAAGGCACATTACTCGTGTGATTCTCTCCCGAGTGTTGTCTGGTCTGCCTTGTCTTGAAGGTGTGCAGCAGCTGCGCATCTCATGCGGCTGACAGCACCATTTGCATGTTCCGAGCGATGGTGTGAACGGGCAGTGCGTGTGATCCACAGGTAAGATTGACGTATTGTTTTGCACTATCCTGGCGTGTGGAGACTGTTGGCCATGCATGCGTGCCTGCCTGCATGCTATGCTTATGCAGACCTGCTCTGCTGGGATGCCATGTACACAAAATGGTCAGGTTGTGGCGCGCTGCTGGCAGTGTATAACTCAGCATGCGGATTTGTAAACAGAAGGGCACGAGCATTGTTGCAAGCAGGATTACTACAAAGTCAACATGTACCAAACGGCAAGCTACAGGTATGTGCACCACAGTGCCAGCAGGACTGCAATGGCTGTCGGTAAACACTTCAGCAGCATTTTGCAGTGCGCAGGACTATTGAAGGACACTGCATGCCCATTGCGCTAACCTGGTTGTACAGCAGCAGCATGTTCGTCTTTCACGACTATCAGCTTCTCATCTAATCCATGACCATCAATGCCCAGAAGGTCCGAGCATGGTCTAACCTGAAGGTGTAAGGTTATGCCAGGTCCACACTTGCAACAGAAACGTAAAAGTAGGGTCAGACTCACAGCTGTGACACATGTATTCATTCAAGAATCAATATGGCCGTACATCCATGCAAAAGCTTAAACGGTGAACACCAGAGTGAGACGCCGCGCTACGGCGAGCATACATATTGTATGTTACTCAGGCTGTGAATGTCAAAGCGGAGGGATTTGGGGGAGAAGTATTGCAATCTCGCTGTCAGTGACAAGCATTGCTTTCAAACACAGGGGGCTGGCCAAACAGTTCGCCACTGTCCCCGCTTGGCACATGCAGCCCCACAGACACACAGCCACACAGCATGTACTACCCCCCCCCCCTCCCCCTCCATGATTCAAGGCTGACCCAGGTCACTGCAGTTATTGTACACAACTCAGTACCATTGCAAGTCATGGCGCGTACACAAACGGCCCGCATGAACATGCAACGTTGAGCATCGCAGCAGCACAGCGCAGTAGCGCGTCGATATTTTCAACATCGGGGCGCGCAGCAGGCCTGCCGCTGCCGTTGCAACTCCGCACACTGCAGTGCGGCGCAGCAAAAAGGAGGACGGAGGGTACAAACTGCGCATCGATCATGTACAGCGGCAGCGGCTGCTGTGCGGCTCGCGCATGGGGGAAGGGGGGTGGGTGGGGGAGCAGGAGATTGTCAAAATTGCGGCATCAGCGCACGCGTGGCGTGACACGCACGCTGTCACCGCACCACGGTCATAGAGTCTGCTCTAACCCTATTTGTCGTGAATCACAACATGGCTGCAGCGCGGCTCAGCACAGCGAGTTCTTGGCGAGCACGCCGATGCTGTTGCGGACTTCTTTGCGCTGGTTGCACCAGGCTGAGCGCGTGCGGAACGCCGAGCCGTGGTTGAAGACGGACACAAAGGCCATCTGCAGGTCCTCCGTGAGCGCCTGCACCTGCGAGTTCTCCTTGATGAACTTTCCCGCGCGGCGGCAGTAACAGCGGGCGGTGAGGTGGGGGGCGCCACAGTACCAAGGTTAGGACAACAAACGTAAGTGTTTCTAGGGATGATTCCAATCCTTTGGGCGTACTGTCGACCATTTCGGGTTCCCTGAGGTATGGTGGTGCGCGAGCGGTGCTAGAGAGCGCCTGAGACCTGAGGTCTAATGTCATGACATGCTCGCAAAATGAACCTACAAGACATGAGTGCCTGACCAAGTCTACCGCAAGCCTTAGGGAAAGCGCGAGGGCAACGCCAGTCAGCCCCTTGAAGGAAGCGCGGAACGGAACCTAGTAGTCAGTGATGCACCTGGCTTCTCCACCCCTCGCCCGTCTAGCACTCAATGTCCCGAGCAATGTGATGGTACTTTTGAGCGCCCGTGTTGCGGCACAGCGGCGCTCCCACCCCAGCCAAAGGTGACACCCTTCTGCTTCCCCACGTGCTGCGGAGGACCGGCGGCGCCAGTTCGTGCCTGAATAATGATCAGATTGGCGTCACACGTGGAGATGCCCTGCGCTCCGCGCATCGATACGATGCCTGTACTTCGGCGCAGCCTCAACGGCGCAGCGCGGACACCGCATGCGCACCCAAATGATAGACGCCATGATTTCGCTACCACTGCACAGCGCAGCCAAGCGCGCCGCCAGGCGGCGCACCCCGCTGCTTCAGAGCGCGCACGTGGCCAACTTCTGAGCACTGCACCAGCAGCAGCGCAGTGCAGCACAGCAGGGCGCTGTACGAGGCCGCAGCGCACCTATATAATAGACGTGATGATGTCGCTGGTGGAGATACCCTCCGTGCGGCACGTCTCGATGAAGCGCCCCACACGCTTGAGGTGTGCGTACACGCCGCCGTTGTCGCTCACGCCGGACGCGTCGCCGTACGGCAGCGCGTCGTGGCACACAAAGTCTATGCTGTACACGCGCAGGAACTCATCCGTCACAACCCACGCATCCTCAACGACCTGCGCCGCGCACAGCGCAATAGCGTGATGGACCAAGCGGTGCGACGGTGAGATAGATGTACTCATATTACTGCGAGCGTGCGCGGACGCATCGTGGCGGATAGCGCCCGTGCGAGGCGCAGCGCTATGCGCGACAGGCCGGCGGGGCGACGGAAAGTTTTCATGTTGCAAAGGCGTGTGTGGTGATGCTCCACATGACATTTTGCAGTGGTCGGTTCTGCGCGCGGGCGCATGCGCTGAAACGGGACGAAGGAATGCTGATGACAAATGCGCGGGGGGGCGGGGGGGGGAGGGGTGATGGTCGGCATGCGCACGGCTGTGCAGCACCCTAGATAACGTGGTTCAGGAAGCTCAGGGCGTGGTTCAGGGCCGACTGTGCAGCTGCTGCTATGAGATCTGCTGACTGCGCCATGATGACGAGACCAGCCTGCATGATGGGAAGTTACGTGCACGCACGCATGGGCGGGGCAGGCGGGGCAACGGTGAACCGTAGTGCTGCAAGGCATGTGTGGATGCTCCGCAATGCGGCGGTCAGCGCTGAGCGTTCTGCGCAGCCCCGTGCGCGATGCGATGCGCTGCCGACAGTGCGGCTGCCGCTTCACGACGTGCTTGTCGCGCACTGATGAGGCTTACTTCAGCATTTGTGAGGAGGGAAGGAGGTGGGGTTTGTGGTGGGGGACATGACACGTGACACAGCGCTGCAAGCGATGGACACGCTGCTCCTGGCAAAACATTGATGTTGCTGTCATGGAGCCCGGACGAGTCCAGTTCGTCTTGCCCCCGTTGCAGAAGGTTGGGCATGAGACTTCTCTTTGCTTCTTGCAGTCGAGTTGTGTCGGCAGCTTTTGACCGTGGGATGGGGCACGCTACACATAGGCCTTGAGGATTTGGTGCCACCACGCGTTCAACAAGTTGTCGCACAAATTGCGCTACTGCTTCATGCACTCACGAGTGTATGTCGTGTGATTTGACAATTGAGGAGGGCGCATTGCAGTTCTTGCGAAAATTGTCAGGCGTGGTGTGCACTGCTTTGGCAGTGGTCCATCAACCGCATGACCGTACTGCTAGAGGCTCCGGCTGCGAAATTTTCTCCGTGTGGCATGCTGAATTTGTCGGCCGCATCCTTGAGCTCGCACAAAATGATATACATGCAACCTGCAACCAGCCGAGCACATGCAAAACAGAAGGTATGGTGTATAAGACCCCCCGTCTAACTCACAAGGCCCTCAAGCCACGACCAGACCGGGAAGGGGGTGCAGCCCGTGATCTACGGCACCTACAGGAGCATATCTCTGCGGAGGAGACAGCCTGGTATGATTGTGTTTTGTGTACCAAAACGCGGTAAGCATTGCACGCGGCTGACTGCAAGAACCCCTGTAATACTGAAATGGTGTACGTCTTCAGGTGCAGCATGTGCCATACCCAACGAATGGCAAATCTCAGCTCTGAGATACTGTCGCCAGCCCGTCAACCACTCAAACGCCTGCAGCGTGTTGTGTGCTGGCATGTTATCTGAATCATGGGGCTCGTGCTCTCTTACATATAGCACTGCGCAGATCTGTCTGCGGCCGCTCTTGAAAGTGTTGTCGGAAGCGCCGGCTGCTGGCATCAGGGTCTTGAACAGATGCCCACTATCACACATCGTCCACACGAGCGCAACAGCCGATGCCGCTTCCTCTACGGCTGCAGTCAGCGAACACGTGTTGGTGCAGCACAAGCTATGCCTAGTCGATCCTTAGCGTTGGCGCTTCAGGTGTTTCACCTGGCGACTGTGGCCACAGTGCTGCTGCTGCTGCTGGTCCACGCCACGGCGTTGTAAGATCGTGTAGATGGCCCGTTGTGATGCCCGGTAGCTGCGGCTGCCACATCTGCTGCCGCACGTACCTAGCCTAGCTCGAGATTCGCGATTTAAACACACAAAGGAAGCGAGGCACCTCTTACATCTATATGCTGTGTGTTTGGCACTGAGGTTGGCGCCTGTCTGTGCTCTCGTCTTGCAGCAGAGGCCTCCCGGCGAGCTACCCAGAGACGAGAACATGAGCCCCGGCTTGCAAGTCTTCGCTGTCTCTGCTGTGCGCCTTGGCCTATCCGGCGAGCGGCCAGGAGACGACGAGCAAGTAAACCCGACACTTGCAAGTCTTCGCTCCCAGCACACATGTGTACAGCTACGTTTGTTTTTTCAGCTCTCACGCACTCACGGTGTGTCAACTTCCATGCAAGACTTCAAACATGAACTTTCATCCAATCGCAAAAAAAGCAGATCGCAAGGACGATGGTGGCAACAAGGAAGAGGGCTCGTGTCCTGGCTCTGACTGCTTCTTGTGACGCCAAAGCGGAAGCGAGCCAACAGCAATCAGGTAAGATTGCGTGGTCACAAACGTGTTCAGATTGCTTCCTCCCCTGACTCGTTCCAATAAGGCGTGGCCGAGTGCGAACGTATGTGCCGATGAAGTAGTCGAGGAAGTCCGGCAGCTGTGCTGCTACCCGTTCCGCTGCCGCCAGGACGAACACCATGTTGAAGGCATTCTTGAGGTCCAGCATGAACTGCCAGTGACCAAGCTCATACGCGAGTTTGCCGGCCATGGCCGCTTTCTCCGCTCCTGCTGAGACGGCTACCCCATACTGCCCGTCTGGCTCAAGGAGCTCCGCCAGGAAGTCTTTGCGGTCTGCCACGTACACCGAAGTGCATAGTCGCTGCAGCACCTCGCCGCAAACGATGGGCCGCTGCTTAGCTGTACCATCTTCCTGTTGTTCTGCAAGTGGCGTCAGGCGCCCCGCGCCATGCAACTGCCAGAAGGCATCCGGCAGCCGCGCAGCCTCCCGCATAACGGTCTGAAGCCACCGTGTGAGGACAGCAGCAAACTCATGCCGTCCCCAGCTTGTGCGTAGCGCATCCTGCAGGTGGCTGTAGCGCAGCCCCGATGGGCCTGCTCCACTGTAAGGGCTTGCTCGCTGGATGAGCTTGGCAACCGTCTCTGGCTCAATTCCCTCCCCCTGTAACAGGCTGAGTTCTGCTGGCATGTCGGCTGCTTTCGCCACAAGCTGATCAACTTTCCGGATAGCTCATGGACTTGTTCCCCTGGCGCAGCGGGGGGGTGTTTGGACTGCATGGCGGCAAAGCAGTCATCATCAGGTATCGCCACCGTTTTGGGCTGAAGGAAACGCGCTGCCTGCTGTAGCCCCCCCCGTGTGCCCATGCACTGTAGGACGTAGGCGTTGATCGCTGCCTCCGTTTGCTGGCGCGCGCGCCAGCGCCGGTGCGCACGCGCGTGTGCGAGGAGCGCTGGCACCAACCGGTCAAGCTCACCGCGTGCCAACATTCTGATTCTGTCGGAGCGAGTGATGCCAGGTGCGCCATCGGTGGAGGTGATGAGTGATGGCATGAGGTGGTGTAGAATCGTGGAACTTTGCAGTCGCTGCACCCGCCCTGCGGAATCTGGCTCCCGCGCCGCATTGACGAACATCGTCATTGTGTGTGCCAACAGATGTGTTGCTGCATTCTCCAGTGCAGCTCCCACATAGCGGCGATTGCGTGGTCTAGCAAGGCTTCTAGTTGTCGCGAACTGCAGCTTGCACAGCTCATCGAGGCTAATGCTGTCAAGCACTGCTGCGACTGCGGGGGTTGAGATGGTCCACGTGAAAAGCCCACCTGCCCCACCTGCTGCGCCTGCAGGCACTGCCGCTGCTGTCGCCGCACCTGCCGCTCGGGGGCCCCCTCCGCCGCCGCCGCGGTCGCCACGGCCACCGCCTCGTCCACCGCTGTCGCTGCTGCGACCGCTGCCACGGCCACCGCGGCCGTTTTGAGTTCGCGCGCCACTGCCGCTGTTGCTAGCACCGCCGCTGCGGCTGCTGGCATCACTGCTGCGGCCGTTGCCAGCGCCGCTGTCCTTAGTACCGGCTGCACTGCCGCCGCCGGCACCGCTGCTGCTGCCGCCTCCGGTTCTGCTGCCGCTAGTCGCTCTGCTACTGCTGATGTCTGCATCATTGCTGCTGCTGCGAACGCGTCCTCCATTGCCACGTCCGCGCCCTCCACTGCGACCCCGACCCCCTTGTGTAGCACTGCTGCCCCCGCGTTCCGGCCTCATTGAGCTGCCGGAGGAGCTGCTGCCACCAGCCTGAGCAGCAGGTGCCTGCTGCGCGTGCGCTGGTCCCTTTGCGTAGGGGTTGCCGATGGGTGTGCACGCCGGTTGCTGCTGTGGCAGCGACGTGGTAGCTGTTGCCGTCGATGCATCAGGTGCTAGCGGTGCTGCTGATGCTGTTGTTGACAATGTTGCCGCCACTGCAGCGGGTGAAGTGATAGGCCTGCAGTTGCGGCAGCGCTTGCCCGCGCTGGGATCGCTGCTGTCCACCCTGAATGTCTTGTTGGCATGACACAGGTTTTTGCACAAGGCACACTCGGTGTAGACGGTTTGCAAGTGCGAGGTGCTGAGGTCGGAGCGATCCAGGAACGTTGTTGCTGTCCCACTGTGGTGTTCGCGCTGGTGCTTCGCCGCGATGTGGGCGTTTAACCTCTGCTGTAACGAGAGCAGCGACATGCCCTTCTTCACCACGAGGTCGCATAAGTTGCACTTGTACTCCGGGTCCGCACTGCCTCCACCTCCAGCTTCGTCGTCTACCATCAGACGTTGCTGTTCCAGACTGTTATGACCTGTTCTAGAGCGCTTGACTGCACTTTGCCCGCCCGTGTGCTCCCCTTCGCCTGTTTGATCGGAAATGGACCAACCGTCATTCTGTACCCTCTTGCGTTTGTGCGCTGCGCGTCCGTCTCCAGTTGCTCTGCTGCTGCCACTCGTGCCATCGTCCTGTTGACAATCGCCAGTGCCATCTGCAGCACTGATGCTAATGTCCTGCGCTTGTGCGCACGCTAGATCGGATTCCTTGCATTTCTGCGCTGATTCAGAGTTGGCAATACGGGCCTCCCGCCGCCGCCATGATATTCTTTTCATGATCTCTGCTACGCCATGGTGCTACATGCTACAGCTACATATCTCTTCGCATCTCGTAGGGCATGTACTATCTTCAAGTATCTGGTTTGTTGTGGGAATCTGCCCCTTTATCCGCCCCACAACTTCATCTTTCAACTTCCGTAACTGCCATCTACCGTTGGTACAGTTGCCCACCACGAGGCCCACTACTTTGGCACCCTTGGTGTGGTGTAACTGCCACCTATGATTGGTTAGTTGTCTACCAATCAGGCCCACCACTCTGGCCCTGGGTGTGCCCACACTGGCTCTCTAAGTTGCCAACTGTTGGCAGCAGCTCTCCTCTGCTCCCTTGCAATGCAATCGCTCTTAACCTGCAACACGACAGTGTCAGACTTTGCAACCCTGCCCTGCCTTGCCAACCTGGAGTCAACAAGTGGCCTGCTGTTTTTCGCCTACAGCTGAGTGTGGGCTGACCTACAACTGGTCCGGCCATCACACACTCTGTGTTTTGGGGCTTAAAACAGCCTAGTAGTACGGTAGTACCCCACATTCTGGAGGAGTCCATCCGGTTTCGGACCTCGCGCGCGGTACCTGGCGCTGCAGCAACAGCAGCAGCGACTCACCAGCAACGCGCCCTCGCCAGCTACAAGCGCAGCTACTGTGAACGTCGGCCGACATCATCTCACAGCAGCAATTCTTCTGGCAACTTCGTCCATTCCTACCTTCCCAAGCGAGCAAGACCTCAACGCGTTCGCCATCTACCGAGTCTACAGCCTTCTGGACAGCATCAGCATCAACCAGTTTCGGCAACCCGGAAGCGACGGCTTCCCCATCTCGGCACTACTTTCCATCCCTATCATCAAGGGGGGGAAGAAAGTACATCATCTACAGCAACAGGAACGTAAGCCTGAAGCTGACTCCTTGCTTGTGGCTGCATTCTTAAGTGCGCTGCATTCTCAGCAAGTAGAGCTCTGAAGCTACTTTGCCTCGCGTGGCAGTAGCAATTCAGTCCGCAACCAGCCACAGCAGCACTTTCCTAGTCTGCTGATACCTAGCCTGGCAGCATGTTTATTGCATTCGGACGCATGTCGGAGGTGGAGCTGGGGCTACACCTGCCGAAGTCGCCGTGTCTCGAGCGGCCGCTCGAGCTGCAGCCGGGGGCCCGTCGAACCCGTTCGACGACCCAACCCTCGTCTACCGCGACCCCAACAACGAAGACAGCAGCAGCGATGAAGAAGACACGTCAGGCCCGCCTGCCGCTCCGTCGCCGCGCCGCGCGGTGCCACCACGCCTCCTTGGCCCTGGCTTTCTGCCCAATCTTCCTCCTTTTCCTGGCCCGCCGCCGCCGCCAGCCGCAGCAGCTTCCGGCCGCGCCGCCGCCGCCATCGCCGCCGCCGCCGCCGCCGCTGCCACCGGACCTCCAGCAGACGCCGCACCCTCCTTCGCGGGCGCGCCCTCTACACTGGACCCGACCGCGGCCGCCACCGCCGCTGAAGTCGCCGCCGCCGCCGCCGCCGCAGGCATCGACCTGCGCCCGCGGCGCCATCGCACCCCCGAGGAGCGAGCCGCCCGTGACCATGCCAAGCTGCTTGCCTCGTTGCGCAGCATCGGCATCCCCCTCACAGGTCGTGGCGCAGTAGAAAAGACTCTCAAGCCAGACGCCGTCAAGAACCTCCCCGACTACCATGGCGCCAAGCTACTTCAAGGCGTACGTACGGAACAAGACGTCACGGAATGGGTAGAGCGCTTCATCTCCTATATGGAGACGCAGAAAGTCACCGCGCCCCACGACATCTGCCACTATGCCTTCCTCAGTTTGAGAGGCGAGGCACATGCGCTTGCTACCTCTCTCCGCCAGGCCGGCACCTGGCCAACTTCCTTCACCGGCATCGCCCAGGTGCTGCTCGAGCACTTCGCCCCCCCGGCAGCGTTCGAGGACAGCTGCCGCGCCGTGGTCGACCTCAAGCAGGGGGCCAAGGAAACCAGCAAGGCCTACATTCTACGCGGCCGCCGCACGCTTCAGCAACTGTCTACCCTATACGGCCAGGTTCGCCGCACTCGCGCCGTCTCCGTTGACGGCAGCAGCGGCGCCTCCGCCGCCCCTCTACCTGAGCTTCAGGAGTGCCTGTTCCTCACCATCCTCGAGGGGGGCCTACTTCCGGGACTGCGCCAGCAGATGCGCCTGCAGACGCATTCTCGCTTCAACGAGGAGGAGATGGTGGTGTCTCTTCAGCGCATTGAACGCACCATCGTTTTGCGCAACAAAGAGAATTCCACCGCGACCAACGGCGCCAGCAGCGCCAACTTCATGCCACCTCAGCATGGGTCGCCATCTCCCTTCAACAGCTCTCCCTCCGCCGACTACGTTGATGACGACACATCGCTCAACTACGGCAACAACAACCAGGGCAACGGCAACCGCAACGGCAGCGGGCGCCGTCCCTACCGCGGCAACCGTCACGGCGACAATTCCCGTCCGCAGAGTGCTCCCACCCCCCAAGGTGGCAACTCTGCGCTGCGTTTTGCTCCCCCTGCAGGTGCCGCCTCCGCACTCACGCCTTCTCGAGACCGCAGTCAGCAGCGCCAGCAGGCGCCGCCGCCGCGTCCACCCACGCTCAACCCCAGCAGCGGAGAACGGCCCCAAGACGCACGCCGCCAGCTCCCTAGCCGCGGCCCCAACAACTCTGGCACGCCTGGCGCAGCACAGCAGCGCCCGCGGCCAGCTCATCACGGTTCTGTCAACCTGGGCGCCCCCGCATACCTACGCGCCACAGCATTCACGGACCCTTGCGTCATCCCCGTCGGCATGCCGTCTCACTCGCGTACCGACGACTCAGTCTGGTACAAGATGTTTGGCTACGACGCCGGAGCAACTTTAGCCACCGTGAAGGTCAGCATCGGCAGCGGAGCTGACGCATTGGACCTTTCAGCCGCCGTCGTCGACACCGGCGCCGGCAACGTGTACATCCGCACGCGAGAGGCCAAGAGCTACTTCAGCCTACTCCCCGTCGCCGATCGTCCGCGCGTGTTCCTCATGCCAGAGGACATCACGCGTCAGCACATGCCCATCTTCCACGCCGGCAGCGACGCCAGCGCCGACGAGCCCGGGGACTATGGTGGCCTACCTCTCCCCGCGCCTCGGCTTGGGCGCCCGTTGCACACCCCTGCCAACTCCCACCGTCCTGTGGCCAGCGCCAACATGACCGCCGCCGGCAGCCCGCGCTACTTCGCAGTCCCAGCTCAACACGGCGCTGACGACGTCGACATGCTGGACTTCAGCGACGCTCCACCTCGCCGCAGCGCGCACCACGCTCAAGCAGTTCAGAACTCTGCCAGGGGCCGCGCGCCGCGCCGCGAGGGTCAGGCTGGGCGCACACCCCGCGCCGACGCATCGCGCCACCCGCGCCGCGGCTCACCGCCGCCGCCCGACTACGCGCGCCAGGCCTACATCGCCCCAGCTCACGACAGCCCTCGCCGCAGCAGCGCTCGCGAGCGCAGCCGTGATCAGCCAGTTCGTCAGCACAACCGCCGCCGCAGCACTCATGAGCGCAGCCGCTATCGGCGAGCTCTTCAGCACGACCACTGGTGGCACCGCCGCAGCCCAGCGCGCCACTCCCCGCAGCACCGCTCGCCCCCTCCACAGCCTGCCGCTCAGCGTGGCCACCGCGCGCCGCACCCAGCGCGCGGGCAAGTGGAGCGCATCGGGCCACTGCCGTCACCACAGCGCAATCAGCCCGTCGCCATGGACATAGCGCCGCCCGCCAATGGAGCAGCAGCGCTCAACCAGCGCCACGGCCACCCCTTGGATCCTCGCACAGCCCCGACGTTCGGCGCACTTCCGCAGCTTACGCGGCCGCACAACTTGCCGCACGCCCCTTTCACCATGACGCAGACGCTGCCGGAGGGCCCCCTACTTCCAACGCACGCGCGCACCGGGAGGTTCAGCGCGCCGCCATTGCTGTCTTTGCCGCTCGCAACACAGCAGTGGCCCGGGCACGGGCCCCGGGGCTGCCACCTCCGCCGCCAGTCTACAGCCCCATATCACCGGTGTACAGAACTCTTGGCTCACCCGTGGCGACCACGTCGGCATGTTCCTGATGGCGCCCGGCTCACCAACTACGGACGCCCACGCCAACAGCAGCAGCAGCGACAGCTACGAGACCAACAGCGTCACCGGCGACCAGCTCACCGCCACCGACGCGCCTGACGACGACGACTTAGACACTACCGAGGACGTCGCACCCGTCATGGCCAGCCTACTCAGCGACGCCGATCTGCCAGTACATCCCCTGCTCGCAGATCCACTGGAGCCGTCGCGCCTATTTGGCCCCCCTGCTGAGCCTCGCGACATGACCGGCAAGCCGCCGGTGGACTTCGCGTCGCTCATCCCAACCGACAGCCCATTCACGGCGGAGCAGCGCCAAGACTTCGTCACCCTGCTCCAACAGTTCGAGGACTGCTTTGGACAAGAAGACACGGACGTCGGCAACGTCTCTGCTTCCTTCGGCTACTTCCGGCCGGTCATGAAGGCTTCCTACAAGCCCTTTCGTGAACCCACACGCCGCTTCAGCCCCGTGGCCCTTGCCATACTGCTCACTTGGGGCGAGCAGCAGCTTGCAGCTGGCCTTCACGAGCGCTGCGCGCGCACTGACCAGCTGAGCCAGCCCCTCGTCACCCCCAAGCCGCACACCAGCAAGTGGCACATCTGCGGTGACTACCGCCGCATCAACAACTTGAAGGACACCGCCGACGATCACGGCCCCGTCGTCCACATACCGCAGCTCATGGGCGACTTCCACGGCAGCCGCATCTTTGGCAGCATGGACGCGCTTGGGGCGTTCAACAACTTGGTCATCGACCCCGAGTGCCGCCACCTGTACGCGCTGGAGATACCGCAGCTTGGCATCATTCAGCCTACACGCCTCGGCTTTGGCAGCAAGGTCGCTCCCACCGCCTTCAACCGCGTCGCCGACATGTGCTTTGGCGACCTGCGCCCCGCCGGCGCCACCAAGTACGTCGACGACATGAGCCCACACGCCGCCAACTACCAGCAGTACCGCGCACTCATTTATGCCATCCTACTCTGCACCCGCTACTACGGCCTGGTGTGGCAGGTGAGCAAGTGCTCTTTTGGTACAACTTCAACCAAGTTTGTCGGGTTTGAAGTTTCTGCTTCAGGCGTCAAGCCGCTCACTCGCAATGTGGAGATCATCTCTGCAGTGCCCTCGCCGCGCACCGTCAAGGAGCTGCGCAGCTTCATCGGCATGGTCGCGTTCTACAGCAAGCACATTGCCCGTCACGGAGAGCTCGTGGCACCGCTCAACCACCTCTTACGCAAGACGGCGGGACCTGATCCATTCCGCCAGTGGTGTGAGCGCCACGACCGTTGCATGGCTCAGCTGCGCGCCGCCCTGCTATCGGAGCCCGTCCTCACATACGCTGACCCTCAGATGGCATACCAGCTCTACACCGACGCGTCCGCCTACGCCGTAGGCGCAGTGCTCACACAGTGCCCGCCGGATGCAGAAGCTGGTCCCGATCGCGCCGGCGCCCTACAGCCCTACGAGCGCGTCATCTCTTTCTTCAGCAAGGTGCTATCCCCCGCGGAGGCCAACTACGGCGCCACCGTCAAGGAGCTCATGGCCATCGTCAAGGCCGTGGAGTTCTTCCGCGATTACTTATGCTACGAGTCGTTCACAGTGTGGACTGACTGCCAGCCTCTACTCTTCCTCAACCGCAACATGGCCAGCAGCGCAGTGCTCACGCGCTGGGCCTTACAGCTTGAAGAGTACGACTACACCGTGCGCTACCTCAAGGGCGAGCATCAGCCTGCCGACGGTTTCAGCCGCATCATTGGCATGGATCAGCTACAGGAGCTGTACGACGTGCCCGCTGCCGCTTTACCGCTTCAACTGCCGCTGCGCCGGCCAGGCGCATCGCGCAGCATTATGCAGCCAGCCACCTTTGCCGACTTGGGCTGTGGCATCGGCAGCGCCACGGAGGGCGCCGCTGGCTACATGCGCCCCATCATCGCCGTGGAGCTCGACCAACGCACACTAGATGTGTACTCGCAGCGCTTCCCCACGGTGCCCACCATCTGCGCCGACCTTGCTTCGGAGGAGGTTTACCGTTTCCTATGCGTACGCTCTGTCTACGCCTTGGTACATGGCAGCAACTGCCAGCCCTACTCCGCCGCCGGCCCGCGCATCGAAGGACCACTCGCCATCTCCACACTCGACTACGGCCGCCTGCAGCTACGGTGCCGGCCCGTGCTCGGCATCTTGGAGAACGTGCCCCCTTTTCTCAGCAGTGCCACCTTCCGTGCGTACCGCGACATGCTTCTCAGCGGCGGCTACGACATCGGCATATACACGTTAGACGCAGCGGCTCTTGGCGCCGCCACTGTACGCCGCCGCGTCTACGTTGTGTCACTGCAACGCAGTGAGCGCTCTGGGTCGCGCCTCATGCTACTGGACCAGTGCATTCGCGATTGCCACCAGCAGCCGCGCCGCCTCACCGTCCACGACGTCCTGCCCAGCCAGCCGGACGCCTACGTCTACATGTCCCGCTACCCCGCCGGCGCTTGCATCTTGGATGCTCACGCGCCCGCGCCCACTCTTCTAGCGCGCATCGCTCAGCGCCTGCCGGCCAACTACGTGCCGCGCGCCGGCGATGCCTGCGCACCTTCTGAGGCTCATACTTTGAGCTTCAGCGACATGCTGCGCATTCAGGGCATGGAGCCTATTTCGCCGCCACTGCCCCTCCCCCGCGCTTTGGAGGGACGCCTGGCCGCCAACGCCATCCTGCCCATTCACATGAAGACCCTCTCTAGCTGCCTGGCCATGGTAGGAGCGCTGGACTTACTGCCCGTCTCCACGATCATCCCTGGCCGCCTCATTTGCGCGCCGACTCGCGCCAAGGCCCACATGGCGTCAGGAGCTGTTCAGTTTGACCGCGCAGCGCTCAACAGCGCCGCGCTTGTCATCGCTCCAAACCCTCTGGTGCCCAACACTAGGGTTCTTCGCAGCGCCAAGCCCGCTGCCACCGCTACCACTTCCGCCGCGGCTGATGCAACTGATACGGCTTAGGGGCGGATCAGGTTCACAATGCCCCAGTTAGGGGTTCCAGTTAGACTTCAGTACTGAGTGGCGGTTGAAGCCTCAGTGTGGTGCCAGTTCCTAGTTGCATGTGAAAAGCCACACTGAGGCCTATAGCTTTTGCGCAGTATAAGAACCTCCCCTGCAAGCGGCAAGCCCGAGCCTTGCTGCGCCTGCCGTCGTCCAACCCCAAGCCTTCCGTCTCTCAGCAGCAGAATAAGATATCCGGTAAGCGCATCGCGTTTCCTTTCGCATAACATTTCATTTGAGTTCTCTGAAGCGTGTCTACTTGTTTTGCTCTTCCAGCTTGCTTGTTTGCATTCATGACAGCATCACAAGGTAAGCCGCTTCAATTTGGCACCCGAAGACAGTCCTTACCTCGTGCTAACCCCGCCCGCAAGGGCAGCAGCGTGGTGATCGCTGTTCAATGTATCACTGCTCGAATCGTGTCAAAGCCTTTCGAGGACCCAGATTACGTAAAGCAATACGTAAAGAACAGCCGTGGGAAGCGAGTTAAACGTTAATCACGCTAGGTTCCTGCACTAGAATGCTTATGACGGGGCGGCGTAGTGGTGCACCGCTACGTCGTGACCCGCCCCCTTGATGTCAACGACGCAGTGCGTGCTGCACGGGTCTGAGCAGCAATGAACATGCAACTTCATTTAGCTGGCCTTATTCTGCGGCTCATCTGTGATTGATGAACGTGGTCACGTGGACCCATATAGGGCATCGAGGGTAGACCCGTGCGGTAGCGCGCTGTGTACACCAGCTTGCGCGCCGTACACTATCACGTCACGAACGCACCAGAGTCTCCCGGGAGAACGCGCGGAGATCCTTTAGGGGGGACACGTGATAGCTTGTGTATCAGAAGTCACAGAAACGGTAGTGACTTGTCATAGACAGTGTTAAGTGGTTGCACTCGAGAGGTCTCGAGAATAGGCGCACAAAGGGGCATGCGCTGCCACTTTTCTGGCTGTAACGGTTGCCTATGACTAGAATAAAAACCCTACCGCATGCTCTTCCTTAGTAATTTGCTCTAAAGCTGATATGACTAGCTTTTTGCAAAGAAGGGGGAGAGGAGTCTAGCTTAAGAGCAAAGCGATGCAATTTTGCTTCATGATTGTACGGCCGCAATTGTGTTGCAGAATTGACAACGCGGTCGATCTGTACAACTGCTATCATAATGTCAAACTGGCTGGCTTGCAGTTCAGAGTGCCCTAGAAGCATCAGACCTCGTGCAGAGGCGTGCGGGGCATAGACGGCTCGTGCGCTGACAATTTAAAATCATGGTTTTGTCGTCGCACTCAGCTTCATGCGCGTGAATCGTGTGCAGGATACACCATAAATGGTCAAGACTGACCATGGCTCCAAGAAGCCAACGAGTGGATCAAGCCGCAGCGGAGGTGTTAGTGGCGGTGCTAGGCCTGCTGGCAGCACTGCTGCTACTAGTAAGAGCAACAAGGGCGGTCAGCGCTCCGCTACGCGCCCCGCACCAAGCTCGGGTGACAAGCCGTCACGCCCCCCTCCCCGGCCCGCGGCAGCGTCCGCACAACCCAGCCAGGTCGGTGCCAGTGCGCCCGACACGTTTGCCTCGGTACGGCCCACAGAATCAGTAGTCACTGGTGCCGGACCGCCTATTATACGTAATTTCGCTGAGTCCAGCGACGAGCCCAGCGGTGGCGGCTCAGAAGCCGAAGCCATGGTGGCAAGGCAGTTACGTTTGAGGCAGAAAAGAGAACAGCTTGCAGCAATGGGCATTATGCTTAGCGAAGCCCAGGTAGCAGAAGGCGAAGAAGCTTTTGCACGTGCAGCTGTTGAGAAAAAACTCGCACCAACGAAAAGCCCACGCAAGACACCGCGTGCAGCTGCAACAACCGCACCAGTTGTGCCGGTAGCCGCGCCAGTTGTGCCGGCAGCGCCGGCGAAGTCTGCGGCGCCAGCACCTGCGAAGTCCACAGTGCCAGTTGCAGCACTGGTTGCGCCCGCGGTGGCCCCACCTAAGGTCGCGCGCAGTCAGCCGGCCAAGACGTCGGTTACGCGCGGTGCACGGGTCCCAGCTGCGGCGCCTGAAGTAGCACCGGCGGCTCCGACGCCTCAGAGCTCCAAGCCATCAGCTAGGCTAGTGGCTCCCACATACTATACTGCACCAGCGAGGGCCCCTAAAGCCTCAGATAAATCGCCTGTGACGCAGCCGCGTCGGGGTGCAAGTGGTAAGGCGCGGCGTGTGCCAGTTGTGCCACGTAGCGTGCCAGTCGTGCAAAGTGCGCCAGTTGTGCCACGTAGCGCGCCCGTCATACCGCAAAAGCCAGTTGAGCAACAAGCGGCAGAGCGACGGAGGGCAGTTAGGCAACTGCTCGAGTCTTCTGAGTCATCTGGTGATGAGGGTGGTGTGCCCTTTGATCCTGAGGGCACAGATGAGGCTTATGACCAGTGGCGTGAGGGCATCGAAGCTCGCGTCGAGGCACATAAGCGAGCTGCCAAGGCCGCCAAAACGGCTGCAACGTTCGCCGAAGTTCACGAGCGTGCCCTTTACGAACGCCTTGGCGAGCTCCAGCTTCGCGTCACCAGAGCTCCCAGTGAGAGCAAGAACATGGTGAAGAACTCACTGCTGCCGATGGCGCGGACGTTCGCTGCGGAGCAGGCCGAAGAGGTGCGCAAGCATAATGTTGCACTTCTGGAAAAACGTGGTCATGACTTCAAAGCTAGCCAGTTCGGCGAGCTGCTGACCATAGGTGAACACCGTAAGCGGTCCAATAGTCGGCATCGCTTCGCCTTCGGCACAGGCGACGGTGAGGAGGCGGAACTCTGGCGAATGCTAAGGGAGTTCGAGAACACGCCTCTGGTCACCGAGGAGGCGCGCCTAGCTGCGGACACTTACCCGCGCAGCTTGGTGACGCACCCGTTTCTCAACACTGACGGGCACTCCGACACGTCGGACGACGACGCAGCCGGCGCAGCTGCGAGTCCGCGTGAAGATGGCGCAGTGGCCGGCGTAGCCACCAGCGCATCGGCTCTAGGTGAGAGCATTAGGACTGCGGGGGCAGTAGAACCCTCGTACTCCTCAGTTGCCATGACGGCGCGGAAACCCAAAGTTGACTTGAGGGGTTTCGGCGGCACTGGCGTCGTCATTGTAACGCAAGTAGGCAGGCTTGAAGCTTCCATTAGAGCTTTTGAGCGTAGCTGCGACACGCGTGGCGTGCCCAAGTCGGCCTACTCAATAGCGCTGTTGCAGAGTCTGACCAAGAGTCAGTACGCTGATCTGACCAGCGCAGTCACCAATGAGCGCACGGGAATGCTAGAAACTCGTGCGTTTAGTGATTTGTCTTATGAGCAGATGGTGCAATGCCTTACGGCAGCGTACGATAGCACATCTGCCAGGCAAATAGCACTTCAAAAGTATCATGAACTCACGCGTACCTCCGGTACCAGCCCCGAAGTGTGGGGCGGGGAGGTAGTTGCAGCCGCGCACGACGCCGGCTGCGCGGACAACCAGCAAATTGTTCGTATGAAGTTCGTTCATGAACTGCCATTATGCTGCCGTCAAGAAGTAAACGGCATGTATGAGACCTGGGATCTAAAGAACACCGCTTTTCCCAAGGTCGTGGCAACTGCCCAGCAGAAGTGGCAGGCAGCGCCTTTTGACGAGCGCGAGACTCAAAATGTTGTGTCTGCAATGGCCGCGGCACACATCTCAACCCCCCCCTACTCTGACACAGGCAAGCGCCCTGCCAAGGATGGGTGGAGCGTGGTCAGTAACGACCATCGCTATAAAAAGAAGAATAAGCTTTCGGCTGCTCGCGCTGTGTTGGCGGGGCTGAGCGCTAACGAGCGTCGCCAGCTTGGAGTCAGCGACCGCGCGCCGCAGGGCAAGGCTAGCTCTGCAGGCGGTAGCGGCAGCGGCGGAGCCAAGCCCAAGAGCAACTTCAAGTGTCTTGGCTGCAGAGTGGACCAGCCTGAGGGAGACTGGGACGCACTCATGCGGCACAAGACTACCTGCCCTCAGTGCATTGCGCACCGAAAGAGGATGGCAGAAAAGCACCGCCAAGGTGAATCACACTTGCAGTTGTCTGCTGCCTTGGTAGAAAGTGACTTGCCTACTGCAAGTTCAGCACCAGCGATCAGTGAATTGCCTGGTGTAGTTAGAGCAGATGCACGTTCAGCACAAGTAGCTGAGCATGCCACTGACGCTGTTTACGATGTCTCTTTGCGCGCGCAGATGGCGGCAATTGAGGGTGGGCCAGAGCCACCACCCAGAGTTATCAAACACGCGTCTATCTGCTGTGGGGCGCTAGGGGGCGCCATAGCTGGGGGTAAGTTGACCTCCAGAGCAGGTTTTGTAAACGCACGGTGCTCGCAGTTGACAAAGACGTCAAGGCAATTGAGGCTCTGCATGAAGTTCATCCAGAAGTGCCCACGCTCACTGCATGCATCACTGATGCGAAGGTTGTTGCACGTCTCATCGACGAGAAACCTGACGTCACCACCATCTCGCCGCCCTGCACAGATTTTTCTGCGGAGGGCAAGAGGGTCGAGGGCGAAGCTGCCGAGTGCACGGTTCATGCCGCACGGCTCATCGTGCGAGCCAAGCTTCAAGTGGTGTTGTACGAGAATGTGCCCGGAGTGCTAGTGTCACGCGCGTTTGCACGCGCAGTGCGCACTCTTAAGGCTGCTGGTTACATGCTGTACATTGCCAAGTTAAAGGCTTCTGAGTTTGAAGTACCTTGCAGGAGGCAGAGGGTGTACATTGTCATAGTACCAGCAGGGGTGGCCTCATGTGAGGCACTCCAGAGGTTCGGTGCGGTAATAAATACCAAGCGTTTACACAGCAGACCCACATCTGTTCGCTCTCGCTTGCGCTGCCCCGAACGCACATTCTTCTTGCAACCACGCAGTGCTCAGCACCCTGGTGTTTTGGATGCTGATGGCTTGTTGCCTAGCCCAGTGCGCAGACTGCCTGGTAGGCCCACTGCGAGTTATGTTGCACATGCAAAGGACGCTGGCCCAGTGGCATCTGCCCGCTTGCTGTCGCTTGCGGAAATGGCGGTGCTCATGACGTATTATCATGAATTACCGGCGAGTGCATGCAGTAGTGATGTACGGCGTTACATTGCAGACTTGTTCATCCCAGAGATGGCATTTCACTTGTTCGTGGCAATTGAGGCCTCGGGCCTGTGCACACTGCCAGAACAACAGGTACGTTTGCCGCGTAGGTCAGACTCTACGTTGAGGCATTCAGTTGACTGCCCGCCCCCATCTTGGTTGGCTGGTCAGAGTGGTTCGCTGGTGCAGGCCGCTACCGCGGTACACGCAGCGCCCACGTCAAGTGCACACTGCTCAGCAGCAGTGGCGCGTAGCATACATGCAAAGGCGCATGATGCAGGGTATGCAGAGGTACCCATAATTCCGATGCGCAGTGCATGGGAAGAGCCAGAGGTAGACTTGGCTGTGGTGCAGCCCGGCATGGCTGACATCGTGGAAGTCGATGACTCTGACTCAGGGTCTGACTCTGAGTGGGACTCACAGTCAGTTATGAGCGTTTGCAGTAGCGCAGACGACATGGACATTGACACAGAAATCAGTGCTCCACCCATTGCGGCCGCAGCGGCACGCAAGAAGCTCGGCGGCGGTACAGACCCGCGCCTTGCCCCAGGTGAGTTGAAGGCAGCGCTCAGGCGCGCTGGCCTTGATGCTCAGTCTCTAGGCATATTAGACCATGTGCCAGGTGTCAGCAAGTTAGACACAGCCCCACCAGTGAGTGTGGCAGAGACAATTAAGAATCTCGCAGAAGAGATCACAAAACAGAGGGAACCAGTCAAGTTACCTCATGTGGGCCTTGCAGTAGGGTCCCCTGAGCCTAGCTCGGTAGAGCGCTCCAAGTCGGAGGCTCCAGTGGAGTACATACGCCCAGTAGCCGGTGTTGTACCTCCAGGGCAGATGTTTGTGTCCGCGTCGTTACGCGTACAAAGCAACTCTCAGACGCCCAAAGAACTCTATGTGCGCGCCATGGTAGACTGCGGTGCGACCGTAACCATCATGGGCAAGCGCATTGCAGACAAGCTCCCCCACAGCTATGTATGTACACCTCAGCAAGGTGACTACACTGAGATCCTCTTGGCAGACGGCAAGACGTCGCTGCAGATCAGTGGTGTGGTCAATGCATGGCTGCGGTTTAAGAACAAGATGTTCTTGCACAAGTTCTATGTGGTAAACGCACCCATGGACGTGCTCTTAGGTACGGATTTCTTTGCCCCGCATGGCTCAGTCATCTCGTATCACGGCAGTAGCCCAGCCTTCTTCCCAGGGGGACTAAAAGGTGTGGCCATACGCCCCATGCACGACAAGAATCGCGCAGACAACGCGAACGCGCATGCGGCAGCACTAGCCAGTTGCAAGGGCAATGGCAGCGCTGAGAGCACTGAGGCACCAGACAAGCCTCAGCAGTGCTCAGCTAGGATGGCATATAACACTGTACTGGCACCATCGTCGGAGACGATTGTGGAACTCACGCTGCTACCAAAGCCAAAGCGCGTGCAGCCCTATGAGGCATTGCTCATACCAGAAGAGACAGTGACTACAGAAATGATGAGAGGCAAAGGTGTTAAGGCAAATATCACCGCTCTCACTGTAAATGCCAGCGGCACGATATACGCTACATTGAGCAACACTTCAATGTACCCGGTTTACGTGCGCCGCAACACGTAATGGGGAAAAGTGACTCCAATTAAGGCTGATGATCTGCTAGAAGTGCAGACAGCTACTCAGCAGGCTCTAGAAGCCAAACTGCTAGTAATAGCAGCCAAAAGGCACTCTGAAAATGCTAAGTTAGTGGCAGAATTAGCTGCTAGCATAGGCAAGACTGCCAAAGAGGTTGCACAAGAAGTGCAACGGCTGGCAGACCTCAGCCAGCGCCACAATGACCAGCTAGAGAACTGCACAGATGCAGAGCTGGAGGAAATCCTTGTGAAAGATGGCAGGCTTGCGCCTCATTTGCAAGGAAGGGGGAAAGATGGGGTGCTGTTAAAAAGAAAAGCACTTGACATGCTAAAAAAGCACAGGAATGTCTTTGCTAAGGACCCTAAAAACCCTCGAGTCACTCAGCATTTTGAGATTGATGTTGACACTCAGACGGCCGAGCCGGTGGCGGACAAGGCACGCCATTGGGCTTTCAAAGAAGCCGAGTACATCATGAAACAGATTCAGATGATGGCAAAGCGCCAACAGATTGAGCCATCAGCTAGTGCATGGGCAAGCAACCCAGTACTAGTGGTTCAAGGCGACAAGATCCGCTTCTGCATAGACTTCAGGAAGTTGAATGCGGTCACGAAGCGTGATAGTCATGGCTTAGGCAACATGGATGACATGATGCGGGCTGTGCAAGGTGCCAGGATTTTATCTTCGTTAGATCTGGCAGCGGGTTACCATCAGATCCCGCTGGCGAAGACGGCTAAGGCCAAGACGGCCTTCAGAGCCCCAGACGGCTCGTTGTGGCACTACAAGGTGGCGCCATTCGGGCTGGTGAACTTGCCAGCGCAGTTCACGAGATTGATGCACCAAGTGCTGGGAGATGCCTTAGGCTCCCACGCGCTAGTGTACATAGATGACGTGTTGGTGTATGGCACGGACATCGAGGAGCACATCGAGCAGTTAGATGATGTTCTTGGCCGCATAGGCGCGGCGGGCATGAGTGTATCTCGCCCAAAGTGTCAGCTGTTTCAAGCTGAAGTCAAGTTCCTAGGTCATATAGTTGGCGCCGCTGGAACAAGACCAGACCCTGACAAGGTCAAGGCCATGCTTGACATGAGCCCCCCACTGAAAGGCGGGGTACCAGACAAGCAGTTGGTACAAGTGGTTATGGGAGTGTTTAACTATTACAGGCGATATGTACCCAACTTTGGGGCGATATCAGAGCCTATAGTAGCCCTGACCAAGAACAAAGCAGTCATGGTTTGGGGGTCTGCGCAGGAGCGGGCTTTCAAGCGGCTGAAGAGTGCCATGTGCGACAGTCGCATAGTGATGCACCCGGATTTCAGTTTGCCTTTCGTATTGTACACCGACGCCTCCAAGACGGCGACGGCAGGTGTGCTTACACAATTCAGACCTGTGAGTGAGGTCGAAAGGGCAACAGCGGGACAGCCATATGCTCACACGGGCAGGCGCCGCATAGCTGAAGGCGAGGAGGTCAGAGAAGTAGTCGTTGGCTACTTCAGCAAGCTGAACTCTGAACCCGACGCGAAGTTAGGAGCGACGGCAGTAGAGTGTCTGGCAGTAGTGCTGGCGCTCAACCACTTCAGGCCTTACATTTGGGGTAACCCCGTTACAGTGGTCACAGATGCCGCTGCGCTCAGGTGGCTGTTGACGTTGCAAGACTACAACGGCAAGCTACTAAGATGGGCCATGCGCATACAGGAGTATGACGTTCCCATTCAGCACAGGCCTGGCAAAAGGAATGCCAATGCTGATGCCCCATCCAGGCTGCCACAGCAGGCAGAGTTAGATGCTGAGCGCTCTACGGAGCCAGCAGACGAACAGTGGCCAGACGCAGTCCCGAGCATGGACGCACCGCCGTCAGGTGTGCGCTTTGCGGACGAGGCCACGAGAACGCACAAAGTGGCCGACGTGAACAGCTGTCGTGGGTACACGGCGGACGCACGTTACGGGCCAGCGTTCAAGTTCAACGAGGCCGTCGCCATATCAGGCGCGGTGGCCGCTAATTTAGCCGCTCTGACAGCTGTGGAGCTAGCACAGTTGTTGGACAGAAGGCTAGATGACTCCACGGTGGAGGAAGCTGAGGTTGAAGAAGTTGAGATCAACACAGCGTACGCAGAGCCAGTCAATAAGTACACCGGCTCGTGGGAGCATTCCCAAGCGCAGCGACTCTTAAGGCAGATCGCATGCGACAGGCGACGCAGCATCAGCTCAAAGAGGGCCAAGTGCAGCGTCACCACGGCTCAGCCGGCGGCAGACTCATTGGAAGAAGGAGAGATTCCAGAGGTAGAAGCTGCTGCTGATGCAGATGAGGCAGACGAGCCACCGGATGGCAAAGCTGTTTTAGGCAAGCGCAAGAAGACGCTGCCAAGGCCAGAAGTGGTGCAGTTGCTGAAACGGGTGGCCGAGGGAGACTCGCCTGCCACGCCAGCAATGCTCAGCAGAGCCGCATTTCTTGAAGTTCAGAAAGCGGACGGCTTCTGTCGAGCAGTGAGCAAGATGCTCATTGAGGGTGACATACCCGAAGGCGCGGAGCTAGCCGCTCACGTCTTAGCACAGAGAGAGCAGTATACCATCGAGGAAGATGGCCTCTTAGTGCACAGTTCAACAAGCCACCCCAAGAGAGGTATGGTGTTGTTGCAGTGGGTCGTGCCAGTGGTGCTACGAACCCTAGTCATGCGTTTAGGGCATGATGACGCGAGCGCTATGCATTGCGGCATAGGCGCTACGCACACGCGTATATTCGAGAGGTATTTCTGGCCTGGTATGGGCGCAGACATACGAACGTACGTGCAGAGTTGTATGACGTGCCTAGAACGCAAGCGCGCCAGCTCCACTCAATATAAGCAGTGGTTGGCTGAGCCAGTGCGCATGTGGCAACGTCTCAACATTGATATCACAGAGCCTGGTATCCAGTCCGCAGCGGGGCATAAATATGTTCTGACTATTGTGGAGACGAGGTCCGGTTTTGTATGGCTAGCCGCTATGCATGGCCAGGGTACTAAAGATTTAACCCCGCACCTCATGACAGTGTTCCTAGAGGTTGGAGCATTAGTGGAGGAACTATGCTCAGACAAGGGCAAAGTCTTCCTTGGCAATGTGGTCAGTGACTTTGCAGAGCGTTTAAAGTTAAACGCATAGAGACCAGTGCATACCACCCACAGACCAATGGTGTGGCAGAACATGCAAATGGTCGTGCTAAGAAGGCACTAGCATCTTGGGTCAGCGCTCAGCAGACAAACTGGCACGAAGGCTTAGAGCTCGTACAGTTTGTGTTGAGGACAACTCCCCGAGATGAAACAGGTTTAACACCCTTTTTCTGTGTGTACGGTCGGGAGGCTTCACTGCCACATGATGCGTTTATGCACGAGGATGGCAGCAGGAAGTTGGACCTGCACGAGGAGATTGAGCACAAGTTAGATATGCTTGAGCTTGCAGACAAAGTGGTGTCAAAGGCGCTGCAAGTGCGCGCCCAGAAGATCACCAAGCGCAATGAAGCTATTAAGCGCGCGGTGAAGTTCGCCGTCGGTGACTATGTCATGATACGGCTGCCCAAGCAAAGAGACAGGTCGGCTGCTCTTGATGCCAGGTATGTGGGGCCTTGGCAGATCGAGGCTCGCACAGGCGAATCAGGCCTCTCATTCATCTGCAGGATGATGGGCAGAAGAGTTAGACACACTACAGCTCATGTTGAGAACATGAAGCCCTTCCACATGAGGCCTAGTGCCATGTTGGAACCAGGTGTGCACGCCATGCTAAGCCCCCAACAGGTGGAGGAGCTAGCGGATGGTGAGAAGTTATACAGAGTTCTAGACCGCCAAGCGGGCCCCAATGGCTCGTGGCAGTACAAATGGCAGTCCATAGATGGCAAGTCACATGCGTGGGTGTCAGAAGATGACATGCTGCAAGAAGTGACGCCACGGACCTTAGACGCTTTTCACGCGCTCTATGAGCTGCGCAACGAAGGAAGGTTGCCAGCATATGCTATCAGGCCCACACCCAAGGAGGATGCTGGCATGCGCCGAGAGAACGCGCTGCAACTCTATCCCATCGGCACAGCGCTGGTCAGGGAGCACAGAGCGGTGGTGGGCGGCCCAATCACTTACGTGTGGGGGGCCGTGAAGAACTTTGTGTCACCGTACTGGAGGATCAGATATGAAGATGGTGAGTGGGAACAGATGACCCGTACACAGGTCAAGTCTGCCATACAGTTGGCAGAGGCGGTGCGTAACAAAGCCAAGAGGTTGCAGGCGCAAAGTGCGCCGGACAGCGCCGGTGGTGCAAGTCCCAACTCTCAGGTCACGCGAGGTCTGCCGGCTTCCCAAACCGGTTCTGAGGCAAGCTCAGCCCAAGATTCTGCTCAGCCGCGGATCTCGCTGGTAAGGCTACCCAGACTGCCATCTGATTTCGGATCAAGCTTTGAGGGTGAAGTGGTTTGGTATCACTTTCCGACAGGCTGGAGCCGCGGCGTCCTAGGCGAGTTTTACCCTGCCAGGTCGCAGTTCACGTTTGATGTGCTGTTCGACGGCGAGAAGACCGTCAGGCGGATGCGTTTACGTCCAGGTGACTACCGCACGCCAAAAGACAGTCCACATTCATCATGGAACGTGCTCGCCGCTCGCAGTACATCCTCAGAGGAGAGTGCGAAGTAGTTGTGGGGACTCAAGTTGAGTCAAAGCTGAGGCCGGCGACTCCCTTTTCCTGCAGAGAGGATTTCCCTGACTAGCAGGTTTGCCTCCCAGGTTTTTAATGGGGTTTCCAACCAGTTATATATTGGCCTCCATGCTTAATAGTGCACATAGTGCGAGCATGCTGCAACTACACAAGGGACCGCGATCTGCTGCTTCGAGTTCAAGTCCGCATCGAGGGCGATGCTCAGCAAAGAAGGGGGATCTGATACGGCTTAGGGGCGGATCAGGTTCACAATGCCCCAGTTAGGGGTTCCAGTTAGACTTCAGTACTGAGTGGCGGTTGAAGCCTCAGTGTGGTGCCAGTTCCTAGTTGCATGTGAAAAGCCACACTGAGGCCTATAGCTTTTGCGCAGTATAAGAACCTCCCCTGCAAGCGGCAAGCCCGAGCCTTGCTGCGCCTGCCGTCGTCCAACCCCAAGCCTTCCGTCTCTCAGCAGCAGAATGAGATATCCGGTAAGCGCATCGCGTTTCCTTTCGCATAACATTTCATTTGAGTTCTCTGAAGCGTGTCTACTTGTTTTGCTCTTCCAGCTTGCTTGTTTGCATTCATGACAGCATCACAATTTAAGCCGCTTCACAACTGCCAGCGCCGCCACTTCTTCCGCCGGCGCTAGCGCCGATGTTGAAGTTGGCGTGCAGTCAGCCGCCCTTGACACCACCGACGCAGCCGTCAGCGCCGCCGCTTCGCCCGCCGGCACCAGCCCCGACGTTGAAGTTAGCACGCAGCCGGCCGTCCTTGGCACCGCCGGCGCCGATGGCGTCGGCCGCTCCGCCAGCACTTCTGAGCCCGCTGCCGCCGCCGACCCTCCCTCTTCGCCAGCCCCATCGGACAGCAGCAGCGCGCCCATGCCGTCCGCTGCCGCCTCTAGCGTCGCAGACGCTGGCGGCGCGGACTTCATCAACGACGCGGACTTCACCGCCTCAGCGGAAGGCGACGGCGACTCCAGCGCGCCCGCAAGCTACGCCAGCCTGCCTGGCCTTACGTTAGAGCGCCTTCGCGAACTTCAAGCCGCTGACGCCGCCGCCGGCCCCATACTGCGACAGCTCGCCGGCGACTCTACTGCTCAGTCATCTGCCGTCGGTGACGCTCCCACTTCTGCCGCCGCCGAACTCGCCAACTACCGTCTCAGTGACGATGGCGTATTATTCCGCGTGGACATGGAGCAGTCAACAGTGTACAGCAACGACAGGGAGCGCGTTACTCTCTTTGTGCCTCAGGTTTTGGTCTTCACAGTGCTCACCGCCACCCACGACGACCACGTCTCCGGCGGCCACATGGGCGCGGAGGTCACGCTGCGCCGCGTTCGCGCCAAGTACTACTGGCCCACGCACCGCGCCGATGTATTGCGCTGGTGCGACACGTGCATTACGTGTCAGCGCACCAAGACCCCCCACCGCAAGGCGCAACTCCCCTCCGGCACGCTCAACACTACACTGGAGCCGCGCCAAGGCCTCCACATCGACCTTATGGGCCCCTTTCAGCCGTCCGCTGATGGCAGCCTATACGTATGCGCACTGGTGGACCCCTGCACGCGCTTCCGCGTCAACACCGGCATACCAGGCAAGGCGCCCCGCCACGTCGCTCAGCGCATCGTGGACTACTGGGTGGCCTACTTTGGCGTGCCGCGGTACCTGCACTCGGACCAAGGTACGGAGTTCGTCAATGACGTCATTCGCGAGCTTTGCGACCTGCTCGGCATCGACCAGACCACCACCACGCCGTACCGCCCCCAGGCCAACGCCATCGTGGAGCGCGGCAATGACGTACTCGGCAATATAATGCGCGTACACGCCCTGCGTCACCCTCAGCATTGGGACCGGCTACTGTTCGCGCACTCCCTCGCCGCCAACACCGCGTACCGCCGCTCGGTCTTTGAGTCGCCATTCTTCCTCCACATGGGCTTTCATCCGCGTCTTCCCGTCGACATCATCTTGGGCGAGCCCGCGCCGCCTACTTCCAGCGACTACCGCCGCGAGCTTCAGTCAACACTGCAGGAGGCATACGAGCTGCTACGCCGCAACAGCGAGGCCCTACAATGCCGCCTTGACGCTGACGCCGCCTTGCTCGACATACCTACCTACTCAGTTGGCGACCGCGTCTGGGTGGCCGCCGTACCGGACCCCAAAATCGCCGTCGCGCCCAAGCTTCAGTCGGACTGGGCAGGCCCTTTTGAGGTGCTGCGCGTCATCGACCCCATATGTGTTGAAGTACGCATGTCCGCCAACGCTACCACCGGCACGCGCTTCCACATCGCGCACGTCCGCCGCTACGCTGACGGCGAGCGCCCATCGCCGCTCACGGAGAGCGACTTTGTCTACATGGGCCGCCCCCTACTCACGGTTCACGCGCCACGCACGCCTGGCCGCACCGACGGCGCCGACGCCGACGTCGCCTGTACGTTGGACCCGTCCGTCGCCGTCGAGGCCATCGTGGCGCGCAAGCCTGGGCGTGGACGTGCCGCCGACGGCAACCAAGTCTACCAAGTCCGCTACTTCGGCGACCTCAGCGGCACTGACTGGCTCAGCCGTCGTCACCTCATCAACCGTGGCCTTCACGACATGGTCACCGCGTTCGACACGCGTTTCGCGCTTCCCGAGCCCATCAACCTCGACACCCGCGCCTGAGCCAAGAACTTCAAGAGGCGTTGGAGGGGGGCGTCGCCGCGCACGCGCTAAGTACATGCCGCACTCCGCCGCATGTCTGTTGTTTTGCACTCCATGTGCAATGTAGTGTGTCGCGCGCCGCGCGCGCGCGCGTTTCATACAGCTTGGCTGTTCAATGTTAGCAGCATCGCCGCCCTATTGGCCGCTTTGCGTACATGCAGCTTTTGCTGTTAGGTGTCAGCAGCATCGCCGCCCTATTGGCCGCTTTGCAATGTGGTGCTATTGTGACACCGTTTGAGTAACTGTAAGGGAGGGGGGAGCATATTCTTGTGATGCACCACGTTCACACTGGTGTTATCACAGGTACATCAAGGGGGGTATGTGGGAATCTGCCCCTTTATCCGCCCCACAACTTCATCTTTCAACTTCCGCAACTGCCATCTACCGTTGGTACAGTTGCCCACCACGAGGCCCACTACTTTGGCACCCTTGGTGTGGTGTAACTGCCACCTATGATTGGTTAGTTGTCTACCAATCAGGCCCACCACTCTGGCCCTGGGTGTGCCCACACTGGCTCTCTAAGTTGCCAACTGTTTGCAGCAGCTCTCCTCTGCTCCCTTGCAATGCAATCACTCTTAACCTGCAACACGACAGTGTCAGACTTTGCAACCCTGCCCTGCCTTGCCAACCTGGAGTCAACAAGTGGCCTGCTGTTTTTCGCCTACAGCAGAGTGTGGGCTGACCTACAACTGGTCTGGCCATCACACACTCTGTATTTTGGGGCTTAAAACAGCCTACCCCACATTGTACTTTTTATTAATTCTCGCTCAGGGCGCGAAAAAGCCCAGATGATTGGCATCTAGCTGTAAGGAATCTACTTTTATTATATTCCACTTGTGGCTGTGGAAATGCCATGTTGTACTTTTTATTAATTGTACCTGAACGGCACATACGGCTGTTCAGCATGCAGATGCATGCACAACAACATGTGTGATGCCGTAAGCAGCAGTACTGCAATTGCATAGCGTTAGGCATGTATGCACTGCAGTGCAGGCAGGGATCGCAATGGCCGCCCATTCACGCACCAGCATTGTACCGCAGCTCACACGACAATCAAATGACACTCCATGCCCATCGCGCTGGTCGATTTATGGAGCAGCATGTTTGTTCTACAAGACTACCTTGTCAGTTCCTCTGATTCATGATGCTCAGCAGGTATGAGCATGGCTCTAGGTTCGATGTCTCTGCCAGGTCCATACCTTGCAGCCAAGGGTACAAGTAGGCATACAAACATGGAGGAGGACGTAGGGGAGGACCCCGAGATGCCATTTGGCGGCGGCGGCGTTTGAGTGGTTGTCGTTGCGACACTTTCAGACTGTCATACGACATGTAGATTCCTTACAGCTAGATGCCAATCATCTGGGCTTTTTCGCGCCCTGAGCGAGAATTAAATAAAAAGTACAAGTTTTTCGCGCCCTGAGCGAGAATTAATAAAAAGTACAAGTAGGCAGAGGTGGCGCGCCTGCCCCTCATGCAGACGATCGCCACAGCTGCCACATCTCTACGTGCAGCAACAGGTGACAAGCTGGAACATATACTGCCACCAGCGCTAACGCCACTGCAGCAGCAACCACCTACGCAGCAGCCGCCGCTGCGGCCGACAGCAGGTGGTGGCACTGGTGCGGATGCTGCTTGCGTACTTGACGCCAGTGCTCTGCAGTTGCAGTGTAGCCTGAAGCGCCCCAATCAGAGTGCGCTTGCAGATGCCGTCGCTACCGAGCTTGCAGATAAGGTGGAGGCGGACCTGCAACAGCTGCCGCAGGGCACGCAACGCACGCAAGCACTTGCTCGATTCCGGTCGCAGCGCCACATGCACTCGATCGGCATGGCATTCCTCAACGAGCCCATGTACTCCACAACGGCTTCGTTCGATGGCCTATCCTGGCAGCTGGCCGTCAAACGCGCCATCGGAGTAGAGGAGCAGACGGCAGGCTGCAAGCTGTGCGGGAAGTCGCCGGGCGGCACCCTGCATGCACGGCTGTGTCAAGCGCCACGCGTCAAGGCGCACGACACCATTGTCCACAATAGCGTCAAGAGGGCCACGCAGCGCCTCCTGCGGCAATACCTCAAAACGGGACTGGTGGACGAGGACTACACGCCGTTTCTGGGGTCCGCCGGGCCGCCGGGGAGTCGCAGGATGGACATCGTGCTGCCTGCCGACGCCTTCCCGGTGACCGGCTACGACGACCCGACACGCCACCTACCGCTCATGGTGGACGTTACCTGCTTCGAGGCACAGGTGGCGTCGCGGGCGGCGAAGACTGCAGCAGACCCCGAGCGATGCTGCCGCGACCAAGAGGCCGCCAAAACTACCCACTATTCTGGTCATTATGATCAGAATTGCTACAAACTTGCCACATTGGCAATAGGGTCATTTGGCAGCATCGGGGAGCAGGGGCGGAAGCTGCTGGAGGCTGTGGCGACGGAGTATGCCAGCAGGATGTCAGTGCCCGGAGGAGCGCGCCCTAAAGCTCTCAAGGGCATCGCCCTGGCGCGCTTACGCTCGGCACTGTCGGCAGCGCTCCACATGGCGTACTCTGGCCGTGTCATGACACACATGGCAGAATCCAGGGGGGGGGGGCACATGGAGGAGGACGTAGGGGAGGACCCCGAGATGCCATTTGGCGGCGGCGGCGTTTGAGTGGTTGTCGTTGCGACACTTTCAGACTGTCATACGACATGTAGATTCCTTACAGCTAGATGCCAATCATCTGGGCTTTTTCGCGCCCTGAGCGAGAATTAATAAAAAGTACAAGTAGGAGGACGTAGGGGAGGACCCCGAGATGCCATTTGGCGGCGGCGGCGTTTGAGTGGTTGTCGTTGCGACACTTTCAGACTGTCATACGACATGTAGATTCCTTACAGCTAGATGCCAATCATCTGGGCTTTTTCGCGCCCTGAGCGAGAATTAATAAAAAGTACAAGTAGGCCAACATTCCCACATGCCATTGGGTCCTTGTCCAAATTGATGACTCTACAAAATTGTACTTTTATTATATTCCACTTGTGGCTGTGGAAATGCCATGTTGTAGGTGTGTCGCCTTGTTCTCACTCTTGGATGTAGCATGCAAAGCTTGCACGCCACACCCCGCCCCCCACATCACCCCCAACAAAGCACCCGCAAGCGACTGTCCCCCACATACTAGCAGGGATACCAAACAAAGCTACAAGACTCTCCCCCCACAGACAGACCCGTCTTAGGGCCACCCAGCTCCACGCAGACTCCATCTCAAAGTTTTCATGCAGGCCAAGGTCACCATAATGGGCCCTGAACTGGAGATTGTGGCTATCTACGTGAACCCCGATATCATAAAGATAAGCAGAGGGAGTCACTGGGCGCCAGGCGCTGACGCTAGAAAGAAAGGCTATATAACTAAGCAAAGCATCGCCTCCTTGATGAGCGGGACGGTGGTTCACCGGGCCTCCCATATCACCCCCAACAAAGCATCCGCAAGCGACTGTCCCCCACACACTAGCAGGGATACCAAACAAAGCTGCAAGACTCTCCCCCCACAGACAGACCCTTCTAAGGGCCACCCAGCTCCACGCAGACTCCATCTCAAAGTTTTCATGCAGGCCAAGGTCACCATGATGGGCCCTGAACTGGAGATTGTGGCTATCTACGTGAACCCCGACAAAATTGTACTTTTATTATATTCCACTTGTACTTTTTTATTACTTCTCGATCAGGGCGTGAAAAGCCCAGATGATGGTCTAACTTGATGCTGCTGTACGGAATCTAATTACATGTTAGTGGGCGAATTTTTGGTGTACTGGGGCAGCTCTCGACAAATTAAACTTAGGGCTAGGGTTGCGCGCGCCAAGCCGCGCAACCCTAGCCCTAGAAGATGCACAAAATTTCACATACTTTGTAGCACCATAACTCTTGACTGCTGTGCCTGCACCAAAGTTAGATTGTGTTAATGGTAGATGATATGAGTCCCTTTGCCCCTCATACACACAGACCAGAATTTCAAGCACGTTTTCGGTCATGCTTTGCAGCAGCAAGCTGCTGCGCATAGTTTGCAAACGAGAGTATTTATCATGTGACTGCAACATGAGAGAGTGCATCCACGAATTGCTCATTGACCTCTGCAGCACTTTGCCAAGCCCAGGCCCCGCAAAGCCGTGCTTGCACCTGCAATGACGATGCTCGTTCAATGCAACGAAAGATTGGAGGGTCTCGTCATACATTCCGGATGAATGTTAACCTAACTTAGCAAGCAGTCACTGTGTCACTGTGGGGAAACTTGCTGCATGTGGTCATGTTGTTGATGTTACTCAACAACATCCTCTCCCACATGGTTGTGCCAGCAGACAAAACGCACAATTGCAAGATCCATGCAGGAATGATCCATGTATCATGATGATACACAGGAGCAGGCACAGTCTTGCACAGCAACAATAGGGCACCAGCAGTGAACCAGTCTGTCCACTTCCCAGCCAGCCAGGGCTCAGCCGTTTTCAGCCAACGGATGTCATGGGCTCTGCTACGCTGCCGCCATTCGCACTGGCAGGTGTGCGAGCGCGCTGCCAGATAACAGCGCAGGCGCACATGACGCACCCACACCAGATTTGAGCGCAGGCGTGCTTGACGTGTCCTCCGTTAGAAGAGCGTAGATGCGCGACGCCGTGACGTGCTTGCCATTCAACAGTGCACGCGCACGCGATGCAGGTGCCGCCAGCCTGAGAAGAGTGCGCCTGATGCGCCCACGCGCTGCCAGCCAAGGAAAATTTGCAGGCGCCCTTGATGTGTCCGCCGCTAAGCACAGCCCAGGCACGATTGCATGTGCCCACAGGCAGAGCCTGGGCGCGCTGACGGGTGGCCGTAATGCGTGCATCGCCAAAAAACACTGACCGCATGTGATGAGCCCATTGTCCAACCAGCGCAGGTGAACATCACGCACCCGTTGCCCGCATACAGTCCGCATCTTGTAAGCGCAGATCTCAATCTCACTCTATGTGTGCACTGGACCCACATTGCACCACAGCAACGCGACCTGGTGCGCCACAGCCTGCTGCACGCCCTGCATTCAAAAAGCTGCGCGTGCATGAGTTCACCCACTTCATGGCTGCGGCTGGGCACCTCAGTTATGCTACTCTTGACATGTGACCAAAGTCCAGTGTGTACCCATTGGTCCCATACATGATCTGATGGCGTTGCTGCTCCAAAGATGCCTGCTGCCGAGACCGCAACGACACTTCCTAGCTCCCAATGTTGGCGCTCCTGCAGAATTCAATGTATATACAGGCTAGGCAATTGGTCCCATGAGATCACCTGCAGGCGAAGCACCATCGCACCTCTTGTTGATGCCACGACGCCATGCTTTGCCTTGCAAAGCGCTTCAGATTTTGCTGCCAGCCACTTTTTTTGTGTGCACCTCGTCCCCTCGCACTGTCCTGCCACTTCCTGCGCATGCCTTCAAGTCAGCTGCCTTTGCAAGCTTCGTCCTCGTGAGCACACCACCTCGGCTACCGTGCATCACGAGTAGCACAGGCTGACAAGTGCTCGTGCTTGCGACGCTGCTAATAAGCTCGGTGGGGGTGTCAGAAAAGTGCTTATGCAGAATTTTGGCCTGCGATTGGCCAAGGGGGAAAGGTGCTTATGCAAAATGGAGCTCGCTAATTGGCAGGTGCTTATGCGGATTTGCCCTAGGGCACCGAGTACTCCCCTGTTAGTGCAAACAAATAGGGCATAGCACTTCAAGCGAATTCAGGTGACGCGCCAATGATGAAACCGTTGGTGGATGAGAGAGTTGGTGGAGCAAAGCTTGTTTGGCGAGCGATGCTGCAGCGAGGATCTTCATTTGTAACTGTTCTTCAGCAGCAATGCTCCTGCGACTGTCAGCACTGGCAAAGCAGCCAGTTGAGGCTGAAGCGGCCGAGAACCTGATAGTTGAACTGGAACTGGAGTGCGCATGGAGGAGCAGAGAATAAGAGTGTTGATACGGTGGGTGCATGCTGTTGTCCGTTCTGCTGAGGCGTGCTGCCATACTGCATCGTTACAGCACGAGCAACATGGCAGCAGGCTCAACTCATCAAGTCAAACATTCAGTAGGTTTCTGTTCTGTGGGCAGCGCTCTAGGTTTTAGCCTGTGCGGCGCTGCAGACTGCTGGGGCACCGTCCGTGCTGCCTCCGTCAGTGGACTGCTGTGGCATGTTGCGTCACGAATGAAAACTGACGACAACCACGCGAAAGCTGTCGCTTGCCCTCACGTGCTGCTGCCCGACTTGGCTCGTCATCACAGACCGCGGCCTCTCAGCGATGCCGAACGGGCAAGGCGGGATGGCAAGTGTATATGGACGCAGGGGGCGCCTGGGGGGATTCGCGTGGGAGAGGCGCCACCAGGGGTGGACAGGAGTTTTAGATTCGATCACATCTTTGAGGAGACCGATGGCCAGGCTGAGGTGTTTGAGCAGCTGCTGCCGGTGCTGGAAAGCGCACTGGCGGGCTACAACGCCACGATTTTCACGTATGGGCAGGTGAGAGGATCTGCGGCCCAGCTGTGCTTCAGTGGATTGTTCAAGCTCTGCCTCGATCACCTGTGTGAGCTGTGCAGGCATCGGTAATGCGCACACGCTACAGCCTGACACGCTGCTCCGTCGCAACACGCAGTGCAGTACGTTAATGTACTTAGAACATTGTCGACAGCGACCCGGAAGCGGTGTAGTCCTGTCAATTGCCACCAGCGGCGGCGGCGCTTTTACGCGCATACGCACTAGCATATCAGGCGTTGCAAGCCCGCAGGTGACTGTAGAAATGGACGCAGCTGTCTCCGGAACACAGCTGCCGTTCTCTTTGGAGTCTGCGTGCGCGACGCGACGCGAGCTGTTGCATGTGCAGTGCTCTTCGTTTTGTACATCATGTACTTGAAGTAGCACTCCTGTCAGGAAGAGAGGGTCCCAGTTTGACGTGCTGCTGATGGGGAAGTGCCGCCGTCCCGCCTTGCAAGCTGGTGGCAAGCGCAACTGCAAGTGCGACGGTGACGCCACGGACGGCACCATGCCCATCTGAACGTTACAGCAATCAAACAACCGTGCCTCACATTATAATCTAGAAAAGTACATTTTGACATGAGTAGCCGCACTTCCTCACAGCAGCGAGGAGCGGCGCTGCTGCCGGTGCGCACGGCGCAGTCGCTGGCGGTAACCGGGGGCGGCGCAGCTGGCTCGGGGTACCAGCTTGACACAGCAGCGCAGCGGCAGTTGAGCAGCATGCTGTGCCGCAATCACAGCACCTTCCGATGGGAAAGCACTGAGCAATGCCGCTACCACACCTCAACATGCGTGGTGCCGCCGCACGAGTATCCTGAAGGCAGTGGCTTCAAGACGCACCTCAAGTGATCCAGCGAGGGTCGGATGCCATGTCTCACTGGCGGTGCAGAGAGCACTGTTGCTGGTGCTCTGCACCGCACGTGTCGCGCTGACAGCTCCTGCGCACGCGCCAGCGCTATTGAAGTTGACGCACCACGACACAGGAGTTCAGGCCGCGCATCTCGCCTTTTGCGGGTGGCGCTGCGGCGCAACTGCACCGGAGGCACGCCGCGCACCCACAAACTTCCATCAGCACCGACCACAGACAGATGGTCACTTTAATTCCCATGCGCTGCCCGCCCCGCTGCTTGCACGCGCACGCCACCTGCCCGCCTGCTTACCCCAGACCGGCACCGGCAAGACCCACACCATGCTCGGCAGCAACCTCTGGGAGCTGGCGGCGGCCACCTACCGGGCGTCCAGCGGCGGCGGCGGCGGCGGCGCTGCGGCGCTGCCGCCGCCGCCGCCGCCTTCCGTCACGCGGCTCATGAAGCCCGGGGGCCCGGGCGGGCTCATACCGCGCTGTGCGGCGTGGCTGCTGCAGCGCGCGCACGCGGCGGCGCCGCCGCCCTCCACCGCGCGGCAACGCCGCGGCGACGGCGGCGGCAGCAGCAGCGCGGCGGTGGCGGCGCCGGCGCCGCTGCGCCTCTCCGCCAGCTACCTTGAGATCTACAACGAGCGCGTGTTCGACCTGCTGGCGCCGCACGCGGACGGTGGCGGCAGCGGCGACGGCGGCAGCAGCAGCGCTCAACCTGCGCCCCCCGCGGCGCTGGACATCAAGATGGACGGCGAGGGGGGGGTGTATGTCCCCGGCTGCGTGGAGGCGCGCGTGCGGGGGGAGGGGGACGTGGCGGCGGCGCTGTGGGCGGGCGCGCGCGCGCGCGCCGTCACGGCGACCGACATGAACCTCTACTCCAGCAGGAGCCACACCATCTTCACGTTCGGGATTGACAGGGGGGGTGGGGAGGGGGGGGGCGGCGGCACGTCGTTCTCCAAGCTGTGCCTCGTGGACCTCGCGGGGAGCGAGAAGGTGTGTTGACGCGTGCGTGCGGTGTGACGTTCGCTCACTTCGAGGGTGCTTGATCAGCCTCAACGCATCTGTGCAACACCGACTGCATCTGTTTGCAGATATGACTCCTCAGTGCTCAACATGTCCACACACCTCACTGCATACGCGCCTGTTACCCAATCATGATTCTGTCTCCTGCCCACGGCACCCCTGCCGCCGCTGCTGCCGCCGTCGTGCACCGCAGTGGAACGTGTTCCGCAGCAACCATCACATTCACCACGAGCAGGCCTGCACATACCCGCATGTACTGCGTCATAACACCACGCCCCGCCCGCCGCTGCCGCTGCCGCCGCCACCGCCGTTTCGAATCGCAGTGGGACGTGTTCCGCAGCGACACGCTGAGCCGCGCGCGCATCCGCGAGATGACGGCCATCAACGTCAGCCTCAGCAGCCTCGGCAACTGCATCGCCGCGCTGCAGCAGCCGGGGCGCACGCACGTGCCGTACCGCGACGCCAAGCTCACGCGCCTGCTGCAGGTGAGTGCTGCCGCGCGAGCGCTGCCGCGCAGCATGCTTCAAAAGCTCGAAATTGAGCATGTACATGTGTGTTCATGCGCGCGTGCCGTACCACGACGCCAAGCTCACGCGCTTGCTGCAGGTGAGAGCGCTGCCGCCCAGGGCATACTTCTGAAGTATGTATGTATGTAGGTGTGCATATATTTCAAGCTGTACATATGTATGTGCGTGTGCATGCGTGCACGCGTGCCGCGCTGTGGCGCCAGACTTGTGCCGCTGCTGCAGGCGAGCGCTGCTGCTCGGCGCGTATGTATGTATCAATGCATTCATGCCGTACCGCGACGATAAGCTCACGCGCCTGCTACGGGTCAGCGCTGTGCGCAGAGCGTTGCCGCACAGCATGCATGCGGGCATCCACGTACTTGAAGAAACTTGAAACCGACGCATGCATGTATGCGCTCATGCACGCGTGCCGTACCGCGACGCCAAGCTCACGCGCCTGCTGCAGGTGAGCGCTGCCGCACGGCACGTATGTACGTATGCATGTGTGTATGCATGCGTGCGTGCTGCGCCCCGTGGCGCCGAGCTCATGCAATCGCGCACGGCTGTGCGGCTAGCATCCACGTAGACGTATGTGAGTATTGCATGAATGCATTACACAAACATGCCATGTCGCGACGCCAAGCTCGCATGGCTGCTGTCAGCACTGCAACAGTTGAAGAACCCTGACCCTAACCCCGACATCAACCCCCCGCGCTCGCAGGACTCCCTCGGCGGCAACACGCTCACCGCTTTCGTCGCCACCGTCTCGCCCGCGGCGTCGTGCCTCGCCGAGACCCTCAGCACGTGCCAGTTCGCCGAGCGCGCGGCGGCGGTGCGGCTGAGCGTTGCCGCAGCGGGCGCGCGCCTCAGCGACCGCGGCGCCGACCCCACCCTCCTCCTCGAGCGCTACAGGGCCGAGGTGCGCCGCCTGCGCGGCGCGCTGCGCGCGGCGCTGGCGGCGCGCGGCGGCAGCGGCGGCGGCAGCAGCAGCAGTGCTGCGCTGGGGTCGGCGCCGCTGTCGGCGGATGACGGTTCTGGCGGCAGCGGCGGCGGCGGCGCCGGCGCCGGGCTGCCGCTGCAGCGCCGCGTGGAGCGTCTCCAGGCGCGGCTGCTGGCGGAGCGCGAGGAGAAGGCGGCGCTGGTGGCGGCGGCGTGCAGCGTAGGTGCGCAGCGCGGCGCGGCGGTGGAATCAGTGCGGCAGCGCGCAGCGCGCGCAGAGCCTCGTATGCGCACTGCGTGGATGGACGTGGAAGCGACAAGCTCTGTGCGCGCGTCGCAGCTTACTGAGCTTTGCTCTGTGCGCGCGTCGCAGCTTACTGAGCTTTGCTGAGCGACGTCGCCTGAGCTCACATAGAGAAGACGATGCGCGGACAGTTCAGGCTATGCCTGTTCATAGAATACCTATGCAGCAGGTATGTACATGCGCTGGCTGCGCGCCCTTCCCGAGCGCCCACGTGCATCCGGCCGTTGCACACCTATCGCACGCATGCTATGACCTCTGTTCGCGCAGCATCAATGGCGCGCAGAGCGCGGCAGACGCGCAGCACGACGACAGTGCGGCCCTCCCTCGCGCGCCCCGCAGGGCCCCCTTCTGTGTGCGAGTCTGTCGCATTTGCACAAGCGCTGGGTCCCACGCTTCACAGGGCTAGCATTGTGGTTAGCAGACCACAACAACACTACGCGCTTACCTACTGACCGCCGCTGTGTGTCACGTTGCGCTCCGCGTCGCAGGCGCCGGCGGCGCCGCGGCGGCGGCGGCGCGCCGCGAGCGCGCACAGCTGAACGCGCAGCGCGCCGCCCTCGACGCGCGCGAGGCAGAGCTCGACGCCATCGACGAAGACCAAGAAGCGGTGTGGTCGTGGCTGGAGCAGCAGCAGCGCAGCGGCGCGGGCGGCGGCAGCGACGACGGCGACGGCGGCGGCGGCGCTGCGGAGGGGCCGGTGGGAGCGTGGCTGGAGCTGGAGCGCGCCCATCAGACAGAGCGCCGCAGGCGCACAGTTGCCGTAACGCACAACGGCACCTGGCGCGGAGCTGGCGGCGGCGGCGGCGGCGGAGACGGCGAGGACGCTGCTGCACGCGACAGCAGCGGCGACCGCAGCACCGGTGGCAGCAGCGGTGACGGCGACGGCCGCGGCGGTGGGGCGCGCGGCGCTGCTGCCGGCAGCAGGAGCGCCAGCAATGGCGGCGGCGGCGGCGGCGGCGGCGGCGGACGCAGCGCCAGCGGCAGCGCTCGACATGAGACGCTGCACGAGCGCGCCTGGAGTCACCTCGGCCCCAGCAGCCGCATCCCCGCGGCCTCCGTCGTCTCGCCCTCGGCGTCTTCGCGCTCTGCAGCGTCGCGGGGCGCCGCCTCGAGCGGCGGCGGCGGCGGCGGCGGCGGCGGAAGCGGCGGCAGCGGCGGCGGCGGCGGCAGCTCGGAGCATGCGGCGGGGTCGGAGAGGTCCAGCAGCGTGGCGCGGGGGTCGCGGGGTGCGGCGGCGGCGGCGGCGCAGTGGTCCAAGCCTGTCTGGCGGGAGTATGTGGACGGCAGCACGGGGCAGTGCTACTACTACAACCGGCTGACCGGCGTGACGCAGGCGAGCGCTGGATGATCGCGCATTAATTTCATGACTGCGTGAATTTGAGGTACATTGTCCGTGCCAAAAGTGTATGCGCGTCTTCAGTTCGCACTCATGCATGGCATGCATGGACAGCGCAGCCACAGCCCAAGGCATCAGCGGCATGCGCCCATGAACATTTGTGTAGCCCGCGCGTGCAGTACGCTGAGCAACAACATCATCGCTGTTTTTTGCCGTGCACTGCACACTCCGTCCACAGCTGCAGGCCCTGCAGCTGGTTGAACGCAGCAGCGAGACCGCTGTCGGCGCAGGCGACAACTGCAGCTTAAAGCAGCCGGCACGTCTCTCTGCCCAGTGCACCGCGTCCCTTGCCCTGTAGGCATTTTTCTGAACATAGCATGTTGCCACCCTCTCCAGACCCGCTGCTAATGGCATCTGATCAAAACCTCTCGCGCACTTTGCAGTGGGACCGACCCGGCAGCGCCGGCAGCGCCACGGAAGGCGTCAGCAGCAGCGGCTATGGCGGCAGCGGCGGCGGCAGCGGCGGCGGCCGCAGCTCCAGCCCGCAGCGCCCTTGGCAGTTGCAGAGGGCGCGCAGAGGCGAGAGGAGCGCTTCAGAGGGCGTCGGCGCTGCGGCGGCGCTGGCGCGGGAGCGCACGCGCAGCACGCCGGGCGGCGCCGCGTGGCAGCCTCGCAGGACACCACAAGCTGTCTGACCCTCAATAATATGACACGGTGATTATACTGCATAACGAGTAAGAGATGAGAGCTCGGTTTCAGGATGTACATGCAACGCTTGCGTGTCTTGGTGTTCGAGTGCTGCGCATGGTCGATGCCGGTGAAACATGGTGTGCAAGTCTCGCTGGGTGCTCAAGCTCTGCGTGCTGTCGGTACTCTGAGACGCGCTGCACTCGCTGGTGCTTTTTGCCTGTGTAAGTGATCCAGCAGCCCGCACGCCAGTCGAGGGCGCTCGAGTGAGGTGTGTGTCAGGCGACAGACCTGAGCATTCTCGCCATACACGTTTGAGCGCGTGCGAGGCGCATGCAGCGCAAGGCATCTCAGCGGGGCAGCAGCAATGCGGAGCATGGCGCCGGCAGTGCAACAGAGACACCATCACGTGCCAAGTGGCCATTTGGTATTGAATAGAATAGAGGTATACTCCCCCAAGTAGTTGCTATTCGCGGCGAAGATGCAAAGACGGTGGCTGCCCGACGGGCACTCGACGAAAACTGAACGGAGCGCATGAGCCAGCGGCCGTTCCACAGTCGCGGCAGAGCGATGCGCACCAGTGCAGCAGTGCTCGAAACTGTTGCGCACTCAAGTCCGCATGCCTCAGCAATACCAGCACCGGCAGCGCACCTTTGAGCATGAATTTACGCACACATCGACTTTGGGGCTGTGGTGGGGGGGAGGGGGTTGACAGACGGGAGGAAGAACATCCTCCCCGTGCCTCCCCCCAATGCGCACGAGGTATTACTGAGGTGGGAGCAAGCAGGAAGACCAATCCTGCGCTTGACATCTACTAGTAGTACATGCACGAGTATCGCACAACTTATGTGTGCAGCCCTGGACCTGGGCACCTGCACACGCAATCTTGTTGAAGTCATCGATGACCTTTACTTGAAGTACAGCTATTCTGATCTGCCCCACGAGATGGGGTGGCTTTACATGACAGAATGGGGGGGCGGAAGCAAGCAAGGTCACACAGTGCTCAGTCAAAGCACGGCACCCCAAAGATCACGGCGCTCACTGCACGCAACTCGGCCAACGAGTGAACGTGCACAAGAGCCTGCAGGAGGTGATGAACGTCGAGCCCGGCCTGGCCAGCATACCACCAGTGCGCTGAGCACTGAGCAGCAGATGTCATCGACGCCAGACTGTGACTCCTCATGACCCGAGAGTCGTGACTCTGAGTCATGTGCGGCCTAGAAGAAGAAGAATCGCTTGTTTGCGGCAGGCGCCGCGGTGGCGCCGGGCGCAGCGGCAACGGCGCCCTTGGTGGCGCCAGCAGTGGAGCTGAGCTTGGGGCGGGGTGCCTGCAGCAGCAGTTGAAGTTGAAGTTACAATTCAGGGAGCGAAGTCATGACGGAAGAAGACTCACAGCAGAGGCCGTGCGCGCACTCATTGTAGCCGCCTCGCCGATGTCCGCGCAGTGCTCAACTGGAGAGTTCTTGCACATGGCACTCGCACAACTTCAAGCTGAAGGTTGACGAGCACCTGGCACTCATCAAACACAGAACATGCGATGCCGCTGCCGCGACAGCGACTGCGCGCATGCCCCTGCCGCCTCATGCAGCCGTGGCAGCGGTCACGACGGCGCACACACACTTCAAGCACATGCACGGAGTCCCCTACGCGCGCTTGAACTTCATGTTGAACTTCATGTTGAACTGCAGTGCTCAGCAATGTCAGCTCACCGGCGTGGCAGCGGCGGGGCGCTGGCCCTTCGCAGGCGCCTTGGCAGGCACCTTGGCAGCAGCGGCAGCGGCAGCAGCAGCAGCAGCGCTGGGCTCGAACGCGGGCTTGCCGCGCCACGGCATGTTGACGCTCGTGCCGTAGAGGTTGACGCTCTGCGCGGCGCGCTCGCCGCCATTGGCGTACGCGACATCCGCGGGAAGCCAGTTCTTCTTCTTTGCGCCAGGCTCCTGCTTCATGGGAGGGCATGGGGGGGGGGGGGGGCTCTGGCTGAGAGTCCGCTTCACGGGAATGCGTGGGAGGGGGGGGGTGGTGTAGTCAGCGCGACAGAACAGATGTGTGGCCCGTGTTCAGCTGCAGCATGCGCAAGAGTGCGCTGCAGACGACCCACAAGTCTTCAATCCCTATTCACGTTCTTCTCGGTGCCTGCTCGTCGCAGGAGTCTGCCTGTGTAATGCATGCGTGGCAACATATATGTATATCTATTGGATTGTGGAATAGTCAGCACCACATGCACAGTGAGCAGCAGCTGCACGCTCTTCTCTCCATCATGCAGGCTAAAAAAAGCCAGCCCTTTCCAAATGTCTTGCGTGTAGAGCTCCCAGAGTCCACTCACGCTGTTAGACACACCATGATTGTACCTCAGAAGCGTATGCGTATGAAACCATTGATTCATGAAGTGTTTCATCTTCAAGCATGTTGCATTCTGCCTGTCATACCTATACTTACCTTATCCACCATGTCGGAGTCGTCCCACGCTCCGCGCCTGCGCATCATGTAGGGCACCTGCGACAGGCCGATCTCTCCGCTCTTCACCTTGCGCAGGTCCACGGGGAACAGGTGTCCGCCTGAGGGGAGGCGCGAAGAGTGCAAGTGTACTGTCAGCGGACTGCAACTGTACCGTGGACTGCACCGTGACACCACGCAGCAGAGGTGGTCCGTTGTACGGCATGCCGGCGAATGTCAAGGTTAAGGCTCAGTCACTGACGGTCACTCAAATGCACGTGTAGTACTGTCTGAGGTGCGGAGAATACAACTGGACTGTCAGCGCACTGTAACTGTACTGTGGACTGCACCGTGACCACGCGGAAGAGGTGGTCCGTCGCGCAGCACGCGCGTGGATGCTGAGGGCACGGCTCAGTCAGTGCAACGAACGCGGCGCTCCGTTGCATACTGCGCGCCGCAACGAGTCGTTCACTGCACCAGCATGGCGCGCATGTTATTGTAACGCTGATTTGCCTGACGCTGAGTGTTGTGGCAGGGCAGCATGCGGCGCCTGAACGGTCGCGCGCTGCACCAGCGCAATACGCCACTGCTGCAAGTGGTGCTTGCTCACACGGCGCAAGCGCATCACGAGGCGAGCAGCGGACTGCGGTGCGATATACGTATACACCCAGCGGATCCAGTACGGATGCTCTTTTATGGGTATCAGCATGACAGTGCTATGGAGGGTCGTAGTGTGCTGCGGCCTGCCATGCGTCAGGTGCAAGCGGCTCTGCTAACCCAATCACTACAGCGTACTCTAGCCTTCCTGCAGCGGCCAGCCCCCCACCTCACAGAGATGTCCGAGCATACACAGAGCTGGTCAAGGAGAGATTCTTGTGCAAGGCACCGAGGTCTGGCTGCAGTGATGTCGGGTATGCGCACAATGACACAGAGGCATGGCCTGACATGATCTCACAGCGTTCGTCGTCAAGTCAGCATGCTCGGAATGCCGTAATGCGCAACTCACCGTGGCCTGCCTCCAGGGACTGGTGAAATGCCTGCACACAAAGGATGGGCATGGGCAGAACGCGCGTTGGCTGTGTGCATGAGGGGGCAACGCTGTGCATGGCACCTCGCTGGATGCGAGGCAACAAAGGGTATACAGAACGCCCGAACTTGAAGCTGCCTCTCGACATGCCACAAGTAAACTGCACATCCAGCCCACGAGGCAGCAAAGAGCGATTGTTGTGGAGAGAGTTGCACCCAGCACCTGGCGAATTCAAGGAATCACGTGGCCACGGAGGAGGTGAGCCATGCCAGTTGACACTGGATTTCAATGTCTGCAGCTCTCATTGCGGCAACATTCTCACAAACTGCAAGCGCAACATGGTGTGCGCACTCACCTGGAAGCTGCGGCTCTTGAACTTGACTGTCCCCACCCTTCCCAGGTTCTTGCTGGCCTTTGCCTGCTCCTTCTGTTTGATGGCCTGCCACTGCTCGAGAGAAAGTCCATCTGGGATGTACGTCGACATACGTAGAGATGGTCCGCTATTGCGCAACGCGGCGGATGCGGGGGCCCTGGTCAGCGGCGATGCAAACGCGTTGCTGCAGGGCACGCACGCCAGGAGCATGACGATGCATGCGCCGAATCTCAAAGGCTGCATGGTGCTCTTGAAAAAGCTGTCAACTAAGCGGAAGCACTTTTTCGGTTTGGAAGACAATTTGTGAGTGATAATCTCTAGTTGCACTGGTAACAGTTGAACTTTCTGCTCAAATGGCTGACGTGCATGCATGCGCAATCGCATCAAATCCCATTGCCGTCGTGCCGAAGTAGGTAGCGGTGATAAGAATCGGCCGACGGACTTCAACTTCAACTGCAAAAACGGGAGAGTTGGGGTCACGCATACTTTGACCAGATGACGTTTGTGTTTGACAAGTAAAAGTTGTTGTTCAAGATGAGTTTCAGAGGATGGCTCGCAGACACGGGCGTGTGCACCAGCATGCAGCAAGGCAGACACCAAGGCGGCTTAAGTTGAAAAGCAAGCAGAGAGAGAGAGAGAGAGAGCTGCAAGCGCCAAGAGAAAAAAAGCTGCTCTGGCAGCATGTATTACAGTTGCGCACGGACCACGCACACTGACACGCACACACAGGCACACACAAATCGCCGGCATACAAAAGCAGAGGACCCATGCCAGCGGCAAACCTACGAGCGGCACCATACGTAGATGGGCAAGAATGGGGGGTCTCTCCCCCCCCTTCGTGCTCAGCCACTCGAGCCTTTGCCGCGGCGGGGTCTGCCCAAACCGTGGAGCAGCCACTCTTGTCTTTGCGAAAATTCCACTGTGTAAAGGGATTGTGATGCTGCGGTTACAGATACGCCAAAGCTCTCCCCCTGAAAGCGCTGAGTGCCGCCGCCGCCGAGCCGTGCAGAGACTGAAGAAACCGTTACAAAATCAGCGCGGTTCTGGCGGCGACAGCGAAGCTAGCGCTACTATGCTTCTTTTGCCAGCCAATGTTATTTCCCTTCCCCGTGTCCGTCGCCTGTCTCCCCGCGCCACCGCTTCTGGCGGCGTGCCGTGCGTTTGAGCCAGCATCGCCACGCGCAGCGGCAGCAGCGGAAGCGGCGCAACAGCAGCGCCTCACAGCGGCCAGAACCACTGCTCCGCCTCCTCCTGCTCCCCGCCCTCCTCCGCAGCGCCGGCGGGAGCGGCGGCAGCAGCAGCGGCGGCGGCGGCGCTCCGCCTGTACACGCTCAGCTCGCCGCACGGCCCGCGCGCGATGCGCAGGTTCTGCGACACGTACGTCACCCGATCCGCGGCGCCGCGCTCCGCGGCGGCGACGTCCCCCGCGAGCCCCCCCCCGCCCCCCAGCGCCCTCAGCAGCAGCCGCCCTCCGCGCGCCCCCCCCACGCCGTCCTCCGCGTACAGCGCCGCCCACGCGCCGCCGCCGCCGCCTGTGGTAGGGCCCGCGCGCGGCGACGCGCGCACGCCCGCCTCCACAGCCGCTGACGCGGCCGTCGCCTCCGCCGCGGCGACGGCTTCTAGCTCTGCGGCGGCGCGGTGGATGGCGCCGAGCTCTGTGCGCGACGGGCGCGCGCCGGCGATGCGCAGCAGCGACGTGAGCTCCGCCTCGAGCGCGAGGCAGCGGCGGCGTGTCTCGACGACGGCGCCGCGGATGCTGCGGCGGCGCAGCAGCTCCTCGTCGAGCGCCTGCGCGGTGCCGTCGTCCGCGGTGGCGGCAGCGTTGTCGCTCCAGTGGCGGCCTGGGAGGGGAGTGGGGGGGGGGAGTGAGTGAAGGGATGATGGGGTAAGCGAGTGCTTTCCCGGAACAACAGAGGGCTCGGCATGAGGCGAACGCACAACCTGTCAATCGCATTAGAGATTACACGGTTTCCACAGGCGCAGAGCGCTCAGAGCAAACACACTTTGAGACTCTATTTGTAATTACCCCAGGTATTCCGTTGAGCCGGTGCGTGCTACTGTTGAAATGTGTTCTGCAAGCAGCAAAGGCGAGAACCTCGTTGTCGACGTGGTCAGCCATTACTGGCGTCTCTGCCATGCCCTGGCAAAGCTGCGGAAATAACCATTTGTTTTTGCTGGTAGCGCATTCAGAGAACTTGCCGGCACCAGTAAACATATAGGTAAGTTGGAATATCCGAAAGTCGGAGGCACAAAACCCCTCCCGTAACCAAGCGCCAGTCGTAAGATGCATCCACAGTGACAAGACCCCAGGGAACCAAAATTGTCTGACTGTTGCCTACCTAATTATGAAAACCCTACGGGCATGAGACACTGAAAGGCGCAGTGCAACACTGTGCGTGCTCACCCCAGATGAAGTCATCCAGCCTAGCGGCAACGGCCTCTAAGCTCTCTGACCATGTGTTGGACGGAGGGGCAACGCGTGCTGCCACTGCCGAGGTGCGTTGTTGCCGGTGCCCGAGAGATGCTGCGGGGACGAAAGCCACCACGCCGCACCAGCTCATCGCCGCCAAGACGACCAGCAGAGCAGGAAAGCGACACATCATTGACGTCCTAGGATAGAGGGAGAGGACCCTGCGCACGGACACAGAGCAAAAGCTTAGAGGCGAGCGGAGCTGCGGCATAGCAAGATGCCGCCAAGCATAATCACGCACAATCGCATCAAAGTGACTAAAGCGCCAGCGGCATCGTGTGCGGTGGCCATCAATCTAGCAGCTGTCAATGGCCCCAGAAGGATTATTTTTTCACCTGTGGGCTGCCACGATGATTGGCGGGACTAGAAGGCGCAGCGGATGCCGGCTAAGCAATTGCGCAGCCGGGCCTGCTCCTGCTGCTGTCCACGCCTTGTGTGCAATTGCGGATCCGCGTGCGTGTGAGCTCAGCTGCAGCACTTCAAGAGCCCACTTGAAGAAGCTCGAAGTTGAAGCCAAGAGAAGTGGTTGACCCACGTGCACTGACTTTGCCGCGTAGTGCTCCCGCGCCGTCAGTCTACGACTGGTTCCCATGGCGCAGGCCCCCGTCACTCTCGGGGAAGGAGAAAGCGAACTCCTCAAGTTCGCTGCCAACTACAAGAAGTGCTTAGGCACAGCTCTCATCAGCAACCAGAGGATAGTCTGGAAGGCCACGGATGCTCAGGCCAAGGTTCAACATGTGGAGATGGCCTGGAGCCTCGTCAAGGATCACATGGTCAGTACTCCTGCAGGCTGTCATGGAGACTCGCTTCAGCGAAATCCAGGAATAATTAGTAGCAGGGCGGCCCATCCTCCAATCGTACAACGGTAGCAGGATCAGATTAGCTCCAATTCTCTCGACCTTTACTTGCCCGTTCCATGCCGCAACAGCAGGATCTGTGTGATCTTTACAAGTGGCATGTGCTCCCAGATAAATCCGGCGCAGCAGCAGCCGCACGGTGTCCTGCGGGCCGTTCTCCAGCTGCTATTCTGCGGCAACTGCACCAGCTCTATGGTGTCATAGGTCTTGCATCACGGGCCATGGCACTCTTTTATCTTGCAGCAGCGGCGCCTGGCTCAGCACATGTTCACAAATGTGAAGCGCCTCTCCAAAGCTAGTACGTGGCGCTGCAGGTATCGGGCCTTGCCTTCACAGCACTGACACATCCGGCAATCCCGACGTTGTGCTAGCATTGTCAGCTTCAAATTTTCCCAATGCTTGCAGTGTCTGAACTCATCGCTGTGGCGGAAGAACCCTATTATTTTTTCACACCACAGACATGCGCGCGTGCAGCAGTAGGTGCTGCCCCCTGCCGGTTCTGCCAACAACAAGCAGCAGTACAATACACATTTTGCATTTTTTGACCCTGGTTTCTACTCTGTCGCCACCTCAGCCGCATCAGCTTTTCACTTTCTGCGTACCTGCAGCAGGTTGGTCCCTGCTGCATTGTCACCCCCCCCCCCCCCCCCCGCCCCCTCCCCTCCCCCTCCCCCCTCAGGTCTCCCCCGCCACCTCCGCAAAGGCCATGATCAAGGTGAACCCGACATCCTCCGCCGTAGACCCTATGGTCATACAGGTGCTCGACAGCGGCCTCGCAACAGCGGCCGACATACTGGCGACGGCGCGCAGCACGATCCTCAAGGTGCTGCGCAGCTACGCAGGCAGCAGCGGCGGCGGCGGCGGCGGAGGCGGCAGTGCTGCGGGGGGGGGTGCTGCGGGCGGCGGCAAGGCCAAGTCGCTCAATGGGGACGGTGGCGAGGGGGCGCCACGGGGGGCGCAGAGCTGGGGTGCGGGCCACAAGCGGCAGCGCACGGCGGGGCCGCTTAGCGGCGCCGGCGGTACGTGTGTACTCCATGTGTACGCTATGTGTACTGCAAGTGTATTGCACGCATGCATGTATGTCTAAGTGTGTGCACGCATGGCCCTGGGTGCACGCAGGGGCTGGGGGGGTGGTAATGTGACGCCTGCTTTGAGGAGTTGAAGTTGGACTCCTGCGCCAACATGACGCAGGCAAGCGCCGTGGGCAGCCTCACAATGCATTTCCTCAGCAGCACAGGCATGCCATAGTCACTTCACCTTCTGTCAACCTGAGCTGTGAGATTTAGTGGCCGTAATCTTGATTGATGTTTGCATGCTCGATGTGCGTTGCGAGGTGCGGTCACCGCTTGCTGCTGTGAATGGCCGGCCTACGCAGCAGCGTCGGGCAGTGCCTGCGCACACAGTCAGCGCGCATTTCACCTCCGCCTATTGGCGCGCTGCACGAGCATCAACTTGGGTGAACACTCGCTGTCTGTGCGACACCGCACCTGACATTCGTGTTGCCGCGATGCTGCGCTGCCGATGCACGGCAACGAACGCGCGCCGCCGACTTCAACTTCAACTCTCCCTCACACGCCAACTCCCCCCCCCCCTCCCCAGGACGCGCGCTGGACGCGGCAGCAGTACAACCACCCGCCGCCGCCGCGGACGGCGGCGCCGCAGACGTCGCGCAGCGCCGCGCCGCGCTGCTCGCGCGCGACGCCGTCCTGCGCGCGCAGTACGCGGACGTTGTCGAGGGCGGCGTCCTCAGCGACGCCGAGTTCTGGGCGGGGCGGCGCGGGATGCTGGAGGGGGAGGCGGCGGCGGCGCGCGCGCGGCGGCAGGGGGCGCGCTCGGCGCTCGGCGCGGATGTGCGGCCCGCGGTGGAGGGGGCGAAGCAGGTGTTCCGTCTCACGCCGCGCGACATCCACCAGATCTTCCTCATGTACCCGGCGGTGGAGCGCGCGTACAAGGTGAGCGAGCGCGCGCGGCGGTGGCGCGCGCGCAGGTGCAGGTGCGGATGCGACACGGGAGCGGAAGCGGAGCGCAGCGTCGCTGGACGTGAAGTTCTCTGTTGAGCATGCACGGGAACTGCGTCTGGCTCTGTAATACGCAAGCGCTGGCGCACGGGCACAGGCCCCCACGGAGCTGCTGCAGAAGGAATGTCTTGGTTTAGTCTTCCAGTCGCAGTAGTCACAGTACCGTTGAGCACTGTTGAGCCTATCCCAGTGGCAGGGCAAGGTCCCGAGGAGCTCTGGGTCAAGTGCTTGCAGTTGCAGTAGTCGCAGCACCCACTGTTGAGCACTGCTGAGCCTACATATCCTGTTGATATTTGCACTCACGTCCAGGCTAAGGTCCCCGTGGAGCTGTCGCAGAAGGAGTACTGGGTCAATTCCAGTCGCAGCAGTCACAGCACCTATGTGTTGAGCACTGCTAAGCCTATCCTGTTGTGATGTGCGCGCACGTCCACGCCAAGGTCCCCGTGGAGCTGTCGGAGAAGGAGTTCTGGGTCAAGTACTCCCAGTTGCAGTATCCACAGCACCATTGAGCACTGCTGAGCCTATCCTATTGATATTTGCAGGCCAAGGTCCCCGTGGAGCTGTCGGAGAAGGAGTTCTGGGTCAAGTACTTCCAGTCGCAGTACTACACACGCGACCGCGGCGGCGCGGCGAAGGCGGGCGGCGCCACCATCAGCGCCGGCGACGACATGTTCTCGCGCTTCGCCGCCGAGTACGAAGGTGCGTCAACAACACTTGAAGTTGGGCACACGAAGGGTGCATGGAATATTTTCATCTTCAGTATCAGCGACATGTTTTGTGCTTCGTTGCCGAGTACGAAGGTGCGTCAACAATGCTTGAAGTTATTAATGCAATAGAATATATGCATCGTCAATGTCATCCTGTTCTCGCGCTTTTGCCGCCGAGTGCGAAGGTGCGTCAACAACACTTGAAGTTGTGGGAAGGCAGATGGTATGGTCATACTTCTACATCATCTTCAATGCCACAGTTTATCGATGACTGCTGTGATCAATTCAGACGCATCACTTGCAAAGTGGGTCTTGAACATCTGAGGCATGCTACGTGGAGTTTGTGGAGCAGTGCGAGTCTCACTGAGAGATGCGCCGTGTCCGCTTGAGCTGCACGCCCGCAACCTGCACTTCGGGTCAGGGGTTAGGGTTGCAGCTTTCTTCTCTTGCCCGCTCTCTTCTGCTGCTCGTGGATGATTTGCGCTGCTGACAATTGCCACCACTGGTCACTGCGCACACGTACCCATGTCATCGATCCACCCAGCTCATGCGCCAATCCTCCGCTGCCCCTCGCGACGCGCGCAGAGGAGAAGCGCAAAGCGGCGGCGGCGGCGGCGCGCGGCGGCGGCGGCGGCGGCAGCAGCAGCGCGGCGGCGGCGCGCGGGAACAGCGCGCAGCAGCGGCTCAGCGGCACGGAAGGCGTGGACCCCACGGTCGACTTGGCGGCTCAGTTCTCGGACTACCACTCGCGGCCGGTGAGTTCGCTGCCTGTGTGAGTGAGTGAATTTCGCGAGAAGTGGTGGGGCTAGCGGTAGGGGCGGGGCGGGCGTGCGGTCGTCTCACGTGCGGTGCGGTGCAGCCAGACACTGCCTGCGTGACTGAGTTGCGCGAGCGGTAGTGGGGCTAGCGGTAGGGGCGGGGTGGGTACAAGGGCGTCATTGCGTGCGGTGCGGTGCAGCCAGACGCTGCCTGCGGGACTGAGTTGCGCGAGAGGTAGTAGGGCTAGCGGTAGGGAGGGGGTGGGTACGGGGGCATCATTGCGTGCGGCGCGGTGCGGCCAGGCGCGGATGGAGCGAGTCTACCGCGGCCATTCAGTGCTATGATTGCCTTATATGTACACATGGGCTGTGGCGTCGCAGTAGGGCGTGTAGTGGTCAGTGTCGGGGTGCTCATCGTAGTGGCTCAGCTACGCTGCTGGATTGCCGTACCACGGACACGCATTTCGACTGCCAGTCGCTGACTACCACCACATGTTCCGAGTCACCTGGCGGCAGGACGGTGGACGGATGCCCAGTCGCTTCGAAGGACAGTCACATTGCGCATGGTCATCTGACCACAGCGCCACTCCCGTACATGCATGTCTCGCAAGCTGCGGCCCTCACAGCTCGAGGGGCAGACCCTAGCCCTAATCCCGACACGCGCGCACGCGCCACCGCTCACAGCTAATCCAACTTCAACCGCAACTTCATAACCCTAACTTCAACCGCCAGGTCGACGACCGCGGCCCCGAGGAGCGCGCCGGCGCCGCCGACGCGCAGGCCGTCATCGAGCGCCTCAACCGCCACGCCGCGCTCGTCATGCGGCCGCGCGCGGGCGGCGGCGGCGCGCCGCACGACGACCCTGCTGCCGCAACGGACCTGCCGGAGCTGCACGCGCCGGCGCCGCCGCCGGTGCAGCCGCTGCACCTGGCGAACGCGTCGCGGTACGCGGGCGCGCAGCGCGGCGCGGCGGCGGCGGAGGGGGGCGGCGCAGCGGCAGCGCCGGTGGTGGTGAGTGATGGCGCGGTGTTGCGCAGGGGTGGAGGCGCAGCAGGCGTTTGCCTGAGAGCGGTGGTCTGGGTGGGAGGCTGGGGGTTTGACGCAGATGCAGATGAGGGGAGTTGAGGCTGCGGCGTGGCGCATGCGCGCGGTGTGCATGCTGGTGCTGATGCTGCGGCTGCTGCGCCCCATGGGCTCGTTGTTGCAGCCAGAGCAGGCAGCCCTGCGGGGGGGCATGGGGGCCAGATGTGGCGGCAACGGCGGCGGAAGCGGCGGCGGCAGTAGATGCCTTTTGAACAACAAACCAATGACCACACCAGTCGTGGATGTCTGGTGAGGTGTATGTATGTATGCGCTTGATGTCAGCCCACTGGCGCCTTAGCGGCTTGTGCAGCAGTGGCGGGCAGTGTTAGGCGTGGCGGTGTTGGCGTTTGCTTACTGAAGCAAACGCGCTATCCTGTGAGGTGCCTGTCACTCGGGCGGCCATTTGCGTAGAGCACTGTGCGAGCTTCTTTGGTCATGTCCTTTTTTGTAGCAGCGAGGCAGGAAGGCGCTGCTCTGTGGGGCGCAGTGAGAGCGCCATTCAGATTCTAACTTCATTCTGCAGCGCCGAAAGCGTGTCTCCCTTGAAGCCACATGCATCAAGCGCGCCCGCCCCCCCCACACACACACGCACACATCATTGCAAAACAACACCGCCACACACTGCAGCGCCGCCGCGCCGCGCGTGCCGCCGCAGGCCGTGCAGCTGCGGGAGCCCAACCTGGCGCGTGCGCTGCCGCCGCCGGCGCGCGCCCTCGACGTGCTGCAGGCCTGCACCAAGGAGGCGGCGGGGGCGGGCGCGGGCGGCAGCGCCGCCACCGCCAAGTCCTTTCCGCAGGAGTTTGTCACGCAGATGCACCGGCACTTCCAGGTCATCGGCGAGCTGCTGCGGCATTTCTATGCGGGTATAGGCGGCGGCGGCGGTGGCGGCGGCAGCGACATTGTGCAGAAGGTGCGTGCATGGTGATCGGCCGCTGCGGGTGCGCTTTGGTGCTGCGGGTGGAAGCGGCGGGCAATTGAGTGGCGTGCTGCTGCCGCTCGCGTGTCGAGGGGTGGTTGGGCGGCGGCGGCACTGGCGGAACCACTGCATGAGTGCCCAGTTTATAGGTGCTCGCGCATCAACATACACCAACCAGGTTTCATCCATGCGCTCACACATCGATATTCATGTTTTTGTAGGGCCTTAACATCAGCACGTGACATGCTTGGCCATCTGCTTCCGTCTCAACACTAACAATGGTCTGCGCATCGTCCCGCTGCGCGCTTCTAGCAGCTCCACCGCCTGGTGACCAAGATGGGGAGCAAGTACGACGAGCTCAAAGCGCTGCGGCAAGGGCTCCCAAGGGATGCCCAGGGCAGCCAGCTCTCCACGCTGATCAAGCCTCTGCTGGACAGTCTCGACGACGCGTTCGAGAAGTACGAGCACTATAAACGGAGCGCCGCTGCGGCGCCTGCTGCTGCAGGTGCTGGCGGCGCAGGTCCTCTGCCTGCAGCGCCGCTGGTGCGATAATACATTGTGGTCACTTATTATGAATATCCCCTGAGGGCGAATCTACCATCTTTTTTGTACAAATTGGACTGCAGCTAAATTTGTGTACATACAGCATATGTGTACTGTCCTCATGTACTGTCCTCATGGGCTCCTAGGGGACAGAACCTGTGTGGTCATCAATTCCGCTGCCCGCGAGTGGGGCGAAAACTCACGCACCTACAAGCCTGGAGATGGTTATAGCTTTGTGCTGTGCTAACTGTACTGCGCAGGACATGGCTACCAGGAAATGACAGTAGAAAAAGCAGCTGCAAACACCCCCCCCGTCTTCCTGTTTGAATGGCCTCAGATTTCAGTTCCGAACCTGGCCAGCTGCGCCGGGGTCACAAAAGCTGTTGTTGTTGGCTGCTTGCTGATACACGGCGTCAGGTATCCGCGTTATTTGCTGCAGCACAGCCGTAGTCCCTTGGGACGGTGACGCTTGCTGTCTGACGAGAAAGCCAGCTCCCGCCAAAGTTGATTTTGCGTGGCGACCCCTTCAGCTGCCTCTGACTAAGCAGGGAGCACATACGCTCGCTCGCAACTGCCAGCGAGAACAGAATCAGCATCACACACGCACACGACACACAGCAGCACACAGCCTTCACCTCACTCCTCACTCAGCAACAGCACCATCACCATGGCGCCCATCAAGAACACTGTGGTCCTCGCCGCTGCCCTCGTGGCTTCCGGAGCGGATGCTTTCGCCCCACGCGCTGCGCTGCCCACGGCTGTGGCGCGTCCCACGACTAGCTCCCTCAGCATGGCCTACATGTGAGTACGACCGTGTGTGGCCAGCAATTGCACTGTGGGTGCTTTATGGCAGCTCTCCGGCACTGCTCCCTAATTTGGTACAGTACTAGTAGCATCTCCTTTGCTTGCTCTGTGGCCTCACCGCAACCGTGCACCTCGCCTCTGCTTCTCTGCAGCCCCGACGGCCTCACCCCCGAGCAGTGGAAGGCCATCAAGGACAAGGAGCAGGCAAACGCCGGCAAGAACCTTGGCGTGGTCGGCACCACGCGATTCAAGAGCCGCAGCTTCGAGGTGAGCCGCGTCAAAGCGTCTTGCGTCGTTGCTCTGTGGCTGCTGTCTGGACGTACTCAAGTTTGTTGTGCCTGAGCTGATACAATTACTGCATTAACTGGTCCACAAGAACTGCATACTTGGTCGAGCAGAAGTTCAGAATCCAGCAAGGGTTGCCTGCAGACTGGACATTGCTACACAGTCTTTGTTCGTTACAGACGCGTGAGAGTGCCTGTCTGCGTGGTTGCCAATGAGGGGCTTCACAGTATACATTGCATAGTTTGCCTCTGTTGCAGCCAGTACACAAGGCCCTACCACACACTGCACGATGCTGACCATAAATTTGTGCTCTGCCGTTGCTGTTGTGAATTAATGCAGGCCTTCCACCAGGCCCTGGAGAGCGGTGAAGGTGAGAGAGCAAACTGCCCTGGAAAGCTTTTGTTTACTTTGACGCAGCATCATGCATGCTTTGATATCAGAGACCCTCTCCAGCCGCCTGCAAAGAGCATACATCAGCAATTTGCCCCCCACTCACCGTCCAGACCATGATGCCTTTGCAATGGTGGCATCTCCTGATGCATCGCGGCGCGCTTGTACTATACAGTACTCTTGTACTCCCACACAGTACACTCACAGTACACCTGCACTCCTGCGCGTCTCAGGCGGCCACCTCTTCCCCGTGGACCTGAGCAAAGTGAAGTCGGGAGAGCTGACGCTGGCGCAGGTGCCCTACATGATGCGCAAGGACGGCGCGTGGGACGACTCCGATGTCGCTGACAAGGTGAGCACTGCTGCCATATGCGTGCGGTGCGGATCGCAATGCAAGTTGTTGCACGTGCGCGCCTGTGTACAGTTGAGCTGCCACTGTAGGCGCATCTGATTGGTGATATGACTGCCATCAACATTTTCTTCCACTTTCGCACACGCATACAGTGGTGGACTGCATGAAAATAGGAGGCACCTTGTCCGTTCCACTACATGCGTGCCATATTGCAACAGAGCATCGTCGACACAAGGACAGCCTGATATGGCTGCAAACGAAACCTGCACGCTGTCCGTGAGCGCCGGATGACTCCTGCTGTGCATGACGGTCATACGTACATGAACCTCTAACAACCACCCATGTGCACCCAAACAAAAAAAACGCATCAGCACCAGCAACCCTCATCACACACACATTCTACACTCTCGCCCATTCACTGCAGGTGCCGGGTGTGCAGAAGAAGGCGTGGCTGCCGGCCGACGAGCGGTACTACAGCGGCGGTTTGGAAAGGTCCAAGTCCTTCAACCTGTTTGGCACGCAGGTGAACCTGCCGTGGAAGGGCGAGATGCAGCCCGGCTACGAGCAGCCGGTCGTGGCGCCCGTGCCCCCCCCCATGCCCAAGCGCCGCGCAGCAGCGGTGAGTTGCGGGCAATGGTGCACACATGCCTGCATGCATATCATACATGGCGCTTCTCAGACTGTAGCCTTCACGTCAGTCCTGAGGTCCAGAAATTGGAGCAGTCGTTGGATTGTAGCCTGTACAGGCAGGCAGTTCCCTTGGCTCTCTATGAAGCACGCTGCGCCAGGGCTGGGTGTTGCGCGCAAGTTTTTGTTCCAACAGCACGCAAGGATGTATGTGTGGCGCCGTGATACAATGCTATGGTTGTGGGCATGTTGTGTATGTCTTCATTTGCACCTTTAAGTGTTCAGCACACTCGCCTCAGTGGGCGGACGTGTGTGTGCATGCGTGCCCTACTGTAGGCTAGCTTCGAGAAGCGCGTGAACCGTTGGCACCTGCCCCGATCGCATCTCCTCACCACAACTTCGCCCTGTGACTTGCCCACAGGCGTCGCCCAAGGCGAAGGCAGCAGCTAAGGCGCCAAATGCGAAGGCCGCCCCTGCCCCCGCGCCTTTTGTCGCCGCAAAGCGCTTTGGACTGTTCTGAGCGGCGAGCTGAGCGCTGCAACTGCAGCGCGGCTCAGCAGGGACTCTCCAGCATTGAAGTTGCATTGAAGTTCCCTCGGCGGCGACGCCTCACTCGATTTTGATTCCCCCCCAGTGCGCACCTTCAGTGCGTGTACCATGTAACGTTGGCGTGTATATACGGTCAAATGGCCTCCCCTTACCTACAATGATTATCATAGCGGCAGCAGTGCTGCCATTTCGGCGGCAACGCACGCTGCCACCGCACACCTCTTGTGAGCGGACAAGCTTTCCACTCCAGTTTTATGTCGCTGTGTTCCGGCGGCTTCGGAAATGTTCCGCTGGCGCGCAGTGTAGGCGCGTGCGTGGTCTGAGCAGTGGATTTAGTAGTGCTCGTTGTGACTCGGTGCGGGCAGCGTGTGCTGCACGAGCGTGCAGAATCCACTGTCAAGGCGCAGCAGGGTTGTATGTGTCAGGTGCCTCGTGATGGGTGTTGTGAGGGGGCCGCTGGCAGCGCAAGAGGTGCCACATAAGGAAGCTCTGAACAATGAAACTACTTTTTTTCTGTCCGGCGCACATGCCAGCCTTGTTGCTGCCCCTGTTGTCCACGACCTCCTGTTGCACTTGACTTGATCCCCAGGCCTGCGGCCGTGACGCTGTGAACGGTTAAAGTCAGTGTTGTGCGGCATCTGTCTTAGTCTGCGCCAAATGCAAGGTTGTCAGCACAATGTTTAAGATCCATGTGCCAAATGCTTTGGCCATTTTCGTCACCATGCTTGTTGTAGCAACTGTGGCTCTGCTTCTGCTCTCGCTGTCTTGAGAAGCGCTGGCTCGTTTTGAGTGATTTATACGACTTGGCAGCACTTGGACTGTCAAAGTGGGTACCGCATGAATCACGTTTGGCCTGCCAGCCTGGTCTCCCAGAGCTACATGGGTGCTGCTTGCAGTTGCCCTCCAAGACACCAACCCTGTGATAGCACTTGTCAAGGGTCTCCAAAAATGCTGCTCAAACTCGCAACCGCGTCCCACGAAAGGGACTTCAACCGTTCCATGAGACTTCGAACGTGAAGATTCCAGAAAAGGTGCTCCCGTTGGCAAAAGGACTTTAAACGACATGGTGACGACCAGGAAGAAGGCTCGTGTCCTGGCTCTCGAATCCTCTTGTGACGCCAAAGCGGAAGCGAGTCAACAGCAACATGGTGAGTGCGTGATTTCGTTTCAAGCTTTTGCAAAATGAGGTTGGGAGGGTGATGTTCCTGCAGTTGTTGTGTCCTCTAGGATCTGCATCTCTCCACTGCAATTGTGTCTCCTTTTCGCGCCACAAGGTTCAGAAATCAACGTCGCCGCACATGTCGGGCATGCCTGAGTTGACTGTTACACATGCATGCTGCAGGCCCTGGCACAATCTGGGTTTCAGTATCCTATTTCCGGGTTCTTTTGTCCTGTTGAAAACCCCCTATATCCTGTTTTGAAAAAAAAAGTTTTCCCTGATGTGTTCTGGGCACAAAGCTGTGTGCTATAGACACTGAGAGCGCAGCAAACAAGCTGCAAAGCAATGTCCTACTTTGCAAGGCCTTAATGCTGCCTTTACATGTACATGGATCTATTTTTTATTATGTGCGGTGGACAAAAATCCTTTCAAAGTGGTTTGTCGATATGCAAGAACTGACAGCCTCTGAACGGAGAGCACACCTACTCTTAGTGATACTTTATGTACTCATGAACCTGTATTTTTGAAGGCCCACTTGAGGGAGGCCAGGTATCCCGTGTGTTTCTAGGGTGTAATTGTATGCAGCAATCTAGTTGGCACTGTGCCCTGTGAATACTTGATGTGTGTTGGGTGCAGTAGGCTTGGAGATTCGGTGCAGCAGCTGTAGCTGCTGCTACACTGACTGCAGCAGTGGTTCTACTACTCTTCTGCTGCTGCATCAGGTAGGCGAAAGGGTGAGGGTCAGCTGAGCTCCAATCTTGCAGTTGTCGAAATGGTATGATATGCCTGCAGTCTCTGATGCAGAAGCTCAGCACCTCAAGCACAACGTATGACTTGATGGCACTGGATGTACTACATAGTATGCATGCAATCTGCTCCTGGTGTTATGACAAAGTTGCCTACTCTGAACAACACGCATGCACGTGTTGTGCCAGCCTAGATTTTGTGCAGTGCATTGTGCCATTGGATTTCCAACATACATCTGTTCCCTTGTGTCCTCAGACATGTGGACGAGGATCTTCGAGTTCATGCCGCGTGGGCACTACCTCCAGCTTTCATCCGTGAGCACAGGGTGGCGCTCGCTTTACGCCAGTGCTATGCGGCACAGGGGGGGGGAAGAAGCACAGAAAAAAACGACTGTGCGGGCCATGCTTGCATCAGTGCCCCTCATGCAGCGGGCAGTTTCAAATGGGTGCAAGGTGACTATGAGGGTACTGCGTCACGCTGCCGCGTGCGGTCCTCTAGGTGTGCTGCAGTATCTGCACGCACATGGTGTGCAGCGGGGCATCTATAAGAGAGATTTGTCGGTTTGCGAGGCCGCAGCTGAGCGCGGGCACCTGGAGATAATGCAGTGGGCGCGCACCCAGGGGTTTTCGTGGGGCACAAGCACAAGCGCAGCAGCGGCGAGCTCAGGGCACCTGGAGGTGCTGCAGTGGCTGCACGGCGCCGGATGCGGGTGGGACGAGGCGACATGCCATCGCGCCGCAGCAGGCGGCCACCTGGACGTCCTCCAGTACGCACGGAGCAACGGCTGTCCGTGGAGCACCACGACATCTCACATGGCGGTCAGCCGCGGCCACCTCCAGCTTCTCCAGTGCGCGCATGCGCACGGCTGCCCCTTGGCCCCCGGCATACACACCACGGCCGTGCTTGCAAACCATCTGCATGTTGTTCAGTGGCTGCAGGACATAGGCTGCCCCTTTGACCCAACGGTGTGCTCGGTTGCCGCCCAACAGGGGCACCTGGACATACTGCAATGTCTGCCGGCGCACGGCTGCCCGTGGAATGAAGCACTTGATTTCTTAGAGTGGACCGTGTACATGAATGTGAGTCCCCTCGTCCACAGGATAACTGCAACGGTAGAGTGGGCGCTGGCAAATGGCTGCCCGTGCAGTGATGCGAGTAGGTCGCGATACGCGGAGCTGCAGCGCATGGTGCAGGCTGCTCAGGCATGCGGCTCTGGGTGACAGTTGGCGGTTAACATTCGCGGTCAGCTTCAGAAGAGCGCCACCGTTAGCTTGCGCTTGCATGCTCGTTATGCATCACGCAAATATGCACACGCGTGTTTCCATGTGATGATTCCTACTTCTATTTTGTGTATGTTCTGCATTGCATGGTCTGTGTTGTCTTGCAATTTGCAGCAGGTGTTTGGGCTCACTGTGGTCAATGTACGGGTACCAACATGCAAGCATGTGTATGATAGACAACACCTGGGCGCATTGCGTTACAGTTGGCTTTGGGTCGTGTCAATGCGCATGATGACTGCAGGCCTTCAGAAAGTGAGATGTGCCAGTTTGTATTGCCGACTGCTTGCGTGTATGGAACAAACTGTGTTAGCCGCGCTTGCTTGCGTGCTTGGATGCTTGGCCGGACCTGCTCTGCTAATGGTGTTGTCTTCTGGCATTGCTGTGATGTGCTTCAGTCAGACCATGTGTCTTCTCATGGCTTTCAATCTGTGTGGACTAGTGCGTCGAGTGTTCCTACACAGTATCAGCCTGTATGGCATCACCAACTTAAGTGCTGCATTCACAGCAACTTGGTGGGTGCACGCAGTTTGGCCTGCTGCTGTCCATACAATTTGTTCTCATGCTAGTCACCTCACTGAGGCAAGCCATGCTTGGCTTGACGCGTCTGAATTCTGGTCCAAGTAGGCAGGAAAGTCACTCAGCCCAAGATCTGCGCATGCGATTATGATACCGGCCAATTCCAGCTATAGGAGCGCTTCAAGCCTTACTTGCTAGTTAACGAATTCCAGGCGCTAGTTGGCAGAGTACTGGTGACATCTCCCTCTCGCACTGTGTAGATGCACTAACACTGAGGCAAGCTGTAAAAGAGGAAGTGGATATGCCACCATGCATGCATGTGGTCAGCACTAGGAATGTGCAATTCGCGGGATGAATTGACCCATTTTTGAGGTGCATGCTACCATGCTGCTTGGCGCAAACAGAGCATCTGACACGCCAAAAAATCAGCAATATGGGTGTTTGCGTGCAGTGATGGAGTTGCTTGCTTGTGGACAAGCAGGGAGCCTCACTGCAGGACACTCAGCTTAGTCTGCGCCAAATGCAAGGTTGTCAGCACAATGTGCGAGATCCATAAGCCAAACGCTTTCGGGCACCTTCGTCGCCATGATTGTGTATAGCAACTGTGGCCTTACTTCCGCTGATTTAGGTGCAGGCTTGCTTGGAGCCTTGATTGATACCACTTGGCAGCTGTCCGACTAGCAGTGGGCGCCCCAGCATCAATCACATACATGCTTGCCTGCCAGCCCACACAGTTTCTCAGAGCTACTGCCCTTCCCAGGCTCGAGCCCGTGCGGGCTCTTGTCGCAGTCCTTCAAATAGGCGTGCGGCACAAAGCTGGTCGCGCAGCATCAGCCCTCCGAAAGACGCGAACAAAACGGCGGGCGCCCGGGGCAGGGGCATGCACTTCGCCTCAGACAACGGCACTTCGCCTCAGGCACTTCGCCTCAGACACGCCTTAGAAGTATTCACAAACTTGAAGTTGTATATTATGTCCTGGACCGCATGGGCTGCGCGCACGATAAATCGGGCTTGCAATAACTAAATCTACGGGGGGGCCGGCGGTTCGGCGCTGGCCGGCGAGGGCCGCGGCACTTGCAACAGTGCGATGCGGCGGTAAGCGCTGACGTCGCCATCAGGGGCAATGACTGCGTTCCAGTTGTCGATCACGACACGTGTGAGCGCGCGCTGTAGCGCGAGGGAGGTGCGGCGGCGCCAGAAGGCAACGCGCTGCGCGAGATTGTAGCTGCCCTGCGAGCTCTGCTCGGCGAGTGCGTGTAGCAGCGCTTGGGTGTCGCGTGACATAGCGCCGAAGTGGTCAAAGGCTGCGGAAAATAGGGTGTGTGTAGTGGGGTCCAGGGCCCCTGAGACTACGTATGTGTCTATCTTTTCCTGCGAAGCCGATTCAAGCACGCGCTGCACATCGCGCGCGCCCCCCTGAGCCTGACGGAGGCGGGAGGGGCATGAGCTGTCACGTATGGTGACGTCTATGCAACAACCTACTTCAAAGCCGCCGCGCAGTTTAGTGCACCGGCCTGCCGCTACCGCGTCAGCGCTCGGCTGCACTTTAGGGACTGGAAGGCAGACCTGGTTGCTGCCAAAGACAATGTCCATGAACTTGTTGGACCCGTGGCGCGCCGCGTAGCGGCGGAAGGGGGCAAGGGTGTCCCGGTCGAGACCGCGGAGGTGGGCCACCTGCTTGAGCAGCTGAAAGAGCGCGTCTGCGAGCAAGTTGTGTCGCGTGACGTGTGCAGCGGCGCAGGTGGGCACCCGAGTCCACTGGTCTATGGCACTTGGGGCACCGCGCCGCAGCGGGGGCGGGGCGCTCCACGCCCAGGTGGCGCCGCAGCGTCTCGCGGAATTCCGGCGGGGACATGGTCTCCGCTGGGTCAGTGCTCGGCAATTGCGCCAAGAAACCCATGGCCCCCTTAGAGGCGCCGCTGCGCCACGCCGCGACTGCTTCCAACGCATTTGCTGCTTCAAGCCGACGCAGCTGCGTGGCGGCGAGCGCTGCGTCTAGCACCCGTGATAGCGCCGCTTGACGCCGCGGCAGCACGGCGGCCGGCGGGGCCTGGGCAGAGCCTGGCTCGCGCGCCACCGCTGGCGCAGCAGCGCGGCGCGCGCCGGCGCGAGTCCGCATGCCCGGCCCCGCAGCTCCGCCTGCCCGTTGCAGCAGATCGCGCAGCGCCCGCCATGCGCCGTCGTCCTGGCGCCAGTCCTGGTACCAGACCGTGGGCAGGAGCAGTGCGAGGGCCGCTGCAGCCTCATCGCTGCCGCTGCGCAGCTGCTGCAGGCAGGTAGCTATCTGGGTGAAGGTGAAGCCATAGCGGGCATGCTCTAGGACGCGGCTGCGTGCCGCGACTGGAAATGCCGCCAGTGCCGGCCCCATGCACTCGAGGGAACGTGCAGCAAATGCGGCACATGCACGGGGCGCCGCGCCCAGCACGCCAAAGCCACCACTCCCCAGCCGCAGATGCACGCGTACCTGCTGATGTGCTGGTAGCCTCACTGGGGCCTCGCCACCCCAGTCGGCGCCGCGTACCCATGCCACTGCCGCCGCCCACAGAGAGGGCGGCGCCGCCGCCGCCGAAACCGCCGGCGGGCCGCGGCAATCGTCACCCGCCGCCGGCGCGCCCTGGTGGGCCGGCGGCGTAAGGCCCGCCGATGGCTCCTGCGCCAGCGCGGCCACGGCCGCTAGCGTGATGGCGTCGAAGCGCCGTAGCTCCTCGTGCGTGAGGGATGGCGCTGTATTGCGCGAGACATGCCCTGCGCGGGCGGGGACGGCAAGACGCAGAATGGAGAAGGCAGCCTGCACATCCTCCATCTGCACAAGCTCCGCAACCAGGCGGTCGGTGCCGGGGGCACGAAGGGTCGCCGCCACTTGCGCGCGCACGAAGCCCTCGGTGCCGACCGGCACCCCCATCAGCGTGATGCCGTCGTCTAATACTGGTACGGGGACATTGGCGGCGGCAAAGACGGCGGCGGCGCGCTCGCGGGCGCCGCCTGAGGCCGGCACCAGCGCCGCGCATTTCGTGACGTTGACCTGAATGTTGAGCTCGCTCAGCGCCTGTTGTATGAAGCAGAACGCGCGGCCAACGTGGCCGAGCACCGGCGCGTCACAGCTGGGCGTCATGATGGTGAGGTCATCGAGGTAGCCCGGAAGCGCCAGTTGCGGGAACTTGGCGCGGGCAGCCACCATGGTGCCGCGCAGTGCCAGCGCGAACAGCAGCGGCCCCAATGGGTCGCCCTGCTGCACGCCCTGTTGGGAGAGGATGATGGCGGCGTCGAGGTGCCCATCTAGGCCAAATTGTAGCCAAGGGGCCCGGCCGGGGCCGTGGATGTGCTCGACGTAGCCGTACAGGCCAGGCAGATGCTCGGCCACCGCGGTGAGGACTGCCGAGCGCGACAGCGCGTTGAAGGCATTACTGCAAGGAGCACGCCGCCGCACTCATGCGTGAGCTGCGCCATGAGCGCCACTCTCTCTGCGCCCCCCCGCGCGCCGACCCCAAACTGGCCAATTGGTTCCAGCAGCGCGGAGACGCGGTCCCGGGTGTCCGTGCAGAAGGTGCGGGCGAACAGGCGGCGGATGGTGTCGCCGCACGCGATGGGGCGCGCCTTCTCGCCCACAGCGCTGAGGCGCGCGGCCGCGTGAAGGCGCCAAAAGGGGGCGGGCAGCGCGGCGGGGGTGGAGTACACCGCGGTACCCAGCCACGCCAGCAGCTCAAGGAGCCAGTCAACCGTGCGCCCCGACGTGAAGTTTGACTTGATCACCGGAGCTCTAGAGTTTTGCTGAGAGAAAGAGGATGGTGGCCAGCAGGAAAAGGGCCCGAGTCTGGCTCTTACATCCTCATGTGACGCCAAAGCGGAAGCGAGCCTACAGCAGCGGGGTAAGAAGCGTGTTCAAGTATTGCTTCTCGGTTGCAAATCCGGCATTTCTCACGCGAGACTGTGGTCGGTGTCCTGTAGCATCTGCATCACTCCGCACCGACTGAGTCTCGCTACTGGACCACCAGTCATCTCTGATATGAAGCGACACCCCGCACATGTCGGAGCTTTCTGCTGAACGCAAGAGTAGAAAGTGGTCGCTTGCTGTTTCACTATTTTTCGGCCCTGCATTTCCTGATGCCCTCAGATATAGGGACGAGGATCTTCGAATTCATGCCGCATGGGCACTACCTCCAGCTTGCATCTGTGAGCACGGGGTGGCGCTCGCTTTACGCCAGTAGCATGCAGCACAGGAGGTGGGAAGAAGCACGGAAAGAAACGACTGCACGAGCCATGGTCGCATCAGCGTCGCTCATGCAGTGGGCGGTTTTGAACGGGTGCACAGTGACCACGAGGGTTCTGCGCCACGCTGCCGTCTGCGGTCCTCTAGAAGTGCGGCAGTACCTACATGCAAACGGCGCGCACCGGGGCATCGACCCGTCTTACAACACGTGGCTGTGCAACGCTGCAGCTCAGCGCGGGCACCTGGAGATGCTGCAGTGGGCGCGCGCTCAGGGGTTCCCCTGGGACACTTTTACCAGCACAGCAGCGGCGCGCGCGGGGCACCTGGAGGTGCTGAGGTGGGCGCATGATGCAGGATGCGAGTGGAACGAAAGCACATGTAGTGCCGCCGCAGAGGGCGGCCACCTTCACGTTCTCCAATATGCTCGAAGCCACGGCTGTCCGTGGAGCACCTATACGTTATATCATGCGGCTAATCATGGCCACCTCCAGCTTCTACAGTGGGCGCACGCAAACGGCAGCCCCTTGCATCGCAACATACACTTGTGGGCCGCGCGCGCGGGCCACCTGCACGTCCTTCAGTGGCTGCACGAGGTAGGCTGCCCCTGGAGCCCAGGAGCGTGCATGGTGGCCATTCACTTGGGGCGCTTGGACATGCTGCAGTGGCTGCGCGCGCGCGGCTGCCCGTGGGACGGTGAGGACACCCTTGAATTCTTGACATGGACCGCGTGCATCAGTTCAAATCGCCACATGATTATTGGTAGGATACTGCCAACAGTGGAGTGGGCTTTAGCGAATGGCTGCCCATGCAGCGACGGGTACAGGTCCGCATACGAGCGTCTGCAGCGCGCAGCGCAGGCAGCAGCTCCGGCATGCGACTCCCCGTAGCAGCTCATTTGTGCGACTCGATTGCTGTAGCAGTCGGCCAGTAGCATCCCCCTTTGCTTACGCAGACAAGCCCATACAGGCGACCTTTCAGTAGACAATGCACCAAATATACATGGGCATGTCACACACTGTCAGGCCACATTGCCACGTGTCTTTTTCGGGCCGCGTTGCTTGCGTCAACTTGACGTGCCGCAGTGTCTGCATGTGGCCGTTGCGGCTACAGCATGATATGTGCTTTTGCATGGTGATGCACATTGTGCATGCCTCGCAGGTGAGTTCTGAGATACTGTTTTTGTGCAACCTGTGCAAGCTGCAGCATGATTGAAAACGCGCAGCCAGGTAGGTCAGGAGTAGGGTTGCAAAACAGCGTTTTAAGTTTAATTCTGAGTTCAAGTGCCCCTTTTGTGGCGGACTGTATGCTCAGAATCGAGCAGTCTGGCCACGTGCCCGGTTGCAAAAAAGCGTATTTGATGTTTGCTTCTGAGTTCAGGTGCCCCTTTTGTGGTGGAGTGTATGCTCGGAATCAAACAGTCTCACCTCATGCCCCACAAATACGCCCTTCGCGCAGCATGTGATCATGTTGAGTTTTGCTCAAGACATATTCCTGGTTGCCAACTACGCCCCAAATACGCCGTATTTGTGTGGCCAAATACGCTTCTGTGCAACGCTAGTCAGGAGTGATGATTGATGTGCGATGAGCGAGATGCTACTGTGCATTGCCTTGTGCCAAAACCAAAGCACACAACACATTGCTCATTTGTCGTAAAATCATTAGCAATTTCACCTAGCCATGAGCGTCGGGTAAAACTCCAATTCTCAGGTAATTTTGATTTAAAAAAAAATATATAGATTGCAATGGCCTGGAAACAGGTATCAATCGCCGTGCAATTTGCAGTATCATAATGTTGAAGGTGAGTCTTGGTGCAGTCTACAGCCTGGTGCTTAGGTGGGGGGCTTCATTGCTGCATCAAGATCCAGGGGGAGAAGTGTACCCGCTCTCGCTCTGGCCAGCTAGGCCTAGTAGGTAAGAACCACACATCTGAAGCTAGTACAAAGTTTACTACCAACAGCTCAAAGCAGTCATTATGATGCAGGAAACCCTGGTGCCTAGATAGGCAATCTCAAAAGGCATGTGACGGGTACCCTCTCATCAAACTATCAAAAGGTAAACACCCGAAGCCGTACACACGTGACCATCTTCAGCCTCGATGCTCCTTTGCGGTTAGGGTGAGGGGTTGGTTATGACGTCAAAACACCCACAAGTAAGAATACGCCATGTGGAGCACTGCTGAGAGAAGAGGGTAAAAATGCGCCAATGCTGTGCCTTTGAGGGCTGAAGGACGGGTGTGACTGCTCTCTCACTGGACTCTGGCTGGAGCCTGAGGGGGGGGGGGGGGAGGGGGGTCACTGTCTTGCCTCACGTTATGTATGTGTCCACAGTGTGGCCTCCACACCCATGGTGACTGATATCATCAGCAGCTTGCTACAAACTACAATATCAGCACAGAGAGAAATGTGTGTTTGCAGCGCCCAGTTTAGACACTCATGTGTATAACTTGACTGCTGCTTCCACCATCCCAAACTTGTGACAGCTCTTCGACACACAACTGCTACTTGCCATGGCAGCCTTCATGAAGTTCCACAAGCAGTTACAGCAGCACCTGAGCAGTGCGCACACCAGTCAATGCAAAAGACCAGACACCATGACGGCTTCAGGTCATTGGATGGCTGTACAAATTCAAAAAATCACAATGGCAATGGCACAAGCAGGCAGGCTTCAGCTGTGAACATCCACAAGCCTTAGGGTATTCTTTGACGGTATGCTGCAGTGCCACTGAGCAGACAAGGTCATGTGTTTGTGCTGGCCAGGCCAGCATTTACCGGTGTCATGACGCTCTGCGCTAGTGTCCAAGAACTGCACAAGTGCAGTCCCTGTCGCCCATCTGATGAGTTCGCTTCAAGCAGCTGCGCTGCACTGTCCTCGCTGCACACGCACCTGCCGCAGCTACATGCGGCATCGCCGCAGCAGCATTGCGGGCGCCGAGTGCTTGTTCTCTCGTCGCTGAGGGTTTGTGACAAGCGTTAGAACGACAGTGCTGCAGAAGTTGCCCTCTGCTGTGCAACCGTCACGCTTGCTCCACTGGAGCCATCACAGACTTTTGTTTTACTGAAGGTATGCATGGACCATGAAGCAAATCGCAAAAATGCAATCACTGACATTGCTCAAGGTAAGCAACGACCACTCACTTCGTCTCAGAGTCATCATGCATGTTCTACCGCTAGATATGACGCACCCCAATGCAGAGCCGCAAAGCCGCACAAGGCATGTTGCCGTACACCAGCGATGGCCGTGTGTGGCGGCGGCGGCACTGCATCAGCGGTGGTGGTGTGTGGCAGCGGCGGCAGCTGCAGCTCAGCTACTGCCGCACTTCAGCCCGCAAAAGCCATGAGAGGCATTTGCCATTGCCGGCGATCGCTACTGCTGCAGCACGAGCCACAACAGCCAGTGTCACCATTGCCAGCAGAGTCGCGGCGGTGCAGCAGGCAGCAGCTACCGCTCACCTGCTGCTGCAGTGCACTGCGCACGCATGAGCCACGAGAGCCGCATCACCCAATTACCATGGTTACCAAGTCAGCGAGTGACTCGAAAGCAGCAAGTGACTCGGTGTAGTTCGTTGCGGCGTGGCAGCGCAACTACTGCTGCAGGTCGGCGAGCAGCACCTGGCACTCGTCCGAGCAGCGCAGCCACGGCGGCGCAGCGTGCTCGTGGATCCACTTGTACCTGCACGGACGCGCAATGAGGAGTCGCACACTGAGTCCACGAGCGCTTGCAGTGTTGCGGAGGGGGGGGTGGCATGAGGCATCAGCGCTCAGCAACAGCGGCGGTGCATGCTAGCGTATCCGCCTGTAGCTTCGAAGGAGCGCGGTTACGGGGCTGCAGAACGCAGTTGCTTGTACTCAGATCTGCGCAAGTGCTATGTAGCATGTTTGAGCATGGCGGCGTGAGGTGTCAACGCTCAGCGCGCGGGGCCGTAGTATTGGTGCTGTGGCCCATGAGTGGAGGGATGGCGATGTGTGATACCTGCCTGGCTGCACAACATGGTGTACAAGAGCTGAGCTGCAATGAAAGAAGCACTTGGGCGTCTTGTGTGCGGTAGCAGCCAAATCTCCACCGAATGGTTGGCTGTATACACTATCAGCAGCATGCGGCACATTTGCATCGCTCGAGCACTGCTGGTCGTGCTACTGCAACAAACCTCAGTAAACCTGCTGATGTCTGTCACACGCCAGTTATTTGTGAATCCAATCATGGCGCGGCTGCTGGAGGGCACGCGCTTCTGAGCAGTTGCTGAGCAGCTATCCACGGAACACAGGGTTGGCAGATATTAGGTGTTCTGCTGCAAGATGTATACCTTCGGCATTGGCCATACTCAAACAGCTGCTAAAAAAAAATGCAATGTTCTGTGCTCCGCACTGCCTACTGCAATCAGACAGCCGTCGTGTGAGTTGGGGAATGCACATACATGCATACATACAGGCACCGTTGCTCATGCACCGGCACCCTTTGCACGGTGCGCAGCAGCCTTGGCCCTGTAACCGCCAACAGAGGCCAAAGAACGTTGGTATCCCGCATATACAGCAGTCTACACTGTATGCATCCAGGTGTCTTAAAAACACTTACCGAGGCACATACGCTGCGCTTAGGCCGGACTTTCCCGAACACGCCATCAATGGCCCTACATGCTGAGCGCCCTTTGAACGCACGCATATCGACTGAGATCTACATGGTTGTTTTTTTCAAGTACGGGTACACGCACCTGCGCGGCCACTCGCGCACCGGCCACACGGGCGTGCACGGCAGCGGCGGCAGCGGGTGTATATACTGCGTCCCCACGCGCAGCGCGCGCAGCGCCGGCGGCAGCGCGAGGCGGCGGTCGTAGCTCGCGCTGATGCTCAGCGAGCGCAGGCCCGGCGGCAGGTCCACCTCAAACTTGAAGTGCTGGCCGAGGTCCAGCGCGCGCAGCGCCGGCGGCAGCGGCGGCAGCGCGTGCGCCGCGGCGCCGGCGACCTGCAGCGCGCGCAGGCTGCACGGCAGCGGCGGCAGCGCGTGCGCGTGGTCGACGAGCACCAGGACGCGCAGCGTCGGCGGCAGGTGCGCGAGCGGCGGGCAGTCGGCGCCGGAGACCGCCAGCGCGGCGAGGCGCGGCGGCAGGCGCAGCGGCCAGGGCACGCCGCAGAGCTTCAGGGCCTCGGGGAAGGGGGACGGGGGGGGGGGGGGGGGGGGGGGGTCAGGTGCTGCTGCTGTGGTGCACTGGCTGCTGCCGGGGTGCACTGCGCAGGGAGCACTGCGCTGCGACGTGTGTGTGTGGGGGGGGGGGGGTGATCGGGCGGGTGTCAGACAGAAAAGGATCAGGTTTAGGATTAGGGTTAGATTTAGGTTTACGGGTAGGTTGCAAGGGTGTCTGGTGTCTGGCGCACCGCTGCCGTACTGCGCTGAGCAGGGAGCATTGCGCTGCGCTGACACATCTGCTGCCGTGCATCGGGCAGCGAGCGCTGCGCTGCACGGGCGAAGCAACGATGCGGAGCGGCCGTGACAATGGCGGCTGCTGCGGCCTCAGGCGCGCGGGCGCTTGATTTGTGGAGCTGCACATGAGCTGAACTTGATGCACAGGCCAGGCCTTTGCCTGCCTGGTGGTCCTTCGGCTGCCGGCAGCTGCACTTCAGGGGGGCCGTGCTGGCTCCGGATACTACCACGTAGCGCCCTGCTGCACAGCTGTGCAATCAGCTCGTGGATGCGTCACAGTTCACAATGCTCGGCGAGCTTGCTGGTGGCAGGAATCACACCAAGGTCACCCTGTAGTCGCAAATGTTGTGCCAAAGTTGCAGTCGCACCGCCGTGTCGTGCCGGTGAGACGGTTAAGAGCACAAAGCATCATGCCGTGAAGAGAAGCTAACCCCTCTGCGCCCGACAGCCCACCTCTCACCACCTCTCAGGGCACAAGAATCTATGACCATTCCTGTTGCAAGACCGCTCAGCATGTTGACTTGAATGACCAGCTTGGAGCAACCATGACCCACCAGTATTCGAAGTACGAGTGGCTGCACGCACGGCACAGCTGCTCCAGCTCTGAATGCACTAGCCGTCCTGCCCTGACTGGCATATGGTCACCGCTGCTGCCCCCTTGCGCACTGCAAGACAGACACTGCGACTGTCTAGGCAGGAGCTCACATGTGTAGCCACGTAGCCCGGCCGGATGACATGGAACAAGAACGCACGCAACGACCATGCACGATGGTGTGTTTGCCGCGGTAAAATGCAAGCTCACTGAAAGTGCATAACTTGAAGTTTGCAGTTCGAAGTGCAAAAGTACCTGCAGGCCGTCCGGCAGCTCCTCCAGCTCCGCAGGCACGCCGCCCCCACCCCCCGCCTCCTCCCCCCCATCCTGAGCGCCGTCGCGCCCGTAGCAGTGCAGCGTCAGATCCCGCAGCCCCCACGGCAGCGGCGCTCCGGCACCAATCACCAGCGCCGCAGGCGCCGCAAACAACACGCGCAGCCCCGCTGGCAGCGGCCCCAGACACACGGCAGCAGCGCTCTGACTGCGCACGCGCAGCTCCGTCAGGCCCTCCGGCAGCCACGGAGCGTCGCCGCGGGAGTTGAAGTCGCCGACGGCGTCGCATTCCAGCAGCGTGAGCGCGCGCAGCGCGCGCGGCAGGCGCGCCGCGGGCGTGACGCGCGCGCGCCTTACGCACAGCTCCGCCAGCGCCGCCGGCAGGCCGTCGGTGGCGAGGTCGCGCAGCAGCGCGCTGTACGCGCCGGCGCGCCGCGGCTCCTCGCGCCAGAGGTCGATGCGCACGACGCGCAGCGCGCGCGGCAGCGGCGGCGCGGCGGCGGCGGCGGCGGCGGCGGGCGGACAGAAGTCGACGGTCAGCTCCTCCAGGGCGTCGGGGGCGCGGGCGAGGACCGCGGCGGCGGCGGCGCGCGACATGCCGCGCATGGCGAGGCTTCGGAGGCGCGGCGGCAGGCGCACCTCGCCGTTGAAGTCCTGGGGGGTGGGGGAGGGGGGTCGTGAGCAAGCGTACAAGTTGCGGCATCCAGTGCAGATTCAAACAGCATCGGGCAGGCTGCCTGTAGATGGAGCATACCGCTTGCAGCGGGGATGCAATCGGGCGCACTGGTGGAATGCATGGAGCCATGCGATTGTCAGGCGTCAATAATAATAGTGCTCTTTGCGCCGCGCTCCACTCATAGGAAACGCACCTGGAGGTCAAGGTGGCGAACTGTGCTTGGTGGCTGCAGCGGGCCTGAGAGGCCCGTAATGGCGCCAAGGCGCAGCTTCACCACTCGGCGAGTGGCGAGGATACGTGTGAGGGCGTCAATGGGGGTGAGTACATTGGCACGCGCTGAGACGTTGATCTCGGCGTGGAGCCTGCGCGACAGACTCCAGCCATCCTTGGGCAGCAAGGACTGCCCCGCCACAACCTGCAGCACCCGCACGAGCAGATCGGCGTGCGTGTCCCCATCGCCATCGCTGTCAGCGCCGCCGCCGCTGCCGCCGTCCGGCAGCGATGGCGGTGGACGTTGCTGGTGCTGGAGCAAGCTTGCCATCAGCGGATCCTCTGATGCTACAAGCGCTGCTCCAACCGTGCTGCCGAAGATCTTAGGGTTACGGCCCCACCTTCGCCCGAAAAATCGTGCTATGCCTCACACGCTGACGCAGTGCTCCAGCGGCCGTCGCTCTGAAGTGGAAGCGCCGGTTACGAGGGCCGCTGCTGCTGCAAGGCCTGAAGTGTCTACTGTGTAGATGTTTACAGATCAACATTCGATTGAACTTTACAGTTGAACCTAACGTTGAAGTTCACGCTTCAGGAGAAAAAAAGGAGGAGGATCCTCGAGGCAGAGGAGGAGGAGAAAAAGGGAGGATACAAGGCTAGCAGCAAAGAAGAGGGCTTTGCGTAATTCCTGCGATGTGAAGCGGCTGCGACGCAAGACCAGCGCGGTAAGAGTGTCACAGTGATTTGTGCAAACCAGAAGCGACAGAATCGCAGGGGATGTGCACACTGATGTCGAGCTTGCGCCAGCTGTTGCAGCTTGGATTGTCGTACCACTGAAGTTATTTATGCCTCTCTCCTTTGCGATGTGGTTGCGTATGGGTTGCAGATTAGTATTCGCTCTTCATATACCATGCCTGGCCCATGCGGTTCCTTTCACCAGCATAATGCTGGCGTGTGCATCAAACCGCAACCTGGCCCCTCGAGCCGCCCTGCTCTGCTCGTCCCTCCAGACACGTGGACGAAAGTGTTTGACTTCCTACCGGGGCACTACCTCCAGCTCGCATCGGTGAGCACTGCCTGGCGTGCGCTGTATCTTCGCAGCGCGCGACGGCCCGGAGACGAGCAGCCGCGCACCGTCACGACTCTTCAGGCCGTGGTAGCGTCCATGCCCCTCGTGCAGTGGGCGCTCAAGAACGGATGCGGCACGCACGACAGGCTGGTGGCGCCCGCCGCCAAGCGCGGTAGCCTGGACGTGCTGCAGTGGCTGCTCGCACACAAGCTCGTGCGGGAAATAGCATCAATCAGGGTGTGCGAAGCGGCGGCGAGGGGCGGGCGCCTCGATGTGCTGCAGTGGGCGCACGCCAACAACTGCTGCCTCCGTGACGGCATTTGCAGAGCGGCAGCGGCGGGCGGGCACCTCAAGGTGCTGCAGTGGGCGCGCGCCAACGGCTGCTCGAGGGACTCCTTTACGTGTGGCGAAGCCATCAAGGGCGGTCACCTGGAGGTGCTCAAGTGGGCGCGCGCCAACGGCTGTCCGTGGGACTTCTACACGTGCGGCGAAGCCATCAAGGGCGGTCACCTGGAGGTGCTCAAGTGGGCGCGTGCCAACGGCTGTCCGTGGTCCTTGGTGTCGTTTCAAACTGGCGCGGAAGGCGGGCACCTGGACGTGCTGCAGTGGGCGCACGCGAACGGCTGCGCCCTCAACAGCAACGCTTACGCGGACGCCGCCGCAGCCGGCCACCTGCACGTCATCCAGTGGATGTACGCCTAGGGCTGCCCGTGGGAGGACATGTTCTTCAATCCTTGCGCGGCTGCTGCTGAGGCGGGGCAGCTGCGCGTCCTGCAGTGGCTGCGTGCGCACGGCTGCCCTTGGAGTAGTGTGGTCTGCACTACAGCGATCTCGTGCGGCCAGTTGGAGGTGCTGCAGTGGGCGCGTGCCAATGGCTGCCCCTGGGGCCCCCGCGCCCTCCTAACTAGCTATTATAGCAGCCGTCGCCTGCGTTATCACAATGCTCCCCCGGCTAAGGTTTTGGCGGCGCTGGAGTGGGCGCTCGCCAATGGCTGCCCCTTGAACAGATCCGATCAGCGACATTATGAGTCCATCAAAGTTCAGGTTCAATGGGCCCGCCAGGGTGCTGAGGCAGTGTAGAGCGGCAGTGTTGGGCACGTGAGATACCTAGCTTGTGGTGCCAGGAATTTGGGGCAGCAGAAACTTCAGATGGGGGATGAAGGAGCCTCACAGCCTCCCCCGGTCTTTGGAAATGTTGGCCCCTCATTGGTCTTCTGGCTGGCTGGCCAGAGGGCCGGGCTGCACGCAGACTTTCACCTACGCCTTAGAGGTATCCTGAAAGGCTGGCTAGGGTCACTAGCAGTTACATAGGCAATTGATGTCTGCAGGACTTGTGTGATTTATTGTCAACGTGTCTCTCTGCCATTGCCTTCCCTCTGCCACAGGCTTTCGCCAGGCAGGTCATCTGTTGCATGTCATTACCACACCTGCCTTGATCATCTCGCATCATCAAGTATCATGATTGGTTGTAGTTAGCCACGCCTGGATTTCTGTTATTCGGGTGAGTCTGTTCAACTTAAAGCTGTACACATGGCATTGATGTTGTGCGGTGACAGGACTGCCCTTTACATGCGCCCCATCTTTTATCCTCTCAGATCAAAAGGTGAGAAGTTGTCCACCCCATTCCTGATGCAGGATTATCTCTGGTAGCCGAACGCACCCCACCACTTACAGAATATAAACAACAACCTGCCACATCCTTTGGTGGTGGGGCAAGCTTAGATTAGGGCTGAGAAACGCATCAGTACTGCCAACGCTGTAGCGCGCGCCAGGATCCAGGGCGTCGCCGTCGCCGTGACGGAGCTCGTGACGGGCGTGAGTTTGGCGTGCGCCAGCAACGTGTACAGACAGACGCAGACGCCGCGGAAGTTTGCTCTCCGGTACGGTTTCAGGTTCCGACAAGTTACGTTGAAAACCGACTTCAAACCGATTGGCCTCAGGGCGTCTCTGCACGCACCGCACGCTGCTCTGGACATCTGGTGCCATGGCATAGCCGTGGAGCCACCACTTCAAGTTGCTGCACCAGCACTCGAGCGAGAGCGGTCATTTTCTTGGCATCTGCCCTGGCGACTGATCAGGAGCACGGAGCAGCAGCATGTGTGCCTCAGCCTGGGCGAACGGCGCTGCATGAACGAGCTGAGTGCCTTTTATCAGGCGAGAATGCTGTCGGCGCCTCGCGGGTGGGCGTCTCCGCAGCAGGAGCTGTGTCTGCTGCGATCGCCTGTGCTAAGGCACAGGAGGGACACGCCATTTGACCGTGGCGCGTATGTGCCCCGCAGTGATGGCGAGAGTGCCGGGCAGCTTGACAACTCGTGTCATATTGCCCAAAGCAGCAGCAGCAGCAGCACAAACAGCAGAAGCAGCGCAGAGGGCGATGGGCAACAGCAGACAAACAGCGCTGACGACGACAGCATCGGATCTGCCTTCGACCCCGAATACACTGTGCAACTGCGCAGCGCAGCCTTTCGCGAAATGGTGCACAGCACTCTAGCCAATTCTTTATCAGGCATTGCCTACACCGACAGCGATGCCTCACTATTGCAGCGATCTCGATCGCCGCTGGCGAAGCCCCTGCAGCGCCAACAGCGCTTGAGTGCTCACCAACATCACCCGGGGGCGCCAACAGCCAATCCGGCGCGTGATTTCCACAGCACCAGTCAATCATATGCCACAGACCAGCTGGCGTCTAGCCTGGAAGCGATGAACGCACAGCACAGCTGCACGCCCTGCACGGAGCCGCCAGTGGGGTATATGCTTGCCGCGTACGATGCCGTGACAGTGTCCGCAGAGTGCAGGTCTGTCACACTGCCAACATCTGCTATGCCGCTGCATGCAGCAGAAGAGCTGCGCTGGAGTTTTTCACCCCGCGGCAGCGGTGGCGGCGGCAGCGGCGGCGGCGGCAGCGGCGGCGGCAGCAGCAGCCGCTCCGAGCTGCACGGCCGCGGCATTGGCGGCAGCGGCGCAGGCGCCCCATCGCCTGCTGCCATGCGTCTGCTGAGCTTCTTGGACGCGGTCGACAGAGCTGATGCCGCCACACCGCACGCAAGCGACGGCGCGTGGCCCGTGCCTTGCAGCGCGGGCAGCGTATTCACTTCTGCGACTCAACCTCCCAGCTTGGAGGCTGTCAACGATGATGTAGTGCACAGCAGCAGAGCAGGCTTTTCGAATGGCAGCAGTGTTGCTGCCGTCGCAGCGGAGTCTCCTGCAGCGTCGGTGGCGGCGGAGGCGGCAGCGGCAGCAGCAACGGCCAATAGTGCACCGGAGGGCCATGGCAGAGGAAGCAATGATGTGCTGCCAGCAGCCACGCCGGCAGCGGCGGCGGCGGCAGAGGCGGCGGCGTTGCCTAGCTCGCGGCCAGACTTGCAGCTGCTGCAGGCAGTGATACTGGAGCAGTTTCAACTGCTGTCCAGCGTTATTGTAGACAGCCTGCAGAAACACAGCGCTGGCGGCAGCGACGATGGCGGCGCCGCAGCAGCGCTCGCACCTCACGCTGCCGAAGGCACCGCACCAGCACAGGTCAGCGCGCTGTCCACGGAATGCGTTCCAGGTGCGCCAGCAGAAGTGTCGCCGAGCGGCACTGCGGCACCGGAGACGAGCGCAGATGACGGCGGCCGCGGCGCTGCGCTGCCGGCTGGCAGTGATGCCAGCCAGAAGCATGTGGGCGAGCAGCAGCAAGTTGGCGGCGGCGGCGGCCGCAGCGGCGCAGTTCCACCTGCAGGAGCAGGTGCAGCGGCAGCAGCGGCCGTGGAGTGCGGCGGCGCACGCAATGGTGCTGAGGAACCCACCGTCTGCAGCGGCGCTGGCGGTGGTGGCGACGGCGCCGGCGGCAGCAGCGGCAGCAGTGCCAACGCCGCCTGCAGCCCGCGGCAGCAGTCTGACTGCAGGCCGCGCCGCCGCCGTGCGCCGCGCCTGCTTCGTGTGAAAGCGCTGCCGACGGTGGCGGCAGCGGCAGCGCGCCTGCGGCAGCGCGCGCCACATCATCAAAAGAGTGCAGGCCCTAAGGCAAGGGCGACGGACAGCCTGCGCGTATCGCACGCGGCGCCGCGACAGCAGCGCTCGCCAACTCACGCGTCTAATACACAACATGTAGAGTCGATTATAGGGGCACCAGAGCTGTCGCCATCGACTGCCAGACGGCGCACGGCTCTCACAGCCGACGGCGACGGCGACAGCAGCAGCAGCGGCCGCGGCGGCGGCAGCGGCGGAGTGCAGGAGATTGCGGTGAATGTGCGAGTGGTGCTCGCGCGCAGCTCCGTGTCACCAGCGCGCCGTCCCGCCGTGTCGGGCGATGCGCAGCTCACAGACGCTTGCAGCACGCGCGCAGCGGTGGCGGCGCCTGCGGCCGGAAGCGCGTGCGGCGACGGTGATGGCGGCGGCGGCGGCGGCGGCGGCGGCGCATCGCGTCAGCAACAATGTCGGCCAAACGTGGGCGTAGCGGGCCGCGGCAGCGCTGTCCTTGATGGAGGCGGCCTGTTTCGCGCCTTCACGGTGGACAGCGGTGACGGTGCAGCGCGCGTGGAGGGCGCACACGCAGCACGGAATGGCAGTACGCGCGCTAGCTCGGGTTCTAGCTGCTCCCTGGCGGGTATTGGTCATTGCAGCTGCGGCAGCGCCGGCGGCAGCGAGAGCAGCAGCGCCAGCGGAAGCGCCGCCGGCAGCAGCGGTGGCAGCAGCGGCGGCGGCAGCAGGTGCGGCGACGGCGATGGTGACTCTGCAGGCTCTCAAACGTCAGCCGGCGCGGAGCATCGAATGCAATCGCAGCGGCACCCCGACAGCGGCGACAGCGTCCAGTCCGGCAGCTGTGCCTCGCGAGGTCTGCGCGCCCACGTTACGCACGCCACAGAAGCACGCAGCGGCCTCGGCAGCAGCAGCAGCAGCAGCGCCGGCAGCAGCGGCAGCGCTGGCAGCAGCGGCAGCAGCGGCGGCGGCGTCGGTGTGGATGCCGCCAGGGCAGAGTCGCCTTGCAACAGCTATGCCGCCGAAGGGATCTCAAGTATCGGGCGTAACGACGCTGCCGCTGCTGATGGATTCGGCAACACGACGCAGAACCCGCGGCAGCGCGGCGGCAGCGGCGCACACGCACTCGGCACGCGTGCAGACGCTGCAACGCTGGCGGCGTCGCGCATGCTAGCTGATTACGAGGGCTGTGCACACGGCACCGGTGACGGCGCCGAGCGCAGGCGCAGCAGCGCCGCCTGCGCAGGTTCATCTGCGCATCACGACGGCTACTTTGACGCAGCCAGCGGCCGACACGACCGGGGCGTGCGCACATCGCCGCTGCTGCAGCACTTGCACCACTCTGCGCTTTCGCCTATCAGTCCTGCACGGTCCAGTGTGCCGGGGCCTGGTGAGACTACAAATCGGCGCTGCAGCGGCGCGGCCGCTGCTGAGAGGCGCGCGGCGGCATCGGCGGAGGGGCGCGCTGCGGCAGCAGCAGCGACGGCGGCGGCGGCGGCTGCGGTGGCAATGCAGCGCGTGTTTCGCGGCTACGTGTGCCGGCTGCGGCTGCTGCTGGGAATGTCCGCGGTGCTCAGCGAGCTCACGCTGCCGTGGTCGCCACGTGCTGCGTTGGCTCCGCCGCAGCATCACCATGATCTGGCGCCAGCTGCAGCACTGGCAGAAGCGGCGGCGGAAGACGTGGCTCCGTATGGCAGCGGCGGCGCCAGTGGTGCAGCCATCAGCCGCGGCAGTGACGGCAGCGCAACTGGCGACGGCAGCGAGCGCACGCGCAGCTTTGGCAACGGTCTCAGCGGCAGCAGTAACTTCTCCCAGAGCCACTCTCATCTGTGTGAAACTCTTGGTGTTGCACCTCACCGCACAGTCAGCAGCAACAGCAGCGGTGGCTATGCGCCTGCCGCGCTGCCTCCGCCGCCGTCGCCACGCACCCCCGTCCACACTCGCGACAGCCCACGCCCCGTGCGCCCTTCGCCACGGCCCCTGCTCGGCTCTCCTGCCGCCGACGCAGGCGCAATCTCCCATGCACGGCTGAGCTTCCAGCCTCTGCCATCGCCCGATGCCTCTGCCGCTGCTGCCGTCGTTGGCGCTGCTCCCCAGGCGCAGCGCAGTCCGCCGTCGCCGGTGCCGGACACGCAGCGGCGGCGCAATGTCGACGCGCTCAAGCTCAAGTACCTGTCCCGCGGCGGCGCGTTTGCGGCTGGCAGCGCAACCGCGGCAGCACCAGCGGCGGCACATGTGGCGGCGCCAATCACGCTGCGCTGGCCGCAGACAACGGCTACGGGCCCGTCTGCCGCTGCGGCGGCGGCAGCGGCGGCGGCGGCGGCGGCGGTGCAGCGCCTTCATGCAGCGGTGCCACTGGTGGCGACGTGGCACGTGGCGGCAGCAACGCAGCCGGCAGCAGCGGCGGCAACGGCGGCGACAGCGCAGCGACCTCCCCCGCTCTCGCCGGGCAACCCGCTGCTCGGCGGCGGCGCGCTGCGGCACCCGCTGCTGTCGCCGCACGCGTCCGCGGCAGGCGCTCAACGCTGCGCCCCGTCGTGGGGGTCAAGCGGCCGTAGCTACGCGCTGCGCAGCGCACCGCCGTCGCCACAGCTCTCAGCTGGTGCTGCAGGCGCTGCGACGGAGCGCGCTGCCGCAAGGGGGACATTCGGGAGTCCCTCACGAGGACTGGGCAGTCCTACTTCAAGTAGTAGGGGGCGGGCGGTTACGCCGACGTCCGCGCGCAAGCTGCGCAGCGTCTACTGGGACGGCGGCGGGCGCGTGCTGGCGGTGGAGGACAGGGCCGCACCGCAGTAGACGGCGCGTTTGGCGCTGGGCGTGCACATTCAGCTTGTCGACGAGGCCTTTTAAATGCAAGCGACTTTTACAGGAGTACACCTGACATGAAAACGCATGGTGTGTATATGATGGCATCACTTGTGTGGCGCAGGCCCTACATATGTCGTTCCGATATTGGTCGACCAGGTGCGCTTGCAATGAGTGTGGCTACCGCTTCCATGTTAACAACTCGACCATTTTCCATGGCACTGTGAGTGCATGAACGTACATACTACAAACGAGCGTAGCTATGTCTACAACATGCACCTTGAGGCAGCATCATCTGAACAAGCCGAAACGTCAACTCTGAGGTTGAAGTTGAAGTGGTGGGCCCTCGGTGCTGAACCGAGGAAACAGTAACACCCCCGGGCGCAGCGCACTACTCTGGCGTTGCAAATTCTGTAACGATGGACCTCTGCAAGCAACAAGGCTGCTGCTGGCGGCCCGAGCACGCCTGAGGATCAGGAGTAGCTGCGGCTGAGGCACAAAGAAACATGGGTGCAGTTGCCAGCGTGGTGGCAAATGCTGGCGAGCGTGTCAGACGGGCCACCACGGAGGCGATACAGCATCCCCAGCACGAATCGCGGCTGGAGCTCGAGAGTGTTTTGCGAGGCATACTTGCAGACCCTGCACTGTGCGGCGCCTTCAGGCGGCACCTGGCGCGAGAGTACTGCTCTGAGGTTCTAGTGGACTTCTGGTGGTCAGTGGAGAGGCTGGCGCAGTACGTGGCGCACCACCTGTTGGCGAAGTCCACCTTCCGCTCTCGGTCACAGAGCACAGCACTGGCAGCAGCGCGATACGTGCACGCAGAGTACCTGGCCCACAAGGCCCCTCGCAGCGTCGCGCAGTGGATCGACAGCGTGACGCGCGACGACATCGGGACCTTCCTGGAAGACAACGGCGGAGGCGGCCTGACGTTCGATCCCTTCCACAGAGCGAGGCTCAGCAAGAAGCAGCGCAGGAGCAGCAGCACGGCCACGAACCGGCGCGCGCCGCGCGTCTCGCGGCTCATCCGCCGCCTCCACGCCGCGCAGCTCAAGGCCTTCTACACCATGCTCTTCGACATGCTGCCGCGCTTCGTGGGCGGGCCGCTCATGCGCGCGGCGCGCACGGACGCGCTGCCCGCGTGCTGCGCGCCGCTGCTGCTCGCGCACATCGCGGCGCGCGCAAGCGAGTCCGTCGTCGGCGATGCGCTCCACCTGCTAGAGGACCCGCTGTGCGCGACGCTCGTGTGCGCGTACTTCGAGGAGCAGCAGCTCGGCTACCGCGGCGGCGCCGCCTACTACCTACCGCCGCCGCCGCCGCCAGACGCAGGTGGCGGCAGCGGCGCGCGCTCGTTCAGCTGGATTTCGCGGCGGCAGCGCGGCGCGCCGCCGCACATCGAGGACTTCACGCCGCTCGCCATGGCGCTGTGCCTGCTGGACGTCACGCACTACCGCGAGGCGCGCTCCGAGGCGCACGCGGAGCGCCGCGCGCGCGCGCTCGGCGCGCGCTACGCGCACTTCCCCGGCTGCGGCGCGCTCGCGGAGCTTGCCGCGGCGCCGTACGCGCGGCACGACGCGGCAGCGCTCAGCGTCGTGGAGGCCGTCATGAGCGGCCGCCTCGTCAGCGATGCGCGCGGGCTGGCGGCGTTCGCGGCGGCGCCGCGCGCGCGCGCCGCGCTTGAAGGCGCGCTGCGCGCCAACGCCGCCGCCGCGCCCGGCGCCGTCGCGCGCACCGCCATCGCCGCGCGCTGCGACGCCGCCGAGGCCTTTGTGCGCAAGGTGCTGCCGGCGAAGCTCCTGTGCGCGCCGCCGCTGCCGCTGGACCAGCTCGCGGTGCGCGTGCCGGGGCTCGCCGGCGGCGGCGGCGGCGGCGGCGGCGGCGGCGGCGGCGGCAGCGGCGGCGGCGGCGTGCGTGCGACCGCGCACCACCATCGCCACCACGGCTGTGAGGGCGGAGGGGGGTTTGCGCGGGGGCTGCGGCGCAGGCCGCTGCCCGCCGTGGATACCGTGGGTCCGTCGTTCGCGGAGGTGCTGGAGGACTCGTACGGGCGGCGGCTGTTCCGGCGGTTCTGCGCGCGGACGCTCAACAGCGAGAGCGTGGAGTTCTTCGTGGACGTGCTGGCGTACAGGTGCGCACGTGCGTTTTCAGACAGCTCAGCTGAAGCTGAGGTTGAGGTTGAAGTGGTCGAAGTTTGGTGGGGCATCACGAACGGTGTGCGTTGAAGTTGGATGCATGCGTTGCGTGGGGGCAGCACACTGCGGTGCAAAGCGCAACTTTCAGTCGGATGCATATGAGAGTCGGACCTGCCTGCTTGGCCACCCATGCGCGCGTACACACACGCGCTGACTGAAGCAATGCATGATGCGCACGCGCCGCAGGGCTATGTACGACGCCGACGCCGACGACGACAGCGGCGGCGGCGGCGGCGGCGCCGGCGCAGACGGCGGCGCCGCGGCGCGCGCCACCATCCTCGCCGCCGCACGGCGCATCGCCGACATCTACCTGCGGCCGCACGCGCCGCTGCCCATCAACATCAGCGCGCGCGCACGCGACGTGACGCTCGCGTGCGTCGACGACTTATTGGGGGGGGGGGCGGGGGACGCAGGGTACCGGCTGCTGGCGCGTACAAATAGCGCTGTTGTCGATGGCGGCGGCGGCGGCGGCAGCGGCGGCGGCGGCGGCGGCGGGCCCAAGCTGATGCGCACCAACAGCACCATCAGCGCCGGCAGGCGGCTGGGCTGGGGCAGCGAGACGGATGTTGACTACGGCGGCAGCGGCGGCGGCGGCGGCGCGGACGGCGGCGGCGGCGGCGGCAGCAGGGACGCGCGCAGTGGGCGGGGCAGCTATCACAGGTACAGCAGCGGCAGCAGCCGTGGCAGCACCGGCGAGGCTGAGACCGACGGCAGCAGCGGCGGCGGCGGCGGCGGGGGCGGGGGCGGCAGCCGCAACGGGTACGGCAGATCCGATAGCGGGCGGGGCGGCGGCAACGCCAATGATAACTCGTACAGGCGCTCCAACAGCGGCAACCACAGCAGCGTCAGCAGCGCGTACCGGCGCAGCGAGAGCGGCGGCGGCAGCGGCAACGGCGGCGGCGGCGGCGGCAGAGGCAGCGAGGCCTTGCGGCGCTCCAACAGCACCGTGGGAGAGATGCTTAACGGCGGCGGCGGCGGCAGCGCAGCGCAGAACGCGGCGGCGGGCGTGTTCGCACCCGCGGCGGAGGAGGTCTTCAAGCTGATGCGCGTGACGTCGTGGGTGGACTTCCAGCGCAGCGCGGAGTGCGCGGCGTACGCGCAGACGGTGGCCAACAGGTGGGCCGAGCGCTGCTGCTGCGCTGAGCGCTGCCGCTGCGCTCTGGGACTCGACTTGATACTCGTTGACTCGATGACTCTTGTCATGGAGAGTAAGCGCGGCGCACGCGCGGACGGCGCAGCGCGGCGCTGCTGCACGGATGCGGGCGGCGCTGCATGTAGCATAGCGTGCAAAGATGTTGCATTGCGTTCTGACAGACGTGTGCCCAGGAAGGCCTCCACATGGGCTGGCTCTGCGCGTGTGGCGCCAATGCGCGGCGGCCGCAGCGCCGCTGCCGCAGCGCTGCACGCGTGCGGCGCAGCATGCGCAGCGGTCACGCAGCCAGTGTCCAGCTAGCTGCCTGGACTCATTGACTCATGACTCGCTGACAGTGTACAGTGCAGTCCGAAGCGACGCGCGGTACAATGCTGCAGTCATGCTCTCACTAAACAGGGCAGCGCTGCGAGCAAGCGCCGTGCCCATCGTGCAATGGGGCGCAGTGCGGCTCTCACTTGCCTTACACAGATCATATAAGCCAGATGCCCGGAACATTATTAGTTAACTAACTGTACAGTAAACATATTTTGGATGGTTACAGTGTCGTGTTGCGGTTCCGAAAGTAACTTTTGTAAAGCATCGGCTAGAAAATAGCAACACTGAAGTCACACATTCAGCTGCATCATGTTCCTCCGAGTCAAAAGATAGGCTGAGCATCATCACCAGCGCTCTCTGCTCATGCATTTGCCACCGGCGCATCCTTTCAGCAGCTGGCCCGGCACGCTGCGCACATCCCAGCTGCGCGTGTCTCCGACGACGACAGCATCAGCAGCGCTCATCTGCCTGCGCTTCTGCTCTCGTCAGCTGCAGCATGCCACAACGCATCACAAGTCACCGTGCAAACCGCACGCGCATCGCTCCGCCGCCGCCGCCGCCGCCGCCGCCGCCGCCGCCGCATTCGCCTGTGCATCGGCTCTCTCTAGCTGCTCTCCATCGCAACGCATCACACGTCACTCATTCAAAACGCACGCGCATCGCTCCGCCGCCGCCGTCGCCGCCGCCGCCGCAGGGCCATGCGCGAGGCGCTGCGCGGCTTCGGCTCCGTGCGCATCAACAAGTTCAAGAACGCCATGGCCTTCGTCAACGCCGCGCGCAGCGCGCTGCAGCGCGGCGCCAGCGTCGACTCGCTCGGCGACGGCGCCGACAGCCCCAGCGCTCAGCACGGCCACGGCGACAGCAGCAGCTACGGCTTCAGCATTCGCCCCGCGAGCGGGGGCGGCGGCGGCGGCGGCGGCGGAAGGTTGCAGGGCGAGGGCAGCAGTCGAGGTGCGCAGCAACCCGCGGTCGGCGGCGGCGGCGGCGGCGGCGGCGGCGCGCGCAGTGACGGCAGACAGGGCGGCGGTGGCGGCCACGGCAGCGGCGGCGGCATTGAGGTTGTGCCATTCAGGAGTGACGGTACAGATTATCGGAGCGGCGACGGCAATGGCGGCGGCGCTACGGAACTTAGTGGCGGGGTTCATTGGGCAGATGGCGCAAGTAGCTTGGGCGGCGCGGGGGGATTCAGTAACTCACGCAGCGGTAGGTACCTGCTGCTGCCGCCGCTGCAGCCGCTGGTGACGTTGAAGGTGTCCGGCGGCTAGTTGCCGAGCGCTGAGGCGGCGGCGTACATACATACCGCTGCAGCGCTGCTTGCGTTTTACAACAGTGTACGCATTTAACACGTGAGCATTTTACATAGCATTCAGATCATGCACTTGCTTCGCCGCCCAGCCCCGTGCCTGCGTGTCTGACTTGCTGTTGCTGTGTTGTTGGCTGAACGAAATGGCCTGCTTTGGGCACTTTTCATGGGACACTTTGTTTGACAGCTGCGTGCAAGTGTGGAAATGCTTATTGACAGAAATGCGGTCACGCAGCCTGGTTGTGTCCTAGGACTCCTGTGCCCGCTACCTTTTCATCAGTGGGCGCTCTCAGGCATCTAGCTCATGATTTTACATTCACTTCTGTAAATGATCCTTCAAGGCCGCACCAGGAGCACGGTGCACGGTGCATAAGAATTCACACAACAATCGGTAGCGTATGCGCAATCAATTGGTGTCGCACTACTGTAGCAATCCAATGTGCCTGGGCTTGCTTGAGGGGCAGAAACCTCGTGACTTATGCAAGATAGTATGCAGATCTGATGCTTGTGCGATGCGTGCGCTCACGGCGCATCTGGACGCTCAGTTGAACAGCAAGCGCTACATACCTACGCGCAGCCACCAGCCGTATATGGGCCGCCAGGTGGACTTCATCCCGCCGCGCCCCTTGCACCTAGATCAATGCCCCCTCGCCACTCTACTGACGAAGCATCACTGCATGTATGAGGCGCGCACGGCCATATCAAGGGTAAGGGTTAGGATCAACCCTAACCCTAAGTATCAACACTCCAGGATTGCACAGGGGTTGCGAAGAGACAAGTTAATCTCACCTGTGGAGCTCGCGCACAGTCTGTGCACCGCATCTACACGTCACATGTGTAGGTGTCAAGAGCATGAGACACGCAGCTGTTGTACAAGTTCATGGCAGACCAGACAAACTCGGGAGAAAATGACATAAACATTACTGATGCCTGTGTGTATTGATGCAGCAAATGGTCACGAATGGACTACTGACGAATGAATTATCAGTGCTAGACAGGGCTGCGCGCCGTAATTGCCGTCATCGCGCGCCGCAGCTGCATGTATAGAGCCACAGACCTGTCGCTGCCTGGGCAGCCATTTGCCAGCGCCCACTCTGCCGTTGACACTGTGCTGATGTGAATATCCGCATCAGCGTGGTAGGTCTGCTCTAGAACCTGAAGGGTCCTTTCTCCCTCCCATGGGCAGCCAGTGGAGCGCGCCCACTGCAGCAACTCTAGGTGACCATTTGTGATAGCCTCCATGCAGACCTTACCGTCCCATGGGCAGCCTTGCGCCCGCAGCAACTGCAGGATGTCCAGGCGCCCCGTCGCAGCCGCACTCGCACAGGCATATTCGTCGCAGGGGCAGCCTACCTCATGCAGCCACTGAAGCACATGCGAGTGGCCTCCTTTCGCAGCCGCCGCGTAGACGATGGCGTGGAGGGGGCAGCCATTTGCGTGCGCGCACTGTAGAAGCTGGAGGTGGCCGCAATCGGCCGCCCAGTAAGATGTGATTTTGCTCCACAGACAGCCATGGCTCCGTGCGTACTGGAGGACGTCCAGGTGGCCGCCTGCTGCGGCGGCATGGCATGTGGCCGCGCTCCACTCGCATCCAACATCACGCGCCCACCTCAGCACCTCCAAGTGACCTCCACTCGCCGCGGCAGCACATGTTGTGGAGTCAAAGTCGCACCCGTTGGCATGCGCCCACTGCAGCACCTCCAGGTGCCCCCCCCGCGCCGCCGCTGTGCTTGTGCATGTGCTCCAGGAAAACCCCTGGGCACGCGCCCACTGCAACATCTCTAGATGCCCCCGTGCAGCAGCGAACGCGCAAACTGACAAATCTCTCTTAAAGATGCCCCGCTGCACACCGTTTGCGTGTAGATACTGCAGCACTTCTAGAGGACCGCACACGGCGGCATGGTGCAGTACCCTCATGGTCACGTTGCACCGGTTCGAAACCGCCCACTGCATGAGGGGCACTGATGCGACCATGGCCCGCGCAGTCGTTACTTTCTGTGCTTCTTCCCGCCCCCTGTGCAGCATGCTACTAGCATACAGCGCGCGCCACCCCGTGCTCACGGACGAAAGCTGGAGGTAGTGGCGATGCGGAAAGAACTCGAAGATTTTCATCCACATGTCTGAGATCGGCAGCGAGAGGGGGCGTTTGAAGTCGGTATCATGCACAATGACTGCAGCAGCGGCGACCACGGTTATTGGTGGAAGGCACTGGCGGCTAACCACACATTGTCAACTAGAGCTCACCCTTTTAGATTTGTTCCATGCACACACGGGAGGCGCGGCCCAACAAGTGCGGTGTCACTCAGTTGCTGTATATGATGACGTGAAGCAGTTCATGCGGCCAAAATGCACATTTTACACGTCCGGATACTGCACTGCCTGGTTAAAGCCAGCGACACAAGATATGAAGCAGCCTGAACACTTGTTGGAATCGCGCGTCTCACCACGTTGCTGATGGCTCGCTTCCGCTTTGACGTCACAAGAAGCACCTAGAGCCAGAGCACGAGCCTTCTTCCTTGTTGCCACCATCGTCCTTGATCTCTTCAGGTGATGAAACAAGAGGTTTGTCCAACTTCACGTTTGAAGTTGAATCCGAAACGATGAGCAATTTTTTTGTGTTGAGCCCTCGATGCTGGCGTCTGAGTCTCAAGGTGGGTTGCACCTTAAGGCAGTTCTCAAGGGTGCGGGTCGTGACGATTTTCCACTGAAGTGTTGCCATTTCAGCTGTCGAATGTGTTTCGCTGATGCTACTGATGTTGGGACGTAATCATGACCGTGCTGCTGCCGCAGGACTGCTGGCATAACAGCTGCTACCTGCTCGGCACCATGAGCCAAGCGGGCGCCAAGCTGCTGCAGAAAGTGAGGCGGGAAAGTGCTGGTCTGTGGGAGCATATAGGCCCTCAAACTGCAGGGCAGAAAAAGGTGAGAGTGCTGCAGTGCTGTACTTGTACTTTGTGGCACTGATGGCACTGGCTGCTGTTGAACTTGCCCTTCGAGGATGCAAGCAGGTGCCATTTGCCGATCATAAAAGCTAGAGGGGGGGGGGTGCAAGGAGACATGGCCACAGGCATTTTTTTCAGCAGGACAAGTTGCATCAGTTACAAATGACTGCAGTTTAGCTGCGGAGGATGCCCCGTCAATGCTGTGGAGGCACTGTTTTCAGCAAGAATGGAAGCTTGCGCCCAAAGTGAAAGGCAGATCTAGCGGCATCAGCGGTGCGGCGACATCACAGCAGCACGGTGCTCTGTGCTGCGCTGGGGTGACGCTTTGACGGGTGACAAGACAGGTGCACTCCTCTTGCGTGCAGATGTTTTGCTCCTCATGTGCATCACACATTGTAAGCGTTGCTCATGAGTGCGTGACAAGTACCTCAGCACGCGCTCTGCACCATTCCTCGGCGGGGCATGCTAATGCCACAATGCCGATGTGCCACCATCACATCACTGCATCGTGGTATGCACGTCGCCGGCTGCCGCTGTTTTCCCATCAGCTGTGGCGGCGCAGTGTGGCAAATGCACCACAACGATTCATCGGTGTCATGAACAAGACATGCCACTTGAGGTGTCCCAGCCATGCCTGACGCCCCTTTCAGACTCGCTTATACACAGTGGCGCGCATTGCAAGTCATGCCATGCATCCTGTCACGCCCCTGTGCGCAGCCACCAGTCCGCATCGTCCGACGCCACTCGGAGATCAGCATCTCCAAGCGCCGAGGTGCGGTCCACGTGCAAGACCGAGGGTGCTTTGTACGCATACGGCGCACCTGAAATTGTATCGACGGCTCTCGACGCGTCCACATCGACATATGCAGTCGCTGACATCCCTCCCCCTCCCTCCCCCCTTGCCCCCTCACCCCCCCCCCCCCCCACCCTATCCACCTCGTGCGCACGCGCGTGCGTGTGCATGCGCGCACTTCACACCTCCCCAACTTCAACTTGAAGTTGCAGCTCCATGACCCCAGCGCCGCCCAGCCCCTCAACCGCCTCGCCGGCATGGCCCTCGAGCGCGAGCTCCCCCTCGCGGACGCCTTCCCGGGCGAGCCCTTCGAGGCAGTGCTCGCGCGCTTCCTCGCCGCCGCCGCCGGCGATGCCGCCGCAGCGCTCGCGCGCCTCGAGGCGACGCTCCGCTGGCGCCGCGACTTCAACACTGCGTCTCTGCGCGCCGCGCGCACCGCGGAGGAGGTCCTCGGCTGCCCCGAGGCCGCCGTCGCACGGCACATCGCGGCGCTGCCGCCGCTGCATATTGACGGCGGCAGCGGCGGCGGCGGCGGCGGCGGCATGGTGATAGTCTGGAGGCTGGCCGGGCTGCGCTGGCGCGAGCTGCTCGCGCTCGCGCCGCCGCCGCGCCTGCTGCGCTACTACGTGTGGCTGCGCGAGCGCCACCTGCGCGCGCTGCACGCGCACGGTGACAGCGGCGGCGGCGGCGGCGGCGCGCCGCGGCAGCTGCGCGTCGTGGTGGACGTGCGCGGCGCGCAGCTCGCGGCGCTGCCGCCGGCGGCGCTGGCGCTGCTGCGCGACGCCGCGGCGCTGGACCAGGCGCACTACCCCGGGCTCCTGCGCGCGCTCGACTTTGTCGGCGCGCCGCCGGCGTTCGAGCTGCTCTGGGCGGCGCTGTCGGCGTGGGTCGCGCGGCCGACGGCGGCGCGCGTGCGCGTGTGCGCGCCGCGCAACTGCACGTGGCAGACGGAGCTCGTGAGCCTGTGCGGCGCGGCGGCGGCGGCGGCGCTGCTGCCGCCGGTGACAGAAGCAGAGGAGAGCGCGCCGCAGGCGCCGCCGCCGCCGCCGCTGCTGCCGCGCGGGCAGCAGCCGCTGGCTTACGTGCTGCTGGACTGGCTGTGGGACAGGGTGCGGATCACCGGCGGCGCCGCCGTTACCATAGGTGCGTCTCGCAGCGCCTGCCTGTCTCCATTGCCATGGGGTGCGTTTGCAGGGTGCTGCAAGGAAGAATTTATGTGCGCTCTGGCGCTGCGCACCTGCGGCGACGCGCACGCGCGCAGCAGCCCAGGCCGCAATGCTCATGGTACCCTGTGGTGGCCTTCTTTCGTCGCCGCTTGCGATTGCCCGTTTGAAGCAGCGGCAGCGGCGGCACGCTGCGCGAGCACCGTTGCATTGCGCCCCTGCTCACCATGTCTCGGCGCGCTTCGCATGATAGTGCACAAGTTGCAGCACAACCATACACCTGTTCTCAAATGCCTGCATCACGACGCGCGTCGCCGCTCGCGCGCCCCGCCGTCGCCCCTCAGCCGACGCGGCGGCTCCGCCGGCGGCCGCGGCGGCGCAGCTGCGCGGCGACTGCAGCGGCGGCGGCGGCTGCGGCGACGCCGTGCCGCTGCTGCACCCGGAGCAGCTGGCGACGCTCGTCGCCGCGTGCGAGCGGCTCCCCGCTACCCCCGTGCGCAAACGCAGCGATCTGATTGGCGGGCTGTCGCCGATCGCGGAAGGGGGGGACAGGGGGGGCTGGCGCGTGCCGAGCCTGTACGGCGCTGAGCTGTCGGTGTGGGAGAGCGGGGGGGGAGGGGGGGGCGGGGGGGGTTTGGGGGGCGGGAGGGGGGGCGGCAGCGGAGGCGGCGACAAGCAGCAGATCGTGGCGAGCTTCACGCTGAGCGTGCACGCGCGCGGCCAGCGCTGGGTGGTGCGGCGGCGGCTGCTGGAGTTTGTGACGCTGCGCCGGCGGTGAGTGCTGCGGTGCCGTGCGTGCGCTCGGATGTCGTTGCAAACCTCAACTTCAATAGTATTGCTGGAGTGTGTGACGCTGCGCAGGCGGTTAGACGTACGGTGCCGTGTGTGCACTTGGATGTTGTGGCAAACTTCAACTCGAGAGTATTGCTGGGACAGTGTGACGCTGCGCAGGCAGTGAGCTCTATAAGTCGTGTGCACTTGGGCGTGGTTGAAAACTTCAACATTAGAACTATGGTAGTGTGTAGCGCCTTGAAGTTGGCGATGTGCCAGCAGCTGCAGGAAGTTCTGCCGCTGCGAAGGCAAAGATTCCTGTACATTGTGTTGTTGCAAGTTGATCTTGAACGCATAAGAGCGTGGTTGTCCAAGAATTTGAATCAGGCGGTGCGCCATCTTTTTCTGACGCTGCACAGGGGGCAAGTTGCAGTGCACAAGCGCTCAGTGCTAGTTTTGCAATGGTGTATTTTCTGCACCACTAGCTTTTTTTTTTTTGCGTTGCCACCAGTCCATGTCTACACTTGCGCACCACTATAGCATACTGCCAACCGTACTTTTTGCTACATGAATGCTTCACTGGTGACGGCATCGGCAGCGCATCAATGCAGACGCACTTTCTTTCTCAGGCTCGACTGCGCCTGCTGCGCGGCAAGGATCCGTGGGACCTCTTGCCGATACCTACCTGCATGTACCAGCGCATACATACATACTCACATGCACGTACTCACCTACCCCCTCAGGCTCCTGGCGATGCGGCTGCTGCGCGAGAAGGAGCCGTGGGACCGGGGGGGGCGCCTGTTTGACCTCCCCCCCACGCTGTCCGCGCAGACGCTCGCGCGCGGCCTGGAGGCCTTCGTGCGCGCCGCGGCGCTGTCGCCCGCCGCCGCCGCGTCCGTTCCCCTCAACGCCTTCCTTGGAAACGATACGGGTGAGGGCGGGTAAGGCCGACACGTTGTTTAATCATTAGTTTTTGTGCGCGCAGCGTCACTGTCGCCCGCCGCCGCCGCGTCTGTGCCCCTTAATGTCTTCCTTGGAAACGATACGGGTGAGGGCGTTTTTGGTTGACATTGTCACTAGAAACATCGACAAGAGTAGTTGAATGCTGGGACATATCGTGAGAGTCATCACCAGTTCTTTTGTGCGCGCCGCGGCGCTGTCGCCCGCCGCCGCCGCGTCCGTCCCCCTCAACGTCTTCCTTGGGAACGATACGGGTGAGGCCCTACTCTAAACACCGATGCCAGTAGTTTTTTGAGGTGTAAGAGCCACGAATGAGTACAAAATCATGGTGTTGTGCGGTGTATCATCGTGTCAGTGTGCGCGCCGCGACGCTGTCCCCTGCCGCTGCCGCCTCCGTCCCCCTCAATGTCTGTCTTGGGAACGATACGGCTGAGGGCAGCTATGTTGACACTGAAAACACCTACAAGGGTGATTGATAATACCTGACGCTTGTAGTGAGATTCTTCCTCAGTTTCTGTGCGCACCGCGGCGCTGTCCCCCGACGCCGCCGCCCTCGTCCCCCTCAACATCTTCCTCGGAAAACGATACGGGTGCGGGCAGTTTTGCAGGGTTCAGCGTCATTCCCCTGTGCGCGCCGCAGCAGTGTCACTTGCCGCCGCCATGGCTGTGGGCGCCTTCATTGGACGCGGAACAGGCGTGCGTAAATGCGCAGCCCGAAGAAGTGTGTAGCAGTCATAGTAGTAGCAGCGTAGTATGTGCTTCATTGCTATGCCTCTCCTTCCCCCTCCCCCCCCTTCCCCCAGCCCCCCCGCCCCCCCGCTCCCCCCCCCCCCCCCCCCCCCCAAAAAACACCGCAGAGAGTGAGGCGGCATCCGGCACGCGCAGCGCAGCGAACCCCACGCGCGTGCGCAGCAGCAGCAACATTAGTGCTCAGGCATGAGGAGCAACAGCAGCGCTCAGCATCCGCCGCCTCCCTCTCCATTCAGCATCATCGTACTTACGCACTGCCCTCCGCGTCGCGCGCAGGCGCGGGCAGCGACGACGGCAGCCCCGGCGGCGGCAGCGGCGGCGGCCACGCACGCAATGGCAGCGGCGGCGGCAGTGCCAGCGGCGGCTCGCCTGCCGCGAACTCCCCCGCCGCAGCGCACCGCCGCAGCGCCAGCGCCAGTCTGGCGGCGGCGGCGGCGGCAGCGGCGGCGGCGGCCCCTGGGGGCTCCGGCGGCGGCGGCGCCGCCGCCGCCGAGGGCCACTATTTTGTTGATGACAATGAGGAGGAGGGAGGGGGGGCGGGGGGTGACGCCCCTGCGCTGCCGTCGCGGCCGCTGCCGGGCGTGCGGCCGGAGCTGCGCGGGATGGTCAGCGACGCGGGCACAAGCGCGGGGTTCGCCGTGCGCGGGGCGACGTACCTGTCCGACAAGTGAGTGTCGCAGGGCAGCTAGACCTACAGACATAGACATAGAAGTATACAACATATCCATAGGTATTTACATAGAAGTATACAACATACTTTGAAGTATGTGCTTTTGTGAGGTTCGTTGTGCGGTTGGGCGCGTTGATGCGGGCGTGCCGGTAACTGTCTGTGTTTGCCGCACTGTCAAGGCGCACTGGGCACATTTGATGCGCCTCTGATGAATTGAGCGCGGGGTTTGCCGTGCGTGGGCCGACGTATCTGTCCGACAAGCGCGTTCTAGTAGTTTGTGTGTCTCGTCGTTCGCAGGCTGTTGTCTCGTCGTCATGCGCGAACTGGCGTATTTGCAGCCGCGCGCGGGCCTACGTTTCGATTTGACATGTGAGACTGGCTCAAATCATTTTCGCAGGGCACTGAGCGCGGGTCTGCCGTGCGCGCGCCGACTTGTCTGTCCAACAAGCGAGCGTTGCAGGGCACTCACAGTGGGGTGAATCTGCATCATTTCCTTGCGCTGACGCTGAGGGTGCAAAACAGCCCAGTTGGACAATGTAACTGTGGTGTGACACCATGGCGTCTCATGCGCAAGTCAAGCGACACCGTTGCTCTCTTGGCCGAGCCGACATGTGCGTTCGACCACTGAGTGTCGTTTAGGTACCTGGATACACCTGTGTACTCCCTGTGAACTGGCGCTTGGAGCAGCCCACAAGTCCTGAGGATCACTATGACGCTGGCACAGTATGGTTGGCGTGTCATTGAAGCAATGGGACTTTCTCTCGGGCACAAACAATGCCCCAATGAGCAACATTACACGGGTACACTACCACATGCCGAACTTGGTGAGGGTACGTATACTTCTGTAAAATGATGCACTTGCACTGGCAAGAGCACGGCCGCCGCGTTGCTGCGACGCCAGCGCCGGCATTGCAACCGCCGCCGCAGCCGCAGCAGCAGCAGCAACGCACAGCAAAATCCCTACTCACTGCCGACCGTGCAGTCCGCGCGGCCGCCGCCGCAGCAGCAGCAGCAGCAGCAGCGCGCTGCAACAGCTCAAGTCGCCCACTCACTCACTCACTCACGCAGCGCACGCGCGCCGCCGCCGCCTCCGCTCGCTGCGCACAGGCGCAAGGTGCCGGCGGGCCCCGCGGCGTGCGCGCTGCTGCACGCGGACCTCTTTGAGGTGGACGCCGCGGCGGAGCGCGTGGACCACGTCGCGCGCCACGGCCGCGCCGCCAAGCGGCTCGCCGCGCTGCAGCTGGACGGCGAGGGCGCGCCCTTTGTCTTCATTGTCAACTTCCAGGTGCGGATGTCGCACTCGGTGGTTGTCGCACTTGTCTTGGTTGTCAACTTCCAGGTAAAGTTCGTCGAACTTGGTGATCATTGCACGGATCGCGGCGCTGCAGCTGGGTGGGGAGGGCGCGCCCTTTGTCCTCGTCAACTTCCAGGTGCGGTAGCCACACTTGAACAGAATTGTCGCGCTCGGGAGCCGAGTGCCTAAGGCGTGTTCATAGTGGACTTGGGGCGTGCTGGGCAGGTTTGTGTACACTTGTGTTCGTCGTCAACTTCCAGCTGAGCGGTCACGCGCGTCCGGGTCACAGCGGTGCGCTGTGTACCGACATGTGCTCAGTTAGGCCGAAAGGTGGAAACTCTAAACACGTGACGATAGCGGCGCTGCAGCTGGATGGCGAGGGCAAGCCCCTTGTGTTTGTCGGCAACTTCCAGGTGCGCGGCTGCTTCGGGTCAGGGTTAATACTTTTCTACTTTATTTTGTGTGTCAGCTGCCGCACTGGGGGGGCTAGCGCGCTTAGGGTTGGGGGTTAGGGTTAGGGTTAGGGTTAGGATTAGGGTTAGGGTTCGTCGTTGTCATGCGTGAAGCCCACCGTCTTTGCAGCAGGTGCCGACTTTTCCATGAAAATTGTGTCATTCAGAGGTGCATGTGCGCATTTACGCTTGTTTGGACGTGTCCCGATGGAGGCGGTACATGCTATGCCATCCGCTGCCCCAATGAGCTGCTGGCAGCAGTGGGAGTTCGTCACGCCCACAGCTCCTCGTGCCGCCGAGTACTTGCGTTCTCTGAGCGGCCACAGGCGCTTTTGCCCCCCCCCCCCCCCTCAACCACACACCGTCACACACACACACACTCGATTGTTAACATGCCCCTGGTCCCTCACTGACTTTGAGAGGAGAACGCGCCAGCAAACGCGCTTGAGCTGCCGTCAATCAAGTGCTCGTCAGCCATCGTAGAGCGGTTCAAAAGTGCGCTGCATCTCGGATATGTTTCAGCATTGGTGGTGGATCGGCCTGCTCAAAGCTCGGCCCGTACACTTGCGATGCGATCTCTGCTGTTGCCCCCCCCCCCCCCCCCCCCCCCACACCCTTCCACCCCACACTCACGCTAGCTTGCGGTTCTCTCTCGTATCATTCATTTCATGTCCCTCAGACCCGCACCAACACTACCTCACCGGCATCTCACATAGCGCACGCTCACACCTGACCCCCTACCCCCACCCCCCCCCACCCCCCCTGCTTCCCCTCCTCCCCCCCCCTTTATGTCAGATCCCCGGCTCCGAGCTGCGCCCCCCCATGTCCCTGGTGCTCTACTGGGGCGTCCGTCTCGAGCCCCCTGAAGAGGGGCCCCCGGGGGATGCCGCGCACGCGTGCTTCCGCCGGCTGCTGCTGCAGTATGTGGCGATGCCGCTGCACGAGACTGCAGGCGGCGCGCCGGGGGGGCTCGGCAGGGACTGCTGGGCGTGCGGGCGGCTGCCAAAGGTATGTAGGTATTCAAGGAGTTCATTGCAGTACTGCAAGTGCAGTACAGAGTGTGTCTACTTGAAGTAGACAACATGCCTGCCGGCGGGGCTCAGGGGCTGGTGGGCGTACATCCGACTGCTCAAGGTATGCATGTACAGTGGCGGCTGCACAAGAGCTCTAGATATGAGAGCGCTTACAGGATACGAGCGGTTTGGTGCTGCTCGGGGCTGACCCGCTCTTGTATCGTAGCCTCCCTGTATGTATGGACTTCAAGGTGGAATACTCCATGCAGCGGACGGCTTCGTCATCTGGTGACGTTTGCAGTGCGCCGGCGGCGCTCACGAGGGACCGCTGCGCGTGCGGGCAGCTGCCCAAGGTATGTATGTACTTGAAGTATGCGAGTAGCTCCGGCAGAAGCTCAACAGCGGCTGGGCGTCAGCAGTCTCAACATCCTCAACTTCAATTGTCCTGCGTGTCTCCCTCTAAGATCCTCCACACACCGCAGGCCGGCTTTTGTAATGCGCAGCTGAAGGCAGTGGTGGCGGTGCGCAGCGCAAGCTCAACAGCGGCCGGCCAATGCTCCTAGCCATAACTGCAGTACATTGGGGTCACCAATATGTTGAGCTCGCATCGTTCCACTGCCCAGCAGTTTGTGTGTTGCCCACGTGGTGTACGAGTGCCATCACTATTAGTGTGTGACATGTTGCCATGTGTGGCCATGCCTGCAGGCCGACTTCCGCAACGTGCGCTTGAAGGCGGTGGTTGTGGCGCGCGGCGCGCCGTGGGTTGCGCGCCGCAGCCTCAACAGCAGACGGGGACGCTCCTGTCCAAAGCCGCACTTTGTTAGGGTCACCAAGGTTGTTCTTGCTACTCCAATGCCTTTGGGTGCCCACCTGCGGTGCACGAGTGTTAGCACTATCACTATTGCGTGACATGTTGCCCTGTGTGGCCCCGCCGCTGCAGGCCGACTTTCGCAACGCACGGTTGAAGGCCGTCGTGGCGGCGCGCGGCGCGCCGTGGGTAGCGCGCCGCAAGCTCAGCAGCGGCCGCGCGACGCTCCTGTCGTCGCTGGCGACGCTGCGGCACTTCCGTGGCGCACACTACATGGAGGCAAGTGGCGAGCGCCTGGGTTAGGGTTAGGTCCAGCGTTGGGGTCAGGTTTAGGGTTAGGGTCAAGGTGAGGGTGGGGATAGGGTTGGCGACGAGTTATGCAGCGCTGTCAGACTTCGCTCACAGCATCGTTGGTTCATTTAAGACCGCTTTTGCTTTGCCGCACTGCTGCGCCACAAGGGCAGCGATCGGAAATGCGGGGGGGAGGCAAATGAGTCCACTCCACGTCGAAGTACAGCATTCAAGGGTTGTGTTTGAGGGGCACCATCGTCGGAAAGCGTCAACGCACACAGAGCGGGCATGACATAGGTATTGATTTATTTTTGTGAGGTACCAAGCAAGCTCAGCGCTCGTGTGTGTTCACTCGCACTGTTCACGCAGACGCATTATCTCATGTTCTGATCTCTGCTGCATTGCACGCGCGTCACAGACGGATGTTGAAGTTGGCTCCTCCGCAGTGATGCACGCGGGCGTGGCGACGTGCCTGTCCAACGCCAACGCGCTAGAGCTGGACGTGGGGCTGGTATTGGAGGGGCGGGGGGTACGTATATGAGCGTCATCTCGATACCCATGCTAGCCAGCAAAATGCTTCATCTACTACATTCACAAGCAGTACTTCATGCAGAGTTGTCCGTATTGGTACTTCTGCCATACTCGTTCGAAAGCATTACTGTCAAACAGTCCATGGTGGCATCCCCTACGAGCGACAGCGTCACTTCTCAAGCGCTTTCTTCAACAAAACGCGTACACCTGTGGCACGCGTACGAGGTGCAGGTGTTTGACGCGCGTTTTAACTCGTACCTGTGGCCGCGGAATAACTCGTACGCGTAACCTGTTGTGCGAGGTAACGAGTGAAAACTGTACTGGTCCACAGTCGATGACTCGCGGTACGAGTTATTCTCATATTACTGCTTTCAGACGCCTACTACGCCTGCCGCGAGCTCCGCGAGAATAAATCATTTGAAGTTGGGTTGGGCCGAAGTTTTTCTGCAGCTGAGCATTGCCACTGCGGTTGCAAGCAAGCACCAACGATAAAACAGGTCATCTAGCAGCTTCAAATAGCTGAGACCGTAGCAACTCGGACGTAGTTGCCTTTGATCGAGCATATATAGCGAGCATTTGTTTTTCATCCACCCCAAGTTCAACGCCACGCGCTGGCCCAGAGCTACTGCCAAGAGATGTGCATGCTAGGAAGCTGCACGTACATTGTGCATGCCAAGTACCAAGTGCTTCTAAAATCTGAATCAGAACAGCCTGCTGTGTTTTGTGCCTTTTGAAGCACGCACGGCTTTCGAGCCCAAACGAGCCTCAACAGAAGATCTTCGCAGGGCAGATGCAATCTTATTTATAAATATTGTGGTACACGACATAGGACAATGCTGCAAGGATCTGGTACAACAGCTCAAAAACTCGTTGAAACACGCAAAAAAACTGTTCGATCAGCAATAACCTGTTCAACAAGTATACGCGTACCCGTTTCACAGAGCACAAGTGTTAAACAAGTCGTACCCGTAGCCGCTCGCAAAGTATTTCAATACTCGTACGCGTACTTGTCAATATACATTTGCGCTACGCGCGACCCGTTCAGCGATGGCACTACGCGCCATCTCTGCTTTGTACATGTCATACCCACATGCACTGATACATACCATGTGCACCAATACTAACCACGTACACCACACAACATACCCTCGTGCATCAATGCACACCCACATGCACAAGTACATAGTTGCGCCCCATGGAGTTTTGTGCCTGCCTGCGCTCATACCTACTTGCCCATGCCCGCCCACTTTGCGATGAGCCTCAAGGGAGGCAGCAGTGCCGTGCAGTGCGCCCTGATGTGTTGAGTCGCTGTACCCCTAACCCTAACCCAAACCCAAACCCTAACCCTAACCCTACCCCTAACCACTGAGCTGAAATGTTTGTGCACACTTTGCGAGGTAGCCTCGCTAAAGCCAGGGTCACCACTGCGCAGCGGCACTGGGAGTTTGAACTCAAACGACATACCCCACGTTTTTTTTCAACACTTTTGGCGCTTCATGTTCAGGAAACTCGTTCTCGCCCCGTGGAGCGTCACAACAGAAGAACATCAACTTCAAGGCAACTCGCAGTGACTGTACTACGTGGACGGTAGCGCTCTCAAAACCTGCTCAACCTATACATATCTAGTACCCTCCTGCCCCCATGTTGAACCCATACAATAAGTACCTACCTGCCCCCATGTTTAATCTATACATGCCTACCCCCTACCCCCCCGTGTGCAGCCCGACGAGCTCCCGGAAGCCCTCCTAGGCGCGTTCCGCCTCTTCCAACTCAAACTATACCTACCTGCCTCCACTTTAAACCCATACATGCCTACCGCCTGCCCCCCCGTGCAGTCCGACGAGCTCCCAGAGGCCCCCCTGGGCACGTTTCGCCTCTCCCAGCTCAAACCATACCTACCTGCCCCCATGTCAAACCCATACATGCCTACCCCCCCCCCCTCCCCCCCCGGTGCAGTCCGACGAGCTCCCGGAAGCCCTCCTAGGCGCTTTCCGCCTCTCCCAGCTCAACCTATACCTGCCTGCCCCTATGTCAAACCCATACATGCCTACCCCCCCCCCCCCCCCCGGTGCAGTCCGACGAGCTCCCGGAAGCCCTCCTTGGCGCATTCCGCCTCTCCCAGCTCAGCCTATACCTGCCTGCCCCTATGTTAAACCCATACATGCCTACCCCCCCCCCCCCCCATGCAGCCCGACGAGCTCCCGGAAGCCCTCCTTGGCGCATTCCGTCTCTCCCAACTCGACCCTGATGTGGCTGAGCCGCTGTACGAGCGGCCGGGGGGGGCGTGGGGGGGATTTGGGGGGGCATCGGCGTGGCTCCGCCCCCCACGCAGCGGCCAATCGGCGCACCCGCAGCGCTGCTCGGCATGCCGCTGCTGCGGCGCGCGCTGTGGGGGCTGGTCGCCGAGCCTGGTGAGTCGCAGACTTGAAGTCAGGATTGAAGTCAGAGTTGAAGTTGTTGGCCACGGGATATATCGTTGAGGTTGCCTGGCTCGCGTCAGAGTTGAAGTCACAGTTGAAGTCATCAGCCGCAGGACGTTTTTGTTGAGGTTGCCTCGGCCGCTAGCCGCGGTTGAGATGAATCGAGATCACCTAGAATGGGGAGTGTCACGTCTGCGGCGTAACAATGCTCAGCGGCGGGGCACTCACTCACTCTGCCTCCGCCTGCGGCAGCAGCGCAGCGCAACAAATCCCTAACAAACACCACTGCTCGCCGGCTGCGAACCCTCTCCTGCAGCGGGCCTCGGCGCCGACGCCGCCTTCGCTGATGCTCAGCCACATACCCACGGCGCCAGGCACAGCGCCGGCGGCGGCAGCGCAAACGGCAGCAGCGGCGCGCGCAGCTTCGGGCTGCGCGGCGTCAGCCTGCTCGACGCTGCGTATGACGGCCTGTCGCGCGGCGCGGCGGCGGCGGCGGCGGCGGCGACGGCAGCGGCGCCCGTTGCGCCGCTGGCGCGCCTGGTGCACGCGGATGTGTTCAGCGCCGTGCACCCCGCGGGCATCGTGGACCACATCTGGTGCGTCGCATGTTGAACTTCCGCGTGCCGCGCTTCGGGAACGTTGTTGAAGTTGGGACGGATCGCCGGCGCGGGGGGGGGGGGGGGGGGGGGGGGGGGCAAGGGTCGGGTATGATGTGTGGTACATCTGGTGCGTCTCATGTTGAAGTTGTGCTGATGTGTCAGTTGTCAAAGTTGATGGTTTGCGCGTGGGGTACCAGTGCCGGTGGATTTGTATGTTCAGTATGTTCAAGGGCAGCAACGTCAGTCTGCATCTGTCGCGTGCAGAGCACAAGTGCGTGAACTGGTGTGATCACGGCGCGCTGCTGCCGCCGCCTCTGCTGCCTGACGTTGCGATCATATCGTCTAACCGAGTCCTAACCCTAATCATAACCCTAACCCTAAGTGTGTACGTACCTGCAGTGCTCCGCGCTGCTCTGCGACTCGTGGCGCACTGCTGTCGCCGCCTCAGCTGCCGGCCGTTGTGTTGCCAGTACCTACATAGCACTGCATCAACGCTGCTCTGCGCCTCACACTGTTGTCGCCGCCCTTTGCTGATCGCTGCTGCGTGTGCAGCCTGTACCCGCCGGCGCGGCAGCACATGAATCAAACCGCCAGTGTCCATGTACCTACATGCCCTGCACTCAAACTGCCGTTGTTGCCGCCCTCTGCTGATCACTGCTGCGTGTGCAGCCTGTACCCGCCGGCGCAGCAGCACATGCATCATACCGTCAGTGCCTATGTACCTACATACCCCTGCAGGTGCTCAGCGCTGCTCTGCGACTCACAACGCACTGCTGTCGCCGTCGCCCTGTGCTGATCGCTGATGCATACGCAGCTTGTATCCGCCGGCGCGGCAGCACATGGAGGCGGTGCGCGAGCGCGCGAGAGCAGCTCACGGCGCCGCCGCTGAGGTCATCGTGTTAAACTTGCAGGTGAGAGGGCAGTTACTGTTGTGTGTGGAGGGGCCCCTGTGAGGCACATGCAATTTCAAATTTGATCCGACAAGAAAGTACTTTAAAGTACACAATCTACTGTCTGAAGGCACCAGTTTTATACTGTTGTCCAGGATGGCAACAACTCAGTAATTGCCGAAGTCCTTATGTTGATGTTGAAGGCGACGAGAGCGACTGCTGCTGAATTCATTACATCTCATGCGAAACGGGACGCGCCTAGACTAGTTTGTGGGTGAACGGGTGCTGTTGGTTAGGGTTAGGCAGCGCCGGCCAAGCAAGCGCAGCGACGCATTGTTCAAGATGGAGACGAGTTGTTCACAGCCGGCAATCATCTCTGCCTGTGCGGCCGCCCTTGTATCCATCCACGATTGCAGCCAAAGCGGCTTGGCAGAGGCCGCTGAAACGCAAGCAGAGCACAGGCCCACAATCAGTACACAGGTGAACTGCGCTCGTGTGCGCGCACAGTACACGCTTTGTTCACACACGCACCGCCGCATCACACTCGCTTACACAGTACCTCCAGCGCACGACTCACACGTGCACCGCCGCATCGAACTCATGCACACAGTACCTACAGCGCTAACACCACATGCAAAAACGCTCTCTGTTGCCCCCCTCCCCCTCTCCCGCGTACTGTACGCGTGTTTGCATACAGTACGCACGACACACACGTGCACCGCAGCATCGCACTCATTCGCACAGTACGTCTCCAGTGCCAATGCAGTCTGTTCACAAGTCCGTTGCCCCCGTCCCCCTCTCTCACGTGCGCGCGCGCGCCCAACCCTAACCCTTCCCCTACCCCTAACCCTAACCCTACGCAGACCCCCCCCCCCTCTCCCACGTGCGCGCGCCTAACCCTAACCCTAACCCTAACCCTATGCAGACCCCCGCCGAGGCCACCCCTGGCGCCGACACGCGCAGCCTGGTCCTCTACTGGGCGGTCCCCTCCCTAGAGCCGCGCGACTACGCAGACGCGCGCGCGGCGCGCGCCGCGCCGCTGCTGCTGGCCTTCTTCGCCGGCGGCGCCGACCCCACGCCGCCGCCGCTGCCGCCGCAGCAGCAGCACGCGCGCCGCGTGACGCTCGCCACGGCGCTGTCGCCGCCGCCGTCGCCGCCGCCGCCGGCAGCAGCGGCGGCGGAGGCGTCGCAGAGCCTGCACTTTGGCAGCGCGAGCCCGGCGCCGCCGCCGCGGCAGCAGCGTCATGTGCCGGAGGGGGGGGAGGGGAAAGTGAGGGGGAGGGGGACAGTGAGGGGGACGTGGCAGCACGGCTCAGGGGGGTATGTAGGCCGGGGGACTTCAGGAGCGAGAGGCTGCGGCTGGTGCCGCGCATAGTGGCGGGCGGCGGCGGCGGGGTGCTGGGACGGAGGGGTGAGAGGGATGGGGGCGGCGGCGGCGGCGGCGGCGACAGGCGCGCGCGGCTGCGCTGCTTCCGCGGCGACGGCTACCTGGAGGTATGGGGGCTTAGAGTAAGGGGTGTGTGCAGGTGTGAGGGCCTGCGCATGCGTGGCTGCATCAGGCTATGCTCAATGTGTGCATCTGCGGAGCGGTGTGGCAGGAGCAGCACTCAGGCTTGGCGCCGGGCACGAGCGACACTTCAACTTGAAGTTTGCTGCTTGAACTTCTCAGCAAGACCACGGCGCGTCAACCTCAAGTTGTATTTTACGCGGCGTAACGGCACGCGCGGCATTCGCAGCTGCAAGCTCACTGTGGCTGCGATGCTTGTGCAGCAGGGACCTCGAATTGCATTAGCAGCGAGCACATGTGATCTGGAAGTCCAGGGCCAGTAGCTGCAGGCAACGCGGCGGTCATCACCGCGTTACTCAGTCGTTGCGCAGACACTGCTGCAGCAGTGCTCCAGCAACCTACCTCCTCTCACCGCTGGCCCTTGCATCACCAAACCAATTCTGATATTGGTTGCTGAGGTCACAACTTGACGCGCTCAAGAAACCAATCAGCGCGCCTTGTATCCTGCGCAGCAGACGACTGCTTGAAGGCATTACCCCCAGTACCACCTCTGCACGCGCTCTCGGCGGCAGCGGCGGCGGCTGCAGCATCATCACGCAGCAGCAGCAGCAGCAGCAGCGGCTGCGCCCTCCATCACACCCCCTCACGTCCCTGACCCTAACCCTCATTACCATCAAACGCGCCGCAGGTGTGCATCGCCGCCAGCAGCGCCGCCAGCGTGGCGACGGTGCCGCCTCTGCAAGATCGCGCGGCGGCAGCGGCGCCGACAGCAGCAGCAGCATCACGCAGCAGCAGCGGCGCCTTCCACCATGCCCCTAACCCCAACCCTCACTTGAAACATGGTGCGCGCGCCGCAGGTCTGCAGCAACGCCGCCAGCGCATCTTATCGCGCCTCAAACACAATGCTCCAGCCTACCAACCAAACTGGCTCTCTGCACGTGCGCGCGCAGGTCTGCATCGATGCCAGCGGCGCCGCCAGCGCATCTTATCGCGCCTCAAACACTGCGCTCCAGCCTACCAACCAAATCGGCTCTCTGCACGTGCGCGCGCAGGTCTGCATCGACGCCAGCGGCGCCGCCAGCGCGGCGGCGCGCGCGCTGCACGGCTGCGGCAGCGCTCCGCCGTCCGTTGCCACGCAACCACCTGTCGTCGTCGACGTGCGCCTCTCCCTCGAGGGCAGGGGCGCGGCGGAGCCTGCGGAGGTGCCGCTGGGCGCGGCGCGCGTGCTGGCGGGGCGCACCGCCGCGGCGCCGCCGGTGCCGCTCGCAGGCGAGTTGCCTGCCGTGTGTGCTGGCGATTCGAGCCACAGTCTGTTTTGTGCACTGGACGTTTTGTTGTTGGCTTGGGTCTGCTGGCGGGGCGCGCCGCCGCGGCGCCGCCGGAGCCGCTCGCAGGCGAGTTTCCCCCCGTGTTTGCCGCACTGTGAAGTTATTCATGCCTCGAATTCAGTGGGGGTAGGCGGTGCCGCTCGCAGGCGAGTGCGTCTCATGTGTGCTGTTGGTGCCTGCCGCACTGGAGTTTTAATGCGTTAACTTAGTGGCGGTAGGCGCTGCCGATGCCGCTCGCAGGCGAGTGCCTCGCGTGTGCTATGCCTGCGGTAGTCTGTATTGTGCGCTTTCGTTATTTTTGGCTTTAATATGCTGGGTGTAGGGGTGCAGAGAGTGCGGGACCGGTGTCGCCGGCAGGCGAGTGCCGCACATGTTGTTTGCAGGCGGCGGAGGGTTGTCATGAGGCTGCGGCACCGTGAGCGTAGGGCGTTTGATGGATGATGAGTGGGGCTTGGGGGGTAGGGGGGGGGGCGGTGCTGCAGGGCTTGGCGGAGGTTGTCGTGCTGCGAGTTGCGCTGCGAGCAGGAGATGGCTTCTGGGAGTGGGTGGTGGGGGTGAGGACGGAAGCTGAGCATGTCGCGAGGCAGGACTTGGTGGCCGCGCCGCTGCTGTTAGAAAGGCATGCGCTGAGTTCCTCGTGTGCTAGCGTGTTGCGCTGATTGCAGGCATAGATGGGGCACAGCCATCGTAAGAGGGAGTTTAGGGTGGGCGGCACTGGTGACGTCTGTGCACGCCAACAGGCCTGCATCTTGGTCAATCTTGCTTACAGCCCCGGCGTGCGGGTGCACACGGCGGCTGCTGCGGGCGTCGTCAACGGAATCGCCAGTATTGGGGGCCTACAATGCAGCAGGTGCTCCTTGGCCCGTATCTGCAGCAGCACTCAAACGATGCGCATCGGAAGCTGCCGCGGCAAGACTGTGCATATACTTGAGGGTCGCAGAGCACATGCAAGCAAACAGGGTCCCATTGTTCTGACTCAAACGTGTTCATTGTGCCTCGCGCACGACAGGCCACAGCAGGGCTGTCGTCGACCTATTAGAAGCGTCGGTGCGGGCCGGCGTCGAAGCTTGGCGAGAGCGGCGGCGGCGACGTTCGTCCATCGCAGCAGCGGAGGCAGCGGCAGCGGGGGCAGCGCCGGCGGAGGCAGCAGCGGCAGCGGCGGCGGCAGCTGCGCCGGAGGGCGGAGCAGCAGATGCTCCGCCAGTCACAAGTGCTGTAGAGGCGGCAGCAGCGACGGCCACGGCGCCAGCAGCAGCGATGGACATCTGCACGCCGGAGCTGCAGGGGATGTTTGTGGACGGTGGCCCCCTGAATCAGTTCAAGCTTAGAGGGGCGACGTACCTCAAGGTGAGCGCGCTGCTGCGGAGCGCTGCCATGGTCTTCAGCCCCCTTGTACCCCGCCTTGCGGAGGAGGCGCACCGCGGACACTGCAGCATTTCCTGAGCGCGTTGTCGCTGGTGCTGCTGCTGCTGCCACTGCTGCTGATCCTGTTGCTGATCCTGCCAACTGCCTCTGCGGCTGCCATCGCTGCACCGCCGCCGTCACCACGCTGCACACGCGCTGCCGTCGCCGCCACCACCACTGAACGCCACTCCCGCCGCCGCCGCCGCCGCCGCCACTGCCGCCGCTGCCGCCGTGCCGCAGGACAAGGTCAAAGTACCCGCGGGCCCCGCGCTGGCGCGCCTCCTGCGCGTTGACCTCTTCACCCTCGGCGACGGCGAGCTTCGCGCGGACCACATTTGCGCGCGCGGCCGCTGCGCGCGCACGGTTGCGGCGCTGCTCGGCGGCGGCGGCGGCGGCGGCGGCGGCAGGGGCGCGGCGGCGGCGGCGCTCGCGGACGACCCCGCGTTTGCCGCCGGCGGCCGCGCGCCGCACCTCCTCATGCTCAACTTCCAGGTCCCCACCACGCCGCGCTTCAGCATGGTAGTCTACTTTGCGCTGCCGTCGCTGCGCGCGGAGGCGTACGCCGACGCACGCGACGCGCGCGCGGCGGCGCTCGCGGCGCGCTTTGCGGACCTGTCCCCCGTGGAGGCGTCGCCGGCAGCAGCGCTCAGTGATGAGGAGGCGGTGGCGGCGCTCGGCGCCGGCGCGCGTGGCCCCGAGGACCTGCGCAACCGCTGCTTCAAGCTGCTGCCGCTCGTGCGCGAGGGGCCGTGGGTGGTGAAGACGGCGACGGGCAGCACGCCGACGCTGCTCGGGCGCAAGCTCACGCAGGTGAAGTTTGATTTTGGAATGAGATAAAATTGGAGTTGGGCAGTGCCTTGAGCGTAAGCTTACGCAGGTGAAGTCCACCAGGTTTTTCAAAGATGCGCGTTTTGAAGTTTGTGGTGTGTGTCGATTCTTGCAGGGTTCCGTCTACGGCACTTGCTTCGGAGAGATGCTCAGCGTGCCGCTGATTGCGGGTTCAGAGCGCATGACGAGGCGATGGCAGAACTGCTCACGTGATAGGTGCTGCATGCGGCGTATGCTGCCTGCGCACTAGCTCTAGCCAGTTGGCACTTCACTAAAGCATTGCCATCCGTTGTCGCGCCTTTGCAACTGTTTTCCTTCAAAAGTCGATTGCATGAAGCTCACCATGCAGCTCAAAGATTGCATCTGTCACCCTTTGACATCTGTCGCACACGGTGCGGCTGTGTGCTTGCAAAGCCACACAGGCACATCTCAGCACGCCTGAGTACTGCGAATGCTGATGCTGGTGTATTGTACTTTAAAGTATGTATGATCATCATACCCCCTCCCCCTCCCCCCTTAACCCCCCCGACCGCGCAGCGCTACTTCTCCGGCCCCGGCTACACGGAGGTGTGCATCGACGTCGGCTCCAGCGCGATCGCGTCGCGCATCGTGTCGGTGTGCATGGGCGCGGCGCGCGCGCTCACGATAGACGTCGGCGTCACGCTCGAGGGCCGCTGCGACGACGAGCTGCCGGAGCGCCTGCTGGGCTGCCTCACCATCTGCCACCTCGACTGGCAGCTGCAGCAGCCGCTGTATGACGAGCGGGACGGCGGCGACGGTGGCAGCAACAGCGGCGGCAGCGGCGTCGCAGATGGCGACAGCAGCAGCGGCGGCAGCGGCGGCGGCGGCGGGGGCGGCGACGCTGCTGTTGCCCCCGATGTGCAGCAGTAGCGGAAGGAGCTGCGCTCCACGAGTGCTAGTAGCGGTGCTGCTGACTTGGCGCGCTGTGGCAGCAGCCCTGCTACAGCGCGTCATTGCGTGCGGAGGGCGTGCACTGCGTGCTGAGAGCACGGGCGGTGCCATGCGCAGCGTTGCTCCGCAGCCGGGGGCTCAGCGCTGTTGCTGCTGCCGCCGCCGCTGCCGTGGTCCGGTGCGGCGCCGCACACTCTGCGCTCTGTATGGCGGCAGCGGCTGGAATGGGAGAGCGTGTGAACGGTGTCAGACGCGGCGGCGGCACGCTGCAGATGCGTGTTGCTGCTGCTGCTGCTGCTGTGACAGTGCGTGCATTTGAAAGCCACGGGATTGCAGCAGGGACGGATAGCAGACGTGCCACGAAATGCATCAAGTAATTACGGCTTATTATGTAAAAGCCACGCGCGTGTCCATTGGTGGACGGAGGTGGTACACGTCATGTTGTGGCAATGATGCCTCTGCCAATATGTACATTGCAGAATTTCGAGGCTTTATGTGCGTAGCCTGGGTGGAGTACTGCAAGCAGTGCTACAGTACGTGTTGAGTTCAGATTGTCCTGTCGTGTGTCAGTTGGGAGCAGCACAGAGAGATATTGGCAGTGGCCACGCCCACAAACCCCACGATAATGAAAAGTTATGCCAGCTAATGTTTGAGCAGTGTTGTCAGCATATGCAAGCTGCTGATCTGCAAGCATGATTGCGGTGCCGGGAGGCAGGTTGCCACGAGGTCGACAGAGCACACACGGCACTGTCACTAACAACGATTCACACATGCTGCGGTACCCGTTGCGAGACGGGCTGGTGGCAGTGACAATTTACGGCGGCGCACGGGAGTCACGCCTCTGCGCACAATGACACAGCGCGTCTCAGCGACCAACGCTGACTCGGGTGGCGCACGCGCTCTAGGGATTGCCCCAGCCACTGTGGCAGCGATGCCAATCCGCGGCGCGCCCATAGGCGTTGTGCACGCAGCATACGCCTAAACTTGATGACAAGTGTGCAACAGCGGCGGCGCCTGCTGCAACGTCTGCTTCGTGCCCACGCTGCGGCGGTGCAGCGGCGGCGCTAGTACTCTTCTTCTGCGCACAGTGTACGCGCTGCAGCGGCCTTGCCATAGCGGCGTCTGCGCTGGCATGCTCTTCCACGTGCTGCATGCACGCGCAATTTCGCAGCGGAGGTACCAGTGTGCGCCCGGGGACACCGGGGGGGGCAGTACTAGCAAAGAGAAGGACGGGATTAAGCAGACATGCTTGCTTTAGTGACAGCATCGGCCTCTGCAGCACCCGTGCCTGGCATTTTGTGATTCATGACCATTGTCCTCAGCTCTGGGCGCTGCCACCAGCCCATTGTCCTCAGCTCTGGGCGCTGTCACCACCAGGACAACCATTTCACACGGATATCTATCGGTGAGACGGCCAAATCGACTATTTCACGGGCAACCTCAACGAACAGCTGATCAGAACAAGAGTGGCGGACACTGGAGGGAGAGAATCTACTCACGGTATACAGGTGAGGAAAATCAGCGACTTAGCCTTCTACTCTGCAAACGAAGACCTCCTGAGGCTGCTGCCTGACACCCCTTCCGATCCAGGTGCAGCAGAGCGGAAGATTGCCGATGCTGTCATCGCAGAGTGCATACCCAAGAAGCTGATTCTTGCAATAAATGCTCAACTCCAACGGCGTGTGCAGGAGAGGATGCTGCTGCATTTGTGCTTGCTGCTGAAACCTTCGCATTTTGCCAGCTTTTCTGCTGCAGCAGCCTATGTTACCACAAACGCTTGCTCTTGCGATGCATAATCAATTGCTCGTACGGCTCTGTCAAGCATAGCTGCAATGTGCCACTTAGTGTGGGCACATATGAGTAGATGACCACCTGTGTGATAGATATCTGGCCACGAGTTGCATGAGTAGATGACCACCTGCGTGATAGATATCTGGCCACGAGTTGCATGTGAGTCATCGATCACCCTGGTACAGGGACGGGCCTTATGTGAAGGTTTCAGCAGCAAGCACAAGGCAGCAGCACCTCACCTGCGCACGCCGTTGTGGAGTTGAGCATTAATCGCATGAATCAGCCTCTTGGGTATGCACTCTGCGATGAGAGCATCGGCAACCTACCGCTCTGCTGCACCTGGATCGGAAGGAGTGTCAGGCAGCAGCCTCGGGAGGTTTTTGTTTGCATAGTAGAAGGCTAAGTCGCTGATTTTTGCTCGCCTGTATACCGCGAGTAGATGCTCTCCCTCCAGTGTCCGCCACTCTCGTTCTTGATCAACCGTCCGTTGAAGTTCCCTGTGAAGTAGTCGAATTCGGAATGGTTGTTAAACTCTCTGATTCCTCGCGCATCTGATCGATGGCTCCGGTGATCTGGGCGAATGCTTCTGCCTGCGTGTCCATCTTTTCCATGAGCGCCAGCGTAGCGGTCGTTCACAGGCGACTCACTCCCTGCTTGATGTGCTGGGTCGCTGGTGCCTCTAGCGCTGGCACATTGGCTGGTGACAGCTGCTTGGACTCCGATGACTGTTGCTCGGCACCAGGTCTGCAGCATGAGCAGCAAAGCAACACTTCGCTGGTCTCCCCTGTTTGTGGCACTGGTGCCGCTGCTGCCGCCGCCGGGACTTCATCAGAGAGCACCAAAACGTCGATAAACACCCATGACGCTGAAGCTGGTGCTCCCTGCTGCAGCAAAGCTGCTGACAGGCTGCAGCAACAGCGGCTGTTGCTCATTCGAGCTTCATTGACGCGGACAGGCTACACTGGAATCCAGGATTATCATCGACTGCACTTTTCCTGGGCGAGTCACTACGTAGATGACGCGACGACGTTCACAAGGGGGGGGGGGGGGGGGGGGGGGGGGCGTTGGTCAGATCATGCAGCGCCCTCAGGTCACAATGGAGCAGCAAGCAGCTCACAAGCAGGCTAAACGGGTTTTGTGGCAACAGCGATCGTCTAGCCCTCACTGTGGAACTGTGCATCTGTCAAGAGGCTGCCAATCTTAAGAGGCGGCATCTGGAGCACATTTCTAGCCCCCGGCGGAACTGCATCTGTCTGGAGCATCATCTTCGCCTCGAGTCTGGTCAACGCTTGACCTTGTGACCAACCTCCGTCCGGAGGCACTATCCTGACGCCTGTTGGCGCCGAGGATGAGCAGATATATATTGTGGAATTGCCAGGAGCAGCGCCAGCAGCTCAGGGAGGAGGAGAGCAGATAGACGTGTGCTTGCGAAGTGTTTCAGGATCAGCAATAAGCAGCAGCTTCTTTCCACGTCCGTGCAAGAGGCACTATTATGGGGCCTGGTGGTGCCCAGGATTGCTATATCCACTCTGGAGTTTTGCCTTTTGGGCAGGACGGAGGTAGGAGCTGGAGAATTGTGGGACTGCCGCCAGCAGCTGCAGCAGCGCTGGCAGCTGATGATGGACGTGTAAAGTGGAGCACGCCTGGAGCGTTGGCTGCGGCGTACAGAGACGCTGATCCTTGCTCCTGTTGGCGCTCAGGGTTAACTATTGCAATACCCGTTCCTTTGGAGTGTTGCCCAGATGGAGAGGACAGAGATAGGGGCTGGAGCGCGCTTGTGGGAAATAGGCCAGTGACACAGCTGGCGGCGCTAGAGCCTGAATCACGCTTGTGGACTCGCTGGGCGCAGCAGCAGCGGCAGCAGCAGCTGCGCCAGCAGGACCTGCATTCGTTCCGCACCTGCTCGTGCAATACCTGCAGGCAAGTTCACAGGCGCACAGGATTCACGCCGGCAAGTGACCGTGCTCCTCAAGTCTGAGCGCTGCTGCCACCCTTGCGCGCGCTAGTTGCGTCGTTTCTTCCTCCGGAGCGTGCGGCGCTGCTGGCGGTGGCTGCAACATAGCAGCGGCGACGGCGAGAGCGCGCATGCGTCGCAGTCACTGTGGCTGCCAATGAGAGCCTGGTGTGGGGGGCTATTGCATGCGATGCAGCGCTGTGGCCTGCGGCGCGCAGGGGGGGGGAGGGAGGGGGGGCGGGGGGGGGCTAGCGTACTATCTTTATGAGATGCACAGCAACGCTGCCTGCGTGCGCCGCTCCTGCATGGGTACATGCTGCTAACATGGGTGCGCAGCATGTTTGGGGAGTTTGGACACGCGCACACGTGCATGCATGCCATGTGCAGTTTTTTAGGCGCACCTCTCCTTCAACACGGGGTGCTGGTGAATAATTTGATTGAATTGTTATGAATCCGCAAACGCTGGGCTGTCGTGCAAATATTCTGGCCACCCGTGCATACTCATTTCCTGGCCACCCGTGCATACTCGAACCGTCGCCAGTCCATTACAACAGTGATCGTGCCTGTGTTTGGAAGTAAGAAACAATGTGATGTTCACAACTCACAGATCACCAGCTTCCTGACGTTAGCACTAGCCCGTTGCCGTCATGACTGTCGTCAAAGACAGGCAGAGCGCGCTGCACCGCGTTGTCAAAAAAGTCCGTGCTTCACATATCGAGGGGTAGGATTAGGGCCGTCATTACCCCCCCCCCCCCCCCTCCCCCCCAAACAGGCACTTGGCGGACATTATGCGTGCTGTCGTTATCGCAATGCTTATGGATCACGGCTTGCACACACATGGGTCTCTTTTTTCTGCAGCGTCATTTGCTGTATGGACGCTGCTGCATTTGATCACCCCCCTTGCCCGCAGTGCTTTGATGGTAAATTTGCATAGCACTGATTTACAAGAGTTTGCCGCAGAGATTATGGCCCGTCTCATCATACATCGCATTGTGAGTTGCGGTTTATGCTACCCATGTCCGCGCATGATCCAGTCCAATCTACAAATGACACATGATGCTGAAACAAACACTTGCTGCTGCAGAAGACATGACGCTCACATCATCTTCCATACTCCTCTTGCAGTGCCTCTGATGAGGGCAGTGGACTGCAGTATCAACAAGCATGGAAGACAGTGCCAACGGGTGTGGATTGCTGATGAACAGAGCATGCAAGTACTGCAGTGGCAGAAACGATGTTTGGCTGATAAGCATAGAAGAACTACTTCCAATCAAGTACACTCATCAATGATATGAGTGCAGTGCTCATGATCAAACGCACGTTTGAACGTGCGTGAGGTTGTCATGCGAACAAATGAGCAAAAGTTTGCCACTGCAGCAATAACAGCTCAACAGTAGTGGCAAACAACAATGTACCCATTGCGTTGTGAAAATATGACATCAGGTAAACGTACTTCCATTTACAGTACAATGACTGCAAGGGGGCTGAGGTGTAGATGACAATGCCGCGCGCCTGCAATGCTATGACTCGCTTGCTCATAAGCTTCAACCTTTCCTGATAGCTTGTGTGAGAATTGTACAGGTACACCTCAACAGCGGCAACACTGTTGCGCCTCATCATGTCTTGGCCGCTGTTGTCTTTGTAGGGCCGAGAAGCGCCAGCATTGCTGTAGTGGCAGTAATGCATCATCTGCACATGCCCCATAACGCAGGACTCGGGGAAGGTCTCAATGGCTGTGCCTACAGTAGTCCATAAGGAAGCTTGCCTGGCACATCATCCTGCAGATGAGTAAACCGTCTTGTGCGCCTTGAAAAGCAGTACAGCAACCCAGTGCATGCAGCATCAGCTAGCAAATATAACTGTGCCATATTGATTGTGAGCCTTTCTGCAATCATACGTATGACATGACAATGATGCATACAGCGGAGCTTTGAGCGATACAAATTTGAAGTCTCATACTTCATTGCACAACTTTCAGCTCTCAATAAGGAGTGACCGGTGATCAGCCGAACTCTCATTGTTTATTTTTAGAATGAAAAACGAATCAAAAGATCGTTGAGCTTTAGGGAACAAGGAATAATATTGGCAGTGCCCACACATTTGAATACTGCTGCGATGCTGGAGGGTGACCAAGGACGTGATAGAGCAAAGTGTGTTGAGACAGAGCACTTTAAACAACTTGAAAGCACACAGGCACACCGTCAATTAGCTGTCTGACCTTGTGCTCCAGTAGCTTCATGCCTGGGTGAAGTCGGATGCCAGATCATCCTGACTTCCTTCAAGTGCGACCATCCGACGGTCGAAGTCCCTTTCCATTTGTTTGAACTCTAGCTGAAGCTGACCTCCAAGCTTTGCTAGGTCGGCTGTCTGGTTTGCAAGGCGCGTCAGCTGCTCCAGGTGCTCCTGCTGGCGCTTCATCAAGGTCTCCAGCAGGACAGCCAGTGGGACTGGTGCGGTTGTGCTAGCGCACTCTGCCGCTGCTGCTGGGGCCTCATCCGGCTCTGTGTCGAGGGCCTGCTCGTCTGCTGCTTTATTGACTGGCGACTCAGCGGGAGGCAGGCACTCTGCCTGTGACTCTGTGAGCTCTGCAATATGGGACTGCTCATTGGTTGGGAGACTCGAGGGCGCGAGCCATAGCATCCCGGAAGGATTCTTACGTGTACTGGTGCGCCTCCAGAAACCCATAATCACGTTGGCTCGTCGCGCCATAGCTATAGGCTCTCCAAACTCTCCAACACCTCCGAGGTGTATGTGTGAGTGAAACGATTTATTCTCGAGAGACTTCAAAAATGAATTTGATCCCACACCGAAAGTTTCACCAGTGCTGGCAAACAGACAATGACCACCAGGACGGAGGCTCGTGTCTTGACTCTGACATCCTCTTGTGACGCCAAAGCGGAAGCGAGTGAACATGGTGAGATTCTTTGTTTTCAAGCTTTGGAAAGTGGTTGGTTGATTTTATTCATTTTTAAAAGGATGGACCAGGCACTTGATTGTCGGTGCCCTGTGGCGTCCGCATCTCTAGACAGCGATCGAGTTTCGCTTCTGGGCCACCTTTCATCTGCCGCATGAAATAATTGACACCACCTTCCGGACACACCTGCTAAGCAAGTGTGTAGAACCCGAGGTTTCTGTGCAATGTGTCACTTACTTTTTGGCCCTCATCTTGGCCCTCCATTTGCTGATGCCCTCAGACACGTGGACAAAGGTCTTCGAGTTCCTGCCGCATAAGCGCTACCTACAGCTGTCTTCTGTGAGCACGGGGTGGCGCGCGCTGTATGCCAGTAGCATGCAGCACAGGGGGCGGGCACAGACACAGAAAGAAACCTCTGCCGTAGCCATGGTTGCATCTCTGCCCCTCATACAGTGGGCGATAGCAAACGGGTGCAAGGAAACCACGAAGCTGCTGTGGTCAGCCGTCATCCGCAGTCCGTTCGAAGTAGTCCTGTATCTACACGCCTTGGGCGCGCAGTGGGGCATTGACGCGTTTCGCGACACGTGGCTGTGTAGGACTGCAGCTGAGCGCGGTCATCTAGAGATGCTGCAGTGGGTGCGCGCCCAGGGGTTTGCCTGGGGCACATGCACAAGCACAGCGGCGGCGCGCAGGGGGCACCTGGAGGTGCTGAGGTGGGTGCATGATGCCGGATGCGAGTGGAACGAAAGCACATGCAATGCCGCCGCAGAGTGCGGCCACCTTGACGTTCTCCAATACGCTCGAAGCCACGGCTGTCCGTGGAGCAGCTACACAGCAAACTGCGCAGCCTGCAACGGCCACCTCCAGCTTCTGCAGTGGGCGCACGCAAACGGCTGCCCCTTGCACCCCAGCATATACTCCACAGCCGCGCGCGGAGGCCACCTGCATGTTCTTCAGTGGCTGCAGGACATAGGCTGCCCCTGGGACCGATTCGGAAGTGCGATCACGGAGGCCGCTGAGGTTGGACGTCTGGCCGTCCTGCAGTGGCTGCGGGCGCATGGCTGCCCATGGAGTGCTGAGGTATGCTCAAAGGCGGTTGAAGGGGGTCACTTAGAGTTGCTGCAGTGGGCACGCGCCAACGGCTGCCTGTGGCCTGGGGAGAAGACCTTAAGATGTTTGTATTGGGTGAACCCTTGTTACAATCGCCTTGTCAACATATTGCGAACGGCGGATTGGGCGCTGGCGAACGGTTGCCCGTGCAGCGACATGCATTTGGAAATGTACAGGCAGCTGCGGCAGTCGGTAAGTGCTGCTGTGGCGCGTGGCGCTGCGTAGCTGTGTTGCTTGCAGATAGGTGCAGCAGAGCGTCACCACTGCTTTCGCATGCAAGGGTAAACTTTGTACACATCACACCAATACAGGCAAGCATTTTTTTCCATGTGGTTTCCTGTTGCACTACATTCTGCGCTGCCCGGCTGCATCGTCTTAGAAATCGCGGCAGGTTTTGTGCCCATTGCGACCTGCATTGCAGGTATGAAGATGCGTGCATTTGCATTGACAATACACCTGGCGCACAGGATTAACATGCGGCTTCTGCTTCGTCATGTTATCCAGCATCATCATCTGTGTTCCACCAGTGAGAAGTGACTGGTCGTCTTGCAGCCTGTTTGCATGCTTCGAGCATGAGACTGTCAGCCACGCTTGCTTGCGTTCATGCATGCAGTTTTTGCCAAAGCTGCATCGAGTGACTGAGTGTGTTCAATGCCCTGTACCTTCGAGACAATTCCTTTGCTGTGCTGCAGACAGATAGATGAGGCATGCTTTGAATGCGTTGAAGGACTTCACTTTGAATTGTTGTTGATGTGTGTCAGGGAGTCCTACACTAATAGGCGGCGTGCACAAATCGGCGGGTGCGCGCAATTGACCTGATGCAAACATTACATGCTTCGAAGGATACATACAAGCGTGCGTCGCTCAGTTGTCTAGACAGAGCCACCGGCACTCGCTTCAATTGAGCTCTGTTTGGCTGGACGGGGTGGTAATAAGGAAGGCGCGTTGATAACATTGGCCCAGGCGTGAGGTGTTGTTCACATTTGTGAGTCGTGTACGCCATCGGCCATTTTCAGCTGTACAGTAGCGGCACCTCCAACCATTGCAGTTAAGATGCTCAATAATGATCAATGCATGCACAGCGTATGCAGCGACATGCACATTTTGTTGCCTGCCCTGAGCCTTGATTGTACTCCAACAACACTTTCTAGCAGCAACCTTTCAAGTTCAGAGAGCTACAGCTATGATCATCTTGCATGTGCATGATGTAAAGTGGGACAGATCTGGGCAAGTAGTTGAAGACACAAGTTGCCAGAAGAAACCCATGTGGCACCAAGTGTAGACTGATCCTTGTAAACAGGGAAAACATGCATTTTGCGCCTGCAGTTTATGCTGCAGTGCGGCAGTGCTGCACCAGCAATGCATTCAAACAACGCAAGGCGTGTGCAGGTAATGTAGCGTGTGCAGTTGACACAACAGCTTTGGCACCATGGTGCACTGCAAATGATGCTATGAGTGCATGCACTGTGGCTGCCACCATGCATACTGAGGTGCAGCATTGCGAGCACTCTAGAGTCTACAGTTCATGTGCAACATCTGTTCATGTACACAATGGCATGTGTGATTGAGTCCAAGAGCTTGTCCTGGGCAATCTAGCGTTTTTATGATGCTCACTCATCATGGCGGCCGCACCTAGAAGTATTGTGCCAGGGTAAGGGATGCCACTCTGTGTGAAACAGCAGCAGCCGCGAGCCATTGACAAAATGAACGGTATGGTTCTTGAGATGGGCAGCCAGATTGAGGGTTGGCAGATGGATGAATCAATTGCATCCACCTCTTGGTGCCTGCTTCTTGCTTGAGCACCTGCTGATGCCGCCTATGACTTCCTCAGGACCGAGGGCATCCTGTAAAAAGCAAAGACGGAGTTTGAGGTCGAGCCAATCAGACATCACAAGCTAGCTAGGATGCAAACTTGGCTTTAACCTCACTGCTAAACACGGGATGAGCATATGGCAGATAGGTGCTTCCCAACGCAGGTGCCAGACTGTGCAGATGGCAATGCTGGGATCTGGTGCTCGTTGTTGCAGCATGCGATGCATGCTTTCAGCAGGGTCAGTGCGGCAGCATGATCTGTTAGTTGACGGTCAACAGCATTTGGGCAGTTGTGGACACTGTTGCACCGGCATGCATCAGTGACCAGCAGAAGAATGCTACGTCAGGTTTCTTGCAAACTGGTGCAAAGTTGCAATTGCACTGTTGTGGTATTCATCATGTGCAAGTGACCCAACCTGAAGCTATCCTGCACAAACACGGACATGCAAGTGAGCTCATGGCCATGTACTAATTAGAGTCGCGGCAGTATGACAGCACATGAGTTGTCATATACTGTAGCCAGAGTGTGGCAATTGCGGATGCATGTGTTGAACAATTTGACAGAAGCTGCCAGATCTTGCAAAGAAGCTTCCAAAAACAACTTGGTTTGAACCAGTGCTTCCAAGAGCAACCTGCAAAAGTTCCTGAGCTCTTCCTGAACTACCAGTAATACCCCATATTCCAACACATTGGACTCGAGCAAGGATGTCTCGAAAACGAACATGCAGAACTGAAGAAAATAATGCCTTTGTCTGCTACATAGATGTACAGATTCACGTGCATGAGCTGCAGTTTTACTGCGACTTGTTGTGACAGGTTCCATCCGATTCAATGTTGAAAGTAAACGACCACACATTCAGTCGAGAACGTACATAGCATTGGTCGCGCTATGTAACTCACTGTAATGAAAGAACAGCAAATACAACCGCACAGAGACCAGATAAAAAGAGCTTTGGGTGCTGCTCCATTCACAATCAGGGGTTGCATCAACACATCATGATCACTTGCAATGCGTCGACTAAAGCCTGTTGACGCAGCTCAGGGAGCACTGAATGATGCATACAGCGGAGCATCTAGCCATGCTCATGAAATTTTGTCCGTGCAAAAATTCCAGCCATCAGAAGGAGCGACCGGCAACCAGCCGCACCCTCACGGTTGATTGATAATAGGTGCCCACACATCTAGTCTAAGTACGGTACTATCAGTAACTGCTGCAATGCTGGGGGGCGACCAAGCCTGAGGGCGTTATAGAGTAGAGTGTGTCAAGAAAGATCACTTTCAAGACGATATCAAAATTGAAAGAAAGCACACGAGCACACCGGTCAATATAGCTGTCTGACCTTGTGCTCCAGAAGCCTTACGGTTCGGATGCCAGATCCTCGTGACCTTTTGTCTTCAAAAATGCGACCAGCCGACGGTCGAAAAGCTTTTCCATTTGGTCCACCTTTCGCTCAAGCCGATCTCCGCGCTTTGCCAGGCTGGTGGTCATGTCTTTCACCTCAGTTGCCAAGTCGGTTGCCGAGTTTGCAAGGCGCGCCAGCTGCTCCATCTGCTCCTGCTGGCGCTTCATCAAGGTCTCCAGCAGGACAGCCAGTGGGACTGGTGCGGTTGTGATAGCGCACTCTGCCGCTGCTGCTGGGGCCTCCTCCGGCTCTGTGTCGAGGGCCTGCTCGTCTGCTGCTTCATTGACTGGCGACTCAGCGGGAGGCGGGCACTCTGCCTGTGACTCTGTGAGCTCTGCAATATGGGACTGCTCATTGGTTGGGAGACTCGAGGGCGCGAGCCATGGCATCCCGGAAGGATTCTTACGTGTACTGGTGCGCCTCCAGAAACCCATAATCACGTTGGCTCGTCGCGCCATAGCTATACGCTCTCCAAACTCTCCAACACTCCAATGTGTGTGTGTGTGAGTGAAATGATTTATTTATTCTCCGAGGTTCGAGACTTCAAACATGAAGATTTGATCCGCTCACCAAAAGTTTTCACTACTGGCAGCTGCTAGCAAAGAGACAATGGCCACCAGAAAGGAGGCTCGTGTCCTGACTCCGACATCCTCTTGTGACGCTAAAGCGGAAGCGAGTGAACATGGTGAGATTCTTTGTTTTCAAGCTTCGGAAAGTGGTTGGTTGATTGAAAGGATGGACCAGGCACTTGATGTCGGTGCCCTGTGGCGTCCGCATCTGCACAGCGATCGATTCTCGCTTTTGGGCCACCATTCATATGCCGCATGAAACAATTGACACCATTTTTCGGACACGCCCGCTGGTGCTGTGTAGAAACCAAGGTTTCGTGCAATGTCACTAACTTTTTGGCCATCCATTTGCTGATGCCCGCAGACATGTGGACAAAGGTCTTCGAGTTCCTGCCGCATGGGCGCTACCTCCAGCTGTCTTCTGTGAGCACAGGGTGGCGCGCACTGTATGCCAGTGCCATGCTGCCCAAGGGGTGGGCAAAGGCACAGAAACTGACGGTTGCAAAAGCAATGCTGGCATCTGTGCCCCTAATACAGTGGGCGATCCAAAACGGGTGTGACGCAAATTTAAAGCTGCTGCACCACGCTGCCACGTGCGGTCCTTTAGAAGTGTTGCAGTATCTTCATGCGAATGGCGTGCAGGGGGGCATCGATCCGTCTCAAAACTTGTCGGTGTGCAAGGCTGCAGCTGAGCGCGGGCACCTGGAAATGCTGCAGTGGGCGCATGCCCAGGGGTTCTCCTGGGGTCCATGCACAAGCGCGGCAGCAGCCAGCGGAGGGCACCTGGAGGTTTTGAGGTGGGTGCATGATGCCGGATGCGAGTGGAACGGAAGCACATGCATGGCTGCGGCAGCACGCGGCCACCTGGATATCCTCCAGTATGCTTGGAGCCACGGCTGTCCTTGGGGCGCCACGACGTCCTGTGCCGCGGCATACTGCGGCCATCTCGAGCTTTTAAAATGGGCGCACGCAAACGGCTGCCCCATCAACGCAGGCATATACTCGATGGCTGTGAGCACAGGCCACCTGCATGTTCTTCAGTGGCTGCAGGACATAGGCTACCCCCTGGACCCGTCAGCGTGCATGTCGGCCGTCCATGTGGGGCGTCTGGACATCCTGCAGTGGCTGCGCGAGCGCGGCTGTCCGTGGGACGGAGAAAGGACCATGCGACACGTTACGAGCCTCAGGGTCACTGCGGTGTCGTGCCAGAAGCAGCTGTCAACGGCGGAGTGGGCCCTGGCGAACGGCTGCCCTTGCAGCGACGACTGTAGGGCTCGGATCAGAGACCTGCGGCGCGAGTTGGACGCTGCTGAAGCGCGCCGCTCTGCGTAACGCTGTCAACAGGCAACCGGCGGACCGGCGCCCTTTGCTCGTGTAGGTGAGCTCCATATGCGTTGTTCCAACACACAAAGGGACCTTCCCTTGCAATCTGTTGCAATACACACAGGCACAGTCCCTTCTGCTCAAGTCAGAATTGTCTTTCTTCTTGTGCATTGTGCCATCTTGAAATGCAGCCGTTGCTTGCTTGCTCGTGCTCGCGTCAGCAGCCAACGCTTGTGCTCAGTCATAGGGGTCGCTTGTGTGCCCAGTTGGCGAGACCGAGTGGCGTCTTGAGTAAGGGTCGCACCTCTGGAGCAGAGGACCAACGATGCTGGCCCTTGTTAGTGTGTGATAGCATTGGCGTGCTGGGCGCGGCGCCCCGTGCATGTGCCGCATTTGCTGCACGTTCCCTCGAGTGCATGGGGCCGGCACTGGCGGCATTTCCAGTCGCAGCACGCAGCCGCGTCCTAGAGCATGCCCGCTATGGCTTCACCTTCACCCAGATAGCTACCTGCCTGCAGCAGCTGCGCAGCGGCAGCGATGAGGCTGCAGCGGCCCTCGCACTGCTCCTGCCCACGGTCTGGTATCAGGACTGGCGCCAGGACGACGGCGCATGGCGGGCGCTGCGCGATCTGCTGCAACGGGCAGGCGGAGCTGTGGGGCCGGGCATGCGGACTCGCGCCGGCGCGCGCCGCGCTGCTGCGCCAGCGGTGGCGCGCGAGCCAGGCTCTGCCCAGGCCCCGCCGGCCGCCGTGCTGCCGCGGCGTCAAGCGGCGCTATCACGGGTGCTAGACGCAGCGCTCGCCGCCACGCAGCTGCGTCGGCTTGAAGCAGCAAATGCGTTGGAAGCAGTCGCGGCGTGGCGCAGCGGCGCCTCTAAGGGGGCCATGGGTTTCTTGGCGCAATTGCCGAGCACTGACCCAGCGGAGACCATGTCCCCGCCGGAATTCCGCGAGACGCTGCGGCGCCACCTGGGCGTGGAGCGCCCCGCCCCCGCTGCGACGCGGTGCCCCAAGTGCCATAGACCAGTGGACTCGGGTGCCCACCTGCGCCGCTGCACACAAGGGCTTCGCGTCACGCGACACAACTTGCTCGCAGACGCGCTCTTTCAGCTGCTCAAGCAGGTGGCCCACCTCCGCGGTCTCGACCGGGACACCCTTGCCCCCTTCCGCCGCTACGCGGCGCGCCACGGGTTCAACAAGTTCATGGACATCGTCTTTGGCAGCAACCAGGTCTGCCTTCCAGTCCCTAAAGTGCAGCCGAGCGCCGACGCGGTAGCAGCAGGCCGGTGCACTAAACTGCGCGGCGGCTTTGAAGTAGCTTGTTGCATAGACGTCACCATACGTGACAGCTCATGCCCCTCCCGCCTCCGTCAGGCTCAGGGGGGCGCGCGCGATGTGCAGCGCGTGCTTGAATCGGCTTCGCAGGAAAAGATAGACACATACGTAGTCTCAGGGGCCCTGGACCCCACTACACACACCCTATTTTCCGCAGCCTTTGACCACTTCGGCGCTATGTCACGCGACACCCAAGCGCTGCTACACGCACTCGCCGAGCAGAGCTCGCAGGGCAGCTACAATCTCGCGCAGCGCGTTGCCTTCTGGCGCCGCCGCACCTCCCTCGCGCTACAGCGCGCGCTCACACGTGTCGTGATCGACAACTGGAACGCAGTCATTGCCCCTGATGGCGACGTCAGTGCTTACCGCCGCATCGCACTGTTGCAAGTGCCGCGGCCCTCGCCGGCCAGCGCCGAACCGCCGGCCCCTCCGTAGATTTAGTTATCGCCCGATTATCGTGTGCTCAACCCCCATGCGGTCCAGGACATAATATACAACTTCAGGCTCAAGCAACACGTTCCTTTGTGAGCATTGTACACGCCTACACGTGTACTGTAGTGCTGCCAAGTGTAGAAGTGTTGCATATGGATGCCATTCTGCAGAGTACACACCTGACAATGTCATTCAGGGTGACAGACTGAGTGAACAAGCATAGCTTGTGACATGGTGTAGAGTCTGGTGCGCGCTTGTTTGCGCCACAAGCAGGAGGCTCAGAGGTAGTACACATCTGCACAGGTGCAGTCTTGAGGTGCAGAGGCTGCAGCACCCGCAGAGGTGCTGCTGTCAGCTAGTAGGGTTTCCTAAGCACGTCATGCCGATTGGACATGGCTGTCCAACTTTAAACTACGGACTTGCCACTTGCCCATGGGCAATCACATCATGTAGCAGCGTGGGTACACAGATGCGGATGCCGTTGCTGCAGATTCTGCAAAGTAGAATGCACAGCTGCCAGCTTTGACACCCCCAGCATTTCAACATGTAGCGGCCCCACCTGCACATGGCCTCGCGACCCGCCATTCTCCTGCACGGCGGCCGTGCTGCAGCACCACAGCCAGAGAGCAATGCACGACGCTGACGTCAAATCGGTTAGCGGTCACATCTTTCATTATCACCGCCGTTTGTCCCTGCTTCTGCTCCTGCTGCGTCCGTCTCGGCGCTGCTCTCGCCGCCTGGGCGCACGTTCATCACCCCCCCTGCCCCCGCCCCTGTCGCGGCTGTCCCCCCGTCGCCTCTCCCGATCACCGCCCCCGTCTCTGTCGCTCTCCCTATACCTATCCCTACCGCTGTCCTTGTATCTGTCTCTATCGCTCTCCCTGGGCCGCTCTCTAACACTCTCGGGTCTAGGTCTATCCCTACCCCCTCCCCGGTCGTCCCCCCTGTCCCGTGCCCCCTCCCTCGATCGCTGCCGCTCCGCCCCCCTGTCACCCCCCTGATCCCCTGCCCGTCGCTCTCGTGCCCCCGCACCCGCTCCCCTATCGTCACCCCGATCGCCTTCGCGCCGCTGCCGCTTGTCCCCCGGCGGGGGGCTGCGGCTCCCTGAGCGCTGCCGCCTGTAACCGCCGTAACTGCCACCACCACCAGCACCACCTTTTGCATCTCGGCAAGCGTCTTGCTGCTGCCTCGGTGGCTGAGCGTTGCTTTGCGCAGGACCCCTTGCGGCCTGTGGAGCAGGGGGGGCGGGGACGGGGGGGGGCTGGCGCCTGGGGGGTGCCCCCTGGCCGCTCTTGAGCTTCTGGCCGCCCGCAGCGCGGAGGCGGTATTTGCCCCTGCAAATGTCAAACCGCGGAAGATGCAACAAACAAACAAATGAAATTTGACAATGCGCTTTATAGCACCACAAAAATTGCACCCCACGTGCATCACGATGGTGCCCACCGCACGGCGCGCACAGCTTGCGGTGCTTTTGCAGCGCCGTGCTGGGTGCAAAGTGTCATATTAAGAAAAGCAGCGGTCAAAAGATGATTCGCATCGTCTTGGTGAGATAACATGGTGGCTACCTAGACATCATGTTGGTGGGAAAATGCCATCTAAATATATTGTTTACGGCCTTTAAGTATTGCGGAGGCACAGTATAGACTTGACACACCTACACGTATGACACAACATCAAACCGAGTAGCTAGTGGCACCAACTCACCACTGCTTGGCAACGCTCTGGCTGAGGGCGGTAGGGACACAGCAATCGCTATACACACACAGAACATACTTCAAGCATGTACATCAAGTGTATAGGGTTGGCAAAATCCGTATTTCTGAAAACCATATACTGATAAAATACCGTATTTTGCCGTATTTTCCGTATATACGTATTTCTAAACCGTATCTGACAAACGCATATCACCAGTACAGGCGTTTAAACTTCAACTTCAACTTCAAAAGTGAAGCAGCTAAACCAGACACTTGTAAAACATAAATACAAGCAAACACACTTGAAAATAACATCATGTATGTGCGTAATTAGCCTAGTGTAGATATTGCCCTACTCCTTCATCCCCCCATCTGCATGTTACATGTTGACAACCTCTTCCTCCGCCGCCTCCATCACTGTAAGCATGACTTCCTCATCTGTCTTGCGCTCAGCAGCCTTATCATTGCCTTTAATGAACACTAGCTTCTCACCACGCTCAAGTGCAAGCCTGCTGCGGCACTTAGGGTACACATTGCCCCACAGGGACCAGTTGCGCTCGGTTGCACATGCAGTCACGTGGAACGACAGCAGGCGCACTGCCACCCGCGACAAATGAGGAAAATGCTCGCGACCATAGGTCTGCCACCAGCCGCGGCGCATGCTGCTGTCAGCGAGCTCAACCTTGCCCTTAGGCAGCGATGTACGCTTGGTCAACGTAGGCAATGCAGCCCACATGGGCTCGGGAAGGGGTGCAAGCTGCAACTTGACAAGCTCAGCCTCAACAGCCTCTGCATGCTCCCCTCCCCCCAGCTCCAGAAAGCACTCTTGCGCACCCTTGCTCTCTAGCCTGCTGAGTTTACTGAAAGGCAGAAACCACTCCCCATCAACCTTATAGGCGTAGACAGGGTCAAGCACATATGCTGCAGGCCACGACTTGTCGAAGTGAGTGTTGTAGCGCCGCTCAAATAGTGGCAGCACAGGGGAGCGCTCGACATTGTCAATGTGGTCATCGAAGTCTGCCGCATGCTGCAACAGCTGCTTCCAGATCGGCAGCATCTGACTCAACAGCGGCTTGTCGCTCTCAACCTGGTGAATGGCATCAGACACAGGCTGCACTAGCTTCTTCAGCGCTGCTGCCTCATCGAAAAAGTAGTATGCTGCCGCCCGCCCCCGTGCTGGCTCTACTGTGGCTGCAGTCGTAAACGCTGCCGCATGTGTGGTGCCCTCAGACACTTTACCCCAGCTGCGGTCGCCAACCATCAGCTTGATGGCCTCCTCGGAGTCGAGCAAGTCGGAGCAGATGAAGTGCAGGATGGCGAAGCGCGTGGGGCAGTGAGAGCGGACGGCCTTGACTTTGCCGTACTTGAACTTCTGCTGCTCACGCAGGGCGCTGTGTATGGTCTCTGAGCCGTTGATGGTGTTGGACATCATCAGCGCTTTGCCGTACGCTTTCTTGGACCAGTCGCATCGCGCATTCTTCTCGCCGTGTAGATCCTTGATGAGAAGGGCCAGTGCGTGAGCCTGGCACCCCAGAAGCAGCCAAGTCGGGTGCTTCTGCTTCATCAGGTCCAGCGCCTTACGATTTGCCTGCAAAGTTATTGCAGGTGATGGAAAACATCATGAGGCACTGCAGGCATGTACCAAGATTTGCTCCAGTTTTTATGGCCACAACATGTGCATTTGCCAGCATACTATCAATTCCTGTGTGAGCTGTGCTACTAACCACGTGTCAAGCGAAGAAAGGGAGCATCTGGATAAGCGCGCAAGCGTGGGGAGCTGGTTGACTTGCTTCCATTCGATTTATTACAATGATATGCTGCATTGCATGCACTGCTGGACTTATTGTAGCATATATTGCTGTCATTGCATGCAAATGACGCACTGGCAAAAAACTTTCACACACCGCAGCAGCTTCTACAGCAGCACGTACCTTGGTATTGTCCATGACCATTCCCAGCAGCCTGTCCAGGTTTCCCCTGGTGACCTTCTTCGCCCACCGCATGTGCAGCTCCTCGATCCACTCCGCATTCTTGCAAACGCCTCGCGCTGGCTCCGTTGTCACGAAGTAGGAACCGCCCTTTGGCAACAGTGCGCAAAGGTTAACCAGCGGAGTGCCGTCTCCGCAATGCTTGCGCCTCCACCCATCGCTGGCAAGCTGGACGAGGTGCAAGGCATCGATCGCTTCCCAGACGTCGCGGCTGACGCGGTCGTGCTCCTTGTTCAGCATTGTCCCGGCCAAGGCTTTGCGGTTAGGCAGGTCGGCGCCAAGGGCAGCGAATGCTGCAACCAAGTCCTCCTGCTCAATCAGGTGGAACGCCACCCCGGACTTGTAGAAGAAGCGGGCAAGGCTGTTCCGTGCTTGAGTTATCTGGCCTGATGTAGCCATGTAAGGTGTGATGCCAGCAGCACCGCGGTGGCGTTTAGTGCCAGTCACCTCTACTTCCTCCTCGCCATCGCCAGCAGCAGCAGCAGCAGCGGCTGCTGCTTCGGCAGCAGCAACAGCTGCTGCACTGGCAGCAGTCGCTCTGAGGCATGCCTTGCTCTTAAGATGGTCGTTTGCTGCGCGCGAAGGGTTGCTGGCACCTAGCTTGGCTGAACAACGAAGGCAAACAAGCCGCACCTCGTGCTTCACTGAGTCCAGCTCGACACTGAATGACCCCCACCAGCCCGCCTGACCTTGGCGCTTTTGATCACAACGCTTTTGATACAATGCTCTGGCCTGCTTGGCCAGGTCGGGGCCAGGATCGGCGGCATCCGCCATGCTGCACTGCTCTGTGTGACTTGAAAGAAGGAAATACGGCAAAATACGAATTTTGGCGCGCCAGAAATTGACATACGGCGTAGATACGGCGTATATACGGATGTACGGTGTATCTACGGAATACGGTGTTGCCAACCCTACAAGTGTATATTGTATCTCACGATGAAAGTCAAACCATGATTTACACAATTGATCTGAAAGAAAGGGGCGGTGGCTAGTGAAAACTGAATCAGGCTACGCTCTGCCTGAAGCCGACACGGATGCGGCGATCGTATGCATGTTCTGTTACCGCATACCTATATTCATTGACCACATTATAGTCATCACATTTCGTTGCTCATGAATATCAAGTCTTTTGAAAATTAACAAGGTGGCAGTTGTAGAAAGCCAACTCACCACTCCTTAGCGACGCTCTGGCTGAAGTCGACGCGGATGCGGCGGTCGTCAATCAGGACGTTGTTCATCTTCTTGAACGCCTCCTCGCACGCCTCCACCGTCTCGAACTCGACAAAGGCGTAGTTCAAGCTGTCGCCTGCAAACAGCAGGGTAAGCGTGCGTAGAGTGAGGTGCTGGCGCTGGTGGCAGTTACTGTTTTTCTGTGATGCTATCACGGTTCTGTGTGTGCTGTAGTGCAGATTCAGGTCAGCTTCAACTTCAGCCGAGTGCACTTCACTTTCAGCACAGTGCTCTGTACCCCCCCGCCGCCTCCACTGTTCCCCCATTTCAACCTCGTTGAGGGCGTAGTTCAAGCTGTTGCCTGTGAAACACCGACATATGCGCACATAGAGCTGAAGGCATAGTTCAATTAGTTCCCTGCAAAGCAGCAAGCAGCACATGCACACACAGAGCTGCCAGGCCTCCAAGCACTGGCGACGGCCATATGTGTTTGGTTGAGTCAAAACAGCACAGTGTGGTGCAGTTCACAGGCAGTTCATAGTGGAAGCAGTGCACGGTGTACAGTTGCGACCCCTGTACCAGAATTACACACTAATAGCTGTTGAGCCTTTTGCAGCAATCAAATTGCAGTTTGTGCAGTTGAAGGTCGGAATCTCTGCAGTTGAAGAAATGACGATATGCGCATGAAAATCCTGGTATCACAAGACACCACACACGCAACTGGTGCAACTTTCAGATGTGCTTCCTTCTCTGTTTCAAACTTCAACCAAGACAACAGTCTGGTATTCGAGTCCGGTTTGCAAAACTTAATCACTTGAATGGCTTCAGTACACTTCAACACTTTCAAGAAGTTGAAGTCAATTACTGTCCTTCTGTCAGCTTCAAGAACCAAACTTACATACCAAGTAATACACAAATTGTTTGGCCAAGTGCAAATTAATTCAACGGGTTGTTTATAGCATATGATCCTAATTGATACTCCTCGAAGTATATGTTGAGGCTGTTGAGATGATCCAGCAGACATGCCTCGCACTGCAACGCACTGCCCTACTTGAATCAGCAGCACCAGTGGCAGCCACGCCGGCAGTGAAGTGCACTTGCGAGCTGTAGCAGCAAATCGGCGAGTCATGCACGGCTGGAGAAAAATGCATGAGAAATGCAGCACTGCCGCACAAAAATGCAAAAAAATGCAGCGCCCGTCCTTGCGAGTTCCTGTTGATTTTGCACTGTTATCACATCCTGCCTGCAGTTGCCTCAGCTTCAACTTTGTATAAGGCAGTCGGCTCTTGTTTACGATCAACAGCTCCAACAAAATCAGCTCTGAAGGTCACAATCTGATAAGCTACTGCAGTAAACAGATGTGAGCGCACCATGCGCCTGACCTCACCGTTGATGCGCGATGCTCCTGTGAAAGGTGCGCCTTGCATAACCACAAGACAACACGATCAGCGGGAGGCTGTCAATTTAATACAAGTGCCATATCACTCTGACTTTGCGAGTCATTACTTTTTGCCAGCGCATCTTGTTAAGTGTATTCCCATGCTATGTGCCGCGCACAGCTAAATCATGGGGAGGAAAATCACCACCACCGCATTGGCATCAGCGGTGACAGACTGAGCTCTGGCACATCAGGGCTGCCTTCGCAGGCAGCGCCGCAGCGACGCAGGTGCTCGCCATGCGCTGTCGCGTCCGGTTGTGTGATCAGCATGACTAGCACTTTGGCGTGTGCAGGTACTGTCACAATACCAAGAGCATACATACATTCCTTTGCAAGGTCGCGGGTGACCTCCGCCTTGCACGGCCCAGGGCGCGTGAAGATGCTCTGCAGGCCTTCGTCACTGGCGACAGTACTTCAACACACAAAGTTGGAGGTTTTTGCCTGGCATTGCTCAACAACTACTTGAAGCATATGTAGGTCATGGCACCAAAATAGGTGTGTAGGCAGACCAATACAAACACTATTGAACGCATACATACGTACCTGTGATGTGATTGCGCACAATCTCCGCCTTGCACGGCCCAGAGCGCGTGAAGATGATCTGCAGGTCGTTGTCAGTGGTGACAGAACTTCAACATTTCTTAATTGATACTGCAGACCTGGGACCAGAACAGATTGTAGGCAGACGAATACATTCTTGAAAGCATACATACATATACCTGTGATGTGATCGCGCACGGTCTCCGCCTTGCACGGTCCGCAGTGCGCGAATGGCATGTGCAGGCCTTGTCACTGGTGACAGTACTTCAACGTATCCTCCTGAAGTTGATTGCTTGGCACCAAAGTAGAATGTAGCTATTGAAAATCTATGATAATATTAAGGCATGCGTTTATACCTGTGATGTGATCGCGCACGATCTACGCCTTGCATGGCCCGAAGCACGCAAATGGCATGTGCAGGCCCTCATCAGTGGTGACAGTACTGCAACACATCCTTTGGAGCTAAGTGCTTGGCACCAAATACTACTACTGAAGTATGTAGACATTGAAAAAAAATGAAGCATGCGTGCATACATACCTGTGATGTGGTCGCGCACGATCTCCGCCTTGCACGGCCCGAAACGCGTGAAGATGATCTCCAGGTCGTCGTCCGTGGTGACGGGGTTGAGCTTGCACACGAAAAGAACGTTCTCGGGCGGCGCCGCGTCCGCGTCAGGAAGGTCGCCGATCATCTCCAGCACAACTGCGTGGGACTTGGCTTCGCGGTCGCGTAGTGCCTGGCACCAGCAGGAGATGCGTTTGCGGCATTAGTCAGACTGTTGATGTTCGAGACGGAATTCATTGAAGGTCGTTGCTCACCTCCAGTACGACTGCGTGGGACTTGGCTTCGCAGTCACGTAATGCCTGACGCAAGCGCGAGGTGCATTTGCAGGAAGATGTATGTGCGGTGTTAGTCGGATGACAATCCAATTGAGACTGACTTTAGTGCAGGTCGTCAATCATCTCCAGTACGAGCGGAGGGGATTTGGCTTCGCGGTCGCGCAGGGCCTGGCGCAAGCGCGGTATGCAATTGCTTCATTAGTCAGATTGTCGATGTTTGAAACTGCATGGATTGAAAGTCGCTGATCATCTCCAGGACGAGCGGAGGTGACTTGGCTTCAAGGTGGTGTAGTGCCTGCCGCAGGCACAAGACATGCCTTACATTGAGTTGATGAAGTCTTCAGACCAAAAGCAGGTGACTACAGGCCCTTCATGTTCGCAAGAAAGAAAGCACGGGCGCGGTGTCATTGCCATCAATTAGCGCATTGGGCCCCCCGAACTGTAGCCAGGCCGGGTGCACGTGCAGGACGCGCTTTCGAGTCAACCTACACCGTAACAACTCTGTGCAAGACAAGGGTTGGCGCTTGCACGGGACGCAGTTTCAGCCATAATGTAGGCTTCTTCTGAGACCTACATCAATTCGTGCTTTGTAGGACACAAAAAAGGCCCTCCCTTATCCCTCCAAAGGTAGGGGGCGAGGGGCCCTAGTGCATGTTGCAGGACAGGTGTAAGTTGCGCTCAGAGCGTGGGGGGGGGGTCGCCTCAGCAAATGTCACCATCACCTCAGCAAACATTCGCACTGGACTTCAAATTCAAGATGTGAACGCCAGAAGAGCACTGCACAAACACCGCTGTGATCTCCTCGGCGGATTACCGGTCATCAGGCTGCAGCGGCGCTCATCGTGCCTCAAAAGCCCACCACACAAGAAGCATGTGTTTCAGCTTCGTGCTCCTCCACTAAACTTCAAACTTGAAGTTACGCTTAAAGTTCAAAGCTGAAGTACAAATAGAACAGTAGCGCGCCTCATTAGCGTGTCCCGACAGTCCAATACGTACTCTCCGCTTTACTTTAAACTTAAACTTCAAACTTGAAGTGTGTATACTGTACCTTCTCTATCTCTTCGGCGGACTTGCCGTCGTCGGGGCGCAGCGCCTCGTGCGCGCCGAGCCGCGTACTAAAGCTTTGTGAAGTCAAAACTTGAAGTACATACACACAGTAATCTCCTCGGCGGACTTCCCGTCGTCGGGGCGCAGCGCCTCGTGCGCGCCGAGCCGCGGCACGTCCCCCTCATTGAAGTACCTCAGAAAAGTGCTTCAGGACTCGGTTTGGCGTTGTCCATTTCACTACTTTGATATCTAACTTGAAGTTAATACTTGAAGTTTGACCTTGATGTGTCTTCTCAATCTCCTCGGCGGACTTCCCATCATCAGGGTGTAGCGCCTCGTGCGCGTCGAGGCGCGGCACGACCCTCTCCTCCTCGTATCTCAAAAAAGCGCTTTCAGATCCACTATACATCAACTTGAAGTCAGTACTTGAACTTTGACCTTGAAGTACCTTCTCAATCTCCTCGGCAGGCCGTCGTCGGGGTGCAGCGCCTCGTGCGCGCCGAGCCGCAACACGACCCTCTCCTCCTACCTCAGAAAAGCGCCTCTGAAGCGCATTGCAACAGCTCGATGATACTCGACTTTACATCAACTAGAATTTGAACTTGAAGTTGACCTAGAACTTCAAAGTTGAAGTACATACCTTCTCTATCTCCTCGGCGGACTTCCCGTCATCAGGGTGCAGCGCCTCGTGCGCGCCGAGCCGCGGCACGACCCTCTCCTCCTATTTCAGTTAAAACTTGAACTTTGACCTTGAAGTACGGTACCTTCTCAATCTCCTCGGCGGACTTGCCGTCGTCAGGGTGCATCGCCTCATGCGCGCCGAGCCGCGGCACGAAACTCTCCTCCTCGGGCCGCTCGCACTCGAGGCTCGCTTTGGGCACATCAGAAGAGCGCCTCAGAAACGCGTTTCGATACTCCACTTTACTTCAACTTGAGGTTTAGACTTTAAGTTTAAATTTGGACTGCAAACTTGAAGTACCTTCTCTATCTCCTCGGCGGACTTCCCGTCATCAGGGTGCAGCGCTTCGTGCGCGCCGAGCCTTGGCACGACCCTCTCCTCCTCGGGCCGATCGCGCACCGGGCTCGCATCGGGCACGTCTAGCTGCGGCGGGTCGTCGTAGGGGTCGTCCAGGACGGGCGTGTGCAGCACGCGGATGTCGCGGAATGGGCGGCCGTCCTCGTCCGTGAACTGAGCGTTGAGCTCGTCGAGGACCTCCAGGCCCTCCTGCGGCAGGCAACGCGGCGCCGCACGATAAAGCGGTGAGAATGGTGGTTGCGTCGCGTGGAATGAGAGGACGGGCTGTGATAAGTACGTACACGCACACAATTGCTGTGAGCTTGCAGCTTCAGAGCACTTGTACTTTAAGAATACTTCAAGAAGTATACCTGAAGTTCACCACATTTCGTCGAGGACCTCCAGGCCCTCCTGCGGCAGGCAGCGCGGCGCAAAAGTGAGGATGGCGGTCCCCTCACGTGGCACTGAGAGCGGGTTGCAGGCGCGTATGGAATACTGCTTGCAGGTTCGGATTACTGCTACTTCTCAAACCATAGTCAAATTACACCACATAATGTCAAGGACCTGAAGGCCCTCCTGCGGCAGGCGGCGCAGCACGATAGTGAGGATGGTGAATGTAGAACATGGCGCGAGAGCACGTTGTGCGCGTGTGCGCATGTATCTCATGGTTGCAGCTTCAGAGCACTCGCACTTATAGAAAGCAGAAGTACTTAATTAAAAAGTTCGCCGCATGTATGACCGAAGGTACAAGTCGTCAAGCAGTGCCACTTATGTCGCAAAATGGGTGGGCAGCGTCGTCTATGGCCTGCACAATGTGGGCGCCGAAGACCTCCGTGCCCTCCTGCGGCAGGCGCACGGCATCACGCAATGAACGTCATGCACATGGCAAAGTGGCAAAGCCAGAGCGTGCACATGTACACATGTCCGCATACTTTTTGTGCATGTTCACTGTTGGTTAGGGAAAACATGACGGGATGGAAAGAAAAAATGTCATCAAGAAACCCCATGCCCCCAATTGAGGCGGGCAGCGCAGCGCGGCACGGCGGTGTGGTTACGGCATGGCGACAGCTACGGCATGCGGGAAAGCCGGAGCGCGCGTGTGTGCACTGCATCTCACCAACTGGCCTGTGCACTAGCATCCGCAGCACCAACGATGGCGTGCGCGCGAGTGTGCGTCAGGTCGTCGTCAGCGCGCTTACTCACTCACTCGCGTATTTCCAGTCACTCATGCACCCACGTCCGCAGACCAGCAAACAGTAAATTGATTGACTCGTTGCATAAACCTTGACTCGCACCCGCAATGCCAGAGATGGTGTGCGCGCGAAAGAATACGAGTGTTGTTACTCACTTGCCTACTTACTGACTCACTCTCACTCGCCTTTACCATGGCAGAGATCACGTGCCTGCCATCGAGGTGCGTGAGGACGCCGCCGCGTTGCGTGTCATTTTCTTGCTCGCTCTCTCCCTCTAGCCCAACTCACTCACTCAATCATTGACTCACCAACACGACGCCAAAATGCATGCACCTGCCGTAGATGTGTTGTGCAACGAGCCACTTACTTGCTCACTGACTAACTAACTCACTTACTCACTCGCTGACTCACCTCCACAACGCCGAAAGTCGTGTGCTTGCCGTCAGGGTGCGTGAGGTCATCGCTGCGCAGCGTGTCACTTACTCACTCACTCTGACCCCCTAGTGTTACTCCCTCACATTCTCACTCACTCACTCACTCACTTCCACGACGCCAAATATCGCGTGCCTGCCGTCGATGTGCGCGAGGTCGTCGCCGCCTGTTTCTTACTTGCTGACTCTGACTCTATAGTCCTACTCACTCACTCACTCACTCACTCACTCACCTCCACGACCCCGAAGATCGTGTGCTTGCCGTCGAGGTGCGTGAGGTTCATCGCTGCGCAGCGTGTCACTTGCTCACTCTGACTCTCTCATCTTACTCACTTACTCGCTCACTCACTCACCTCCACGACCCCAAAAATCGTATGCTTGCCGTCGAGGTGCGTAAGGTCGTCGCCGCGCAGCGTGTCACTCATCCACTCACCCTGACTCTCTACCCTGCCTCACTCACTCACTCACTCACCTCAACAACCCCAAAAATTGTGTGCTTGCCGTCGAGGTGCGTGAGGTCGTCGCCGCGCAGCGTGAAGAAGAACTGCGAGCCGTTCGTGTGCGGCGCGCCCATGTTGGCCATGCACAGCAGCCCCTTGGCGTCGTGCTTGCGCGTCGGGTGAACTTCATCGTTGAAGAAGCGCGCCTGCTCGCCGTACATGAGGCCGTACACGGACGTGCCGCCCTTGCCGGTGGCCGTGGGGTCCCCGCTCTGCGCCATGAAGTTTTGCTGCACGTTGTAGAAGAGGCAGCCGTTGTAGTACCTGTGCACAAGGGCGGGGAAGGGGGCGAGGGGGGTTCGAGTCTGTCTGACGGTTGACCAGGAAAAGTGGTGAGGGGCGCGCAATTCATGGTTGCTGTGCACCGCCAATGGCGCTTGGCACACAAGAGGCCTATGCGAGCGGCGAACCCAGCTGTGGAAGCCATGTGCAGTGATGCCTACATGAGTCGCATCAGCTGTACATGCGATTGCAGCATTACATACCATCCCCGGAGCTTCAAGATCTGCAGTACCTACGGCACGTGGTGAGCGGCAGCTGCATACAGGTTTCTAAGGGCGCACAATGACGCACGCATGCTTTGTGCATGCATGCTGTGTTGCGATGTTTGCCAGCAGGTATCCCTGTCAAAGAGCGATGATGACTGACGCAGTTTGATATGCACCACTCAGGGGTAGTGAGCTGACGTGTGCTGCAAGCTTTGAAGTGGAAATGCAGCGCTGTACCAGTCGTAAAGCTACATCACAGCAGATAATGAGCAAATCTCGCTTCTCTTCAGCCGGACCAAGCGCACTGGTCCTGCAAATTATCGCACGCCGCTTCGAGGTCACCTGCACAGCCTGCACAGCAGTCAGTGCGTGTTTTGCCTGCCAGAGATGCATAGATGACTTGCAACCAGTCGTATGATTGCACCACAGCACAAGAGTTTGCAGCACTGCCAGCTTCGCTCGAGAGCGGCGGCGCTACACAAGTTTTGCGTTGTTCGATAAATTTTCGAAAAAGAGGGTATGCTACATCGCAGTTAAGTTACTTGGCGCCCACTTCTGGGTGCAATGCAAAGAATGCTGCTACAGAATCGTCGCTTACTCAGCAAAACGAACGTAAACACCACTCACTTGATCTTGCACAGCTTGAGGAAGTTCTTGCACGCAAGTGGTGCCTCATCGCAGAACAAGTCCACCACTATGCTGCCCAGAGACGTCTCCAACATGACCGACATGGTCCCTGCACTGCCACTCTCTCCTCTTCAACGTTAACTTCATGGATCCTCCTTAACTTCAAAGTCTAAACTTCAGGGTCATCGGCTTCTGTAGATCGCACCGCTGAGGAGAGAGGACGCAGCGTGTGAGTGTGCGGCGGCCCTCGTCAAGTACTTCTGGAAGCTGGAATAGAGCTGCAGTAGCTCACAGCGTCAAGGCAGGCACCTCAGGTGCGGCAAGCTGCTTCATCAGCAACAGTTGTCAGGTGCAGCAGCTCGCAGCACACACAGTGCCTTGTTGCGCTGCGCAATACTGTATTGCTGAGATCGCCAATCGTCCCATCTCGTGTGACCTTAGGCTTCCTTGCGCAGGAGAGGGAAGGAACTAGCCGCCGCTGAAGCACCTGAAAGCTTGGAGTATCGGATCCTGGCACAATGGCGGATCTGGAAGGGGATGAAATCTGGGGTGGGGAGGGAGAGGGCATCGACCAGGAGATTTTGGCGATGGGGAACGAGGAGCTGCGGCAGCGAATGAGGTTGCTCGACAATGGTAAGTCCATGAAGCATCCTCACTCGTCCCCTCCATTCTGTGAGCAGCACCTGAAGATACTCTGTAAACGTTCACTCGTTGACAGATGGCATTAGTTTACGGGTGGAATGTGGGATACGTTGGCGATCACATCCCATTCTGGCCTGCGAACTTTCAAAGCTTGGAGGAATTGAGGTGCAGGAAACAGTCGGCCTGCTTTGGCCTTCCACCAATACATCGGCCCGCTGCCAGCCCTCAGCAAAGCCATACTGCCACTACCTACTGCTCTATGTAAGAAGCGCAGAGGTCAAAGCAATCTCATGCATCCTAGCCCAGTGTTATGAGCTTGCTGGTCTTCTGTGCTCACGCGTGTGGTAATCGCGAACTGTACATATGCCAGCAGGTCCCTACCTAAGCATTTGCTGGTAGATGTCATGTGGATGTAGGGTGGAGCAGTGGATTTCTGGTCTTCCCTGTAGGGTTTTACAAAGTTCTCCTCTTGATATGCTTGCCAACTTCTTGCAGCAATAAAACGGCTGTGCTTTTACAGCGTTCCTCATCAACTACTGCTTTGAATGCAGTGAAAGTTCGAAAGTTTGAAGTCAGGTTTGCGCCTTGCGTGCTGCTAAGGCGCTTCGTTCATCGCGTAGCAGTCTCGCCGCCACTTAGGGGCAGGGTACGGTCACCAACCCTAGAATTAGGGTTTGCGCCGTGCTTGCAACCGCTTCATGCATGCCGCCGCATTCGACAAGTGTCATCATAGGTGCTGCCACAGCTGCAGCTTCACCACAAGTGGCTGCGGCGTACTTTTCAGCAGCACATTCGCACCTTCACGTGCTGTAACAAAAACCTAGTGGAGGATGAGGATCACTGTCGGAGAGTCAATAATCAAAAATAGCGTTGATGTGCTTTCTGGCAATGTGATTGCAACACATGCAGGCAAAAACAAAGCACCTTGTCGTTCGCAAGCATCATGCAGTTTGGGGGAGTTGGGGGTCGTGGGAGGTATACTTCATGCATTGCTGCGGTCCAAGTCCAGCTGTAATGCACTTTTTGCTAATTCTCGCTTTGGGCACGAAATGCACTACTATCAACCAACGCACTAGTGCCTGCCTTTGTCACGACCAGCTACGGCTTCATGCGCTGTCGCGGCATTGTCCTCTTGCCATGGGCTGCACCTTGTGTCCCTTATACGGCAATGGTTTCTTACGTGGTGATTTCTCAGCTACAGATTGCAGGCGCACATCTGCACTCTGCTCATGGAACATGTGCCAGTGCTCAGGCAGCACTCAGTGCTCAGCAAGTGCCATTTTCGTACGCCTCGGTTGCTGATCGCTGCTGCATATATCACAGCGCTTAGCACCGGTGGCGCCCTTGGGTCCTCTGCCCCCCGCTGATGGTATGCATGTATACATACGCCTTTGCGCGCCTGGTATTGCTGCCGCCGCAGAGATCCGCATCTGCTGACGGTATGCATGTACGTAACGCGTCTGCGCGCCTGATGTCGCCGTCATCGCAGAGATTCGCATCGTGTGCAGCGACATGGAGCGCATCCGGCAAAACATGTGCCATTTTCGTGCGCCCCAGCTGCGCATCTGATCTGATCGCTGCTGCATATGCATACCACAGCGTTCAGCGCCGGTCGCGCCCTTGCGCCTCTGCCCCCCCGCTCATGGTGTACCTACTGCGCCTGAGCACGCGCCACATTGCTGCCGGCGCCGCAGAGATCCGCATCATGCGCAGCGACATGGAGCGCATCCGGCACGAGAGCAACACGCAGCGCGAGAAGATCAAGGAGAACGCAGAGAAGGTCAAGCTCAACAAGCAGCTGCCGTGGCTCGTCGGCAACGTCATCGAGGTGCTCAGCCTCACGGACGAGCCCGAGGAGGAGGTGCGTGCGCACATAACCTACTCAACTTCAACACTAACTTTAATTCTCATTGGCTCAGCCTCACGGACGAGCCCAAGAGGTGCGCGCATACCTACTCAGCTTTCAACACTGAACTTCAATATCTCGTCGGCAACATCATCGAGGTGCTTAGCCTCAGAGGAGGAGGTGAGCACTTAACTTCAACACCAAACTTCAAAGGAGGGAGGTGTGCGTTTTACTTACTCAACTATAGCACTAAAATTTAATGTCCTGTCAGCAACGGCAGCGATGAGGCGAGGTGCTCAGCCTCACGGACGAGCCCGAGGAGGAGGTGCGTGCGCACATAACCTACTCAACTTCAACACTAACTTTAATTCTCATTGGCTCAGCCTCACGGACGAGCCCAAGAGGTGCGCGCATACCTACTCAGCTTTCAACACTGAACTTCAATATCTCGTCGGCAACATCATCGAGGTGCTTAGCCTCAGAGGAGGAGGTGAGCACTTAACTTCAACACCAAACTTCAAAGGAGGGAGGTGTGCGTTTTACTTACTCAACTATAGCACTAAAATTTAATGTCCTGTCAGCAACGGCAGCGATGAGGCGAGGTGCTCAGCCTCACGGACGAGCCCGAGGAGAACGTGCGTGCCACTCAACTTTAACACTAATTTTCAACACTAAACTTCCATGTGTCCCGTCGGCAATGTCATCGGGGTGCTCAGCCTCACGGATGAGCCCGAGGAGGAGGTGCGTGAACATTCTCAGACAACTTCAACATTAAAATTCAATCTCATTGGCAACGTCATTGAGGTGCTCAGCCTCACGGACGAGCCTGAGAAGGAGGTGCGTGAGCACATACCTACTCAACTTCAACACAAAACTTTGATATTGACTAGCGTCGGCAACGTCACCGAGGTGCTCAGCCTCACGGACCCAGCGTGAGGAGGACGTGCGTGGTGCACCACTTATTCAACTTCAACACTAAACTTCAAATATGCGCTCAGCCTCTCTGACAAGCGCGAGGAGGAGGTGCGTGTGCATACCTACACACTCAACTTCAGCACAAAACTTAAAAGATTGACTGTCGTTGGCAATGTCATGAGCGAGATGTAGAGTTTGAGGTGGTGGCAGTTGTTTCAGCAGCCAGCAACGACGCCTTGCTAGCAAGTGGTCGCGGCACACCAATCCTCGCTTGAGGTGCTCAGCCTGGCGGACGGGCGCAGGGAGGAGGCGCGCTTACCTTACCTACCCCACCTCTGCATCCTTCAACTTCAATGTTGAGCGCCCTGCTGCGCATCGTGAAGGTGCGCTGACCTTACCCACCCCACCCCTTCAGCACTCAGCTGCAACGTTGAACGGCCTGCTGCGGCACCATCAAACTATCGTGGCGCCAAACAATATGCATGGCAAGTACGCTACAGGCATCAGGTGCAAATGAGTATGAGCACTGCTGACAGAGGGCGTCTTCATGAGCGCTGGCTCAGCAGTCATCTCTGCCTGCAGCCATGGACGCTGGAGGCTGGGCGCGCCGGTACGCTGCGCGCATCGCGAGGGCTGACGGTGCGACATCGCTGCACTCTTTGCAGCTACTGAGCCCTGTACTTCAGCAGGTAGCCCTATAGTTCAACAAGTGAGCCTGTACTCTCAACCGTCCGCAGGAGGACGGCGCCGCCATGGACATGGATGCGTCGCGCAGCGGCAAGTCGTGCGTCTCAATCTCATGTACATAGTGCGCCGCCGCCTTGCGACAGTGCCACCTCGCGATAGGTGCCCTCCGCCACGGCCTCTTTATTGAAATACTCGGCGCCTGCTGCCCAAACCCTAAACCCTAACCCTAACCCTGAGTACAAACTGAGCATCGCTGCCCCGTTGCCTGCGCGCATGCAGGAGGACGGTGCCGCCATGGACACGGACGCCTCGCGCAGCGGCAAGTCATGCGTCATGAAAACGTCCACGCGGCAGACCATCTTCCTGCCCATACCGGGGCTCGTACCGGTAGACGAGCTCACCCCCGGAGACCTGGTTGGCACCAACAAGGACTCGTACCTGATCCTGGAGAAGCTGCCGGCGGAGTTCGACAACAGGTGACGCTCCTCGCCTAGCCCTACCCTTTTTTGACCGCAACTGTAACCCTGGTCTTGAACTCTTACTCCAGGGCCGTTGAGCCCATGACGACGTACGGTCTGCGACTCTGAAGACAGTATACTACAACCCTTCTCGTATCGGCGATCTTGCCTGATGGCCATGGCCGGTGGGCAAGAGAGGCCCACGGAGGAGACCTCCGACATGGGCCTGACTTCAATTCTCAATTGAGTCTTGACCTTAAACCTAGCCCCTTGTAACACCAACCTCTCTTCACGGCGAAGGCCCTGGATCTGTTTGTGAAGCCCACGGGTAGCAGTCCGCCATTGCTTCAACCCTACACAAGCGCTTGCCCGAAACTGCTACCTGGGTATATATAATTTGGCTTGTACTGAGTTCCCACCGTAGCGGTCGTGCAAGGCCCAATCTTCATACTGATTCTGCTTTGCGGTCACGGCAGCGGAGGCGAACCAGCATAGCAGCCTACCGAGGAGTACGACAACATCAACATACCTCCATCTCGAAGGTCACCGTGATCTTCACTTTGAATGCCGAGGCCACGCTGATGTAACCGTAATTCTGACCTGCCCTCCCTCCAACAGTGACTCCACTCTAGGGTGAAGGCCATGGACGTCAATGAGGGGCTCTTTGAAGAGTCCTCTGCAGTAACCCTCACTTTGTTTTCTTCCAATTTAACCCTCGCCCTGCGTAAACGTTGAGTTGTCGTGACCGAGTCGGGCGCTAATTCCAACTCTTCGCCCAGCGTCGGCCTGCGAACTCCAGATCGTGTCCTTGAGCCAATCCTACCCCCATCATCGAAACCACCTTCAGGGTCAAGGCCATGGAGGTGGGCGAGGAGCCCACCGAGGACTACTCAGGAAAGCAGTCAACGCCAAACCTAACCTAACCCAAACCCCATCATGGACTCCCACATGCGCACTCAACTCCATTCTAACCCTACTCTAACCCTGACCCCACTCCAGGCCATGGAGGTGGACGGAGAAGCCCACCGAGGAAGTACTCCGACATTGAAGTAACTCTGACCTAACCCCAATTTTGACCTAATATCAGAGTCAAGGCTAAGTTGACGTGACCGCACCCTCAAGCCCACCCTCCCAACCCTACTTCTACGCATGCCCGCTGCAGGGTCAAGGCCATGGAGGTGGACGAGAAGCCCACCGAGGAGCACCTTGACGCTGGCCTGACTTAGGGTTAGGGTTAGGGTTAGGCGCCAACCTCGATTACCCCAGCATCGACCCACTAAACCCTAAACCATACCCTAGCGCTAAGGCTGCCTTACCGTCAAAGCTTTTATCCTAGCGTTAACCATACCCCCATCATCGAAACCTACCCTTTTTCGCAATCCAGGGTGAAGGCGATGGAGGTGGATGAGAAGCCCACGGAGGAGTACTCCGACATTGGCGGCCTCGACAAGCAGATCCAGGAGCTCATCGAAGCCGTCGTCCTGCCCATGACGCACAAGCACATGTTTGACAACATTGGTATCCGCGCCCCCAAGGGCGTCCTCCTGTACGGGCCGCCGGGGACGGGCAAGACGCTGCTAGCGCGCGCGTGCGCAAAGCAGACAGACGCTATTTTTCTCAAGCTCGCGGGGCCGCAGCTCGTGCAGATGTTCATCGGCGACGGCGCCAAGCTGGTTCGCGACGCGTTCGAGGTATGTATGTACTTCAAGCATTATGAGGCCCAAACTTCAATTGTGAGAGGGTGAATATATGGGCAAGGCACTGCTCGCGCGCGCGTGCGCAAAGCAGATGGACGCGTTTTTTTTTAAGCTCGCGGGCCCGCAGCTCGTGCAGATGTTCATCGGCAACGGCGCCAAGCTGCTTCGCGACGCGTTCGAGGTATGTATGTACTTCAAGAATGATAAGGCCCAAACTTCAAATGTGAGAGGGTAAATATATGGGAAAGACGCTGCTGGCACTGCTGGCACGCGCGTGCGCCAAGCAGACGGGGCCATCTTTCTGAAGCTCGCGGGCCCGCAGCTCGTGCAGATGTTCATTGGCGACGGCGCGAAGCTTGTGCGCGACGCATTCGAGGTGAGCTGTAGACTTTAATGAGGGGGTTTAGGGGGGTATGCCAATGTTGGGGTACGTAGATATGCGATGCTGCTCACGCTCGCGTGCGCCAAGCAGCCAGACGCCATCTTCCTGCAGCTCGCGCGCCCGCAGCTCGTGCAGGTGTTCATCGGCGACGGCGCCAAGCTCGTGCGCGACGCATTTGAGGTATGTATGTACGTTGACTTTTTGTGTTCCACGTCATGCTCAACTTGCTCAACTTGCTCTGCACACGCGCAGCTGGCCCAGGAGAAGATAAAGGACCAGCAAGACGTGTTCATCAACGCGCTCCACACACCATCGTTTCTTAACTTCACTTCCATCCTTACCTCCTACGCACTTCATCTCATCCCACGCATGCAGCTGGCAAAGGAGAAGGTGAAGGACCAGGGCAAGGGCAAGGGCGGCGTGATCTTCTTCATTGACGAACTCAATGCCATTCTTTTCCAACTGTCTGTTTGTTCAACCTTAGTCTTATCCACACTTCAATTCCTCCGCACTTCAACTCCGCCCGCCAACGCAGCTCGCGAAGGATAAGGTAAAGGACCAGGCATTTCATCTTCATCGACGAGCTGGGCGTTATTCTGTATGAACTTGATGTTCAACCTTGACTTCTTTGTACTTCAACTCCTCCAAACTTCAACTCCTTTGTCGTCATAGCTTTTAAAGGAGAAGGGGAAGGACCAGGGCACACGGGTGGCACCATCATCTTCGTCAGCGAACTTGACACCATTGTTTGTTAACTTCATATCCAACCTCAACTCATAACCTTCGCACTTCAACGCCTCCCGTGCACGCAGCTTGCCAAGGAGAAGGTGAAGGACCAGGGCAAGGGCGGCGCGATCATTTTCATCGATGAGCTCGACGCCATCGGCACCAAGCGCTTCGGCGGCGAGCAGAGCGGCGACCGCGAGGTGCAGCGCACCATGCTCGAGCTTCTCAGTCAGCTCGACGGCTTCAGCAGCAACGACAAGATCAAGGTATATTTTCTCAAGTGTGCCTGTGTAGGAAACACCTACAAAGCCCAGAATACATCTGCTGTAAATAGAGCGGCGACCGCGAGGTGCAGCGCACCATGCTCGAGCTACTCAGCCAGCTCGTCGGCTTCAACAGCAACGATAAGATCAAGGTATGGTCTTCAAGTGCGCCTGTGTAAGGAAACAAGTACAAAGCCCAGAACACATATGTTTTCAAGTAGGTACTTTAGGGTCTGTGGTGTGCTTGGAAGCAGAGTGTGCGAAGTCACGCACCGCACTCGAGCTACTCAGCCAGCTCGGCGGCTTCAGCAGCAACGACAAGATCAAGGTACATGTTGTGATGATGTCAACGTCGAGGACAGAACACATTTATGTTCAAGTACCTGAAGGTATATGTGAATCTGGCACCTGACTTGAGCTCGTCGGCCAGCTCGGCGGCTTCAGCAGCAATGACAACAACAAGGTATTAGACTATGCTGTTATAATTGAACTTTGGAGCTCAGATCACAGATATTTTAAAGTACTTAAAAGATATGTGCACATATGAATTTGGCTCCTGACTTGAGGTCCTCAGCCAGCTTGATGGCTTGCTCGTGGTCTGATCGCCAATTGGCGCTGACGCATGCGGTTGGCACCCCCCTGTCCGCAGCGCTCATCACTCCTGGCTGCTGTGCACTGACTTGCGCTTGCCCTCTCCCTGCAAATACATGTCATTGCTGCCATGAAAATGTCGGCAATGCTCCTTGCTCACATGGTCGCTGTGCACTGACACACCTCACCCTCAGCGGCGCCCTCTCAACCCTAACCCTAAGGGCTGCTCATCACCGCCACACATCAGCTAGATGTGCTGGACTCCGCGCTGCTGCACTCACTCGGCACTGCTCATAACTCGCGGGCTGCTGTGCACTGACTCAGAGGTCAAAACCTCAATGATTCTGTTATTTGCTACATTCTGCCATGATCCACCGAGATTGATTATGAAATCTGGTTTTGAAGTTGCCCCCTTGATTATGGCGATTGCAGGTCATTGCTGCCACGAACCGGCCGGATGTCCTCGACCCCGCGCTGCTGCGCTCAGGGCGCCTCGACCGCAAGATCGAGCTGCCGCACCCGAGCGAGGAGGCGCGCGCGCGCATCCTGCAGATACACTCGCGCAAGATGAACGTTAACAAGGTGCGGGGCGCGCGTGTGCGTTAAACTGATGATTCTTTGAGGTAGAAGTAGAAGGTGTCATCACTTGAAGTAGTACGGTAATGCATTGAAGTGAGCGCATCCTGCAGATACACTCGCGCAAGATGAAGGTCAACAAGATTCGCGCTTGTGCGCATCAAACTACTGCACGTTCACAAGAATGTGTACGTTAGGATGTCTTGAATAATATACCTTTCAATACAGTATGTAGTGTACGTACAAGCTGCCATACCCAACGTGGAGGCACCAGGTACACTCGCGCAAGATGAACGTCAACAAGGTGCGTGAGCGCTTGCCTTTGCATGAGCTGATGCAGGTCTGCAAGTACCTGTACTTTAGTCGTACTTCGAAGTATAGTGTACGATAACCGTAGGTGTATGTACAAGCTGCTGTACCCCGGCGTGGAGGCTCAGCGCGGAGGCAGCATATGCACACGTGCAAGGCGAACGCCAAAATGTGCGTGCGTGCGCGTGTGCGCGCATTGCCCTGGTGCACGTCCGTACATGGCCATCGATCCATCTTCATCACTTGAAGTAGAATGGAAGTCGGCGCAGATACACTCGCGCAAGATGTACATCAACAAGGCGCATGTGCGCTTGCGTTACGTTTGATCCAATGAAGACTTGCGCTTCTCAATCTCTGGCTTGTTGGGATCGTGATGGGTATATTTACATCATCCGCTTTGCGCAGGGGGACGTCAACTTTGAGGAGCTGTCGCGGTCGTGCAACGACTTCAATAGCGCGCAGCTCTCAAGGCTGTTCCCCGCCATATAGTACTTTGATCGTGGAGAGGACTGGTGGCTGGCACATGTACCCAGATTGTGCTTTACTTATACCTGCCCGCTTCCGCTTTCTGCAGGGGGACATCAACTTTGAGGAGCTTTCGCTGTCGTGCGACTACTTCAACAGCGCGCAGCTCAAGGCGGTGTGCGTGGAACAACTTCAAAATTGCAGTAGCTTCGGGGGGGGTCGACCTTTCTGCATATCAAAAAGTTCCTACTCCGCTGCTGTACACGTTGCTCACCAATCCCTACTCTCATACCATTTCTGCAGGGGGACGTCAACTTTGAAGAGCTCTTGCGCACTTTCGACGACCTTAACGCAGCTCAAGGCTGTATCTCCGCCGTAGAGTGCTTTGATCGTGGAGAGGACTGGTGGCTGGTACATGTACACACATGGATGATGCTTACCAATACCTGCCCGCACGCCTGCGCATCTCGCAGGGGGACGTGAACTTTGAGGAGCTTTCGCGCTCGTGCGACGACTTCAACGGCGCGCAGCTCAAGGCGGTGTGCATGGAACAACTTCAAAATTGCAGTAGCTTCGGAAGTTGTAAAATAACACAATCTTCTCACTTGCTGCTGTACACCTTGCTCACCAATCCCTACTCTCATCCCATTGCTGCAGGGGGACGTCAACTTCGAAGAGCTGTCGCGGTCGTGCGACGACTTCAACGGCGCACAGCTGAAGGCCGTGTGCGTGGAGGCGGGCATGCTGGCGCTGCGGCGCGGCGCCAGCGAGATACGCCACGAGGACTTCATGGAGGGCATCGCCGTCGTCTCTGCCAAGAAGAAGGGGTCGCTGGACTACTATGCATGAGGGGGGGGGCGGGGGGATCGCAGAGGGGATTTGTAGGGGTGTGTGGGGGGGGGGAAGGGGGGGGTAGAGCACCCTGTGGGGGTGTACGGCACCGCAATTATATATACACAGTGCATTATGGTGCGGCGTTGGTTTCCTGCTCACGCCGTTGTGCTCTTTGCCAATGCGCATCGTATGCTGGCTTCGGGTGCTTGTAAGCCCAGGTCCTGTACTGTAGTGTGCTCACAAGGGGGGGCGTTGTACTGTATGAAAGGACGCCCTCCAAGACCCGAGATCATGTGCAGCCAAACCGCAGCTGGCACCGTGACCTGCTCGGAACTCAAATGAGCTTTCAGGCGTGGCGCGTCACTTTTGAAGACTTCAAACGTGAACTTTCATTTGAAAAAATCCAGGAATCAAATCGCAGCAAGATGGTGGCAACAAGTGGGAAGAAGGCTCGTGTCCTGGCTCTGACTGCTTCTTGTGACGCCAAAGCGGAGGCGAGCCAACAGCAACGTGGTAAGATGCGCGACTCCAACTCCGTTCAGCCTAACACGCTCCCACAAAACAAGTTGCATTGGCGCCGACCAGGCAATCAGGTCGTGAGATAGATTTGGCCGCACGAACTAATTACGCCATCCGCCACAGCAAATGAATGACGCCGCTCATGGTGGTTGCGCCTTCTGAGCGCGAGTGTAGCATGTGGGCTATTTCTCTTATGAAAACGACTCAAAAGATCGTAGAGCTCTAGGTGACAAGGGATGAGTTAGCCGCAAGTGCCTTCTTAAAAACATGTGCCTGCTGAGGTGCACGTTACTGACCTTAAACGTCCCTACTCGCTGTTGATGTCAGACACGTGGATCAAAATCTTCGAGTTCCTGCCGCTTCGGCGCTACCTCCAGCTTTCGTCCGTGAGCACGGGGTGGCGCGCGCTATACGCCAGTACCATGCAGCGCAGGGGGCGCCCGGCCCAGACACAGAAAACAACGGCTGCAAAAGCCATGGTTGCATCCCTACCCCTCATAGAGTGGGCGGTTTCGAACGGGTGCAAGGTGACTATGAGGGTACTGCGTCACGCCGCCATGTGCGGTCCTTTAGAAGTGGTGCAGTATCTACACGCGAAAGGCGTGCAGCGGGGCATCAACCCTAAGAGAGATTTGTTGGTTTGCGCGTCCGCTGCTGCACGCGGTGATCTGGAGATGTTGCAGTGGGCGCGTGCCCACGGGTTTTCCTGGAGCACCTGCACAAGTGCAGCAGCAGCACGCGAAGGGCAGCTGGAGGTGTTGCAGTGGGCGTATGCCAACGGGTGTCCCTCAGATTCGCGTACGTGCTCTGAAGCAGCCAGCGGAGGTCACCTGGACATGCTGAGGTGGGCACGCGATGCCGGATGCAAGTGGAACGAGCACACTTGCGGTGCCGCTGCAGCAGGCGGCCACCTTGACGTTCTCCAATACGCTCACAGCCACGGCTGTCCGTGGAGCAGCCATACGTTGTACTCTGCAGCCCTCAACGGCCATCTCCAGCTTCTGCAATGGGCGCACGCAAATGGCTGCCCCCTCCACGCCGATGTTGGCGGCCACGCGCGGAGGCCACTCGCATGTGCTTCAGTGGCTGCATGAGGTAGGCTGCCCCTGCGACGAAAATGCGTGCTTTCGTGCTGCAGAGGGGGGGCGCCTGGACATCCTGCAGTTGCTGCGGGCACAAGGCTGCCCGTGGGACGGGATGGTCTGCACGCAGGTGATCAGGGAGGGTAAGCTGGAGTTGCTGCAGTGGGCACGCGCCAACGGCTGCCCATGGGAGGCAGATGGATCGCCCTTCGACTTTCTATATTGGACCCTCTTCACTCATGCAGATCGCCACACTCATGATGTGTTTGCAACAGTGGAGTGGGCACTAGCAAATGGTTGCCCATGCAACGACAGGAGTAGGGCTCACTTCGCGCAGTTGCAACGCAGGGTGAACGCCGTGCAGGCGAGCGGCCCTCTGTAGCTCTGTTAATGCATCTGCACTTGTAAAGTGCTGCAGTAGTTCGCTACTTGGTCACCATTTGCTAAAGAGCGCGTGAGATTCATGTGCACCAATACACAACGGCACATCTTGCTTTTTCCTTTTCCCCTCTTCTTAGCGTCTTGCGTTGTCTGGTGTGCCATGTCATTGACGTTGCACAGCAGCACGGTGTATCATGCGGTGGACAGCACTATCTGTGCTGAGCGATGATGTCAACAGGCAGTGCGCGCGCGTCACAGGTAAGATTGAGCGTTTGCAACCCTAGGCGAGTGTGGAGACCTTCTGCAGTACTTGCCTGTGTGCATGCTGGATTGCTCTGCTAGGATGCACTGTGCACAAAAACGTTGAACGGTTCGGCTGTGGTGAGTTGCTTGTAGTGTATAGTTCAGCATGCAGACGGATTGATAAAGGAGCATGTGCGTTGTCGCAAGCGACAGCACTGAAAGGTGCATACCCCCCATAGGGCAGCCTACAGGTATGGTATGCAGTACCAGCATGGTCACATTGGCCGTCTGTACACACCCGGGCCAGTCCGAGGGCGGGGGTGCGGGTAGCGACGGCGCGGCCGCGGCGGCGGGGGCTGCCGCAGCGACACCTCCAAAGCCACCGGCGGTGCCGGCTAGTGGCGCTGCCAACTCAAAGTCCAGCAAGAAACGCCCGGCGGCCACGGCAACCGGCGCGCAACGCCGGCGCCGAACGGCAGCTGCTGCGGCACCGCCTGGCAGCGCCGGCAGCCGCACTCAGTCTAACAGCCTAAGGCTGCAGGACAGCAGCCCCCCCCACGGGACGGCCGTGGGATGGGCGGACATGGACTTGGACCCGCCGGACGATGCCGCGTCACCGCCCCCCCCGACCACCACCACCAGTGGCAGGCCCTCAAAGCCCCAGTCACGAGCATCCCTGGCTTGGGACCTCTCGACGCCCTCGGTCGTCCACGCACTTGACCAGACCAATGAGGCGGATCTACTGCTGCTACGGTTCACCACGACTGCCAACCCCTTCCGCACTCAGCTGCAGTGCACCCAGTGGGCACGGCTAGTGGAGCACGCCACACGACTACTGGCGGACGCCACAGACAGTGCACGTGAGGCGGCACGGGTGCGCCTCCACCATGGTGCCGGGGCGTTTGCTCATCAGGTTTCTCAGACTCTAGTGCAGCGCGGCTACAGGCTGCTGCACCTGCTAGCAGCAATGGCCTTTGGTAGGCAACCGGAGGGAACCGGTATGCCGCCTGCGGCCCGGCTGGCAGCGTTGCTGTCTGGCGACTTTGCGGAGCTACTGAGAAAGACGCTGTCAGCAGCAGCGGCGCTGCGGGCCCCCAAACCAAACAACGCAGCTACGGCGTCGGCACAAACGAACTTCGATGCCGACTGGACGGAGGCTGACTCCAGGCAGCAAACAGCATGCGCTGCCCTCTCAGGCAAGCGACGGTAGGCCTGGCTGCCGCACGACTAGAGGCGCCTGAAGCATGCGCCCCAGCAGACGAGGTCACGGCACAGGTGCTGGCAGCAAAGCACCCTGAAACTGGCACCCGGCCCGGGGTAGTCGATACGCCAATGGAGCAAGTGCGCGGCCTGGTACGCGACGCCCGGCGGCACTGCTTGCACGGCGCAGGGGTGGCAACGACCGCCGGGCCCGCTGGCAGCGGCAGTCCCGTCTTCGAATCGGGTCAGGCGCATGATCGCAGCGATAGGCCTGAGGATGCTGCCAGCGCAGCCGGACGGCGCCTCGAGGTGGAGGCGACAGACATACTGTCGACCTTGTCCGCAGCAGGGGCGGGGAAGGCAGGAGGGCTGGACGGCCTACGCTATGAACACCTCTTGATGGCCGCTGGGCCTGGTGCACCAGTGAAAGCAGCCACCCGCCCCGTGGGCAGTGCCTCGCCAGGACTAGCTGGTGATTCAGAATCGGATGTGATGGAACCGGCATTCGCCCATCACCTGGCCAAGGTGTTCACGACGCTGCTTGTTGAGCCCGAACTGCTGCCGGAGCAATCGCAACGGCTTCTCCGCGCCGCGGCCCTCTCAGGCATAGGACAGAAGCGGCGTCCGATCGCCTGCTCCAGTGTCTGGCGCAGACTCCTCGGGTCCACAGCGGCACGGGGTGTCAAGGGCAAAATATCGGGGCTGCTGGCCTCCATGTCGCAGTTTGGCGTAGGATACCGGTCTGGCGTCGAGCATGTGGCAGCGCGCGCGCGCGTGTGGCACGAGCTGTATGGCACCACAATCCAGCTGGACTGTGAGAACGCATTTAACAGTGTGGATCGCGCCGCCATTGTGCGGGGACTTATGCTCTTCTGTCCGGAGCTGCTCCCGCACTTTGAGTCCGTATACTGTGGTGACACTGCCCCAGAGATGCGAGTGGAGGTGAACGGTGAAGCTCGCATTATCTGCTCCCACCTAGGGTGCCAGCAAGGGGACCCTCTAGGGCCGCTGTACTTTGCAGTGGCAGCGGCATTCCTACTCTTCTACCCTGATGGAGTGAGTGCGACGCCCGGCAGTATGCCGGCCTACGGCCACAGCACAGCGGAACCGCCAGCCCCGCACTGCGCTTTCCTGGATGACCTCAACGTGCTGCAAGCTGCCTACTTCGACGATGCAGCGGCCGCTGGGGTGGCAGAGGTGATCCGTCGGCTTGCGGCAGGGGGCCTACGCGTTCGACCAGACAAGTCGCTGGCCATTGCCATGCGCGGCACAGTGTTTGATGAAGCGGCCAGAGCACGCCTGCGCGCCCTTGACATACCGTTTGTGGACGCCACCATGCCAGAATCCAGTCAGGGCTTTACGTCGGTCGGGGTACCGGTAGGGCACCCAGCCTATGTGCATGCTGCCATGAGCAAGCATCTTGTTGACGCAGGGACATGGCGATTGTCGTGGCAGCTAGCTGGGATGGCGCGGCATCACCTACAGGCAGCACAATTCATTCTGCGCAGGTCACTGACAAAGCGCATGGGCTTCTTAGCTCGGGTCGTTGACACGGCTTTGAGTGAGACATGGCTGCACGCATTTGACGGGTTCTGTGCATGGACGCTTGAACGCATGCTGCACCTGCACGGCTGCGCTACCGCGGCAGTCATGAAGTCACACCTGCTGGCCGCCTGCACTGCTGGTGACAATGAGGTAGCCAGCAGTGGCAGCGTGCTGGTATTGCCGCGCTTGGGCCCGCCAGAACTCACGGACATCGCAGTGCCACTGCGGGCGTCACGGTTGCCGGAGCGACGAGGCGGTCTGGGCATGCCGCTTTTGGGGCTACTGGCACCAGCCGCATACACGGCCCAGGCATGCACAACACTGCGGCCTGCAATAATTCATGCCACTGTGGCAGCAGGGGCCCTGAGGCTCGGCACTGACGAACACGGCGCAGTCACCTGGTTCGCGCAGCACTCATGCGCAATACGCGAGGACCAGGGACTGCCGCCAATCATCGAGGCCGTGCGACGCTCTACGCAAGCGCTAACAGCTGATGGCGGCGAAAAATCACGCACAGCTGTGGCCGAGCAGCTCCCAGCATCGTTGCTACGGTGGGCAGCGGATACAACGGCCGCAGCGTCGACGCTCCCCACTGCGGTGCAAGCGATCTACGCCGCAACTGCCGTCACGGAGACGGGGACCACTGAGCCAGCCCCACACACCCACGGCATTGTGCCTGGCGCCGAGGCGGCCGCTGCGGCGGCGACCGTACCTGGCCCTCAAGCCGCTGCCGCGGCTGCCTCTTCCACGCCCGCTAAAACACAAACTAGCGCGGAAGAAAGCAGCTGCAGCGGCGGGCAGGAGGACGACGACGACGACTGGGAGGCCTATGCTGACGAGATCTGCAGAAAGGTAGTGCCCCGCCGCCGGCGCGGTCACTTCACGCACGGACTACAAGCCGGCCTTTCAAATGTTCTTCGACGTCAATACGAGGACTGCCTGGTGGAGGACCTAGAGGCTGCCTCGGCTGGTGCCGTGGGCAAGCCGACGCAGGCTACACTTATTGGTGACTTGCGTGACACCAGCCGCCGCCGCCAACAGGCTAGCGCGCGGGTCCTGGCGCAGCTGCGCAGCCAGCGTGCGTCCGGGGCAATGGCGTGGATGAGCGTGCCACCCGCTGCCAATGACCGCCCGGGTGCGGCGCCCATGTCCAGTATGGCAGCAGCCACGATGATTATGGTTGCGATCTTTATAGACGGGTGGGGCATACAGGGCGAGGTGTGCCCATGGCGGTGCAGTGACGTGAGCCCCACCTCCACGCATGCGATCAGCTGCCCCAGCCAGCACATACGGGGGCACAACGCGACACACACTGCCCAAAAGCGGTGCCTACAGCGCATCTTGAGACAGCACCATGTCTCTATTGTCCGCAATGAGGACGCTAGCGTCTTCAAGGTACCGGGGTATCGGGCGGACACAGTCATTGACCCAGGGTGTCTGCACTTTAGCAGTGCATACCGTAACAAGGGAATAGTGCTAGACACAAGTGTGCGCGCACCCACAGCGAGCTCGTACCTGACAGGAAAAACAAATGCCTCGAACACGGACGGCTATGCTGCTGGGGTGGGGGAGGACGCGAAGGTCAAGCACCACACCGGCACCTTGACGTCTTCTTGGGCTTTTGTGCCATTCGTGCAGGAGTCGTACGGACGGCTGGGCAAGCAGACAAGCCTTTTTGTTAAGGAGTTGGCAATGCACTCAGCACTGTGCTCAGGGGGGGGGAAGGCAGATGTGTTACGCAAGGCCGGGTTAGCTAAGCGTCAGATCCACATTGAGCTGAGCATATCGCTGGCGCGGGAGTTGGCGGAGCGCGTCATGGCATACACACGTGGAGCGCGAATGCTGGGCTGTGTTGCGGCGCCGGTATCCAAACTCCTAGGGCACAGCGCAGACTAGGCTGCTGCGTTGACGCAAGCTTTTCGATTGCATAGGCAACCCGGCCTCCCTTGGGCCTTTATAAATACAAGTCCATACGTACACACCAGCAGCAAATCGTTGCGCACACGACAATCAAAGGACACTCCATGCCCACTGCGGAGGTCTCGTCGTGGAGCAGCATGGCAGCAGACTCACCTGATGCGAAATTTAACTTGACGTATGAGTGAAGTATGAGCTTGGTTGCGGTTTCCACATGACACTTGACTCAATTTATGCCTCACTATAATTGCACAAACATCATTTTAATTCAGTAATCGTTTGCTCAAAATCTCAGGTGGTGAATGTCCAGCTTGCTACTTGCTACCAGAGCATACATGCATCTTCTGAACACCTTGGCAGTGTACTGTGGTGTACTCACAAGGAGCGCTGTTGTATTGAGTGAAATGACGCCCCGCAACGTGTTCAAGAACCCAATATCATTGTCTGTCCTAGAAAGGCAATCTCAGTGCATGCACCTTGCTGGAGCTTCAAACTGCACTGGCAAGCACCACATGATGCACACATGCAGTTGCACGCAACATTTACCCCCGTGCACACAGGCCGCAGCCGCTCTCAGTTCTTCTGTCGCCCCCCGCAACTTGGCACACGCTATGGCAGAATGTTACAGTTTTGGGTATGCACCTTGGTTAGCAAGGGTGCATACCACCAGGGAGTTCTGATTAGGCATCAGGGGTTGCTTTATGATGTCACAACTTGGGGGGTATTCTAGGGGATTGTCAAACCCTAGCCGTAGGAGCTTCTAGGCACTCAGATTCACTTGTCTGGTCGGCTGGAAAGCAAGACTGAGAGCATCCTCCCACCCACACCCTGGGGTGTCTACATAGGCTGGCTAGCCTGAGGGTCACCAACACCAGGTAATCTATGCATGACATTCTGTGTGACATTTATCCAGTGTATCTTTTGTTGTGCTTCTTTCTGTCTCAGCTGTTCCAAGACCATACATATATCACTCCTATATGAATCATCCCCCTCACATATGGTCAGCATACATGTTGTAAAAAGAACAGCCGATGGCGCAACAGCCTGACATGCGCCACATAACACTGCAGCCATACGCCAAGTGAACAAACGAATTGAGAAAGTGCCACCGTAACCAGTATGCCAGGAAAGCGCAAGGCGTGACCTGGGATGTGTGACGAGTAGGGTTGGCAACACCGTATTCCGTAGATACACCGTACATCCGTATATACGCCGTATCTACGCCGTATGTCAATTTCTGGCGCGCCAAAATTCGTATTTTGCCGTATTTCCTTCTTTCAAGTCACACAGAGCAGTGCAGCATGGCGGATGCCGCCGATCCTGGCCCCGACCTGGCCAAGCAGGCCAGAGCATTGTATCAAAAGCGTTGTGATCAAAAGCGCCAAGGTCAGGCGGGCTGGTGGGGGTCATTCAGTGTCGAGCTGGACTCAGTGAAGCACGAGGTGCGGCTTGTTTGCCTTCGTTGTTCAGCCAAGCTAGGTGCCAGCAACCCTTCGCGCGCAGCAAACGACCATCTTAAGAGCAAGGCATGCCTCAGAGCGACTGCTGCCAGTGCAGCAGCTGTTGCTGCTGCCGAAGCAGCAGCCGCTGCTGCTGCTGCTGCTGGCGATGGCGAGGAGGAAGTAGAGGTGACTGGCACTAAACGCCACCGCGGTGCTGCTGGCATCACACCTTACATGGCTACATCAGGCCAGATAACTCAAGCACGGAACAGCCTTGCCCGCTTCTTCTACAAGTCCGGGGTGGCGTTCCACCTGATTGAGCAGGAGGACTTGGTTGCAGCATTCGCTGCCCTTGGCGCCGACCTGCCTAACCGCAAAGCCTTGGCCGGGACAATGCTGAACAAGGAGCACGACCGCGTCAGCCGCGACGTCTGGGAAGCGATCGATGCCTTGCACCTCGTCCAGCTTGCCAGCGATGGGTGGAGGCGCAAGCATTGCGGAGACGGCACTCCGCTGGTTAACCTTTGCGCACTGTTGCCAAAGGGCGGTTCCTACTTCGTGACAACGGAGCCAGCGCGAGGCGTTTGCAAGAATGCGGAGTGGATCGAGGAGCTGCACATGCGGTGGGCGAAGAAGGTCACCAGGGGAAACCTGGACAGGCTGCTGGGAATGGTCATGGACAATACCAAGGTACGTGCTGCTGTAGAAGCTGCTGCGGTGTGTGAAAGTTTTTTGCCAGTGCGTCATTTGCATGCAATGACAGCAATATATGCTACAATAAGTCCAGCAGTGCATGCAATGCAGCATATCATTGTAATAAATCGAATGGAAGCAAGTCAACCAGCTCCCCACGCTTGCGCGCTTATCCAGATGCTCCCTTTCTTCGCTTGACACGTGGTTAGTAGCACAGCTCACACAGGAATTGATAGTATGCTGGCAAATGCACATGTTGTGGCCATAAAAACTGGAGCAAATCTTGGTACATGCCTGCAGTGCCTCATGATGTTTTCCATCACCTGCAATAACTTTGCAGGCAAATCGTAAGGCGCTGGACCTGATGAAGCAGAAGCACCCGACTTGGCTGCTTCTGGGGTGCCAGGCTCACGCACTGGCCCTTCTCATCAAGGATCTACACGGCGAGAAGAATGCGCGATGCGACTGGTCCAAGAAAGCGTACGGCAAAGCGCTGATGATGTCCAACACCATCAACGGCTCAGAGACCATACACAGCGCCCTGCGTGAGCAGCAGAAGTTCAAGTACGGCAAAGTCAAGGCCGTCCGCTCTCACTGCCCCACGCGCTTCGCCATCCTGCACTTCATCTGCTCCGACTTGCTCGACTCCGAGGAGGCCATCAAGCTGATAGTTGGCGACCGCAGCTGGGGTAAAGTGTCTGAGGGCACCACACATGCGGCAGCGTTTACGACTGCAGCCACAGTAGAGCCAGCACGGGGGCGGGCGGCAGCATACTACTTTTTCGATGAGGCAGCAGCGCTGAAGAAGCTAGTGCAGCCTGTGTCTGATGCCATTCACCAGGTTGAGAGCGACAAGCCGCTGTTGAGTCAGATGCTGCCGATCTGGAAGCAGCTGTTGCAGCATGCGGCAGACTTCGATGACCACATTGACAATGTCGAGCGCTCCCCTGTGCTGCCACTATTTGAGCGGCGCTACAACACTCACTTCGACAAGTCGTGGCCTGCAGCATATGTGCTTGACCCTGTCTACGCCTATAAGGTTGATGGGGAGTGGTTTCTGCCTTTCAGTAAACTCAGCAGGCTAGAGAGCAAGGGTGCGCAAGAGTGCTTTCTGGAGCTGGGGGGAGGGGAGCATGCAGAGGCTGTTGAGGCTGAGCTTGTCAAGTTGCAGCTTGCACCCCTTCCCGAGCCCATGTGGGCTGCGTTGCCTACGTTGACCAAGCGTACATCGCTGCCTAAGGGCAAGGTTGAGCTCGCTGACAGCAGCATGCGCCGCGGCTGGTGGCAGACCTATGGTCGCGAGCATTTTCCTCATTTGTCGCGGGTGGCAGTGCGCCTGCTGTCGTTCCACGTGACTGCATGTGCAACCGAGCGCAACTGGTCCCTGTGGGGCAATGTGTACCCTAAGTGCCGCAGCAGGCTTGCACTTGAGCGTGGTGAGAAGCTAGTGTTCATTAAAGGCAATGATAAGGCTGCTGAGCGCAAGACAGATGAGGAAGTCATGCTTACAGTGATGGAGGCGGCGGAGGAAGAGGTTGTCAACATGTAACATGCAGATGGGGGGATGAAGGAGTAGGGCAATATCTACACTAGGCTAATTACGCACATACATGATGTTATTTTCAAGTGTGTTTGCTTGTATTTATGTTTTACAAGTGTCTGGTTTAGCTGCTTCACTTTTGAAGTTGAAGTTGAAGTTTAAACGCCTGTACTGGTGATATGCGTTTGTCAGATACGGTTTAGAAATACGTATATACGGAAAATACGGCAAAATACGGTATTTTATCAGTATATGGTTTTCAGAAATACGGATTTTGCCAACCCTAGTGACGAGACCGAGCATATACTTCTGTGACACCGCTCAGCAGCACCTACTCACGAGTCCCGAAACCCAAGTCACGAGTCCCAAAACCGCGGCCATCAGATCTCCACGCCCAGCGCATCGCGCCTAAAGTACGCAACAATAGCTGCAAACGCCGCAGCCAGCACAAACAGCCGCGCGCACGTCCCCCAAAGAACCGTCGCAGCGCCCCCCCCCACCCCACCCCCCCCATCCAAGCCCTCACGACCCCCGCTCTCCGCCGCCCGCGCCGCTTGTTGCGCACGCTGTCCGCGCCCCCCGCCTGCGCCTTCACCGCGCGCTTCGCCCCCCTCACGCGCGCAGGGGTTCTGCGTCACGCCGCCATGTGCGGTCCTCTAGAAGTGTTGCAGTATCTGTACGCAGAAGGCGTGCAGCGGGGCATCGACCCTAAAAACGATTCGACGGTCTGCGCGTCTGCTGCTGCACGCGGTGATCTGACGATTCTGCAGTGGGCGCGCGCCCAGGGGTTTTCCTGGTACACACCCGCAAGTGAAGCAGCGGCGCGCAAGGGGCACCTGGAGGTGCTGCAGTGGGCGTATGCCAACGGGTGCCGCTTACATCGGGACACGTGCCAGACAGCAGCCAGCAGAGGGCAGCTGGAGGTGCTGAGGTGGGCCCACGACGTTGGATTCGAGTGGGACGAGCACACATGCAGTGCCGCCGCAGCAGGCGGCCACTTTGACGTTCTCCAATATGCGCAAAGCCACGGCTGTCCATGGAGCCACTCGACGTCCTACAGAGCAGCCCTCCACGGTGATCTCCAGCTTCTGCAATGGGCGTACGCAAATGGCTGCCCCCTTCACGCCGATGTTTACGCGGCGGCCGCGCGCGGAGGCCACTCGCATGTGCTTCAGTGGCTGCATGAGGTAGGCTGCCCCTGCGACGAAAATGCGTGCTTTCGTGCTGCAGAAGCGGGGCGCCTGGACATCTTACAGTTGCTGCGGGCACAAGGCTGCCCGTGGGACGAGATGGTCTGCCTGCAGGCGATCAGGGAGGGTAACCTGGAGTTGCTGCAGTGAGCACGCGCCAACGGCTGCCCATGGGAGGCAGATGGATCGGCCTTCGAGTTTCTATATTGGACCCAGTACACTCATGCAGATCACCACACTCATGATGTATTGACAGCAATGGAGTGGGCACTTGCAAACGGTTGCCCATGCAGCGACAGGAGTAGGGCTCAGTTCAAGCAGTTGCAACGCAGGGTGCGCAGGCGGGCGCCCCTCTATAGCTCTGGTAATGCATCTGCACTTGGACAGTGCTGCAGTAATTCGCTAGTCACCTTTTGCTCAAGAGCGCGTGAGTTTTACATGCACCACACCAATACGCAAATGCACGTGGTGCTTTCCCCCCTGTCCTTGGCGTCTTGCGTTGTCTGTTCTAGCAGCTGCCATGTCATTGAAGTTGCACAGCAGCACGGTGTATCATGCGGTGGACAGCACTATCTGTGCTGAGTAATGATGTAAACAGGCAGTGCGCGCGCGTCACAGGTAAGATTGAGCGTTTTTCAACCCTAGTCGATTGTTGAGACCCTCTGCCGTACTTGCCTGCGTACATGCATGGCATGCTTGACTGGACCTGCTCTGCTAGAATGCCATGTGCACAAAATGGTCAGCCTGTGGTGAGTTGGTGGTCGTGTATAGTTCAACATGAAAATGCAGTTACAAAGGAGCATGCGCATTTTTTTCGAAGCAATAGCACTATGAAGTGCATGCCTATTGGGCAGGCTATGTTCAGGTATGTCACAGTACAGCACAGTGGCCATCTGACACAACAGCCATCTGTATACATGCATCTCGTGAACACCTTGGCAGTGTGTTGTAGTACTGTAGTGTAATATCAAGGGGCGCCGTTGTTCTGTATGAAATGACGCCCTGCAAAGTGTTAAAGATTCAAGACCATCAGCCAAACCACAGCTGGGCGCCCTGGCCCTTGTCTGGAAAGGCAAACTCAACATTGGCAGCACACACTGCATGCACCTTACTGGAGCTCCGAACTGAGCTTTGGCAAGCACAACATGCATGCACACATGCAGGTTGCAAACAAAATGTTGCCCCTTACAAACAGGCCACGGCCGCTCACAGTCTTCTGGTGCTCCCCTCAACTTGGTACGCGTGATGGCGAAACAGCCGATGGCGAGACAGGCTGAAAGCGCCACACAACACAGCAACTGTACACTGTGTGGCAAAGGTATTGACAAAACATTTGACAAAGCGCCACCGTATACACTACGCGAGGAAAGCGCAAGGCGTGACCTGCGGTGTGTGACGAGATGCGCATAGCCTTGTGTTTGCAGCGCTCAGCAGCATCTACTCACGAGTCCCGAGTCCCAACTCATGAGTCCGAAACCATGGCCACCAGACCTCCACGCCCAGCGCATCGCGCCCGAAGTACGCAACAACAGCTGCAAACGCCGCGGCCAGCACGAGCAGCCGCGCGCGCGTTCCCCCCAAGAGCCGCCGCAGCACCCCCCCCCCCCACCCCCTCACGACCCCTGCTCTCCGCCGCCCGCGCCGTTTGTTGCGCACGCTGTCCGCGCCCGCCCCCTGCGCCTTCACCGCGCGCTTCTTCGTCCCCCTCCCGCGCGCCAGGTCCTCTTCGTAGGGTATGTATCGACCCTGAGCGCGAGCCTGCTCTTCCGTGAGCCCCAATTCCCCCTCCCCCTGTCCCCCGGTGTGACCCCCCGCGCCCCCGCCACCGTCGTCGCTGACCGTCACGGCGTCGCAGTCGACGCACGGCGGCGGCGGCGACGCTCGGCGGCACACGATGGCGCCGCTGAACGGCGCCGCTGCCGCCGCCGCCGCCTGCGAGAACAGCTCCAGCACGAGGATGGACGGTCCGCGCACAAAGAGCGGCGCCGCGCTGCCGAGATACACATCGAGATCCACCGCGTAGGGCTCCATCGCCGCAGCAATGGCCGCGGCGGCCGCGACCGCCGGCGCCGCAGCGGTCGGTGCCGCCGCGGCGGGGTGCAGCTTCGTCAGCGCGGCGGCGCCGGTGAGCGAGAGGAAGCCCGCCACGCCCAGCGCCATGTGCAGCTGAAAGTGCACCGGCCCGCGCACAGCTGCTACCTGCCGCGCCGGCACCTCCATGCGGACGCGAACAACGCACTGCTGCGCCGCTGCCGCCGCCGCCGTCGCTGCTGCTGCCGCGGCCGCTGCGCCCTCCCCCCCTTCGCAGTCATGCACATCCACTGTCACAGTCGCGCGGTGCGAAGCTGCGCCGCCGCTGCTGCCGCTGCCACTGCTGCCGCCGGCGGCGGCCTCCACCGCCCCGCCCTCCCCCTCTCTCAGCACGAAGACGCCGTCACGCCCGAAGAGGCCGCGCGCCTCCGCGGCCTCGCACACTGCGGCGCCGGCGGCGAGGGCGGCGTGGTGCTTGAGCGCGCTGCGCAGGACGTGCGCGCGGCCGTTGCTGTCGCTGCCCTGGCCGCGCAGCCGCCACAGGCCCTCGCGGCGCAAGTACGCCTCGCGCGCGCGCGGCACGAGGGCCGCGGCGCCGTCGAGCGCCGGCGCTATGACGAGCACCGCTGCCGCCGCCGCCGCCGCTGCTGTCGCCGCCGCTGCCGCTTGCGATCCTCCTGGAAGCGCTGCCTGTGCTGCTGCTGCCGCCGCTGTTGCTGCTGGCATTGTGGGTGCTCGCGACTCAGCACTGGAGGCAGCTGGAGCTGCGATGTGCGCTGCTGCTGCCGCCGACGCATGCAGCGAGAGATGCGCGTGCCCCTGCGCCGCGGCGGTGCGCAGCAGCAGCCCCCATGCCACGCCTGCGTCCGCCGCGCGCTCCGGGAACGCCGCCCACTCGTCGCCACCCCGCGACACCGCCGTCCACGCCTGCGGCCACGTACTGAACAGCCATGCAGCGGCCGTTCTTTGCTGAGCACTGCCGCCGGGCACGAGCAGCGCCGGCGGGGCACACCTGCCCGGCGGCACGTTCACAGAGACTGCGGGTACCATCAATACGCCTTGCGCCGCTGCTGCTGCCGCTGGCGCCGCCAGCAGTGACAGCGGCGGCGCCGCGAAGGCGGCCGCGGCGTCCGTCAGCAGCACCGCCGCGGGAGTGCGGGAGAGCAGCGCCGAGAGGATGCGCAGCGGCGCCGCTGCCGCCGCCGCCGCCAATGGAGCGTCACCTCCGGCATCGCGGAGCCACGCGCACACGTGACGCGCAGGCAGTTGTGATGGCTCCACTGCAGCAGCATCGTCAGGGCCGCCGCTAGTACTTTCTGTAGAGTGTTCTCTGTAGGAAGTGTCTGTGGAAAGGTTCAGGAGGCGCGCCAGCTCGCCGCAGCGGTTCGTCTCCGCGGAGAGCAGCGCCAGCGTGGCTACGCCGTGCTGCTCTGCAGTGGCGTAGGCAGATGAGTGCTGCTGCGCTGCCGCGTGCGTGTGCACGGAGGCTATTAGGTTGGCGCCCAACGCCAGCTCAGCTTCGCCTACCAGTACCTCGATGATCAGGGGGGCGTCGCGTAGTGCTGCGGACAGCTGCTCGGCCGCGGCCTGGAGCGGGTTGCCCCGGTCATCAATGCCGATGATCAGTTCCTGGGCGAGAAGGCGAGGGGTTTAGAGGTCAGGTTGAGTGACGCTCACAGCGCAGCGGCGGCCTTCGCAAGGAGGCTGCGCATCGATGCATGCATGCAGATCCTGTTTCGGAGAAGAAGCTGCGACTGCAAGAGATGCATTGATGCCTGTTCATCAGCTTGGTGTGAGTTGTGTTTATGGCGGACTGTGAGAACTTCTCTGATGAAACTGTGAAAGTCTCAGCTGCTGACATCGACTTGAGGCATCCTCTCAGAAAATCAGCATTAGGTGATGACTCATTGACAAGTTGGTCGTCAACAAAGCTTGCGCCATGAAGTGCACTGGGATTTTGGCACACACGAACTGTGTGGTGATGAAGCTAACGAGACATGACGTAAACGCCAGATCGTGCGGGATCCGCTCACCTGATGCACTACTGTGCCTGCCGCCACCGCCCACGCAGACGCAGCCAATGCCAGGACGCACATCGTCCTGAACATGTTCATGACCTGTATCCTAGATCTCACGGACTCAGAGCATGATGATCCGCGTGCATCTGCCACGTCTTCGAGATCTGCCTGCAGCCTGCAGCAACGCTCATCACAGTCACTCAAACAAGAGAGCAAGGGCGCAGGATCTGGATCGATCAAGACGAACTTCAACATTTAACTTCACTTCAACATTGGTAGAACGAAGACTCTCGAGCTGCACATCCTGATCCAGCAATACAATGCCTTTGGAAGCTTGGTACATGGACGATGACACGGAGACGGACCAGCGCGAGCCACACAGAAAGGTGCCGAATGAACCTTGCAGCTTCGAGACTCTGGACTCCTTAGGTGAGCCTCCTGCGCGGAAAGTTGCAGATGAGGCTGCTACTGAGGCTGCTACAAGCACAATCATTGAATAGCTAAGAGATTCACCGTTTGTCATTAGAAACGAACTGGCCAGTTGCCGGTGGCACACAAGCGCCTGCAGCAGATTTCTTCGGCGTTCATTCGTGCCACAGCGACGTCCATTTCGTAGCATCGACTGTGTACGTACGCCCATGTCATCGTCACGCAAACCCACTGGGCTGATGGTAGGTAGGTAAGATAATGATGGCAACATCTGCTGGCCTCACGAGAGCGCAACTCGCACATAGGGTTCAACTTGGGGATCAGTCCTCGCGCTCTCGCATCGCTTGGCAGACTGTGGTGGGTTGCGGCACTGTGCAATCTCGCTGACATGCATTGGTGTCACACACAGGGGGCTGGCCAAACAGTTCGCCACTGTCCCCGCTTGGCACATGCAGCGCCACAGACATGTTTTTCAGTACCATGCACATGCCCAGAGTCGGAAAAACCTGCAGTAAATTGCCACCTTGTCTTTTTCAGTACCATGCACATGCCTAGAGTGCACGGAAAAACCTGCACTTAAACCTCAGCCGCGCCCGCATCGCTCGCTGTGCGCAATCCCCGTGCCAGGCGTGCTGCACTGGCACCTCGACGCCGACAACCACGAGACCGACCCCGCGCTCGCCGCCATCCGCGCGGAGCGCGGCTACACGTACAGCGACATAATCACCGTCTCCGCGGACACGCTCCCCAACTACGAGGCCAAGATTCGCTCCTTCTACGAGGAGCACATGCACACGGACGAGGAGATCCGCTACCTGCTGGACGGCACGGGCTACTTCGACGTGCGCGACGCGCGCGACCGCTGGATCCGCGTCGCCATGGGCAAGGGCGACATGATCGTGCTGCCCGCGGGCATCTACCACCGCTTCACGCTCGACGCGAATAACTACACGAAGGCCATGCGCCTGTTTGTGGGCGCGCCCGTGTGGACGCCGCACAACCGTCCGCAGGACGCGCACCCGGTGCGTCGCCAGTACGTCGAGGCGTTTGTCGCGCCGCCGGCTGCGGCGGCGGCGGCGGAGGTGCACTGACGCAGCGGCAGCCACCGAGCAACGGCGCAGCGCTGGCGGCGGCCCTGCGCTGACGCGATTCCACACACTCTCGCGGCAGCAGCAGCAACAGCGGTAGAAGGCAGTTGCTAGCACGGCACGCTGGTGCAGCCGCGTGCGTGGTCGTGCTGTAGGCGCGGCAGTGCGTAGCAGACGCGGCGGCGCCTGCAGCGGCTGCGCGCTGATGCCACACCAGCTGGTGTGCTGCACCGCCGCAGCGGCAGCGGGCGCTGGCTGACGTGATGCTCTGCGCTGAGGAATGCGGTTAGGATGGGCCGTCGTGCATGCGTCGGCGCAGCACCAGCAGCACCATGCCAGGCCGAGCACTGGCGCACGGTGCACCATGTGGCACTGCGCGCCGCCTTCGCTGCGGCAGCCTGTGCACTGATGCCCCTGTCTCAGAATGCCCAGTTGCTTTGAATTGGTTAGCACATGCCATATTGCGATCACATCCAGCTCAACCTCTCTTGTACAGTACGTACCCACAGTCGGCAGCAGCAGCAGCAGCAGCACGGCGGCAGTAATACTTCACCCCTTGGTGAGAGAACAAGGTCATGTATACAACCTTGGCGCCGTTTTGAAAGACCTCTCTCTTATGCCCTCTCCATGCCTCCGCTGCCCACTTGCTGTGTTTACACATACAGACCGTGAGAGCTGCCGCGCCCGTAGTCTCGCTTCAACTTGCAGTTTGCCTTGCGTGAAGCGATACAGACCCTGAGCAATGCTGCGCGTTGTGGAAACGTGCAGTCTGCAGCATGCCCTGCAGAGGCACTTGCTGAGGAAAACCTCGCTGCTCTTTCGTCACGCAGCTGAAGTAATCTGACGCAGTGCCAGACCCACACCGCGTGGCATGACCAGTGCAAGGCACATGCGCATGCGACATGCGGCATTGCTGGCGGTACAACATGTGATATGTATGCATAGTCCAGCTTCACCGGTGGCTTGCGATTTGCGCGGTCTACCAGATCTGGAAGAGCCTCGGGCCTCATTGGGCATGCATGTAAACCTATACAAGGCCGTCAGAGGGCAAGATATGCCAACATGAAGTTGTGCCTGCAATTGCTGTAGGATTCCGACTCGCATCCTTGGAGCTCTCTACCAACAGGCTCCAATTTTTTGCATCAATCAGAGGAGACAGGTTCAAAGCACTGAATCAGGCTCATATTGAAGCACTTCAAGTTTGAAAGGCAACTTCATGTATGCTCTTCTGTGTCACAGCGGCATTCGGCATTTGAAGTATATTTCGGAGCGTGGTGTGAGAAGAGAAGAAAGAAACAGGGCAAGAAAATGCTTCCCGTGTAAAAGCTGAAAACTTTGCTCTGTTTGGCACGTTGTTATGCCCATCATTTATGCCACGACACATGAAACACCAGCATGCGCTGGCCCCTATTTCTGGTTGCCACTTGCAATAGAGGGCAGCATGCTGAGGCAGCGCGCATATCACCTGTGTAGGCACGCCGCCCGCACCCCCCCTAGCGCAAAACTGGCACAAGACGAGTAGCACAGCCCTGTTGGTCTCTGAGCCATGCATCAGGTCTGAAAGCCAATCCTAAGTAGTTCCAGATCACTGATACGAGTGCCTGCTCTCACACTATGTACGCATTATGATAGCACTTCCAAAAAATTGCAAAACTTCCCACGGCGCGCTGTTCTGGGCTCGCACGGCGCTGCTTGCATAGTGCCAGCCCCCCCCCCCCCCCTCTCCTCACATGCCCCAGCACCCCCCCCCCCCCCCCCCCCCCCCCGCCGAAGCTGGCGCATGCGCATGGGGGGGGGGGGAGGGGGGGGGGGCGTTCCCACCTCCCCACCTGCTGTTCAGCGCCACGCTGCGCCACCGCACGAGTGTCACCTTTCTGCCCCCCCCCCTTTTCCCCTCTTCCTCATGTCGCTCCAAGCCCCCCCGCCCCCCCCTTCCCTCCCCCTACCATGTCACCCGCAGGGGGATTGGGGGATGTGGCCGAGCAACAAGAGCGCACATCAGTGCCCGCCGCAGCACCCATTCGTCGCGTGGCCGTTCTCAACGGCAGCGGCGCTGGCGTTGGCGAGCGTGCTGGCGGCGTTGGGCGCCGCGGGCAGGTCCACGCCGGGGTTGCCGGCAAAGAAGCAGAAGGGCTTGAGCTGGAAGGAGACGACCTCGCAGGGCATCACGGGGAAGTCCTCAACGCGCGGCGCGTGCGTCGCGCCGAGCGTGAGCCAGATCACGGGGTCAGCGCCTGTTGCAGTACATGACAGCGTTATTGCCGTCAGTGGACGTGTAGAAGTATTAAAATTTAATAGGTATATCGTGCGCTCACAGGGAAGTCCTCGACGCGCGGCGCGTGCGTGGCGCCGAGCGTCTGCCAGATCACGCGGTCCACACCCATCGCAGCACATATGACATGGATGACAGCGTTGATTCCGTCAGAAGGCGTTGTGGACGTGTATTGATTTTGACAATGTTGCGTGCGCTCTCATGGCCCATAGGGTAGTTGTCGACGCGCAGTGCCAGCGACGCGCCAAGCGTCAGCCAGACCACGGGGTCCGCGCCTGTCGCAGCAGTAACAGCGTAGCCCTGCATCAGCGCAGTCGATCGAGTGTTCGGCGAATGTGTGTGTGCATTACGGGCGCATGGTGCGTGCGGCACGCCACGCATCAGACAGATCCCCAGGTGTATATTTATGAAATTGCTCTTCTTGTCCTGGCCACCGTTCGCCTGTCCCTTGTGGACCCCAAGTTACCTCAGTACTCATCGGCCCACCCGCACAAGCTCCACAGCGCCGACACCCGACAACCTGGCATAGTACCTCCACTCTGACCTGCCAGCACCGCAGTCCTGGTCGGCTCTGACATGACGCTATGCCTCGAGAACCATCCGCGTGCCGCACTCGCGCCCCTCTTCAGCGCAAAAATACTTCAAGTGTGACTTCAAGCGTGACGCACCTGCGCCGCAGTCGCGGTCGGCGGCGGTCCACTTGGGCAGGCCCTCGCCGCCCTGCGCCTGTATCGTGTAGTCGCCCGCGGGCCAGCGCTCAGCGTCGGAGTGGGGCGTCACCCACACGTGCTTCGTCGCGAACGCCGCCTTGGTGGCGAGCGCGGACCTGCGGCGGCGGGCGGTTACGCAGCGGCAGGTACGCATTTATCAAGACAGCGTTGCATCAAAGCGCTCCGCTGCGCACTAGCAGCGAGTGTCAGCGCGAGCTTTGTCGCCATCGCCACATGGGTGGCGAGCGCGGACCTGCCGCGGCGGTTACGCGGAGGTTACGCAGTGGCAGTTACGCAGCGAAACAGCGTTGGTCAGAGTGCTGGTCGAGCGGGCGCTGTAGCAGCGAGTGTCAGCGCATGCTTCATCGCCACCGCCACCTTGGTAGCGAGCGCAGACCTGCAGCGGCGGTTATATGGTGGTTACGCAGTGGTGCTCAGCATGCGTTGTCTACCTGCGGCACAGGGGCAGCGGTTATGAGCAGGTGGCCTGTGTCACGGTGGCGCGAGTGTGCGTAGTTCTAGGCACTGCATGTTCCACCGGGAGCTTCTGGCCTCATGCGGATGGTGAAGGCGCAACTGCGGCATCTGTACTCTTGTCTGCCAAATCGCGCATGTGCTGGGACAGACATGCAGGTCATCTGCCCACCTGCGCATGCATACATGAGTCCAGCTTGCGTGTCGTTGGGCGGAGTGATGTTCTTCCACGGATGTATTCACGCTTCTGCAAGTCAACGCCGATTGCCAATTTGACACCCAGAAATTAGATGTGGACTCCAGATGATGTGCACACTCAAAAAAAGTGTTCAGTTCATGCTGGACTGATTTGTCATGCATATTTCACATATGAGAAGGTATCTTCTGCAAACCAGGAAAAAAAACTACAGTCATGTCCTGCAGATACATATATATACTCGAAGTATATACCTTGGGCCTGCGAGCAGCAGCTGGCACGGCGGCACCATGAGCTTCCACGCGATGGCTTTTCCATTGAAGTCAGGCGAATGAATGGATGCTGCAAGAGCCAGCATTTGAGGATGTGATTCTGGTTGATTGTTGCTCCTACGTCATCAGATGCTTGCAGTACTTGAGTTCATTCCAGCAGTGACTGCCAACTTGACACCCAGATATCGGCCGTGGACTCCAGATCATGTACACGCAAGAAATTACCTCTTGTTGGACTTGCTTCGTACAGAGCACATAGAAGAAGATTCTCTCACAAGCAGATCAAAAGGAGCCTTAGTCGTGTTGTTTCTGCAGACATACCTCGGGCCTGCGAGCAGCAGCTGGCACGGCGGCACCATGAGCTTCCACGCCACCGGTTTCCCCGTCACGGGATGCAGCGACGCGGGGTTGGAGACCTTGAAGTAGCGCCCCTTGAGAGGGTCCAGCAGGGACTGCGCCTGCTTCTCCGTTACCAGGGGGGTTTCGCGCGTCACAAAGGCGTTGCTTGCGGGGTTGTCTTCACTCTCGGGCAGCGCCTCAATGTCCACCTGCGAGACAAATGAGCGCAGCTCTGTTATTGTCGATTTGTACGTGTTTATTGATAAATGATACTTCTCAAAGTGGTTCGTTCATGGTTTGAATACATCACGTAGTGAGGTGACAAAGGACCGCAGCATTTTAGTGACTAGCATGTACTGCATGATAGACCCTCCGTGTCAAGTAGTGGTGCAGTTGGCGACCAGGGGGGTTTTGCGTGTCACCAAGGCGTTGCTGGCGGGGTTGTCTTCGCTCTCGGGCAGCGCCTCAATGTCCTCCTGGGAGACAAATGAGCGCAGCTCCGCGGTTACTTTATTGTTAGGCATCAGAGTGGTGCTTCTCGGTGACCAGGAGGATTTTGCACGTCAAAAATGCGTTGCTGGCGGGGTTGTCTTCGCTCTCGGGCAGCGCCTCAATGTCCACCTGGCAGACAAACAGTTGCAGCTCTGTGATCAGCTTAAAACCGAACTGATAATACTTTTCGAAGGGGTTTGGTCATGGTTTTGGCAAATGGCGTAGTGATGCAGCGCGCTGACCATAGGGGTCTCGCGTGTGACGAAGGCATTGCTGGCACGGTTGCCGTGACTCTGGGGGCACCAAATGCGATGTCCGCCTGCGTTGAGACACGCCAAGTTCACTGTGTCCACTCACACATGATGTAGTGGCAGTATCTTGAATTGCGTGGCTCCCCTGGCACCTGCACGTCTGCTGGTGCTGCATGAAGTACAATTCACAGAGAATCTTTGTGTGCAGGAGCAAAGTGCCTGGTTGCGTCCCTGAGCGCTGAGCACCATGTATATGACAAAAATATATACATTCAAGAACTTCAACTACCTGGTTCCTATCCATGTGACATGCACATCAGAAATCCTTGCTGTGCATGCAAGTGAAAAAAGAGCAGAGAGGCCGTGACTAGCAGCGTGGGGTTAGGGTTAGCGTTTTGCTTACGGTTAGGTTAGGGTGAGATGATGTCCACGTAAACCTTGCCTGTGACACAACAAATAATGCAGTGCTGGTGGGGTTGTCACAAGCAATGAACGCCATTAACATGTGAACATAGCTTGTCTTCAATCAAATTTCAAATTTGAGACAAAAGAGCAGTGAGCAGCAAAATAATGGAGGGGCTGCGTCTAGCAGCAAGCGTAATTAATTAATGCGTCCGTGTGAAACTTGCCTGTGACACCACCAGGCCCTTGCCGCCGTCGGGATCGTCCACGGCAAAGTCCAGGCGCACGGAGAACAGGTGCTGGTGGTACTGAGCATTGACACCGTGCGCAACCTGCAGCAGCGAGCAAATGCGTGCCAACAGCCGGCAAGTTGCTGAATTGGTTACAACGCTGAGTATGCTGCTGTAGCTTCCGGCATTATGAGAGCAGGTGCCCGTGGTACTGAGCGTTGACACCGTGCGTAACCTGCAGCAGCGAGCAGTGCGGACACAAGAGGGCTGATATGAGCTCATATTGGTAAATTACAGTACGCTTTGCTTCATGTGCCCTGTTCAAAAAAAAAATTATGGGAGTGAGAGGAGAAATCCAGCGTGCAGCTATGGTAGAGATGGCGTCAGGTTCAGGTGGCACTGGGCATTGACACCGTGGCGCAATCTGTACCAGCAAGCAAGCGCGTCAAGTACACAAAAGCACAAGTACAAATTGTAAAAACTACTTTCTAGTAGGCCTCCACGAGATGCGGATAGGTATGTAGCTGTAGCATGTAGCACCATGGCGTAGCAGAGATCATGAAAAGAATATCATGGCGGCGGCGGGAGGCCCGTATTGCCAACTCTGAATCAGCGCAGAAATGCAAGGAACCCGATCTAGCGTGCGCACAAGCGCAGGATATTAGCACCAGTGCTGCAGATGGCAATGGCGCTTGTCAACAGGACGATGGCACGAGTGGCAGCAGCAGAGCAACTGGAGACGGACGCGCAGCGCACAAACGCAAGAGGGTACAGAATGACGGTTGGTCAATTTCCGATCAAACAGGCGAAGGGGAGCACACGGGCGGGCAAAGTGCAGTCAAGCGCTCTAGAACAGGTCATAACAGTCTGGAACAGCAACGTCTGATGCTAGACGACGAAGCTGGAGGTGGAGGCAGTGCGGACCCGGAGTACAAGTGCAACTTATGCGACCTCGTGGTGAAGAAGGGCATGTCGCTGCTCTCGTTACAGCAGAGGTTAAACGCCCACATCGCGGCGAAGCACCAGCGCAAACACCACAGTGGGACAGCAACAACGTTCCTGGAGCGCTCCGACCTCAGCACGTCGCACTTGCAAACCATCTACACCGAGTGTGCCTTGTGCAAAAACCTGTTTCATGCCAACAAGACATTCAGAGTGGACAGCAGCGATGCCAGCGCGGGCAAGCACTGCCGCAAATGCAGGCCTATCACTTCACCCGCTGCAGTGGCGGCAACATTGTCAACAACAGCATCAGCAGCACCGCTAGCACCTGATGCATCGACGGCAACAGCTACCACGTCGCTGCCACAGCAGCAACCGGCGTGCACACCCATCGGCAACCCCTACGCAAAGGGACCAGCGCACGCGCAGCAGGCACCTGCTGCTCAGGCTGGTGGCAGCAGCTCCTCCGGCAGCTCAAAGAGGCCGGAACGCGGGGGCAGCAGTGCTACACGAGGGGGTCGGGGTCGCAGTGGAGGGCGCGGACGTGGCAATGGAGGACGCGTTCGCAGCGGCAGCAATGATGCAGACATCAGCAGTAGCAGAGCGACTAGCGGCAGCAGAACCGGAGGCGGCAGCAGCAGCGGTGCCGGCGGCGGCAGTGCAGCCGGTACTAAGGACAGCGGCGCTGGCAACGGCCGCAGCAGTGATGCCAGCAGCCGCAGCGGCGGTGCTAGCAACAGCGGCAGTGGCGCGCGAACTCAAAACGGCCGCGGTGGCCGTGGCAGCGGTCGCAGCAGCGACAGCGGCGGACGAGGCTGTGGTCGTGGCGGCCGCGGCGGCGGCGGAGGGGGTCCCAGAGCGGCAGGTGCGGCGACAGCAGCGGCAGCGCCAGGCCCTGCAGGCGCAGCAGGTGGGGCAGGTGGGCTTTTCACGTGGACCATCTCAACCCCCGCAGTCGCAGCAGTGCTTGACAGCATCAGCCTCGATGAGCTGTGCAAGCTGCAGTTCGCGACAACTAGAAGCCTTGCTAGACCACGCAATCGTCGCTATGTGGGAGCTGCACTGGAGAACGCAGCAACACATCTGTTGGCACACACAATGACGATGTTCGTCAATGCGGCGCGGGAGCCAGATTCTGCAGGGCGGGTGCAGCGACTGCAAAGATCCACGATTCTACACCACCTCATGCCATCACTCATCACCTCCACCGATGGCGCACCTGGCATCACTCGCTCCGACAGAATCAGAATGTTGGCACGCGGTGAGCTTGACCGGTTGGTGCCAGCGCTCCTCGCACACGCGCGTGCGCACCGGCGCTGGCGCGCGCGCCAGCAAACGGAGGCAGCGATCAACGCCTACGTCCTACAGTGCATGGGCACACGGGGGGGGCTACAGCAGGCAGCGCGTTTCCTTCAGCCCAAAACGGTGGCGATACCTGATGATGACTGCTTTGCCGCCATGCAGTCCAAACACCCCCCCGCTGCGCCAGGGGAACAACTCCATGAGCTATCCGGCATGGTTGATCAGCTTGTGGCGAAAGCAGCCGACATGCCAGCAGAACTCAGCCTGTTACAGGGGGAGGGAATTGAGCCAGAGACGGTTGCCAAGCTCATCCAGCGAGCAAGCCCTTACAGTGGAGCAGGCCCATCGGGGCTGCGCTACAGCCACCTGCAGGATGCGCTACGCACAAGCTGGGGACGGCATGAGTTTGCTGCTGTCCTCACACGGTGGCTTCAGACCGTTATGCGGGAGGCTGCGCGGCTGCCGGATGCCTTCTGGCAGTTGCATGGCGCGGGGCGCCTGACGCCACTTGCAGAACAACAGGAAGATGGTACAGCTAAGCAGCGGCCCATCGTTTGCGGCGAGGTGCTGCAGCGACTATGCACTTCGGTGTACGTGGCAGACCGCAAAGACTTCCTGGCGGAGCTCCTTGAGCCAGACGGGCAGTATGGGGTAGCCGTCTCAGCAGGAGCGGAGAAAGCGGCCATGGCCGGCAAACTCGCGTATGAGCTCGGTCACTGGCAGTTCATGCTGGACCTCAAGAATGCCTTCAACATGGTGTTCGTCCTGGCGGCAGCGGAATGGGTAGCAGCACAGCTGCCGGACTTCCTCGACTACTTCATCGGCACATACGTTCGCACTCGGCCACGCCTGCTGTTCCAGCACGTTGACGGCTCCACGCGCATCATCATGTCTCAGCGCGGGTTAAGCAGGGGGACCCCGCGGCACCGATGCTCTTCTGCGGCGCCATTGCTCAGTGCTTGAAACGGTTCAATGAGGCGGCGGCTGCGCAGCGCGCGCGGAGGCGGATGGGCGCCTACATGGACGATGCCAACGTCCGAACAGGCGCTTGCACGCTGACTCAGGATGACATACAGGCGGTGGCGCAGCTCAAACAACACTTTGCGGAGGTGGGGCTGGAGCTAAACCTCACCAAGTCACGCGCGCTGCCTGGCAGGGGGCATGTGGTGACAGACCACGAGCGGCAACTGCTGCAGCAGCTGGGCGTTCAGCTAGTGGGGGATACGGATGAAAATCAGAACCGTGGAGCTGTGTTGCTGGGGGTGCCGGTGGGCCACAGCAGCTTTGTGGACGCATGGCTGCGCAGGGAAGCGGGTGCAGGCGGGGCAGGGGCTCGATTTGCAGAGCGATGCGCGCGCCTGACATCTCCGAGGGCTATGTTCAGGTTACTGCGCTACTGCGTGGTGCCTCGCATGACGTACTGCCTGCGCACCATTCCCACTACGCAGACAGCGCCAGCCGCCAAGGAGTGGGATCGGGTCACGCAGTGGGTGCTTGAGCACTCAATGGGCCTGCAGCCACCAGGCCAGACCTGGCGCCAGTTTGATCAAAGTGGGGCCCACTTCCATCTGGCAGCGCACGGCCCAGCCTTACAGCAAGCGCGACTCCCAACACGGCATGGCGGCCTTGGCATTACCAGCGCCTGCGACATCGCTGATGCTGCGTATGTGGCGGGCACGTTGCAAGCGCTGCAACCAGCACTCTCTGGATGGGCGGGGGTGCTGCAGCAGGCGGCTCCTCAAGCGGCTGCAGACAACGCTGCTGAGGATGCGGCAACACAAGCGGCACCGGCAGCAGCGGCAGCAGCACCAGCACCAGCAGCATCAGCAGCGGCAACTGTTACAGCGGCAGCGGCGGTTGCCAGTGGAGGCGCGACCGCTCCGGCAGCGGCAACTGCATCAGCGGCTGGCCGCGCTTATGGCGCAGCCATTCCGGCAACACACGACGCAGCTGCCGCTGGATCAGGGGCCGCGGCGGCCAGCAAGGCGGCACCAGCGGCAGCAGCAGCAGCGGCGCGCACGGCGCAACTACTCCGGCGGCAGCAGCAGCGGCGGCAGCAGCAGCTGCTCCAGCATCAGAGGCTGCTGCAGCAGCGGCAGCACATGTTGCACCTCAATGGCCTCGGCGGCATCACTAACTGCAGCATCAACAGCAGCGGCTGCGGGCATAGGCAATACAGCTGCTACAGGCCCTACTAGCCTAAGGGCTGCTGCAGCACCTGCAACAGGAGCAGCGTCGGCAGGCGGCGCCGCAACCGTGCCGGCTGCGACAGCGGCAATGG